>OX419748.1:7500000-10000000 GCA_948477245.1 Thumatha senex
ATACTTATATATTTTGAAATACATACATATTATACATAGGAAACACCCAAACTCCAAAACATTTGAGGTTCACACAAATATTTTTTCCGACCCGGGAATTGAACCCTGGACCTCAGTCGTCACTACCACTGTGCCACCGAGGCAGTATTATAATAATAAAATTTTATATCCTCTTGCTAATATATTTACGAATGTAAGTGGGATACACAATCTCTTATAGCACTACGATTTCTATACTAACTCTTTGACAGTGTGAATCGGACCGTTCGGTGTCCATCAGGATTATTACTGCTCTGTATTCAGAATATCCTAACGGACGACTTAGATCCGATTAAGATTTTAAAAGTTAAAGTAAAATTGACGTCGGTGTTTTTAGTACGCCACAGGTGAAACTGAGAGACTTAGCTGGTCACTAATAAAGTCGAAATAAAATGTAAATAAATTATTCACACAGAGTGACTGTTTTACATGGTTGTATAGCTAAGATATACTGAAAATTGCGATTTGAGTATATCTGAGCCTAAAAATTTGGATTATAATACTGGTACTCAAAAGTTATTTCGTTAATAATTATTTACATATACTTCATCAGAACATAGCAGGACTGATAAGTAAGTCAGATATGCTATCTGTTTGCTTAAGTGAGCTGGTACAAAAAAAATCAAGAGGTTGATGTAATGTGTATCACGGAATATTTTATACGTTCTGGCTACGAAACCCAATTGTACATACCTAACTATAGTTTAGCCACAGTTTACAGTAGGTACGCTATACAGAGAGGAGGTTCTTGCATTTTGGTTAGGAATGGACATTCTTGGAAAGACCTACCTGAAATTAAATTAATGTCAGTTGTTAACGCATTTGAATGTTGTGCAATAGAATTAATAGAATATAAAATAATAGTAATTTGTTTATACAGAATACCCCTAAGAAAAAACCTATTGACATTTTTCAGTAAACTTGAAAATTTATTAATATATTAAAAAAAAAAGAACTTTAAATCGTTTTGACTGGTGATCTTAATATAAATGTTTTAAAAAATAGTAATGAAACGCGAGAACTTAAACATCTACTACGAAGTTTTAACTTATCCTTAGCTATAGAAAAAAAAAATGTTTAATTAATACAAAATTTTACACACAGTCGACTTAAATTTGGAACTTATTTTTTCGAATACAATTTTAAGCAGTTACAATCATAGTTTCCTAAACTAGGCAGAGCCTGTATTTTAGGATACATTTTTCGAAACGTGTAGTTTTCCATTTGTGATGCAAATTCACCGCTGCTTTGCCGCCGCATATTTCACCGACTAGGGGTATGCGGGTGGCTGCGTTCAGCTCAATCCGCGTCAAGCGAGCTTATGCGTGTGTGTTTTGAGTAGTTGAGTTCTGTTTTCAATGTGTGTGTGTGTTTGTTTGTGTGTGTGTGTGTGTGTGGTTGTGTGTGGGCGTGCGTGTGTGTGTGCTGTTTTAATTGAATGAGCTTATTTATGGTAAGTGATTTGTTATAGTTTATTTAAGGTAAGTGAGTAGATCCTCAGTATCAAGGTAGTTAAGTTGCAGTAGCCAACATGTAACGTTGAATTTAACGTCCCTTCTATTTTGCTTAACAATTTTCAATTTTTTATTTATGTTATCATATAATTTACTGCTCTGCTTTTCATACTGTCTCCCCGCAAAAGACGTTCTATAGGGCATGACTGGGCACACAGATGATATGGTGCGTCTTTTAGGGTTAGGCAAAGGCACGTCTCGATGCCTTCTTAGAACTGTCCTCAGCTGCCTTACAGAAAGAATTTTACAGCTTTTATATAGTCGTTCTTTGTCTAAAGTGCATAATTTGAGTTTTGTCTAGATTTATTTTTAAATTATTATTATTTAGCCATGTTATAATTGTCGATAGTGTTTCATTAATGTCAGTTTCATATGCATCTGTTTCATCACCGGATATAGTTACTGTGCTATATAGAGAACAACCGACTTGAATGCAGAAAAAAACCTGCTTATATAATTTTGCCCATAATTTCCACAGAGCATGTACAGCTGATGTTATAGAGCTAGCTATGTCTGACCATACTGCACAAATACTGCATTGCCCAGTAAAGAAAAAATGCCTTATTGAATATTGGCGTAGACCACAGAGAGACTACTCTATTGAAAATATGCAAAAATTTAGATCATGTCTGGGGAGTTTAACCTTTTCCGAAATTTATCAGACGGACAATCCGAATATAGCATTTAATGAATTCATAGAACTGTTTAGATTATTTTATGATCTATGCTTTCCGACTGTATACAAAACAATTAGAGTAACTAAAAAACTTTCTTGGATATCGCGCGATATTAAAATATATAGTTTAAAAAAAGGGAGCTATTGTGGAAAGATAGAAGGAGACCTACACTCAATAATAAACTAAAATTCAAAAATTACACCAAACTATATAAAAAAAATAATAACTTTGACTAAGAAATCTATAAATAATTATAATTTAAAGAATTCGAACCATTAAAATAGAACGACATTGCAGATAATTAATAATAATGATAATTTCAATAGCAAACATATTTAATAACTACTTTATAGATAAAATTGTACCTTTACAAAATTCTTTTAAAAACGTAACTAAAGATATACCAAAAAAAGTAAATTCAATGTTTATGACTCCTCCCACATCAATTGATATTTGGAATATAATTACGGGATTAAAAAATACCAACAGTGTGGGATATGATGAAGTGTCTACAAAAATTCTTAAGTTCGTTGGAGATTTAATAGCTGAACACTTAAGCTTCATCCTAAACCTGTGTATAATAAATGGTGTTTTCCATGAAGCACTGAAGATATCGGTTGTAAAACCTTTGCACAAAATAAAACAATAAAGAGCATATTAATAACTATCGACCTATTGCACTCTTATCAATATTTTCAAAAATATTTGAAAAATATATGTATAATAATATTTACATGTATTTAGAAAATAATAATATTTTGTGTAAGGAACAAAAGGCTTCCGGAAGAAAATGACAATAAATTCAGCAATATTTGACTTTCTGAGTAGAATTATGATAAATATGGATACAAGATGACCGATATGTGCTATATATTGTGATATGACACAAGCTTTTGACTACGTAGATCATAATATTCTCTTAAATAAACTTGAGTGTTATGGTATCAGGGGCAACATACTTGATTTGATAAAAACATATCTACAGGATAGACTACAAATTACTTGCTTAAAAAAACTCGATATAGGCTCTAAAATAGTAAAGACTTATGTATCTCAAGTAAGGAAAATATCGTTTGGGGTACCACAAGGGAGCGTGCTGGGCCCTTTACTATTCATCGTTTACATTAACGATTTGCCTCAAGCAGTGAAACACCCAATGGTGTTATTTGCTGACGATAGCACAGTAACTATATCCGGTGATTAAACAGATGCATATGAAACTGACATTAATGAAACACTATCGACAATTATAACATGGCTAAATAATAATAATTTAAAAATAAATCTAGACAAAACTCAAATTATGCACTTTAGATAAAGAACGACTGCACATACTGAAATACACGTAAAATATCACAATAAGGAACTTATAGAAACAGAAATAACGAAGTTTCTTGGTTTGACCATTGATAGGCAACTAAATTGGAAGGCTCATATAGATGTCCTAGCAAAAAGAATTAATAGCTCTTCCTATGCCCTTTACAAGCTTGCTCCAGTAGTTAGCACTGAAACACTACTGACTGCCTATCATGGTATAGTTGCATCTGTATTATTTATAACATAACATAACATAATTTATACATCTGTATTAATATGGCATTATTTTTTGGGGAAATTCTACGAATAAAGATATTGTGTTTAAGTCCCAGAAGAGATGCATAAGAGCCATGTTCAACTTAATCTAATAGACAGCTGCAAGCCACACTTTATTAGACATAAGATACTTACGCTTCCCTCTATATATATTTTTAAAGTGGCTTTATTTGTGAAAACTAACCTTCACTTATTTCCTTAATTGTCAGACAGCTCGACTCGTAGTAGACGTATAGATAAATTATGCAATCTAAAGTCTAGCACAACACTTATGTGGAAAAGTGTATTCTGCCTTGCACCAAAGATATATAACAAATTTCCTGATCAATATAAAATGTTAAGCCTACACCTATTTAAAAAAGGGATCAAGGATTTATTAATTGCTAGGTGTTATTACTCAATCTCGGATTTTCTTGATGACACTCTTTAATAGTTAACAAATGCACAACAACCATACGAGTATGTTATATCCTGTGCCTTATCATCATCATCTTATTATTATTATGTATAATTGACATTGCCTCATGATTTAAATTTCCTAGACATTTAAAATTATTATTATGATTATTTAATTATTTGTATCTGATTATTTGATTCTTAATTTATTGTATATATATAGACATTAGACCATGACGAAATTTATGTGATTAACAGATGCATGAAAATTTTATTATTTTTAAATTTTGCACACCGTCCATGTACGGTGAAACATGTTTGACCTACCATATTGTAATTTACCATCTTATTTACTATGTTTCTAGCAAATAAATAATTCTGATTCTGATTCTCACCCTGATTTCAATTACATGTACAAGCATTATTCATGTTTTTCATTTATTTTGATGCGTAAATTTCGTTTTCCGATGGTTGCTTTCTATTCAATCTGTTTTCATTTGACTCCAGGCATTATTGTGCGTAACTGAACGAAAATTGGAGTGAAAATATGATTTCTCATTTAAATATTTATGATCTACGTATAGGTTAAAAAAATATTTTTAAGTAATTTAAATAAAATTTTCCTTTTCAGTTAACTGGCCTAAAGGGGATCACATGCTATCAGATTCAGTAATATCGACTATAATTACTGTGCTTTATTCCTTTAATAATGAAATTTCGAATCTCCTCAAATAGAATAGAATAGAAATAACTGTATTGTACTACCAATTCATATTTACGCGTTGATAGATTAATATATTATTATTGCAACGATTGTATCTACTAGAAGAAATATTTTTATTTATTTATTTATTTATTCTTATTACTTATACCATTACAAGTTACCGTTAATGCGATAAGAATTTGTAGACACTTAACTTTGATACAATATGCTACCCATCTACTTAATCTTCTACTGACTTATTTATATACCTATTACAAGTATTTATTCGAATTATAACACGTATGACTAGCGTTAACGGCGAAAGCACATGATGGACAAGGTATAGGATAATGGTTATATTTTTTTTTGCAATAAACATTCCTCTTATTAAGTGAGGCAAACCAAACTACTGCCAAAGTGTGGGTGTTAATTCACTTCTGCTTACACACTTTATACTTAGCGATATGAGTGTGACCCTTTTTTTATAAATCTTTATTTATTTAGTAACTTTAATACGTATATTATTGTATAGAAGTTAAATGAAGTAATAACAGTAGCAACACAAGGCATCTATGTATTTTTAGGTGAAATGAATAACATCATTGTAACAGTGCTTTCTGCAAAATAATAAATGATAAATGATGATAAATAAATGAACCCAATTCGCATAGCTCCCGGGCCGAAAAGGAGCCTATGACACAGGCTGCACTGACATTCTGAATAGCAATGGCCATTCTTTGCATCAGGAACAATTTGAAGCGAGAGTAACCATTGTTGTGTATTGTCCAGTATAAACCTTAAGGTTCTACAGGACCCTACGGGAGATAAATGAAAGGTGAGTTTAATTAAATATATTTCCCGATAGGGAGTTGAAGACTGGGTCGCCGGTGTCGAATATAGTAGGTAACCGTAAGGTGAATTCTGCTGCAAGAGGCCGCGGAATCTGGACTTAGCTGAGGGAGGGCCAGGTAATCTTCCACGGGTCGAATGTTGCTCCTCTTCGCTGCAGATCGTAGGGTTCTCCGGGTGGGCGACGGCTTCCACTCGCGGTTTAGGCGCAACTAGGAGAAGTGTCGGAGCAGCTTTCAGTTAGTAGGTAGTTATAACCGTGACGGTGAAATCGATAACGATTGAAGCGTAACAATGGATTTTGGAAGACAGAAGCCTGGGCTAAGATCCTCAGCCAGAAATCTAAAAAGCTTTCAGCCTCAGGTTGGCTGGAGATGCGGGAAGCCTTACATATAGGTTGTAGGTGGTAGGTACATAAAATTAGATTACAAATACTGGGTCATTTGTAAAACACCAGCAACCTGCTAGGAATAGGTAGCTCACATTATAAAAACATGTTATACGTTTTTTTTTTAATTTGATATTTTGTTATGAATTTTTTTAACATTTTTTTTTTCAAATTTAATTTAAGTTTGATGTACTGATTGAATTACAGTAATACGCAACTCGTGAAAATCACAGGGGATGGGGGTGGACCTGTCATAACTCCTTTGACCTTGACCAGGCGCCTTATCCCCGAAGGGGTGGCAGAGTCATATAATATGCCCACTTTTCACCGTGTGTATTCCTGTACCACGTAATAGGTGGTGAGCCCATTGCCTTGTTGAAATAGACAGACGCAGGTTGTAAATTTCAACAGCAGGTAGCCACATGCAGTTGAAATTTTTCAAGCCTCCCAGAAGGCCTTCTACCAGGTTTAACTACTGCCATTTTACTGGCAACCGGGACCAACGCCTTAACGTGCTTTCCGAAGCACGGAAACGCTCGCAAATGTAAATGCCACATAGTGGTCACCCATCCGAGGACCAGCCATAGTGAAAGTTGCGTAACTCAGTGATCATTTACAGAACACTGACACCGCGAGGCCACGAGCGAACAACTATTCGACTGCCTCTGTGGCGCGGTAGGAGTGCATCCGACTGCTACGCAAGAGATCGTGGGTTCGATTCCCACGCAGGATAAAACTTTGTGTGATGAGCACGATGGTTTATTCTGTGTCTGGGTGTTATTTATCTATAATATGTATGTATTTAGAAATATATAAGTATGTTTATCAGTTATCTGGTTACCATAGTACAAGCTCTGCTTAGTGTGGCATCAGATGGCGTTGTGTGAGTTGTAACCAACAATATTTATTTATTTATTCTTTATTGTACTCAATAAAAATACAATAATATTCATAATAATTAACAAAGCTGTTACAAAGTCAAGCTTTTATCTGTATACAATATAAAAAGTTGTCAACAAAGTCGGCATCTCACTGAACGATTCAGACTTAGTTACAAGGCTGGATGCAACAACCAGTATAATGACTTTGAAACTACACCCTGTTGGTAACTAATGAATATCAGTTGTATGGATGTGAGTATAGTTAGAAGGTCGATTAATATTGCCGTAGTTTGTGAAAGCGTTTATTTTGGAATGAAAGAAAAATATTAAAGGCTTTGTTAAGAAAATCTGGCTAAAAATTGCAACTGAACATCAATATTTATAATGTACTCCGGTAAAAATGTGGAAAAAAAATTGCATCTGTACACATCTAATTACAAAAACCGTGTACTGTTTTACTTTTAAATTCGACATATAAGGGTACCGTTTAGCAGATACGGTTATTTGAACTTGGACTTGTAGGAACTTTAATGAATTTGACCGGTCCCAAAACACTTTCATCAAAGGGCGCCACCTCCACTAGATCTCACACACCGCTGAGTACGCCTGAGAATGTCCTGGCTGGAGGTGGATCACTGTGTTGTTCAATTTATTACGGGACATGTAATTTTAGGAGCAAATCACATTCGTTTAAGCTGGTCGAGACACCATTCGTTCAATGTTCAACAGCTGATGCAAAATATGATCAGTCTGCTCATTACATACTTTGGGACTGTAGCATTTGGACAACATCGGGAGTAGTTGACTCTGCGGATCTCGTGGCTTCAAGGGTAAATTTTCGTGCTATTAAATGGTTCTGCTATACATCAAATATAGCTCACATAGGACCCCAAGTATACTATTACCGTGGTGCTTCCCCTTTTCTATAAGGATTTACACCTAGTTGCTTTCCAGGTCTCCCGCTTTGCAAAGGAGGGATGAGGCGTTAGGTTCTGTTTCCAACTTACTCAAACTATCTTCTAATTAATTTCGAAGCGGGTTCCAAGACATGCTAACTTCTTCTGGGACTTCATCGAGATCGAACTCGGTGTAACTTTTGTGGTCTTGGTCATTGCTGTAGATCTTGGTTAACAGGAGTCACAGTAATGGGAATACGGGTGGGATTAGTCCGAAAAAAGGTTCTATAACACTTTTACAAGGTCAGATAGTTAGCCGAAAAGTTTTATATGGTATTTCCAGAGCCACTACGAACTGATCTGCGAGGCATGACCACCTGGTCAGCTTGAAGGATCCTCTCTTTGTATCGGAGTGACATCTTCATCAGTTCTTAAATAACCTCACTTGTATACCAATATTCATAATTATAATCTTTTAAATACTGAATAAATAAATATCTTGATAAGTTATCAATATCACCTATGGTAACCGAATACAGCACAAATATCACCAAAAACAGGCGACTGAAGGATATATACTTATGCAGTTACAAGTATCAAGAAAACGTCTAAAATAAGTTAACTAAACACTCATTAATTGAGAAGAAAAGGTGCTTTTATAAATTGAGATTGGGATGTCATTTACAAACGAGGTTAATATCAGCTAATTATAAGTCGAGAACTCTGTGGCTGAAGTAATTTGACATAAGCCTAAAGGGAACCAAAACTTTTTATGAGTACGAATTAATAAGGTATACAGACGAGGTCGTCTATACTTGTATCAAAAACAGGTAGAGTTTGTAATATTGTGAGTTTGTAGGACGTTATCTCTGGATGTATTGAACCGATTTCAAAAATTCCTTCACCATTGGAAAGTTGTTTTATAATCCCTTAGTGTTCTAGACTACTTTTAATCTTAGGCACACGTTCCTGTAAACAACGGTAACCAGATGTGGATGAGAAAAAGTAGAAAAGCTGACCCCGAACGTCCGAGTAATTATTTATCTTATTTATCCGTCAAATTGTGTTGACGGATAAATAAGATAAATACATATACAAGTATTTTATTTTGTGTTTTTTAGTTTTTAGATAGATATTTGTATGGTGATTTCAGACGAGGTTATAGAAAAGAGAGAGAAGATAAGCCATCATATTTCTTGCCAGATTATTAAGCACTCACTCACACTGCCTTTGGAAATTTGGCAGTAAATATAAATAAAGAGTTATTCTTAATAAATGAATGAAATATCTTTATTCATGTAGGTCACAAAGTAACACTTATGAACGTCAAGATTATTGCATCTACATTTACATTTACCGCCAGATTCGCAAAGCAATAGGTAGAGCCTGAGGAAGAACCTGGCAATAAAACTAATGGCCACTCTTTTTTAACCGCCAGTAATTACATTAGTTTGATGATGACATGATGTTTGACCAATAATATAGTAATAAATTTATACAAAATCAATGTTATGTTTAAACTCATATCAAAATTAGAGCTATTCTAGTTGCCAGTTCTAAGGGCAGCCTACACTTTAAGAAGAATCTAGCAAGAAAGTAATGGATGCTCATTAAAATGTAGGTGTGGCTTACAACATTAAAATTACACTTACATAGTTCCTTGAATTTATGTGAGAACAGTCGACTAAACTTAGTTTGCCTTAAATTTAAATAATATTATTTGTAATAATTGCTATTACAGCTATGAGCTGACCAGTCCCAACAGCGGCACCCGTTCATGGGTATGACGTATATATCAGCCATCGCCCTACTAAGGAAGGGAATAAGGCGACCCGATACATACGCTACCACTGCCAGGAAACTTAGGCGAGCATGACATACCCAAAAACTGCACAGCAACTGTCATGTCAATTTCAAAATAATAAATAAGTCTACTTGGTGCTCACACAATAACAAATTCAAATTACATATTTGTATATTAGTTATTACCGGAACTAAACGCAGCCAATTTAGAAGCCTTTAGTTGTCTGACGTTTCAAATTATTCACAATGTAGAAATGTAAAAATACAACATATACATATGCAAATTCAAGACAAGTACAAAATAACACAAGATTCATTCGAATCCTAAATAGCTCGAGCGAAGAGCAAGCAACTCATTTCCATTTATTTTTATCATTTAAATAATCATTAATTCTGTAATAAGCCCTTTTCAGGAGGTGCGTCTTAATTTCCGCCTTAAATTCAGGTTCATAATGTCTAAAGGAATTTTATTATATAGGCGTACGCCAATTCCTGCAAAAGAGTCATGAACCTTTTGTAAACGATGATGCGTTCCAATTAATTTATGCTTATTTCTAGTATTTATCGAATGTACGTCACTGTGTCTATCGTATAAATGGTATTTTCTGTTTAACTAACATGATATTTGCAAATATATACTGTGATGCAACCGTTAAAATGCCAATTTCTTTAAATTTCTCTCTAAGAGACACTCTAGTACACAATTTATATATGTGCAATATATAAATTGAGTGCTAGCTAGTATAGCTCTCTTTTGGAGTACAAAAATTACTTGTATATCAGCTGCTTTGCCCCACAGCAAAATGCCGTAAGACATGACACTATGAAAATAATTAAAGTATACTAGCCTGGCAGTTTCTACATCAGTGAGCTGCCTGACTTTTCCCACGACAAAGGCTGCGAAGCTGAGTTTACCTGCAAGACACGTTATTTGGGCGTTCCACTGCAGTTTGCTATCTAAAGTGATCTCCAAAAATACAGTTGATTCTACAAGATTAAGGGTATCACCGTTCAATGTTATATTTGTACCGCAATTCCTGACATTAGGCATGCTGAATCTGATACATTTTGTCTTCTTAGCGTTTAGTAGCAAATTATTGATCGTAAACCAATCTACAACTTGGGTAAGTGAACTATTTACGCCGTTAAAATCAGTAAGCGTGCGATCAACTTTAAAAATAAGTGACGTATCATCCACAAATAGAACAATGTCGCACAAGTTCTGTATATAGAATGGCAGATCGTTAATATAAATTAAAAATAGAAACGGACGCCCATAGCTATAGATGTTCCGGAGAAGCTAATTCCATTGATATCAACATGTTGTATTCGATCGTTTAGGTAGGAGGCACTAAGGTCCAGTGCAGAGTCTTTGATACCATAATAAAAAAGTTTTAGCAATAGTGTTTTATGGTCAACGCAATCAAATGCTTTGAAGAGATCGCAGAATACACTAATAGCATCTTGTCTATTCTCCCAGGCGCTATATATGTGATTTAGGAGTGTCACACCTGCATGAATGGTAAAACGGCCCCATGTGAACCCATACCATGAATTAAAATGAGCTTGTAATTGTTGGAACATAATTTTTTCAAAAATTTTGCTAATTGCAGGTAATATTGAAATTGGTCTGAAATTACCAGGGTCGGTTTTGGATCCAGATTTAAATAGAGGTATTACTTTACTGTGTTTTATTAAATCCGGAAACACTCCTTTATCAACACACTTATTAAATATTTCAGCTAGATCATCATCATCATCCGAGCGTCTGTCTCAGTTGCGTCTCGCGACGCCCGGGGTCCGCTTTCCTACATTTTCTCCTCCACTTCGCACGGTCTTCGGCATCCCCTGTAGTGAGACCACGCATGTCATCCCTTACGACGCCAAGCCAGCACTTCTTGGGTCTTCCCCTCTTACCGGGACCCGGCGGGGCTGACATGGCCAGACATTTGTTACCTACGTAGCCCGGCGGTTGCCGCAAGACGTGACCATACCAACGAAGGCGACACTCTTGCAACTTGTCTGCAATGTCATGGACGTGAAGACTGCCGCGGATGCGAGAGTTTCTCACGCGGTCCATCCGCGTGACCCCACACATCCACCGCAGCATCTTCATTTCCGTGACACGCAGCTCCTGCTTGTGTCCAATATCGGCCACGTCTCACTGCCATGTAAAAGGACAGGTCTAATAATGGTTTTGTAGACCTGTCCCTTCAACCGGATCGGCATTTTAGGGTCACAAATGACTCCGGTAATCTCCCGCCATTTGGCCCACGCGGCAGCAATGCGTGACTTGACATCGCAATCGATGTCACTAGACGTGTGAAAAACAGATCCCAGGTATTTAACCTGGTCCGTGCGCTCGACCAAATCACCGCCTATGCGGACGGACGTGGGATCTGTCGAGTTTACTGCCAAGTACTCGGTCTTCGCCACATTTAGTTTCAGACCGCCGTTCTCAAGCGTCTCCTTCCATGCCTTTACACGTCGCACCAATCTACCCCTGTCCGCGTCTGCCAGCGCAATATCGTCAGCATACATTGGGTTTCTGATGCTGTCCGACAATTCGTCTAATATTACACTGAACAGAAGCGGACTAAGGACCGAACCCTGGTGTAAATGTAAAAAATATTTCAGCTAGATGTGTTGATATATTAACAATAATAGACTGTATCAATTTTACAGAAATACCCCACAAGTCAGATGTTTTTTTTGAGTTAAGTGACTTGAAGACTTTAATGATATCGTTGAGTTTACATATTTAAAGCTAAATAAGACACTACACTGATCCACGCTGCCGCCAAGCATACGTTGAGCTTTTATTGAACAAGAATTTAAAGAGCTAGTTGTTTTCGCGGGTATACTATAAAATAATTGTTAAAAGTTTGTGCTACATCTAATTTATTATTAATCACTTTGTTATTCATATTTAACTCAATGTTATTATCACGAGGTAGTGATCGACCGGTTTCAGTTTTGATTACATTCCAAGTCATTTTTATCTTTTATTTTTTGACTCTTTAATTTTATTACTTATATGTAACGACTTGGCAGCAGCACAGGCCTTTTTGAAGGTTTTAGAATAAATTTTAACATATTGAATAAAGGCAGGATCAAAATTAAATTGCTTCGTACCATATAGTTCGTACAACTTTGCCCTACTTTTATAAATTCCTGTAGTTGCCCACTCACAAAATTGCAAGCTTTTGTTTTTATAAAATGTTGTTGATTTAAATATGTTATTGTACTCAGTTTTAATGGTATTAAATAAGGAGTCATATAAACCGTTTGGATCTTCCTGATAAAAGTCAATATTAGTGTCTTTTGCTGAAACATTAACATTAAATTGTTTAAGTTGATACGCACTCATTGGCCTACATACAAGTTTATTCCCTTTAGAAGTGACATTAATAGGAAATGCTGCTTTTTGACCAAGATGATCTGATGGAAAGTTACTTAGTATCTCCTTCGTTGTTGATGCACAGTTGCAGAATATATTATCTATATGGCTCTATATATTATCTATTTGGATTCTAGTTGGCCCACAAAATAAATTTCGTAAGCCAAAAGATTTAAACAAATTTAAAAATCTTATACAGTTCGAAGACTGCACAAGTATGTCAACATTAAAATCCCCTAACACCACAACATGTTTTCTACTAGTGAACAAACGCTTCAATGCATTTTCCGATGAATTATTCAATGACGTTCATAAGAGTTACTATGTGAATTAAGAATATTTTCGATTACTATAAGTGTTTTCATTCAAGATATCTTTAAAAGCATTGTATGAACCCTTCCTTATGGTTCTTTCATCACAATACCATTAACCACATGAATTTAGGTCAGGGCTGATTCTCTTGAGACAGGATATTAATTATGTTTATTATCTGGTTTTGTGTTATCATATATATAATTGTACGTTTGTGATAAATGAAGGTTCTCGTCATTATAAATAGGCCATACATCAATGTAAACATTTCATTTTTAGAAATTTGCCTGCCTGCCTCGGTAGTACAGTGGTAGTAATGCGACCGCTGCGCTGAGGTCCCGCGTTTTCCCAAACTCAGATTTTTTCTTTCCCAGAAAGATTCCCAGGTCAGAACAAATATTTATGTTACCCACAAATGTTGGTTTTCTTCTTCTTTTTCTTGGATGTATCCTAAATATAATATTATGTATTTAGAAATTAATTATTCAATAGAGTTGTCTAGATACAATATTACAAATTTTTAGCTTACTTTAGGCTAGATGGCGCTATGTAAAAAGTGTCCCACAATAATTATTTTATTATATTTTTATAATTATTATTTATTCATTTATAAATGATTTGATCAGTTATTCGCTGATGTTTTTATAATATCGTTGTGTTATGATACTATCATATACTTACAGAGGGCGAGAGATATACACAGCTACCCTTTCTTCTCTAATCTTTATTTTATCTTCTTTATTCTATCTGGATTTTATTTCTAGGATCCTCTTTTATTTAACTGCTAGGAGAAGCTTAATAAAGAAGATAATATACCGTAAGATTCTTTATCTACTCTGATACTATAATACAAAGATTATAAAACTGATAACAAAATTCTTATGACAAAAATTACGTACAGGCCAAAAATAATAAAAAAAAGTTTAATTACGATACAGGTCTTGTATGGGCACCTGTATCATAATATAACTTTTTAATCATAATGATACACCTATACAACCTCCAGCTGGACCAAGGAGGTAGAACCTCTACTTAAAAAAAAAGGTTTCAATCATTGGTTTCAATGAAAGAGTCCGCGACGCAAGCGCGCATGCGCAATCAATGTTTGCGCCTTGGCGACAACATTTGACATTTAAAAAAATAAATTTGTTGTTATATTCATCATTTTATTTGCAATATTGTTTAACGTCTTATAGTATGAGAGTAGATAAAGTAGTGTATGACACTGTACATAACTTGGTCTTATAACACTCGTGTGATACTATAAAAAAACTCGCCTACGGCTCGTTTTTTAAAACACACTCATGTTATAAGAACCCTTATTATGCAACAGTATCATATACTACTATTACCCTAGTAGCAGCAATACGATTGTGAAATAAACTCTCTGCCTGAGTTTTCCCGAACGTCTACAGTATGGCGTTTATAACTAAAGGCCTTAGAAGGTTTTTACAGGGTCGGCAGCGCGAATGATGCACCTCTTGTGTTGCATACAGCAAAATTGGCCACCATAAGGCTACGGTGACCACATTCCATCAGGTGGACCGTATGCTTGTCTGCCATCTCAATGGTATAAAAAAAATCAGTCTTGAAATTGAACTTCTACGATATTTTTGAATAACCTTGTTGATTTGACGAATCCATTAAGAAGTGAAGTTGCTGTACTGCCAGAGATACAGTTAATATTAAAAGCAGTCTGCTAAAATTATGAAATAGGAGCACAATGCTTTGTGGTCGTCCTAATTGATTTACCATTTTAATGTTTTGTTTACATAAAACCTTCACTTTTCAGCTTATAAAAAAGAGCAACAGAGAGCCAAGACATGTACATTGGTGGTATCAAAGTTTTAAACATATTGGCTACGTTCCACTTAACACCCGCAAAGATCGTTTTACCCAATGTATAGTTCCACCAAGGGCTCGTGGTCGTTGTAAGCGATCACTTGACGTCATACATGACGTCACTGTTCGCGACCGCATGACGCCCACTTCGCCCACTAAATACAGGTGGGTCCAAGTGGGCTTACAACGCTCAAGATGTGCGTTCCACTTATGAATTTCTACTACAACACCCGCGGTCCATTTAGTGGAGACGAGATTTTCCAGCGGTCGCGATCGTGGGCGTTGCGGGCGATAAGTGGAACGCACCCATTGAGTCACAATAGCCAGGTCACAGCGCAGTTTATATATTTTCAATGCTACTAACGACATCTCTCGACATAGTTGTTGAGCTTAGATATATCTTTTTTTCTCTTCATCTGTGTGTATTCCCAGTTACTACAATATTTAACTTAATTTGGAACCTGAGATCAAAATTAACTTAATGCTTAGTTCTGATCATCGTTGCTATAGGTGCTTAAATGGAAATAAGTAATGGTATACTAAACAAACTACAAAAAATTACCTAGTTCTATTAAAATTTAGAATAATGAGAGCGCAACACTTTATACGTGAAACTCTGATCCTGAAGCGAAATATTATGCTTAAATTCCACATAACACATGCTCATAACAGTACAGAAAATCCGTAAAGCTAGCTATTTAAAAAGATAGCGCAGTTAAGTAGGATAATGTACAAATATGTAATAACATAGGATAAACCCACAAACTGTACCATGTAAAAGTGTAAAATGGGATAACTCCATACGCGTCAGCTTGAACATTATAGTCTGTTAAATAAATAAACTAGCTGACCCACCCAGCGTCGCCCGTGATATACATCGAACTCCGTGGCACCTATTTAATCCTGTCGTTTATTAATTTCAAAATGACGTATGAATATTTACCAAATTAGTTAATTACTTCTCCGCCCTCCAGTACGCCCGCACGCACGGCCCCGTCGAATTATGGTTACACGAAATTGATTTCTATGCGCATTATTTTGATTTTTGCTATATCTTCTTAGCTATTCATTTAATTTGCAAGGTAACGGTACAAAATAATCTTCATGAAATACTGAAGCCAACTAACGTATTAAAAATGATAAGGATTAATATTGGATTTGTGTAAAAACCTTCAAATTACCGCTTAATAATTGCTGGTTATTTAAAGTATTAAATTGGATATACCATCCCGGACTTTTTGTAGACCTATATTAGATACACAACTCTACCATACATTATTTTTTTTATATCTAAAAGGGTATACGCAGCGTTTTCTTTGAAAGTTCCTAGACAGTATTTTTTTCCGATACCACCAAGAAATATCGTTATAATTTAGTCAATATATACAAAAACTTAATAAATTATACATAAAAACTTTCCTTATGAATCACTCTATCTATTAAAAAACCGCATCGAAATTGTTGTGTAGTTTTTAGGCATACATAGGGGCAGACAGCGGGAAGCGACTTTGTTTTATTTGGTGAAATGTGGGTGCATAGTATGCCTCTGCCACCAGTGGAGGATAAAGCCGTGACTAACAGCTATAAATGATTAAGTAAATATTATGGGACACTTTTCACACAGCGCCATCTAGCCCAAAGTAATGGCGACACAATAAAATTAATTCGAGGTTACCCGCTACGACATAAAAATTTCTATAATCTTATTTTAACTATGGTAACACTATATTTCTTTAACATTTCAAGTTAAACAAAAAATTATATATAACCGTGCCGTTTTATAGACTTGTTATTTATATCCTCCTTACCTTTTCTTATTACCTTCATGTTTTAATAATTTATATACAGTAAATTTAAAAAGGCAATTGCCATTCGAGGCCGAGGCATTTATAGTGCTTTTCTCAAAAGAATGCATGGAAATTAAACAATCTTTTTAAATTATACATTTCATTAATATTAAAAGTTACATTAGCCATATAGGGCAATTAACTACGATATGAAAACATTGATGATTGCCCTTAAGTGGATTACACGCAACAAGATGAAAAATCTAAAAAAAATAACTGCAACTGCCGCTGCCGTGCAACTGCCGCGCTGAGCTCCAGGGTTCGATTCCCGGGTCAGAGTAAATTTTTGTGTGACCCATAAATGTTTGTTTCGTAGTTTCGGTGTATTCTTATATCCATATATGTATGTATTTACAATTATTTAAGGTACTTTATCAGTTGTCTAGATCTCATAGCACAAGCTTATAGCTTACTTTGGGCTAGATTGTTGTTGTATGAAAGAGTGTCACAGAATATTAATTTATTATTTATAGCACGTAGACACAACTTTTATGTCTTAGAATCTAACACATAAAACAAGATAAACTTACAGTAAGCGTCCGCTGAAGAAGAATGATAAAAGAAATCTAATCAAAGATTATCGAACAACTGAAGCACGCAGTTTCATAGCAACATTACTGGAGCGATGTAATGTTCCAGATTTAAAAAAAACGCGCTCGTAATGAATTTCATTTTCTCTGTCCGTAAATGCGATACGTCGCGTATTCTTTTTTCGAAATAATGACAGTATTTCCATGCATGTTTGAGAAAAATATATTACGTAACCGTATTATATCGTGTTCAATAAATAACTTAGTTCTTAGAGCAATCACTTAACCTAACCTAAATTATTTTCTCTACCTATCCACTCCAATCATCTCATCTAACTTCGACTCCAACTATCTACTTAGAAACATTCACAAGCGCTTCTGTGAGACGAATACATGAACTTAGTCTAAAACTTTGTTTAACACAGAATTGTAGAAAATTATAAAGTTAAATATAACTTGAAAAGGGGTGCGGTAGTAGATCCTATTGTGTCTGTAAATATTCTCATATTTATAAGCTTTTAACACAAATACATACAAACATACATATTGTCACGCCTTTATCCCCGAAGGGGTAGACAGAGTCAAACTTTACGCCCACATTTCACAGTATACATTTTTGTCCCACGTAACAGGTGGTGAGCCCATTGCCGTGTAAACAAAAATACTAATGGACATGCTGGCGTTGATTTATAATCTTAGGGTCTAAAAGGCCTCCCTAAGGTCTGGGCATAAGGACAAGACAAGAGGGACAAGGAAACGATCTACGACTCTCGGCTACTTTACGGGGTTAGAAGTTCAAGAGACGATAATCGTTCCCAATGATACCCACAATAAAAAGTACAACCTCTGCTCTGAGCAGGCAATAAAAGTGAACCTTGGCCTCGAAGAGAGACTCCTGAAGAGGAACTTGTAATCTGTTTTGATTACTTATTATAATAAAATAAAATATAATATGTATGTAGTTAGAAATATTTAAATATGCTTATCAGTTGTCTAAATCCCATAGCTTAAAGCTTTGTTTGGGTTAGATGGCACTGTGTCCAAAATGTCCTACAATATTTTATTTATACTATCTACTATAATTGTAGGTTTTATGAAATGTATTTATCCTTTTACCTTTTCTATGTTTATAATTTACGGATTTAAGCGAAGTAAAATAACCTATTTCTTTTGTTGAAATAAAACTTAAACTCAAAACACATGCTTTTTAATGTTCTACTAAAAGATAAATCACAAGTAGTGACAATCTACTTATCGTAGTCCTCTACGACTTGCAGACTTATCATCTACGTATCTCGTAGCTCTACGAAACATCGTAGCATAGAAATTTTGTGTACATATTGAACTACGGATACATAATTTTGAGTGAACACTTATGATTTAGTCATAAGGTGATCCAGGGGTACAGAAAGTTAACCGTGGAACACCTAGGTGACACACGGTGGTGTACCAGGGGTCAGAAAACAAAATTTAATTGCAATTTGACTTTCAAATATTACTGGAATATTAATAATGTTTATGGGGTGACCTAATATTATCTCTTTGATATTACTTCAAGACTCTAGAACGGATAAGATCGAATCTACACGATGGTTTCCGTTACGTTATGGCACCGCTGCGTTGTCGCTGCGGCGGCCTGCATACAAATCATTGTACCACTGTACTTAGTACGACTCGTAGATATATATTTATACTTACGGACTGTACCATATCAAATCATATTATGCAATGCTGCACTGGATTTGTAATTTTAGATATAGTTACAATACTACACTGTCTGGCAACCCGGGGTGTCAGTATCGCAGTATTGTAACTATGCATAGATACTCGTATCTTAACTAAGATATAAAACTAGCGCACGACGCTGTCTCTCTTTTCAGAACGAACATTTCTAGTTTCAATTTCAATATACATAAATAATTTGTTTTTGCAATGTAGTAGTACCATTATTGATGTGTGAAAGCTAATATGTGACATTAGTTTAAAGTGTATAATGCACATTAGTGAGCGAATTAATTATAGGGCCGGCAGCGCGAATGCTGCACTTCTGGTGTTGCAAACATCCATACGCTACGGTGACCACTTTCCATCATTTGGGTCGTATGCTTGACTGCCACATAGGTGGTATAAAAAAATGAATAGACTCGTAAGTAGTAACGTAGGAAGTAGCGGAAGACTCTTGGAGACACAAGTTCGCATAGTGAATGCAGCGTTCGCGATATCTTTTTAGTATATCTATGTTACTATGGCTCTTAAATGGTGAAGTGCCGATCTTATAACCCCTCACGCTTTGAAATTAATTACGCTGCGCAGTGGTATCGTACCTCCTCTCTCCTCTGTTCATTTTTGTGTATTCCCAGTTACTTCCAAACTATAACAGCAGGGTTATAGGGCGTCCAGAAAATTTGATATAACGGCAAGTATATCAGCGTACATAGTTTTAAGCTTGACTTACAACAACAGAAGGAACAGAAAAACATCTGCACACGCTTTTTAAACTAACTAGGTAAGCATTGCCACTCAATATGTAGTAGGAATTGACGTCACAACTTATGTCCACTATTAAACATGTTGTCTGGCGTTGCGTTACAAAACCGTATCTGGATTTGTAGCCTGGTGTCCACTATTATTTGACTGATAAGAGCAGATGTTACTAGACTTTGATTTCGAGGCAATGTTTGCATCGCCTGTCTCTCTGACCTATCAATTTTGTAAATGCGTCTCTGTAGTTACTTCATCCAATAGTCAGAGAACAGACAGAGATCTTGGTTGGGCCCTTTATAACCAAACAAAATTTACGTTCAATGTTATCGCACTACCATCGTACGGTATAGTATCGTACGGGAGATCGTGGGAGGCAGCACATCTGGTCCTTCGAGGATAGCCTCATCTTGGGGCATTCCCTTATCCGGATACAGTTGGGAAGAAGGCGGAACACCACGTGATTACGTGGGTAGGACGGCCCTCAAAGGGCCGGGAGTTCCACACACCATCCCTGTCCCTGAATGTCGGCGCGTAAACGAATTTAACGCGACAAAAAAATACGGTATTGTATCGATTAACCTTACCTTTAGAGCAAATCCTTTACGTGTAGCAGAATATACACGTGTTAGATCGATTACTTCTTGTTTGTATTCACTTCAAGAAGAACCCAAATTTCATTTCCCGGGAAAGTAATAGTGTTGGAGTAATAGAATAACGATATGGTTGTGGATGGTTTATTTATAAGAATAGTATATTATTCATGTGGATAGATCAAATCTTTTAAGTTAGTGGTGACTTGACCTCATTTTATAGAAGGCCATTTACAATTTTAAACAAATGTGTTACACGCACTTCTTCTCCACATAAACTTTAATAGTGTGAAGTGATTTGTCAAACAAAAGGTAGTGTTAAAGAAAGAAGAATCCAAAACAATCTTCGTTCTTAATGAACGAGGCAAAGTAGAACTGATCCCCAAACATTAAACAAGGGTTGGCGACTAACGTTTTTAACAAGAAACAAGCTATTTTGCTAGTTTTATACAAAACTTAAATAATAAATAAATATCCATCACGCCTTATCCCCGAAGGGGTGGCAGAGGCATATTATATGCCCACTTTTCACCGTGTGGATTTTCCTGTCCCACGTAATAGGTGGTGAGCCCATTGCCGTGTTGAAATAGACAGACGCAGGTTGTGGCTACCTGCTGTTGAAATTTTTCAAGCCGCCCATAAGGCATTCAACCAGGCTTAACGACTGCCATTTTACTGGCAACCGGGACCAACGGCTTAACGTGCCTTCCGAAGCACGGAAACGCTCGCAAATGTAAATGCCACAAAGTGGTCACCCATCCGAGGACCAGCCATAGTGAAAGTTGCGTAACTCAGTGATCGTTTACAGAACACTGAGACCGCGGGGCCACGAGCGCTTCTATACAAAACTTATACTTTAAAACTTATTACTTATAAAACTATGGCAAAAATCTAACTTGTCGAATATTATTTTGTTCTTAACATGAATTGCAATTGTTTCAAAGATTGTTTCGTTCAGGTGAATCGCCTAATTCAAGAAGTGTAATACAAGAATTGTATACAACAAGTTCTAGAGTGCGAACAAAAAAATAATTGCATAAAATTTATAAAATACGTGTATTATACCTTAGTGAAAACCAAGGGTAAGGGTAGCTTTAAATACTGTCATAATAAGAAACAATTGCTAGTAGCCCCTCGTTCTTCATATTTAGATATTTGTAATCGATGCATATTTAACTTTTAAACTTTCGCGTTGCATGATTAAAATAAGTGTAAAATACAGGTATTAACGCGATCATGCTTATTTACCTTAAATAGCTTGACGTTGACGACGAAATAGGGACATTGTCAGTGTTGTGTGTACTGGTGCGTGGATAGACAATATGAGGGTAGATTCAGACGATTCTACCTCACAATCGGAGTGACACCGCCTCTTCAGTCTGCTTGTGACCACGGCTGGTGCAACCCAGTCGAAACGTCAAGCTATTTAAGGTAAATAAGCATGATCGCGTTAATACCTGTATTTTACACTTATTTTAATCATGCAACGCGAAAGTTTAAAAGTTAGTATTGCTAACCGCTACGGGTCGGATATTGCAAACAAAGTGCGTCATCTCGAATATCTACGGAAAAGGCGTGCGCGAGTGGAAACATCGCTGACATTTTTGATTAAATGTCGCGATTGGGACATTTTACCTACATGTGTTCGTATAAAACCGTGTAATGACATCGCATTTTCTCGTAGAATTCTTCAAAGCGCGAGTGTACATCTCCTAAGACAATTAATACGCAATAAATACAGTGAACTGAACAGTGTACAAAGTGAGTTGTATGTGTTACACCTGGAGTGTGACTATGATGTGTGTGATTGGATTACATTCTTACAAGCATGTCGAACCTTCGAATTATGTAGTGTGACCCACGAGCGAAAGTTTTCTAAGAGTTTAATCGCCGGTATAAAGAAAACAAAACGTCATCTACAGCGTCCGATCTAAGCAAAGAAACGGTCATTAATTTGTCAGACGTGAGTTTAGATGAACCTACCTTAAACATCTTGGCCAAAGGTATGAACTTTGCATTGACACCTAAACGAATACCATACGAAAACATAATCAGCAGCGTAGAGGAAACGATAGTACGTAATAAAATACCTCCCAGTAGTGCCGAAATATTGAGACAGGACGTGTCAGTGATATTACGGAAATCTAAACCTCCAGCTAGTAACATCACTACAGAAGAGCGTCAAGCATTTAAAAACATAAGGGAAAACCGGGATATTTTAGTGCTTAAGGGCGATAAGGGAAACGCCACTGTAGTGATAAATACAGCTGATTATCATAGAAAGGTACGTGAGATGTTAAGCGACACAAACGTATACAAACCAGTTGCATATAACCCAACGGCCAGAGTAACACGCAAAATACGAAGCACAGTACTGGAACACCAGGACCTGTTCACAGAAGATGAGTACGATAAACTGTACAAACCAAAGCCACACCAACCCCCGAGACTATATGGGTTACCCAAAATACATAAGACCGACGTGCCATTACGGCCTATCGTAAGTCAGATTTCATCTCCTACTTATGACCTTGCGAAGCACGTCGCGTCAGTATTACAGCCACTGGTGAGTAAAACACCATCTTTTGTGAAAGACTCTCGCCATTTCATTCAAATTGTAAAGTCCCTTACATTGGAACCAGGAGAAATGATGATCAGCTTTGATGTGGAGTCATTGTTTACCAACGTTCCAATTGAGGAGTGTTTGGATGTGGTAAAAGACAGACTGATTGACAGCGAAATGGCATTGAATTATATTGATCTACTGAAACACTGCTTAGAAGGCAACTATTTCCTTTTAAAAGGTCAGCACTACCTCCAAGTAGATGGTGTCGCGATGGGGAGTCCAGTAGCCCCGGTACTAGCTAATCTATGGATGGAACATTTTGAAGAGAAGGCGTTGAGAGATGGGCCCAAAATTATCAGGCTATGGAAAAGGTATGTCGACGATATTTTCAGCGTCGTCTCTGGAAATAAGCAGGAAGTAGATCAATATTTAAAACATCTTAACTCCATACACCCAAAGATGAAGTTCACTTATGAGATGGAAAAGGATCGTTCGTTGTCATTCTTGGATGTTAGATTGGCCGTGAGAACTGACGGGTCTTTAACACACTGTATTTACCGGAAGCCTACACATACAGACAGATACCTACACGCTACGTCGCATCACCATCCTCGTCACTTACAATCCGTTATGACTTCTTTAAAGAACCGAGCTCATGATCTTTGTGACCTTGAACATTTAGAGGGTGAACTTAACCATGTTCAGGAGGTACTTAGTCGAAACGGATATAAAGTTAAGCGATTACGACAGTGGCAGGCAAGACGTGTTAGGCATCCAGAGGTTAAAAGACAACCTGCCTACTTGCCCTATGTGAAAGGAGTAACAGATAAGATCGGAACGGTGTTACGAAAGTATTCAATTCAAACTGTGTACACACCGGGGGCTAAAGTAAACAAAATGGTGGGCACATCGAAGGATGTACTGCCTTTCCAAACGCCAGGCGCTTATAAAATAAATTGTAGCTGCGGTAGTTCCTACATAGACCAAACAAAGCGGACCATAGCTGAAAGGATAAAGGAACATATCGCCGCTGTAAAGAACCGACAGACCAACAAATCAGAGCAATTGAAATCAAAAACACACAAATTTAAATAGAGAGGAGGGCTTCAAATTATCTACGACGTGGAATCTAGTCATTGATATCACACTACCTCGTTGTTTTGCACAGTCGGGTAACGCTCGGAATACGGACGGCCTACAAAATAGAGACATTGTCAGTGTTGTGTGTACTGGTGCGTGGATAGACAATATGAGGGTAGATTTAGACGATTCTACCTCACAATCGGAGTGACACCGCCTCTTCAGTCTGCTTGTGACCACGGCTGGTGCTACCCAGTCGAAACGTCAAGCTATTTAAGGTAAATAAGCATGATCGCGTTTATACCTGTATTTTACACTTATTTTAACGATGCATATTTATTCTGTAATATATTTGTTTCACATTTATTTAAACATATTTAGTATTTTAAAATTATAGAAGTATTTAAAAAAGTATATTAAAAAATCTATAATTATTTTTGTTTTTAAAAAATGTTATTTTTGCAATATTCCGCTTTTTTAGAATGTCGTACGATGTCGACACGTGTTTCGCCTACACACGAGGCATTATCAAGACTGTTTGGCAGCAAAAGTACTTACGCGTTCACCTCAACCTTTTGTAGTTCGAACGCAACCAAACGAAAGCGCGATGTAGACTTCTAGTTGTTTTGTCTATTTTTGAATAAACTAAGCAAAACCGAAGTGTAGAAGTCTGTTTGTTCGTTCAGCAAAGTACACCCGTCCCGTTTTATAATTTCTAACTGCTCTAATACGGACATTTTTAGACCCTTTTCACATAAATGTAATATTTCAAAACTGTTGTTATCATTCAAAATATGCCCGGTGTCCAGCAAATGCTTCGCGAAATGTGATTTATCTGTGTGACCGTTTCGGAATGCTCCTAACTACAAAACTACAAAAGGTTGAGGTGAACGCGTAAGTACTTTTGCTGCCAAACAGTCTTGATAATGCCTCGTGTGTAGGCGAAACACGTGTCGACATCGTACGACATTCTAAAAAAGCGGAATATTGCAAAAATTACATTTAAAAACAAAAATAATTATAGATTTTTTAAAGTGGATTTCCGCCATGTAACGCCTGATTCAATTAGTTATTTAAAAGTATATTACATTTATATTTAAAACTTACCTTTACTAAAAACATTAAAAAAAAAAACCAATATTTAGGCATCAAAAAACTCTTCCACATCGCTGTCAGCCACAACCGTACCCAGAATGCTGGCAGCATTGCCACGTTGAATTGTAATGCTGAGCCTTTGACCCAAGTACAAGCCAGCTTTCTGAACATGAGAACCATCGACCTTTTAAAAGCTTAGATAGAGCTCTGAAAAGAAGCTTTGTACTAGGACCCCACGGACCAAGAGTTTCGACCGCAAACGGCTCAAATACATAATTTCCTGCAAGATTTGTGTAATTATTTTCTAGGAAAGTATTAAGGAACCCTATATATAAAAAGGAACTCCCATGTCAGAATATCATCGTTTGATCAAGGTATGTAGTGCAAGTAATGTAGGCTTTGTTCATCGAAGGTTCTCTTTACACTCCTTACCTATTCATTCATTCATTCATTCATTGAATTTTGACGTTGATGAAGTAATCTTATTCGAAACGCGTTCCCGTGACACGCTAAATTACGGAATTGAATAACGAGAACCCGTTAATTAAGAGCTTCTACACATATTTTGTTGACTCAACTTGCGTAAATACGGCAGCTTCTTAGGGTCGATATCTACGAGTATACTAATATTACGAGTATAAAGCTGAAGAGTTTGTTTGTTTGGTTGACCGCGCTAATCTCAGGAACTACTATTCCGATTTAAAAAATTCTTTTTGTGTTAGATAGCCCATTTATCGAGGAAGGCTATAGGCTATATATCATCACGCTACTACCCTGGGCAGCAGAGCTGTAGTCACAAATGTTGCGAAATTGGGCGAATTTATATGCATTATAGTAGAATTTATAAGCGACGGGATTACTCACTCGTGGCCCCGCGGTCTCAGTGTTCTGTAAACGATCACTGAGTTACGCAACTTTCACTATGGCTGGTACTCGGATGGGTGACCACTTTGAGGCATTTACATTTGCGAGCGTTTCCGTGCTTCTGAAGGCACGTTAAGCCGTTGGTCCCGGTTGCCAGTAAAATGGCAGTCGTTAAGCCTGGTTGAAGGCCTTATGGGCGGCTTAAAAATTTCAACAGCAGGTAGCCACAACCTGCGTCTGTCTATTTCAACACGGCAATGGGCTCACCACCTATTACGTGGGACAGGAATCCACACGGTGAAAAGTGGGCATATAATATGCCTCTGCCACCCCTTCGGGGATAAGGCGTGATGGATATTTATTTATTAAATAGGTGCGACGGGAGTTCGAATTGTGCCACGGGCGAAGCTGTGGGGGTCATCTAGTTTACCTATAAGTTTATTTGAGAAGCGCGATCTATTTGTACGAGTACAATTGTAGTATTTTTATAGTAAGCTGCGCAACTAATAAGGTAATTTTCCATACATTTTTAATAAATTGAAAAAAGTCAATACGATTTCGAAAGACATACATATTTTTAACTTGATTCGATACGGTTCGGGAAGTTCATTGGCTAGAACATTGCCTTGGTTAGGCAAAGGTCACGAGTTCAATCCACGTCTCGAATCGAATTGTCTTTTTTCAATATATTAAATAACTATGAGAAATTTAGCATTATAATTGCTTTAAAAATTTATCCATAATAAGGTAATTCTATGTGCAGTGACAATGTCTCCGTCCAATACCCATACCCTACCGTATCTAATTAAAATTATCATGTTCATGGCAAAGTAATTAAACAAAAATATTTTAGATCATTTTTGAAATGTAACTTCTTTATCGACGTATGCGTAAGACTTATCTACCTCTAGTACACACACTTTTTTTTTCTTTAAACTGCGTCATCTAGCCAAAGTAAGCTAATATAACCACAAGGTATGAGATCTCTACAACTGATAAACATAAAAAAAAAAATGAAAAAAAAATAAAATCCTTTATTACTGTTGTGTTTTAACCTATTTAACGTACTTATAAATTGTAAACCATAGAGATAAGAAAACTATATAAACTTAATTTTTAATCCTAATCTTGGTAATCGACTCATCTTCTCTCTTAACAGTTTATCTTTCGACCAAGGCCTCCTCTAAGGATTTCCATTTATTTCTGTCCTTTGCTGTACGTATCCATTTAGGACCAGCTATTTTCTTCAAATCATCTTCCCATCGCTTTGGTTGTCTTCCTCTACTTCTTTTGCTTGGGTACCATTCAGTTATTAATCTGGTCCATTTTTCTTTCTTTTCTCTCAACATGTGTCCCTTCCAACGCCATTTCAATTTCCTACACACTGATTGAACTTTTTTGAACTTAGTATTTCCTTTAATATTTTTTAATTGTATTTTGTATCTTCTTTTTACTCCCACTACGCTTCTCTCTAATCCATTTTGACATACATTTAGTTTGTTTTGTTGTAGTTCAGTCAAGGCCCAAGTTTGACATCCATACGTAAGACATGGGAGTATGCAAGCATTAAAAACTTTTCGTTTCTCCGACATAGGCATTTCTTTATTTTTCATAATTTCGCTCAGCGACCAGAATCTCTTCCAAGTATTTGCTATTCTTCTTTCAATTTCTTTCTGCATGTTCTCTGAAGGTGACACTAATTGTCCCAAATAAATATACTCGTTGACGTATTCTAGTTGTTGATTATTAATTGTAATAGCATGGTTTTGTAGAGAATTGGTCATAACTTTTGTCTTTGTTATATTCATTGTGAGACCTGCATTTGCACTTTCATCTGATAGTTGCTGTAGCATTATTTCCAAACTTTTTGGGCATTCGGAGAACATTATCAAATCATCTGCTAATCTCAAATGGCTCAATTTGTCCCCGTTTACATTTATCCCTACATTATCCCAAGGCAGTTTCCTAAATATCGTCTAATATCGTCCGTAACACTGATGAGAATATCTTCGGTGAAATAGGGTCACCCTGACGAACGCCTCTTTCAATCGGAAACTCGGCCCCTGATTTTTCCAGTTTGATTTGTGCTGTGCTTTTTCCATAAATGATTTGTAGTATGCGTATGTACTTTTTATGAATCCCTTGCTGTTCTAATGAATCCCATATATAATGATGTTCCAAGGAATCAAATGCTTTGTTGAAGTCTACGAAACCTAAGTAATATATTTTGTTGTATTCCCTGTATTTCTGAAGTATCCGGCGTAGAACGTGTATGTGGTCAATTGTCGAAAAGTTACTTCTAAATCCAGCCTGCTCTTTCGGCTGGTTTTCATCAAGGATGTTAGTCAGTCTATATAGTAATATTTTTGAAAATATCTTATATATGTTAGACATTAAGCTTATGGGCCTGTAATTGTTAATGTCTCCTTTATCACCCTTTTTGTGTAACAAAACTATCATTGATTTCGTCCAATCTTCTGGGATAATTTCAGATTTGATTATTTCGTTAAATAATTTGGTCAATGTAGGGACAATCACTGGCATCGATATTTTAAGAAGTTCACTGGTGATCTGGTCGGGACCATGTGCTATCCCTATCTTTTGCGTAGCAATAGCTCTTTCAGTTTCTTCTTTTAGAATAGGTGGTATGACTTCCGCATCTTGCGTGACTTCTATCATATGAGTACGTTTATTCGATTTACTTTTGTATAACTCCTTATAGTAATCAGTAGCAATGCTTAATATAGCCGATCTCTTCGTAGTACATCTACCTTGTTTATCCTTTATATTTGGCATCCAAATCTTCTTCGATTCCAATTCTTTGAAAGCTTTCTTTACTCCACCGGTTTTTTGATATGATATTGAAAAGTATTTGATCTCTTTTCCTTTCTACCTTTCCTTATACTTTTGTTTATATTTTTACTTATTTCTGCAATTTTTATACGTGTTTTTTGACCTTGTAGAAGTAGCTTTCTTTCTTTAAATAGTTGGATTGTTTCGATGGATAAAGTTGCTTTATTTCTTGTACACACTTTTCGGGCTTCAGTTTTAAGGGTATTTACAAAATCGCAGTATGTGTCCTATGTAATGTATTCATTTCTCTGTAGAATTTGTTTTAAATTGTTCATTATCTCTGCTTTATTTTTAATGGTTACACACGGTACCAATTCAGTTTGCGACCTACGGTTTTTTTTCGTATATGTCCCTAGTAACGTAGCACGAATCATTTTATGGTCCGAATTAAAATTAAGATTATTTAGAATTGACAGATCTTTAAAAAAAATTGGTTTATTAGTCATAATGTAATCGATTTCATTTTTAAACAATCCATTTCCATCCACTGATAAACATAGTTATTTATAAATTTATACACAAATATTTAATTCGACGTGGGAATCGAACCTAGGACCTCAGCGCAGTAGTCGCATACCACTGTGCCACAAAGGCAAATTATAAAAGAAAAATGTCAAACAGACCGCTTAAATGGGATGTATAGATTTATAACTCCGTGGTGCAGCTTTCCAATAAAGCTTTCTAGAAAGGCTGTATGATTTACGATCACAGTGCGGTGCAACCATTAAGACTGCAGCACTTTGTGTTAAATTTCAATCGGTAAATATTAGCTCCAGACGGCGATGTTAACTACAACCTCAGTAAATTAAATATTTTTTATCTCTCGAGTAATTTTTTTGAAGTGAAGCTTCTTTATTGACGTTGAGAGAAATTTTATAGCTGTAAAAATATCGTTACGTATTTCGGTTACGTACCATGTGGTTTTCTGAAGTGAAACTTCTTTATCATAAGTGAAACTTCTTTATCGACGTATGAGAGAAATGTTATAGCTGTAAATAAAAATGTCATAAAGAAATTTCACTTCTTACCTGTGTACTCTGGTACACAGACATCATTTATTTAATATTATATAACATTTTTTACACAATGCTATCTAACGCAAAGTAAACTAACAGGAACTTGTGATATGGGATATAGACAACTGATATTTATATATTATATTCTAAGTAAATAAATATAATCCATAGGAAACACCAAAACTCCTAAACAAACATTTGCGGATCACACAAATATTTATTCCGGCCCGAGGGTTCAACCCTAGACCTTGACGCGGCAGTCGCAAATACTACCCCATACGCCACCAAAGCAGTCGATAACTCAGTCTTTATCTTGGTTTATTCCCAGTAGCTTTCAAACTCAACTTGGATTTGAAGACAGGTTTCATTGCTGAGGCAGTAGGACATCGTTTAGTTTTTATTTTAGACATCTTTGGGAATAAAAATTGCATAAAGGCGCCTGCCTCGTCTTAAATTCGAAAGAATACGCATGACGAATAGCCTCTTGTATATGCCCCTTAAAGTTATTAGCGTCTCTACGTCTATACATCAATATAAATAACTAAATACCGTTGGGACAACTCACACAACGCTATCTGATTTTAAACTAAGCAGCGCTTGTTCTATGGTAACCATAACTGAAAAACATTGTTTTATACCACGGAGTTGGCAGAAGAGCGTGCTGCCCACCTGATGGAAACTGGTCACCGTAGCCTATCGACGTTTGCAACACCAGAGGTGCAGTACTCGCGCTGCCGACCCTAACCTTCTAAGACCCCTAGACATACTAATATATTTCTAAATACATACATATTATAGATAAATAACACCCGGACACAGAATAAACCATCATGCTCATCACACAAAGTTTTATCCTAGGAATCGAACCTACGACCTCTTGCGTACCAGTCGGATACACTCCCACCGCGCCACAGAGGCAATCATTATTATTATGATGTGATTATTATGATAATAAATAATTAGATAATAATTGTGATATAAATAAATTTATTTTCAGTAAATTTTTTATGATTAGGTATTCCCTTCACGCACTCACTTCGATTCTTTCATTCTACTCACGCTATTTTTGGAGCCAACCTCCCATGAAATGTATGTTACGCCATAACTAATACAGTTCTCAACCGATTTTCATAATTTTTGGGTGAATTCGAATCAACAAGACGTCTAGTGTCAGGGCCCAATTAAGAATTTTACAAAAATAAAAGTTTGCAATGGGCTTACCACCTATTACGTGGTACAGGAATACACATGGTGAAAAGTGGGCATATAATATGCGTCTACCACGCCCTGGGGCTATCCTTCCGAGGGCTCACCCGGGACTCACTGCTACAGACAGATGGAAGGCATACGTGTGGTTTTAGTCGGTAAGAGTCCGACATAGCATCCATAGGGATTTCCACACAACAAAAAAAATACCGTTTCTGAACTACTATTTTTGTTGAAACTGTTTGAAGTGGTGAAAAGCATTTTGGATAAACACATTTTTTTGTTCCTGTTCACAGCTAATGTATTCAGAGTTCGTGGTTCAAAGGTAATAATTAATTCATTTACACGCAACAGTCTTTCAACGGCACATTACGGTGACACGCAGCGTGAATACTAAAGAGTATTTAAATAGTGCTGTTTTAGTCATACCTTTTAGTATTTCACTTTCGTTTTGAAAATTAGAATTTTATATTTATTTATTTATCTATCACGCCTTATCCTCGATGGGGTGGCAGAGGCATATTATATGCCCACTTTTCACCATGTGTATTCCTGTCCCACGTAATAGCTGGTGAGCCCATTGCCGTGTTGTGGCTACCTGCAGTTGAAATTTATCAAGCCGCCTAAAAGGCCTTCAACTTGACTTAACGACTGCCATGTTACTGGCAACCGGGACCAACGGCTTAACGTGCCTTCCGAAGCTCTGAAACGCTCGCAAATGTAAATGGCACAAAGTGGTCACCTATCCGTGTCCAGCCATATAGAAAATTGCTTAACGCAGTGATCGTTTACAGAACACTGAATCCGCGGGACCACGAGCGTTTTAAAATGTATTCCTTAAAAAGAAAGGAGTTATTTTGGTTGCTAAGAACAGCTATACTTAGTTTGACTTTTGATATACGGCATTGTTAGGAGCGAATGCCGTCTGACCCCCTAAAGGGTGCCTGCGTCGATGTATTAACCGTTGATTACAGGTGCACCGCTAGCAGTTAAAATTACCAAATTACTGGAGATACTGGTGGGACCCTTACAATATATACCTTCTTCTGTACTTACATATGTACCAAATTTTATTTTTTCAATTCGTTATTTTATGTTGGGTTTTCCCGAACGTCTACAGTATGGGGTTCTTCAAAAGGGGTCTTAGAAGGTTTATAAATGGTCGGCAGCGCGAGTGCTGTATCTCTGGTGTTGCAAACGTCCACCACCTCAGTGGTATAAAAAAAAACACTTGATATGCGAATCGGACTCGCATTTGTCTTAGGTGGTCCTTGGATGGGTGCCGACTTTGTGGAATTTACATTTGCGAGTGTTTCCATGCTTTGGAAGGCACGTTAAGCCGTTGGTCCCGGTTGCCAATAAAATGGCAGTCGTTAAGCCTGGTTGCAAGAATAAGGATAGGCGGTTTGAAAAATTTCAATAGCAAATCGCCACAGCCTGCACCTGTCCATTTCAATACGACAATGGGCTCACCACCAGTTACGGAGACAAAAAGGCATACGTGAAATGTGGGCGTATAATATGCCTCTGTCTACCCCTTCAGGGGTAAAGGGGTGACAATATGTATGTATATATATATATATTATTGTTTTTAGATTGCACGTGTCGAAAAAAAAATGGAAATACCAAGATCGTTTACAGAACACTAAGTCAGCGGGGCAACGAACTAGATCTACATATAAATAAGCTATTAATCTCAAAAGTATTTTAGAGAGCGTCCAATACAGACCGAGTTACAAATTATGGACACCGTGATATACAAAAATGCTGTGTCAGCGGCAGTTTAATACATAATAATGCTCTGCTGCGAGGTAATTACGTTAAGTTCCTGAAATGAGAGTATTAATCATCCTATCAATAACAGCGTGTCGATACATGTAATTTGTTTTGGACGGGCTGTGTTTTCTACGATATTATAAGATTTTTTTTTTGAAGTGAAGAAGTTTTACTTCTTACTGTGTACTCTGGTACACACACATATTTTTGTAATGTATATAGGGTACCTACAGTACAGTACGGTAAGATAGGGCACGGTACTGTACTGTACTGTACTGTACTGTACTGTACTATACTGTACCGTACCGTACTGTACCGTACTGTACTGTACCATACTGTACTGTTATATCTGTAACAAAAATGTCATGAAGTTTCACTTCTTACCTGTCTACTCTGGTACACACACAAATACTTTTTTCAATATAGTTTTTACTCATTTCAAAACTAAATGTATCTTGCTTGTTATGCTTACATAATTCGGAAATAAGGTTATATTGAGCGACATTTATTACGAAGCACCATCTACGACACTATTAGCAGGTCGCCACAATATTCACCTGTCGGTTTGAACACGACAAGAAACTGACCCACTGCCACCTACCCACGTCTCGAAATACATTTTATAGATAAATGCAGTAAGGAGCCAAGACGTCACTTTAAAAAGTTGCAAGGTAAAATCTAAAAGTCCAAAAAGAAAAGGAATAAAGTTTCCCGGTATTTGTCTTCGTTTCTTAGAAAGGTTTTAGAGATATTTTAGCTGAAGTTAGAGGGTTAAGCACATTCCCCTCGAGAATGTCTGGCGGAAACTCTACAGATTTGAACAGAAGTAAATTAAGATTGAGATCTATTGTCAATATCCCACGAGTGGACTGTATTTCCTTTGTTATGTTAAAAGACTTTTACACGCCCATTTCACCGGTTTATATAGAAACAGATCTCGTTAAGAAAATAAATATTGTATCGAATCGTGAAAATAAACGAGTTTGATGATTTCTAATACCCGTGATAATAATCCTTTTCTAATTCTGCACAGTCAGTCTTAGAAGTAATTCAAGCTTATTTATCTATTACGCCTTATCCCGGAAGGAGTAGCAGAGGGCAGCCTTACAAATTAAAATTTACGAATCAAGTGAGACAACATTCTAACCCACCAAAAAGGCGTAATAACACCTAAACCCCATGAAACGAGGCCGCGGTAGCGGACAAAGTCTGTCGGGGCCTTGGGACTATCTTTCCAAGGGTTTCCAGCCATAGGTAGATGGAACAGCAACGTGTGGAACAGTAACCTGTACGAGCCCAGCATAGCATCAATAAGGATTTGCAGACGAACCGAAAAAAATAATCTACAGGTACCATTAATTTGGATTACATTGATTTACTTCTACTACTATTGAAGCGCTCGTGGTCTCACGGATTCAGAGTTCTGTAAACGATCACTGTGTTAGCCACTTTTGCTATGGCTAGGTACGGATGGGTGACCACTTTTTTACATTTTTGAGCGTTTCCGTGCTTCGGAAGGCACGTTAAGCCGTTGGTCCCGGTTGCCAGCAAAATGGGTGACTTCAAATATTTCAACAGCAGGTAGTCACAACTGCGGCCGTCTATTTCAACACAGAAATGGGCTCACCACCTATTACGTGGGACAGGAATACACGTGGTGTAAAGTGGGCACATAATATGCCTCTGCCACTTCTTTTGGGAGAAGGCGTGATAGATAAATAAATTAAAATATGTAAATAACCGGTTCACCTTAAGTGTTTTCACAGTTACTTCCAAATTATACATAGGCTGCACTAAAAGTATCGGGAATGGAACATTTCCACTGTTCCTGTCATATTAAAATCTTTTTAATTGAAAACTCCTTGGTTTTAAAAATCGAATACCATTTATTTATTTTAATAAAAGATTCTCGGTCTTGTCACAAGTTTTGTCAAACTTGTTTAGTCGTTGAGAAAATGGAATTGACTCGAGAAAATTCAAGAGCTATGATTTATTATGACTTTCGAAGTGGTTTAACACAAAAACAGTGTGTTGACCGGATGATTTCTGCATTTGGTGATGAAGCCCCATCCAAAACCACAATTTATCGCTGGTTTGCTGAATTTCAACGTAGACGTGTCAAGCTCAGTGATGATCCCCGTCAAGGCCGTCCAAAAACTGCAGTCATCCATGAAAATGTTGATGCTGTGCGTAAGCTGATTGAGGAAGATCGACATGTGACATACTGCGAAATTCAGGCAACTTTAGGCATTGGCATGAGTCAAATACAAATAATCTTGCATGAACAATTAGGTGTAAAAAAGTTGTTTTTGGATGATGGATACCGCATTCGCTCTGTGAAGAGCAAAAAGCGGCTCGCGTTACTTGGTGCGTCTGAACTCTCGAAAGATTTCACGCAGGATCCTCAAATGCTGTATACAACATCGTATCAGGTGACGAATCCTGGATATACGCATACGAACCCGAAACAAAAAACCAGTTACGAGTTTGGGTGTTCAAAAATGAGTTAAAGCCAACAAAAATTGTTCGTTCACGGAGTGTTGCAAAAAAAATGGTGGCCACTTTTGTCTCCAAAACCGGCCATGTTGCGACTATTCCTCTTGAGGGACAAAGAACGGTTAATGCAGAATGGTATGCTAGCATTTGTTTGGCACAGGTCGTTTCTGAACTCCGTAAAGAGAACTGCAACCGTCGCATCATCCTCCATCACGACAATGCGAGTTCTCACACCGCGCACAGAACAAAAGAGTTTTTAGAGCAAGAAAACATAGAATTATTAGACCATCCGCCGTACAGCCCCGACCTAAGCTCTAATGATTTCTATACTTTCCCTAAAATAAAGAATAAATTGCGTGGTCAGAGATTTTCATCACCTGAAAAAGCACAAAACGGCCATTTTGGATACTCCAACTTCCGAATGGAATGGTTGCTTCAATGATTGGTTCCATCGTATGGAAAAATGTGTCAAATTTCGCGGAGAATACTTCGAAAAGCAATAAATACATTTTTAAATAGTAATGTTGTGTCACTTTCTTGATTCTCGAAATTTTCAGTGCCGCCCTCGTACCTTGATTTTGACCTGGGATTCACTTTTATTTGGTTGCTCGGAGCAGCTAACGTTTGTCTTTTGCCACTGCCGTCTGATATACCAACCATTTAACCTAGGGACCGAGACTGTTTTAATTGCGTCGAAATAGAATCAAAATCGTCGCTCATAGAAAACCACCGGTAAATTTTTAGTACTCCAATTCTTAGTACCGTACTCCAATAGACTTCTATCGGTCGGCCGATAGAATTCTGTTAACACGTACCTCGCCAGTGGCTGCTAGTCAGTTCCATTTTTGTTAGTCTTCTTACATTTTGAAAGCTAAAAAACAGCGATTCTAGTTCCCCTTTTATGTGCCCACTTTTTAACACGTGTATTCCTGTCCCACGTAATAGGTGGTGAGCCCATTGCTGTATTGAAATAAACAGCCGCAGTTGTGATTAGCTGAAGGATAGTCTCAACGGCTTTTTTTTAAGTGGGACAAATCCCACCAATATTCCCATACTGTGACTCCTGTAAACCATGATCTACAGCAATGACAAAGATCAAAAATGTTACACCGAGTTCGACCTTAGTAAAATCCCAGAAGAAGTTAAAATATCTTGGAACCCGCATCGAATTTAATCAAAAGTAATATGAAGGAGTTGGAAAGGAAATTAACGCCTCTTTCCTCCTTTGAAAAGCGGAAAACCTGAAAGGCAACGAGGTGCAGATCTTATAGAAAAAGGGAAGCACCACGTTAGTACATTACGGGTCCTATGTGAGCTATCTTTGATTCCGTAATATGTGTAGCAAAAACGTCTAAAAGCACGAAAATTCATCCCAGATACAACTGAGATCCGCATAATAAACTACTCCCGATGTTTTCTTGCGGCCGATGTGCTGCTTGTCAATAGTAGACTCGGCCCCCTGTATCGTTGGTCACCATTGCACCATTAAGTACATTAATTACACATAAGTAGTGCACCATTAGCAGGTATAATCACTTGGGCTCTGGAGATCTTAGTGGGGTACAACTTTACCTGTATAAGTTTTCCGCCGTAAATGTCCGGGAATCAAAAGTTTCATACGAAGAAAGTCGTGTGCGTTTATCTGAATCTATATTAGTAATATGATAGTGATCCTGTATACCGCTGGTATTGTGTAATTACGTATTCAATCTACGGTAAATTTATGTGCATACATAATTTTTACCAACAAACGCTACTAAAAGTTCAGATCGTACTTAGTAAATATAAGTACCAGTTTTTCAAGGTTCGGTACCTCAAAAGGCCAAAAGACGGAACCCTTTTCGGACAACTTTGTTGTAAGTTTAAAAACAAAACTTAACTATCTTCACGCTGTATCCCTGACGGGGTAGTCAGAGAGGACAGATCGCCAGGCTTCGCGATCCATGCATACTTCTTTCGCTTCTTCGAGATTCATCAATCGTATCATACACGCAAAAAAAACATAACTAATTGAGTGTATTATAGTTTTCCAATGTATTATCGTCATGTAACTTCTGATTCGATTAGTTAATAGTGTATGTGCTGTATGTATTTAGACATAAATGCGTATACTAGTAGACGCCTGCGACTTCGTCCGTGTTGAGAGGTTTTCCCGTTGCCGTTTCCCACAGGAAGTTGTTCCGGGGATAAAAAATAGTCTATGTGTTATTCTGATATATAAGCTATATTATTGTAAAGTTTCATTAAAATCCATTCAATAGCTTTTACGTGAACGAGTAACAAACATCCACACAAACTTTCGCATTTATAATATCATTAAGGTTTATCAGTTTATAGATCGCTTAACGTAAGCTTATTTTACGTTGTAAAGCGCTGTATAAAAAGTAATCACAACATTTATTTATACTCGTATACATAACATAACTTCATACCTACTACTACCTACTAATATTATAAACGTGAAAATTTGTAGAAATGGATGTTTGTTACTCTTTCATGCAAAATTTACTGATTGAATTTTGGTGAAACTTTGCCATAATATAGCTTACACATCAGATTAAAACATATATTACATTTTATCTCGGGAATATTTTTCTGTGGGAAACGGGAATGGGAAAACTTCACCACGCATGCGGAGCCGCTGGCGCCAACTAGTAAATTATAAGGCAATCGCTTTCAATTCACAGCACCACATGTTTAATAACCCTGTAACGAACGACTAGAATTAATGGCCCTGGCAATTTTATAAATAGACGTAATAAACGCCTATTATAAGGTTTTAGTTCTAGTTGCGTGTGTATGGAATGAATAAGACTTTTAAGCTTGGTGACAAAAAAGTGACTTGTTTTAAAAGCATTACTATGCAAAGTAATATAAAAGTATAATATTACTAGTTAATACTAGCTGCTTCAGTCGTTTCCCACAGTAACTTGACCAGGATAAAAGTAGCCTATTAATACTGATTGTCAGTTACATTCACGATGTATCCCTGACGGGGTAGTCAGCGAGGACAGATCGCCGGGCATATTTCTTTCGCTTTCTGTAGATTCATTAATCGCTTCATACATGCACTGGGTATACGAGTACTTTTGACATTTCCGTTTTTGAGCAATCTGCTCACGTAGTCTTCATATGTAAGTCTCGGCCTACCCTGACTACTTCTGCCCTCTACTTTCGCACTATATATATTCTTCGTCAATTGTTCCTCATTCGTTGAACGTGTTCAAACCAACGGAGCACGCCCTTTTCTAGTTTAACGCTGACAATTTCATTCACACCTGCCATATTGCGTATTACTTCTTTACGTATTTGTACGGCCCAGGTGATACCGCACAATTTTCGAAGTTACCGCATCTCCACAGCACTCTACTTACTTTCATGCATTTTGACATACCCAGGTTTCGCTGTCGAAAAACAACGATGGCACTAGCACTGCGTTATGTATCCTGAGTCGTGATTCTTTTACGATGCTATGTCACTTTACATTCACATCAAGTTAAACTGTTTGAGCGTGAAGAAGTCACAATTACATAAACTCACAAACTTTCGCCTTTATAGTGTTGCGTTGTGAAGTTTTCCCGTACTATTTCCAATAGGAACCTGTTACAACAAAGCAATTTTCGCTATGACTGGTCACGAATGTGTGACGGCTTTCTGGCATTTCCATTTACGAGCGTTTCCGTACTTCTCAACGCACGCAAATCCGTTGATTTCAGTTGCCAGTAAGATGGCAGACGTTAAGAAAAGTTGAAAATTTGAAAGTTATAGGTGGCTTTAAATATTTCAACAGCAGATCGCCACATCCAATACGGCGATAAGTTCACCACCTGTTACGTGGGACAAAAATGTACATGATGAAATTATTATTATTTGTTTAATCAATTAAAGTAACGTAATTTTTGTACATAGATGCTAACTTGCCAAACGTTTGCAGGCGATTCGCTCTTAACCCTTAATAACTAACTAACTAACTATCTTCACGCTGTATCCCTGACGGGGTAGTCAGAGAGGACAGATCGCCAGGCTTCGCGATCCATGCATACTTCTTCCGCTTCTTCGAGATTCATCAATCGCTTCATACACGCACGTCTGGGTATCCGAGTACTTTTGACCTTTCCGTTTTTGAACAATCTGCTCACGTGGTCTTCATATGTAAGTCTCGGCCTTCCCTGACTCCTTCTACCCTCTACTTTTGAACAATATATATTCTTCGTCAATCGTTCCTCACTCATTCGTTGGACGTGTCCAAACCAACGGAGCACGCCCTTTTCCAGCTTAACGCTGACACTTTCATTCAAACCTGCCATATTGCGTATCACTTCGTTACGTATTCGGTCGGCCAAGGTAACGCCGCACAATTTTCGAAGTGATCGCATCTCCACAGCATTCAATTTACTTTCATGCATCTGCTGACATACCATAACCCTTAATAAGTAACTTAAATTTATTAAGCTGATTTACTAACGAACTAAAATTAAGTTTACATATATCTAAATGCAAACAGTTGTTTAATTTTTAACTTGAGCTTCATTTTACTTTGTAGTTTTTTTTCGTCCCGTAACATATTATAATATAACCTGGGTACAATATGTTTCCTGGTTCTTTCTCCATAATAATTGTTTACTCTTAAGTTTTTGTCTATATTTTTCGTTGTTCCGTTATATTTAGACTCTCTTTTATTTTTCAAATAGAATTAAAATGTGGTAAATTTGATACGTGGGCGTATAATATGCCTCTGCCATCCCTTAGGAGATAAAGGCCTTACTGAGAAATAAAAAAACTTACGCGTGTATTATATTAGAAGCGTTTCTCAAAGTGAATTGCTAATACTGTATGCAACAAAATCCATATAAAATGAGATTGGCGTAGAATTTTTTAAATAATATTTTACTACGTGACAGTATTTTAATATGCAGTGCCTGTTCAAGCACAGGGTGCAAACTATATCGTTTTGATGAATCGTGACCATCTGACGCGCACATTCAATTTTCTATAGGAGGATTTCTTTATGTAGGAGTCAGGGCTATTAGAACATTATTATACTACACAATAAACACATTTTTGATGGCCTTTGTGGCGCGGTGGGGGTGCATCCGACTGCTACGCAAGAGGTCGTGGGTTCGATTCCCACCCAGGATAAAACTTTATGTGATGAGCACGATGGTTTATTCTGTGTCTGGGTGTTATTTATCTACAATATGTATGTATTTAGAAACATATAAGTATGTTTATCAGTTATCTAGATCCCATAACACAAGCTAATATTAGCTTACTTTGGGCTAGATGGCGCTGTGTGAAAAGTGTCCCACAATATATTTAATATATTTATTGTTTTTTTTACCTTTTATTTACTTTTACGATCTCCAATCTCATAATTGCAGTTAACCCGTAAATGCAATATGAAAACTCATCCTACACTGCATAAAAGTTTGTCGATTGCCGAGGGAACGTTGCCCGCCCAAACGCGCGGCAGTAGACTGTAAGGCGCCGAACTGAACGCCCACCAGTTGAGTCGCGTTCGAAGTTCAAGTTCGATATAAATAGCAATTTCCTACTGAAATACAATTTTTGTTTATATAAACATACCCAAGGTATTCTTTTATTTGTGTGAGTGAATGAGTTGTGAAGGTTAAAAAAGTGTTTTGTAAACTTTATTTTAGTTGAGAAAAGTTTTTTTAGTTCGGAGTTAATTCGGTGTTTCACTGGTAAGTTGTACAGATTAGTTTTAATTGTTTTCTTAAGAAGATTAAATCTGAAAATATGTGAGTTGTACCAGTATCCTAATAAATAATTTTGTGTATATTTTATGAGTATTTTATTAAAGTAATATTAAATTATAATAAATTTTATAAAAAAAGCCCCATACCAAAATTCTTAGTTGCTTACATTGGGTTACCCTTCCCCACTTTCACACCCACAACTTAAAAATTCCTCAACCAATTTCCATTAAACATATCTAATTAAAATTCGCACGTAAGTCACCTTTAATACGTAAAAAACTAAATTGCAATCGCTTCATCCGTTCGGGAGCTATGATGCCACAGACAGATAGACAGAGCCACAGACACGTCAAACTTGTAATACCCCTCTGTTTCCGTGAGGGTTAAAATTTACTTTTGTTTCTATCGACAATTTAAATGTTTTGTGACAATAGTGTGAAGAAATATGTCATTATTGAGGTCATTATGGTAAAAGCTCGTACTGTTATTCAAAACAACAATTAATAACTACATAATCTTGATGTGACTGTGATATATAAATAAATAAATATCCATCACGCCTTATCCCCGAAGGGGTGGCAGAGGCATATTATATGCCCACTTTTCACCGTGTGGATTCCTGTCCTACGTAATAGGTGGTGAGCCCATTGCCGTGTTGAAATAGACAGACGCAGGTTGTGGCTACCTGCTGTTGAAATTTTCAAGCCGCCCATAAGGCCTTCAACCAGGCTTAACGACTGCCATTTTACTGGCAACCGGGACCAACGGCTTAACGTGCCTTCCGAAGCACGGAAACGCTCGCAAATGTAAATACCACAAAGTGGTCACCCATCCGAGGACCAGCCATAGTGAAAGTTGCGTAACTCAGTGATCGTTTACAGAACAATGAGAGCGCGGGGCCACGAGCGCTTCTATGATATATAAATGTGTTGAAAATAATGGTTTCAAATGTACACTTTTTTGTGAAATTCGATTATTGTTTTGGTGAAACATTTTCATTTATTTAAAACACTACAAAACTAAAATGAATTTCTCTTATTTTGTTTCATAGTTGCTGTTCATTTATTGTCACAGCAATTTTGCGTCATTAAGGTTGTATTATCAAATGAAATTTCTGATAATAATTTAATTGCTATGTCCATCGCATTAACGATCCAACTCATATTAATAATATTCCGATCATATTTCACGGTTAAACACGTACTGAATTCGGTCAATGATTTTAAATTTATTTTCCGTTTTTTTTTTTTGAAGAGACTGATTTTATCGGAATATTTAATTTGCCAAAAAAATCGTACGGATAAGTGGTGTATTACGTCTATTATCTTGTCCAAAAACCTATAAATCACATCTGTCTACAAGAATATCCCAAGTAATTGGTAAAATAAAGTGTATCTTAGATCTTCCAATTAGAAGCGGCTTCTCGAATACTGTCCAAGTATATAAGACATAATTTAATAAATATTTCGAAGTAACTCTGGAATTGTGTCATACTGGTGCGCGAAACTGTTTTTATAACTTATAATTTTTAAACGATTTTTTCGTTGCTATCCATATTTTCTTTATGTGGTGTTGGGAAACTGCGGATATAATATGAGATTTACTACGAGTATAATGGGGAACATCATCTACATATATATACAGGATGGCCCATTTAAAACGGTCAGTATGGGTAACTCTGAAACTATAAGACATAGAAAAAACTCTTTTCAGGAATCATGTCCCCGATTTTGATAAAAATAAAAACTGCATTCATAGATTCAAAATAAAACTTATACTCGAGTTGGGAATCGAACCCGGAATTATCGAAGAATAAAACTTGCATTATTTTAAAATAAATATCGATTAAATATATCTTAAGCAGTATATATTACTATTAAACATGATATCTAAAATGAATAATTTAATTACGTAGGTGATCGAAATGACTGATGTTTTATTTTTAGTACAACTGTCAACTCGTTTAACTAATGATTTTACTATTAGCTTTTGTATCTTCAGGAGGTGAATAAAACTTAAAATTGAAACTATGGTAATTATGGTGACATAATAACTTGTTTTATACAATTCGTCTCTAACATAACCTCACAAGAAATAGTCTAGTAGGGTTAAACATGAGATATCGCGCCCGGGTCATTTAAAAGGGTCATTAGTACCAATCCATTTTTGGAGAGAGTTATCATTCAAAATCTATCTTGTTGATAATATGAAAGTAGTTTATGTTATAAGGTGCAACACCGACCATAGATACAATTTTACGCGCCAAAATGAAATGAATGTTGTACTGAAAAAGTGGATGATCAATTCGGACACCTACGAAATTACATTAACTGATATGAAAAACAATGAAATTTATTCATTTTAAATATTATGTTTCATAGTAATATTTATTGCTTAAGATCTACTAAATCGATATTGATTTAAAAATAATGTTATTAGTCTTCGATAATTCCAGGTTAGATTCCCGACTCGAGTACAAGTTTTATTTTAAATATATGAATGCAGTTTTTCTTTTCATCAAAATCGGTGACATGGTTCCTTAGAAGAGATCTTTCTGTGTCTTATAGTTTCAAAGTTGCCCATACTGACCGTTTTACATGGGCCATCCTGTATATTTGTTAAAAACATTGTAATCTTTCCATAATGATAGTTAGTTAAATATAGTAGATGGAAGAACCACTGTTGCATTGACTGAGACTCTAGTTATTTAATTTCCTAAACCCAAAAAGAAAAATCTTAAACTTAAATTAACTATCTTCAGTAGTCAGAGAGAACAGATTGCCAGGCTTCGCAATCCACGCATACTTCTTTTGCTTCCTGTAGCATACATGCACGTCTGGGTATCCAAGTACTTTTGACTTTTCCGTTTATGAGCAATCTACTCACGTGATCTTCTAATGTACTTCTACCCTATAATGATATATATAAATATATATCATTATAGGGTAGAATATATAACTCCAATGTTTACCGTGTAAAACTCTCAGAAATTACGTCACCGGAGCTAACGATTTGATACGCATGTCGTAACATGTAACGAAAAATTCAATACATCTTATTACAGTCTCTGGAAAAATTTAAGGCGAAAGGGGTTAAACCAAGGTTGTTGAGATGTAAAATCAATAACCAGTCCTTCCAAAAAAATAATTAACCTGCATAGTTCACGTAACAGAAACACATAAAAAAATAAACAGTATAAAATATCAAAAAGAGTAAAAAAATGAGCAGATTGCTCAAAAACGGAAAGGTCAAAAGCACTCGGATACCCAGACGTGCGTGTATGAAGCGATTGCTGAATCTCGAAGAAGCGAAAGAAGTATGTATGGATCGCGAAGCCTGGCGATCTGTCCTCTCTGACTACCCCGTCAGGGATACAGCGTGAAGATAGTTAGTTAGTTTTAGTAAAAAAATGTCTTTCCTAAGTCCAAACTTCAAAAAATAACCAGATGTGGTTCAAATATAATGTGCTTCCTATATTATTGTCTTTACTCAAAGTATAGATACCTACTTGTTTAGCCCGTTCATTGATGGCACTTGGCAAAACTGCTGCACTTGAATGAAAACACTTGTACTGTTCCACTTCCTTATTTAAAAGTTGAGTTCCACATTTTTAAATAAGTATCTACTTCATAACTTTGTCTACTTCTCAAAACCCACAAGTTTGCTCTGTCATCCCATTCAACATGGGGCTTACTTTCTTAGAAGTTATATTTATTGCAACTATATGTTTTCGTGCGGTTAATTTTGTCTATTTTGCTGTATTTGCAAATATTTGCTCAAAAACGGAAAGGTCAAAAGTACTCGGATACCCAGACGTGCGTGTATGAAGCGATTGATGAATCTCGAAGAAGCGAAAGAAGTATGCATGGATCGCGAAGCCTGGCGATCTGTCCTCTCTGACTACCCCGTCAGGGATACAGCGTGAAGATAGTTAGATAGTTTTTTTTTTTAATCACAAAATGATCTAGATTGAGCTGTGTAAAAAGTGTCCCATAATATATCTTTATTTTATATATTGGTAATTTTATATCTGTGCCTCCCATGAAAGGTGATAAGTCGAGTTGTACACTTTTGTGTTTTTTTCATACAACGTTGTCAGAAGAATAAGAGTAAAGATTGCCTCTGTGGCGCGGTGGGAGTGTATCCGACTGCTACGCAAGAGGTCGTGTGATCGATTCCCACCCAGGATAAAACTTTGTGTGAAGATCCCGATGGTTTATCCTGTGTCTGAGTGTTATTTATATTATCTATAATAAGTATATATTTGAAAATATATAAGTAATTTTATCAGTTATCTCGTTACCATAGTACAAGCTCTGCTTAGTTTGGAATCAGATGGCGTTGCGTGAGTTTTCCTAACGATATTTATTTTATTTATTATTTTAAAGAGTAACATGGATTAGGTAATGTCTCTCGACATGATTGCGGTCAAGTTTTTGGCGGCCATTCTGAAGGTTTCCTGCGCTTTTGTGGATCTGAAGAAACCATTTGCTAACATTTTGAGAGAAACTCTGTCAGACTTGCTCACAGGACATTTCTGTTCTTCAAAAGCGGGCAGTACGCGCGATTTATAATTTGTGCCCAGAGTCTCTCTCCGAAAATTCTAAGAAATAAATATTATAACCGTACAATACATTTTCTGCCAATCTTATGTATGTCCAGAAAAAATCTATCACAGGATACATAAATTAAAAAAAAAACGTACACATAATATAAACAGCAGATATATAAACAATCTTTCATTCCACCAAATTTGACTACATAAGATTGGCGATTCTATCCAGGGTAACTGTATACGCTTCTACAACTAGCTTCCCGGTGACCTGAGAAATTTACCTTTAAATAAATTTAAAAAGTTAAATGTATTGGTTTTTACCGGGACTAAACGCGGTTAATTTTTAAAAAGTTAATTAATAAAACGCTTTGTGAAAAAGGTTATTAAGCTGTTAAAGACTATTTGCAGGGCAGCATTTTGTAGGCACCGTTAAAATGGTCTATGCAAAATAAAGGCATATTTATTTGGGCCCCGAAGATCTTGATGGGCCCCTTACAAACACAAATTTAATAATCGTTTTTATTTATAATACTTGTATTTATTTGTACAATAAATATTCATTGAATAAAGGGGACTGAACGTAAAGAAAAACTCTTTTTTGGGGTCGTATTAATATTTTTTGTTTGTACTAACATTGCGCTAGGAACATATTCTGATGAGTTATCATCACTAAAGTCAACTGTAGGTGCAAATTATTTTATCTGTACATGTATCATTTATTACGTTATTTTAGCATGTCTTTGAAATAAAAAAGGTAAAACTCACAATTTAAAAAAAAAATATTTACAACAAAAATATACACATGCTCAGTGAAGGTTATTTTTTTACCTACAAAAGAAGGTATTCGTAGCACACTGAGATCAAGAAGTTTTTAAATTTTATTTTTGCTCTCCTGTAGAATCTATTTTTTTAACTTGTATCACTTATTACAGGGGGCACAGATATCATCATAAGTATATGACACATTCAAATATATAATAAAAGATGGCCCCTACGGCTTGGTCCGTGACATACTTCGAACTCTCGCTGCACCTATTTAATCCCGCCTTTTATAAATTCTACAATAATGTTTAATATTTGTTAAGCTCTTCAAATTAGTAGCGTGATGATATATAGCCTTCCTCGATAAATGGGCTTTCCAAAATATTTTGTATCAAAAATATTTTATCAACTCCAATGAGTAGTTCCTGAGATTAGCATGTTCCATCAAACAAACAAACCAACTCTTCAGTTTTATATATTAGTATAGAACGTGGATATAGAAGTATAGATTCTAAAACAAGTATTCTTATACAGCATAACAGTATTAGAATTCTTAAAGACCATAAAGAATATGGCAAAGTAATGAATATCTGCAAATTGAAATTAGGAACGAATTGTATTACTAGACCCAGAATATAAACTAATTCCAGTGTCGCGCAACGTACACAGAATCCCATTAGCAAATTTTGGTCTATACGTTCTAATAGTGCCTGGTGACGAGACAGAATACAAATGGCACCACATCAATTTATCTCGTGGTTGTCATATACTATAGCGAATAAGTTATATCTTTCGTTTTTGCAAAGAAAATGACTACTCGAAATTAAACTCTATACTAAACGGCCCATAAGACCAGCCAGAGTCTTATGGGCCGTTTGGAAAATTTCAACAGCAGGTCACCACAACCTGCGCTTTTCCATATCAACACGGTAATCGGCACACAACCTGTTAAATAGGACAATGCTTACCCTAAAATGTGGGCTCAAATATGCCTCTGCCACCTCTTCCTGTGTTTATTTCTCGGTGGCGCGGTGGTAGTGTATGAGGTCCTGGGTTCGATTCTTGGGTCGGAACAAATATTTGTGTAATCTACAAATGTTGGTTTTGGAGATTGGGTGTTTCCTATGTAAAATATGTATGTATTTAGTAGTACATTAGTTTTCTAGTATGCTATAGTACAACCTTGTAGTTTAGTTTGGGCTAGATGGCGCTGTTAAAAAGTGTCTCACAATATTTCTTATTCATTCATTTTGTTTCATAAGTGAATGAAACAATATATTATGTCTATCAATCAAAACCACATAATCACGGATCCCTTAAACATCAACCTTCAAAAATTTATTTTGCTTTTCTTTTATTCTATATTTCTCGGCTTTACACAGGTGCGATGTATATACTAAATGAATGTATTATACATATAAACCTTCCTCTTGAATCAAAGTATCTCTTACTGAAAACTGCAATAAAATCCGTTGAGTAGTTTCAAAGATCTAACCGTAGAGACAGCAAGAGCAACTTTATTTTATAGTATATTAGATTAAATAAATCTGTGTTAAGAATTTCCGAGTTCCATCGCATGTTTTGGCATGGACAGTAGCTTTCGATGCCCCGAATTCGCTTACAGTATCACCGAGTAAATAATTTAAAAGCAAAGAAATTTGTTAATCTCCCATTTTGTACTATTAAGTATTCCTTCTGTAGGCAAAATTCTGACGTACTTCAAACGAATTGCTAACCCTCATCAATTTTCTTTCACACAGGTCTGATTTCGCATACCCATCTACGTTTTAGCTTTAAATCGACAATTGAATGTTACTTTTCTTTTTGCTATTGCGGTTTACTTTTGGCACAGAATATTAATACTGTTGATTGATAGCACTGGTGGTACTTGCTACACATTTATATAACACCACTTGCACTGTTCCATAACATTTACGGTATAAACCTTACCGGTTTTGCCTCACGGCATTCTCAAAATACATACATATTGTCACGCCTTTATTCCCAAATGGGTAGGCACATTTCACCGTATGCATTTTTCGTCCCACGTAACAGGTGGTGAACCGATTATCGTATTGAAAATGGACAGGCGCAAATTTTCAAGCCGCCCATATGTCCTTCAACTTATCTTAACGATTACCATTTTACTTGCAACCAAGACCAACGGCTTAACGTGCCTTCCGAAGCACGGAAATGCTCGCAAATATAAATACCACAAAGTGATCACCCATCCAAGGACCAACCATAGCAAAAATTGCTTACCGTAGTGATCGTTTACAGTACACTGAGTTAGCGGGGCCACGCTTCATACCACGGCAATCTCAAAGGTAATGTGACCAACATATTCATATTGTGTACCTTTGAGAATGCCGCGAGGTAAGTATGTTTGTAATATCTTACTTTATATAAATTTAAGTAATGTATTAATTATCCTGTTTGTATCTTTTCTGAGACAATAAATATTATTATTATGTTTCTTCTTTTCACGGGTTTTTTCTTTTTTTTTCTTATGAAGAGATCCAGGCTTTTGGGAGGCGTACATGGGGACATACTGGTCCAACACGCAGAGGCCCTTTGAGAATTTTAATCTAAAAGGTAATGGGACTCCCACTAGAGACAGTCCACACCCGCCTTATGTAGAAGAACGATAGTAACCACCTCCAATGGGAGTTAAACTATTGTACAATATATGGTAACTACTAAATGGGCTATTGAGTTGAAGGTTAAATGGAGTATGTAACTAAAACTATGGATGATGACGGCGTCTGCCATTTTAATATATAATTATCAAAATACTGGCAGACGGTGACTTGCCAACTCACTAGATGGCCCCCCTATACAATCGCCATAGGCATGATAAGCCTGTAAGGCGACAGAGGGCAACACCGGTGTGATCGGCTTGGGGTGTCGAGCGGTGCGGCGCCGGTTTCACCTTCGCGGGCCAGGCCCGGAGCGGGCTTCCGCGTAGTTATGCCCTTGAAAATTACACTTCCACCCCCGAGCATATAGCTCTAGCTCCCTCCCTCTGACCGGCCAATTAAGGCAAGCCAGAGTTGAGATTTGCTGCACTCCCGGGAGTAGCACTCTCACTGCTCTCCCGTTAGGCCATTAAATCCTAACCGGTGCAGAAGGGCAACAAAACTCTGAGGAATCGGGACCGATGTGTAGCCCACACATATTCAGCTCGCCACAAGCTGCCCTGCGGATGTGAGCTTTTCATTAACTTACTGATACATTTTTTGTTGGTATCAGAAAGTGGATAAATCAAAAAGCGAATCTACTATGCCCTCATAGGGTTGCGTTAATCCTATAAAAGATAACGAATGTCCTCGAGGGGTATTATTATTTGGTATTATTATTGTTATTAAATAGTATATACATATCATAGATATTTACTATCTGTACCTATTATGGGTCCCTGACGTCACGCGCACTAACTTCCTGAGCTGTAAATCATTACTTTTTCTAAATGTCTCAGGACGATTATTTTTCTCCGTTAAATTATATTTAAGGAGTATGTTTAGCGCGGACGGAGGGTGTGATTCGGATGTAGAACGGCGACCCAATTAGTAAAGCGACAAAGCATTGTAAAAGAAGCACGACTCGCGATTTATAATGCAGTGCTAGTGCCAACGTTGCTTTTCGGCAGTGAAACCTGGGAATGTCAGAAGATGCGTGAAAGTAAGTTGAATGCTGTGGAGATGCGATCACATTGAAAATTGTGCGTCGTAACATTGGCCGACCAAATACGTAGATAAGTGATACGGAATATGGCAGGTTTGAATGAAAGTGTCCGCGTTAAACTAGAAAAGGGCGTGCTCCGTTAGTTTGGACACGTTCAACGAATAAGTGAGGAACGATTGATATTGTGCGAAAGTAATGGGCAGAAGGAATCAGGGTAGGCCGAGACTTCCATATAAAGACCACGTGAGTAGATTGCTCAAAAGTGGAAAAGTCAAAAGTACTCGTATACCCAGACGTGATATATGAAGCGATTATTGAATCTGCAAGAAGCGAAAGAAGTATGCATGGATCGCAATGCCTGGCGATCTGTCCTCTCTGACTACCCCGTCAGGGATACAGCGTAAAGATAGTTAAGTATATTTTAAATTATATTGTACTTAGCATAGTAATTTCTTTTAAAAATAAATTATTTGTAAAGCAATTACAGATCCTCACAGTTTCTAAGGTCGTATGTTAAACAACGATGAATGAAATTTCGAAAAGCTCTGTCACTCATGTCAGTGTTGAATATTCAAATAGTACCATCATGCTATTGTACAAAAGCTAAGCAAACAAATTTGTAGCAGTTTTCTGTCATAAATGCTATGAAGCTTAAATGTGTGCATTATATAATGGTACTGCTTCAGTACTTGCTATTATTATCAGCTTAAAAATTTATGGAAAATGAATGTGTTAGATAGATAGAAATAATAACTCTTTATTGTAAACTATAGCATACAGTATTGCTAAGACTTATGAACTTTGAATAAGAGTACAATGGGCGGTCTTATCAGTACAAGTGATCTCTTCCAGACAACCTTAGTATGGAAAAGAGAAGAACAGGAAAGAAAAATATTGTTTCTTATAAATATTGTTAATAATGTTGTTTCTTGTTTTTCTTTACGCTCCTAAAGTAGCTAACCGTAGGATTTGATTCGATAACGCTTTTAGAATTTACTAGTGAACGCCCGCGTTGTGAAGGTTTCCCGTTCCAGTTTCCCACGGGAACTTATTTCCGGGATAAAAGTAGTATATGTGTTATTTTGATGTGCAAACTCTATTATTGTAAAGGTTACAAACACACATCTATACTTTCTTTACAAACTTTCAAATTTCAAATATTAGTAGGAAGAATATTAGGAAGTAGGATATAATTTAGAAGCACTCGTGACGTCACTGGTTTAGTGCTCTGTAAACGATCAGTCAGAATCCAAGTGACTTCTTCTATTAGTTATTCTATTCTTCTATTAGTGGTGCACCTGACTAACGAAGAAAGCAACGACGCATTCACATATACGGGGTTAAAAGATCAGAAAGTGATCACAACAATGCTTAAAATTAAAAGCTGGTCCTAGGAGTCAAATAAAAGTGACACCATGTTCAAAATCCAGGTGGATTCTGAGGTTCTCTGCAGGTGTACACTAAGATAAGCCAAGTTTACTATTTCAATCGCGTCAGAAGAGTTGAGCAACAACGATTTCTACGTTGCTCAATAGAGATCCACCAGAAAAAAATTACAGTTTTCGTAGTCACTATTATAATTGCGCTCCTATAGAATATATATATATATATATATATACTAGATGACCCCCACAGCTTTGCGCGTGGAATATTTCGACCTCCCGTCGCACCTATTTCGTCTATACCTATCCCGTCGCTTATAAATTCTACAATGATGCATAAAAATTTGCCCGATTTGACGACATTTATTACTACTACTCTGCTCCCCAGTGTAGTAGCGTAATGATATATAGCCTATAGCCTTCCTCGATAAAGAATTTTTCAAATCCGACCAGTAGTTCCTGAGATTAGCGCGTTCAACCAAACAAACAAACAAACAAACTCTTCAGCTTTATAATATTAACTATAGTATAGATATATTATTCATACAAGTATCTTTTTTCAAAAATATTCAAAGTATTTCATTAGAATTTTTGGTAACCTATATTAATATTTTGAAAGCTTAAAGACGTATTTTGTCTCTATTAAGCAGCTTGAGAAGTGTGATTGTAAAATATCTAATAGTGGTAGTGTCTACCCAGTTTTCGACTAATTGCAATAGAACCGCTGTAGATAGAACTAGAACGGCTATCTATTGGAAAATAGTAGACTTGGCACCCTGGTCGAAATGCAATAAATAATTAAGCACTAGACGACGCTCACAACTCTGCTGGTGTGGTGAAGTTTTCTCGTACTCGTTTCACACAGGAATCTATTGCCGGGCTAGGAGCCTATGTGCTAATCCAAAGTATCAACTACCTTCACATCAAATGTTACCTAAAGTAGTCTACCTGGGGGCCTAGTCTAATATTTCAATCGCATCAGAATAGAATCGTAATCGTAGCTCAATAGAAAGCCGACGGTACAATTTTGTCAGTTTTTCGTAGTCTACTTTTACAATCGTACTCCAATAGACTTCTATCGGTCGGTCGATAGAATTCAACTAACACGTACCGCGCCAGATGGCCGCTAGTCATTAGCATTTTTGATAGTCTATTAACATGTTGACAGCTAAAAACAATGAGTCTGGTTCTATTCTACGGCTGGTTAGTAGTTCACTCGGCCTGTTAGAGCGTAAAAGTAAGAAACATTACAGAGTCACACAAGTCACAAATTAATACTGATATAATTCTGCGGGGTGAAGGTTTCCCGCACCCGTTTATTTTATGAATCTGTTCCTGGGATAAAAAATAGCCTTAGTATCTCAAGAATATCAGCTATTTACTATTGGTATTATAATATATAAAAGATAATATATAAATATATAATATATATATATATTGGTTTGACAGTTTGAACGGGTAGACAAACAAACGTACACACTAACAAATTTTCGTCGTTAATAGTACTGAATTTGGTACTTCCAAAAACTTTGGGAATAGTATAGCTAAAATAATTAGATTTAAAGTCGACAGGACGAGTGCAGCATCTCTGATGTACCAAGTGCCAATATGCTACGAGTATGGTGCTATATAGAAAAGGTGTATCTGCCATGTTAGTTAAATGAAAAAAAAACGTTCAACATTTTGTTCTACACGTTAGTGAAAAAATAACGTTAAACAGTTTTATCCCAAACAACACGGACTTTACTAAAGGGAATTAGGTTAGTATGACACGCACCGTTTGTGTGCTAATAACCAATTAGGTTCGTCGATATTCGTTTTTATTGCTTGCTATTTTTCTCAATACAATAGCTTTGTGTGGCCTTGTAATCTGGTTATAGTGGTAACTGTGATTTTATTTTTACAATTTAGGTACTCTAAAATTCCAAACTTGTAGGAACATCGGGAATGGAACATTTCCACTGTTCCATTTCCGATACTTCATATTAAAATCTTTTTAATTGAAAACTCCTTGGTTTTATAAATCATCAATCATTTATTTATTTAAAAAAAAGATTCTCGGTTTGTCACAAGTTTTGTCAAACTTGTTTAGTCGTTAAGAAAATTGAATTGACTCGAAAAAATTCAAGAGCAATGATTTATTATGACTTTCGAAGTGGTTTAACACAAAAACAGTGTGTTGACCGGATGATTTCTGCATTTGGTGATGAAGCCCCATCCAAAACCACAATTTATTGCTGGTTTGCTGAATTTCGACGTGGACGTGTCAAGCTCAGTGACGATCCCCGTCATGGTCGTCCAAAAACTGCAGTCCCCCAAGAAAACGTTGATGCTGTGCGTAAGCTGATTGAGGAAGATCGACATGTGGAATACCGCGAAATTTAGGCAACATTAGACATTGGCATGAGTCAAATACAAATAATCTTGCATGAACAATTAGGTGTAAAAAAAAGTTGTTTTCCCGATGGATACCGCATTCGCTCTGTGAAGAGCAAAAAGCGGCTCGCGTTACTTGGTGCGTCAGAACTCTCGAAAGATTCCACGCAGGATCCTCAAATGCTGTATACAACATCGTATCAGGTGACGAATCCTGGATGTACGAGTACGAACCCGAAACTAAAAACCAGCCACGAGTTTGGGTGTTCGAAAATGAGTTAAAGCCAACAAAAATTGTTCGGTCACGGAGTGTTGCAAAAAAAATGGTGGCCACGTTTGTCTCCAAAACATGTTGAGACTATTCCTCTTGAGGGACAAAGAACGGTTAATGCAGAATGGTATGCTAGCATTTATTTGCCACACGTCGTTTCTGAACTCCGTAAAGAGAACTGCAACCGCCGCATCATCCTCTATCTCGACAATGCGAGTTCTCACACAGCGCACAGAACAAAAGAGTTTGTAAAGCAAGAAAACATAGAATTATTAGACCATCCGCCGTCCAGCCCCGACCTAAGCCTTAATGATTTCTATACTTTCCCTAAAATAAAGAATAAATTGCGTGGTTAGAGATTTTTATCACCTGAAGAAGCTGTGGACGCCTACAAAACGGCCATTTTGGATACCCCAACTTTCGAATGGAATGGTTGCTTCAATGTTTGGTTCCATCGTATGGAAAAATGTGTCAAATTTCGCGGAGAATACTTCGAAAAGCAATAAATACATTTTTAATTAGTAATGTTGTGTCACTTCCTTGATTCCCGAAATTTTCAATGCCGCCCTCGGTATAGAAAATGAGAGTTTATAATATTTTGTTATAGATTAGTCAGTTATAATTGTCATTTATTATAATAGATGTTATCCACGCTAATATTTTAAACGTGAAAGCGTGTTTGTCTATCCTCTTTTCCTTTATTTATATTATAAAGCTGAAGAATTTGTTTGGTTGAACGCGCTAATCTCAGGAACCCAGTAATCGAGAAAGGCTATAGAGAGGGTCACCTAGTTACGTCATAAAAGGACCAATGAATTGGCATTGCAAAATACATTATAGTTTTAGGTTAGGAGAGTAACTTTTTGTCCCGGAAAAAATAGCATTTTAATCTCACGGGAAACTGTGGAACAACAAAATTTCACGCGAATGAAGTCCCACGAGTCCTCTAGTTTAATAATAACGTCTCGCTTTGTGAAACATGGTGTATGGGGGCGCACACCTGGTTAGGTATGCGTGGTACCATAGGTATCTATATATATTATATCAAGCTGGAGAGTTTGCTTGTTTCATTGAACGCGCCCAATCTCAGAAATTGCTGGTCGGATTGGAAAAAACTTTGTGTTGGATAGCCCGTTTATCGAGGAAGGCTATATACAATCACGCTACTACTCTGGAGAGAAGAGCAGTAGTTATAAATGTCAACAAATCAAGCAAAATATTGTAGAATATATAAGTGAGGGAGTTTGTCGTATGTCACAAGCGAAATCGTGGAGGTCACCTATTATCATAGAAATAGTACAAAATTGTTGAAGTAAAATCTTCTTATAGCGTGGTAGACATATTTTTATGTGAGATAAAATTTCTGGACTCTCGACACCGTTACCGAGACGCTATAAAAAGTTTTGAGTATTAGATTGATAATTTCGAACTCAGTTATCAACCTTCGATAGCTCAGTAGGGAGAGTGGTCGACTGTGAATGGTTATAAATTCAAACTCGGCTCGAAGTAACTCTTTTTGTAAATCTTTTCGGATTTCTTTTTGTCTTTTACTTAAAGTAATTGTTTTTCAAAATATAATTTTTTTCATCTTAATCATTATCATTAACGTCAAATCCGGTCAATTTGAACGCAAAGTGAAAATCGCTAACGCGTCTAGATAAATAAATTTTTAATAAATTTAGTTTTCACTTCTGTCGGCCTTTTTTTTTACCAATTTTCATATATGAAACAAATAGGAACAAATATTTGTGGGATTCAAAAATTATGTTTGTTTCGGAGCTTGGGTATTTTCTATGTATAATATTGTATTTAGAAATATATAAATATGTCTATCAGTTGTCTAGATTCCATACCACAAGCTTATATTAGGTCACTTTGAGCTAGATGGCGCTGTGTAAAAAAATAGTCACTAAAAAACTTTTAAAATTACAACCATAAGAAACGCGAACAAAAACTTTTAATACTTTTCCTTTTAGTGTGTCATATGATACTTTTTTTTTTCATAATTTTACGCTCAAAGTGTCGCCTTAAATTTTAAGTTGGGGTAAGTACAGTAATATATTTGTACCCAATTTAAACGTAATCGGTTTCTGTAGGTTCGAAGCAAATTGACTATGAACGAGGGACACCCAGACACACGAACAATCCTATAAAAAATAAATATCCATCACGCCTTATCCCCGAAGGGGTGGCAGAGACATATTATATGCCCACTTTTCACCGTGTGGATTCCTGTCCCACGTAATAGGTGGTGAGACCATTGCCGTGTTGAAATAGACAGCCGCAGGTTGTGGCTACCTGCTGTTGAAATTTTTTAAGCCGCCTATAAGGCCTTCAACCAGGCTTAACGACTGCCATTTTACTGGCAACCGGGACCAACGGCTTAACGTGCCTTCTGAAGCACGGAAACGCTCGCAAATGTAAATGCCACAAAGTGGTCACCCATCCGACGACCAGCCATAGTGAAAGTTGCGTACCTCAGTGATCATTTACCGAACTCTGAGACCGCGGGGCCACGAACGCTTCAACCTATAAAGGTACAATCCTATAAAGGTTCCGTTTATATTCGTTTGAGGTTCAGAGCATTTTAAATTAACGCATTAAACTCTTATATACTGCAGCAGAAATAATCAGCTTTCTATATTAGAGTCACCAACTTGATCGCGGCTTATAGTAAAGTCGATAGTGGCTAGCCAAATATATACAAAGACGCAAATTTCTATTTAAATGCCGAATTAATGAAATAAGTGGTAGATGTTACAGGGTTTCGTTATAGTAGGGGGGAGGTAGCGTTAATGCTCACTAGGAATTTTATACCGGATGATGTTCATATCACCAATAGTTCTTTACCAGTACATAACAAATTTGACCGTCAGTCAGTTTGGTAGAGGAGGAACCAAAAGTTATAACATGCCAATTAAACTAAATTGTATAAGCGCCCAACTCAAAGGCCTAGGTTAATTGGTATAAACTATGAATGTATGGGGACCTAGAATTGTCAATTTTGTTTAAAAGCGTGGTCTCACAGCACAAGTAAAAGAAAATCTCCAAGAAAAAAAAGAGTTGTAAAGACCCCATACATACATAGATATCAAATAACATAGACCTTTGAGTTGTATGGGCGCTCATACAATTTGGAGGTCTAGCTTAATTGGCATATTATAACTTTTGGTTCGCTATCTCCCCTACTATTAGTAAATAGGTCTTGGGTCTAAGTAAATTGGCCACCCCTGCTATAATATCTTAGAAACTGGCACTTTATCATCTACCCTCGATAACCTTTGCTGTATAAAGGTAAAATTGCCAAGTCATAACCGCATTCACGACTAAGCAAAAGCTCAAGGTCAATCGTCTGTATTCAATACCAAAACTATGTATACAGGGTATGTACGGACAAAAGGGTACCCCAGTAATGTGCTGTTTGGACCATGACTTGCCAAGTCTTTAAATGTACTTCACTATATTGGTGTTTATAACATAAATAGCCTTCTCGTCCTTCAAACTATTATTAGACCTTGCTGTTATTCTGTGGACGGTAGAATCGGTAGAACGGTAGGTACGGTAGAATCTATACTAAAATTATAAAGCTGAAGCTGAGTTTGTTTGTTTGGTTGAACGCGCTTATCTCAGTAACTACTGGTCGGACTTGAAAAATTCTTTTTGTGTTGGATAGCCCATTTATCGAGAAAAGCTATAGGCTATATATCATCACGCTACTACCCTAAAGAGCGGACCAGTAATCATAAATGTTGACAAATCGGGGATTTTTTTTAGCATTTTAGTAGAATTTATAAGCGACGGGATAAAATAGGTGCGATGGGAGTTCAAAGTATGTCACTGGCGAAGTCGGAGGTTCACGTGTTAAAAAAGGGTTCTTATAGTTGGGCCATGTGTAGAAACTTACCATGAACGACATAATTCTACACCTGCCATCAAACAAACGAAACGCTTTATAAATTTTCTTAGGAGCCCGCGGTTGGATTACGTATTTTATATCTTTTATTTATTTATCTATCACGCCTTATGCAGGTGGCAGAAGTATATTATATCACCATGTGTATTCCTGTCCTACGTAAAAGGCCCATTGCCGTGTTAAAAAAAGACAGACGCAGGTTGTGGCTACCTACTGTTGAAATTTTTCAAGCCCATAAGGCCTTCAACTTGACTTGCCATGTTACTGACAACCGGGACCAACGGCTTAGCGTGCTTTCCGAAGCACGGAAACGCTCGCAAATGGTACAAAGTGATCAGCCATAGCGAAAGTTGCTTAACGCAGTGATCGTTTACAGAAAACTGAGTCCGCGGGGCCACAAACTGTTCAATATTTTATATCATCTTAGTATTATATTAAACGTATCTTCAACATTTTAAAGATTCCTAACTTAAAATAGAAAAGTCAGAACCTTATAGTAACACTTTATTGTCAGTCCGTCCGTTTGTCTATCAAGACACTGAGTTGAAATTGAAACTAGTCTGCATTCCCTTATAGCTGCGAAGGAATTAAACTTTTATGTTAACGTATGTATATCGACACTCTCAAAGGAATCGAAATTGATAGGGTATTTTACATTTCATTGCCCGATAGTATATATTACTATACAATTTGGCAAGTAATACCTTCATTCACTACAAGTAAAGGAACAAATCTAAAGGCTATACATTTTTGTACGCCACCCTCGGTAGGCAAATTCAAGTTGCATTTGTACGGTTTTTATACAATATTCAGTTATTAGTTAGTTTGTATACTAATGCCTGGACGAATATCTTTTTAATCGGAGACACTGGCGCGGCGTACTTCAAACCGGATGTTTCTCGGAAACGGATCCCGCAAGATTCAGAAAAGTCAAAGGGCTACTTTCCGAGCTTTACATATAATTCTAAGAAGAAAGTTTAAATACTGATGGCAACACAGTATATGAGCCTCGAATGCCGTTGCTTTGCAAAATCGATGGTAGGTACATATGCGGAGGCTTGCCAAGGGCATAGAGAAGCTATTAATAGCTCGGTATATCACAGCCGTGACATCTAAATTGATGACATGATGGTTTTATGAAAAATGAACTTCTATATATAACCTTCGTAATATAAAAGCAAGGAAATTAGTCTATGTCAAAACTCAATAATGAGACTAATGACGCACCGGGGTGTGTACGAGTAGGTGAAAATCACAGAACAATTTAGGTTTCTCGTTCCCTTGCTCGCGCCGCCGTAATAGATAGCGAAAAATATAATAGTGGCTGTAGGCGAAATTCGCAAATATGACCTGGCGACCTGTCAGTTGCCTGCCATTTTATAATAATTTGTATAATCGAATGAGTATACGATGCCGCCCATGACTGTATGAAATATATAGAGTAAGACGTATTTAGTAGGGCACGAGTGACATTTATTCCTTTGTCGGTCTTGAGAATATATTATACTAGCTGTCCCGCCCGGCTTCGCTCGTGACTTACTTCGAACCCCGTGGTACCCATTTAATCCCGTCGTTTATTCATTTCACAATAATGTATGAACATTTTCCAAATTATGTGCTTGATTACTTCTCCGCTCTCTAGTACCTACTTACGCCCGCACGGCCCGGTCGAAATATGGTTCCACGTAATTAATTTCTTTGCGCATTTTTTTCATATTGCGATATTTCCTAAGATATTCATTCAATTTGCAAGGTGTTAAGGGAAAAAATAATCTTCATCAAATGCTGAAGCCAACTAACATATTAAAAATGATAAGGATTAATAATTATATAATATATATAATAGCCTTCAAATTACCACGTTATATTTGCTCTTTTTTAAAAGTATTAAAATGGATATAGTATGTTGTCCTTAAGAGATAGACATATACCGTCGCGGACTTTTTTGTAGACCTATATTAGACACACAATTCTACTTTACATAATTTTGCTATATCTCACGTTAATACCTCCCAGACGGCTCATTTTTTCCGACACCCGCAACATATATCGTTATAATTACATTAATATATAAAAAAACTTAACAAATAATACATAAAAACCTTTCCTATGAATCACTCTTCCTTATAAAAAAAATGCATCATAATTCGTTGCGTAGTTTTAAAGATTTAAGCATACATAGTGACAGACAGCGAAAAACGACTTTGTTTTATAATATGTAGTGATGATGAGAATAAATAATAGATAAAATTATGTTTATTTTATTTCTATTAATATCGTCATGAATGAGTGAGGAACGATAGACGAAGAAGATGCGAAAGTAGAGGGTAGAAGGAGTTAGGGTATACCGAGACTAACATATGAGGAACACTTGAGAAGTTAACTCAAAAACGGAAATTTTAAATGTACTCGGATACCCAAATGTGTATGTATGAAGCGATTGATGAATCTGCAGCGAAAGAAGTATGCATGGATCGCGAACGCTAAGGTAACCACTTTCCTTCAGGGGGCTGAGACTACTATTGACAAGCCCTATAATAAAACCAGAATTGTTATTTTTAGCTGTCAAAATGTTAGTAGACTACCAAAATGCAACTGACAAGCGGCCACTGGCGCGGTAAGTATTAGTAGAATTCAATTGGCCGACCGATAGAAGTTTTTTTGTAGTACGATTGTAATAGTGCACTACGAAAAACTTTCAAAATTGTACCGGTGGCTTTCTGTTGAGCGACGATTTTGACACGACTGAAATAGCAGCCTCGGCTCCCAGGTACGCCGTATGCTTGTCTGTCATCGCATTTGTATAAAAAAACGTACTCTTAGTTCGGTACAAAGAAGCTGAACATTTCTGAACAAAATAAATCGACATGCCATTGATTTCATTATGTAACACAGAACTTCAACTACACAAAATAGGAAAAGTTACATTCGTAGAAGGAAAACAATCAGTAAATTAAGCCATGTCGTATCATTTCCCCGTAACCCTTAAGTACCTACCTTAGATAATGATTTCTTAGGGCTGTAGGGTTGGCAAACACTCTTATGTCGAATTTAAAGAGGGTGAAGGTACAATCACATATCAATTCAAGAGCGATTTTATTGTTGACACAAGAACGTACATAAATACTTATTTATTTATTTAACAATTTATTTATCTATCACGTCTTATTCCCGTAGGGGTGGCAGAGTCATATTATATGCCCACTTTTCACCATGTGTATTCTTGTCCCACGTAAAAGGTGGTGGGTTAGCCCATCGCCGTGTTGAAATAGATTGACGCAGGTTGTGGCTACCTGCTGATTAAATTTTTAGTCCGCGGGACCACAAGCGCTTCAACAACATCAAATTTATATACACAATATCACAATAGAAAGATGAAAAGAGTAGGATAATTATAGTACAATGGTACTGCTTATTTCTTAGAGAAATCTCTTCCAGCAGACCGGCGAGAGGAAAGCTTCAAGAAATAGTTAAAGAGGTAGAAATGTGTAAGAGAGTTTACAGAAACAAGAATTCATACACACAAATATACTATCTATCTACTTTCAATAACTATCTTATATGATATCTTGTATTTATGACGGGGTCGGAGAGACCAGACCGCCAAGGCTTCGCGATCGATGCATATTTCTTTCGTTTCCTGCAGATTCATTAATCGATTTAAACATGCACGTCTGTACACATAAAATTCATCTTTTTTTTCGTTTTAGAACAATCTGCTCACGTGGTCTTCATATGTAAGACTCTGTCTACCCTGACTCCTTCTACCCTCTAAGTACTTTTGCACAATTTTTTCATCAATCGTTGCTAACTCATTCGTTGGACAGGTCCAAATCAACGAAACGTGCTCTTTTCAAACTAAATGCTGATATTTTCATTCAAACCTGCCATATTGCGTATCACTTCGTTATGTATTCGGTTGGCCAACGTTACGCCGCACAATTTTCAAAGGACATACATTTTCCTTCTACGCTACCACCTTATATATTATGTAATGTGATACCATTTAACCCTTTTCTTCCGGCAATATCGGTGACTCGAAATTACTTTGTTACGAATTCAATCACGAAGGAAGGAGATGCAAGTTGGATCTAAGACAGGTTATTGAAGCCTGTTCAGAGTATATCTATGGATGTGACAGAACGTTGTAGCTTATATTTAATCTTAAAATTACCACTCAATTTCACAACCGCCTAATGGAAAACCGGGCAGGACGCGGTGTCAGAAGACTGTGGGCCACTTTCACCGTAAGAAATACTATTGACAGTGGCCCTCAAGTACACAGTCAAGGCCTTTTTATTATATTACTTATTAGTGCGGTAACCTTGTTATAATTTTGGAAGTCGTTAGCTTATCTTCAGGAAATGTTGGCGTACGTACTTAATTTTGTAATAAATATAAATAAATAAATATCCATCACGCCTTATCCCCGAAGGGGTGGCAGAGGCATATTATATGCCCCCTTTTAACCGTATGGATTCCTGTCCCACGTAATAGGTGGTGAGCCCATTGCCGTGTTGAATTAATTTTGATAATTATAATAATAAACTTACCACCCATAATTTTAGTCGCGTAGGAGTTTTGTAATTAAGACGCCACTCATTATATTTATTATTTGAATTAATATTAATAAAGAAGTAAATAAAATAAATTGTTTATTATATTTTATTTATTATTATAAACCTTGCAAAAAAGTGTACAATTTAATTTTTTTTTTCATACTTACCACTTTTTGTGCACACATATGGCTACGATATATAGCTTAGACATCAGAATAACACATTTGCTACTTTTTATTCCGGAAACAAGTTTCTGTGGGAAACGGGACCGAACAACTTCGCCGAACTTAAGCCGACGCGGGTGGAACCGCGGACGCCAACTATTATCAATTGAAAAATAATCAAAGCAATATAAAACTATTACTATTTTATAGAGACATAATTACTATTACTCAGTATTTATAAACAATCACTGCGTTAAAAATCTTTCGCTATAGGTTCTTTTAGGCTACGGTGACCACTTTCCATCAATATTCTTGTCTGCCACCTCAGTGGTATAAAAAAAGGTCATCGGTTTGTAGCATTTTTAATTTACGAGTCGCGACAACTTACACCTGCCCTTTCAACACTCGTTCAACACCCGTTTACATGGGACGAAAATGAATTCGTTGAAATGTGGATGTATAGAATGCCCCTGTTTACCCCTTCGAGGACTAAAACCGTGACTGATAAAAGCGTATTTGAGATATTTGTTAACTTGACTTTTGTGTTAACGTAACTAACTTTTGCAAAGTAAAATTACCAATTTCCAGTGGCCTTTCTGACAATTTCCAGATAACTTAAAATACGAACTTTTGAAGTCACGAGTACGTCTGATTGTCAAAGGGTAGTCCTTTCCAAAATAATTTATGTATTCTTGATTACTTGTTTAGATAGAGAAAGTTTTATTATTATTATAATGTAAATTTTCACCACGCTTTTGCCTGTGTTATGAAAACGGCAAAAAAGCCTCAGTGAAGTTAGTAACTGTCCGTCGGCATATCATGACAACAGGACCCTGAGTGGACTTCCAACCACATCGTAGGCATATATTTAGTCCTTTGTAACCATAAATGATTTTATGAAGGGTCATAGTTACGTGAGCTTTTCTGCCCAGGGGTGTACAGTTTTCTGCCGGGAGAACTAGGACATCTATCCGAGGAGTTACCCGGGGCATCCGGCAATAGACAGATAGGCAGGGACTGTGTGGTTTTAGTCGGTTCGAGTCCGGCATGATATCCAAGGGGATTTCAACAGGTAATAAAAGGGTGTACAGTTTAGTTCGAGACCTTTTGACTATGCTGGAGCTGTAAAAGATGGGTATCAATCAGTTATGCAACGCCCATGATTTGTTTACGTACTAAACAAACTATGTTCATTTGTAATGGCCAGTAATGGGTAACGAGCAAATGGCGAAATAAAATACAAAAATATTTACCAATTCAAAAAATATCCAAGCATTTTATCAAAAGTCTAGTTATTATTGAGAATCTCGTCAGGCTAGTTGTTAGAATTAATTTACATCTCCCGATGAACCTCGAGCGAGTCAATTAAAATGCTAAAGATTGTTATTAAAACGGAATTCGTTTACCGAGGTTTTTTATGATACTGATATTTATTGGAGTGTACTTGGCGGTTTAGATTTTTTTAAACTAATAATAATAATAGGTTATTGTCTCATATACATATGTATGTACATAGGTATACATTTGATGATTGCGATCTTAGAACTAATAGGGCCTGAAAAACTAAACTCTTGATAAAATATAAATTCATTCGATGTTTCGATTGGATTGTATCACAGAGTAGAGAATAACAGTTCTTTCTGTCCTCCGTGGATTGTACCAACTGTCATTATGTGTAGGATAAAGAGAATATTGTGCTGTTTCCATAATTGCAATTAATAATTAAAATGGTGACCCGTAATTGAAGGCCGCTATCTTAACCCGAAGGGTTCCTATAGCGACCCTCATTTTGACGTCCCAGGAATTTGCCTTTCCACTTTTCTCTTAAAGGACCCAGGATTGTAAGAGGATGGAAATACGTGCGCCAGCAGAGAGTTCCATGCTTTTATGGCGTGACATAAAAAAAAACGGAATCTTTCGGCTCTGGTTATATTCTACATTTTCACGTCAGGCTGCTTCAATTTCGATGGTCAAGTTCTAATGTACTCGTATTTTCTACTAGCTGATACCCGAAGCTGCACCCGTGTTGAAGTTTTCTCATAATCGTTTCCCACAGGGAAACCCAACAACAATAGCCACAGCTATCCTTAGATGAACTTTTCGGTGGACCTGTAAATAAGACCTATAATAATATTATCGTCGTACAATTTTTTTTTTAATCTATTTATCTATCTATCTGTACGCTGTATTCCTTACGGGGTAGTCAGAGAGGACAGATCGCCAGGCATCGCAATCCATGCATACTTCTTTCGCTTTCTTCAGATTCATTATTCGCTTCATACATGCAGGTCTGGGTATCCGAGAACTTTTGACTTTTCCGTTTTTGAGCAATCAGCTCACGTGGTCTTTAAATGTAAGTCTCTGCCTACCCTGACTCCTTCTACCCTCTACTTTCGCACGATATATATCCTTCGTCAATCGTTTCTCACTCATTCTTTGGACGTGTCCAAACCAACGTAGCACGCCCTTTTCCAGCTTAACGCTGACACTTTCATTTAAACCTACTATATTGCGTATCACTTCGTTACGTATTCGGTCGGCCAAGGTTACTCTGCAGAATTTTCGAAGTGATCGCATCTAAAAAATAATAATAATATACGTAAACTTTCCTTTTGAATTACCTATTTATTGGTAAAACTCGCTTAATAATTAGTTCTATGGGTAGTGGGTGGCTTAGTAAAACTGAGCCACTATTTATTATTATTTATTTATATTTACTCGCCTATTATTTGTTGATTTATTCAAAATCACTGACCGTGGCCGCGTGGTAGGAAATTTATAACACAATGAGTTTATATAGCTGATGGTTCAGCTCAAGTTTGGCAAAGTACTTCAAACGTGAAGCCAGAGGCGTATTTATTAACCAGAACTTTGATTTTGTAATAACTGGTAAATAAAAAACATTTTCTGTTTTTAATTTATTTCGGTGTTTTCTCTTAAAAAGATATCGGTTCTTTATTTTATCCTGATTACATTGAATTTTAAATATAGAACAAAATACGAATACCCTTAGATTTGAAGTGGGTTTCTATTGATCTAACTGAATACTTGTAAAGAGATGAAAGTCTTAAGTCAAACAGGTCCTGTCTCATTACTGTGTCGTTTTTTGCATTTTAAAATGAAATTACTATATACTAATACTTATATAATATTATATACTAATACTAGTAGGCAAATGGGTAAGTAACTGCTGCATAAAATTAGCAATTAGGACCAATCAGTGTTTATTTGTGTATTTATGTGTTATGGCGAGTTTGTTACAGCTATAAGCCAGATTCGACCAAATATTTACACGAGTGTTACTATAACCGATTATGACCGAGATTAGGGCTAGTCCATGCCCTTTAAGTTGCGCAGCAAGCTATGAAGCATGTTATGCTTGAAGTGCCTTCTATATATATAAAAATGAATAGAAAAAAAATGTTTGCTAATCGCTAATATCAGGAATGTCGATTTTTTTTTTTTTTGTGTTGGTTAGCCCATTTATCGAGGAAGGTTATCTGCTATTATTACGCTACTACCCTGGAGAGTGGAGCAGTAGTCATATATGTCCACAAATCGGGCAAATTTTTATGCATTATTGTAGAATTTATAAGCGCCGGGATTAAATGGGTGTGACGTCAGTTTGAAGTATGTCACGGGCAAAGCCACATCTATTAATTAATTCATGTAATTACTGGGCATGGAAGGCATATCATCTTAGGCCCCAGGATGGCAACGCACTTGCAGTGTTAACCTTAATATTGCAAGTGTCTATAGATGACGGTAACCACTTAACACCAGGTGGGCCGTAAGCTTGTTTTGGCTGTCGTAGTATAAAAAAAAACCATATGTAGAAGAACTGATAGCCGACAAAATAACTCTGAAGTAGAGACCGTGACTCGGCAAACGTACGGTAGGACAACCCTACGCCAGGTAGAAATTATATAATATTATCTGTTGCGAGATGGATCGACGATTGGGATGTAAATTAGGAGAGGCGTTTTGAGCAGTTGACTCCCATAGGCCGATTTGATTGAATTATTACGGAAGTCAAGAATATGCACAATTTTTTTTAAGAATAATTCATTAGGTCACTCTTTAAAAATAAATGTTTCAAAAATATCACTCAATATTCAATGATTTGAAAATAAAAAAGATTGTACATGAATTACTATAGAATTTTGACCAATGGAAGACCACAAAAAACTTGAGAGGTGTCAAGGGACACCCGGATGGAACGAAGTTCTTAAAAAAAAAAATAATAATAAATATCCATCACGCCTTATCCCCGAAGGGGTGGCAGAGGCATATTATATGCCCACTTTTCACCGTGTGGATTCCTGTCCGCGTTAAAAAAAACAAAAGAAAAAATAACTAATAAATTAACTATTAACTGTTTATTAACTGTTATTACATAATGAAAAAACTAACAACAGATGTAAAAAGATGATGTTAATGTATTAATAAATAATTAATAAAAATATAAAATAAAAAAGCAAAAAGCAAAAAGTGTCGTGACAACTTTTCGTAAGAATTTAAAAAGATGATGTTAATGTATTAATAAATAATTAATAAAATAAAAATATAAAATAAAAAAAGCAAATAGCAAAAAGTGTCGTGACAACTTTTCGTAAGAATTTTAGTGTCGTGACAACTTTTCGTAAGATTTTTTTCCGTCTAGCCCCCTTTCACAACGCGCGATAAGGAACTTCGTTCCAATAATAGTATTTTTTATCTTCGCCAAAATCATAATGGTTAACATATAATCGCGTAAAGTGTAACCTGTCGGTTTCTGTAGTTTCCCGGCTAAAACCTACTAAAGTTTAATTGAATCCAGTCTAAAAATACTAACCTAATCTAAATTTAGCCGGTGAATTAGAAGTTTGTGTTCAGCCGTGACATTATACATTCATATGCGAAATTGTCATTGAATTGACTTAATTCCAGATTCAAATTGGATGCCTGTTGTAAGGGATATGAATTGATTTCAGTTTGCATTTTGGAGGTATTGCCGTTCACTTATTACGGCTATTAGTAACCGCTTTATAAGGGAAGCAACACACGCTAATTATATGGAAATTGTTTGGATTCTAATTAGGTATAGTATATTAGTTGAAGCGCTCGTGGCCCAGCTAACTCAGTTTTCTGTAAACGATCACTACGTTAAGCATAGAGTATACTACGTTAAGCTTTCGGTATAGATGATTCTTGGATAGGTGACCACTTTGTGGAATTTACATTTGCGAGCGTTTGCGGGTTTCGGAAATCGTTAAGCCTGTAAAATGTGGGCGTATAATTTGCCTCTGCTTACCCCTTCGGGTATAAACGTATGTTTGTAAGAATTACTTAGTTTGTAATTGCAAAGTAACAGCTTATCACTATTTGCATATGAATGTATATACAGTACTCACTTAAAATAACAAGTCTGTTTATATGTTTGTTTCGACTAATAAATAGCTGTAACGAGTAAACCCATTTCACCGCGAATTTTACTGGTAGATATCTGATGGTATGAGGAGTAACTAAGGCTACATTTTATTCCCAGATTCCAAGAGGAATGAAATTGTGTATTTAGGAAGTATGTTTAGCGCGGATGGAAGATGTGATTCGGATGTAGAACGGCGAGTAGCTGCCGGAAACAAAGTTAACGGTGCTTTGTCCCAGTTAGTAAAGCGACAAAGCATCGTAAAAGAAGCACGAATGGCGATTCATAACGCAGTTCTAGTGCCAACTTTGCTTTACGGTAGTGAAACCTGGGTATGTCAGCAGATGCATGAAAGTAAATTGAATGCTGTGAAGATGCGATCACTTCGAAAATTGTGCGGCGTTACCTTGGCCGACCGAATACGTAACGAAGTGATACGCAATATGGCAGGTTTGAATGAAAGTGTCAGCGTTAAGCTGGAAAAGGGCGTGCTCCGTTGGTTTGGACACGTCCAACGAATGAGTGAGGAACGATTGACGAAGAATATATATTGTTCAAAAGTAGAGGGTAGAAGGAGTCAGGGAAGGCCGAGACTTACATATGAAGACCACGTGAGCAGATTGTTCAAAAACGGAAAGGTCAAAAGTACTCGGATACCCAGACATGCGTGTATGAAGCGATTGATGAATCTCGAAGAAGCGAAAGAAGTATGCATGGATCGCGAAGCCTGGCGATCTGTCCTCTCTGACTACCCCGTCAGGGATACAGCGTGAAGATAGTTAGTTAGTTAGTTATTCCAAGAGGAAGGAACACCACGCGGGTAAAAGCGCGAAGTGTCTTCTAGTCAAAAAAAATTAAGGTGTTTATTTATTATATAAAAGTATGCTTCTGAAGCAATGTTAGAATAATATTAGTTGAAACGTGTTGAAACAGATATTGTGGAGAAGCTTATTTTCATTCCAATTTTGTCCTCGCACTCGTATTTCAGTTTATCGAGAAATTCATCTCCCTCACAAGAACATTTCAAATAAAAATTGTGTACTCTTGCTATACACTGACAGAATAAATACAAAAGTTTGTTCTTTCGGAGTCTACAATTGTACACAACGAGTAGTCAATAAACAGTTTGTTGATACGCTTTATAAAGGTACTAGCTGTGCCCCTGTTTAGTCTTCAATACACCTAGTTTAATTCCTATATTTACCCCTTTAGGCATTAAAAATATTATTTTAAAATACTTTTCATAACTCATCAGTTATGAAAAGCATTTTCAAATAATATCTTTTATAAGGTAAATTACCCATATAATGGTTACCTGATATACGCAATAATACTAATAGGGGTAGCCTACCTTTAAATGTTTTCATGTCTAAGGGTTTCTAATAGACATTGATAGATTATTAATTCACATAATTTTATTAAGATCGAAGACAATAATAATTTGAAGATTATTAGAAGATTTAAAAATAAATAAAATGCCTAACTAATGATAGTACAACTTACATTTACGTTTTTATTTTTTTACGCCACTGAGGTGGCAGACAAGCATACGGCTCACCTGATGGAACGTGTGCCCTAGCCTATGGACGTTTGCAACACCAAAGATACGGTACTCGCGCCGATGACCCTAAAAAGATCCTAAAAAGTTTCTATGTGTAACTGGTGCGAACACGAATCGTAAAAAAAATACATCTATTTCCATCACCTACGCATTCATTTCCTACTGCTCGTGTCAAAGGTTGCTGGAGTACTTATCTTATTGTTTGAATGCAACCGCTATACCGCTCCTTGAGAACAAAATTATACACAGAGAGCGGTAGGACTATAGAATACGCTCTCAGCAGTTCTAGTAATGTGGTTACCGCCTTCGTCTAACACAGTGGTCAGGTACACACATTTTGTAATCATCTGTATAAACACCTAGTAATTACACTAATTGAAACGTTTTGCTCAGGCAAATAACATTACGATATTGTGGTCTGCAAACCGAACAAGTGAGTGTAAATAGCGCTAAGTTTCTGGGTGTAACACCATTGTTACATGAAAACGTACATGGAAGAACCACATAGAAAACACTTGCAATAAAATCTATCTATCTATCTTCACGCTGTATCTCTTACGGGGTAGTCAGAGAGGACAGATCGCCAGGCTTCGCGATCCATGCATACTTCTTTCGCTTCTTTGGCTTTTCCGTTTTTGAGCAATCTGCTCACGTGGTCTTCATATGTAAGTCTCGGCCTACCCTGACTTCTTCTAACCTCTACTTTCGCACAGTATATATTCTAAAAAAGTTACAAACAATAAATAGTTACATAATATTTAGTTTAAAAAAAATACATAATTACACATTTGCTTTAAGTACAGTCAAAGTTGATACTTCCCGACATACGTATTTAATAGGTAACCAAGCTGGTGTGGGCTCAATAATCAAATATGACATTTCCATCCAGATCGTAATGTTGAATTAGAAAAATGTTAAATTCTCAAATTGTTTGGGGAGATTTATACAAACTATCAAGAAAAAAATTTCAAGCCGTATTAAACATGGGCTGGTATCAAACATGTTAACCAATATTTAAATCACTCGATATATTAGCAATCTCTTGAGAATATAAGTTTGTCAAATATATTGCAACTACATTTGAAGCCTAGTAAAATATAAATAAAAAAAATATAACATTAAATCCTATTGCTTCGGGAAAAATGCCTGGGTATATAAATGTATGTATGCGTGTATGTACGTATGTATGTATTTTTTATAAAAAAATAATAAATGTACATTTAAAACCAAAGTACTCGTACATAAACTTAAAGTTGATTGATGGCACATGGAGAATTTGTGCTACACATTTTGAATAAAAACACTTTCTTCACATTATTTTCTTTTAACCTAACCGGTTCCTAAGACATTATTTTCAAAATCCGTAATGCGTACTGTGGGCCATAAGATCGTACAACCTTTGAAAATGCTGTCAGGCGAAACCGGACAGGTTTAAAAGTAAATAATGTTGTACACTGTTTGTTTGCTTCATGAATTGTTCATTCATGATGTAAAAATAGTATAAATAATAATAGATGTAAAAAAGAAGCGCTCGTGGCCCCGCGGTCTCAGTGTTCTGTAAACGATCACCGAGTTACGCAACTTTCACTATGGCTGGTCCTCGGATGGGTGACCACTTTGTGGCATTTACATTTGCGAGCGTTTCCGTGCTTCGGAAGGCACGTTAAGCCGTTGGTCCCGGTTGCCAGTAAAATAGCAGTAGTTAAGCCTGGTTGAAGGCCTTATGGGCGGCTTAAAAATTTCAACAGCAGGTAGCCACAACCTGCGTCTGTCTATTTCAACACGGCAATGGGCTCACCACCTATTACGTGGGACAGGAATCCGTAAAAATACGGTGAAAAGTGGGCATATAATATGCCTCTGCCACCCCTTCGGAGATAAGGCGTGATGGATATTTATATTTATTTATTTATGTAAAAATCATTTCGGTATCTGTTGTGCACAATTCATCATCATCCGAGCGTCTGTCCCAGTTGCGCCTCGCGACGCCCGGGGTCCGCTTTCCTACATTTTCTCCTCCACTTCGCATGGTCGTCGGCATTCTCTGTAGTGAGACCATTGGCATGCATTTCATCCCTTACGACGTCAAGCCAGCACTTCTTGGTTCTTCCCCTCTTACCGGGACCCGGCGGGGCTGACATGGCCAGACATTTGTTACCTACGTAGCCCGGCGGTTGCCGCAAGACGTGACCATACCAACGAAGGCGACACTCTTGCAACTTGTCTGCAATGTCACGGATGTGAAGGCTGCCGCGGATGCGAGAGTTCCTCACGCGGTCCATCCGCGTGACTCCACACATCCACCGCAGCATCTTCATTTCCGTGACACGCAGCTCCTGCTTGTGTCGCTCCAATATCGGCCACGTCTCACTGCCATGTAAAAGGACAGGTCTAATAATGGTTTTGTAGACCTGTCCCTTCAACCGGATCGGCATTTTAGGGTCACAAATGACACCGGTCATTTCCCGCCATTTGGCCCACGCGGCAGCAATGCGTGACTTGACATCGCAATCGATGTCACTGGACATGTGAAAAACAGATCCCAGGTATAACCCAGGTATAAACCAGGTTAACCTGGTCCGTGCGCTCGACCAAATCACCGCCTATGCGGACGGATATGGGATCTGTCGAGTTTAGTGCCAAGTACTCGGTCTTCGCCACATTTAGTTTCAGACCGCCGTTCTCAAGCGTCTCCTTCCACGCCTTTACACGTCGCACCAATCTGCCCCTGTCCGCGTCTGCCAGCGCAATATCGTCAGCATACATGAGCAACCATGGAGGCTGCTCATGCGGTTTTCTGATGCTGTCCGACAATTCGTCTAATATTACACTGAACAGAAGCGGACTAAGGACAGAACCCTGGTGTACCCCGACGTTGATGGGGAAGGGTTTCGTGTCGCCAACAGCAGTCCGAATCATTGAATCGGAGTCACAGTACATGTCCCGGATAGTGTCAATATAGACCTCTGGAACCCCTTTGGACCGCAGTGCCCACCAGATCATCGCACGAGGAACACAGTCGAAGGCCTTCTGCATATCTAGAAACAAACAGTGCGGAGGCGTGTTCTTCGACCTGTATTTCTCTGCGACAACCCTCAGGGCAAAAACAGGGTCCGTGGTCCCATGTCCAGGGCGAAACCCATATTGACACTCCGAGAGAGTACACTCCTGCCGGATCCGAGAGTCTATAATCCTCTCGAAGATCTTCATGGTGTGGGACATCACCTTAATACCGCGGTAGCTTCCGCACTCCTGCACTGACCCCTTACCTTTGAAGACTGGAGTAATAATACTCAGTCTCCATTGGTTTGGGATCTGCCCGCTGAGGAGTATGTGGTTAAAAAGGTTTACTAAGATGCCCACACCGCGAGGACCCATCGCCTTCCAGGCTTCGATGGGGACTCCATCGGGTCCGACAGCTTTCCGATTCTTCATGCGGCGAAGCGCAGTCAGGACTTCTCCAGGCGTTACAGGTGGCACTAGTCCCTGATTCGGAGGGAGGTCCGGAGGCTGCACCTCTTTATGCTGTTTATTAAGCAGCTCGTGGAAGTACGAGCGCTATCTCTCTTTTACCGCGAGGTCTTCGCTTAACAGGTTGCTCTCAGGGTCTTTTACACAGCGACACTTGGATATATCCTGTGCCGCTTTGACCCTGGAGCGCGCCAGCTTATAGATAAGCTTCTGCCCCTCAGACGATTCCAGCTTATCATACAGAGGTTGTAAGTGGTCTCGTCTGGCTCTGGCTACAGCTCTCTTTGTGGCGCTCTTGGCAGCCCTGTACGCGTAGCGGTCTTCGACAGATCCGGTCGCTTGCCACTTTTTAAAGAGGGCTTTCTTCTCCCTGGTCTCCCTCAGGACTGCGTCGTTCCACCACCAAGTTTCCTTGTCATATTTGCGTCCACTCTTAGACTCACCGAGCACCACCTTCGCCGCTCCAAGGATGGCCGCCTGAACTTTGACCCAGTAATCTTGAACTGGTTCGCCTTCAGTGTCGGTGCACTTGTCACCGACAGCTGAGACGAACTCCTGGGACCTAGTTTCATCAAGCAGCCACCATCTGATGCGGCGCTGGCACCGCTCGATGCGTTTGCCTTTGGGCTTCACGCAGAGGTCCATGACAAGGAGACGGTGTTGTGCAGTAAGACTCTCACCGGGTATGACCTTGCAGTTGGCCACCTTGCCGATGCTGTGTCGCCTAGTGAGTAGGAAATCGATGTGAGTTGTACGCCTCCCGCTCTTGTAGGTGATGAGATGTTCAGATTTCTTTTTGAAATACGTGTTCACAATGGCCAGATCGGCAGCCGCACACGTTCTGAGGATAGTTTCTCCTTCAGCGTTGCGGGTGCCGTATCCAAAACCACCATGAACACGTTCAAACTCCTCACACCTCTTACCCACATGACCGTTTAGGTCGCCGCCCAAAACGATTCCCTGTGACAACGGAATGCTCCGAAGCACTCCCACGAGTTGGCCCCAAAACGACATCTTATCGGCGTCGCTACAACCGGCCTGTGGCGCATAGGCACTTATCAGGTGGGTAATAATCCCATCGATAAGCACCCTCACGATCATAAGCCGGTCGCTACAGCGTTTTACCTCCAAGATGCCGCTCTGCAGCCCTTCGGAGAGCACCACGGCCACCCCGTTCTCCCCACCAGGCGCACCCGTGTATTACAGCTTGTAGCCTTTCTGCAAAGGCCGGACTCTGTTGCCCTTCCACCGAGTCTCCTGCAGGAACGCCACGTCCACCCTCCGCCTGGAGAGTACTTCGGCCAACTCTACCGCACGCCCAGTCAGCGTGCCAATGTTCCAAGATGCGAAGCGGATTCGGGTTGGGGCTAACTTCTTTAGCCGTGCTGGCCCGACACACGGCAGCCCTAGCCCACTTGCCACAGGAGTCGGGCGGGGCTCCTGCGCGCCGTTTTGCGGCGGCGCCCTATCCCTAGCAGCATTCCTTTTATTGCTTTTCATTTTTGTTTCGGCGGGTGGCTTTTATGGGAGAAACGCCCTCAGACCTCCATTTCCCAGAGGGGAAAGCCAGCGCCAGAGCCTCGTCCGTTAATCAGCAGGTGCACGCACTAGCACGGGAGGTTGACTTGGGCCTCGAAGATCTTGGTGGGGCCCCTCTGTTGTGCACAATTATCATTCTGTTTACCTTGTACAAAACAGGAAGCGCTCGTGGCCCCGCGGTCTCAGTGTTCGGTAAACGATCACTGAGGTGCGCAACTTTCACTATGGCTGGTCATCGGATGGGTGACCACTTTGTGGCATTTACATTTGCGAGCGTTTCTGTGCTTCGGAAGGCACGTTAAGCCGTTGGTCCCGGTTGCCAGTAAAATGGCAGTCGTTAAGCCTGGTTGAAGGCCTTATAGGCGGCTTAAAAAATTTCAACAGCAGGTAGCCACAACCTGCGTCTGTCTATTTCAACACGGCAATGGGCTCACCACCTATTACGTGGGACAGGAATCCACACGGTGAAAAGTGGGCATATAATATGCCTCTGCCACCCCTTCGGGGATAAGGCGTGATGGATATTTATTTATTTATTTTATTTATTTGTACAAAACACGTGTATTTAAATAAATGTCAATGTCATCATCATCTCCGCACTCCTTCACGTGAAACAACATCAGTCAGAACTTGGTAATTCGGAGTGTTATTTGGTTAGCACGTGTGAATAACTTTTCTGACAGTTTTCTGGATTTCTTTGAATATTTGATCTTATTTCTGTTTTAGTTTGTGTCTGTTTTGTCCCAGATATTTGGTAAGTAGTTGTGTGTGTGTCGCTTATCTATAACCGGCCATAATGGCCGATAAACCTCCCGACCCTCCAGATTCTCCAGACCCTTCCATGGAAACTTCGCCTGTAACCTCTACCTTTTCGACCCCCCCAATCTTCCCGTCTACTATTCCCGACAGTCCCCTTTCCCAATTAGCCGCTGCCGCCCTTAACTCATCCCCTGTGGATCATAATCCAACTCAAACACGTACCCGCAAACGCCCAGGCAATAATACTCTGCCCGATGATACCCCTACTACCCGACCAACCAAACAACAAAAGAGTCAAATTGCTAGGTCTAAGATGATAAGGGCCGCTTTGTAGTCCATGTCGCTAGATGCGAAGTTCAGTTTAATGCAGGTACTACTCTCCACCCAGTTACCTTTGGTGCATTTCTATACAAGAATAACTTTGCTAACGTTCTCAGAGACGGAGTGAAGAAAGCAGGAATAAACCGGGTTTCAGTTGAATTCACATCTTACCAGGATGCTAATGCATTCTTGGTCAACACTATTTTGAGCAAAAACAAATATTTTGCATCTATTCCATCTTTTAATGTTAAGCGTATGGGAGTAGTTTCAGGCATCCCGACAGATAGAGGAAGCCAGAGCCTTCATAACCACCCCTCAAGGATGTGGAAAGGTTCTCAAGGTTAGGCGCATAAATAAAAAATCCTTCAATGACGGCGTACCTGAATGGAAGTCAACAGAAACTTGTGTCCTCACCTTCGACGGCCAGGTTTTACCAAATCGTATATATCTGTGCTATACGTCTCTTACAGTTGAGAAATATATCTTTCCCATAATCCAGTGTCGCAAATGCTGCCGTTTTGGTCATATAGGTATTGCGACTATTTGTAGGTCCAAACCCAGGTGTCTGAAATGTGGCGAAGACCACCCTGGGTCTGGTTGTGACACCTCCGAAGAATCAGCTTTCTGTATCCTCTGCTCCGGCAATCATTTTGCCAATAGCAGAGACTGTCCGGAATACAAAAGACAGAGGGTGATCAAATCTATGATGTCAGAAAACTCCATATCATATGCTGAGGCAAACAAGGCTACCCCTATCAACCCTACAACTTACTCATATGCTCAAGCCACTAAATCTTCTACTGAAACCCAATCATACCGCAAAACTGTATACTTGAAACCAAAATCCCATGCCCCCCTCCCCGTGCCCATCTCCTAACCACAATCCTCTCAGCCAAATGGTCATGCTATACCTACTTCTAACAACAAGACTCTGATCATAGACCTCCTGATTAAACTTTCAACTTCATACATTTCTTCTTCTCAATCACCTTCCACCTTACAGAAAACCACCCAATTACCGTCCAACGATGCCCTAACCTTAATATCTCTTCTTTCCGACAGTAAAATTCCCCTCCCCTCTTGTCTTTCTTCAGTGGAACATGAGGAGCGTGTTTTATAAAAAGCACGACCTCACGTTCCTGTTTAACAAATATAACCCAACTGTTTGCTCTATCAGTAAGACTTGGCTAACACCAAGCCTCAACTTCCGTACTCCACAGTACAGCATAACTAGGTGTGACAGATCCGATGGTTATGGAGGATCTGCACTCATTATCTCCAACCAAATATCTTTCTCTCCTCTTCCCCTGCCTATGTCTGACGATTTAAATGTAGTGGCTGCTAAGTTAAAAATTATCTCTGTTCTTTCAATATTTGTTGCTCACCCTGATATAAATATTATCTCCTCCCTAAAGTCCTTACTGCAGTCGATTGATGGACCAATAATTGTTATGGGAGATTTTAATTGACACCACTTTAGATAGGGTTCAGAGCACTGCAATGCGGTGGGAATTGCCCTAGTGGAGGTCCTAGATGATCTCAACCTGTGCATATTGAACACGGGGTGCTCAACTCGGAAACCAGTTCCAGGACAGAGGAAGAGCTGTGTTGACCTTACCTTCTGTTCTCCAGACCTAGCAGCTTCTGCTAATTGGGTCTGCACGGATTTGACACATGGCAGTGACCACTACCCTATCACCATCACACTGATGAACAGAACTTTTTTAACTAAAGCTCCCACTCCTCTTCTTAAATTTAACCTGTCACGTGCCGATTGGTCAAAATACAAATCCGATTTAGAATTGAAAATAGATACCCTACCAAATTTAGATCCTGATCCTATAGACTATGAAGGTCACTGCCATGTGCAAAACTGCTGTGACCACTTAGTTACAGCCATTATCTCATCTGCAGAGGTTTCCTTCCCAACAATAAACAGCGCCAACGCTAAAATTCCATCACCTCCATGGTGGGACCAGGACTGCACCAAGGCCATTAAGGAAAGAAAAGGTGCTGAGAGGAAGTACAATGCAGCAATGACAACTGAAAACTTTGTTGAATACAAAAGAATCCTCGCCAAATCAAGAAGACTCTTGCGTAGGAAGAAGCGTCAGGGATGGACTGATTTCTGCTCCTCTCTGTCTCCTGCCACCCCATCATCTGTGATATGGCGGCGCATTAATCGCTTCAGGACCGGTTATTGCTCCACTTCTGTATCCCCTATTTCTCAAGTAACCGCTGAGGCCTTTTTTGATAAGGTAGCCCCCTTATGCTCCCTTTCTGAACGAAGTCCAACTCCCTTCAACCCCTTATTCTGCTGACCTTCTTGATACTCCTTTCTCTGAGGCTAAACTGAATACAGTCCTAGCCCAAGTACGGGATTCTGCTCCTGGCAGGGATGGGATCCCGTATTCTTTCATCACCCATGCTGGAAACAAGGCAAAATCCTATTATTTAGGCATATTAAACCTATGCTACAAATATGGCTGGGTACCAGAACAGTGGAGGACTAAGATTATCATCCCAGTTCTAAAACCGGGTAAAAATATAGATGACCCCAATGGTTATCGTCCCATAGCGCTTTCCTCAGTTTTATTAAAAGTTCTGGAACATCTCATTAAAAATAGACTCGAATGGATTATTGAGTCCCGAGGGCTACTACCGAACTCACAATTTGGATTTCGAAGGGCTTTAAGTACCATGGACAGCATTGCTATTCTAACAGCTGATATTAGAATTGCACTCTCCAAAGAGGATTCTCTGGTAGCGTCCCTTTTGGATATTCAGTCAGCATATGATATCGTGCTTCTCCCCACTCTCAGGCAGAAGTTACTGCAGCTGAGACTGCCGGCGATGATGGTGCAGTGCATATGCAACATTCTCATGTCTCGCTCGTTGATTTTGAGGGTGAGGGTTGAGCAGACGGATAGTCGGCAAACATTTAAGGGATTACCGCAGGGCTCGGTCCTCAGTCCATTGCTATACAACCTGTATACCTCTGACATAGGCTCATGCCTCAATAACAATTGCATGATCCTACAGTATGCAGATGACGTGGCCTTGTATGTGACCGATAATTCCATCACGGATGCTGCCTCCTCTCTCTGCCTGTCCCTGTTATCCCTGAATCAGTGGCTATTAAACCATGGCTTAAGCCTTTCCCCGCAAAAGAGTTCGGTAGTGATTTTCACCCGTAGGATCAAGATTCCTACAGTTAGAATCAAAATTAATAATCAAGAAATCCCTGTGGTCAAAAAAGTAAAATTTCTAGGAGTCTTTTTAGATAGAAAGCTGAGCGGAACCCATCACGTTAACTATCTGATCCAGAGATGTGAATGGATCATCCCGATCTTGCAAGTATTGTCAGGGGTGTGGTGGGGCGCCCACCCATATACCATGAAGCTTATTTATAATGCCCTCGTGCGAAGCATCATGGATTACGGTACTTTTCTGCTCCCGCCGTGCAACAAAGGGGCTCTTGCTCAACTGGATAAGATACAATTCAGGTGCCTTCGCATAATCCTCGGATGCATGAAGTCTACACCTACTAATACCCTCCAGGTTGAATGTGCAGACCCTCCACTATTTCATCGTAGGAAGTACCTTGCTACCCGGTTTGTGATCAAGTGTGCAAGTATTTCAACTCACCCCCTCCTGCCGAGACTGAGACAACTTAACTCCCTTTGTCCAACATCCGGATATTGGCGCCACAAAGACATCCCTCTCACATTGGCGGCTTACAGATATATTAAGAACCTAGAGTACCCAATTGTTACATCTGTTAAAGTGCCATTGTTCAGTATGGAGTATGAACTTCTCTGTTTTAAACCTGACATCATTTTAGACATAGGGATATTTAAAAAAACACCGTTTGCAAACAAACTATTTAATGCTACAGTGGACATGAAGTGGAGAGATTATGAATTTTTTTTTACTGATGCATCAAAATTAGACTTCAATGGTTACACAGGTATAGCTGTATATTACCAATCTTCTAAAATAGTGTTAAAATTTAGGGCTCCGGGGTGATTTTTAGTGACTCCCTTAGCTGCCTTAAAGCCCTGATTCAAAGCCCATTTGGAATCAGAAAAAATAACTCACTGATCCTGGAAATCAAAAAAGTTCTACTGAAATGCTTTAATAACCAACAATTGGTTCAGATCGTGTGGATCCCAGGTCACAGTGGCATTAGTGGAAATGAATGCGCTGACTCTTTGCCAAAAGTGCTATCTCCTCAGAGGTCTCCGGTCTGGGTCACTTAGTAGTCCAGGGATTGGACCTGCTAGGGGTGATCCGCCGGAATCTTCAAGTTTCCTGGCAGGAAGCCTGGAACGATAGTGCCACCAAAAAAGGAAAAGCATACTACTCCATCCAACCTAACATAGCTCCAAACCCTTGGTTCTACAAGTTTAAAATAACTCCCAAACCTATAATTTCCGTCATTGTACGGGATACATCACTGTGTGAGTGTGGTATAGACGATGGCACCCTGGAACATATTTTTTTCAACTGTGAAAATTACAGTCAATGTTTTGACTTGTACAATCGCCTCCCAAAACTTAATATTCCCGTCCCAATTATCATTACTAACCTTCTCCTCTCCAGAACTCCTTGAGACGTTGATGAGCTTCGTCCGTGGTAATGAAATTAGATTGTGAGTCCCTATTCAATGTTGTTGTGGTACGCTTTATGTAAAGATATATTTGAAAATATTTTGGTATTCCTTATTATTTCTTTGTTCTAACCTGTACTGTATCCATTTTATAACCTTGTATTTGCTGTCCACTAGGTTAACTCAATATATAACGTATTTGTTGCAGTGTTCTTAACTAACCAATGAAACACACATAAGAATCACGGAATTTAGTTAAATTCCGTGATTCTTATGTGTGTTAAAAAACAAAGAAAATACTTTGTTTTTTAAACAAATCAATCACACTTATTTCCATCACAAATCTGACATTGGCAGAGTCGTCGTCAATGACATGGCGACACCGCTTGCCATAAAGAAGAATTGAATTGAAGTCAGAACTTTGTACTGTTTACACTGTTGATTGATGGCACTTGGTCGAACTTGCTACCCATCTTGAAGTAAAACACTTGTACTGTTCTTCAAGATGATAACTTTGTGTATACAAGCCCCACTATTTTCAAACATTTTCTGAACAGAATTATTTACGACCTTAATATTATGCAGTGATGGTACTTCTACACAGCTGCTGTTTATACAGCGAAAAATATTGTATTGCCAATAATTTGCACTTATTATTGAATACATTTAAAATAAGCTCTATGCTGTTACAATAAGGTTGGTTTTGTGCATTGGCTAGTAAATTTTAGATATTGGTGCTGCACTCTCATAATATATTAAAACTCGGCCTGATGTACAGTTATTATCTTCTTCAGACTGCGAGATAAGACATTGTGCTGTTGTGAGAGGGAAATGTATTGAGTTTCTAACTCAAGGTGTAAGTATATTGTTCAACTTCCTAAGTATTGATAAAACTTTTGTTACGTAGTTACTTGTAATAAGTTTGAGAAAAAAGCACTTTGTTTAAGCATGTGTGTTTTTTTTTTGGCCTGATGGAAAGAAGAGACGATGACCCGTGAATGAGGGCTTCTATCATAGCAATCTCGCCGACAGAGCTCCGACAGAGTCCATCAAGTTGACGGCCCAGAAATATGCCTTTTCGCGCTTCTTTTAAAGGATCGAGGATTGTAAGAGGAGGGAAACACGTATGTGTATAATCTTTTATACAACGTTATATTTTTTATTTTTTGCGTTAGTTGTCGAATAATGCATTCATATAATACATTTAGACACATGAACCCTTATTTGTAGGGACCAGTGGATATAGGTGGTGGATCCTACAGTACAGAGGTTAATTTTTCCATTCAAACACTCCGTTATACATTTGGTCGGAAATGTTATTCCGCATAATTTTCGAAATGATCATTGAATTTATTGTTGAACGTGTCCAAACCATCTAAAACTGTATTATTACCTATTTAACTTATACTTATAGTTTTACTTAGATTATAAAGTTGACTATTAACAAGTCTAAACAACAAAAGCCATACATAACAAAGTATTTGTTCCAATAACATCGCTCACAAACTTTGCCTTATACATCCACCCGACACAATAAACCTATGCACCAGGTGTATGCCTATAGCTTATTTGTTTATGAAGCTGGGATGTTATGTTGTTGAATACTGGAAAATAGTAGGTCAATTTTATTAAAAGGATAAGGTTTAAGGTTTCTAGAATACATCCCTGAGAAGGTAGGCAGAGGTCACACATCCAAACATTGCCAGAAGTTTTGTTAGTCCCACGTAACAGGAAGTGTAGTGTTTGTGGAAGTTAGTATCTATAGTTAAATAGTTACACGCTGTATCAGGCTGGCACTGAACGGAATGACAGGGGGCTATATTTCAATCGTATCGAATTAGAATCGAAATCGTTTCTCAATAGAAAGCCACCGGTGCAATTTAGACAGTATTTCGTAGTCTACTATTACAATTGTACTCCAAAAGACTTATATCGGTCGGCCTATAGAATTCAACTAACTCTTACCGCGCCAGTGACCGCTAGTCAGTTGCATTTTTAATAGTCTACTAACAGTTTGACAGCTGAAAACAGCGATTCTGGTTCTATTCTACGGCTTTTCAATACTCGGCCTCCTGTTCTGTCACACGAGAGTCGCGGGCGAGAGTGGACGTGTTTCCGTTTTGTGAACGAGCCGGTGTCTCCGTATAGCTAAGTATACGAGGGTCCTACAGTAAGCAAACCTTTTATCTAGCACTTATACACGAGAAAATCTATATCCACACTGTAATCTGAACCGAAGTTCTGTAAACGATCACTGCGTTAAGCAACTATTGCTATAGCTGGTGCTTGGTTGGGTGACCTCTTTGTGGCATTAACATTTTCGAGCGTTTTCGTGCTTCGGAAGGCACGTTAAGTCAATAATTTGGTCCCGGTTGCCAATAAAATGGATGTCGTTAAGCCCAGTTGAAGGCTTAAAAATTTTCGACAGGAGGTCGACAGCTTGCGAATGTTAATTTCAACCTGGCAATGAGCTCACCACCTGTTATGGGGGACAAAAATGTATATTGTGAAATGTGGGCCTATGGTACGCCTCTGTTTACTACTTCAGGGATAAAGGCGTAATAATATGGATGTGAATGAATGAATGAATGAATGAAATATCTTTATTCATGTAGGTCACAAAGTAACACTTATGAACGTCAAGATTATTGCTTCTACATTTACATTTACTACCAGATTCGCAAAGCAATAGGTAGAGCCTGAGGAAGAACCTGGCAATAAAACTCATGGCCACTCTTTTTTAACCGCCTGTAATTACATTAGTTTGATGATGACATGATGTTTGACCAATAATATAGTAATGAATTTATACAAAACAAAAATAAAATCAATGTTATGTTTAAAATCATTTCAAAATTAGAGCTATTTTAGTTGCCAGTTCTAAGGGGAGCCTACAATTTAAAAAGAATCTAGCAAGAAAGTCAATGGATGCTCTTTTAAAATGTAGGTGTGGCTTACAACATTAAAATTACACTTACATTGTTCCTTTGGACTTATGTGAGAACAGCCGACTAAACTTAGTTTGCCTTAAATTTAAATAATATTATTTGTAATAATTGCTATTACAGCTATGAGCTGACCAGTCCCAACAGACGGCACCCGTTCACGGGTATGACGTATATATCAGCCATCGCCCTACTCAACCGTATTATAGGGAATAAGGCGACCCGATACATACGCCACCACTGCCAGGACACTTAGGCGAGCATGACATACCCAAAAACTGCACAGCAAGTATCATGTCAATTTCAAAATAATAAATAAGTCTACTTGGTGCTCACACAATAACAAATTCAAATTACATATTTGTATATTAGTTATTACCGGAACTAAACGCAGGCAATTTAGAAGCCTTTAGTTGTCTGACGTTTCAAATTATTTACAATGTAGAAATGTAAAAATACAACATATACATATGCGGATTCAAGACAAGTACAAAATAACACAAGATTCATTCGAATCCTAAATAGCTCGAGCGAAGAGCAAGCAACTCATTTCCATTTATTTTTATCATTTAAATAATCATTAATTCTGTAATAAGCCCTTTTCAGGAGGTGCGTCTTAATTTCCGCCTTAAATTTATGTAACGGCAGGTTCATAATGTCCAAAGTTTTTATTATATAGGCGAACGCCAATTCCTGCAAAAGAGTCATGAACCTTTTGTATACGATGATGCGTTCCAATTAATTTATGCTTATTTCTAGTATTTATCGAATGTATGTCACTGTGTCTATCGTATAAATGTATGTTCTGTTTAACTAACATGATATTTGCAAATATATACTGTGATGCTACCGTTAAAATGCCTATGCTATGTATGTAATTCGAACCGAATCAAACAATCAGAACATATGATACAAACAATCTCTGTAGTCCGAGCATCAAGTTTTGTTAACTACACAATAACATAATGTTCGGCGTTTTAAAGTCAGTGGGAAATTTAGGTCTTTACTCATGACAATAAACTGTATACCACAACTCTTTGTTTGTAACATGAATGATAAATTGGTAAGAAAAATAAACATCAAAAGAATAAAAACTACTTTGAATGTAGTTATAAGTTGTCATGGAAACACTTATTAGCTAACTTCAGGGTGTTTATAAGTTGTCATGGAAACACTTATTAGCTAACTTCAGGGAGTCTATAAGTTGTCATGGAAACACTTACAGCTAACTAAATTCTATCGGTTTTTCGTTACGGTCTGCGCGCGCATAGTAAAAAACTAGTTTCATTATTTTTCCGTAACGCGCCTAAAGAAGTGTAACTTCAAAAAAAAAAGATGTGGGTGTCGTGGGACACCAGGTAGGAACGAAGTTCCTTCGTCTAATGTAGAATCGACACAATTTGCAAAACTCGCTTGTGTATACGACTGTCGCGCCTGCGCACGTCTCATTTAACGGTTTTATTCCACGGACTTTTTCTTACTTCTTTTACAATCACATTTTTTTCAGTTCGGTCGCGCAGCAAAATCCCTATCTCCTCCAAGCCTGCCATAAGGAACTTTCCAAAAAGAAGAAGAATAGAAGCGCTGTTTGCCCCGCTAACTCAGTGTTCTATAAATGATCACTGCGTTAAGTAATTTTCGCTATGGCTGGTCCTTCAACGGGTCACCGCTTTATTTGAATATTATTTTCGAGCGTTTCCGTGCTTTGGAAAGCACTTTAAGCCTTTGGTCTCGGTTGCCAGTAACATAGCATACAGTAACTGGTCACAGAACCACCAGTTAACAGTTAGGGACACTTGAAAACTAGAGCTAGACCAAAAGACCGTCATATAAGAATAGAACAAGCTTTTAATAAAAAGTACTATGTTTTTATAACAGGCTAAAAATACTTCTTCTTTTTTTGCAGTTTCATGCATAGCTTCTGAACAGCTATACAGCTATAGTCCAAATTTCAAGTATTTAATTTAGATTTAGTAAAATCAATTACAATATTACACTTCGATAAGCCAAGAAAGCGAGTTAGTAAAAACAGGGTGAAAAAGGCTTTTAGGCATCGAAATATTGCTTTAGGGCCACCGCAAACTAGGTACTTTTACAAGTAGCATTGGCAAAATTATAGAAGCTAAATACACCGATATGGTTACACAATCACTTATTGTGGCCTGTAATTATGTTATAATAAAAATAAGTATGACTGAAAAATATAATGATCATAATATAGCAGTTAATAATTTGGTTTAAACTTTAAAGCCACTAAACATCACGTTACAGTCACGCCACTAATTGATAATTAACATATTTGAGTATTCATACCTGTATTTTATGTTAGTAGAAAATTTAAAACAAAAACGGTTGAACATTTATGCCTTGAGAAAAAAAAAGTTTTTTGTTACGTAGTTGCATGAATACACGTTGTTAGTTAATTAACAAAGAAAAAATACAGCAATACATTTCTTTGCCTCGTACTTTTGAGGGGCCAAGTCTACTGATTCAATCGAGCCAGAAGAGAATAGAAATCGTCGCTTTTGCAATTGCGCTCAGATTGTTATTAACACGTGTAGTATCAGTAAGTAGCTCTTAATTTGCATTTTGGTTGTAAATTAATATTTTGATAGCTAAATACAGCTAATTTGTCTCTATTGCAGCTTGAGAAGTTAATTGTGCAGTAATATATAATAGTAATAGTAGACTATCTAATTTTGGAGTAATCACAATAGAACTGACGTAGAATAAAACTAGAATGGCTTTCTATTGTAAAATAGTAGACTAGGCCCCCAGGTCAATCGATTTTTAAGCAGTAGGAGTTGACACAAATTAATATGGTTTCAAGCTAAAATGGTGAAACTTTTTTTCAAACGGCTTTTGCAACGCAAATGTTCTTCTCTTTATCTTAGTGTATTCCCAGTTGCTTTCGTGTCCTACTTGGATTTAGAGACACTTTTAATTGGCTGCTAGGAGCAACTTGCTTTTGTTTTTCGACATTGTTAGGAGCGAGTACCGACTGACCTCCCAATACAGTAAGGGACCTGGCCAAACAGCTCTTGAGAGTAACAATATTACTCCGCTTCACAGAAAGGAGACGGCAAAAATCTCTCTGACAATAAGATAAGTAAGCCACAAAGTAGTCACCCATCCGAGGACCAGCCATAGTGAAAGTTGCTTAATTCAGTGATCGTTTTCCAAACTTACATTAATTGTGTGCCTAAACTATATAATATATAATATACCTCTGCCACCCCTTCGAGGATAAGGCGTGATTGATAAATAAAAACTACATCTTTGACTTTACTCACGACTTCACTAATTATATTAACTACCATTTTGTTTATTACAAAGGTCTTTTCTCTAAACAGGGAATAAAGGATTTTATTTTAAAACATTAAAATTTGCTGCTGAAGATTAGGTAACAGGACTGTCTTCACCATCCGAGCGTCTGTCCCAGTCGCGACGCCCAGAGTCCGCTTTCCTACTTTTTAGGTAACAAGACTGTAATATAATCTAAAAGAACCCTTTCTAATATGAATCTGCCTGAATGCGGAGTGAAACTAACTAAAATCCTCTAACTAAAATTGAACTCACATAGCAAATTCACCAGTGACGAGCGAGTTTATATATTACCTCCGACACAGGTGGTTGATCCAATCAAGTTGATCAATGTCCTTTATGAGATTAATGGAAGCAATTTGATGAGTTCCGGGTATTCGTAAATCTATTCCTTGTGATCAACTCGTATCGCGTGATTCATTCTCATGATGATCGTCGACTATTGTGATACGCTTGATGTTATGAAGTCAATTTGTGAATGTGCCAATTGTACGATAATAGGCGTATTTTTATTGAAGGGGCCTTCTGTGGAATGTACGCGACAAATCTATTGCACACAAGCGGCTCTGACCGCCCGCCTGAAGTACACAAGGACTTTTTTCCGGCATATAAGGTAGTCAATAGCATTCTGGTATAATATTCTTTTATAAAAGTGACAGTATTTTTGTCTTGTTATCGATACGAAAAATATTTTGATAAAAATAGGTCGCTTTACTAATTGAGACGAAGTACCCTTAACTTTGTTTCCGGCAGCTACTCGCCGTTCTACATCCGAATCACATCTTCCATCCGCACTAAACATACTCCCTAAATAAACAATTTCATTTAATTGCTCGAGACGTTCCTGGTTTTCCCAAATCTAGCACTTTGTTTTTATAATAATAATTTTTATTAATGCTGTGTGAAAAAATCTCGATTTGTTGACATTTATAATTACTGGCTTTTGTCGTGAAAATGCGCCATACAGACAGACAGAATCACTTTCGCATTTATAATTTTAGTAAGTGCGTGTAGTGCCGATCTTGTAACACCACTAAGTTACTCTTTATAACATCAGTTATCTGTCAGTGAAAGCCTCGATAAAAACGGGCCAGTCGTTTCAGAGATTAGACGGAGAGACAGACTGAGAAATTTAGAAAAATCAGTTTTTTAATAGGAGTACACTATATACTTTGAACAATGAAAAGCTGTTAATTTGGAATAACAAACATACACTTTAAATGTAGTTATTTGTATAGATGTATGATACTATTATTTTCGACGAGACTACGTTTTATTATTCAATTCTTTTAATCGCTTGATATTGATTAAACGTAAACAAACAGCTTTATTGTAAACTGGAATTGTTAATAAGATTTATAAATACTTACGTAATCCAACAAAGTTAGGGATGTTATAAATATACAACTTTGAACGATATATAATTTACGACTTTATTTAGTTTTACGATTATTAATGTACAACTTTATAATTTTCTTTAGGCTCGTTGGAGAGATTATTGCTATTGTTTTAAAGGATAACTGATATAATAATTGCAAAAAAGATTGAAATGTATTTTTTTATAGGCTGATTGAATGTAAGTATGAGTGAGTATGGAAATGTTTGATGGCTGGTAAAACCTATGCCTACATTTTATTTTACTGTTCGTAAATTTACAAACAACGTTTAAATACGTGCAGATCATTGCTTGAATCGCTCATTAAAGCGCTCGTGGCCCCGCGGACGTAGTGTTCTGTAAACGATCACTGCGTTAAGCAACTTTTGCTATGGCTGGTCCTCGGATGGGTGACCACTTTGTGGCATTTATATTTTCGAGCGTTTCCGTGCTTCGGAAGGCATGTAAGCCAATGGTCCCGGTTGCCAGTAACATGGCAGTAGTTAAGCCCAGTTGAAGGCCTTATGGGCCGCTCGAAAAATTTAAACAGCAGGTCGCCACAACCTGCACCTGTCCATTTCAACACGGCAATGGGCTCACCACCTGTTACGTGGGACAAAAAAATGTATACGGTGAAATGTGGGCGTATAGTATGCCTCTGTCTACCCCTTCGGGGATAAAGGCGTGACAATATGTAGATCATTGCTTAAATTACATTATCAATATCTGCTAGAGAATGGACGTCGAAGTTAGTGATCTTACAATAAAGTTTTGACAAACAATTTATCAATGTCTCAGGCTATCGCAGTTCACAGTTTACTAAGTCAGTCATTTTGGATTTTGACTATGATTTTGCACATTTGCACGCAAGATTGCATTGCATAGCTATGTCTGATATGAGGTGCTTGAGATTAACTTAATTTAAGCAGTTTGTAACTTGAGGATTATTTAGTGTTCGAAGTTACTCCTACATATTTACTTATTAATGTGTTCCAAAACGAATATTGACAGTTAAATGGGAAAGTATATAATAAACCTGATTGAAATTATAGGAACTTCTTCACTACGATGTGGATAAGGAACTCTGGGATCCTGAATAGTCATGGTTCTGGTGGTTATGAATCTATGATGATGCTTGAGTGTCTTTATACATTCAGCAGTGGAATTCACAGCAGGAGCAATTCTGATTAACTGTACTATCGGACTCTTATAATTTCTTGCCATAGATCATTCAATAAATATAAAAAAATGGCTGCGAGATTTTTACTTACAGGCGAATCAGGCAGTAATGTACAATTATTCTCAATGACATTATAAAATCGAATAGTAGAAATACATTTATTTATTTTGAAACAAATCAGTCAATTTTTTTTCTAAATGTATTGCACGCCTCATAAGCGAAGCGTTGTGGTGGGTATTACTGTCACTTCGCGCAATACATCTGATTTTTCAAACTTAAAATGTCTCTATTCATCATATATTGCACTTGTAAAATAATATGTACAGACACATATCGAGAAAAAACACCATTTTTAATACTCACTATATTTTTGATGCCATTTTTGTTATTTAAACTAGGTAAAAAACTGTTTAAAAAAGTTCCGTCTTGGACGTCCGTGTGTCTGTATGTTACGGATTATTTTCTTGTTAACACGATAACGACCGAAATACTATACTAATCGAGTCTTTTTTTTTCTCTTACGGTTCAGTATAATTAGGAATAGAACCCTTTCACGGTCTGATTCGTTGTGGTTTAATTTTTATTATCTTTACTTTATTTATTTCCCATACGCGATAATTCATAGTAAAGTTTGTAAGCTTGTAATTCTATTTTTAAGCTATTGCATAGTTTTTATCGCGGGCTTTGAGTGGGCTTTAATCAATAAATTCCGTAAGGAATAAAAACCTAAGATCCGAGGTCACACGATGTTCACCGAGCATTAACGTGTATGTACATATATTACATGGTACGATTGTACGAAGCTCGCACGGATCGAGACGTGATGATAGTGAGTGTGAGTGTGTGGGTGAGGACGAGGGTGACTGTGATAGTGGGGTGAGGGTAAGGGTGAGGGTGAGGGTGAGGGTGAGGGTGAGGGTGAGGGTGAGGGTGAGGGTGAGGGTGAGGGTGAGGGTGAGGGTGAGGGTGAGGGTGAGGGTGAGGGTGAGGGTGAGGGTGAGGGTGAGGGTGAGGGTGAGGGTGAGGGTGAGGGTGAGGGTGAGGGTGAGGGTGAGGGTGAGGGTGAGGGTGAGGGTGAGGGTGAGGGTGAGGGTGAGGGTGAGGGTGAGGGTGAGGGTGAGGGTGAGGGTGAGGGTGAGGGTGAGGGTGAGGGTGAGGGTGAGGGTGAGGGTGAGGGTGAGGGTGAGGGTGAGGGTGAGGGTGAGGGTGAGGGTGAGGGTGAGGGTGAGGGTGAGGGTGAGGGTGAGGGTGAGGGTGAGGGTGAGGGTGAGGGTGAGGGTGAGGGTGAGGGTGAGGGTGAGGGTGAGGGTGGGGGTGAGGGTGAGGGTGAGGGTGAGGGTGAGCGTGAGCGTGAGCGTGAGCGTGAGCGTGCGCGTGAGCGTGAGCGTGAGCGTGAGGGTGAGGGTGAGGGTGAGGGTGAGGGTGAGGGTGAGGGTGAGGGTGAGGGTGAGGGTGAGGGTGAGGGTGAGGGTGAGGGTGAGGGTGAGGGTGAGGGTGAGGGTGAGGGTGAGGGTGAGCGTGAGGGTAGCTAACTTTATCAGAATAATGCTTCGACATTTTCTGCGATCAAAATGTGCAACAATAGTAGCTAACAAGTTCAACCAAACAAATACACACTTCAGTCTAATAAACTAATTTATTTTAATTAAAAAAAAATACTTTTTTTTTATTAAATAACCTTAAAATATGAAAATTTAAAATATATTAATATAAGGAGTCCCTTTAGGCAAGGTTCCGAAGATACTGGCAGCGTTCCCCCTTTGAATAGCTAAACTAATTCTTTGGCCGAGGTAGCTGCCAGCTCTTCGGTCTCCTGTCATGTCGACTAACCTTTTTGCTATTTCTTTAAAAAGCCTTGTAGCCCTAGGACCCCACGGACCAAGGGTCTCGACACCGAATGGGACAAAATCATATTCGGAGCCTAGACTCCTGTATTTGCATGCTTTAGCTTTTTCAGCCGCTTCACAAGCCGCACCAGCTCTGTTGTTGGTTCCATGTAGATGGGAAGGGGCGAGCGTGTCTGAACAGGTTGCATCCCATACCAGCACCCGGCCCATCTTCCATGGAATCAAACTCATACCGTCCGGTCTCTTGCCATCGTCTCTTGCAATACCAGTCGGCTCAAGTAGACTTGGCACGTTGACAGTGGCAAGAGACCGGCGAATGATATCGTTTAGTGCGGCATGTCTCGAGAAGCGGCCTGCACTTTTTTGGCATGACAGTCCGTGATGTCCAAGCTTGTCGACATCACTGCCACAGGGACATTTATGAGGAACGCAGACCGGAACCCCAAGCCGTAGACAGGTTGCGATTCGAAGCGTGTCAGGCTCAAGAAATGTTCCTGTATTTGACGAAGGGTACGCGTGAAGCCAGTAGCCGGCCTCATGCGCACCCACAGCCAAAAGCCTAGCACGCGCCGAACCTGTACTACAGCTCAAAAGATTGTTATAAATCAATTTACAATGTATGTCGTCCCAGCTCCTCTGTAAATTTGGAGAATCTGGAAAATTTTGACCTGGGCATGCAATTAAGAAAGCGTTTCTAGCTTCTTCCAAGCCAGCTATCTCAAAGTTTGAAGGGGATGCCCTTAAAATTTTACTTATGAGATTTGCTGAACTATGGACAGAAGATAGGAAGGCTGGTAAAGCGACACTGGAAATTTTGCGAATCCCTAAACCACCATAACGGATAGGTAGGGATGCTTGGGTCCAAGAAAGCTCGTTTAGCTGCATATTGAGAATCGATTCTAAGTTAATTTTGAATATGTCGTCTACTTGTGTCAAAAGATCTGGGTGATTCCAAAAAGAGCAGCAACGGAGCACATATGTAAATTTTGGGACGAAAAGACAGAATTTTAAGATGCAGAGTGCATAATGTGGACTAATTTCAAGGAGACGGTCAGCAGTATTTTGAAATTTAGTTATTGAATTATTAATATATTCAGAAATAGATCCATCAAAAATCGGAGAACCTAAAAGGTAAAGGGAATTACTATTAACTATTTTAATATTTGGAGCCAAAATATTAAATTTTTGTTCAATGTCATTAAAATTTAAGTCGCAGTTATTTATAAAAAGTTCGCATTTGCTAAAATTAAGCTCCAAACCAATGGCTTCAAATTTATTTTTGATTAAAAAAAGGTCCGAAAATACAGTATCCACATCACCTCCTAGGGTTCCGTCATCCAGATACCAAACGTTGAATTTAGAATTTAAATTTTTGATTATCGGATTTATAGCCAAACTAAAAATTGCAGGCCCAAGGGGATCACCCTGTTGACAACCTACTTCCGAAGACAGTTCATTAGAACGATATAACAATTTAGTTGGGTCAGCGTAACTGAGAAGAAGATAATTGTAAATTTCCGGTATATGTTGTTTTATTTCCGTTAGCAGGGTATCCCTATTTACCGAATTGAATGCATTTTTGACATCAATTTTGAGCAAAACGTCAGGCTGTCCGTAAGTTAGGAACGAGCGTAAGGCATGGACGGCTGCCTCGCACCCTCCTTTTACACCGAAGCCTAACTGTACGGGTTCAAATTCCGAAATTAATTTTGGTAAAATATGTCGAACAGCAATTTTGGAGGCCAGACGTCGTAGTGTTGATCCAACAGCAATTGGTCTCACCCCTCCGTCCTTTTTGGTTAGGGCAATGAGGTTCGCGCCGAAAAGAATGGGAACAATTTCTGGATTGACATTACCGGAATACATAAAGTTTATTAATTTAGTGATCGAATTTACAAGTTGCTCGCCTGCATCACCCACAGAATGCGATGTTAAGTCTTTCAAATGTTGGGGTGAGATTCCATCCAAACCTGCAGCCGAACCTGGTTTAAAAGATAAAATGGCATTCGTAACATCTTTGTTTTGAATTTGAAGGCATGCATGCCCTGCTGTTGGTGGGTCGAGAAAATATGGGTTTACTGGAGCTGGAGGATGTTTTTTCCGTAAGGCCTGAAGGGTGTCAAGAGTGTCTGGTGATAGCACGTCGTTGGAGAACAAAAGGCGAGCGGCACCTTTGAGATCTCCGTCACAGATTTTGTTTTCAATGAGTTTGTTGCGATTATGAGGGGTATCATGTTTCATTTGAGGGGCAGGAGAAGGCGAGGAGCTTACAGTACAGTTATTCTTAATCTAATAAACTACATGTAAAAGCTATAGATGTAAATGCCACATGTTTCTCATGTTTTATTATTATTCATTTGCTTCTTTTTGCGTTAAAGCGACAACACTCTTTAATTATTTACAATCTTTCTCATTACAATTATAGTAGGATTTATTATTTCGGATATCATCAACGAGGACATTCGTGCCACCCAGTGACATAACCCGCGAAGTTGAAATCGTATTAAGTCTTTTACAAACTTTTTAATAACTCGGAAATATGTAGAAGGAACATTCCGTGAGTTATTTTCCAACAAGTTACAAAGCCTTGGTAGAACCCTCGCGCCCTTTGATCGTTTTGTCTAATGAACGATAGCGTTAGAATTTATGCTGAGGAAAACAAAAATATATCTTCAAAATACTGTTTAGGATTAATTTAATTTTATTTTTGTTTTAGTTGGATAATATTAAGTTTTTAATTATATTCATATATTTTCAACTTCTTCAAATTATCTTCTATTAATTTCAATGCGGGTTCTATAATACTTAAACTTCTTCTGGGATTTCACCAAGGTCGGGCTCGGTGTAACATTTCTGATCTTGGTCATTGCTGTAGATCATGATTAACAGAAGTCACAGTAATGGGAATGCGGGTGGGATTAGTTCCATTTTACTTTTTAATTACCTACTTTGTAAAATTTTGAATAAACGTGGTTTTGTAATACATTTTTATTGCTGGATGCATGAGCAGTGGCCCTCTCCAAACTGCTCATGCATCACTTATCTCATGCACACATAACAATTATTGATTTTACACCAACCGCTTAAAGAGCCTTCCACTACATGGAAAGGCTCGGAAATTGAAACTCTGCAAAGTGGTCACCTATCTACGGACCAGCGATAGTGATACATGTGTAACGAAGTTACCGTTTATAGTGCACCTTGTTTTTGGGCTACGAGCGCGAACGAAAGTATCCAAATAAATATTTCTACCGTGTCTTCTAAAAGGTATATACATACATATATAACTTTAGTTTCTTATGCCTCAACGTAACCCTTCGTAGAATACGGCGTAATTACAGTATGTATTTATTATAAAAATAAACTCATGTAATAACTTTCACACACACAAAAAGATATATTTGTGTTATAAATAAGTTACACCTATTATAATATAAGTTATATTAGAGTATATCGTTGGCTTGTCACTTTTGCTAAACAAATTCATTATTCATCCCATATTCAGTCATATCATCATCGATCGACTCCGCTCGGCTCATCTCACTTACGTAAATAGCTCATCGTAATATACCCTCTTGCCTATTTTTAAAATCGACGGAATCGGCCCCGTATAGGGAACATGGGCGACGAAATTCTGTGAATAAGTGTATCTAACTTTGTCATTGTGTATGAATAAATAAATAAATAAATATCCATCACGCCTTATCCCCGAAGGGGTGGTAGAGGCATATTATATGCCCACTTTTCACCATGTGGATTCCTGTCCCACGTAATAGGTGGTATTCTGTATGCAGAATTAAATAAATATATTTAACATACTTACTATTTATACCTTTAACCCCGAAAGGGTAAGCAGAGGCATAGGCATCCACATTTCACTGTATCAATATTTGTCCCATGAAACCGGTGGTGAGCCGATTGCCGTGTTGAAATGGACAGACTCAATTATGAAGCAGACACACACATATGAGAGCACACGTTTGAGCTGAAATTTTGCATTTTTTTTATATATGTGGCACTTCACAATGGCGTCGCCCGCCTATGGTAAGCAAAGACGACGACTTGTGATTGGGGCCGCTGTCTCAACCCGCAGGACTCCGATAACGACCCCATCTTGACGGCTCACAAATATTTCTGGACATATACCTTTTTGAAAAGGCATATGGACCCAGGATTGTAAGAGGAGGGAAACACGTGCTCTAGCAGAGAGTTCCATGCTTTTATGGTACGATATATGAAAGATCTACCAAATCTTTCGGTTCTAGGCACGACGGTGTCGTGTGTACGTATATACGTTTAATTTAGATAAAAATACATGGATAGTTAAGTGACGTGAAATGAAAGGTATTTCTCTGCTTGCACAGTATTACTCCAAAAGTAGACTTTAATGTATGCACTGGTAGCCAAGTCTTGCTCCAGATTTATACTTATTTCATCCGACAAGATCTATATTTCTTCATAACTTTTAAGCAAGTATTTTAAAATTAAGTAGTGACCCCGGCAAACTTTGCATCGCCTTGGAACGAGAAATTGTTTTATAAAGGCATATTTCTCTGCTTGCTTGAGTTGCTCGCATGCTTGCATGAATGCACTGGTAGCCAAGTCTTGCTCCCAATGTACAATTGCAATATATAAGTATATCTTGAAGGATCAAGGTCTTCAGGTCAGAAAAATTGAAGTATCACTCCAATTTAAAAAGATGTATTTACACAACACAATTCTAGTCACAAATTGTCGGTGTCAAAGTCGAGTCGACGAAAATGTTGACGTGCCTGTTTTCAATATTGCCACACGAAAATAATTAAAGGATCGATATTCTCAATATCAATATTTTTTTAGTCTATAATGTAACGCCATTATAGACTAAAAAAATATTCTCATTTGTGGATTGGTAAAAGGAAAAGTAGTAATAAGCGAAAGTAGAGGGTAGAAGGAGTCAGGGTAGGCCGAGACTTACATATGAAGACAACGTGAGCAGATTGCTGCAAAAACGGAAAGGTCAAAAGTACATATCTGTTCTCTCTGACTGTCCGTCAGGGATACAGCGTGACGATAGTATTTTTTATTTTAAATAATCTCTTGTGAAGCTTACGATCTCGTCGGACGAGTTCTGTATTTTTTCATGCCAGACACGTTGCATTGTAATTTACTTTCAACCCATATTGTATCACAAATGGAATTCTCATTGCAGAATATTATATGTAGGTCTCATTCGCAGCAATCACTCAACGTTTAGAAAATTCAATACATGTTTCTTTTAGATATATTAGCTACGTTATTACTTTATACTATGAGGTAGTACCACACTGCTGACAATGGAATTATTATGGTTAATATGGGGTTTGAAGCGCTTGTGGTCCCGCGGACTCAGTGTTCTGTAATCGATCACTGCGTTAAGAAATTTTCGCTATGGCTGGTCACGGATGGGTGACCACTTTGTTGCATTTACATTTGCGAGAGTTTCCGTGCTTCGGAATGCAATTTTAGTCTTTGGTCCCGTTTGCCAGTAACATGGTAGTCGTAAAGTCAAGTTGAAGGCCTTATGAGCGACTTGAAAAAATTTAACAGCAGGTAACCACAACCTGCGTGTGTCTATTTCAACACGGCAATGGGCTTTTACGTGGGACTGGAATACACATGGTGAAAGTGGGCATATAATATGCCTCTGCCACTAGATAAGACGTAATAGATAAATAAATAATATGGAGTTTATGTAGACACATTTGTGAGAAATAATTGTTAAATTATAAGTACCCGTATGATTGTTGAGGTATAAACAGTTTGATCGTCCAGTCAGAATAAACCTGTTTAAGTTAAATTGCATACTACGAGTATTAACTTGATTAATGTATTTTTAATATTTTTTTAATACTACAGGTTGACGATAGTGAGTACATTAAAGTATTGTATACTCTTATATAAGTAACTAAATGTCGCCCGCGGCTCCGCACGCGTAACGAGGTTTTCCCGTTCCCGTTTCCCATAGGAACTTGTTCCCGGGATAAAAAGTAGCCTATGTGTCATTCTGATGTGTAAGCTATAATATTATTAAGTTTCATGAAAAGATTTTGCGTGAAAGAGTAACGAACTTCCATTCCAACTTACAAACTTTCGCGTTTAGATTATTAGTAGGATAGTAAATTTTACACTCAAAGAAAGAGTTAGTCGCAGTTAGTAGACACGTTGCTGAGTACTTCTAGAATTTATGGAAACCTAGTGAAAAATTATGGATTCGGAAACCATTTTGGTAAAAATTTGAAAAAAGTAAAATACTTTTATAATACTAATAATAATAATTTTACTAATAATAGTAATTTTGTAAGTATTATTCTTTACTCGTTTGTTAACAAACAAAATTATTTGTTGCTTTTTAAATTATCTATCACGCCTTATCCCCGAAGGGGTGGCAGAGGCACATTTATTATATGCCCACTTTTCACCGTGTGTATTCTTGTCCCACGTAATAGATGGTGAGCCCATTGCCGTGTTGAAATATATAGACGCAGGTGGTTGCTACCTGTTGTTCAAATTTTTAAGCCGCCTATAAGGCCTTCAACTTGGCTTAACGACTGCCATTTTATTGGCAACCGGGACCAACGGCTTAACGTGCCTTCCGAAGCACGGAACAACTGGGGTGGGTCTAAAAGGCCGAATAAATTAAATAAAATGTGTCTATTTTAGATGTAAAATTAATTGTGTTTGTCTAATTTTATTTTCCAATATATTTAAATTTTTGAAGGTTTTGAAACATTTCTGCCTTCTTTTTTTTTCTAATTAATAAATTTAATCAATTCTATTGTTAATACCGAGTTAAAAATGTTTCGATCCAAAACGACTATGAATTCATTGTGTACAAATTCATTTTATACACAACGACGGGAACTCAAGTGGCTCCCAATTCGCCTTTGCAGAAACACTCGAATCCTTTGCCTTGTTTTCAATATTTTATACAACCCTAAAACCCCGTGCTACCTAAAGGAGCAGTTCTCATTTGCACGATCTCCTAATGCTCCCTGCAGGTCTCATCTCCGATCCAACCTCAAATTCTCTGCCCACAAAACCGATTTCTATTCCTATTCCTTTACTGTACATGCGGTCAGACTATGGAATTCCTTGCCGCCTGTCATCAGAGAAAGTATCACTATCTTTTCTTTCAAAAAGAGAGTCCGTGAACACTATATTTCCTCTTTAATTTGAACTATCGATAAAGTTATATATTTATTTATATATGCGTATCTATTAATATGGTATTATATTTAAGTATATTCGTGTGTATGAATTCTTATTCCTTTAAACTCTCTTACACATTTCTACCTCTTTAACTATTTCTTGAAGCTTTCCTCTCGCCGGTCTGCTGAAAGAGTTTTCTTTAAGAAATAAACAGTGCCGTTGTACCATTATCCTACTCTTTTCTTCTTTCTGTTATGATATTATGTACATAAATTGTTAAATAAATAAAAATAAATAAAACGAATTATTATAGCTATCTTATATTTTTGATGTATGATCTTTTTCTAAGTAGAGAATTCCATTTTATTTATTTCTGGAGTGGTAATCCGATGCTATTATATAAAGATCTATACAGCCTCTTGAATCATTTTTCTTTTGTATTTTCTTACAATCATTTGTAATCTGTTATTACGTACAATATATAAAAAGAGAAAAATAAAAAAATAAAGAATGCGTGTCTTTATTATTGAGTTGAACAATGATATGATACTCGTAATAGTGAAAAATAGTGGAGCTACGAATGGTGGATTTTAATGTATATTATTATATGTATAGATGGAATAGATATTTAAGCTGTACTTAAGTGAGATATTAAAGACGAGGTTTTACATTATATCCTGGTTCTTTTAGAAGAACCATGCAGCAAATTTCTGGGCCTTCAAACAGAGAACATTAAGAACATTAAGCTGGCGGTATATCTACACAAAAATAAATCAGTTAAAATGGAAACCAGGCAATAAATAATTGAAAAATAAACAGTCTACAACTAACTAATAATAATATCTACTGCTTTCTGCTGTGTCTTATCCGTTGTCTACAGTCGACATGATGTTTTCATACTCGGACATATAAACAATATTTATCAATTTCGAAATGCATTTAATGTTGTAATTTATGATACCACTCATACGTTTATAAGAGCTTTTTACATATAATTATACTAGAAAAGGCATCTACGTTCGCTTGGTGAAGTTTTTTCATTCCCCTTTTCCACGAGATAATAAATCCCTTTTTCCCGGGATAATAAATCCTATATTTTCTTTCAGAATATCAACTTCATAGTTGCATTATAATTTTCAGTAAAATCTGTTCCTTATAAAATATACAATACACTTTTGAGTTTAAAATATTGGTATACTCGTAGATTACAAAGTCGATTAATATCACACGAACAATACAGGCAAACGTCGTTGTCTTTATCAATTTTCAAAGTCTTAAACTTTAATGTGGAAATTTGAACTTCTTGCATCGCTGTTTTGTGTTTTACTACTGCACTATGCGGAGATGAAGCTGACTCGGAAGGCTGGCAATATTAAACCTGTCAGAGTAAGTTTAAACAGTCTTGCGAATTGTATGCGACGTGGGGACAAATGTTTCAAGAGTGTTTACGTTTAATATTATAGAGATGGGACAAGTAAGGAAATTATATTTCATACTACAGAGAATACTAACTATCATAGGTATTATAATTTATACTGTTGATTGATGGCACTTGATGGAACTTGCTACACATTTTCAATAATAACACTTGTACTATTCCACACTCTTTACTTGATAAACCTTACCGGTTTCGCCTCACGGCATTCTCAAAGGCACACAATATGACAACTGGATCTAGTAGGTGTACTAAAATTAATAACATTATTATGTAGGTATATCAACACATCAAGATACCCGTTTCGAAATTTACCCCAAAATTAGGGAGAATACAAAATTTTAATCTTAATACAATTTATATTCAAAATATTAGAATTTCAAATGTCAACGTGTCAAAGTGTAAAATTATTTAATGTTAAGAATATATATGTCAAAATTATTAAATGTCAAGAATTCAATATAATGATAAATTATTAAATATTCAATATTGCATTTGTCATTAACCAAATAAGATTACAAACTAACGGTCAACCAAACATTACACATTCTTTGATAGTAGTATAAATATGTAGATGTAATCACTTATAATAATGTAGTAAGGGTGAGCGATTTAAATCTAATTGTTGGTTTAAAATAATATTCTTGTCTGCATTCATGTGTCTACTTATCTCGAGCGCTTCGAGAGCATTCATTTTCCTACCTTTATCACAGGAATGAAGAACCTTGAAATTGACTTTTGGGTCGAAACAATGTTTTTCCGTTAGCAGGTGTTCTACAAAATTAGACTCAGTTTTTTTTGAGTCTCCAGCCACTAACATGTTCTGCAATTCTAATCTGGAAGCATCTGCCCGTTTGACCAACATATTTTTTATTGCAATTGGCACATGTCAGCTCATATATACCACTTTTTTGTTGAATGGGAGTAATATCCTTATTGTTGCAAATTAAGTTGTTCAGATTATGTGTGGTATAAAATGCCGGTTTGCATTCAGATAACTTCTGGTAAGAAATATTACCGATGTAAGGAATGCGAGCCCATTTTTTTATGTGTGTTCAAGGGCCTGGGTGTTTCTCCTTTATATGCTAACTCTGTGACAGCCTTGGCTCTCTTTCGTAATACCATACGGTCTATTAATTGAGATTCGAAACCATTATTTATTGCTATTGTTTTTATACATGTAATTTCCTCCTCGAAGTCATTTTGTGACATTATGATCGAAAGTAATCGATGCACCATTGAGTGAAAGTTTATGCCTTATTGGGTGCCTTGAATTTGCATGTATTACATTTTCGGAAAATGTGGGCTTACTATAAACTTTAAATGTATGTCTTTGATTAATTAAGCTAATGGTAATGTCTAGGTAAAAATAATTATATTATGTCCTATTTCGATTGTAAATAATATATTGCTATTGATTTTATTGATAAATGTCAAAAATTCATTTAAAATCTCTACACTCCCGTTCCACAAACAAATAATGTCATCTACATATCTATACCAATAAACAATGAATGGTATGTAAACATTGTTGTTCAAAATCTGCTCCTCAACGCGATTCATGAAAATATCTGCACAAAGTGGTGAAAGGGGGCTACCCATAGCAAGGCCATTAATCTGTTTATAAAACTTATTACCGAATTTAAAATAGTTTTGGTCTAGACACACAGATATGGTATGTTCTAAATCTAAGGCTATTTGTGGGTCGACTACAGATTGCATTAAAATATCTTTAATAGCACTTTTACATTCATTTAAAGGGATGCTCGGGAACACATTTTTTACATCAAATGAAATTAACATGGCTTTCTGTGGTACATGGATGTCTTTAATTTTTCTTACAAGTTTGAGGCTATTTTTTATAGTATTAGTAGGTACAAAGCTTGTATATTGTTTAAACATTTTGTTAACCTCTGCTGCCAATTTGTATGCTGGTGCCCCAGTATATGCAACTACTGGATGGATAGAAACATCAGGCTTATGCAATTTATAATAGGCATGAAGTTTTGGTGGTTGTGGATTCATTAATTTAAGTTTATAGGAGTCCTTTCCGAAGATACTGTTTGCAGATTGCAAAGTTTCTTTCACAGCTTCATTGAACTTCTTTGTTGGGTATTTTTTTAGTTCAACGAAAGATGGATCCGCCAAAAAAGTTTCAACCTTAGCCACATAATCTTGTCGGGCCGCTATCATAGGTATATTTTAATGCAATCTTCTAGTTCGTGATAGTACTTATTTTGTGTATATACACTAACTAATACATACATACATACATACATATTGTCAGGCCTTTATCCCCGAAGGGGTAGGCAGAGACATACTATACGCCCATATTTCACCGTATGTATTTGTTGTCCCACGTAACAGGTGGTGAGGCCATTGCCGTGTTGAAATGGACAGGCGCAAGCTGAGGCGACTAACTGATTTGGTCTGTAATTGTCATGTATCTGTGGCGCGGTGGGAGTGTATCCGACTGCTACGCAAGAGATCCCGGGTTCGATTCCCGGGTCGGAACAAATATTTGTGTGATCCACAAATGTGTGTTTCGGAGTTTGGGTGTTTCCTATATATATTATGTAATATTATACAATTGGGATCTAGATAACTGATAAACATGCTTATATATTTCTAAATATATAAGCATGTTTATCAGTTATCTAGATCCCATAACACAAGCTAATATTAGCTTACTTTGGGCTAGATGGCGCTGTGTGAAAAGTGTCCCACAATATTTATTTATATTTGAATTTTTATATTACATACAACATCACATAAATAATTATAATAATTATATTCTCGCCTAAATGTCGCGCTTCTACGTGTATTCTGGTTACAGGATTGCGAGTTCCTTGAGATTGCAGATCCCAAAATCAAGTAATTTGAATGAAAATTTTTGTTATGTCAATTTCGTTTTCATGTCAAAAGTATAAATCTTCTTCAATTATAGTACGTTCATTTTTGTATGTTCATCTTCTTTATTCAAAATAAGTTAATTATTCTTGTAGATAGCAGCGTATTCATGTTTAGGTTTGTTCAAAGTTCTACTGCAGTAAAATAATGGTAAATTTTACTGCAGTTAGGTATATTATGTGGATTTTGGAAGGTACAAAAATGTTCCACTAAGTTAGCTCATTTCACAACACTTGTGCACGTTGTCGAAGCTTTTATGTTTAAAAAATCATCATTTTTTCACATTTACACTAGTTTTGAAAAAATCATAACGAAATGGCGACCGCTTACTTCGCTGTTTCCGCCAATTCAATCAGCCTACTCATGGCTATGAGGGGTGGTATGCATGGGTTGCCCAATTATTATTTCTATCAATTAAAATATACGTTCTGACTCATGAAGTTACCAACTAGAGGGTAGTGTCCACTGAAACAATCATGATAGTTATATCAGTCAATGGATTGAACAGAAAAAGGAATTAAAAGTTAAAAAAAAATTAAAAGAAAGTTGGCAAAATTGTTTTTCGAAGTATGGAAATCCGCCGACTTTTTGACATTAATTTATTACTGCCCCTGCCCCTTGGGGTAGTTAAATAATGATACATAAGCCTACATTATTCTGAATTACTTGGTTTCCTAATGCTAAAAGATTTTTCAAAATGGGTTCAGTAATTCCAAAGTTTACTGACTACAAACAAAATAAACCTTTAGTATAGATTTAATTTAAAATTATATTAATAATTTTTCTCTTTTTGTATTGCATAACTTGTTTCATTATCCAGTAAATATACTAATAATCATTAATTTAAGTAATTATGAAATAAATATTTAACATAAAAATACAAAAGTTGCAATGAAATAAATGTCATCATCATCATCATCCGAGCGTCTGTCCCAGTTGCGTCTCGCAACGCCCGGGATCCGCTTTCCTACATTTTCTCCTCCACTTCGCACGGTCTTCGGCATCCCCTGTAGTGAGACCATTGGCACGCATGTCATCCCTTACGACGTCAAGCCAGCACTTCTTGGGTCTTGAAATTTGGCAATGAAATAAATGTAGGAGGATAAAAAATAAATTCACTCACTCTCACTCATGCAAAAGTAGGTATAGTCGTTTCGGAGAAAATCTTTAACAAACACGAGTTGGCAGTAGGGAATTTTTCGGCATAATGTCACACAAAACCATCCAGACCAAATTAAGCTAACATAACTTTGTGCTATAAGATCTATACAAATTATATTAAGCCCTAGGGCTATCTTTTTAAGGGCTCACCCGGAACTCCTGGCCATAGACAAATACGTACGTGTAGTTTTAGTCAGTAGGAGCCCGGCATAGCATTCATAAGGATTTCCACATTAAAAAAATATACGGGTTGCATTCCGGGAGTACCGACTAAAGTGAAAACTTATTTTGGCGCGTTATGCATTTTTTAGATGGGTACTAGAGTGAAAACAATTACTTTGAGAATAAAAGTACTAATCGAGTTAAAAAGCACTACAGTTATTTATAAATTGACAATGTTTAAATACAATAAAACAGTTCCTTCGAGCCGGATTTGAACCAGCTACCTATGGATTCCAATTTATACCCATCTACAGTCCACCGCTCTACTAACAGAGCTATCGAAGATTGATAACTGAGTTCAAAATTATCAATCTAATACTTCAAAACTTTTTATATGCACACACTATAGTTTTCACTTAAAAAAAAAACATACTTAAACATTTCCAAATATATATACATTATTACACTAGACAGAATACATTCAAACTCCGGAACAAGCATTTGTGGATCACACAAATACTAGATCCAATCAGAGAGAGCGCAGCAATTCCTCTCACCTACCACTACTCCATCGAGACATATAATAATAACTAGTTTCTCCGGCGAACTTTGTACTGCCTTAAAATTCAGTTACATAGAAAATGTACACATGACATTCTTTTTTCAGGATTATTCCTGTTCTTTAACAAACTTAAACTTAACTATTATCAAGCTGTTTCCCTGGCGGGGTAGTCAGTGGATAGATCGCAAGGCTTGTTTTATCACATTCTGCTTTTTTGAGGTAGAACCCATTTCAATAAAGCGATGATAATAAAAATCAGCCCACTCGTTCCTGAGTTATAAGTGTTCCCACAAATCCAACTTTGTTTATTACATTAGGACTAGCTGACCCCCGCGGCTTCGCCTGTGACATATTGTAAGTTTAGAGAAATGTATAAAAAATTGGAAAATTTGTTGACATTTTTTATTACTGCTCCGCTCTCCTGGGTAGTAGCGGGATGAAATAAAGCTTATAGCCTTCTTCAATAAATTTAACACAATTTATGTTTTAACACAAAAAAATACATTTAATTCAGAACAGTAGTTCTCAAGATTAGAACGTTAAAACATTAAAAAAAAATATACAGTTTTATATATTTTAATATTTATAAATTACGTGTCACGTTGTTTGTCCGCGATGGACACCTAAACTACTTAACCGTTTTTATTTAAATTTGCACACCATGTGCAGTTTGATCCAACTTGAAAGATAGGCTATATATCATCACGCTACTACCCTGGAGAGCGGAGCAGTAGTCATAAATGTCGACAAATCGAGCAAATATTTATGCATTATTGTAGAATTTATAAGCGACGGGATTAAATTGGTGCGACGGGAGTTCGAATTATGCTACGGCCGAAGCCGTGAGGGTCGTCTAGTATTAGTATAGATAAAAGGTATATATAATCTTATGTTAATCATACTTCTAAAATAAATCAATTACCTAAATAACTTAAATTTTCATTTACACTGCAGCAATACAATATATCTTAAAGTCAAGCTCAGACCTGTGTCGAGGCGAGCGGGTAATAAAGATTCCAGGTTTACGGTGCACACATTTGTGGATACTAAGTCGTTTTATGCGTCGTAAGCCAGCTAATACTTTTAAGCCTTCGGGTATAGTTGGTAGGACTAAAAGCAATCTGTTTAAATGAGATTTTGAACATTAAAGTCCGTGAGATTTAGGCCTGAATACCAATAGATTTAATAAAATTCAGGTGCCTGGAATTGAAGTACTTATTTATGGATACCACAATATACACTTCACTGATTGGGAAATAAATGTTTTAAACCTTGTTGAATAAGATTTTTTAACACGTATAGATTGTTTATTTTGATCAATATTCTTAAATAAAATAAATTAACACGTATTTATGATTTGCAAATATAATAATTCATAATTCATTTATTCATAAAAAAACAATTGTGTTGAATAACATAATAGACAAACATAGCAAGAAAACAAAAAACACGAAACAAATATAATATACCTAGACTTTGAAATTTGCGAATAATTAAAAACAAACTGAAGTAATATACAAGCTGAGCCCCGTGGCTTAAATTGTGACATATTTCAAACCCTAAAGCCCCAATGTATTCTCGTCGTTAACTAATATTTCAAAAGTGTTTGAAATTTTAGTCGTTTTGTTGAAATTTATGATTACTGCTCCGCTCTCCACGGTAGTAGCTTGATGGTATATAAAGTATAGTCTTCCTCGATGAATGTCAAACTATCCAACACTAAAATATTCAATTTGAAACTGTAGTTCCTGAGATTAGCGCATTCTACCAAACAGCTATAATAAAAAGTACCTACTTATCAAATTTTAATTTAAAAATAACTAATCATTTTATAATAATATCTACCAAATTATTGACAGGCCCTTCAGCACTTTACGTAAGTACCTTTGATGTAGACCGCTCTGCGGGCGACATCAATGGCAGTTTATAAATTTAATTAGAAATTTCTCTTAATACCGTTTACTGTAAATTTCATCTCCGTCTTATCTGACTTTTATAGAATATTTTATATTGTGTAAGGAAATTCTTAACAGCGCTTACATTTTGTTTGTGAGATCTTAGCCCCGCTGACTCAGTGTTTTGTAAGCGATCACTGCGTTAAGCAACATTCGCTATAGGTGGTCCATGGGTGGGTGACAACTTTGTGGAATTTACATTTGCGAGCGTTTCCGTGCTTCAGAAGGCACGTTAAGGTTTGTAATGTAACATTTTTTACTTACTTTTTTAATTAAATGTTTTATTATACGTTCTCTCCAAATTATCTGCATGACCATCATCTGTAGCATTCATAGGCCTTGATAATTCAAGAGTTTAATGTTTGTTTACCTTTTGTAATTTTTAATGTCAGTTAATGACAAGCCTAGATTTTATTTTTAATTTATTGTTAGAGCTGCCAGTAGGTTAGGTTGTATAGATATTAGACCTTATTATAAATTTATATTCATAAAAATATGTTTAGAATTGAAATGTTTAAATTTTGAAATGCTCTGTAAAAGAAGGGAGCCGGGGCCGTCAGATCAGTCTACTTTTGGTGCTCACCTTGAGAGGAGGTGCTGGGAATAAGTACTGAGTGTGAGGGTTGTGCCCTCCAGAAATAGTGAAGTGATAGTCTGCAGTGTTGTGTGCTATTAACCGGCTCTGTGAAGGACGCCGACCGCTCGTTAGTTTCAGCCCTCTACCTGCCTGAATTCGCGACCAGCTTCTCCGAGGTCGGCGACGTGGAGGCCTTGAGGGCATTTGAGGCCCCCTTCTCAGCGACGTGGAGGCCTACTCGAGGCCCCCCTTCCTAGCAACGTGGAGGCCTACTCGAGGCCCCATCTTAGCGGCTGTGCTTGAATAATCAAGACCTTAATTTACTCCCGGCTTTCCTTGGTTTATTTTCTTAACATTTTTATATTATATTAAATCAACTTTACCTTTTCTCCTTTTTCTTTTTCTTTTAAGCCAGGACTCCTCCAGTCCTGGTGACAGTTTCCTCCTAAACTTTACTTTTTCCCCTCCCGGAAAATAGTAACGTTACAGGTTGAAGGCCTTATAGGCGGTTTAAAAATTTCAACAGCAGGTCGCCACAGCCTGCGTTTGTCCATTTCAACACGGCAATGGGCTCATCACCTGTTACGTGGGACAAAAATGCATACGGTTAAAAGGTGGGCGTAGAGTATGCCTCTGCCTACCCCTTCGGGGATAAAGGCGTAACAATGTATGTATGTGTAAGATAAATATAGCAGCATGTTACCTAGATATCTCTTTACTGATATCAAGAAGTTCAATTTCATTCAGCACATTTATCGGGACTCTCAGGGACATGAACCAAGACCATGTTTAAATTGGTCTGATTGAGGTAGATAGTTCAGTTTTACATTTTTGGAAATAAAGATAAACTTAAATATGTCGCAATAAAAGCCGTTTACTGCCTTCTTTATAATATGACTGCCAGTTGCCAGTGTTTAAAAAACTAGTTGGTAAAGTTCATATGTATAATATGTACTAGCTGACCCGCGCGGCTTCGGCCGTGACATACTTCGAACTCCCGTCAGTTTATCAGTCATGCCTTTATTCCCGTCGCTCCCATTCAAACCCGTCGTTTATTACTTTTACAGAAATGTATGAATACTACCCCGATTTGTTGATTACTGCTCCGCTCCTCAGGGTAGTAGCGTGATTATATAGCCTTTTATCAGTCTCGCCTTTTTCCCGTCGATCCCATTTAATCCCGTCGTTTATTACTTTTACAATAATGTATGAATATTTGTCCGATTTGTTGATTACTGCTCCGCTCCTCAGGGTAGTAGCGTGATGATATAGTCTTTTATCAGTCACGCCTTTATAGCCGTCTTTCCCATTTAATCCCTTTGTTTATTATCTACTTTAACAATTGTGTATGAATATTTGCCCGATTTGTTGATTACTGCCCTGCTCTTTACGCGAGGCCTTCGCAGAGCTCGCTCGCTGTCGCCGTCGCGACGGCATAAATCGCAAATCATCGGCCATACTTTTCACTTGTCATTTAAAGAACAATTTTTTTCACAATAATATGATTATAGTAAGTTAACCTTAAAAGATAGACATATCCTGCGCGGACTTTATTTTAGAACTTTTAAAGGGGAATAATTATGTAATACATAGTTTTTGCGTAACTTTAATTGTTTACGCAGCGTTCGCAACGGAAGCTATCAAAGGGTATATTTTGTCCCCGATTTTGCCACATTTATCATTGCTGTTCCGCACCTATTGGTCGTACCGTGATGCTATATAGCCTATAGCTTTCCTCGATAAATTAGTATAGATGTATTTAGAACTATATAAGTATATTTATCACTTGTCTAGATCCCATAACACAAGCTTATATTTAGCTTACTTTGGGCTAGACGGCGCTGTGTAAAAAAAAATATATCACTTAAAATTTACAAATTCATGGAGAAATTTTGAGAAAGGCACGTTAAGCCGTTGGTCCCGGTTGCCAGTAGAATGGTAGTCGTTAAGCCTGGTTGAGGGCTTATGGGCGGCTTAAAAAAATTTTAACAGCAGGTAGCCACAACCTGCGTCTGTCTATTTCAACACGGCAATGGGCTCACCACCTATTACGTGGAACAGGAATCCACACGGTGAAAAGTGGGCATATAATATGCCTCTGCCACCCCTTCGGGGATAAGGCGTGATGGATATATAAATTTAATGTACTTTGGCTTAACCTTGTCTTAGACAGTTAAATAGCAATTCAGTAAAGATCAAATGATATTAAATATTATTGTGAGTTGAATATTATCCTTCAAAGATCAAATGTTCAGTAGGTAAATTATTTCAGAAGAGTACTTCCAACATTTGAAAGTTATTACCTTCAAACTGGATTCTGAAATACAAACTTGTTATTTCCTTCTTTCAATCTAAATTTCATATAACATGTAAAAGTTAATATTTGATGGCAATAAAATAGAAATAAATGAATCAATTTTCAAAGTTAAATATTATATATTATATCTTTCACAAGTGAATAATTTGCTACATAAGTTTATTCTAAAACATAACAGCCCTACATATTTTGTTCTCGTTAAAAATGTAGTGACTCATCATTCTTCCATCCAACGCAGCCCTATAACTATTGTTTAAGTTGTGCATTAACAGCTAAAATTAAGATTTTAAAAATTGCAGTGCTCTGCCTTCTTAATGTCAACGGATGTATTTAAGATTCCTAATGAACAGTGACGTAAAATAATTTTCATCACACATGCTCAAAACGACGTTTTATAATCCACCAACTCTTAGTTCATAATCCTAGATGTTAATCATGAGTTCTATTAAATGAGTGCCTTTAGTTTATTAACCCGACCAATTATATCTGTACCCTAGTACCAAGTTGTAAGTACGAAGAAGAGTATCTACATTATTTATTTCCATATATTGGTAAAATCACTATTACTATAACATAACTCAAATTCATTAAAATAATTAATTTTTTTTCTGTAATATGTGTTTTAAACACGAATTGTTACTTACATTTTTAATCTTGGCTGTTGGCCGATCTAGTTCGTGCCTTAGCCTTGCGCGTGTCATGGAAAGAAAAAAGTTTTAATATTATACATTTACCTACTAACTGCTTTAATAATTTAAATTTAAATAAATGAAGAAATTTTTTCTTGTTTTTTCTCACAAAGTGTTTCCTCGTATGATACACGTGTGCCTGTATCCATAAATACGCCACTTTCTTATGGCGCATTTACTATCGCTCATGCGCCTACAATATGGAATACGCAACGAGCCTGTAAGGTATATTTCTATGTGATCTTGTTAAATTTGCCGAAGAGCACGTTTTCAAAGATTATTATAGAATTATATCTCGCAGATGCGGAAAGGAAATTCTAAATAAAAGTGCTACGTTACAGTTTATTTATTTATTTATTTATGTACACACTAAGAATACAACAAAGACAAAATAAGGAGTCATAGGTACAATGGTACTGCTTATTTCTATGAGAAATATCTGCCAGCAGACCGGCGAGAGGAGAACGTGAATAAGTAGGGAAAGAACAAGTAAAAGTGTGTAAGTAAAAAAAAAGGCAGATAAGAACTAAATAAACACGCATACAAAATAGCTCAGAACAACTATATATACTAGCTATATATATAAATATATGTAAATACATAAATATATAAAAATATAAATAAATGCGATATAAATATAAATACACATATAAATAATTCGGTTTACAGAGTAGAGATATAGTATTCACGGTTTTTTCTTTTGAAAGTAGTAATTGTTTTACTGTCTCTGATAACAGGGGGAAGTAAGTTCCACAATCTAACCACATGCACTGTGAAGGTGTAAGAGTAGAAATCAGATTTATGATTAGGGAACTTAAGATTTGAGCGTAAGCTTGATCTGCAAGAAGCGTCAGGAGAGCGAACAAAGGAGAACCGCTCCTTTAGATAAGAAGGAGAAGATGGATTATAAACAATATTGAAAAGAAGGCTGAGAATTCGAGTGTTCCGGCGAAGGCGGATTGGGAGCCACTTGAGTTCTTTGCGAAAACGGGAAACATGATCATATTTTCTAAGATTAAATATAAAACGGATACATAAATTTTGCAACCTCTCAAGTTTATCTAAAAGCTCCTCAGTGGCGTCTAAATAGCAAGCATCAGCGTAGTCAATAATAGTTTGAGCAAGATTGATTTTCGTTCCCAAGGGCAAGAGACTCTGGAGGCATTTCAAGGAGTGAAAAGAAAAATGCACCTTCTTGCTGACATCGTTAATGTGGGCAGTCCAAGATAGCGTGGAGTCCATGGTCACACCAAGATTCCTCACAGAGTCCACGTAAGGTATCTGAGTGCCTGCCAACAATACAGGGTTCAATTCAGACACTGGTAGAATGCTACATTGGTATTTACTGCCAATGATGATGGCTTGAGACTTCAGAGGGTTAATGCGCAATCCGACCGAATTAACCCAGTCACTTAGTCTGTCCAAATCCCGGTTAATACATGCTATCCCATATACGGCGTCAGTTGCCGTAAAATGTCGATACAGCTGCAGATCATCAGCATAGAGATGGAAGTTACTTGAAATAAGACTCGTAGCAGAGTTAATGAAGATAGAAAATAAGAGAGGAGACAGAACGCCACCCTGAGGAACGCCCGCAGATAACTCACACCAATCCGAATAAGTCTGACCGATACGAACGCACTGGGAGCGCCACCGAAGGTATGAGTCAAACCAGGTTATAGCAGAAGCGGAAACATTTATAGACCTCAGTGTACCAAGTAGTACATCGATATCGATGGAATTAAAAGCATTACTGAGGTCAGTAAAACTAAGAGAGTTACCTCCTTCCGTTCCATAGCCCAGCGAATGTCATCTGTTACCTTAACGAGTGCAGTGACAGTGCTATGCCCAGTGCGAAATCCCGACTGGAAGGAGCTGAGGGAGTTAGAGGAAGACAAAAAGATAGAGAGCTGCCGATGAACAATATGCTCAAGGACTTTGGAGAGAAAAGGAAGAATAGATATTGGTCGGTAATCTGTCAATAAGCAGGGGATAGAAGTTTTAGGTAGAGGTACAACATACGCTGACTTCCAAACCGAAGGAAAAGAACCAGAAAATAACGAAAAATTAAAGATGTGAGTGAGTACAGGAAGTATGATAGGGAGAATAGGGAGAATCATCCTTGAGCAAATGCTATCGTTTCCTGAGGCTGTTGAAGTAGTAGAGAGAAGGGATCTCTCAACGTCGGACTCAGAGGCCGGGAGAAAATGAAAAGGAGAGGTCTGAGGTAGGCATACCTGATAGTTTTAGTAGGGTAGAGCTTTTCACATCTGCATCAATGGAGACAGGCGGACGTGAGAAATGCTTGTTCAACGCATTGATGTCAATATCTTTAGTGTCAGAAACTAAAGTTTTACCTATGCCAACAGACCTAAGAAACCTCCAAGTATCAGCAGCGTTCCGACCGTTGAGAGAATTATAAAAGTGGCGTCTCCTTGCATCCCTACACATCCGACTGCAGCGGTTTCGCAGAGATTTAAAAGTTAGCAAATTATGCTTTGAGGGACTATTTTTTAATCGTCTTTTGGCTTTATCTCTGCGGGCCATAAGATTTTTTATAGTAGCATTCAGCCAGGGAGACGGGTAATGTTTGATATGGACTCGTTTGACCGGGGCATACCGGTCGAATAACTCAATAACAGTGTCATTAAAAAAATTAACCATATCACTAACATTGTTGGAGTTGAATACTTTAGACCAGTCAACAGAGCTGGCGTCTTCCTGCAATGCATCCAGATCCATATCCCTGAAATTACGCAGAAAGCAGATTTGCGGCTTCCGCTTGGGAGGGCGAACGCGGTAGGAAAGGTAAAGTAAGTCGTGAAAGGAGAAAGGAGCGGGCATCTGACCATGGGTACACACATCTTTGAGAGAGGAAACTATCATAAGGTCAAGTAATGAAGGATTGCATTTAGGGACATGGTGAGTTGAAGAGAGAGGCAGAACATGAAGATTATAGGCAGACAACAAAGATAGTAATTTGCGGGAGCGGAAATCATTTTTCAATAAACAAGTATTGAAGTCACCCATTATGACTACGTGATTGTAGGATGGGGTAAGGTCATGTAGGAGGTTATCAAAATAGTTAAAATAGTCGATATGCAAATTAGGGCTATAGAATACTCCAAGTAGAAATTTAGTATGAGGCAATGACACTTCCAGAAAAAGGTGTTCAACTGATTCAGTGTAAGCAGAAGGAGATGCACTAACAATCTTATGAGGGATGTTAGCACGCAAGTAAATTCCCACACCACCACAGCGTATTCCTGTTCTATCATTACGAATTAGAACGTAACACGGAAGTGAGCATTGAGTGGAAGGAATAGAAGGTTTTAGGAATGTTTCAGAAATAAGGATAGCATCAAGAGAGGAGTTGCTAAAAGACGCCAGAAGATCAGAGTAGTGACCGTTAATACTCTGCGCATTGATATGCGCTAGATTGAGATTTTTAGGATAGTTTGAAGAGAAAGAGGAGAGGCGATCGTGCAGGGTCAGAGAGGTAGAATCATCATCCACACTATGAAAACTATCAGAGGCAGAAGAGCACGAGAAAAAACTACTGCTATTTAAATTGCAGAAGTCGTCCAAATTTTGCATAATTCGAATAGAATTAATGTAATAAATATATATATATATATAGAAAATAAATAAGTACCTAACTAAGTAAAATAAAATAAAGTAAGATTAAAATAAAAATATAAATCTTGTATCTCACAGACTCGCTGAAATAGTGGCAGAAATTTTGACAAGGCATCGTTTCACAAGATAAAACATAAAAAAATTTAATTACAATAGCTTTTACCTATTCTATTAATTGTATATTTTGAAAGTGTACACGCAGTACAGTAAAACCTACCATAACATCGACGTACCTACGTACCAATCGCAATATCAACACCCAGAAAAGCAAACAGAAACCGGCTTCATTGCTCAAAACCATTATTAAATGCAAATGTTGGCTTTAAATCCCCAGGATTGAATATTATCATGAAGAATTATTTGTAAACATTCTATTCAATACATTTAAATGTGGCTCTTTATGTCATTATGCTCACGATTAGAGTTACTAAAGTAAACAACATTTTGCAAGTATACACTTTTAAAATTGTCATTAGTTTTTCAATCACGCCAAGGACGAATGCAGGAGGGTGTCACTCCACAGTTTAGATATATTCGGGCACCGCACCACTCGGAGCGGCTAATGGCATTGGGCTGCCGCTGCCGCTCTCTGATTTTTTCCTTTATAGACTAGAATGACATTTGGTGTGTTGCCGCTTTATCGCAATAAATAGATAGTGTCGTAACCAAAAATAATAGGTGGTTAGTTGATTAGTTTAAAATTGTGTCTATGCAAATTCATGGAGTATTGAATAAGAAATTTTAGAATTTAATTAATTTAAGTCATGCAGTTTTATTCCGATATTGCGTATAAACCTGTTTAGATACGCGACTTCGTTCATGTGGAATATTTCTCACCAAAACTCCTTCCTTAATACTTGCTTGAGGCGCTTCTCATGTTGCTTGTCTGCGACGCACGAAAAAAAATGGTACGCTCTGGATCAGCAACAAATCGGAAACGACGTTTTAAAAACTGTGCGCTTTGCGTAGAATGGCAGAAAATGTAAACTAGTCAGAATGCCTATGGCCATATCGTTGAAGTCAGCATCACATTCTCTTTGATACCTGTATTTTACCACATTTAACAGTGAAAACACCAATTTCTAAAAACTTCATACTTATTTGAGCACAATGGCGCTTGTTTGGTTTGTTACCTAATAACGTATCATATTAGTTTAATACCAATCGACGCTCAAAGCAATCTGGCGTTTTTATTTTCTTGGAGGTATAACTGCATTCGAAATACTCGGTGCAGTATTCTGAATGATGTTTTACATAAAACATCAAACCTATAATCAAACAGTGACACTCAAATAACAATGTAGCAAAGCTTGTGGAATAGGTATACGTCTAGCCATGGTCTTCAACGAGAGAATATTCTCGTCCAAGAGCAAAAATAATAGTAAAGAAATAATTATATATTATAACATAATTATAGTATTAATAGAATAGTATTTATTAAACCTTTACTATTAGTTAAATGATTCGATTCATAAACTAAATCGACTAAGTCAGGCACTATGGTTGCATTCTTGCAACATTAAAAATAATAATGACATATAGATTTATCATTCTATATACTAGAATAACATATTTATATGTAACAAAAAAATCAAAGTATAGGTACAAAAACTTCTCAAGTGACAACCCCGCGCGGACTTCGCAGCTTGGTCATGAAACTGGGGCGCGCAAAGAAAACTGAACGTTCACTCGCAATTATAAGTTTCAATTTTGCATGCAGGAGGCGAGTCTAGGTATGTTTTCACATCTAAAACTGACTTTTGTTAGGGAGTGAAACTTTTGTACGTAGTTACTAATTCTCTGGCAAAGGGCAACGTAGCAGAGGCATATTGTACGCCCACCTTTCACCATGTGCATTCCTGTTATTAGTAAAAGGTAAAGAATAAACGCTCGTAGACCCGCTAACTCAGTGTTCTATAAGCGACCAGTGCGTTAAGCATCTTTTACTAAGGCTGGTCTTAGATAGGTAACAGTTTACATGCTTTTCCGTGCTTCGGCAGACACATTAAACCGTTAATATTAATAGCATGGCAGTCGTCGGTGACATGAAAAATTTCATCAGCAGATCGCCACAACCTGCGCCTGTACATTTCAATACGGCAATGGATTGACTACCTGTTCAGTGGTAACCGGTGAACCGTGGACATATTGCCTCTGCCACCCCATCAGGAATAAAGGTGTGACGGATAAAAAAGATCACAAAGAATTTTATCAATGTGACTAACAATTTCATAACAGAGATTTTGTATTCTATTACTCCCAGAAAATAATACAGGACACTTCGCAATGGGTGCGAGAATAAGAAGAACTATTTGTGTTGTACGAAGTCATGTTAAAGCCATGTAATATTTACAGTCATATTTATTATAGAACGTTTGACTAAAGTCAAGAAACGCTTGAATTTTGTTATATTGAGTATTTTAGGGCATGTTATCTGAGTCGCGTAGGCCTTTAAACGTTTCCTCAGCCCCCGCCAAGACAGATCGACGATGTATTTTTCGCTGGCATTGGCTTTGCCCGAGAATACAGGCTACAGTATAAATTACTGGCAGTACAACAATCAAAATGAAACATCTCTTTTATTGTCTTGGATTTTAATGCTTAGGTTTTTGATATATATAACGATAACCTTATACTAATTACATTTACAGGACCCAAATAAACAATTGTACTCATAATGGTCATATTTTAATACAAAACAATATTGAAATATAAGTAGGTACGCAAAATAGTTTTATAAAATGTTCATCTACAACAAAATAAATAAAGTGACAGCTTTTTATCTCAGGTAGGTTAGGATTTTACCACTATCTGACCTACTACTAAAAGTAGGTAAATAGATTAGGCCTAGAATATAAAGCTAGCTTCTTGTTTTTGACAGCCTCGGTGGCGTAAGGGGTAGTGTATGCGACTGCTGCGCTGAGGTCGCGGGTTCGATTTCCGGGTTGGAACAAATATTTGTGTGACCAAATATATGTTATAGAAATAAAATGTGTAAAAGAATGTCCTACAATATTTTCGCACATATCGGTTGGTATACTGATAGTATGCAACGCGATAGTTTAAAAGTTAGTTTATCAGTTGGTTTATTAGTGAAAGTTTTTTATGAGAATAATAAATAATAATAAATATTGTGGGACACTTTTCACACAGCGTCATCTAGCCCAAAGTAAGCTAATATTAGCTTGTGTTATGGGACTAGATCCCATAACAATAACTGATAAACATTCTTATATATTTCTAAATACATACATATTATACATAGGAAACACCCAAACTCCGAAACACACATTTGCGGATCACACAAATATTTGTTCCGACCCGGGAATCGAACCCAGGACCTCTTGCGTAGCAGTCGGATACACTCCCACCGCGCCACAGAGGCAGTCAGAATGAATATGAACAACGAATCTCTACAGTTTCTGACGTTAATTAAAAATAATGGGATTATTAATATTACTTGTAACATCTATCTTCACACTGTAAATGTAGTATAGGACTATCCAGGGCGATTTGAATCGTTTGTACCCATTTTTCTAATAATCTTAACATTAAATACAAAAAAATACGTGCTAGCAACTATCGACCTTAACTATATTTTAATAAAAACATCCTTAGATGACACCCATTATCTAAAAACTCGAGGATGGCTGGACCGATTTGGCTAATTTTGATATTGAAAGTCTCATTATTTGAGTCATAAGCTTGTTTGTTATTAAAGGAAGTATAGAAGTAATAAGTGTATAATGTACCTACCTATACCTTTACCTCGTTACTGCTATGTTCAAAAAAATTCAATGCTAATACTCTTAGATGCTAAAATGTCTCCTCTAATGAAACAGTAGGGAGGTGATTCTGCAGTACCTTACGTTCAGAACAAACAACTTGATTCGATAACAGAGGGACTCGTTAGCGACTCGGAATATTAAATATTAGAACTTTGAACTCACTCGATTTTATCGCCATTTTAATGCGACAATGTTTTTGACATTTTATTTCGGGTCAACACTATTTGAACGTGCTATTAGTTACTACTATAACACTATCTGTGTTTTTTCAAGAATTCTTTTTTATAAGAGAATATTCATTTAGGTATTCCACATTAATATTTATTTTGCATTTTATGGGTATAATATTCAGTAGTTAGTCTAACTATAATGAATGAACTCCCCGCCTGGGGTTTCCCGAACGTTATTGTTATTGATTTCTTCAAAAGGGGTCTTAGAAGGTTTATAAAGGGTCGGCAGCGCGTGTGCTGCACCTCTGGTGTTGCAAACATCCGTAAGCTACGGTGACCACTTCTCATCAGGTGGGCCGTACGATTGTATGCCACCTCAGTGGTATAAAAAAAAAACATTATATTATACTGATTGCTTTAACGGCTGGACCAATTTGTACAAATATTGATTTAGAGGTAAGTGACACCCTCAATTTATACATAGGCTACTTTTCATTCCGAAAACAGGTTCCTGTGAATGTAGGGAACGATAACGGGAAAACTAAACTAAGGCAGGTGGGCGCAGGCGTCCTCTAGTTTTATAAAAAATCATTACTAAATTTGAGATCACAACTGAGCAAATAAAAACAAAGAAATCTACTTTAAACTAAAAGTAGAACTACTCCTTGATGGTCATATTATAGCCTTACTGTCGCCAAACACAGACTCTAATGAATGGCCCCGTTGGGAAATTAAACTAAATAGTTGGCCACTTCTAAAGAGCCTTACAACTTTAATAAATATTGACCTAACGCAAAAGTAACCTACTATCTTAGTGTCAGTAGAAAGGACAAAATTTCAGTACCTTTTTTAATCAAATTCAATAGCTAAGAAGGCTTGCTGCGTCAAAATATTAGCCGTTACTATTTGGAAAATTCTTTTTATATAAAGTATTCGATCTTTTAGTAGTTTTATTAATACTATAGATAAATTTTAAAGGGTGTATTGCTTTCTATGGTGAACTCAAATTTGGAGAAAGGCCGCCACCATTAAATAAATATAATGAAACAAGTTTAAAGTCAGTCAATACGTCCCCCAAACCCCATTGTACGGATGACTACATATATTTTATAGATATGTCCTACAAAATACTTAAAGCAACTACCAAATGTATTGTCTATTTACTTAATTATATAGGTAAAATGTATAGAGCGAGGAATTGCAAGTCAACATTAACTACATATATGACTGTGCGGCCTTGCTCGTATACCTACCAATAGACAAGGCTGATTTAAAAATATCAAAGCTAACGATCTGTCCTCTCTGCCTACCCCGTCAGAGGTACTTCGAGAAGATAGATAGTTTAGATATAAGGTTGGGACCACTCTGTTGTTAAGTATTCACAATAATGGGAGTACGGGTGACAATAACCCATTTGCTTTTCAAATATATTTGTGGAATGGATGGGAATTTTGCTTGAGATTTTTTATGATGGTTACAGATTTTCTTCTGTTTGAGTGCTCGTTAACGGCAAAAGATTTATGCCGTTGGAATTTTAAGTTCGGATTACAGAATGATTACACTCGTATATTTATTTCCTATATAAGTGCCCGGTGACGGCAAAAGGCATCCCTAATAAATGGGCCATACAAAACTACTGGCAAAGTGTGGATATATACATCACCACTGTCTGCCCCCTCGAGTATTTAAACGATAGTATGTATAAATTCAAAAGCAAGGAGCTAGAGATTCAACAATGCTCGTATTAGAACAGTGGAAAAATAGTTCAGTATTTGTTTACATTCATTCTTTACGTTCATTGATTCATTCACTCGTCTATTATATTTATTTATCGGTCTTGAAACGACTGACATCCCGTTCGAGTATTGTTATAAGTTGTATGTTGAGTGAGATTGTTCAATGCATAGAAACATGTTATATTTTATGAGTATTTTATAAGTAAATAGAGAATACATAGAAGCGCTCGTGGGCCCGCGGTCTCAGTGTTCTGTAAACGATCACTGAGTTACGCAACTTTGACTATGGCTGGTCCTCGGATGGGTGACCACCTTGTGGCATTTACATTTGCGAGCGTTTCCGTGCTTCGGAAGGCACGTTAAGCCGTTGGTCCCGGTTGCCAGTAAAATGGCAGTCGTTAAACCTGGTTGAAGGTATATCATCAGCAGGTAGCCACAACCTGCGTCTGTCCATTTTCAACACGGCAATGGGCTCACCACCTATTACGTGGGACAGGAATCCACACGGTGAAAAGTAGTCATATAATATGCCTCTGCCACCCCTTCGGAGATAAGGCGTGATGGATATTTATTAATTTATTTTTATTTTAGTATTTTATTAAGATTTGAATGTTTTCATCAATTGATATGCTTTTTACTATCAAAACTAACTATCTTTACGCTGTATCCCTGACAGGGTAGTCAGAGAGGACAGATCGCCAGGCATCGCGATCCATGCATACTTCTTTCGCTTCCTGTTGATTTTTGAAGTGAAAACTTCTTTAGCGGCGTTGAGCACTTTTTCTGTAATGGGTATAAAATCTTAAACTCGCGTCAGGACACGTGTCGTCAGGACACGTGTCCTGATCGAAAAAGCGTAAGATTTTCATCATCATCTTTACGTCGATCCCGGTCAATTTTTGAAGGAAAAACTTCTTTTAGCGCGGTACGCATATTTTTAGATGAGATAAAATCTCTGGACTCGCGACCATAATCATCATCATCATCAAACGTTGATTCCGATCATCTACAGGTCTTATTAAATAATGCTGTGTAATCAATTAGGACTCTTTCAGTGTAGAATTATTTTTTATCATCATCATCTTTACGTCGATCCCGGTCAATTTTTGAAGGAAAAACTTCTTTTAGCGCGGTACGCATATTTTTAGATGAGATGAAATCTCTGGACTCGCGACCATAATCATCATCATCATCTAACGTTGATTCCGGTCATCTACAGGTCTTATTAAATAATGCTGTGTAATCAATTAGGACTCTTTCAGTGTAGAATTATTTTTTATCATCATCATCTTTACGTCGATCCCGGTCAATTTTTGAAGGAAAAACTTCTTTTAGCGCGGTACGCATATTTTTAGATGAGATAAAATCTCTGGACTCGCGACCATAATCATCATCATCATCAAACGTTGATTCCGGTCATCTACAGGTCTTATTAAATAATGCTGTGTAATCAATTAGGACTCTTTCAGTGTAGAATTATTTTTTATCATCATCATCTTTACGTCGATCCCGGTCAATTTTTGAAGGAAAAACTTCTTTTAGCGCGGTACGCATATTTTTAGATGAGATAAAATCTCTGGACTCGCGACCATTATCATCATCATCATCTAACGTTGATTCCAGTCATCTACAGGTCTTATTAAATAATGCTGTGTAATCAATTAGGAGTCTTTCAGTGTAGATTTGTTTTTCATCATCATCATCATTAACGTCGATCCCGGTCAATTTTTGAAGGAAAAACTTCTTTTAGCGCGGTACGCAATTTTTTAGATGAGATAAATCTCCGGACTCGCTACACCCCGTTACGATACGCAGCTATAGTGTGTGCATATATGCATGTACGAACGCGTCTAGATAAATAAATTATTAATAAATTGAGTTTTCACTTCTGTCGGCACTCCCGGAGTGGTTAGGTTAGGTTAGGTTTTTTTTTTACCGTTGTAAAAAATTGTGTGGACGAATAATCTAAGAAAAAATAGTGATTCTAAAATCGTAATAAAAACAAACAAATATTGTGACATGTAATGAACTTAAACAGAAGAATAGCATACTTATTACTAATCTGTACAAAATACGAACATAAAAATTGAGAGTAGGGTACATGATATCAATTCAAATACCTACCGGAAAAACATATCACATCACCTATTGGGATATTAATATAAAAATTGTACCTAAATAATAAAATAAATATAAAATATAATACTAAATAGTTCAAATAAATACAATACTAAATAGTTCAAATATTGGTTATAGGTTTGTTGTAAACATAGATATACTTACACTTATTTTTTTTTTTATATAATCTTGTCATTAGTGTGTTGAGAATTATTATAGATTTCTTGTTGATTATTATTAGGAATAAAATAATAAAATAAAAATGATGACCCGTAGTGCAGTATCCCGTGACTTGCAACAAAAGTTCAACCTCACTATAAAGGAACTGGAGATTTGCAAAAATCTCAACAAACAGTTGCTAGAGGAACGGGATGATAGTGAAAAAGAAATATTAAATGTAATTGACAAAAACACCCAACTCAAACAAGAGTTGGCTGAGCTACATACGCAGGTCATGGAGCTCACCGTTCAGCGAGATCACCTTCAGTCAACAATGAAGGGTCTAGAAGAGTGCTGTAACACCCATGAACATGCTCTAAAACGTATTAGCATTCTAGAGTGTGAGCTGAGTGATGCTCATAACTCCATCACTCTTAGGAAAAATCTTAAATCGGTAGATCAGGCTGCCCTTTCCAACAGTCTGTATAATGAGCTAATGTGTGGGAGGTCGGAGCCAGATCTTATTTGTCTTGATGAGCCGATCACCTCACACCTGATGGTTAACTCATTGAGTATTCCTATTGCAGCAATAGACAAAACTGGTCACCACTTGTTATCGACTAACACCAACACATCAATATGATTAGATAGTAGTAGCAGGAATAAATTAAAAAAATATATAAAACTCAATAAATTTATTTCCAAATCACAGAAACACATTAAAAAGCTTAGATTAGGAATGAACAATTATCTTAGGACTTGTAAATCAAATGTACAGTTAAAACAACTAATAGAAACAAGTAAAAAACATATATACACCCAAACAGAGCAATATGAGATGGATATACATCAATTACAGACTGAAATTAGGTGTTTAAATGATTCCTTGGAGTCAATAACTTTAAAATACAAAACATCACAGAAAGAAATTGGAGAGTACATTAAGGCATTGAATAGCTTGGTGGAGTCTTGTCACAGCAATGAACAAAGGTTCTTATCACTTGAAAAATTATATAATCAAACACCTGACTGTGATAAATCCCTTCCATGTTCTTCATTATCAATAACATTGCAGTCGGAGTCAACTTCTCCAATGGTTGACTCTGTAGGCAGTATATGTGACAATATTGTAAGCACAAATAACATTTACTGTGATAGCCCTGTAACAAAAATTACGCAACCATTAAATGTTGGAAAGACTGTAGTTTATTGTGATGAAATTGGCAAGAGTTTAGGTTATCACTTAATTCAACATCTGGGTAACTCGGTTATAACACTTTCATTTCCTGGGGCATCCTACTCTCAAATAATTAATAAGGTATTAACCAGTACACATTGCCCACAAACAACAATAGTGATACTTATTGGCAGAAGAGATAATGAGAAAATTAAAACTATCATAAATTTTTATGAACAGTTGTCAAACATGCAAGTTAAACAGGTTATACTGTCTACACTGCCATATAGCAAATCTTTTACACAAATTGAAAATAATATTAGATACAATATAAATAGAAAGTTACATACCTTGACCACATATTGTAGGAATATAGAATTATTTGACTGTAATCCTTTATTACAGAATTTTTATTTTTTGACATTAGATAGTTGTCTACTATCAAATTTTTACGACGTCAGATAGCTGTATTGTTATCCAATTTTTTATTGAATCAAGCCAAATTATTGGCTTATAAACCAGCTCCTTTTGAGCGTATTAGGAATGACTTAGTAACTTGGGAAATTATCTCAAAAAACTAGTTTGTAAGACAACAGGTAAAAAATCTGGCCATGGTTATAGGTCTTTTGAGCCCATTGAGTCAATTTTTTTTAAACACGCTGTAAATAATATTTGTTGTAATAATTCTGAGTATATCAACAATACTTCTAGTAGTCTAAACTTAGTTCATCAAAATATTGAAGGCATATCTGAAAAACTACTACAAATAGAACTTTATATAAAGGAACACAATGTTCACATTTTTTGTATTACAGAACATTGGTTAAAAAGTCATGAACTATTGTTCAACAATGAATTCTATTCACTTAGCAGTGCGTTCTCTAGAAAGAAAGCTATTCGTGGTGGCTCTCTTATATTTGTATCTAATAATTTAAAATGTAAAGAACGTAAAGATACTGTGGCCCTTTCTATTGAGCGTACTGCAGAATTGTCCTGTGTTGAGCTTGAGCAACTCATTGTCCTCTGTGTCTACAGTCCTCCAGATAGGGATTATAATTTATTAGAAACTGTAATGGAAAATGTATTGAAGCGTTTGTTCACTAGTAGAAAACATGTTGTGGTGTGTGGGGATTTTAATGTTGATTTACTTGTGCAGTCTTCGAAATGTATTAGATTTAAAAATTTGTTTAAGTCTTTTGGCTTACAAAATTTATTTTGTGAGCCAACTAGAATCACCTCACATTCTAGAAAATGTATAGATAATATATTCTGCAACTGTGTATCAACAACAAGGGAGATACTAAGTAACTTTCCATCAGATCATCTTGGTCAGAAAGCAGCATTTCCTATTGATGTCACTTCTAAAAAGAATAAAATTGTATGTATACCAATGAGTGCACATCGACTTAAACAATTTAATGTAAATGTTTCAGCAAAAGTCACTCATATTGACTTTAATCAGGAAGATCCAAACAGCTTATATGACTCCTTATTTAATACAATTAAAGCTGAGTACAACAACATATTTAAATCAAAAACATTTTATAAAAACAAAAACTTGCAATTTTGTGAGTGGGCAACTGCAGGAATTTACAAAAGTAGGGCTAAGTTGTACGAACTATATGGTATGAAGCAATTTAATTTTGATCCTGCCTTTATTCAATATGTTAAAATTTATTCTAAGACCTTTAAAAAGGCCTGTGCTGCTGCCAAGTCGTTACATATAAGTAATAAAATTAAAGAGTCAAAAAACAAGGCAAAAATGACTTGGAATGTAATCAATACTGAAACCGGTCGATTACTACCCCGTGATAATAACATTGAGTTAATTATAAATAACGAAGTGTGTAATAATAAATTAGATATAGCACAAACTTTTAACAACTATTTTATAGACATACCCGCGAAAACAACTAGCTCCTTAAATTCTTGTCCAATAAAAGCTCAACGCATGCTTGGGGGCAGCGTGGATCAGTGTAGTGTCTTATTTGGCTTCAAATATGTAAACCCAAATGATATCATTAAAGTATTCAAGTCACTTAACTCAAAAAAGACAGCTGACTTGTGGGGTATTTCTGTAAAATTGATTGAGTCTATCATTGTTAATATATTACCACATCTAGCTGAAATATTTAATAAATGTGTTGATAAAGGAGTGTTTCCAGATTTAATGAAACACAGTAAAGTAATACCTCTATTTAAATCTGGATCCAAAACCGACCCTGTTAATTTCAGACCAATTTCAATATTACCAGCCTTAGCAAAATTTTTGAAAAAAATATATTGCAACAATTACAAGCTCATTTTAATTTAAATATGCTATTACATAAGGAGCAGTATGGGTTCACAAGGGGTCGTTCTACCATTAATGCAGGTGTGACACTTCTGAATCATATATATGACGCCTGGGAGAATAGACAAGATGCTATTTGTGTATTCTGCGATCTCTCCAAAGCATTTGATTGCGTTGACCATAAAACACTATTGGGAAAACTCTTTTATTATGGTATCAAAGACTCTGCACTGAACCTTGTTGCCTCCTACCTAAATGATCGAATACAACATGTTGATGTCAATGGAATTCGCTCCCCTGGAGCATCTGTTGCTATGGGCGTACCGCAGGGATCAATTCTGGGTCCGTTTCTATTTTTAATTTATATTAACGATCTGCCATTCTATATACAGAACTTGTGCGACATTGTTCTATTTGCTGATGATACGTCACTTATTTTTAAAGTTGATCGCACGCTTATTAATTTTAACGACGTAAATAGCTCACTTGCCCAAGTTGTAGATTGGTTTACGACTAATAATTTGCTACTAAACGCTAAGAAGACAAAATGTATCAGATTCAGCATGCCTAATGTCAGGAATTGCGGTACAAATATAACATTGAACAGTGATACCCTTAATCTTGTAGAATCAACTGTATTTTTGGGGATCACTTTAGATAGCAAACTGCAGTGGAATGCCCAAATAACGTGTCTTGCAGGTAAACTCAGCTCGGCAGCCTTTGCCGTTAGTAAAGTCAGGCAGCTTACTGATGTGGCAACTGCCAGGCTGGTATACTTTAGTTATTTTCATAGTGTCATGTCTTACGGCATTTTGCTGTGGGGCAAAGCAGCTGATCTACAAGTAATTTTTGTACTCCAGAAGAGAGCTATACGTGCAATATATAAATTGAGTGCTAGAGTGTCTCTTAGAGAAAAATTTAAAGAAATTGGCATTTTAACGGTTGCATCACAGTATATATTTGCAAATATTATGTTAGTTAAACAGAACATACATTTATACAATAGACACAGTGACAAACATTCGATAAATACTAGAAATAAGCATAAATTAATTGGAACGCATCATCGTTTACAAAAGGTTCACGACTCTTTTGCAGGAATTGGCGTACGACTATATAATAAAATTCCTTTAAACATTATGAACCTGCCGTTACATAAATTTAAGGCGGAAATTAAGAGGCACCTCTTGAAAAGGGCCTATTACACAACTAATGATTATTTGAACGATAAAAATAAATGGAAATGAGTTGCTTGCTCTTCGCTTGAGCTATTTAGGATTCGAATGAATCTTGTGATATGCCTTGAATCTGCATATATTTGTTGTATTTTTACATCTCTACATTATTAATAATTTGAAACATCTGACAACTAAAGGTTTCTAAATTGGCTACGTTTAGTCCTGGTATACAATGTAATTTGAGTTTGTTATTGTGTGAGCACCATGTAGACTTATTTATTTCTTTGAAATTGACATGATAGTTGCTGTGCAGTTTTTGAGTATGTCATGCTCGCCTAAGTGTCCTGGCAGTGGTGGCGTATGTATCGGGTCGCCTTATTCCCTATAATATGGTTGAGTAGGGCGATGGCTGATATAATGCGTCATACCCGTGAACGGGTGCCGTCTGTTGGGACTGGTCAGCTCATAGCTGTTATAGCAATTATTAAAAATAATCTTATTTATATTTAAGGTAAACTTAAGTTTAGTCGACTGTTCTCACATAAATCCAAAGGAACAATGTAAGTGTAATTTTAATGTTGTAAGCCATTCCTACATTTTAAAATGGCATCCATTGACTTTCTTGCCAGATTCTTCTTCTTCAAGGGTAGGCTGCCCTTAGAACCGGCAACTATAATCGCTATAATTTTGATATGATTTATATACAACATTGATTTTGTTTTTTTTTGTTTGTATAAATTCATAACTATATAATTGGTCAAATATCATGTTAATCAAACTAATGTAATTACTGGCGTTTAGAAAAGAGTGGCCATGAGTTCTTCCTCAGGCTCTACCTATTGCTTTGCGAATCTGGCAGTAAATGTAAATGTAGAAGCAATATTCTTGACGTTCATAAGTGTTACTTTGTGACCTAAATGAATAAAGATTTATTATTATTAATCGCTTTATACATGCACGTCTGGGTATCCGAGTACTTGTGAATTTTCCGTTTTTGAGCAGTGTCTGCTCATGTGGTCTTCATATGTAAGTCTAGGCCTACCCTGACTCCTTCTGCCGTCTACTTTCGCACAATAAGTACTCCTCGTCAATCATTCCTTATTCATTGAATGTGTCCAAACCAACGGAGCACGCCCTTTTCCAGCTTAAAGCTGACGCTTTTATTTAAACCTGCCATATTGCGTATCACTTTGTTACGTATTCGGTTGGCCAAGGTTACGCCGCACAATTTTCGAAGTGAACGCATCTCCACAGCATTCAACTTATTTTCATGCATCTTCTGACATACCCAGGTTTATACTGCGTTATGAATCGCGAGTCGTGCTTCTTTTACGATGCTTTGTCGCCTTACTTTTTACTATTATTTGAAGCGATAATGTTGCATACATTAGTGTATTATATTTTTATATTTAGCACAACATAATTTCTATGCCCGACTATGACTATGCAACAAAATAACCCGCTTAATATTCTGACACCATTAATTCTCTGACACCATTAGCTATTGTATTTCTTTACGTAATAAAATATTTCATAACCGTATAAGTTTCAATCAATATAATACAAATTGTTCTAACCGGTTACTAATTTCAAAGTCTATTTACGTGATATTGGACTGAAGTGAAGGCTTAAGATCTTTTGAAACAAGACCTTGAGTATTAAATATTGTTCTAAGGAAATTTGTTTTGGGGCTACTCTAATGAAAATTGAAAAGAAAATTTCTTAAATTCTTTTAGGACCTGAATTTTGACCTCTTTTTAGGGTTCTGTACTAAACAAGAAATCGTTATAGTTTCGTCACGTTTGTCTGTTTGCCTATCTGCATATGAATTCCATCTCATCTGAGACCCTTAGTACTAAAAAGCTGTAATTTATCATGGACATACATATAAGTCACAAAGAAGTAAAATATAAGTAGGTACGGTACTGTGACGCCCTTCCGGAGTCGACAGTAACAGGAGTACGAGGTGTGGGCTTGCTACTGTCCGGTATTGGATTACAATACTAGTCCACGCCTACTCCTGAGCTAGGGACGTGAGATACACTGGTAATTCAAATGCAAACACAAACATAAGCACGAAACGATTATATTATTTGGGTTTATCGCGAGATATTTTGTTACATGGTGGAACTTTAATATTCGGATCACAAACGCGACTGCAAATTCTATGCAGTATCTAAAGCGGATTTTAAGGGTGGCGATCAGCAGCGGAGTCATCGCCACGGAGCTCCGCCATCCAATCTTTGAAGAAGTGACATCAACCTATGTATTGTCGAAATAAATGCCTATTTATAGAGATATACGTCCAAACTTCTATTCCGTGATCCTATTGGATGTCCCATTGATGGGACTACGGAAAAATTCATTTCTTATCAAAGTGATATTAATTCTGGTTGGGAGTTGTCCCCACGACCTAGGCATTGGAAGAATTAATTATCTTATCTTTATATTCTACTAGTTGATTCCCGCGGCTCCGCCCGCGTTATGAAGCTTTCCAGTTTACGTTCGAGCAATATTTACAATTTTTCTCTCCATAGAAACCTACCTTAGAATTGAAGGAATAAACAAAAAAAATGCTCTTGCTCACATATATTGCGATTATTTTTATTTATATGGATTATATGCTCGGACTGCAGAGATAAAAAAGCGTGTAACAACTGTCCTGGCTGCTGGATATTTTATAGGTTTGGAATACAGAAGGTTTAGACAAAATTACCCTATCCTAGCCCCTTTCCTATCTCATCCTTTTTCCTACCCTCTAATCCTTTTCCTACCTTATCCTCTTCCCATCCTTTCTCCGCCAAGCCAAGGTTGCCGTGCCGATGAGCTGCGTGGCTAGGGGCGAGCCTAGTCGTAACGTGCCTGACTGCCCTGGGACCGAGCGACCCCAGAATAAGGCTAGCCTTACCTAGACAAGCGGGGCTCTGTCTAGGCGGACTTTGAATTTCCCTTGCCACTCCTTAAATTGATAAGAATTTTTGAAAGATATTAAAAATATTAAAAATTTAAAAATCCGGAATGGCGGCGATGTGGTTCGCAACCCGTCACGTCTCGTCTCCCATCGAGGCGGAAAGTGGGCTAGGGATAGCCACTTTGCTACATTGAATGTTAGAGGAGGAATGAAAGACAAAATTGATGAGGTATGCGAGATGATGCGAGCAAGACGACTTGATGTTTTGTGTGTGAATGAAACAAAGAGGAAAGGATGTAACACCACTACACATGGGCCCCATATAGCCTACTAGTCAGGTGTAGCCACAACCAGTACAGCGAGCTAGGGTGTCGGTGTTCTACTGTCCGCGAGAATGAATGAATGTGTGACTGACTATGAATGTGTGAGCCCAAGACTCCTTTGGTTGAGGTTGAAGGTTGGACTTACCCGCATCTTTGTTTTGGGCGTTTATGCTCCGCAAAATCATCAGCTCTTCAAGAGACCAAAGTGAGAGACAGGCATTTTGGGAGAGTGTAAGCGATATTCTGAGTAAATGCAAACGGAACGAGAGAATTGTAATTTTAGGTGATTTTAATGGTTGGGTTGGAGTGAAGCGTGTGGGCAAGTTTGGTGACGAACGAGTGAATGAAAATGGTGAGAGTTTGCTTGAAGTATGTTTGGAGAGAAATCTTGTGGTTACTAACACCATATTTAACCACAAACAGATTGATTTGTATACTAGACAAGAGGGAAACCAGAGAAGTATGATTGACTTTGTGATTGTAGATGCAAGACTCAGAACGAGAGTCGTAGACACCCGGGCATACCGCGGTGCCGGGATTGATACAGATCACTTCTTGGTTATCAGCCGAGTAAGAGGTCTGTTTCAACGGTGGCGGCATCCTGTGTGTGAACCTGTAAGTGTACTAGAGCGCATAAAAGTCGAAAATTTGCAAGAGATGAGCATAAAAGAAGGATTCGTGAGTAATTTGAGTAAGAAATTTAAAAATTTAGATGAAGTATGTGAGATTGAAGAATTATGGAAGACGCTTAAGGAAGGTCTAGTGGAAGTTGCTGTGGAAGTGTGTGGGGTAAATAAAAGAAGCCAAGGATGTAAGGTGAAGAGAATGTGTGCAGAAGTCATGAAAGCATTGTCCGACAAGAAGAAGGCGTGGTTGGACTGGCTGACTTCAAAGGTGAATCAAAGAATGCAGAGGGCAACGGATGAGGATGTAAAAATGGCAAAGAATGAATATAAAAGGTATAGAGTTGCAAAAGAAGTTATAAAAAGAGAGAAAGAGAATGATAGGGATAAATTTAATAGTAGGTTATCTGATAATTTCCAGCAGAATATAAAATTCTTTTGGAAATCTATAAAATCTGTGAGAGGTCAACAAAATTCATCAAAACTCAGTAATATCACAAACAAGGATGGCAGTTTTCTAAAAGGAGAAGAATGTGTGCTAAAAAGATGGAAAGATTATTTTGAAAGCTTATATGAAAAAGAGGATATGGAAGCACAAACGAGTTCTTGGGAAAGGAATGAACTAAGCGATGAAAGCATCATAAGTATGGAAGAAATTGTGGAAGCATTGAGTAGTATGAAATTGGGTGAGGCTGCTGGATTTGATAGGATTTCTGTCGAGATGCTGATAGCGGGACATGGCGTGGTAGCTTGCCAGCTGTACCGCCTTTTTAATCTTTGCTGGAGGAATGGCAGCGTGCCAGGAGATTGGTGCAAGGCTGTCATCGTGCCGCTTTACAAAGGAAAAGGGTCACAGCAAGAGTGCAAAAACTACCGCGGCATAAGCTTGCTCAGCATCGTCGGCAAATTGTATGCAAAAGTTTTGATAAAAAGAGTGATGAATGAAACTGAAGGAAAAATGTGGGATGTACTAGCAGGATTTATGAAAGGAAGAGGATGCACGGATCAGGTCTTTTCCTTACGATGCATAGCCGAAAAATTTTTGGCAAAATGTCAAAAGGTCTATTGCATATTTGTAGACTTGGAAAAGGCCTATGACCGAGTGGTGAGGCATGAATTATGGACAACACTGGCCAAGTATGGAGTAAGCAGTCACTTGATACGAGCACTGAAATCTCTCTATGAGGGCTCTAGTGCTTGTGTCAGGATCAACGGAGCTTGCACAGACTTTTTTCACATTGAAAAAGGTGTGAGACAGGGTTGTGTAGCGTCACCGGCGCTGTTTAACCTATACATGGACAGTTGTTTGAAAGAACTGCAAGAGAGTGCGTATGGTTTAAAAATGAATGAACTGACTGTCAAATGCCTCCTATACGCTGATGACCAGGTAATACTGGCATCATCGGCGGAGGAGTTGCAGTTGATGGTTAACATTATACATGATACGCTAAAAAGCAAAGGAATGAAAGTGAATGTAAATAAGACAAAAGTAATGGTTTTTGAAAGAGAGGAAAGTATGACAGATTGCTCGATTTTTATGGAAGGAAAACGAGTGGAACAGGTGAAAGAATTTGTATATTTAGGTTCAAAATTTGTAAGAGATGGAAAGTGTGATTGTGACATTGAACGAAGAGTTTCGGCTGGAAATCAAGTGAATGGAGCCATGCACGCCTTTATGAGCAGTCAGAACGTGTCTGAGAAGGCAAGACTGGCTGTGCATAGAGGAGTACTTGTTCTTACACTCATGTATGGTAGTGAAAGTTGGGTGTGGCAGAAGAAGCATAGAAGTAAAATTAATGCAGTGGAAATGAGAAGTCTGCGGAGTATAGCTAGAGTGAAATTGATGGACAAAGAAAGGAACAGTGTGATAAGGGAACATTGCGGTATGGTAGAAGAAGTAGTGACTAAGATAGAAAAAGGTATGCTTAGATGGTTCGGACACGTGGAGAGGATGGATGAAAGTAGACTAACGAAACAGATTTATCAGAAGAGAGTGAATGGGCAAACTGGTAAGAGGCGACCTCGACGTACATATGTCAATCAAATAGAAGACATTTTGGAAAAAGGTCAGGTCAAGAGTACCCTTAACCGGCGTGTGTGTATGAAAACACTTATGAAAGTGGAAGATGCGAAAGTTGTATGCCAGGATCGTAGCAAGTGGAAAGCCATAGTCTCTGCCTACCCCGATGGGAGACAGGCGTGACGATATGTATGTATGTATGTATGTATATTCTAAGATCTTCAATTACAAACTAACCTAGATGTAGAAATTGTCAAGTCAGTATATTCAAAGTGGAAATCAATTACTCTGTTAGCACAGCCGCTCACAATAATCCGCTAAAATCCGGATTTAATTAGCCGCTTGAGAGTGGTTCCGGCCAAGTAGGGTTCTAACTATTCTAGATTGTATGTGAAACACTTGATATTACAGACACAAATAATATTACATTTAACAGATTATTAAAGTTTACCTTTTATAATCTGTATAATGTAATACTCAAAAACTCGTTCAAAAGTACTCGTATACTCAGTCGTGGGTGTGTGAAACGAATGATGAATTAATGAATCAGCAGGAACCGAAAGAAGTATGTCGGGATCGCGGAGTCTGGCCATCTGTTTTCTCTGTTTTACTACTAGTTAGATTAACCACCAGAAGCATAAATGCATTAACAGAAATCATATTTGTGTACAAAAGTTAATTTATTTTAATTTAAAACCATTGCTTCAAATAATTAAATTTTAAATTGACTTTTGATTAGGACAAAGAATATCCTACGAGGATATTCTTTGTCCTAATTATTTAATTTCTACACTCATTAAGCATTTTTCTTAGATGTAATACAAACTGCTGGGTGATCGGAATTTCCTTATTGATCAGATAACACATACTTTAATAAGTAATTCTAAATATTATTTGTAAGAAAAATAGAAAATCATTTGCGAGCGTTTCCGTGCTTCGGAAGTCACGTTAAGCAGTATTCTAGCAGAAACATTATTATAAATATGTTATTTCTTACGACTTTTTTGTTTTCCAAAACTCTGTACCAAACTTTTTTCAAGGTTTCACTTAAAAAAAAATTAGTACAGAGTTTTGGAAAGTAGGAACATTATATTTTTCACTACAAAATTATTCTAAAATCGTTTATATTGTAATAACGGCAAACAAGTGAAATGGCCTTGCATATATTTAGATATTTGATCAGTCACGCGTTACCACCTCCTGAGAAAAAAGGGGGTTACGAGGAGGTTACAGTAAACAAACGGAAATTATGGTAAAACCTGTGGAATTCTTATGAATAACGTGAAGTACAGCATACCGATAAGTTAAATTTAGAAACCTTCGTGCCATTATATTAAATAAAAAATAAAAATAAATATCCATCACGCCTTATCCCCGAAGGGGTGGCAGAGGCATATTATATGCCCACTTTTCACCGTGTGGATTCCGTGTGATTATATTAAAGCTCAGTAGCGCAATTCACAAATCTCGGATCCAAATCCTCTACTGCGCAAATGTCATCGATATTCATAGAACTCGAATCGATGATATAGGCAGTTCGAGGGTTTAATGTATGATAGTACTCGTTTCGTAACGAATTGCGAAATGTCGTAGAACAAACGATGTTGGTTAAGACCTTGGCTATCCACTCCTATCAGGTTACTGGTGTTTTATAATTGACCCTGTATGTGTGGTGTGTAAGGGGCACCACAAATATCTCTAGCGTCCAAATTAATTAACCTGCTTGGTGCACCTGCTGATCGGACGAGGAAACGGTACAGGTGTCCTTGCGGTATTAGAAGGGTAGATGGTAGTCGCTTCCAACAGTCCCGAAAATAAAAACCAAACCAAACCAAAGCTGCCCCAGCAGCCAAAAAAGGTAAATTCCAGGATCAAAATCCAAGGATTTCTAGTAGGGTTTGAATGTAACTGGGAATACGCTAAGCTAAAAAAGTAAACAAACGTTGTTGGTGTTTTATAATTGACCCTGTATGTGTGGTGTGTAAGGGGCACCACAAATATCTCTAGCGTCCAAATTAATTAACCTGCTCGGTGCACCTGCTGATCGGACGAGGAAACGGTACAGGTGTCCTTGCGGTATTAGAAGGGTAGATGGTAGTCGCTTCCAACAGTCCCGAAAATATAAACCAAACCAAACCAAAGCTGCCCCAGCAGCCAAAAAAGGTAAATTCCAGGATCCAAATCCAAGGTTTTTCCAGTAGGGTTTGAAAGTAACTGTGAATACGCTAAGCTGAAAAAGTATATATTTATTTACGAAATGTTCACCTAAAACCGTAACAGAAATTCGTTGAGCAATTATTATTTCAGAAACGTCGATAGTAAAAACCGCTTGTAAAAGCCAATACAAGTCTCAAACGTACTATAAAAATGATGCTTAAGTAATAAAGTGTAGCATTGTCTAGTAGATAAGTAAATAAATTATACCATAATTTATACTATTTATTTATCCATCACGCCTTATCCCCGAAGGGGTGGCAGAGGCATATAAACAATATTTGTATTCCTGTCCCACGGTGGTGAGTCCATTGCCGTGTTGAAATAGACAGACACAGGTTGTGGCTACCTCCTGTTGAAATTTTTTCAAGCCGCCCCCTTCCCTTCAACCGGGCTTAACGACTGCCATTTTACTGGCAACCGGGACCAACGGCTTAACGTGCCTTCCGAAGCACGGAAACGCTCGCAAATGTAAATGCCACAAATTGGTCACCCATCAGGACCAGCCGTAGTGAAAGTTGCGTAACTCAGTGATCGTTTAAAGAACACTGAGACTACGGGGCCACGAGCGCTTCATATTCATATTATACCTGAACGTTGCTCCTCATAAAACGGCTAGTTGTCAATATTTATTGTAACTTATTTTTCCTTCACTAGTTCAGTCATCCTACTATATAATATTACTAGCTGACCCGCCCTGCTTCGCCCGTGACATACTTTGAACCCCGTGGCACCCATTTAATCCCGTCGTTTATTAATTTCACGATAATGTATGAATATTTTCCAAATTTGATTACTTCTCCGCTCTCAAGTACTACGCCCGCGCCCGCACGGCCCGGTCGAATTTTTAGGCGCATTTTTTGTTATTGCCATATCGCCTAAGATATTTAATTAATTTGCAGAGTGTTAAGGGACAAAATAATCTTCATAAAATGTTAAAACCAACTAACATATTAAAAATGATGAGGATATATAATGTATTTGTGTAAATAGTTTTTAAATTACCGCTTTATTATTGCTGATCTTTTAAAGTATTAAAATGGATATAGTACGGTATCCTTAAGAGATAGACATATACCGTCGCGCACTTTTTTATAGATCTATATTAGATATATAATTCCACCATACATTATTTTGTTATATATTAAAGGGTTTAGGCAGCGTTTTCGTTAATAGCTCCCAGACGGCTCATTTTTTCCGATACCGCCAACATATATCGTTATAATTAAGTTAATGTACACAAAAACTTAACAAAATATACATAAAAACTTTCTATAAGAATCACTCTATCTATTTAAAAAACTGCATCGAAATTCGTTCCGTAGTTTTAAAGATCTAAGCATACATAGGGACAGACAGCGAAAAACGATTTTGTTTTATAATATGTAGTGATAAACGCGAAAGTTTGTAAGTATGGATATTTGTTACTCTTTCACGCAACATCTACTGAATGGATTTTGATGTAACTTTACAATAATATACATATACACATCAGGATAACACATAGGCTACTTTTTATGATCTGAATAAGTTCCTGTGGCAAACAGGAACGGGAAAACTTCACCACGCGAGCCGAGCCGCTGGCGTCAACAAGTTATTTAATAATAGCTTCGTATTCATATGATAAAATTTTATATGTAGCATTTCAGTAATGAAATGTGAATTAAAAAAATACTGTTTTGAAAGCGAAGACGCTAGCTGACAGATCTTCGGTATCTGAAGAGACAATAGTATTTGCAATACCTTTTTAACTGTCATGCCTTTTAGGCCCTGAAGGGGTAGGCAGAGGCCCGCTATTTTTTTTTGGTATTCATCTTTACATAACGACTGCCATACTGACGAGCTCTAATAAATAAATAAATAAAATAAAAATAACTTTATTTTGCATAGACCATTTTAACAGCGCTTACAAAATGTCATACACTATTTAAAATATTTAAAGTGACAGCCGGTTCGGAACGCGGCCCACCTGAGAAGAACCGGCAAGAAACTTAGGAAGGCTTTTTTTTATAGGCCTATTTAAAATTTAATATTATTACACATTGCCAGCAGATCATCTATGGCTTAATGTGCTTTGCGAAGCACAAAAACGCTCGTAAATACAAAAGCCACACAGAGGCACCCATCTGAGAAGCAGCTAAATTGAAAAAAGCTTAATACAGTGATCGTTCACAGAATACTGAGTTAGCAAGACTACGAGCGCTTCTTTCATTTCAACTTTTTCAATTCTATAATTACCTTTCATTTCAACTTTTTCAATTCTATAATTACCTTTCATTTCAACTTTTTCAAACTCTAAGGCAACAAGACTTTGAGATCTTACTGAACCTTGTTTATGTCTTATCTATAGTGTGGCCAACTTCCTTCTTCACAACGGTTCGTAAATTTACAAACAGAAATTCAGCAATGCATCCGAACTTCAATTGTCTTCCAAAACGTGATTTACTGATCCTATTCAAATAAATCATAGATACTATAAGATCTTTGAATTCTTCTAATCGTGTAAAGAATTTCTAATGCATCGTTTAATGTTCATTGGACATTTTGAGAACTTAGCTTAGCAACTATCATGTTACTGGCATACAGAACCAACTGATACACGTGTCTACCAAAATAAAATACGGAAACGTAGATAAAAGCACATGTAAATGCCACGAAAAAGGAATAATGATGGTTGAACCGCTGAGCAATAGGTATAACCAAAAAATATGGTAATAACCAAAATCTTATTCAGTAATTATTCAAGCCTTATTCTCGAGATACTCTGTTTGAAACTTAAGTGTAACTAATCTGAACATAAGTCAGAGTGTTTGTGCTTCCTCATAAGGGCTATAAATATACAATTAGGATATAATACAAAGCGCCATCAAGCTTAGTCTAAGCTAATAGAAGCGTGTATGATATTTCGGGTCTTACTCGCGGCGTATATTATTAGGTACAAAGCCTTACCTTACCTTATTCTTTCCGACGTTTCGACCGGTTTATACCAGCCGTGGTCATGGGTAGACTGATGTATTCAGCGTCGCCTCCTAAAAGCGCGAGTGCTTTCTTCAGCTACCCGCACGCAACGTCGGTCTGACGGTCGGTACACTCGCGTATAACGTTCGCACTGTCGTTTTTGCACTCGCTGATGACAGTATTCCATGAGGTTGACAATCGGTATCCATCTTCCCAGTTGTAAATTTTAGGACCCGAAATATCATAAATATGAGTGAAAATCGCGAAAAATATCTTTAAAATATCGTTGGGACAACTCACACAATGCCATCTGATTCCAAACTAAGCAGAGCTTGTACTATGGTAAACAGATAACTGATAAACAAACTTATATATTTCTGAATACAGACATATTATAGATAAATAACACCCAGACACAGAATAAACCATCGAGCTCATCACACAAAGTTTTATCCTGGGTGGTAATCGAGCCCACGACCTCTTGCGTAGCAGTTGGATACACCCCCACCGCATCATTTAGGCAAACAAATTTAAAAACATTAAAAAAAGATTGTGCTATGTGATCTAGACAACTGATAAGCAGCTCCGTAATAAGAATTGATAAGCAGCTGATATACCTAATTATTTATTTCTAGATAAGGGCCCCACCAAGATCTCCGGAGCCCAAGCTTCAAGCAACGTCACCTGCTAGCGATGCATCTGGTGACTGACAGACGAGGCAATGACGTAGGCGCCCTTATGGGGTTAGAAATTCAGACGGCAGTCACTAGAAATAATGTCGAAAATTAGAAGCCCAACGATAGCTGCTTCTAGCAGCCAAATAATAATAGACCTCAGGCTCTAAATCCAGGTAGGGTTTTGTAAAAAATACGTAACTGTCTTCACGCTGTATCTCTGACGGGGTAGTCAGAGAGAATAGATAGCCAGGCTTTGCGATCCATGCATACTTCTTTCGCCTTCTGTAGATTCATTAATCGCTTCATACATGCACGTCTGGGTATCCGAGTACTTTTGACTTTTTGCCAAAACCACGTGAGCTCATGTGGTCTCCGTATGTAAGTCTCGGCCTACCGTGACTCTTTCTGCCCTCTTCTTTCGCACAATATACCTATATACTTCGTCAATCGTTCCTCATTTATTCGTTGGACCAACTGAACGCTGACAACAAAAGCAACTGGGAAAACTCTTGAGATGTAGAAAAAATATATGATATAGAAAACACAAACTCTGTAACAAACATTGTACGAGTAGGTCACACAAGTATTTTTTCTGACACGAATATAATTTCAAATGATACCTAAATGTTTCCATCTGCTCTTTTTGTGCTGGAAAGCAGTCCATTCTCATAGTTCAGTTAGTTTATTTATACTTCTTTCACGTCCCAAGGAAGCAGTTGATTTTTGAACAGAGACAGTTGGAGGTCTAGACAGTGTAATTGTTTCGCGTGAAGTCCCGAGTAGTATATAAAATATGAGTATAAACCGCGAAAGTTTAAAATAAGTGTAATTATCTCAAAAAACATCTAGCAAAAGTTTAAATCAAAAAATTTAGTTTATACTTCACTTTCTCATATAATGTGCACTTGTATTTATATGCAGATCTTTTTCTCTTATTAATATTTAAATTTTTAATGCATTTTCAGATATACTTAGCACCAGTAACACATATTGCTAAGATAATTCAAATGAGGCAAAGTTTATAGGGTATATTGTGTTGAGTTCAGAAGACCCCTTAACCAATCATCACCACAGACAAAACACATTTTCTAAAACTAAAATGATTTTTGTTTATTTTCTTGTTTAATTTCTAGTCAACCAGCTCTATAGCCAAATGATTGTATTGTCACCAGTACTTACACCAGAAAGTAATATAGGTTTATCAACTTTTTATTCCAACTTCAATGAAGCATGTATAAATTCCTTAAAGGTTTACCGAATTTGAATCCCTTTGAAGGTCCTAATTTAACTTGGAATTCTTGAATAACATTGTTACATCAATATTTAGTTCGTTAGATAATAATATGTCACATTTCTAGAGCTCGCTCACTTATGTCTTTTGTATGACACGACACAACTATGATGTGCCTCCAACTGATTGTTTTAGTTATATTTTTTTATTAAAGTGAAAAATGACAAGTTGGTTCAGGACAGGGATTTAACCCAAGACTGGCTACGGAACTATCCAAACCGTACCACAACAAGTAGAAATTCTTAATGTTAATCGTCGAGGGATTTAATTCTTTTTCAAAACGCAGTTTAGTATATATGCAATACTAGATGACCTCCACAGCTTTGCCCGTGGAATATTTCGACCTCCCGTCGCACCTATTTAATCCCGACGCTTATAATTTCCACAATGATGCATAAAAATTTGCCCAATTTGTCGACATTTATGACAGTGAAGTAGCGTAATGATATATAGCCTTTCTCAATAAATGGGCTATCTAACACAAAAAGAATTTTTCAAATCTGACTGGTAGTTCTTCAGCGTTATAATATTAATATAGATGAAAAGGAAAATAGGATTACTGTGTTTGCCACAAACATAATCGATCGAGGCCATAGTTGTTTTCTTTGTGCATCATTTTGAAGTCACTTTAAAGGTTTAGTTTCAACTGTAAGGTCTATTAGATATGAACTACACGTCCACTGTTGAAGACTATAATATCAAGTATCATATCAATTTAGATGAATTCCACGAAAATAAGAGGCTAGTATAACACAGGATTATCACATTATAGTGCACAAAATGGCGTTGTTTTGTTAAATACAAGAACCAATAGCACTTCTCATGAAATAACTGCAAAAGCATACTTCGGTACGATCTAATTATTTACCATAAACACATATTTTGAATAAAAGACATACCTTTAGGTGGCTTTTTCCACAAAATATATTAAATAGTTTGAAATTAATTGAGGTTTTCGTAGCTTTTTACAGTTCGTTCCTGAAAATTAAAGCGAAACATGAAAATAAAAGGTTAAGTACACCCGTATAATAATAACAAGGTCTTGATTTATTTTACTGGCTGACTAATCGGGTTCTCCACAGACTAAAAACATAGAGTCCGCCCTACCAAAGGTGACATTGATTGAGTAGCGATTGTCGAGTCGTACTCTTAGAGTAACTAAACATTCATTAATATATATAATAATTTATAATAATTTCATTGTATTTACAATGAGAGGTACAGTTATATGCTGTTAGAACTACAAACGCATAAGCTAGACGTTACCAAAACGAAATAAATATTCCCGCTTGGATTCTGTCGAGTATAACAAAGCCATACCTAAATCAATCCGTACAGTCAAAGAGAAGGGATTAATAAAATGCCTTCTGTCACGATACGCAGTTGAAAGGCAGAAATATCTCCCTATTGATGGAGACATTTTCAAAATTGAAGAGCTCATCAGCAAGCAAATGTTTGTTTGGAGTTTGGGTATTCCTAAGTATAATATCTATGTATATATTTAAAAATAAATAAATACTACAAGCTAATTTTAGTTTAGTTTGGGCTAGATTACTAGGTGTAAAAACGATTCTCAAAATAAAAGAGCTGCAGACTGATTTAAGTCCATTAGACTAAACATTGTGTTTAGTTTTAGAAGGGATCTTCAAACTATACTGTGACACTGAGTCTCTTAAAACTCTGGAGTATTATTTATTTATTTATTTGTCACGCCTTATACCAGAACGGGTGGAAAAGTTATATTATATGCCCACTTTTCACCTTGTGTATTCAGTGGTGGTTACGAAACGAATTCATTATTCATAGTCGAACTGAACGTCATCGATCAATTAAGTTCGACTCATCTCACATACTTAAATAGCCTACAATGATCTACCCTCATACCTACCTATTTATATAAGCAAGGGACTACACTTCGATGGGATATGTAAAAACGGCCAACGGGACATTATTAAACTCTAATCCTACCCATCTATTCATAAAGTTCGAATGATTGTACCTTACTAAGTACCAGATTTTTGAAAGAGTTTTTTTTTATTCTATATTTTATAGGGGTTTCTATTGTAAACAGAAAATGTCAACCCCCTTATCTCTAATAAAGGCAGAGAGTCACAAAGGGGGCTTATTGACTATCTAAGCTAGGCTAGCTATTTCTGATGTTGGTTGTGCTAGATACTTTGTATAACTCCAAAGTCGTAAAAAATTATATCAAATTTCCCCTTCAGTGACTCTCTTTCCCTCCGATTGAAAGAGATGGTCACCCCTTTATCTCCGAAAGGCTAGGCAGAGTAACATGCGCACATTTTACCGTATGCAGTTTTTGTCTTAAGTAACAGGGGGTGAGGTGAGCCCATTGTCATGTTGAAATGGACAGGATAAGCACCTGCTGTTAAATTTTTCAACCTTGTGGGGTTATCAACTTGCCTTAACGACTTCTATATGACTGGTAATCGGCATCATCGGCAAACGTGCCTTCTGAAGCAAGGAAATGCTCGTGAATAGAAATGATACAAAGCTGTCACCGATATGAGGACCAGCCATATCGCGAAAGTTACATAACGCAGTGATCGTTTACAGAACACTAAATTATCGAGCCTACGAGCGCTTCAAATAATAATGTAGAACTGGAAAATGGTACACATGATTCAAAACAACATAATTTTAAAAGTGTAAAATTTTTTGTACCTTAAAATTATTGATTTTACGACTCCAAAATGCCCATTTCGCTGATAACTCACGGCGATATGTATTCCAAGAGGATTATGCGCGTATAAAACGGAAAATTAATGAAATTGGTTGATTTCATTAAGTTAGTTAATTGACAATCAATTGCTACATAATCTATTTATTTTTAACTCCTGACGGAAAATGGGGGTGTTTTAAATTACTTAACATGTGTATCTGTTTGTTTCTCTGTGGTATCATAGCCCCCGAGCGAATGAATCCATTTTTGATGTGATTTTTTTTTTGATGAAAGTCCATGTGATTGAGATGGTTTATAGCTGTAAATTTTGAAGATTGTTAGCTAACTTTTTAAGTGATAAGGGAAACTCGCTAAAATACACTATCTATAAAGTCACTGGATGACTCACTCAACTATGAACGCTCAGCCGAAACCCTTACACCTAAGAAACACGGAATTTCTAATAATGTGCCTACATTATAAGTGTAGCTTACCCTAGAAATTCCGTGTAACTTATTGTAAACAAAATTTTCAAAATACGATCACCTTGTGGATAATCACTGAGGTGACAGACAATTATATGACTCTCCTGATGAAAATTGGTCACTTTAATCAGTTATGTGCAACACCAGAGGTGCGGCACTCGTGCTGCCGACTCCGTCAAAACCTTCTAAGACCTGTTTTGAAGAGCCCCATAGTGTAGATATTCACCAATAGCTAGGTTTTTAAGATAACTGAGTTCGAAGCATGTCACGCGTGCACATCAAATCTAGTAAGTACATACTTTAAGTATGGAATCACGGGCCCAAACGCAATGTTTACAGTATTATAATTATAACTGTAAAATCGATGCAAAATCAATATATAAAATCGATTTATCGTCTGAAATGGGTAAGTACTTTCAACCAAAGATTGAATTGCTATCAGCAGATAATGTATCACAAATGGAATTTTCATTGTTAAAGATTACTTTTTAAATTTACAGCAATCACTCAACAATGCGAGAATTTCATTTATGTTGCTTTATGCTTGAATCGCTTAAAGTGTTGTTAGGCGCAAAACTGAGACTAGGACTTCGACTATTTAGTCGCTCTCAGTTTTATTCGATTAATTGTTCCTTTGAGAGAGAGAAATCGAATAATTTTAAGCGAATCGCAAAAATAAGGAAACATCGGTAAACAATAAAATAATACCATATTGTAAAGTTAATAAATTTGGGGATGGAGATTGAAAGAAAGTAACAGGTGGAACATAGCTAATAATATTTAATTACCATACAAATTTATTTACAATTGATTAACATGTTTATTAATTTCTTGACTCATTTCATAAAAAAAAACATTTCATGATTTCTAAACCCAGATCTACACATTTGTATACATACAACAAAGTTGTGCTAGTTACAACATTTCGAGAACAAGTGGACCAACATTTAAATCTTTGAGATAAGAGAAACAATCAACAACAACAATCCCCTTCTGGGATAATGCGTGATGGATATTTATTTTTTATTTATTTACAAATATATAAGTATGTTTATCAGTTGCCAAGATCCCATAACATAAGCTTATATTAGCTTAAATTGAGCAAGACAGCGCTATGTAAAAATATATGTCCCACAATATACAAAAAATAATGGAAATTTTCTAAGGCGTAAATCACCTGAGTTTATAAATAGGAAATAACCAAACTTTGAAACACACCTTTACGGATTACACAAATGTTTGTTTCGACTAAAACTCAGAAACTAGGTAAAACGCTATGACTAAGAATAAAAAGTTACCTTTACAAGCAGACTTACGTTATCAGAGTAGAAAAAACATAATGACAATAAAGAGCTTCCCAAAATTCCAACATTGTTGCTAGTACAGTTTACGAAATTGGCCCACGGGTGTAGTTGCTCCAGCTGGATGTACAATATCGAGCGAGTTACTTGTTCTCTAAACTTGTACGTACTATACAAGTCCCCCTGCTTCAAATACTCGCATCGAGAGTTCTTCGTTATTGTTCTAGCATTTTTGAGGTCTTGTCGATTGGAACAAACATTTGTATTATTTGTAAAATGTTTGTTTCTAAGTTTGGGTGTTTTCAAATAATAACTTTCTAATTTTAATATTTTTATTATTATCTTTACATTTATTATTTAGTTAGTAGTTATTCTTTTTTATGCCACCTGATGGAAAATGGTTACCGTAGCCTATGGACGTTTGTTTGTTTTTTATTTTTCTTTTTGTAACACCAAAAATATATTTTATACATTTTGTTATTTTGGTACTAAATTGGTGTTTTCAGTTTCTAGATTTTTTATAAAAAAATAATTTAGGGCAGAATGGCATCGTAAATTTTTTTTATTTTACATTTTGTTATTACGATACCAAATTCTTTTTTCCCAGTACTAGACTTATTATTTGAAAAATATATGGGTCAGAATGGTGTTATATTTAAATATTACCTGTATTGAATGAATGTTACACATGTTACCTGTATTGAGAATGGCGCTACATTTAAAGTTCTGAACTCCACAATCAAAAACGAAAACAAACGCAGTCTGCTACCAAGTGACAAGTACGGGTACTACTTATAGTTTACAAAATTCTTAATTCTAAAACTTACCGCTAATTTAGTGGCTGCTAAGCTTATCTTCACGAGATGCCGTCACTTACGCGCACTTAGCCTAGGTACCCAGGTTTTAACGCATTATGTACTCGCGAAATAGTTGTCTCAGACAGAAGCACGTTCACTCACACTCAACTTAAATCTAGACTTAACTAGCACAGCACTCCTAGCTTTCTGTTTCTAAGAATATTTGTAACAACAACAATAACGCGACCGTCGCGATTGGGGAGGAGAATCTTTTCCCTTAAAACCCAATATTTTGCATGTCCGCATGCTGACCGATAATGAGAGAGATACAAGCTGCAAAAAGTTAACACGAAGGCACTGATAGAAAAAGCTCCTGAAAGGTGCAGAATGAAAGCGGATGAAAGGTTTTCGTCCAATTTCTGGGATAATGCCAAGCTCTTCTGGAAAGAGGTAGGCAAGACCCGGAGTTGTTCGGATCTGCAGTATGAATAAAGTGTGAACCAAACTGACGTCCTGCAGAGATGGAGTGAATATTATGGAAAGATGTATGCAAGAAAAGACAGAGATGCCACATCGGGAAGTAGAGCTCACTTCGATGCTCCCGATCCCGATGTCATTGAAGTCATCAGTATGAAAGAAATTGAACAAGCGATAAGAAGTATGAAATGGGGTAAGGCTGCGGGAAAAGACAGAGTTACTGCTGAGATGATCAAGTACAGTGGGTCGCGCGTCTGGGACTCACTATGTCTGTTATGCAATTTGTGCTGGCGGACGGGTGAGTTCCCACAAAACTGGCGAATATCAGTTGTAGTACCTATTTACAAAGGGAAAGACTCGCGTCTAAACTGCTCCAGCAACAGGGCGATCAGCTTGGTCAGCTTAGCTAGTAAGGTGTATGCAAAGGTTATAACGGCAAGAATGCAAGAAAAGTCTGAAAGGTATTTATGGGAGGCTCAATGCGGATTCCGGCGTAGAAGAGGTTGCATGGATCAAGTGTTTTCTCTCCGCACGATCGCGGAGAAGTTTCTGGCTATTAGCCAGAAGGTTTTCTGCGCTTTAGTGGATCTGTAGAAAGCATTTGATAACGTTGTGAGAGGAACTCTGTGGGATTTGCTGCCTGGATATGGTGCGGACGGCTCGCTACTGCGGGCAAAACAGTCGCTTTATAGGGACTGTAAGGCTTGCGTGCGAGTAGGTGGGGATGTGTCACCTCTTTTTGATGTCTGTACAGGCGTCAAACAGGGTTGTGTCATGTCCGCCTGGCTGTTCATAGTGGACACACTGGACAGTTGCCTGCAGAAGTTGAAAGATTGTGATATGGGTGTGAATTTGGGTGACTTTAAAGGAAACTGTACTCTAATGATGCAGTGCTCATGGCCTCATCAGAAGCCGACCTTCAGGCATTAGTCACTAATATGAAAGAGGAGTGTGAAAGTAAGGGTCTTCGCTTGAATGCAAGTAAAACTAAGGTTCTAGTATTTGAAAGAGATGACTAAAGAACCAAATGCGAGATTAGTGTAAATCAGGAACGACTAGAGCAAGTGAATCAAATTGTGTATTTAGGGAGTATGTTTCGCGCAAATGGAAGATGTGATTCGGATGTAGAACGGCGAGTAGCTGCCGGAAACAGAGTAATCGGTGCTTTGTCCCAATTAGTAAAGCGACAAAGCATCGTAAAAAAAACACGACTGGCGATTCATAACGCAGTGCTAGTGCCAACTTTGCTTTACGGTAGCGAAACCTGGGTATGTCAGCAGATGCATGAAAGTAAATTGAATGCTGTGGAGATGCGATCACTTCGAAAATTGTGCGGCGTTACTTTGGCCGACTGAATACGTAACGAAGTGATACGCAATATGGTAGGTTTGAATGAAAGTGTCAGCATTAAGCTGGAAAAGGGCGTGCTCCGTTGGTTTGGACACGTCCAACGAATGAGTGAGGAACGATTGACGAAAAATATATACTGTGCGAAAGTAGAGGCTAGAAGAAGTCAGGGTAGGCCGAGACTTACATAGGAAGACCACGTGAGCAGATTGCTCAAAAACGGAAAGGTCAAAAGTACTCGGATACTCAGACGTGCGTGTATGAAGCGATTGATGAATGAGCGATTGTGGTTTAGGATAGGATTAAACGGTTAGAAATGAAATTGATAAGTAAAAGAAAATACAAAAAACAACAATTTAATTTTTCAAAACAAATTGTTCCTGCCCGTGAAATTTAGATGACAATGCTGCAGTCGGTATGTCTCCTAATTTGCTGTACAAGCTAAACTAACATATTTGTAAACAGTAACTGTAAATTCGTTACAAGGTTTTTGTTATTTTTTTTATACCACTGAGGTGACGAAAGTGGTCACCATAGCCTATAGACGTTTGTAATATAGGAGGGGCGACAATCGCGCTACCGACCTGGCAAAAGTTTTCCATGATTCTAAGCATACGTCTCACCTGATGAAAAGTGGACACCATAGCCTATGGACGTTTAAAACACCAGACGAGCAGCACTTCCGCTGCCGACCCTGTAGGAACCTTCTAAGATTCCTTTTGAAGAACCCCATATTGTAGATGTTTGGGAAAACCGGGAGCTCATTCTACAACCTAAGCGTATGTACGCGGCAGAAACCAGCTGGCCCTATCATATCAAACATTTCCTCAGAGCTACAGAGAGAGAAACTACTTTTCCTGCTTTAAAACACAGCTGATAACTAAAAGTAAAATGTATAAATTTTAAGGCGGTAGGAAGTTTAAATTAAATTAAAAAAATTAAATACACCCTTACGCCATATAGCACTTATAGCTTTGACTTGAACTTTGACTTAAACTTTGAACTTTGACTGCCTCTGTGGCGCGGTGGGAGTGTATCCGACTGCTACGCAAGAGGTCCTGGGTTCGATTCCCGGATCGGAACAAATATTTGTGTGATCCACAAATGTGTGTTTCGGAGTTTGGGTGTTTCCTATGTATAATATGGATGTATTTAGAAATATATAAGAATGTTTATCAGTTATCTAGATCCCATAACACAAGCTAATATTAGCTTACTTTGGGCTAGATGGCGCTGAGTGAAAAGTGTCCCACAATATTTATTTATTTATTTATAGTTTAAGGAACGACCCTTATGAAGTAATATTGAAAACAAATAAGATAAGTCTGTTGTGAGTTTTCGAAGATCTCTCTAGAGACCAATCTGGTTGCAGCATCAGTTCGAAGTAATCAATTATTTGGTATTTAATGATTAAACTGACAGGCACGCGTTAAGCACTTAATCGAGTAATCATACGCCAAAAATAACTTATATCATTTTGGAAAAGAGCTGCTCCTCTTACACTGCTGGATCAATTTTAACTAAACATAGCTAAGAACTACCGCCAGGAACCTGTTTGCAAAAAAAAACGCTTCAAAATCGGTCTATCCGTTCGAGAACTACAATGACACAGAGAGGCTCACACACACCGACATCGACGTCAATCTCATAACACCCTTTTTTTGCCTCGGGGGTTGAAAATAAATTAAATCGACATTAATATTACTAGGTTATGTAAACGGAATATGTTATATTAAAGTTGAAAGTACTGAATTAAACAAAGCGCAGACTTTTAAGCAGGGGTATTCTCCGTTGCTTAAAAGTCTGCGCACTCAGCTTAAAAGAATAGAAAAAGTAGGATTAAAATATAGTTTTAATACATCTAAAAGTTTAAATATATGTCTACAACTAGCAAAGTTTCACTGCCAGTTGGTAGAAATGAACATCTTCAGCAAAAGAAGTATGCATGGATCGCGAAGCTTGGCGATCTGTCCTCTCTGACTACCCCGTCAGGGATACAGCGTGAAGATAGTTAGTTATATATATATATATATATATATATATATATATATATATATATATATATATATATATATACCTACATGAATTCTACGGGCCGTATTCCAGAACGTTTATCAATACTCAAGAAACACTTGAGAGTAGTAATTATAAGCCAAAAACTAGCCTCAAGCGTCGATTGAGAATTGAGAAACGTTCTGGAATACGGCCCTTAAACTTAGCTCAGACCCGACTCGAGGTGAGTTGGGTAATAAAGATTCCAGATTTGTTGGTACTAGTTCGTTTTATGTGACGTAAGCCAGCTAAGAACTTCATACCTGAAGTATAATACACACATCAACACGGTCTAGGGATATTTTTAAAAAAGCGAATTACTATCAATGTGTTAATTATTTATATGTCATGTATATATTTAAAAGATACGTTATTTAATATTCTACCATTTTTTAATAATGGTTAAGGTACTTCGATTAAAATTTCAGGATTTTATGGAAAAAAATGAAGCATAGACGGAAACCGTACATGAATTAACTTTTAATTTATGACTAAAAACTGAAAAAAATAGAAAAATCATTTAATTTGTGTTTATAAACTTGAAGTTAGTAGTCTGAGAAAGCGCCCATGATGTTCATAACACATCGGCAACGATTCGGCATGCTCAGAACAAGGTTGTCAATGTCTTGCTGCGGAATATTGTCCCATGTCCTTCTGAGGTGCGCAAAAAGTTGATCTTCTGTAGCCAGATTTTCAGGAACTTCCTTCAGAGCTCTTCTTTGCAGCACATCCCACGCATGCTCAATGGGATTTAGATCTGGCGATTGAGCAGGCCAGTGTAAGGCCCTAACATTGTGTGTATGTAACCAAGCTGCTACCGTTCTCGCCGTGTGTGCCCGGGCTTTGTCGTGCATGAGCAGGAAATCTTGCCCCATTTGTGTTCTGTGGGGCAAGATTACGGGCCCCAGCACCTGTTGGACGTATCGCTCTGCCGTCATATTGCCCCGCACCCAAACGAGATCCGTCCGTCCTCCAAGACGAATTCCTGCCCAAACCATAATTGTTCCTCCTTGGTATGGGTGAACTTCCTGAGGGTTCTGAAGACGGCTCCATCGTCCAGGAACTCGCCAAACACGCGTCCTTCGTGAATCTGGATGGAAGCCGAACCTGGATTCATCCGTGAACAGCACATTGGACCATTGCTCACGGCCCCAGTCCACGTGGTTCCAAACCCATTCTAATCGTCGTCCACGATTGCCTCTCCGTAAAGGTGGGACCCAGAGTGGTCTACGAGAGCGTAGATTGCTTTCATGCAGTCGCCTTCTTACAGTTTGGTCACTCACAAGCACTTGGTGTTCCACTCGCAGCCTTTGGACCAATTGAGTCGCCGTTGCATTTGGTTGAGCTCGCGCAGTAATTTGCAAAAATCGGTCTTGTCTGGGGGTAGTGATGCGACTTGCCCCCCGGTGCCTCTCCGCTACTTCACCTGTGGCACGATAGCGTGTCCACAATCTTGAAATTACATTTTGGTGGGTCCCTATGGCCTCAGCAACATTACGCTGAACAGACCCAGCTTCCAGCATTCCCACAGCTCGTAACATCTCCGCCCTCGTCAAATGTTGGCGTTGCATGGTTACAATACCTCAATTTTAACTTTATCTTTCGTTTAAAAATGAAAAAAAACTGTAACTAAACGTAATTCGTATTGTTTTCTAAATTTCGCACAAATGAAAATTCCCTCTCCTACACATCAAGACATTTTTATGCCACCGAATCAAAAGAATTTTCAAAAATTTGAATTTGAAATTAGTCTGAGATAAATTACAAACAAATCGGTGTATAAAAGATCCCAATGCGGCCAGTACTTTTCGAGTTATTTAATTGAGTATGAAATATCCCTAGACCGTGTTGATGTGTTTAGGTACTGCCAGTACTGTACTAGAGCACTCTATTTAAATCAATATTTTTGAATATTTATAGCAGATTTTATTAGTGGAGGCGTTCGTCTCTTAATCGTTTCAAGACCAACAAAAGCCTTGTTTAATTGGTTTTTATAAAATTTAGACCAGGTACTTTCTAAAACTTATGTTTTTTTGTGCTTTGTAGATAATGTTTTGCGAATTGTTAAAAAGTAGTTTAGTTTGATTACTAAGTGTGACTATATTATAAGCTCTATTTTATTTTATATTTTATTCAAAAAAATGTATTATTAAAAGTAGCAAAAGTCTGTTCTTATCCGTTTGAACACGGTAATAGAATACGCAACCCGGACGTTACAAATATGATACGATGAACGTCCATGGTTTCGGTATTCAATTTAGATTAGGTAGGCCGTAATCTTGTCTGCTGATCTTCACCACAATCAGCAAAGAATTGTACCTATATTTAAGTTCATAACATAATGTTTCTCTTTTACAGGAGGTTAATTGTCATTGACCGTATTCAACAACTAGGTAAGCAAGCATTGTTTTACTCAATAGATGTTATTAACACGATGTATCCTATGGTAGGAGTGGAAGTGGTTCCACCAAGATATACAGGGATCGAACTACCTTACCTGGTAGCGGTGCGCCTTCTGAGGAACGGAGAAGGCAATATATAAGTGCAGTCGGCAGTCGCTCCCAACAATGACAAAAAATCGAAGCCAAACTATAGTTGCTTCTAGTCGCCAAATAAAAATAGACCCCAAACTGAAAATTCAGGTAAAATTCGATTATCAGGGACCCTTATCCAGGCATGAGGGTCCCTAATAATCGAAATCTTTTATTTCAGACCTATATACAAATATATTTAGAATATATTCTATACAAGTGCCATCTTGCCCTAATTAAGCATTTAATAAACTTGTGTTATGACATATAGACAAACTGGTAAATTTACTCAAAATTACACCCTGTTGTAAAATACATATGATAAAATTTTACAACAGGGTGTTAGCTAATTGTTTTCACAACTGACCGCGGATGGAATCCTTTTTATTAAATATTACAAATATTGTATTACAAATCTTACAAAATAGGATACATAAAAAACATCAAAACTCCGAAACAAATATATGCCAATCAAATAAATGTTCGTTCCTATTTTTTTTATATATTTAAATTTGTAGGTCTGGGGGATTTGTGCCTGATTCTCATACGAGAGAGAAAACAAGGAATCAGATCAAAATATTTGACCTGGTCAAATATTTTAAAATATTTTCATCATATAATTTTATTTCGTATCCACAATTGTTATCATATCATTACATATTTTTATCACAACCACCACAAATTTAATGCTCTGTTATCTTTCAATTTACTCTTATTTTCAAGTTGAACCAATTTAATCATAAAAATATTTTCAAAAAAATATTTTTTAATATTCCGGTAAGTAGCCTTCTACTGAAGACCTTTACTAGAGGATGCCCGTTGTTCCGACTGCCGGTGGTTCCGCCCGCGTTTCCTTTTCGCATAAAATACATTTTCCTTTTGGAATAAGATGTTTCTCGGGATAAAAGTATTATCACTTTTCAGATATAAAACTGTATCAACCTACACTTTTCATGGCGTAAAAATATGATAAACACATAAACAACACACACTTTTATATTTATAATAGTGGGACATATCGAGGAATAGAAACATAAATAAACTAGCTGATGCCCGCATCTTCACCCGCCATGTGGTGAAATTTTCTCGTACCCGTTTCTCCCAGTGTTAGTTAAATTGTAGATAGATATTTTGCCATCGCTGACTTTTATGTACTTATTATAAGTTACATAGTTCCAAAATATATTATTTTGTTTTATCTCAAAGAGCTTAGGCACCGTTTTTATTGAAAGATTTCACCAAGACTGAATTCAGGTAAAATCTTGGAACAAAGAAGTGAATTTTTCTACACAGCTTTTAATCATTAACTCAAATAACAAGATGTTCATTTCTACCAACTGGCAGTGAAACTTTCCTATTTGTAGAAATATATTTAAACTTTTAGATGTAATAAAACTATATTTTAATCCTACTTTTTCTATTCTTTTAAGCTGAGTGCGCAGACTTTTAAGCAACGGGGAATACCCCCGTTGCTTAAAAGTCTGCGCTTTGTTTAATTCTGAACTTTCAACTTTAATATTACATATTCCGTTTACATAACCTAGTAATATTAATGTCGATTTAATTTATTTTCAACCCCCGAGGCAAAAAAAGGGTGTTATGAGATTGACGTCGATGTCGGTGTGTGTGAGCCTCTGTGTCATTGTAGTTCTCGAACGGATAGACCGATTTTGAAGCGTTTTATTTTGCAAACAGGCTCCTGGCGGTAGTTCTTAGCTATGTTTAGTTAATATTGATCCAGCAGTGTAAGAGGAGCAGTTCTTTTCCAAAATGATATAAGGTATTTTTGGCGTATGATTACTCGATTTAGTGCTTAACGCGTGCCTGTCAGTATAATCATTAAATACCAAATAATTGATTAAAGCGCTCGTGGCCCCGCGGTCTCAGTGTTCTGTAAACGATCACTGAGTTACGCAACTTTCACTATGGCTGGTACTCGGATGGGTGACCACCTTAAGCCGTTGGTCCCGGTTGACAGTAAAATGGTAGTCGTTAAGCCTGGTTGAAGGCCTTATGGGCGACTTAAAAATTTCAACAGCAGGTAGCCACAACATGCGTCTGTCTATTTCAACACGGCAATGGGCTCACCGCCTATAACGTGGGACAGGAAACCAAACGGTGAAAAGTGGGCATTTAATATGCCTCTGCCACCACTTCGGGGATAAGGCGTGATGGATATATATATATAAATAATTGATTACTTCGAAAACTCACAGCAGACTTATCGTATTTGTTTTCAATATTACTTTATAAGGGTCGTTCCGTAACGAACATCAATTCATTTTTATATATAAGATTATTAAGCATTCGTATCTCCGCTAGCTTATTGTTCTGTAAACGATTACTACGTCCAGCATATTATTCTACGGTCAATCCTAAAATGACAAGCTAAGTATTTGACCCATTTCCATTTTTGAGCGATTCTGCGCCTCAGATAATACGTTAAGCCAAGTTGAAGTTCTTAAATAAAATGAATATACAGCAGGTAGCCACAGTTTTACCTAGTGTTATGGGGTGGGACTGTATCCTACCTATGGGCGATGTTAAGCACACCGAAATGTGCTCTAGTCATGGAGCATGGCAGGGAGAATGTAAAACTCCAGAAGCCACTGATGCGTTCCTAGGGTTCATCCCCTTTGCCGATGTTGGCTGTCGCAGGGTTTAGTGAGTAAATCGGGAAAGCCGGGAGTCCCACACACGTCCACTTTCTCCCCAACGGTGGGTATGGTGCATAAGAAGCATTCCCCACGTAAAAAAAGGTAGTCACAGCTTATGTCTGTTCGTTTACCAACACAAGAAGGTCACCAGCTTGAGTATAACGCTTATGCTTTTGAACCATGAATCCAAACGCCGTGGCCTGATGACATTGGTTACCGTAGTAACTACTATCATCAGGTGGGTATGCTTATAAAAACACATACATCCATACATAAATATACGCTTTTGAAGGGGTAGGCCGAGGCATACTATAAGCACCAATTTTATACCACGTAATACACGCTGATATCTATTACCATGTGAAATGAATAGGCAAAAAATGTGGCTACATATAGTTGAAAATTTTCAACTGTCACACGCCAATGTCATGTTACTCGCAACCGGGACCAACGGCTTAACATGCTTTCCAAAACACAGAAACGCTCGTAAATGCAAATATCATAAAGCGGTAACCCATCTTAAAACCAGCCTTAATGCAGTGATCGCTTATAAAAACTGAGTTAGCTCGGCTTCGATACAAGTGCTCCAAAGACACTTAAGGCCTACTAAACCTTTCAAAAAACGTATGCTGTAAATGGATGTTATTTTCTATTATGACGTAGAACAAAAGCTACTGAAACAATGTGCAGTCATTTATTTTTGGTAGAACTACTCTTCGTAATACCGGTCATTATCTAATACAAGGCCCCGTTTTGTTCCCCTAGCTTGTTAGTGTTGGTATGATCCGAGCCTTTATCATGTTTCAGATTATTTGCTGTCATTATATCCTCTCTTCTCTCTCTAATCTTGTTATTATTAAAATATAGATCTTACCTACACAAAAACATGTTTTTTGAATTTTCATCTTTTGGTGGAAACCTTATGGTTTTTACCAATAGATGAAAATAAATGGATGGCATATGGCCCCGTTAACTCAGTGTTCTGAAAAGGATCACTGCGTTAAGCGACTTTCGCTGATCACGGATGCCACTCGTGCTTTGTGGCATTTTCATTTACGAGCGTTTCAGAGCTTTGGATGGAAGTCGTTAAGCGAAGTTTTGGGTGGCTTGAAAAACTTCAACAGCAGTTCGCCCATAACATGCACTTGTCTCTACACGGCAATAGGCTGATAGGCTCAGCCCATTGCCGTGTAAAAGTGAAGCCCACCACCTATTACGGTGGACAAGATGTACACGGTAAAATGTGTTCGTATAATATATCTCTCTGCCTTGGGAATAATTCGTGATTAATAAATACATAGATACATAATGTATGTATAAGATTTCCCTTCTTGCACAATTCAATATGGCGACTTTGAAACCCTTTGGTGAACTGAATGAAATTTGACCGAATTCAGAAAAGTGTCACAAAAATTTAACCCGACAAATACTACATTTCCCAATTCATTTACCCTTGTCAAACCCACATTTGGATTTCATATAATGTGAATATCAAGATTGTTATGAAAGGTTGTATGAACCTTTTTATAAATTTCTACAATGTAACTGCATCTATATAGATGCAAGATGGCAAACTCGTTTGTAGAAATTTATTATTATTTATATAAATAATAATAAATTGCAAAATTTGTTGCTAAGTGCAAAACTTGAAGACGACTGGACTAATTCTTTTTTATTTCTTTTTTGAACTTTAAGGAAGGTTTTTATGGATAGATAAATTGGAAAAATTGCACGGATGGAAAACAGAAACAGGAAAGCTTTATTACGCGGGCGGAGCCGTAGGCATGAACTAGTGAAAATATAATAATATATGTTTATTGCATCTTCTACTTATTTATTATAATGTCTGTCGCACTAAATATAACAATACACACGTGTATCATACGACGTTTTAAAATACACTTATGAATAATATAATACTAAATAAAACAAATGGAGTTTTCAGGTAGTAAACTTTTTATAACGTTAAGGCTTGGTATTCCTGCCGAGGCCACGATTTTGAGTTTTTTAAAACAATGCGAATCGTAGAAAAAAGATTTTTGATTCTGAAAAATATATATATGATAGTTAAGGATTTAATCTAGTCAAAATGGCTTTTTGTTACAAAAGCTAATAAACTTCACTTGATAGCAAAACATTCTAAAGTTGCCCCCTTTCGAAATGTTTTTTCAATGCCAAATCTAAACTACAGATAATTTTCATTAAATTTTTATACCCAACTATAGCTACTAAATATTTAGAGATATTATCGCTTACTTTGACTATATACAGTGATTTTTATAGTACAAATGTTTAAATAATACCAGATTCGCGCCGCTGACGCCGGATCAGTCGCGCGCTGGCGCTTACTGAGGTAGGAGCTGTGTCAGAATTTTTCGTTGCGCATCCCTTGTTATTTATTCGCAATGGCACAGTATAATTATCAGAGCAGTAAGCATTCCATCATCATCCGAGCGTCTGTCCCAACTGCATCTCGCGACCCCCGGATTTCGCTTTGTATAGTGTAATTGATAGTTTTAATATAAAATGAGCTACGTACACTTCACAGAAGCGTTAGAATTATCCCTGTAAGTAGTATAAAATCGAACCCGGTACTCACAGGTTAGAAGGCAGTTATATAATTAACTGAGCCAGTGGGCTGTTCAATGTATGTTTACCTATTTTCCGATAACTATTGACGAATTTCAATTTTTTTTTGTGTTACGTATACTTTCAATTTGGTTCTAAACAAATTTTATCAACAGATTCTGAAGCTTTAACATACCGACTGCCACTGGCTGAAGTAATCAGTGCAGTTGTTATATTTAAGTTTCGCTTCGCTTCGCATAAATTATTTAAATTGTATCCAAGACCTTTGTTTTATTCTTGAAGTTTGTGCTTATTCTTATTCTATTATTACGAATTTATTCCCAAAGGTGTGGCAGAGGCATATTGTGGTAATCCCAATGCCTGTGTTCAAATGGACAGGCTCAGATTGTGGCGACTCGCTGTTGAAATTTTTAGGTCGCTGAAAGGGTATTCACTTGACTTAACGAGTGCCGATTGCAACGTTAGTAGCAACCGGGATAAACAGCTTAACGTGTCCTTCGAAGGACGAAATCGCTGGTTAAGGAAAATGCTACAAAGCGGTCATCCATCCAAAGTCCGAGAGAGTTTCTTAAACCAGTTATATTTTACAGAGAACTGAGTAAGTGGGGCTACCAGCGCCTTTATTTTTATATTTTTACTTTTTGTTAGTAGCCTTAAAAAATGTATAACATTTCATGTAACTAAAAATTAATAATCCCAACATTTTAACCCGAAGGTTTTCTGCGCTTTAGTGGATCTGGAAAAAGCATTTGACAACGTTGTGAAAGAAACTCTGTGGTACTCCTCCGTGTGGCCTGGCTGGCCGTCCACACCATCACCGGGCAGGACATGGTGTGGACGGCCAGTTGCTGCAGGCGATACAGTCACTTTATACGGACTGTAAAGCTTGCGTGCGACCAAAGGGGATGTTCACCTGGTCCCTCTTTTTGAAGTCTGTTCGGGCGTCAAACGGGGTTGTGTTTTTCATAGTGTATCTAATAGTTGGCTGCAAAACTTAAAAGATTATGATGTGTTGTAAAATTGAAAACTTTACAGTACATTGTCTGTTGTACGCTGATGATGCGGTAGTGATGGTCTCATCAGAAGCCGACCATCAGGCATTAGTCACTAATATGAAAGTAGAAGTCTTCGCTGCATGTTAAACTAAGAATCGGGTATTTAAAAGAGAAAAAGTAGGAACTAATAGAAAGATTTGGGTAAACAGGAAACGTTTAGAGCAATTAAATAAAGTTATATACTTAGGGAGAATGTTTGGCGCGAACGGAAGATGTGTTTTGAAGTACAACGGTGACTAGCTGCCTGAGATAGGGACATAACATTATGATTTTTTGATTTTAATATTATTTAAAAAAAAAAGAGTATAATGAGTACGGGACATTTTATTTATTACTTGTACATAAAGCATAAATTTGTTATTAAATATATTAGATAACGGGCACGAGAAAACTTCATCACGCGGACGGAGTCGCGGGCGTCAACTAGTATATCATATATCTATAATAAAATCCAACACAATAACAGAGATGTTCCATTTCGATTGCTACTGCCAATCATTTTTACTGTGGCGTGCCAGCGGAAAATACATCGTCAATCTATCTTGGCGGGGGCTGAGGAAGCGTTTTGGTGCCTACGCGACTTGGCCTAAATGCCCTTAAGGGCTTCACATCTTACATTTGGCGGTGCAGGTATTTCATAAACCGTTTTCTTCATAACTAGTACTTGTAGACATTTAAATTAATTTATAACTTTAATTTTAACAGGGAAATCGAAATGTGAAACTTTTCGATACTGGCGGGAACAATTTATTTGTGTTTTTTACCACAGATAAAAGAATGAGGTATCTTTTTTTGTTAAAGTTGTTGTTTAAAGTTTAAACAGAGAGAAAACAAAACATATATATGAGTGAAATTGCGGTGAGATTAGAGCCATATTATGAGTAAGTGTATTGAAAAGTATATAACTGCTGATAAATGTAAAATATTTAATAATTTCACAGCCGGGAATTACAATACTTCGTGTAAATTCTGGTACCTTTTATTTCTTCTCTTATCCTCTAAATCTGCGTGCTTACTTTAAGAATACCTACTGCTTTGCGTTGCTGATTTTGGATAATTTGTTATGTACAGTTCTTTCCAAGCTTTGACTGCTACAAACTTAGTCATAGGTTCAGATTTTTGACAAAAAGTAAAATTGAATAGGCATAGATACTAAAAATAATTGTTTGTAAGTAAGTATTTTATATCACTACATATTATAAAACAAAGTCGTTTTTCGCTGTTTGTCCCTATGTATGCTAAGATCTTTAAAACTACGCAACGAATTTCGATGCAGTTTTTTTAAATAGATAGAGTGATTCTTATAGAAAGTTTTTATGTATATTTTGTTAAGTTATTGTGTACATTAACATAATTATAACGATAAATGTTGGCGGTATCGGAAAAAATGAGCCGTCTGGGAGCTTTTAACGAAAACGCTGCCTAAACCCTTTGAGATATAACAAAATAGTGTATTGTGGAATTATGTATCTAATATAGGTCTACAAAAAAGTCCGCGACGGTATATGTCTATCTCTTAAGGATACCGTACTATATCCATTTTAATACTTAAAATAAAGCGGTAATTTATAGGCTAATTACACAAATACATTATTAATCGTTATCATTTTTAATATGTTAGTTGGTTTCAGCATTTTATGAAGATTATTTTGTCCCTTTACACTTTGCAAATTAATTGAATATCTTAGGCGATATGGCAATATCAAAAAAATGCCCAAAGTAATTAATTTCGTGTAACAAAATTCGACCGGGCCGTGCAAGCGCGGGTGTAGTACTTGAGAGCGGAGAAGTAATCAAGTAATTTGGAAAATGTTCATACATTATCGTGAAATTAATAAACGGGATTAAATGGGTGCTACGGGGTTCGAAGTATGTCACGGGCGAAACCGGGTGGGTCAGCTACTTTATAACATAAAACATAACATACTTTCACGCCTTTATCCCCGAAAGGGTAGGCATAGGCGTACTATACGCCCACGTTTCACCGTATGCTTTGCTTTTTATCCCACGTAACAAGTGGTGAGCCCATTGCCGTGTTGAAATGGACAGATGCAGGTTGTGGCGACCTGCTGTTGAAATTTTTCAAGCCGCCCATAAGGCGTTCAACTGGCTTAACGACTGCCATGTTACTGACAACCGGGACCAACGGCTTAACGTGCATTCCGAAGCACGGAAACGCTCACAAATATAAATGCCACAAAGTGGTCACCCATCCGAGGACCAACCATAGTGAAAGTTGCTTAATGATCGTTTACAGAACACTACGTCCGCGAGGCCACGAGCGCTTCAAATTTATGATTAAATTAATTAAAATTACATAACTTGTGGTCACTTGTAACAGGCATACTTTCCTAAAAGGGTAACCTGGTCAATATATCTATAATGTAAATCTTTATCAATGCAATAAAATAATTTACTTATATAAATTTAATATACTTCCGTCAGGCCTCGGTCTGTTGCGATTAAAAATTATTGATTACCAATTATGGTGATCTAACAGTTGACACCAATGATGGCGTGGATCCACAGACTAGCATGAAGTAATATGGTTACTATACAACTAAATATATAAATAGTATACGACATTTTTATACACATAACCATTTTGCCTAAAGCAAGTTAATCTAAGCTTGTATTATCTGTTTTAAATTACTGATAAACATATTAATATATATTAAACCTAGTAAACGTAAAAGTAGGGTGTAAGGGGCCAAGATCTTCGGGGCCCAAGTCAACCTCCCGTGCTAGTGCGTGCACCTGCTGATTAACGGACGAGGCTCTGGCGCTGGCTTTCCCCTCTGGGGTTGGGAGGTCTGAGGGCGTCGCTCCCATAAAAGCCACCCGCCGAAACAGAAATGGACAGACCCAAAAGGATTGCAGCTAGGGATAGGGCGCCGCCGCAAAACAGCGCGCAGGAGCCCCGCCCGACTCCTGTGGCAAGTGGGCTAGGGCTGCCGTGTGTCGGGCCAGCACGGCTAAAGAAGTTAGCCCCAACCTGAATCCGCTTCGCATCTTGGAACATTGGCACGCTGACTGGGCGTGCGGTAGAGTTGGCCGAAGTACTCTCCAGGCGGAGGGTGGACGTGGCGTTCCTGCAGGAGACTCGGTGGAAGGGCAACAGAGCCCGGCCTTTGCAGAAAGGCTACCAGCTGTACTACACGGGTGCGCCTGGTGGGGAGAACGGGGTGGCCGTGGTGCTCTCCGAAGGGCTGCAGAGCGGCATCTTGGAGGTGAAACGCTGTAGCGACCGGCTTATGATCGTGAGGGTGCTTACCGATGGGATTATTACCCACCTGATAAGTGCCTACGCGCCACAGGCCGGTTGTAGCGACGCCGATAAGATGTCGTTTTGGGGCCAACTCGAGGGAGTGCTTCGGAGCATTCCGTTGTCACAGGGAATCGTTTTGGGCGGCGACCTAAACGGTCATGTGGGTGAGAGGTGTGAGGAGTTTGAGCGTGTTCATGGTGGTTTTGTATACGGCACCCGCAACGCTGAAGGAGAAACTATCCTCAGAACGTGTGCGGCTGCCGATCTGGCCATTGTGAACACGTATTTCAAAAAGAAATCCGAACTTCTCATCACCTACAAGAGCGGGAGGCGTACAACTCAGATCGATTTCCTACTCACTAGGAGACACAGCATCGGCAAGGTGGCCAACTGCAAGGTCATACCCGGAGAGAGTCTTACTGCACAACACCGTCTCCTTGTCATGGACCTCTGCGTGAAGCCTAAAGGCAAACGCATCGAGCGGTGACAGCGCCGCATCAGATGGTGGCTGCTTGATGAAACTAGGTTCCAGGAGTTCGTCTCAGCTGTCGGTGACAAGTGCACCGACACTGAAGGCGAACCGGTGCAAGATTACTGGGACAAAGTTCAGGCGGCCATCCTTGGAGCGGCGAAGGCGGTGCTTGGTGAGTCTAAGGGTGGACGCAAATGTGACAAGGAAACTTGGTGGAGGAACGACGCAGTCCTGAGGGAGACCAGGGAGAAGAAGGCCCTCTTTAAAAAGTGGCAAGCGACCGGATCTCCCGAAGACCACGACGCGTACAGGTCTGCCAAGCGCGCCACAAAGAGAGCTGTAGCCAGAGCCAGACGAGACCACTTACAACCTTTGTATGATACGCTGGAGTCGTCTGAGGGGCAGAAGCTCATCTATAAGCTGGCGCGCTCCAGGGTCAAAGCGGCACAGGATATATCCAAGCGTCGCTGTGTAAAAGACCCTGAGGGCAACCTGTTAAGCGAAGACCTCGCGGTAAAGGAGAGATGGCGCTCGTACTTCCACGAGCTGTTTAATAAACAGCATAAAGAGGTGCAGCCTCCGGACCTCCCTCCGAATCAGGGACTAGTGCCACCGGTAACGACTGGAGAAGTCCTGACTGCTTCGCCACATGAAGAATCGGAAAGCTGTCGGACCCGATGGAGTCCCCATCGAAGCCTGGAAGGCGATGGGTCCTCGCGGTGTGGGCATCTTAGTAAACCTTTTTAACCGCATACTCCTCAGCGGGCAGATCCCAAACCAATGGAGACTGAGTATTATTACTCCAATCTTCAAAGGTAAGGGGTCAGTGCAGGAGTGCGGGAGCTACCGCGGTATAAATGTGATGTCCCACACCATGAAGATCTTCGAGAGGATTATAGACTCTCGGATCCGGCAGGAGTGTACTCTCTCGGAGTGTCAATATGGGTTTCGCCCTGGTCATGGGACCACGGACCCTGTTTTTGCCCTGAGGGTTGTCGCAGAGAAATACAGGTCGAAGAACACGCCTCTGCACTGTTTGTTTCTAGACATGCAGAAGGCCTTCGACTGTGTTCCTTGTGCGATGATCTGGTGGGCACTGCCGTCCAAAGGGGTTCCAGAGGTCTATATTGACACTATCCGGGACATGTACTGTGACTCCGATTCAATGGTCCGGACTGCTGTTGGCGACACGAATCCCTTCCCCATCACCGTCGGGGTACACCAGGGTTCTGTCCTTAGTCCGCTTCTGTTCAGTGTAATATTAGACGAATTGTCGGACAGCATCAGAAACCCGCATAAGCAGCCTCCATGGTTGCTCATGTATACTGACGATATTGCGCTGGCAGACGCGTACAGGGGCAGATTGGTGCGACGTGTAAAGGCGTGGAAGGAGACGCTTGAGAACGGCGGTCTGAAACTAAATGTGGCGAAGACCGAGTACTTGGCACTAAACTCGACAGATCCACATCCGTCCGCATAGGCGGTGATTTGGTCGAGCGCACGGACCAGGTTAAATACCTGGGATCTGTTTTTCACACGTCCAGTGACATCGATTGCGATGTCAAGTCACGCATTGCTGCCGCGTGGGCCAAATGGCGGGAGATGACCGGTGTCATTTGTGATCCTAAAATGCCGATCCGGTTGAAGGGACAGGTCTACAAAACCATTATTAGACCTGTCCTTTTACATGGCAGTGAGACGTGGCCGATATTGGAGCGACACAAGCAGGAGCTGCGTGTCACGGAAATGAAGATGCTGCGGTGGATGTGTGGAGTCACGCGGATGGACCGCGTTAGGAACTCTCGCATCCGCGGCAGCCTTCACGTCCGTGACATTGCAGACAAGTTGCAAGAGTGTCGCTTTCGTTGGTATGGTCACGTCTTGCGATAACCGCCGGGCTACGTAGGTAACAAATATCTGGCCATGTCAGCCCCGCCTGGTCCCGGTAAGGGGAAGACCCAAGAAGTGCTGGCTTGACGTCGTAAGGGATGACATGCGTGCCAATGGTCTCACTACAGGGGATGCCGACGACCGTGCGAAGTGGAGGAGAAAATGTAGGAAAGCGGACCCCGGGCGTCGCGAGACGCAACTGGGACAGACGCTCGGATGATGATGAATATACCTAGTAAACATCCAAACTGCAAAACATACATTTGCGGATCACACAAATATTTGTTCAGACTCGCGGCAGCCGCATACGCTACCCTTTTACGCCACCGAGGCAATTTAACTATTAATAACATTCTCAACTAACCTAACCTAACACTCATACAACAACTGTGATAAACCGCTTCCATACTATCTCCTGATTTAATGCATACACATAAATTCACGCATATTTCTATGTTTCACCTACAATAAGTTGAGGTTAATATCCAAAAAAAAAAACTAAGTAACTATCTTCACGCTGTATCCCTGACGGAGTAGTCAGAGAGGACAGATCGCCAGGCTTCGCGATCCATACATACTTTTGCTTCTACGAGATTGATGAATCGCTTCATACACGCCCATCTGGGTATCCGAGTACTTTTGACCTTTCCGTTTTTGAGCAATCTGCTCACGAAATGTAAAAAAATATCATAAAAAAGAGGTTAAAGTAAGTAGAATCTCATCCGTTGATCTCTTTTCTTTTGCTGAGTGTATTCCCAATCGCTTTTAGAGTCACTTTAATTTGGAGGAATAGATCTATTGAATTGTTGAAAGCAACTGCCGTCTGAATAAACCCGTCTTGTTCTTTAGTTTTGACTAAAGAACAAGACGGGTTTGTACACCGCTAGCCGGTAAGTTCGTTTGGGTCCCGAAGACTTGGTAGAGTCATAATACATCTATTAATCAATAGGTTAAATTGACTTGAGTCCAAACTCTTGGTGTAATCCCTAAAGACCAAAGAAAATCAAAATAATTTGAATTTTAGCAATCTATTTGTTTCCTGAAATCAATATATCTGATACAAAATTTATCGACCACGCTACAGTTTTATAGAAGAACGATTAATTTCACACCAATAAACCATTAATTTTCACGTACCCAATCAAAGCACGGGATGTGTCCTCGAAGTATCATAGGAAGACGCGACAATAATAGCCAATTTGTGTGTGTGAATGCACACACAAATTGGCTATTATTTTCGTGTTAAAATTGTATTCCTGGCATGTTGGGTATTCTTGGCACTTTTAGCTATGTATAATGGCGGTAAATTAAACGTTGTCATTTACATCTATCTTGATCATTTCCATGAAAAACTAGCGCTGCAGTTTTCCCGCGTAGTACCTGTTCGCGTAGGAAACGGGAATAAATTGCAGGCTAAGTAACTCTTTATATAATATTAGCTGTCTGCCAATGAAAGTCCCAAAAAAACCGTTTCAGATATTAGCCGGTAAAAACAGACAGACAGAAGGTGAGACAAAGATAAAATTTAAATATTGTTTTGTTTTGGGTTAAAATCCTGCCTGGTTTTGGTATTTTTTTGTTATGATGGTCAATTCGATTCAAGTTTTAATGTGGTAAGAAAGTTAAAGTAGTATCTATTGTAACTACATATTTTATATCTAAGCGTTAAACAGTATCCTTTAAATTGTTTCATAACAAAATAGCACCATTTATAACAAGCGTATAATCTAAGTGGCCCATAATAATAATTGTATATATTGCTATTGATACATAATTTTATTATTGTTAGTTTTGTGAATGATGGTATAATAATGGTGTTATGTTTAGTGATCGATTCAATTCAATATTTAATATGGTAACTCGAAACTTGATAGTATCTACAGTAACTATCTTATATCTAAGTGTAAAACCTTAAACAGAATCCGTTAATAAAATACCATCATTTATAACAAGCGAATAATCTAAGTAGCCCACAATAATAATTACTGATACATAATTTTATTATTGTTAGTTTTGTAATAACTTTTAGCTAGAATAGTTTTCACACAATACGACTATTTATCACTCCTAACATGATCCATCTATTTTTTTTTGGCTTGGTTTTGATCTCCTTCAACATTCATATTTTTCTTTCAGTTTTATTACCAACATCGTTGCCTTCTCACTTTTTAGTCACTGATACCACTTTTGAACTCCTGATTATATTAATCTATACTTTTTTTGACTGCCTCTGTGGCGCGGTGGGAGTGTATCCGACTACTACGCAAGAGGTCGTGGGTTTGATTTCCACTCAGGATAAAACTTTCTTCATCGTGCTCATCACACAGATGTCTGGGTGTTATTTATCTATAATATTATGTATGTATTTAGAAATATATTAGTATGTTTATCAGTTATCTGGTTACCATAGTACAAGGTCAGCTTAGTTTGAAATTAAATGGCGTTGTGTTAGTTGTCCCAAACGATATTTATACTTTAATATATAAAACTAAAGAGTTTGTTTGTTTTGTTGAACGCGCTTATCTCAGGAACTACCGGTCCGAATTAAAAAATATTTTTGTGTTGGATAGCTCATTTATCGAGAATGCCTGTAAACTGTAATCATTACGCTGCTACTCTGTAGAGCAGAGCAGTAATCCATTTATGATTACTGCTCCGCAGTACTAAAAAAAATAGGAAAATTTCATACATTTTTGTAAAATTTATAAACAATGGGATTAAAATTGGTGCTACGGGAGTTTGAAGTATTTCTCGGGCAAAGCACTTGGAGTCAGCTAGTAATAATATATATTATAATATATTGCACCCAATAATTATATTTAACAATAATTTACTTTTAAAAGTAATAATGTCTCTTTTTATTCAGACTTATTACCCAAAATTATGTGGATTATAACAAACACATCAAAATCGGGTCGGATTCGTGTCGTTTATTGTAAAAATACATTCTAACATTAAGATTTATGGTACATTTATGGTATGAGACTTCCTTTTAATGGCTGCTTTATGACGTACGTAAGTACACACTCGGCTGAGCGAAAAGGAATAAAAAGATTTAACTGCGAGTTTTGCCCACCTTTGATTTTCTTTACAGGCAATTTTATACCTTACTAGCGGCCCGCCCCGGCTTCGCATGTTTGGCAAAAACAGTTACGTGGAAATAGCTATATTAGTTCCGTGGAAACTTCCCCAATATCCGAATACCCGATTTTTAAAATTCAAAAAGCTATCTGTAGGTCCTTAACCATGCTTGAAAATAATGTAATTTATTTACCAATAACATGGTATGAAAATGTTCTAAAGTTTTTAATAATTTTGTAACTTGAAAAAGTGGTAGCAGTGAAGAAACTATTATGGCTATAAATATGCTATCGAAGATTTTTTTGTAGATTTCCATGTACTCTTTAAAATTGTAGAACAGTATTTTGTTCTATCGTCAAAAGTTTTTGCAGCTTTCGCGATGTAAGGAATTATATGAGTAATTTTTTACACCTTGGGTTACATTATTCGAGATTTCGTACGGCACCCTAAACTTTTAGAAAATCTAATACAACCTATTTTACTCGCGAAAATGTAGCTTTCTAATGGTAAAAGAATTTTTAAAGCCGGCACAGTACTTTCTGAGCCTATTCATTACAAACAAACTTACAAATCTTTTCTCTTTATATATTAATATAGATTCTAATGGCAAATGGCAGTTTATTACACAGTATATTACAATTTACAGTCTAATTTATAGCCCCTGATGTAAACCGAGGGGCGTCAAAAGAATAATCTGTCTATTTGTGTATCTGTCTGTGACATAATTGCTCCTGAATGAATAAATCTGGGGCCAAATCTACTATTTTACAATATAAAGCTGTTCTTTTTCTTTTCTATATCGATTCTATTGCGATTGGTCAAAAACTAGGTAGTTTACTAAAACTTTATTGCATATTGCACAATAACTGTTTTTGTATGTCAAATAATAAGTAAATGTAAGTCAGATAATAATATAGACAACTAAAAATGACAATTACAAGCGGCTACTGGCGCGACACGTGTTACCTGACCGGCCAATAGAATTCTGTTGGAGCGTAATTGTAATAGTGGACTACGAAAACAGACTATTTTTTTTGTTATATCTCTATTAAACGACGATTTCGATTCTCTTCAGACGTGATTAAATTAATATAATTGGCTCCCTGATGTATCAAGAGAACTATATCCAACTATAGTTAACAATTACTTCGTTAAGTAACTTTTTCTATGACTGGTCCTCAGATAAATAGTAAATGTGAATGTAGAAGCCATAATTTTGAAGTTCATAAGTGTTACTTTGTGACATACATGAATAAACAACAAAAAATATAGGTGACCACTTTTTAGCATTTTTATTCTGAAAATCGAAAACCAAATGACAACTGCTCCTAGCAGTCAAATAAAATAGACACCAGGCTCTAAATCCACATATGGATTGAAAGCTACTAGAAGGATACTCAAATGTTCTTCATCTCTCCAAGATGTCAACTAAGTGTGTAAAGGCATTAGGGTGATGTTTCAACCGACATAAAGTGCTTACTTTAGATACCTCTCTACTAATATTGATCTATTTCAATGGTTAAGTGTTCTACGTTATAACAATCTATATCTATTCAGTAACAGTATTACAAGATCTAGATTTCATAATTAACAAATTTAAATCAATTGGAGTTTAACTAAATTCGGATAAATGTGAACTTTTTACCACTGAAAAGGCAGACCATCTTTCGACGTAACATACTCGTAAATTTAATTCTTTGGCACCAAATATTAAAATTTAAATAGCGCATCACTCCGCCTCTTGGGTTCCCCGGTTTTAGATGAAGGTTTTAATTCTTTTTTAGAAGAAACGCTTTATAGTATCGTAAATATTTCTATGCGTTTACTTATAATTAGCATTCGGCTTTCACTATACTTCGGTTTTGTCTTTTCGTACCAAAATTTGTTCATTTGCCACTTTTGGGAAAAAATTATGACACTATTCGGCACACCTTAAGCAAAATTTTATATGTGGCCTTGAACGTCCGAGCTTGGCTCCCAGCGTCTCTTTCAGTTCGTAAGGGGGGCTCGCCATTCGTAAAATTTCTGACATTAGCCTACCAGTGTCTCTGTCGTCAGTTCACGGCACTGAAAATTTAACCAGAAAATTTTGAATAAGCACACAGGTTAATTCTGAGGTATCGTGCAAGACGTCCGTGATGCCAGGAATGCTTGGAAATTGGCGTGCCCTAATACTGCCTTGCCTGTTAACCCATCCTCTCAGAGACTCTGGGATGTGCCGCTCTGTAGCTTGGTAAGAACTGCTTAAATCAATACTTCTCCCAATGTTGCAGTGCGTGCGCGTTTGCTGGCTGTGGGAGAGTGGGAGTCAGGCTTATGGATTCAGGCGCCTTGCCACTTGTCTCCGTTTGATTGCTCCGTATGTTTCTCCGCATCATTGCCATTGTGGAGAAGTTGTCGATAGTCTTGGACGCCATGGCCTCTCGTGCAGCAGGTCGTATATCTCACCACGCCAATCTCAACGACATTATCCGTCGCGCTCATGCACGCGCGGGCGTACCAGCCGTATGAGAACCAAGCGGCTGGGACGTGACGATGGTAAGAGACCTGACGGTATGTCTCTGTTGCTTTGGAAGATGGGTCGACCGTTGGTGTGGGACGCCACATGCGTCGACACTCTGGCGCCATCACATCTTCCAAGCACAGCAGGTTGTGCGGGTGCCGCAGCTGCTTCTGCTGAAAACCTCAAGCGGCGCAAATATTGTAATCTAGTAGGGGATTATATGTTTGAGGCGTTTGGGGTTGAGACTTTAGGACCTTGGGGTCCAAGTGCCTGCTTTTTATTTAAAGATTTAGCAATGCGGCTAATCAACGCTTCACGCGACCAGAAGGCTGGTTATTTTTTTGCACAAAGGATAGTATTGCCATTCAACGTGGCAATGCTGCCAGTCTTCTGGGAACGTTTCCGGTCAGCGATGATGCGGAGGAATTTTTTGACGCGTTGTAGGTAATGTATATTTATTTAAGTTTAATTAGTTGTTTTTTTTTATTTATAGTATAAGATTTAAATATAAGTTTTTAATTTTAATTGTATTTTATTAGTATTTGTTAGATTTAATGTGTACCTATTGTCAAGTTAATATAAATTGATAAATAATACAGTCATATGCAGAAGCAATAATCTTTACGTTCATAAGTGTTACTTTGTGACCTACATAAATAAAGATATTTTCATTTCTTTTTTTTTTTTTAAATTTTGTGGGACACTTCCAATATATAAAGCTGATGAGTTTGTTTGTCAGAAGAAGTCTGGTGATCTGTCCTATCTGACTACCACGTCTTAGATTAATTACTTGTGTATTTCAAACTGAAGAATTACTAGAAATTTCTGTTTTTTTTTAATTTTATAATTTATCAACTAAAAAAATTACGTTATTTCCAAATATTAACGCTACCTGGCGCTCTTAAATAAGAACTACATATATACCACCTAACCTATACCTATTGTTACATTAAAAATTAAAGTTTAATTCATGAATTTGATTGCAGAACACGTCAAGAGAAAGTTTAAAGACATCATCTAAAGAAATATGTCAATATGAGACCGATAAGATAAAAACTCGTAGAACTAATGTTTTTCAATGTAAAAAATGGCCTATTAGAGGTTATAAGAGTATAACAGAAGCTGGGTATATTGTAAAGAAAGTTATCTTTTCAGCACTTCTCGTGATAGTGTAAAGCATTATTTCTAAGATGTAATCAAGAAAGCTACCCATCATTTTAATGATTCTACCGCCTATAACAAATGAAAAACGTGAAGAAAATTTTTGAGAGTGCTAAGGAAAAAATACTGTGATGCAATATTAAATAAAATAAATAAATAAATATCCATCACGCCTTATCCCCGAAGGGGTGGCAGAGGCATATTATATGCCCACTTTTCACCGTGTGGATTCCTGTCCCACGTAATAGGTGGTGAGCCCATTGCCGTGTTGAAATAGACAGACACAGGTTGTGGCTACCTGCTGTTGAAATTTTCAAGCCGCCCATAAGGCCTTCAACCAGGCTTAACGACTGCCATTTTACTGGCAACCGGGACCAACGGCTTAACGTGCCTTCCGAAGCACGGAAACGCTCGCAAATGTAAATACCACAAAGTGGTCACCCATCCGAGGACCAGCCATAGTGAAAGTTGCGTAACTCAGTGATCGTTTACAGAACACTGAGACCGCGGGGCCACGAGCGCTTCGTGATGCAATATTAATCTTTAATACTATATTGTGGCTTTTTTAAAATGTAAAATTAAATAAAACTTGTGATAAATGACAAGTTTTCGACACTATGAGAGATATCATTGTTATAAATTTTAGTCTTATTTGATATATTGTAAGTATTTTGATCTGGAAATAGACATTTTTATAATGCATATTTTTGTCTAAGAATATTAATTCATTTTATTTTTATATTTAACAAGTATTTATTCGAAGTCTTCAATATTCGAAGTCGATATCCCCGAGTTAGTCAAGTAGGTATAGTCAAAGTCAGCCATAAAACCTCAATAGATTTATGTGAATTAGGAAAAAAAAATATAATTTCGCTACAAAAGAAAAAAATATTATCACTATTGCACCTTGTCGAATCTTTAATGTCTAAGTATCTACTATTTTTTTACTAAACTAGCAGATGCCCCGTAGTTTAATCGCGTTGTACCAGTTCCCGTAAATATACGAGGAAAAAAAATTAATGAATGAAATGACCGCCTACCATAAATGAGCTACCTGCCAGTGAAAGTCCAATGAAAATCCGTCGTTAAAAGTCGTTTCAGAGATAATCCCCAACAAACAGAAAGGCAGACTGACACAGAAGAATTTAAAAATGTTTTTTGAGGATGAAAATGATTAAAGTACCTTCATATGCATTTAGTGAAAAGAATTGCAAACAGATACTGCAATTTTATTTCTCTGATAGATAAATATACAACAGTTACCTATTCTTTAATTAACGATCAAAAATTGAAACACTTTCCAATTGACTTTATAAGACCTGAACATGTTAATAAATAAACCCAACCACACATTTATGAGCTTTAATCTATACTTACATGATAAACATTGAAGTAACTTCGAGTAATTACCTACTCCACGGATACGAGTTTTATGGTACGAGTAATTTTATTGCTCATCGTGTCACTAATGATAATCTGTTGTATCGTAGGGCTTTCTAACTGTAGAACGTACTTATTGACAAATCATTTAGAAACATTCTTTAAATCAAAAAACGTGAGTACTTATGTACACGCGTTAGAAATTATACTACTTTAGTCTAATAAAATTTCAACACATATACCAAAACTCTTTGTTTGTAACTGAAATGATAAATTAGTAAGAAAAAATAACATCAAAAGAATGAAAACTACTTTGAATTTAGTTATAAGTTGTCATGGAAATACTTATCAGCTAACTTCAGGATGTTTAAAAGTTGTCATGGAAATACTTATCAGATAATTTCAGGGTGTTTTTAAGTTGTCATGGAAATATTTATCAGCTAACTTCAGGGTGTTTTTAAGTTGTCATGGAAATACTTATCAGCTAACTTCATGGTGTCGGTATTTCGTGAAGGTCTGCGCGCGCATTGTAAATATTTACTCTCATAATTAGCCCCTAACGCGCCAAAAGCAGTATAACTTTAAAAATAATCGAGAGTACCACGATTCTCGATTATTATAAAATATTTGTTTTTAGAACTAACTTAACGCGGCTTACGGGTACGATTCTTACAGACAGCGAAGGCATGATAAGAGTCTTCTTATCATGCCTTCGCTGGCTGTAACAAAAAAAATATTAAATTTTAAAATTATTAAAACTAACTAACTATCTTCACGCTGTATCCCTGACGGGGTAGTCAGAGAGGACAGATCGCCAGGCTTCGCGATCCATACATACTAAAAAATAAAAAAATAAAAATAAAAAATAATAATAATATAATATAATTATATATATTATATAATTTTAAAATTATTAATATGTAAAAATGACTGAAGACGCTATGAAATACCTTTTTGTATTTCTTTATCAATAGACTTTCACAAAAATTTACAAAAAAATATAAAAGTCTATTGCTATTTCATTTTTGCACATTTGCTTAAAAAAAATTTTACTGCGTCTGTGGCGCGGTTGGTTCAATTCCCGCCCAGGATAAAACTTTGTGTGATGAGCACGATGGTTTATTCTGAGTCTGGGTGTTATTTATCTATAATATGTATGTATTTAGAAATATATAAGTATATTTATCAGTTATCTGGTTACCATAGTACAAGCTCTGCTTAGTTTGGAATCAGATTGCGTTGTGTGAGATGTTAAACAAAAAACAATGATTTGATAAAAGGAAACGTCTTGTAAGTAGACACTCGGTATTCATTTGATTACAATAATTATTATTTTTATTTCTTACTTAACTTGGAGTCCGAATGTTATTTGTAGCCGAGGAAAAGAAACTCAACCTTCTCACTAATCTTATTAGCCACTTTCGGGGACTCATCTACGTCTGTTTATTTCACCTGTCCACTGTTACTTGTGAACCGACCTTTATTTTACCAGGAAAATGTACCATTAGAATCTCTACTAATAATATATATTTAGCTGAAGATTTTATTTCATCGGTTAAACGCGCTACTCTCATGAACTACTAGTTCGAATTGAAAACAATAATAACTTATGTGTTGGATCCATTGTTAAGTCCATTTATCGAATAAAGCCTGAGCAAGAAATCTCTGACTTAGATTCCTTACCCTGTGAGTTAGGCGACAATATCATCACGCTACAACCCAAGAGAGCGGAGCAGTAATCATAAATGTCAACAAAACCAAACAAATTTTCATCTATAAATAATAAATAAATAAATATCGTTGAGACAACTCACACAACGCCATCTGATTCCAAACTAAGCAGAGCTTGTACTATGGTAACCAGAAAAATGATAAACATACTTATATATTTCTAAATACATACATATTCTAGATAAATAACACCCAGACACAGAATAAACCATCGTGCTCATCACACAAGTTTTATCCTGGGTGGGAATCGAACCCACGATCTCTTGCGTAGCAGTCGGATATACTCCCACCGCGCCACAGAGGCAGACAGTCAGTCATAAATTATTATAAATTAATTAACGATGGGATCGAATGGTTGCGAAAGGGTTCGAAGTGTGTTACAAGCAAAGCCACGGGGCTCAGGTAGACTTGCTAATATTATAAATGTGAAAGTTTACTAAGATGGTTAGAGGTTTGTCACTCAAAAATGCTCAACTCCTGAACCAATTTATCCACCAATTTTTCCTTATGAAGGTGACCGAGGTGCCATTTACCAACACTTAGTAAATTTATGAAAAATACAAGTTGCTGAAGCTGATGCTCTCCACAGCTACGCCCGTGTGGTAAAGATTTTTCTGTACCCGTTTACCCCAGTGTAATAGTAAGTAGTACTGTTATCCTTAAGAGATCCATCGCGGATTTCATCTATATAAGATACACAATTTTACAATATATTATTTTGTATTATCTCAAAAAGTTTTGAAGCGGTCTTAGCTCCGCTGACTCAGTGTCCTGTTAACGATCACTGCGTTAAGCAATAATCGCTATTGGTGGTCCTTGGATGGGTGACCACTAAGAGGACTTTAAATTTGCGAGCGTTTCCGTGCTTTGGAAGGCACGATAAGCAGTTGGTCCCGGTTGCCAGTAAAATGACGTATGATATGCCTCTGACTACTCCTTTGGGGATAAAGGTGCGACAATATGTTTGTATGTTTATATGTATGTATCTCAAAAGGCTTATGTAGCATTTTCGTTGAAAGCTGCTAGACGGTATATTTTTTCCAACGCCTGCAACAAATATGGTTATATTTTAGCCAATATGTACAAAACTTAACAAATTAAATACTAAAACATTCCTTAAAAACCACTATCCATTGGTGCAAACAGCAGAACACTCAGTGTAGTAGTTTTTGAGTTTATCGCGAACATACAGACACGCAGACGCGGTGGAGAACTTTGATTTATTATATTTAGTGATAGTTATAAACATTTTAATTGCTTTTCAATAAAATTTGCAAGTTTGTTTAAGTCTAGTTTGTATGATAATGCATGGTTAGCTGCATGACATCAATCTAATTTCAAAATGGCAAGACACCTAAGATGGCGAACTGTTATTTTTTTAAAACTGTTACATATAAAGCTCTGCTTGCGCGCGTGTTTCCCTCCTTTTACAATTTTGGGTTCTTCAAGCGGAGCATAAAGAGGCATATACTGTCAATAATTTTGTGAACTGCGATAGTGGCCTTTGATTTGCTAGATAGATGTCACCATGACTTTTCATCTGGCGGGTGGTGTAACTTTAGCGAGCTAATTTTATAAAAAGGTCTAAATATAAAAAGTGCTTGCAGAGAGTTACTTGAAAAACAAAGTCACGTCATTCAAAATTTAATATGGCGGACTTCTAAAGATGGCGGCCTATGTTTTTTATGCTTTACTACAATATAAATATCAAATGAAGAATTGTTCTTTTTAGCGCATTTAAATAAAAAACTAGTTTTCTAAAAGATTTTTACTATTAATTTCTTTCATTAAATACAAAAAAAGTAGAGGAGTAGATACTAAAGTTACGAGGTAAACTAGTGATGATGTTTTTCCGTTCACGTTTCCCACAGAAACTTGTTCTCCTTTTAAAAAGTAGCTTAGGTGTTATTTCAATGTGTAAGCTATATTCTTGTAAAATTTCACCAAAACCCATTCAGTAGTTTTGCATGGAAGAGTAACAAACCTACATCCATACCTACATATTATTACAAACTTTCGCATTTATTTATTTTACTAGTAGGATTTAAATGAGATTAGACCGTATAATCGTCAAATTGATTACACAATCCGGTTAGTGGTGAAATACCATTAGTCATACTTCATACAAGGGTATTGATGTTCAATGTCATTAGGGTAACAAAGAGCTGTCAATTTTCTCTGTGTTACGCACACAAGCACTTTAGAAAATGTATATTTAAAATAAATAAATAAATAAATATCCATCACGCCTTATCCCCGAAGGGGTGGCAGAGTCATATTATATGCCCAATTTTCACCGTGTGGATTCCTGTCCCACGTAATAGGTGGTGAGCCCATTGCCGTGTTGAAATAGACAGACGCAGGTTGTGGCTACCTGCTGTTGAAATTTTTTAAGCCGCCTATAAGGCCTTCAACCAGGCTTAACGACTGCCATTTTACTGGCAACCGGGACCAACGGCTTATCGTGCCTTCCGAAGCACGGAAACGCTCGCAAATGTAAATGCCACAAAGTGGTCACCCATGAGAGAAAATCCGCCTTATCCTACGTTTGTAGAAAAAACTAAAATGTTGATTATAGCTAACTTCAGGGTGTTTGTAACTACTTTGAATTTAGTTATAAGTTGTCATGGAAGCACTTGTCGGCTAACTTCAAGGTGTCGGTTCTTAGTGACGGTGTGCGCGCGCATAGTAAAAATTTACTGTCATCATATTTCCCTAACGCGCCAATAGAAGTATAACATTAAAAAGCTTTAAAAACTATAAATATAATAAATATAAAAACATGCTTCCGTGCTTTAAGAGGCACGTTCAGCCGTTGGACCCGGTTGCCAATAACATGGCAGTCGTTAAGCTACGTTGAAGACCTTATCGGCGGCTTGAAAAATTTCAACAGCAGGTCGCCACAACCTGCGTCTGTCTTTTTTTACAGGACAAAGGGCTCACCAATTATTACGTTAAATTATTACCCGATGAAAAGTAGACGCATAATATGCCTCTGCCACCCCTTCGGGGATACTGCGTGATAGATAAACATAAATTGATACTTTATATTTAAACCTGATGAAGCGCCCGTGGCCCCGCTGACTCGGTGCTCTGTAAACGATCACTGCGTTAAGCAACATTCGCTATACGGGGTCCTTGGATGAGAGACCACTTTGTGGAATTTACATTTATTTATTTATTTATTTGCGAGCGTTTCCGTGCTTCGGAAGGCACATTAAGCCGTTGGTCCCGGTTGCCAGTAAAATGGCAGTTGTTAAGCCTGGTTGAAGTCCATTTCAACACGGCAATGGGCTCACCACCCGTTACGCGGGTCAAAAAATGCATACGGTGAAATGTGGGCGTATAGTATGCCTCTGCCTACCCCTTTATGCATAAAAGCGTGACAATATGTTATTATGTATGTATATTTAAACCATTCATAGTAGGTATTGAACATTTTTTCTACTCCGAGTTATTTCTTAATAGCAAGGAGTGAGTGAGATTATACTGAATTCAGTATAATCGATACTACTCAACTTATTTCCTCGGCTAAGTGCTTATCTAAGTATTTAATAAGACATACTTACTTGTTTAACGGTTAGGATCTCAGGGGCTATTACTTCTAACGTTAATAAAAATATGTTCCATTATTCTGACTTACTAAAGAAATCAAACTCGTTTTATTTTTAAATTGTAAACTAATTTAACTTTTAGTTTACGAGCGCAATAGTAATTAATAAATAATATTGTTTGACACTTTTTACACGGTGCCATCTAGCCCAATCTACAAGCTTGTACTATGGGATATAGATAACTGATATACATATTTATATATTTCTAAATACATACTTAATATACATAGGAAACACCTAAACTCGTTAACCAACATAGGTGGATCATACAAATATTAATTCCGACTCGGGAATCGAACCCGGGACCTCAGCGAGACTCGCATACACTACCACTGCGCCACTCGTAGACTATGAAAACTGTCAAATTTACCAAAATTTATTTTTTTGCAAAAATTAAAACGTCATTACACAGCAAAATTGTCAACATAACTCAAAAGTGCTTTATTCATATGCTGACGCGTAACAAATTCACTTAGGCTCGTTTACACATGATTTACGAAGCCCACAACGCATAAATCATAACTACAGCCACATTTATCTGAGGAACAAGAAAATGCCTCTTACCGCGAACATTATTTCTATCCCAAATTAGGCAGTTAGTGTCTATGACTGGAGGTCCTCCGGCTTTTTGTAATCTAACGTTTCTTTTTTTATATCTAATTCCACACTAAGCAGAGCTTGTACTATGGTAACCAGATAACTGATAAACATACTTATATATTTCTAAATACATACATATTATAGATAAATAATACCAAAGCTTTATCCTGGGTGGGAATCGAACCTACGACCTCTTGCGTAGCAGTCTGATGCACTCCCACCGCGCCACAGAGGCAGTGCTGCATTATTTAAAGTGTTGCTGTTTAAAGACATTAATTTGTCATGTTTCTCTATGTATTTACTATTATATAATTATTTTTAACTAAAAAACTAACGTAATTTCCACACAAATGATCACCGTCATCGGAGCGTCTATCCTCGGTCCGTCCTCCGGTACGGTTCGGGTTATTCAGTGGCTAGAACATTGCCCTGGTTAAGCGACGGTCAAGAGTTAAATCCCAGTTTCGAACCAGGTAGTCTTTTTACACTTTAATAACAATTTATGTGAAAGTTGGCATACTAATTATTTAAAAAATTAATACAAATAATATATGAATTTGTGAAAAGTTATAGCTGGTGCAATGAGTAATACTTATAACCCTAAAACCGATTTATAACCGGGACCAAAGAGACCAAGAGCACATGCGAAGACTTCTTTAGGTGTCTGTGTTAATATAAGTAAAACTGATTCGTTTGTTAAGTGTATGGTTGCATCGTACAATATTAATTATCACTACATAGTATTAAAACAAAGTTGCTTACCGCGGTCTGTCCCTATATGCTTAGATCTCTAAAACTACTCCACAGATTTTAATACGGGTTTTTTAATAGTTAGAGTGATTTAAGAGGAAGGTTTTAAATTATAATTTATTACGTTCTTGAACACATTGACGAACGATATATTTTGGAGGTGTCGAAAAAAAATGAGGCGTCTGGGAGCTTTCAACGAAAACACTGTCTCAACCCTTTAAGATATAACAAAATAATGTATGATAGAATTGTGTATCATATATAGATCTACAGAAAAATCTGACAAGGCATATGTCTACCTCTCAAGACTAACATACTATATCCATTGAATACTCTAAAAATGGGCAATTATAAAGCGGTACATGGAAAGCAATTTACACAAATACATTATTAGTCTTCATCAATTTAAATACGTTACTTGATTGGAGAGCTTTGTGAAAATTATATTTTTTTCTTTACACCATGCATAAAATAAATAAATAAATATCCATCACGCCTTATCCCCGAAGGGGTGGCAGAGGCATATTATATGCCCACTTTTCACCGTGTGGATTCCTGTCCCACGTAATAGGTGGTGAGCCAATTGCCGTGTTGAAATAGACAGACGCAGGTTGTGGCTACCTGCTGCTGACATTTTTCAAGCCACGGCATTCAACCAGGCTTAACGACTGCCATTTTACTGGCAACCGGGACCAACGGCTTAACGTGCCTTCCGAAGCACGGAAACGCTCGCAAATGTAAATGCCACAAAGTGGTCACCCATCCGAGGAACAGCCATAGTGAAAGTTGCGTAACTCAGTGATCGTTTACAGAACACTGAGACCGCGGGGCCACGAGCGCTTCGACACCATGCAAATAAAATAAATAGATTAGCTTTAGCTTAGAGATATAGCAAAAAAAAAATTTTGTGCAATAATTCGAGTAGGTCGTGCGGGCGCCCGTACTGGCGATGGGAGAAGTAATCAAATAATTTGGAAAATGTTCATACATTATTGTGAAATTAAATTAAATGGGTGCCACGGGGTTCAAAGTATGTCACGGGCGAATCCGAGTGGGTCAGCTAGTTGTATAATAAGTTCTGACTAAAGTATTATCGTCAACATTGTCAGTTATTGACTGCCTCTGTGGCGCGGTGGGAGTGCATCCGACTGCTACGCAAGAGGTCGTGGGTTCGATTCCCACCCAGGATAAAACTTTGTGTGATGAGCACGATGGTTTATTCTGTGTCTGGGTGTTATTTATCTATAATATGTATGTATTTAGAAATATATAAGTATGTTTATCAGTTATCTAGATCCCATAACACAAGCTAATATTAGCTTACTTTGGACTAGATGGCGCTGTGTGAAAAGTGTCCCAAAATATTTATTTATTATTATTTATTAATTATCAGCAGATCAAGGCGGTTTTAAAGCTCCAGTTAAAACTAAAAAAAAAAAAAATGTGGGACTTTTTACACAACACCATCTAGCTATCTAACTAAGTTTTATCTTTTCGGAATCTATGGATTTTGAGCGAGGTAACTCGGAGAATAGACTTCACAACTTGGCTCTCCCGGCGCAGAAATCTTAAATTCGACAGTCTCGGACAGTTGGTGATCACTATCGGTATTAAAATTATTTTTCAACACACTTGCCCGTAAAGTCTAATTTCACCGGTTTGAGATACATCAAATAGCTCAAAAACACGCGTGCATTATAGATTTAAACATAAAATAAAATAAATATAAAATAATAGAAGGTTTAATTTACAACCTCATTCACTATTTAGTTCTTTTTTAATCAGCAAAGGGTTATCATAGAAACAGTATGTAAATATTTTTTATTATTTTATAAACTCTACTAGCATTTGCCCGCGGCTACGCTCGCGTGGTTTTTTGTATGTGCCTAACATTAAGTTCAAAACTTGCAAAAACTTTTATATTTATACTTATCTCATGTGGCAATATGGACGATTTTACTGTTCCACGCAGCGCGCGCAGTCCGGACGAGTTAGTACATGGATTTGTTTAGAGTTTACCTATTTTTAGCCATGTTAGGTGCACTACTTTCAGATAGGGCCCTTATGCACCCCAACGTTAATTTTCTTGTATCAGACCTAACCTCGAATCGAGACTCATCACATAACAAAAATCCTATTGCTCTTTGGTTCAAGTTATGCGGTTTCGATCATTCGCATAACTCTACATCACTCCGTCGATATCACACGGTTTCTTTTAGAGTGGTTTGTTAAATATTTTGAGAGTAGAGCTTTGTTGTTCGCTGACTGATCTCAGCTCTTCTTAAAGATGATAAATGGTCATTTTCAGATTTTAAACTTTCTGCTCGCTGATCACTGATCATGACGTCTCTCAAACAGTGAAGATCTCTTCTCAGTTCTTCTCGTTGTGACAGGATTTCATTTTTATGCATTCATATTTTAAGTAATAATAAATATTAGTATCTACCCCCAATAAATAAAATAAAATAAAAATAAAAATATCTTTATTTTGCATAGACCATTTTAACGGCGCTTACAAAATGTCATACACTATTTAAAATATTTAAATCGACCACCGGTTCGGAACGCGGCCCACCTGAGAAGAACCGGCAAGAAACTTAGGAAGGCTTTTTTTTTGATGGCCTATTTACAATTTAATATTATTTCACTTTGCCAGCAGATCATTTCCAGGCGTCCCTGTCCTGCAAACAGTCTGTAACGGAGTAAAAACCTTTTTCACAAAGCTTGTTTTTAATAAACTTTTTAAATTTATTTTATGGTAAATTTCTGGTATGAAGCGATTGATGAATCTCGAAGAAGCGAAAGAAGTATGCATGGATCGCGAAGCCTGGCGATCTGTCCTCTCTGACTACCCCGTCAGGGATACAGCGTGAAGATAGTTAGTTAAATTTCTCAGGTCACAGGGAAGCTTGTTGTAAAAGCGTATACAGTTACCCTGGAAAGAATCTTATGTAGTCGACTGTAGTAGACTGAAAGATTATTTTTATTTCTAGTGTTTATATTATGTTTATCACAGAGTTTAGAGATCTGTGATAGATTTTTCTGGACATACATAAGATTGGCAAAAATGTATTGTGATGGTACGGTTAGAATATTTACTTCTTTGAATTTTTCTCGGTATAATAACAGAATGTACGGAGCTTTAAGGGGACTGTATACGCTTAACAAGATGAAATGCTCAAATTCAATACTGGCAATCTCAATAACTCGCTCAATGGAGAGGGCTACTAAGTCTTTACGTTCTTTAAATTTTAACTTTTTATTAATTAATATTAAAGAGCCTCCACGTTTAGAATGTTTTCTATTGAACGAGCTAGCAACCTGGTCATTTACGAAGTTCAACAATGTGATTTGATGATCTTTTAACCAGTGCTCTGTAGCACAAAAAAATATATAGAATTTGCATTAATGTATAGCTCTAACTCTAAATCTTTACCATTTATTAAACCTCTAACATTATGGTGCACCAGGTTTATAAAAACAATATTTTTACTAAGATTATTCTCAGGGGCCAAAGTCAACTGGCCAGATTTATTATCTGTTGTCCTATAAACTAGTTTTTTGGAATGTCATTTTCCAAATGTGAAGTATCAAAACTATCCTGCTCAATAAAAGCAGTTGTACTTGCCAATAATTTGGCTTGAAAAATTAAAAAATTAGATAGCAACAGAGCTACCTTTCGTTGTAAAAATTTTGATAGAAAATATCTATCTAATGTCAACAAACTATTATTATTGAAAATTATGTTCCAATCGAACAATTCAATTTTTTTGGAATATGATACCATGGTATGTAGTTTCATATTTAATTTGTATCTTAAGTGATTTTCCTTGTGGCTCATAGCAGTGCTGTATGGCAAGGTGGACAAAATTACTTGTTTTACTTGCAGACTTGATAACTTATCAAAATTTTTTAAAAGTTTGTCACTGTTAATATTGCCTCTTCTGCCAACCAGCACCACTATAGTAGACTGCATGCAGTGTGTACCAGTCAATATAAAATCTATAATTTGAGAGTATGAAGCTCCTGGATATGTATGATTTATTACAGAATGACTTAACTGTGATAAATAATGTCCAAAATTTTTACCTATTTCATAGCAATAGACTATGGTCTTTGCATCACTTTTTATTTGCAACTTTTCTATTATAGATGCCTCGCAATTACTACTTGAACTTAATATACTATTATCCACACTGCACACAGTTTTAATTGGTGAAAATTTATCATTGCATCTAATTCTTTCACAACTCAAGGGTGAGGAGGGAACATGGCCTGCGGATATCAATTGGTCATTTTGACAATGACATAAATTTACTAATTTACCTATGGCTAACACCTGTTCCTTTCTCTGCTGTTTCATATTTATATGAAATTGATTTCAAAGAGTCTTGAAGTCGGTCAATCTGACAGTGAAGGGCCTGTGTATCAGTTTTGTACTGTTGTGCAACAGTATCAAGTTGTAACATATACATATTTACCTGGTCAATCAGTTGCAATGTCTGTTGCTCTGTCTATTAAGTGACATGATATTTATAAAAAACTTGTATTTATGTATTATTTTTTTAGATTTAGTAATAAACTTTTTAATTTTTAAATATTTCTTTAACTTATTCTTACTACACTTAATAATTTTTAATGATTTAGAATAGCCCCCGGTTTCATCATCAGAAGTGAGGTCTATGACAATGGAAGGGTGAGCTGTAGCAGTATCTAATCTTGTAGCCATCAGTTCATCGAACAAACTCTGATTAGATTGAACCACTGTGCTCTGTTTCTTGTCTTCTAGTTGCGATATTTTGATTTTCGATCGTTGTAGCTCCTCCTTAGTATTCTAATTTGGTGCAGAGTTTGTTCATAATGATCCCTACATGAGTCAAAACTGTCAACTATAAGTTGTAACCTATCCCGATCCTGTAAGGTATCAGTATACAGTGAATGCAACTGTGCCAGTTCTTTTTTGAGTTGTCCGTTCTTACTTAAAATACCTAGCAGTACTAACTCATTTTCGTCCCTTTCCTTGTTTAGTTTATCGCACTTCTCACTCAAAATCTGTAATTCTTTCAACGTTAATTAAAGCCTTGTCTCTTGTTGATGAGCCAAGGCCTTACGCATCATTATCATGTTATTAGTATTCGACATTTTGTTATAATTACGTGCTACAGAATCAGTAATTATTACCAAATTAGACTTAGAGCAAAGAAATGCGAAACAAAACGAGGTTATGTTTTATTCATAGAAAATTACAAAATCGCACTATTAATGGACATATGAGGATGTAAAAGTAAATAAACTCATAAACCTTGATTGAAAAAACTATTAGTTTTATAAATCTTGCCAAATCCAAGTAATAATTTCAAATATTGAAAATTTTTCCGATGTTCTAACTGTCACTACACCGGTACAATTTTTAAGTTTATATTTATCTACTTTTAGCACAATAAATGGTGAAAATGATTATTTAACACTCAATATGGTATTATTTGGCAATGATGAATTGGTTTTTAATTAAAATTATAATTATTTTTGCAATATTACAATATAAAATACGGAGCCAATTCAAATCAGCTGTTATACCTAGGGTTGCCACAAGGAAAAAAAAACTAAATAATAAATAATAAGTAAAAAAAAACCGAAAATACATAACAAAAAATATATTACGGCGGTGTAAAGCTCTGAACGTTGTAAATTCTAGCCAAGTAAACATATGAGATACGAATAGGGAAACCTCCACGTTTCTTACCCCTTACGGGCTTGCTGGCGATCAGCGGTAGAAGGAGTGCTAATGCACCCTGGAGAGATGGTTAACAGGTATAGAGCTTAACGCTACCCCTATAAGTCGTTGTACGAATTCTTGGCAGTTGAACCCCATGGCAAGAGAACATTGTGGTTTAGCGGACCTGCATTGCGGCATTGCGGTAATCCCAGGCTGACTGGTAGAAGCGAAATATTGAAAGTGTGTTTGCAGCAACGTTGGTTTGGATGTATTACATCCGACGAGTTTGGTCGCCACCCCCTTGGAACGTAGTGACTTAGATCCTGGTTTCGAAAGTGGTGAGGCGGAACAATGTGGTGGTTTAGTAGTTAGTACACTCTCCAGGACTGGGAGTTCTCCACAAAGTCGCCCTGTCTGCTCCCTGAAGCAAGTTAGTCATCACCATCATCCGAGCGTCTGTTTCAGTTGCGTCTCGCGACGCCCGGGATCTGCATTCCTAATTTTTGTCCTCCACTTCACACGGTCGTCGGCATCCCCTGTAGTGAGACCATTGCCACGCATGTCATCCTTTACGATTATTTCAAGCCAGCACTTCTTGGGTCTTCCACTCTTACCGGGACCCGGCGGGGCTGACATGGCCAGACATTTATTGCCCACGGAGTTCAGCGTTTGCCGCAGGACGTGACCATACCAGCAAAGGCGACACACTTGCAGCTTTTCTGCAGTGTCACGGATGCAAAGACTGCCGCGGATGCCAGAGTTAAGGTTAGTGAAGTGCCCTAATGCATTCCAACACGTACAAAAATGAAATTTCTAAAATCTGAACTTCTACCTAAGCTAGTATTTAAGCTTGGAATCGAAAATGAAACTTGAACAGAATTGAAGCAAATAAGTATCAGAAGATAAAACAATGACAACGAAACGATATTTCTAAGCTTATCAATCACGCTTCACTAAAATAAAAGGGAGTGTAAAAGTAATGGTCTTCGCTTGAATGCAAGTAAAACTAAGGTTCTTATATTGTAAGAGATGACGTAAATACTATTTGCTAGATTTGGGTAAACCAGGTGAGCAAGTGAGTGAAATTAAATACACTTCCGGACACCTAAATCGAGCCACCTTGATTTTTTTGGTTTGGAGTACTGTAACTTATAAAAGACGTATGTAGAAGGAATATGTTTTGATGCAGTTTTGGAGCTGGTATACTCATCATTCATTTAGAGTGCCACTGTTCTAAATTTGAACTACAGTTTTTTAAAAAAGTCGAGTTACGTTCATATTTGCTTTTTTCAAGGAAAAAAATCTAATCGATTTTTAAATAAAGACATGTTTTACATGAAAAGAAATGTTTATTTAGTAACTTGTTTTGCCTCCTAGTACATTTATGACAGCTCTCATACGATTTGGCATAGAATTAATCAATGTCGTTATGACATGTTGAGAAATGTCCTCCCATTCTTCCAAAATTACATTTTTGAGCTCCTGCATGGTTTTCGGGGCAGGATGATGAGCTCGAACACGCCTCTTCAGCTCATCCCATAGATGCTCTATAGGATTCATATCAGGACTTCGCGCTGGCCATCTCATAACAGTGATACCAATGTCATTTAAGTACTCCCTGACGATTCCCGCAGTATGGGCCCTTGCATTATCATGCATTAAAACGAAATCTTGGCCAATAAATCCAGCACATGGCATCACGTGGTTCTCTAAACATTAGCGAATGTATCTATTGCCATCTAGGGGCGGCAGTCGTGGTCCCGTCACTACCTCTAGCTCAGTTTTGCCTTCCATAGAGATTCCCCAGACTGTCCATGATCCTCCACCATAACTCACTTTCTGGTCAATACAGCATTGCGCGAAACGCTCGTTCTGTCTTCGGTACACCTTACTCCTTCCGTCATTACCGTATAGTATTATCTTGGACTCATCTGTGAAGAGAACCTGGCTCCATTAATGTCGAGTCCAATTTAGATGTTCGCGCTCAAATTCTAGAGGGCTATTCGGTGTGCTCGTGTCAATTTGGGTCCATTGGCTGGCTTATGGGGTTTTAAACCACGTTCATTGAGTTGCCTTCTAACGGTCCGAGCACTTACAGCCACTCCGTGAAAGTCCTGTTCTTGTATCTGAACAGAGTTAAGGCGTCGATTTCGTAAGCTAGTAGTGACAATGTATTGACCTTGTCTCGCCGTTGTCACTCGGTAACGAGGTCCTCCTGTTCGCCGAACAAAGCCGCCAGTCTCCAGGTATCGGTGGTACACTCTATGAACAGCGGAACGACTTATGTGAAGTTGTGAACTCACGCTGACTTAGCCCAGATTGAAGAAGTGTTACAGCTTGCGCGGCTACTTCAGGTGAAGTATCCATAATTTTATAGCCAAAAACAGTTCAAATTATAGAAAAATAACTAAACTAAACTTTGGTTAACAACAATTGCGAAAATTCATACCAAATCGACATTAAATTGCTTCAAAAGCAACTTTAAACAGTCATAATTTTTTTCAAATCAGTGATCATGCTCGGCTTTTGTTCTTTATTTTAAATTCTTAAAATCAAATTTGGAATAATACATACGAGCAAGACAATGAAATATGCCAGCATTAAAAATGCATAAAAACTTTTTTGTTATATTGTATATTTTTGTGTATTGGGCTTTTAGGCCCGGGAATGTAAGGTGGCTCGATTCAAGAGTCCGGGAGTGTATTTTTGAAGTATGTTTAGCGCAGACGAAAGATGTGATTCGGATTTAGAACGGCATGTAGCTGCCGGAAACAAAGTGAACGATGCTTTGTCCCAATTACTAAAGCGACAAAGCATCGTAAAAGAAGCACGTTACGGTAGTGAAACCTGGGCATACCAGCAGATGCATGAAAGAAAATTTAATGCTGTGGATATGAGATCACTTCCAAAATTGTGCGGCGCAACTTTGGCCAAACGAATACACAACGAAGTGATACGTAATATAGCAGGTTTGAATAAAAGTTCCAGCGTTAAGATAGAAATGGTCGTGCTCCGTTGGTTTGGACACGTTCACCAAATGAGTGAGGAACTATTGACGAAAAATATATATTGTGCAAAGTAGAGAATAGAAGGAGTCAGGGTAGGCCGAGACTTACATACATATGAAGATCAAGTGAGCAGATTGAGCAACCTTTAAAAAAACGGAAAAATCAAAAGTATTTGGATACCCAGATGTGCATGCATAAACCGATTGATGAATCTGCAAGTAGTGAAAGAAGTATGCATGGATGAAACCTGGCTATTTGTCCTCTCTTACTACCTCGTCGGGGATACAGCGTGAAGATAGTTAATTAGTTAGTTTTTTATCAATGACGCCTTTATTCCCGAAGGGATACATCTATACACCCATATTCCATTGTATGCATTTTTGTCCCACGTAACAGGTTGCGACCCCAAAGCCGTGTTGAAAAAGACCGACGCAAGCTGTGGCTATATGCTGTTGAATTTTTTCAAAGGTCTTCATGTCTTCATGTATAATTTAAAACAATATATCCGCTGGTTTTAATTCCTTTGGTTTATAGAACATAATACATTAATAGCAATTGCCTCTGGCCTACAGACCTCCTGAGCTTTCCTGGGCACCTCTACCAGTTAGCAGGTGCTGCTGAAGCCGGCTTGAACCAAGTGAATGTCCCTTATGTGCAAATATATCACAAAAGTTGTAGTTAGAAACTGCGGATTTCGCAAAGTCGTCACCCTTATAAAAGTGGTGCCATGCTTAGATTACCTACTATAAGTCACAAATCTTTTAGCCATTAAGGACAGAAACTTGTGCGTTACTAAAATCAAAATGTCTGCTGAAATGTGTTTCACTTTCTCTCAAAGTGGTCACTGCCTTAAAGTTGATACCTTAGTTTTTATTTCGATGTGCATAACTGACGCATCTAAAAGTAAACCGCGCCATGTGTGCTTACCTTCTCTGATCCTATACCTATTAGAGACTAACTAAAAGAAAAGTGTTTGCTGACGTGAGGCACCTACTTTGGGAATGTTTACCCATCCAAATTTGGACCGCTCTAAGATAACTTAACTTTGCTCATAGTGTAGTCATCAGTGAAGATAACTCGATACGAGTATGTGCATTACTGAAAATCAGTAGGCATGTGAAAAATGGTGTCTTAATTAAAACCTAACTAACAAAACAAAATACTTTGACCTGTCCGTTGTATAGCTCATTTAGTAAGATGTAGTTCAAGCTGTATTATCACTTCTGCTGAACCGATTTTTATGAAATATAGCGCAGTATTTAAGCTGGAAAATTAACCACAATATTCTTTTAGCAGAGTTGTGATCAACCGTCTAGATTTTGCTCCAACCCCAAACAAACAAACAAACAAACAAACAGACACGAAGAAAATAAATCACAGTTTCAGACTCAGAATCCCTTAAATAGTCGATTACAATATATTTTTTTAATTTATTTTAAATGTACGTCACAGCTAATTTTACAATTTTATAATAGTATAGATTACTAAATTTTCTTTTTTTTGTTTGCCAAATAAACGTTTATTTTAATACCATTATTCAATTTGTCTACAAATTAACAGTGATTTGTGTTATTCAATAAGAAATTGATAAATATCGCCTACGCTTTTATGTACCTACCTAATGATAGATTAAAGAAGATTGACATAAACGTGTTTTAAGACAGCAAATAAATCAGAGACACGAAATTATATTAACGTTATCTCAATATAGACTAATATTATATTACGAAAATGCCAAAACGAACGGTGGAAGCATTATTATAAAAGATTCAATATATGAATACATTGTCAAACCCTCGCTTTGAAAACGAAGATTTTGAAATACAATTGTTTCAAACGTGTGTGTTTTTGTTATAATCGTCTAGCCCTTGATTTATTTTTCAAGTTGTCGGAAAAAATGAAATCAATCGAGAGTTTATATCGAAAACCTGCTAAATACTGAGAGATATTATAAAACATTGTACTACGATATCATTCCATATTCCACTGTTTTTTAAACCTACTAAAAGTAGGTTTAAAAAACAGTGGTGCAGTAGCATATATTATATCTATCTTTTGAGAATAGCTTAGGGAAATCGTAAAGAAAACAGGTTCGGGGAACCACGCTATACTACATTACTCAAGCAAAAGCCTTCCATGTTTATGTCGAGCACAAAAACCAAACCTAATTTAAAGGCATAAGTAATTTAAGCAAATCTAAATGGACATTTATTTAGATACAACCTAATTTACACGTTTAAAAAACGAACGAGCCATTTAAACATTTGAATGGATGAAAATTCGTTACAGAGAAAGAAAACAAACGCTTAAAGTGGAAAATAAGTTCAAAGCGAAGCGTATGCTTGGGTGAGAAAGTCCAGTGGAATGGAAAGAGTTTCCACAAGAGTGGATTGTAGGGAGCTGTGAAGGATAGCATGGGCTCTCATTCATAAATGCCTGAGATTATGATGTTATGAATATTATTTTTGTACATTTTTGGATACATCGATTTCTGATTCAGTTTATATACCACAAATATTTTTATATCACTCACTGATAAAACGTACAACATCGGGTTAGTTTACGCGTTTTTGTAACATTTTAGTAAACTATTATAGAGTTATCGGTGACTGAAATGCTATAATATATATATTAATCTTCCTTTATTTTGTTATCGGGTTGTCATTGATGTTGTCAACGAGAACGCATTTAGGTACTTTCCTACTCTGCTACGGAACAGCAGGGTGCCTCTATGTGGAACTTCTAGTACTAGTGAACGGCCACCTTAACCACTAAACCACCACAGTGGTACGCCTCGCACCTACCGAACTGCAGGATAGACCTAAGGTTAATTCAATGTGACTGCAAGTACGGGACGCGGGCAGAAATAGGAGACCATCTATCTGGATAGATATATCAGGCTCGTATGCAAACCGCGTGTCGGCAAACCCGAATGAAGTACAAGGCTAAACAGGCATTCCTGGTAAGACACTGGGTGAAGTAATAGTTCGGTATCACTCCTAGACGAGGTCAGATATATCCAGCGATTGATGGTTTCTGGAAACAGCCGACCTCAAATTCTCCGCATTAGAACACTGTCCACGAAAGCACACTGAATAACTCCAACCTTGAGATCTGCTCCTGAGCTGCTGAGGCTATGAGGTACGCTGCTTCGATATTACATTAACTATCTTTATGCTATATCCTTTAAGGGGTAGTCAGAAAGGACTGATTGCCAGGCTTCGCAATCCATGCATACTTCTTTTGCTTCTTGCAGATTCACCAATATAATAGTATTTAGAAATATATAAGTATGTCTATGAGTTGTCTAGATACTATAATATACTCTATGTAAAAACAAATATCCCATAATATTTATTTATTTACATACTTTCAGGCAAACTTTGTTACGGAGTGTAGCATCTAAATGGAATTCGTAGTAACGCGATGCTACAACGTGTCAAGCCACAATAGATCTCAACCTTATGTTTTAGTGAGTGTATTTTAGTTTACATAAGTTTTTAGAGACATTTGACAGGTGTCGCTGTATCATCAAGTTAAATCGCGATATGGTTTGCTTCGTAACGTATTGTAACTTTTAAAGCATTTAATAAATAGGTAACTATTAGATCAGGATACAGTGGTTTTAATGAAATCCCTAGTATTCACACCCCTGGCAATAAATAGTTCACCGAGTTCATTATACCAGCTTTGGTAAATAACACAACGTATAACGCATATACGTTAGGTGAATGCCATAAGCGCGCAATCAAACTAGTCAGTTGTATCAAATTAACAGTGTATGCTTAACCAGTTTGCATAGATGTTTGACGTGAGCTCAATAGTTAAAACTATATTGTGAGCTGTATTGGGACAGCTTTCCGAAAAACTAGAAATCCTTAAAAAAGTCTAGCGTTTCTTCACGCTGCACCAGAAATGTCTGATGTACAATTAATGAATTAATGATTTATTTATATACTACATGCTTTAAAATTTTTCAATAAAAGTTATAAAATATACATAATGATATGGCAAAGCTAAACTTACAATGTGCATGCCCGGAAAAGTCGTTAGACAGCGCTGGTTTTCAGATAAACAAGAACCAAAAAGAACAAGACTCAGATTCGTTCCTGTGTCGAATATTGCTCTCATTTTTGAGATGATTCCGAGAAAGACTTACTAGATGACGAGCTCGATGCTATTCGCTTAATAGATGGTCCTGAGGTAATGGGAAGCACGAACCGCCTGCGAACCGCCCGGCGTAGCTTAGTACAATAGCGTCTTTGGATGCATTCTCCAATGGCAAGCACGAACCGCCCGGCGCAGCTTAGAACAATAACGTCTTTTGATAAATTTTTAAAGCTTATTATTTGCTAAATTTCTCATAAATGTTTAATAAAGTGGAAAAAGACAATTCGACTCGAGACAGGGATTGAACCAAAACAATATAATATATTTATCTTATTTATCAATATATAATAAAATATTGTGGAATATACAAAAATAGCGTCTTTGGTTGCATTCTCCGATGGGAAGCAGGAACCGCCCGGCGCAGCTTAGAATAATAGCGTCTTTGGTTGCATTCTCCGATGGGAAGCAGGAACCGCCCGGCGCAGCTTAGAATAATAGCGTCTTTGGTTGCATTCTCCGATGGGAAGCAGGAACCGCCCGGCGCAGCTTAGAATAATAGCGTCTTTGGTTGCATTCTCCGATGGGAAGCAGGAACCGCCCGGCGCAGCTTAGAATAATAGCGTCTTTGGTTGCATTCTCCGATGGGAAGCAGGAACCGCCCGGCGCAGCTTGGAATAATAGCGTCTTTGGTTGCATTCTCCGATGGGAAGCAGGAACCGCCCGGCGCAGCTTAGAATAATAGCGTCTTTGGTTGCATTCTCCGATGGAAAGCAGGAACCGCCCGGCGCAGCTTAGAATAATAGCGTCTTTGGTTGCATTCTCCGATGGGAAGCAGGAACCGCCCGGCGCAGCTTAGAATAATAGCGTCTTTGGTTGCATTCTCCGATGGGAAGCAGGAACCGCCCGGCGCAGCTTAGAATAATAGCGTCTTTGGTTGCATTCTCCGATGGGAAGCAGGAACCGCCCGGCGCAGCTTAGAATAATAGCGTCTTTGGTTGCATTCTCCGATGGGAAGCAGGAACCGCCCGGCGCAGCTTAGAATAATAGCGTCTTTGGTTGCATTCTCCGATGGGAAGCAGGAACCGCCCGGCCCAGCTTAGAATAATAGCGTCTTTGGTTGCATTCTCCGATGGGAAGCAGGAACCGCCCGGCGCAGCTTAGAATAATAGCGTCTTTGGTTGCATTCTCCGATGGGAAGCAGGAACCGCCCGGCGCAGCTTAGAATAATAGCGTCTTTGGTTGCATTCTCCGATGGGAAGCAGGAACCGCCCGGCGCAGCTTAGAATAATAGCGTCTTTGGTTGCATTCTCCGATGGGAAGCAGGAACCGCCCGGCGCAGCTTAGAATAATAGCGTCTTTGGTTGCATTCTCCGATGGGAAGCAGGAACCGCTCGGCGCAGCTTAGAATAATAGCGTCTTTGGTTGCATTTTCTGAATGGTGATTGTTCTGAAAAGTTATTTAATGTTAACCCCACACTTATCCTTTATGATTTCGAATTATGCCCGCCATATAAAAATGCCAAGCGCTCGTGGCCCTGCGGTCTCAGTGTTCCGTAAACGATCACTGAGTTACGCAACTTTCACTATGGCTGATCCTCGGATGGGTGACCACTTTGTGGCATTTACATTTGCGAGCGTTTCCGTGCTTCGGAAGGCACGTTAAGCCGTTGGGCCCGGTTGCCAGTAAAATGGCAGTCGTTAAGCCTGGTTGAAGGCCTTATGGGCTGCTTGAAAAATTTCAACAGCAGGTAGCCACAACCTGCGTCTGTCTATTTCAACACGGCAATGGGCTCACCACCTGTAACGTGAGACGAGAATCCACACGGTGAAAAGTGGGCATTTAATATGCCTCTGCCACCCCTTCGGGGATAAGGCGTGTACAGTAAATTGTGTATAGTTTCACTCGCTGCAACCCAGCGAGTAAAAGGTGTTCAACTGTACACAATTTTGATTTAGAAATCTCGATTAAATCCAGAATAGATCGAATAAAGGAAATTTTTCAATACTGCACAAATTCTTTGGCGTATTTCGATCAAATTCACAGAGTGAAAAATGCGAGTCATATTGAAAGCTTTTGTGACCGTCGCAAAATGGATACGTCCAGAAATGTTAAATTACCATAATTTATTTTGTTTTGGGTTTTATGTGGAAAATAAAATAAATAATATAGTAAAAATATAATATAGTAGAAATAAATTATAATATAGTAGAAATAAAATATAATATAGTAGAAATAAAATATAAAATAGTAGAAATAAAATAATATACATTATTCAATTAGTTAACTTTTATAATTATGAAATCCTCCTAATATTATAAACGTGAAAGTTTGTAAGTTGAATGGATGTTTGTTAGTCTTTCACACAAAATCTACAGAATAGATTTTGATAAACCTTTACAATAATATGGCTTACACATCAGAATAACACATAGGCTACTTTTTATCTCAAGAACAAGTTCCTGTGGGAAAAGGGAACGGAAAAACTTCGGAGCCGCGGGCGTCAACTAGTCCTTAATAATAATAATAATACCTAGTAATTTAAATTATGTGTATGATAGATTTTTCTTTAAATTTTATTGCATAAGTACATCGGGTGTAAGTCAGGACACCTCCACATCGCAATAAAATTTCCTTTGGCTTTCGAGCCCGCACGTAGGAATGAAATTTGTTTGGTCGGTTAAAGTATCATGTGGAGTAGACAACCATAGATAATACGTATTCTATACGTTCGTGGTTGCAATACTGCTGGCTGGCACGTCTTTTACCGCTGCCGTCAAACATAGCAACTACAACATAACAAAACACTACAACACAAAACTAGATTGGCCATGGCCGAACGTATGAGGACCCGCCTCCCACCGGTGGTGAAATTGTGTTCTAGGTGTGCTATATTGGCAAACGCTCGCTCACTTTCCACCTCCTCGGCTTTCAGCGAGGCCCTCTAGAGCTCGAAGCTTAGCGATATCCATTTGCCAAATAACAATGACCTCTCACTGAATCTACCTCACCTCTACAGAGCCGCAGGACTAGGCTACTAGATAGTATGACCCCTCTCCAGGGCTAGGAATCTACCGGTGAGCGCACCGGTGGTAAAATTGTGTTATAGGTGTGCTGTATTGGCAAACGCTCGCTCACTTTCCACCTCCTCGGCTTTCGGCGAGGCCCTCTAGAGCTCGAAGCCTAGCGATATCCATTTGCCAAATAACAATGACCTCTGACTGATTCTGCCTCACCTCTACAGAGCCGCAGGACTAGGCTAATAGATAGTATGACCCATCTCCAGGGCTAGGAATCTTCTTTCGTTTTCATAGGTAATGCAAATATAATTTAATTAAAAAATGTAATGACTATAGGGCCGGCTAAGTAGAAAGTCAGACATTTTATTTACATTTATTTATTACACTTGTCGTCTATTAAATAGTTTGTAGTTAGCTATCTAATAAAAACACAATGAAAAATAACTTGAATGTTTGTAATGTAATACGTTGGTAAACCAGGATATAAAGAATCTGAACTGGTAAATAAACAACATAAGATTCTCATAAACCAGTTCCTCTTATACATTATAGCAGTATGAATCTGCGTGAAATAGGTTATGGGCAGTAGAACGATAGCATCAGCATTATATTTAACTGCGGCAGTAAACGCTGAGGATAAATAACGCATAAATACAAATAAACTGAACGCCACAAGTGCCTTAAAGTACTGGTTACCGTTCTACGCGGACAGAAAATTTATTACTTAAGTTCTACCTAGTAATTTTAAGTATTGGTTAGCCTTTTTTAACTCTTGGAATTCTTCACGGTTTGAAAATTTTCAACAGCAGGTCACCTGGGTTTACCACCTGTTACGTAGGACAAAAATGCATACATACATATTGTCACGCTTTTATCCCCGTAGGGCTAGGCAGAGGCATACTATACGCCCACATTTCACCGTATGCACTTTTGTCCCACGTTACAGGTGGTGAGCCCATTGCCGTGTTGAAATGGACCGGCGTAGGTTGTGGCGACCCACTGCTAATATCCTCGGGGAAGTTTACCAAAAGTCTATTCATAATAATTTGTTTTAATCTTTCAAAAGCGGCTCAGTGTAGCCTCGGTTTGTGGAAGATTTGAGACAAAATAATCTGCATCTATACTGTTATATTCTCATAAATTTGTATATATGTAATGTTTGTTTAAGTCAAATACTTGTTAAATTATTATAGGCCAAGCTATTAAAAGACTTCATAATATTCAAGTTTGATTACAAAAGTAATTTGACTAAGTATTTAGGTAATTTTCTTTCCAACCGGCTCTACTACTTAGGTAAATGTTCAATTGAAATGGTATCAAAATATGAGGCGAGAGTCCAGCGATGCCATCCGCGGACGCTCTGCGGTTACACCCACGTAGCTCCCGTTCCCGTGGAAATACGGGGATAAAATGTAACCTTAGTTACTTCTTATAACATCAACTATTTGACAGTAAAAATCCCGTTAAAATCAATCAAGCTGTTTCAGAAATCTGTTTCAGAATATACAGTACTCTGAAACGGACTCAGTATATTAATAATTTTTTTTGTTTTCTTTTTTTGATAAATTTGTATCGAGTTGTTCATTAGCTCGATAGATGGCTCTGGTCATACTCTTAAAATGACGATATAAATATGGTGGAGAATTTCAACTTGATTCGATACGGTTCGGGTAGTTCAGGTGGCTAGAACATTGCCCTGGTTAGGCAAAGGTCACAGGTTCAAACCCTGTCTCGAATCAAATTGTCTTTTTCCACTTTATTAAAAATTTATGAGAAATTTAGCAAATAATTGCTTTAAAAAAAAGTATCAATATACTGAGTGGAGTCCATTGCATCAATGTTTAAAAATAGTTGTAACACTGTTCATTGGTATCTAGTTGTTCATTAGCTCGATAGATGGCTCTGGTCATACTCTTAAAATGACGATATAAATATGCTGGAGAATTTCAACTTGATTCGATACGGTTCGGGTAGTTCAGGTGGCTAGAACATTGCCCTGGTTAGGCAAAGGTCACAGGTTCAATCTCTGTCTCGAATCAAATGTGCTTTGTCCACTTTATTAAAAAATTATGAGAAATTTAGCAAATAATTGCTTTAAAAAAAAAATTATCAATTTTCTCTATTTGTTTGTTCACGCTGATCAGCTTGAACAGAGATTTTTATGAAAGTACGGTATAAACTTTCATTTGCATTTATTGAAAAGCTGTTAATTTAAAATTAAAAACAGACATTCCAATTTGTTTATTTGTATGGATGATTTATGGAAAGCATATTACTGGTTAAAGCAATTACTGGTTACTTAAAGCCTAAAAACTATATTAATAAACTTAAAATGCAGTGAAAGCAATGTTATTTAAACACGATAATAATATCAGACAGAGCGTAACAGAACATGGTAATGGGCCCACCACCTGTTACGTTGGACAAAAAAAAAGCATTAGGTGAAATTTGGGCGCATAATATGCCTATGTCTACAAAAGCATGGCCATGTATATGTGTAATAGTAACAAACTCTTCTAGTCTGGGTTTTTAGTTTCTTTTAAACTTTCCCTCATCAACGAAAACCACTAAAGCAATCTGCTATCGTGGTTTCCACTTGTAAATCTTGGTCTATCCTCACTTCTAAATTTTTTATTAGTATTTATCTATCACGCCTTATCCCCGAAGGGGTAGCAGAGATATATTATATGCCCAATTTTTACCTTGTGTATTCCTGCCCCACGTAATAAGTGGTGAGCCCATCCGTATTGAAATAGAGAGACGCCGACGCCGAAAATAAGTATTTAAATACTTTATGACACCTAAATAATTAAAAATTACTCATCTATAACTTTTAACTTTTGTTCAGAAACGAAATAATTTGATTAATAGCTGCTAAATGCGTCATTACATTCAAAAACCATTTTTACTAGGTATATCTTTTTTAAAATATTCAATTTTAAAAAGAATTTAGTAAAACCCAGCATAAAATTGACAAATTATGCTTTCAAAACATTGAATGAAAGAAAACAATTGGAATTAATTACGAGAATACTTGTTAACTACGGATTTGCGTTATAAAACCTTGAATTTACTATTAACACCTTGTAGAAATTATACAGAATGGTATTAAAGGCATTAATGTCACAACTGAAATTTGGAAAGGAAATGGTAGACGAATCTAATTGCTTTTCATCTCTGTAATCCTCATCATCCAGACTGTTTTTATAGACATACATAATTTTATAGTGAATGCAACAAATTTATTAAGACACACCATAATGCTCAAAGGGTTAGGATGAGGCATACTATAAGTATTTTCACCGGTTATATTTATTCTCACGTAATAGGTAGTGAGCTTATCACCGCATTAAAAGAAACGGATTATAGCTACATGCTATAGAAATTCAAAATCATGTAATTGTAATTTTTATTGATATTCAGTTATTTTTTTTAAATTTGTGAATATTAAGCTACAAAAAAGTAAACTAAGTAAGAAAAACAAAAAGTTAGAAACTTCTCGGCATCGCAGTTCTCATTTCTTCCGAGTCCTTATTCAATGCAATGCTTAAGCTTTGTACAAAAAATAGACTTATATTCTGATCTTGAGAATTGTTGACCAGATGGTGGAAATCTTTCTAAAGAGATTGCGAGTACTCGGACTTCATTAGCCCAAGATCTCAACCCCAATCGACATAAACCCAATATTACTAATGAGTTCAAAGTATTTTTCAGCTGTTCTCAGGTGACGGCACCCGCAAAACATAGTGTCGATACACGTGGAGTCTCACACTCAAAGGGTGAGACGGCATATTTAATATAAATAAAGTACGTACATGTATGAAGCGAATAATGAATCTGCAGGAAGCGAAAAAGTATGTAAGTGATCTGGCGATTTGTCCTCTCTGACTATCTTGTCGGGGATACAGCGTGATGATAGTTAAGTTAAAAAAATACGTAAAGTTACAGATATTGGGGATGAAGAGTAGAAGCGTGCCCGTCGCCATCCCTGCCAGCCAAGGCTGCAATTCTACTCCAACGCGAGTGCTACAGAGGCGAACCATGTTAGGGCCTGGCCCTAGAGGCGACGCGCACCAGTTCGTCCCCGCTGGTGCGAAAAGTGTGTGCCAGAGCGGCGTAGGGGACCGCCACCCTACACGCGCGGCCCGACACGGCGGGAAGTGGAGGACGGAGTGCAGGGTAGCTGCGTGGAATGTTAGGGGAGGAATGGCAGATAAGATGAATGAGTTGATGGATGTAATGAAAGAGAGAAAATTAGATGCTGTGTGCTTGACAGAGACCAAGCGCAAGGGCAGCGAAGTCTTGGAGCTCCCGGGTGGGATGCTCGCGCTATGGTCTGAAGTACCAGAGAGCGGGCATGGCAGCCAGGGGGATGGGATTTTGTTGTCCTCGCGATTGGTCTCCGGTATGTATGAGTATAAATTGGTTGGTCCTAGAGTCCTCTGGATCCGTTTAAAGCTCGGCTCGACGAAAGTTTTCCTGGTGGCTGCTTACGCACCAGTGTCTTCGTCGAGCGCGATTGAGCTAGAGGACTTCTGGGAGAGTATCAGAGAACCTCTTAGTGTGATAGAAGGAAGTGAAAGACTTATAGTGTGTGGAGACTTAAATGGATATGTGGGTACGGCTCGCGATGGATTTGAGTCGGTACTCGGGAAGTATAGGGACAAAAGGGTGAATGACGCCGGCTAGCTTATACTGGCATTTTGTAAGGAAAAGGATTTGTTTGTGGCGAACACGAGGAGACGTAAGTCAAAGAGAAGCATGATAGATCTATTCCTAATGGATAGTCGGCTCCGTAAACAGGCGATGGATACAAGGGCTTATCGTGGCGCTGAGCTGGGATCAGACCACTACCTAGTCATAACTAGGATTAGGGGTCTGCTCGCGGGTTGGCGTCATCGTGCCAAGTGTCCTGAACCTGAGCCGACTTATAGCGTCAAAAGCTGGAAGCTGCAGGATGCAACCATTAGGGATAAATATAAAGAAAGGTTGGCCGAAAAGCTTGGCGACGTGAATGTTAGTAGTGAGAGTGCGGAATGTGTATGGCAGGACCTTAGGGATAGTATGGTAAATGCCGCTGTGGAAGTGCGTGGAGAGACAAAAAGAGGCAGTAGTAATAAGCGCGATGCATGGTGGAATGATGAAGTGAAAGAAGCCGTAGGAGTGACGAAGAATGCGTGGTTGGACTACTTAGTCTCACGGAATGATTTGAATATGAAAGAGAGATACAAACTGCAAAAGGTTAACACTAAGGCACTGATAGAGGAAGCTCGTGAAAGGTGCAGAATGAAAGCGGATAAAAGGTTGTCGTCCAATTTCCGAGATAATGCCAAGCTCTTCTGAAAAGAGGTAGGCAAAACTCGGAGTTGTTCGACAATCTGCAGTATGAATAAAGTGCTTAGTGTTGACAACGATGTTCTAACAAAACAAACTGACGTCCTGCAGAGATGGAGTGAATATTATGGAAGGATGTATGCAAGTAAGGACAGAGATGCCGTATCGGGAAGTGGAGCTCACTGTGACGCTCCGAATCCTGGTGTCATTGAAGTCATTAGTATGAAAGAGATTGAACAAGCGATAAGAAGTATGAAATGTGGTAAGGCTGCGGGAAAAGACAGAGTTACTGCTGAGATGATCAAGTACGGTGGGTCGCGCGTCTGGGACACTCTTTGTCTGCTATGCAACTTATGCTGGCGGACGGGTGAGGTCACAGTTGACTGGCGAATAGCAGTTGTAGTACCTATCTATAAAGGGAAAGGCTCTCGCCTAAACTGCTCCAGCTACAGAGCGATCAGCTTGGTCAGCTTAGCTAGTAAGGTGTATGCGAAGGTTATAACGGCAAGAATGCAAGAAAAGTCTGAAAGTTATTTGTGGGAGGCTCAATGCGGATTCCGACGTGGAAGAGGTTGCATGGATCAAGTGTTTTCTCTCCGCATGATCGCGGGGAAGTTTCTGGCTGTTAGCCAGAAGGTTTTCTGCGCTATTGTGGATCTAGAGAAAGCATTTGATAACGTTGTGAGAGAAACTCTGTGGGACTTGCTGCCCGGATATGGTGGGGACGGCTCGCTACTGCGGGCAATACAGTCGCTATACAGGGACTGTAAGGCTTGCGTGCGAGTAGGGGGGGATGTGATGGGTGACCCCGTCGGGGTACACCAGGGTTCTGTCCTTAGTCCGCTTCTGTTCAGTGTAATATTAGACGAATTGTCGGACAGCATCAGAAACCCGCATGAGCAGCCTCCATGGTTGCTCATGTATGCTGACGATATTGCGCTGGCAGACGCGGACAGGGGCAGATTGGTGCGACGTGTAAAGGCGTGGAAGGAGACGCTTGAGAACGGCGGTCTGAAACTAAATGTGGCGAAGACCGAGTACTTGGCACTAAACTCGACAGATCTCACATCCGTCCGCACAGGCGGTGATTTGGTCGAGCGCACGGACCAGGTTAAATACCTGGCATCTGTTTTTCACACGTCCCGTGACATCGATTGTGATGTCAAGTCACGCATTGCTGCCGCGTGGGCCAAATGGCGGGAGATGACCGGTGTCATTTGTGATCCTAAAATGCCGATCCGGTTGAAGGGACAGGTCTACAAAACCATTATTAGACCTGTCCTTTTACATGGCAGTGAGACGTGGCCGATATTGGAGCGACACAAGCAGGAGCTGCGTGTCACGGAAATGAAGATGCTGCGGTGGACCGTGCGAAGTGGAGGAGAAAATGTAGGAAAGCGGACCCCGGGCGTCGCGAGACGCAACTGGGACAGACGCTCGGATGATGATGAGGGGGGGATGTGATGCCTCTTTTCGACGTCTGTACAGGCGTCAAACAGGGTTGTGTCATGTCTGCCTGGCTGTTCATAGTGGATCTGGACAATTGCCTGCAGAAGTTGAAAGATAGTGATATGGGTGTGAATTTGGGTAACAGTAAATTGTCTGTTGTACGCTGATGATGCGGTGCTAATGGCCTCATCAGAAGCCAACCTTCAGGCATTAGTCACTAATATGAAAGAAGAGAGTGAAAGAAAGGGTCTTCGCTTGAATGCAAGTAAAACTAAGGTTCTGGTATTTGAAAGAGAAGACGTAAGAACTAAGTGTGAGATTCGGGTAAATCAGGAATGTCTAGAGCAAGTGAATGAAATTGTGTATTTAGGAAGTATGTTTAGCGCGAATGGAAGATGTGATTTGGATGTAGAACGGCGAGTATCTAAAAGAAGCACGACTCGCGATTCATAACGCAGGGCTAGTGTCAACGTTGCTTTACGGCAGCGAAACCTGGGTATGTCAGAAGATGCATAAAAGTAAGCTGAATGCTGTGGAGATGCGATCACTTCGAAAGTTGTGCGGCGTAACCTTGGCCGACCGAAAACGCAACGAAGTGATACGCAATATGGCAGGTTTGAGTGAAAGTGTCAGCGTTAAGCTGGAAAAGGGCGTGCTTCGTTGGTTTGGACACGTTCAACGAATGAGTGAGGAACGATTGACGAAGAATATATATTGTGCGAAAGTAGAGGGCAGAAGGAGTCAAGGTAGACCGAGACTTACTTATGAAGACCACGTGAGCGGATTGCTCAAGAACGGAAGAGTCAAAAGTACTCGGATACCCAGACGTGCATGAATCTACAGGAAGCGAAAGAAGTATGCATGGATCGCGATGCCTGGCGATCTGTCCTCTCTGACTACACCGTCAGGGATACAGCGTGAAGATATTTAAGTTAAGTTACAGATATTCTATCTGATGATTTCGAATTGATAAGTCGTTATAATACAGATCATAAACGCTTTAAACAAAGCCGAGATCTTTTTGATATATGAGTACAGCATAAACTGACTTGTATTAACCGCAAAATACATCAAAGCTCTCAAAGTCAACAAACTCACAGAAATGCAGAGCAAAATTTTATGAATATTATTTGAAGAGTTGAACGCAAAGTTGAAGCCTTTTAAAAATCGGAGAACAAATAGTTTGCTCTTGAATTGTTTGGGTGAATAATTGAATTCTGACTACAATATCCATAACTTGTTGACGCTCGCGGCTCCGCATGCGTGGTGAAGTTCCCGTTTCCCACACGAACTTGTCCCGGGATTAAAAGTAGCCTATGTATTATTCTGATGTGTAAGCTATATTATTGTAAAGTATTATCAAAATCCATTAAGTAGATAGCGTGAAAGAGTAACAAACATCCATCCATACTTACAAACTTACGCGCTTATAATATTAGTAGGATATAAAAATCATTATATTATGTTTGATCGCGATGCCTCGCGAGCTGTCCTCTCTGAATACACCGTCAGGGATACAGCTTGAAGATAGTTAAGTTTCGTTTTTGTGTTTGGAAATAAATAATTTTGTTTGTTTGTTACTAAATACCGGTTATTATTACGTAATTATATGATTTTAAGAGAATATGGGCAACTTGAAAAATTTCGATAGCAGTTGGCCACAACCTGCGTCTGTCTAATATTAATACAAAAATGCTGATATTGAAATATAATATGTCTTTGCCACCCCTTCGATTTAGTGCTCTGTAAACGATCACTGCCGTAAGCAACGTTCGCTATGGCTGGTTACGAATGGATAACCGCTTTGTGTTACATACATTTACGAGCATTGCCGTGCTTCGGAAGGCACGTTAAGCCGTTGATTCCGGTTGCCAGTAACATGAGCATCGTTAAGCCAAGTTAAAGGCCTTAATTATGGGCGGCTTGAAAAATTGCAACAGCATTTCGCCACAACATGCACCTATCTATTTTAACACGGGAATATGCTCACCATCTATTACTTGGAGCAGGAATGTACACGGTGAAATGTGGGCGCATAATATGCCTCTGCCACCTCATCGGCGAAAGGTGTGAATGAGAAAAATATGATAATTTTGTAGAAAAACATAACCTTTATATGATACCAATATAAAATATGTATTAATTTTAAAAAAAACTTAGAAAGTTTATTGCTTTATCGCGCTAATCTCAGAAACTACTGGTTTCAATTGAAAATATAGTTTTCTATTGAAAAGCCCATTTATACAGCAAGGCCGTATACTACATCATTACGCTCCTAACCAGTAGATGACCCCACGGTTTTGCCTATGATGTAAACAACACTATACTACTGAAAAATTAATTATTGTAAATGAAATAGTGAATATGAATAACTATATACGCTTTTACAACAAGCTTCCCTGTGACCTGAGAAAGTTACCATTAAATATAGTTATTTAAAAAAAAAACTGTGTGAAAAAGGTTATTACGCTGTTAAAATTTATTTGCAGGACAGGGATCCTTAATTCTAGTGTATGACTGTTTTTGTAAGCGCTGTTAAAATGGTCTATGCTAACTAAAGACATTTTTATTAATTTTAGTTATTAATTTAATCAACACTAAATAAAATTGAAAATTAAATTTGCTTGTAGTAGGCTCGATATACTCACACATACACACAGCATACGGCATTTCGTTATGTATTGTGACGATTTCTACAAATTCGCAATCCCCGTAAGCCGCCTTAAGGAACTTATTTCCAAAGATAAATTCTAGAGTCTCATTAATTTTTGTACCTAAGTTCATCACAAAAGACTTAGCTATCTAGGTTTCACACCTATATAGCTGAGTATCAGGTATCAGACAAAATATACATTTGCATTTAGGTTATATTATACGAAAATGCTAATGTTATTTTGTTTTGTGTTAATTGAACCATCTGTGCGTTGAATTAATTGCCTTTGAGTTTGGAAACTAGAATAATTTATTTAGCGTAATAGTATATCCTAAATTGTTTAAGTGACACATCGTGCATAAGCACATAATTGAATATTATATGTGACTAGTTGATATCCGCGGCTCCGATGCGTTGTGAAGTTTTCCCGTTCCCGTTTGCCACAGAAAAAAAAAAAAAGTAGCCCATCTCCTATTCAAAAGTATAAGCTATAAAACTGTAAAGTTTCACCAAAATCCATTCAGTCGATTTTGCGTGAAAAAGTAACAAACATCCGTACTACAAACTTTCTAACTAAAAACTAACTATCTTCACGCTGTATCCCTGACGGGGTAGTCAGAGAGGACAGATCGCCAGGTTTCGCGATCCATGCATCTTCTTTCGCTTCTTCGAGATTCATCAAGCGCTTCATACACGCACGTCTGGGTATCCGAGTACTTTTAACTTTTCCGTTTTTGAGCAATCTGCTCACGTGGTCTTAATATGTAAGTCTCGGCCTACCCTGACTCCTTCTACCCTCTACTTTTGAACAATATATATTCTTCGTCAATCGTTCCTCACTCATTCGTTGGACGTGTCCAAACCAACGGAGCACGCACTTTTCCAGCTTAACGCTGACACTTTCATTCAAATCTGCCATATTGCGTATCACTTACAAACTTTCGCGTTTATAATATTTGTAATACAAATCACTATAAAGCTGGTACATTTTAAACAAAAACAGAACAACAGAATCATTCTTCAGTTCCATTTTTATCGCGGTAAGTGTATTTTATATCCTCAAAAAGCTATAATTGCACTCCCTTGAGGCTTAGGAGGTATACAATGAGATGATTTATAATTGTTTTATCGTTTCGTAAGACTTTCTGATCGGAAATTTTGATACTTATTGAAAGTAATGTTTTATAACATCAAAGCACAATATCTTTTTTCATATTTTTGTATTTCCAGTTGCTATACCTGGATTTGACACCTGGTGTCCTCTTTAATTTAGCTGCTGGGATCAGCTATTGATTTACTTTTGAATTCCTGCATCGTCGGTAAAAAATCTATCGTTCTATAAAAATATGGTATTAAAATGTAATATAAACTTTTTAATCGAAATAGTTTACTGGATACTTATAAACTTCTAAAGTAAATCATACACGTGATAAAAATAATGTTCTTAATTCAAAATTTTTATTTATTTCGTCCACTTGTTTACGAAAAAAAAGCGGTAAAATATGATTTGGTTTTTCTTCATCTTTCTATCCTCGTTTTTCTTCTCATTTCTTTTTTACTTTCTCATGCATTATCATCCGCTTTTGAACTATGATCCAAATTTCAAGTCTGCATATTCTAACGCCTGTACAATGGTCTGTGCTCTGAGGAATTGTTTGATATGATGCCCACGGCTACTTTTTAACATTGCACCACTAGCCTTCGACGAGGTTTTTGGACGGTAAGGTCTGATAGGGGCTTTCTTTCACGTACTAGGTTTTCTCAAACGTCTTTAGTATTGAGTTTTTCAAAAATGGTCTTAGAAGGTTTTACAGAGTCGTGCTGTACCTCTAGTATTGCAAACGTCCATAGGTTACGGTAAACGATCTCCAGTGGGCCGTGTGCTTGTCTGCCATCGGAATGGTATAGAAAAAATACAAAATTCCACCCAAAAAAGAATCCAATAAAGTGAGCTAAAAAAACATGATAATAACACACATGTTTTCTTTTATTTTAAAAATACAAAACAATGTCCATTTCTAGGCTTTGAAAGCGCTGAGTGTATAAATCCACCTGTTGATTTTAAAACAATGTTTATTCGTTTCATTTTCAATTAAGCTCATGTTTGTGTATCTGTTTTCCATTGAAACATTTACCATGATCCCCTGTCGCAGTCGACTCGTTTTTCTCTAAACCCCTGCCATTTTACTCCGGTCCTTTATGAATCCCGATAATAAGATTACACCACCCGACGTGCTCATGTTACTTACTATAACTTAATTTCATCCATTATTTACGTTAAAAATTGAGCTGCAATTTCTAAAAATACCGTCTTATGTGAATTTTGTGTGGAAATTCATTTATCTAATGGAACGGTTTTAAAGATGTACTATGTTTCACCTTCGTAGTGCTTGTTTACTTTGAAATATGGGGATAAAATGTAGCCTAAATTACTTTTTATAACATCATCTATCTACCAGTGCAAGTCCCGTAACAATCGGTTCAGCCGTTTTAGAGATTAGCCGGAACAAATTTACCCACAGACAGAGATTTTTTTTAAATTGTTTTATGTACAAATGAAAAGTTCTTACTTAGGAATTACAAACAGTAACTTACATTTTATTTATCTGTACAGATTTAGAATAAGTTTAAATCCGAAATTGGAAAAAAAAGGTTACAATTCTCAAGCTATGTTTCCGGATTTAGTAATAATTTACCATTATATTATTTTTTCATTTCGAAATGTAAAAAAATGTTTTAAATTTGTCATATTTTATTAAATGCAATTTTTAATCTAGCTAGTACGTTAGAAATACCATGTTCTAAAATACTTATAGCACAAGAAAAATATTTAAACAATGGTACATATTTACAATTCAAAACATGACGTAAATTTTACAATTCTGGCTTGTTGCAAACACTGAATAAAAGTTATAATAACAGTAATGGAACTGCAACTACAATTTAGTAATTGGCTTGTATACGGACAAGCTGAAGTCGTTATGACAGCATAATCTTACAAAATGGAATAGTATGTGTTTTATTACGACAATAATAAATGTGAAATTGAATATAAACACATGTGTAAACTGAGAATTACTGCTTGAGATGGGGTTTATTGCAAATAAATATGTAGTAATTTATACACTCAGAGGTATTTTGATGGTACACTTCAGTCACGCTTTTGTCTCCGAAGGGGTAGGTAGAGGCTATTAAATGTTCACTTTTCACCATCTGCATTTTTGTCACACTTAACTAGTGTTGAGTCTAGTGTTTTTGCACTTATAATACATACATACACTTATTATGACTTCTTCACCGATGATGATTTTTATATATAAAAAAAGCTTTGTTCATTTTTTCTCCATTTGCGTTCATCCATCTGCGTAACTATTTAAAAAAAGAGGCACAAATTTTACCTTCACTGTTTGATATAATATCATTATGTTAATCTATAATGTTCATCTATCTATATTAATATATATAGCAGGATAGTTTGTTTGTATATTCGTTTACTCTTAGAAATAATCTTAGAAACTACTGGTTTGAATTGAATTCTTTTTGTGTTCGATAGCCTCTTTATTGACGAAGGTTATAGGTTATATATCATCAGCTTCTATTCTGAAAAGCAATGAAGAGACCATTAAATGTCAACAAATCGGGCAAATTTATATACTTTTTTTGTAGAGATTATAAAGGACGGGATTAATTAGGTGCCGGGGATCTCCATGTATTATAATAAGTATGTTAATTCGTGTATATACAATAGATAGACACAATATCAAAAGTTTTATATAAAGCTGGATATATAATTAATGTTTTATACAAAAGAAAATGACGAAGACTAACTTGAATTGGCAGCTAAACATGAAAACTTTACGAGTACTTATCTGTACTTTGTTCAGTCAACTCTTTTGATGATATTCTTTTGTAATTTCCACTCAAAAGTTTGCCGTGTAATTATAAATCAGAATAACTCGTGGAAAGGAATATAAAAGTGAACCGAAGGTAATCTAGATGTTACCTTAGTTGGATTTTTGGTTACTGCCGACGTCAACGACGATAGAAAATTTTAAGAACTTACACATTCCCGCAATTTCGGACACGTGACGTATCGGTAAGATTATAATAATTTTGAAGGCCCCCTCAGAACATGAGACGTTGCCAGCATCCATATGATTGATTTGATTGCCTCTGTGGCGCGGTGAGTGTATCCGACTGCTACGCAAGAGGTCGTCGGTTCGATTCCCACCCAGGATTAAACTTTGTGTGATGAGCACGATGGTTTATTATGTGTCTGGGTGTTATTTATCTATAATATGTATGTGTTTAAAAATATATAAGTATGTTTATCGGTAATCTGGTTACCATAGTACTAGCTCTGCTTAGTTTGGAATCAGATGGCGTTTTGTGAGTTGTCCCAACGATATTTATTTATTTATATACCATATCTGCAACTTTTAAAGCAGCAAAAATTATTTTCTGTGTGAAAATTATAACTTCACTTTGTAACATGCGTAATAAGAGTGTAAAATATTTGTTTCAGTCTTAACTCACCACACATACGATCAAAAGCAGATGTGAAGAGGATTTTGCAAATTTTACAAATAGGTATTTATAATTACTTTTTAAGCTATTGCATAGCTTCTATCGCGGGCCTTGAGCGTGGAGACCGAATCCAGAAATTCCGTAACGATAATAACCTAACACTCGAGCTCACACGAACTCCACCGAGCACGGCCGAGCCTTTACTTAACGTGTATGATGTACATATATTATATGGTACGACTGTACGAAGCTGGCATGGATCGAGACGTGATGATAGTGAGTGTGAGGGTGAGGATGAGGATGACTGTGAGAGTGAGGGTGAGGGCGAGGGCGAGGGCGAGGGCGAAGGCGAGGGCGAGGGCGAGGGCGAGGGCGAGGGCGAGGGCGAGGGCGAGGGCGAGGGCGAGGGCGAGGGCGAGGGCGAGGGCGAGGGCGAGGGCGAGGGCGAGGGCGAGGGCGAGGGCGAGGGCGAGGGCGAGGGCGAGGGCGAGGGCGAGGGCGAGGGCGAGGGCGAGGGCGAGGGCGAGGGCGAGGGCTAGGGCGTGGGCGAGGGCGAGGGCGAGGGCGAGGGCGAGGGCGAGGGCGAGGGCGAGGGCGAGGGCGAGGGTGAGGGTGAGGATGAGGGTGCTTTTGTGTTTTTTTAAGGTCCAAAATACTTGGTACAAATGGTAATAAATTTCCACTTATCTTGCCTGGCGATTTTAACATCAACTTCGCTGATAAAAAATCAGAGCGGTTGACCACTTTTCTTTCTAAAATATTGAATTTGAAAATGAATAATGATCCACAAGAATCCACAACAAAATATGGGACCACCATTGACGCGGTATTTAGATATTTAGAAGATATCAAGTCTCAAACTTATGTTTCTTATTTCAGTTACCATAAACCTATAGTTTCAATGATAAATATTCCTGAATAACCTACATGTATTATTGTAAGACAATAAAAATATTTTAAACAATATTTACCTCTCATTTATTTAATAAAAGAAAAAAATGTTTTCTTATCGGTCACCACGCATTAATATCAAAGAAAAACAAAGGAAAAAAATACTAAAGAAACTAAAAAAAAAAAAATTATATTTACATACTCGTAAGTTGATAAAAAATGTTATTGCATAACATTTTTTATCAGCCGCTTTACCGCGGCAGTCTCCGAGTGCCACACGTCTTTTTTTTTGTTTTTATTTTGCGTGCACACGAGGCATTTTCAAGACTGCTTGGCTGCAAATGTGTCGGTGTGTAAATAAAAAACGTATCGACATCATACGATATGTTAAAAGCGGAATATTGCATACTAAAAGGTAATAAGCAAAAATAATTAATAATTTACAATTTTCGTCATGTGACGCCTGATTCGTATAGTAATTTAAAATAGATATTTGTTCCAACTTGTAAAGCACTAACTGCCTATACACTATAAGTACTTGTGACGTCATGCCTACCTGCGGCCTTATGTCCTCCGCAGCGCCATATACGAGTATAACGGGCGGAGTATAACTTCTTCTACTGTAGCTAGCTGCTCATCAGATGACGTCTCCAACTTTACATCGGGACGCGTCTCAACAATCTCGCCTACTGAACCCACCCCTCTTCTTCTATCACCCAGCTTATCTAAAACGTAAAATCTAAATCTTTTCTTATTGCTTTCTATAACGTTTAATTAGCTTCAAAATGCTCATGTTCTTGCTATGCATCTTTCCTTCATCTCTGAAGAAAGTCACCCTAAATTCATCTCCATCTAAACCCTCAACGTCACATACTAATCATCATTGCATCCACACCTGTAGTAATCCTCTCATGCTCTCCAAGGGCAATGAGCCTCATACTCACTTACACCTCAACAGGGGCCAACCTTATCATATACAAAATTCTAAACTTGCCAAAGAGTACATTCTCTTATTCAACGCATTTTCCGAGCACCTTATCTCTCCCATAATTATTAACTTAATTTCTCCGTGTCTCAAACTGTTAAATGTTAATCTTTACCGGCGATAAACGCAGTTACGAACGATAAACCAAGTCACACAATTGAATGTGGGTCCTAATGACTCGCAAATAAAATCTAATTAATTGTTTTAACTTTTACCTGGGTAGGCGAAAATCAAGATAAAATAGGTTTCGTTTATAAATAAATATAAATATTGTGGGACATTTTTTTACGCAGGGGATGAACTCACTGCCTGGGTTTTCCCGAAAGTATGCTACAGTATCGGGTTCTTCAAAAGGGGTCTCAGAATGTTTCTAAACAGTCTGCAGCGCACGTGTTGCACTTCTGGTGTTGCAAGCGTCCCAGGGCTACGGTGATCACTTACCATGGTGGGCCGTATGCTTGTGTGCCACCTTAGTAGTATAAAAAACAGCTTCATCTAGCATTAAATTAAGCTAATATAAACTTTTGGTATAGGTCTACACAACTGATAGACATACTACTATAATATGTATGTATTTAGACATTATAATAATACATGCATATTATACATAGAAAACACCCAAACTCCGAAACAAACATTTGTGGATCACAGAACCATTTGTACAGACCCGGTAATCGAGCCCAGGCAGCACGGCAGTCGCATGCATAACCACTGCGCCACCGAGGCAGTGTAATGGATCTAGATTATGTTAGTAATTTCTAGATTTTATACCTACTGCTATAATAGTCACCCATATGTCATCATAATTCGTTTAACCTTTAAGTTTGAAATAATATTTTTCTACAAAACCAAATTGGTTTATTCTGTTTAATCATGTTTAATCATTTTATTCGTTTAATCACTTCTCCTCCATATAACTTTTACTGTGATCAATTTCACGTTCATTCTTCCATACTTAAACTTTGTAAAAAGACAAGTAAAAAAAATACTTTTATGCAAACATGGTACGCTACCTCTCCTAACATAAGGAGGATCGTATTTAAAGGACAGAAAAGGATCTCTTTCTCTTTAGATTATATTTATGAGTCTATTCCAAATACAGGTTATTCGAAACAGACATTTACTTTGTAATGTAAAAATATGGATAAAATAAAATAATAATCATTTTACTCCAATGTCATGAGGGTGTATCAATAGCTACAAATAATGGTTTACTAGACTAGAAACTAATTTCACTTGACTACTCATGCAATGTTATTCCAAACAAACGTATATGGGTAGGTACAAATATTATTTTCATTGACCTTCATTAAGCGATGAAATTTAAATTCATTGAACGATGTCCATTGTAGGTTGTCTGGAAGAAATCGCGCCTTGCGATAAGACCGCCGATTGTACCCTGTAATCCATATTCCAGTTCATAATATATTTTTTGTAATTTCCTACTTTAACTTTATGGAGTACAATACATCATATTGTATTGTATTTTAAATCTATGAATGTAAAAAGAAAGAAAGAAAAGATCTATGCATGGATCGCGAAGCCTGGCGATCTGTCCTCTCTGACTATAGCACCTATTTAATCCCGTCAATATAAATTCTTCAAATATGCATATAAAGTACTTCTAAACCAAACAAAGAAATAAACTTTTCAGCTTTATAATATTAGTATGGAAGTATAGATATACTGTGAGAAAGTAGAGGGTATACAGAGTCTAGGTAGACCAAGGCTTACAACGAAGAATGCGTGAGCAGTTTGCTCTAAAAAGGAAAGCACTTCGGATATCCATACGCATGTATGAAGCGAATTAGCAGAGCATGCATGGATCGCGAGGCTAGCGATCTGTACTCTCTGATTTCTCCTTCAAGGATACAGCGTGATATCTTCACGCTTCGAATAAAGAACCATTGAAATTTATCCATAAACGACGAAAAATATTGGCTTAGGTATTATAATAGATACTTTTAAAATTGAAAAACATTTCACAAACATTTAATGTACTACAATACGGGTATCAAAGGCTGGGAATTCGTTTCAAGTACCTATTAAGTTATTTAATTTTTGTTGCGTAAAATGTATGATAACTTTTCTCTTAAATCCAATATCTGAGTACTACACCGTTGTCAAACTTCTTTCTAAGCTTCATATTCTTAGCCAAAGAATACTTAAGGGAATGCAAATCATGATCACCCAGTTACACCACTCAAAAGTATTATCATTCGCACTTCAAATAAATTGCTTCCCTACTTCAGTAGGGGAAGAATCACTTCCCAAAACCTGGTTGTGATGTAAGCACGTCTTTGTGGAGTTAATATTTAAGTGCTTTGTAGGTCCACAATTGCGTTTGTATCACTTATAGTAGGGGAGGTAGCGTTAATTTTCGCAAGGAATTTGATATTGCCTGATATTCATAACACTACATAACACTGTTCTTTACCAATACATAACACATTTGAGCGTCAGTCAGTATGGTAGTGGTGGAAATATATGTATACTGTATATGTATGGGTTCTTTTCAACCTTTTTTTTTAAGTTTTTCTTTTATTTTTATTCTTTTTTCTAGTGTTGGTATTGGTTTTTTCTAGTTTTAGCTATTAGTATTATGAATATCAGCCTGTATCAAATTCCTTGTGAAAATTAACTATTATTTTTGTAACAAATGTGGTTTATACTTTTGATTCTACTTTTAAATTTGGTACATGAAAAGAGTTACAAATAACTACTTGATACACTGATTGTTTAATCTACATACATATAGTCACACCTTTATCACCGAAAGGGTAGGCAGAGGCATACTAGACGCCTACATTTCGCTTTTTTTTGTCTTATGTAATAAATGATGGAACCAATGTCATATTAAATCGAACAGGGTTAGATTATGGCCGCCCGGTTGCTGATTTTTAATCTCAAATGTTGTAATGTATTCCAATAATAGCTGATAAAGTTGAACAAAGAAATCAATTTCTCCAGAAATCTTTTGGTGCTGAAAATTTTACTGCTCTCCATGTAAGAAACTTTAATAACATACAATGTAATTATATACAGCCATTATCGGTTAATTTCCGGTGTTTTAAATGGAAAAGTTCATAAAGCTTTCCTGTTAATATAATGAGCTTAATGTCTTGTTGAAAGATGCTCGCTTTATAACTTAAATCGAGTTAAAGAATTGCTCATACTTTTTGGTAAGCTCCGCAACAAAAAGGGAATTGTCATAACAGTTTAATTATAATTAGTAGGGCTATGTTTTCTTTTTTTATCAGTGGAAATTTACATGGATGCTATGCCGGACTCTTGTCGACTCAATGCATACAGTGCTCTTCCATCTGCCTATGGCCAGGGTCCCGGATGAGTCTCTGGAAACATTACTTCAGGGTATTAGTAAGGCTGTTAGTATGTAAGTTAAATAAATAAATAATAATCATTGGGACAACTCACACAACGCCATCTGATTCCAAACTAAGTAGAGCTTGTACTATGAATAGAATAGAATTGAAATATACTTTATTGTACACCAACTATTGGTAACCAGATAACTGATAAACCTACTTATAAATTTCTAAATACGTACATATTTTAGATAAATAACACCCAGACACATAATGAACTATCGTGCTCATCACACAAAGTTTTATCCTGGGTGGAAATAGAACCCATGACGCCACAGAGGCGGTCAGTTAGTATTTATATAAAATATTTTTTTACGATTACATACATACATACATACATACATATTGTCACGCCTTTATCCCCGAAGGGGTAGGCAGAGGCATATTTAACGCTCACGTTTCACCGTATGCATTTATGTCCCACGTAACAGGTGGTGAGCCCATTGCCGTGTTGAAATGGACAGGCGCAGGCTTCATCGACCTGCTGTTGAATTTTTTTAAGCCGCCCATATATAATGATTTTAACGTTACGATTACAGATAGTTTTTTATTTCGGATATCCAATAGTTACGGAGGTTACGGAGCTCCATAACATCCCTGATCTCAGTAAACCTTTGAATGACGTCATACTATATACATACATCTGAAATCGCTAAAAACGTAAACCCCTTTACCCCTTTAAGGGTAAAGTTTGAAGTGGGTTTTTTACAAAAGTAGATTAATCTCAAAATTTCAAGTTTCTAGGTTGAGCGTTGATAGACGAGTGAGTCATTCGGTAATTTTATTAAGATTTCCATTAAAATATTTATAAGATCAATTACAATGGCATAGTATTCGATTTTTCCCTATACTTGTATTGAATCACGGTATATTTTTGATAGCTTTTTCGTTTGATTTCCATATCTTAGCTACGGATCTCCGATTTATCTCAAAACATACCAGTTTCGTTATCCAAAATATCAAGAAAGAAAACTTTACCAATATAACATGATATTACCCTAATACTGATATTTAGGGCCCATCAGAAAACAGTCATCTGTCGTGTGAGTATGGTGTAATAATCTGAAATTTCAATCAAAGGAGTTTCCGATCCAGTAGGGATACAGAAAGCTTTGACGCACCTGTCGCGTATATGGATTATTGATGTCTGGGCAAACTTTGTCGGGTATTTATAGCAGGATATCTATGTGATGGAGTTTTGACAGGGTTATGTGGGGAAGATTACTGTTGTACTTTTACTCACATAATATAAGGCTTGAGGGATGACTTGTGAGGTTACCTAATATTGTTTTTTTTTAGCTTCACATCTTAGAAACAATAAGATAAGTATAGTAATAACGAATACTAATTACCTTTTCTAATATATTAAGCTACTGCTTAACATAGCAGAAAATTATTTTCTAATCTATAATATCAGTATAGAATTCTGAATATCATTATTTTATATTTGAAATAATTATACGCTGTTCTTCAGCAATTTGACGTAAATAAGAATATCACCTTTAATATATAGGTAGTAGTTTAGCATTGGTCGAAATTATTATATTTCCAGAAGAATTACTTAAAGTTATTTTTTTTTATTCTATTATGTTATATAAATAAAAAAAAATCTTCACACTATTTTTAATAAATCAAAGGAATTAAAATAATTGTAAACAAGTCGAAAGTAATGGTTTTTGTAAGAGAGGCAAGTATGACGGATTGCTTAATTCTTATGGAAGTAGAAAGAGTGAAACAAGTAAATTGATTTGTATATCTGGATGGAAAGTGGGATTCTGATATTGAACAAAGAATTTTGGCAGGAAATAAAGTAATGAATGAATGTATTTAGAGAGTATGTTTAGCGAGGATGGAAGATGTGATTCGGATGTAGAACGGCGAGTAGCTGCCGGAAACAGAGTTCACGGTGCTTTGTCCCAATTAGTAAAGCGACAAAGCATCGTAAAAGAAGCACGACTGGCTATTCATAACGCAGTGCTAGTGCCAACTTTGCTTTACGGTAGCGAAACCTGGGTATGTCAGCAGATGCATGAAAGTAAATTGAATGCTGTGGAGATGCGATCACTTCGAAAATTGTGCGGCGTTACTTTGGCCGAATACGTGACGAAGTGATACGCAATATGGCAGGTTTGAATGAAATTGTAAAAGGGCGTGCTCCGTTGGTTTGGACACGTCCAACGAATGAGTGAGGAACGATTGACGAAGAATATATATTGTGCGAAAGTAGAGGGTAGAAGGAGTCAGGGTAGGCCGAGACTTACATATGAAGACCACGTGAACAGATGGCTCAAATACGGAAAGGTCAAAAGTGCTCGGATACCCAGACGTGCGTGTATGAAGCGATTGATGAATCTTGAAGAAGCGAAAGAAGTATGCATGGATCGCGAAGCCTGGCGATCTGTGCTCTCTGACTACCCCATCAGGAATACAGCGTGAAGATATTTAGTTAGTTACAGCTTTATGAGCAGTCAGAAAGTGTCTATAGAGACAAGAATGACTGTACATAGAGGAGTGCTGGTCCCTACACATAAATTTGGAAGTGAAAATTAGGTATGGCAGAAGACGCATAAAAATGCGAAGCAATAAGAAGTCTGCGAAGTATATCTAGAGTGAAGTTGATGGATAAAGAAAGGAACCCCGCGATAAGGGAACATTGCGGTATGACAGAAGATATAGTGACTAAGATAGAACAAGGGATGCTAAGATGGTTCGGAAATGTGGAGAGAATGGCTGAAAATACACTCACAAAGCAGATACTTGAATTAGAATTGACTCTTGCAACATAGCAAGAGTCAATAGGCAAACTGGTAGGGGTCGACTGTGGCGTACGTATGTCATTCAAATCGAAGACTTTTTGGTAAAAGGCCAGGTCAAGAGAACGCTTAACCGGCGAGCGTCCATGAAAACACTCATACAGGTAGTAGAAGTGAAAGTTGTAAGTCAGGATCGTAGGAAGTGGAACGCAATAGTCTCTGCCTACTTCAATGGGAGACAGGCCTGATAATATGTATGTATCAACTTTAACAGTATCAATGTTCGTCTATTAATATGTTAGAAATAAATTTAGTCTTTATTCTAATCCTTTATTCTCTTAAAAAGGGTTATAAAGTTTTCCGCATCACATATTATATCTTACATTATATTCAGATCAGTTGAATGTGAGTTATAGACCTGTAACCTGTGTTCATTCATATTTATTTACATCTTGGCAACTCAAAGATATTACCTTAGTACCTTAGGGCAAAAAACAACGACTTAACTGATGGAACGTAGTTGGAACGTTTGAGTAAAATATTATACAGAAGTTGTGACAAGAAAAACACATTTCTTCATGAATGTAGACACATTGTAGTGTCAAGCAGAGTATTATAGGATGTAGATATAAGGTTAAAGATAATTTACTTTATATCATATCTGATAGGGTACAGTTTGTCCTTGCTTTTGAAGGCTTAACCCAAGTCACAGAATTCATATATTATAATACCACGCCTGTGAGCATTTTTACAAAAGTGATACATTTTGTTCGTGAGTTTCTACGTTTCTATGTCCCTTGACTTTTTTTTAAATGAGAGTATTGCTTTTTAATTGCATATAGCTACGCACTATTTATTTATTTATTTTATTCAGTATCAGTGAAAAAATTCTATGTGGGTAGTCACAACAAATATACAAAAAAAAATTAAGCTCTCGTAAATCTACTCAATTTTAATTAATTAATTTCTTTTTTTTTACATTTATTTTGGTACATCCTAATGCCAATATAATACACTCACCGGCTGTGTGTCATCTCCATACAATTATTCCTACATAAAAAGATATTCACCATAAAAAATCACAAGCACAAAGATGGAGGCACTGAAGAATTCCTTTGCAGAAACCATGAGTGGGATTGAAGAACGGCTGGCTGGTTTTGAGTCTGATCTTCAACGAAGCACAAAAGTCCAAAATTCTCCAAATCTGGTAAGTTTGACATCGGAATTCTCAACATTTAAATCCTTCGTGCTGAGTACAATATCAGCGTTTCGTACTCAAATGGAATTCCTTGCACGTGAGTTGGACAACGCCGAGATGCGTGGTCGTCGTAAAATTTTGTTGATACATGGCGTTCCTGAAGAGCAGGCTGAACAAACATCACAAGTTGTAGCAAAAATTATATCCAATAATTTAAAACTGACTGATGTCACAAATGATGATATTAAGCGATGTCAAAGGATGGGTCGGTCTTCAGGTTCCAGCAAGCCTAGACCTATCCTAATAAAGTTCCAGCAGGTAGCGGTCCGTGACAAAGTGTGGTTCACCAAAACAAAGTTTAAAGGCACTGGAATCACACTTTCGGAGTTTTTGACCCGCACACGACATGAAGCCTTTATGGCTGCACGCGAACGTCTTGGTGTCTCTAAATGTTGGACGCGGGGAGGCCATGTGTACATTCTTGGCCCGGATGGTACGCGACACCGTATTGCTTCTTTGATCGAACTCAATCGGATGGAATGGGACGTACAGAAGGCAGCACCCGCTGCAAAGGGTACGATGAAGTCCAGGCGAGTCGTCAATAAGAAGTAGTTCAGCTTCGTTTATGTCTCCTTGATGGCGTAGGTGTCTTTTTAATTGCATTGCATCTGGGCTCTTCTCTCTTTGCACATAATATGTACTTTGTTGTCTTTTTTCATAATTTTCATTGTTAACATTCAACTTTACTTGTTCATAGTACAGTACTTATTGTTTTGTTTTACATATCTTCATAGTACAGTACTTATTGTTTTGTTTTACATATCTATTATTATTCACTTCAACTTTTAGTTTAAGGCATTTGTGGAAAAATAACTGGTTGAATGACACATTTATTAGGTTTAATTTGACAACTGACAATGACAAATGTAGGTTTATTAATTATTTATTTTTTTTGTTCTATACCATTTGCTTGTCCGTCGGACCGGCAATGAGCCCTAGTCCATTCAGCCTAATTAATGAGTATGAGTTGGCTGTGATTATGGAGATGCCTAGATGTTTTTATCGTTATTTTTTTTTTAATCTGATTATTGCTCTGCTTACTGTGTATGTGAATATTCTTCTAGTCTAATCATTCAGCACAACTGGCGGGTGGAAATATAGCGTTGAAGACTATAATATTATTATTATTATTTTTTTGGATTATTGTAATATTATATATATATATGTATAATTTTTTTATACATATATTTATTAATTACTAATTTGAATTTGTTCTATCTTATGTTAGAAGCGTGTGACTTCAGTGATGATGATGAGAGTTTTAATAGAGCTAGCAGCCAGGATGATAGCTTTATGAGTCTACCATCTTTAGACCAGTCTATTGAGGCCCAATTTTCTGATGTACCAAGGAATTTTAATGTAGTCCATATCAATGCTCAGAGTATTCCCGCCCATTTCCCAGAGATGCTGACCGCATTTGCCTGTAAAAATATTCACGCAGTTTTGGTCTCAGAAACGTGGCTAAAACCCTGTCTGCCTTCTATTCCTTACACCTTGCCTCACTTTCACCTGATTCGCAACGATCGCTTAACTAGAGGTGGTGGTGTTGCTATTTATTTGCGTGACCATATTAATTTCAATGTCTTGGAAATGTCACCTCAGCCAACACCATCAAATGTTGGGGAGTCTATATTCATTGAGGTGCAGCTTTTTCATACTAAGGTGCTACTCGGTGTTCATGTGAAATTAGTTTTTTTTCGTCATTTGAAAATATAATGGAACGTCTTTCTCCCTCATACAGCCATACTATTGTTATGGGCGATTTTAATACTTGTCTCCGGAAAAATGATCCTCACTCGCTTGCTTGCTCCTCTACCTTTTCTAGCATTATCGAATCCTGCAACTAATCTATCCTGCCTTTAAATGTCACACATCACTTTCCCAATTGTGTACCATCCCTCATTGACCTTATCCTTGTTTCTTCAACTGATTTAGTTGATACGCACGGGCAAAGCACAGCTGATCAATTTTCATATCATGACTTAATCTATCTCTCATATAACCTTCACCCTCCTAAACCTAAATCCAGAATCCTTATGCAGCGCAATTTTAGTGGCATGGATCTCGATAAACTATGTGAAGATGCAGCAAACATTGACTGGGGTTCACTTTTATCTACAGATTGTATTGATAACAAAGCTAGTATTTTAACAAATAATATAATTGAACTTTATAATATACATGCACCAATCCGTGCAGTGAGAGTGCGACACTTGCCTGCACCTTGGATTACAGCTGAAATCAAATCTATAATTGATAAAAAAGCTGCAGCTAAATGTAAGTATAAGCGTCGGCCTACATCTGAAAACCACGTGAAATATTTAACCTTAAGAAATCTCTGCAATAAGGTGTGTAGGAAAGCACAACGCCAACATATCCATAAATCGGTCCAGAACGGGGACCCTGCGAAAATCTGGAAATTTCTCAAAACATTAGGGGTTGGGAAGCCTAAACAACAAGATATTCCTAAAAGAATTGATATCGATTTATTAAATCAACACTTCTGCTCGTCTTCACATTATGATCTATCTAACAAAGCAAATACGTTACAATATCTTTCATCGCTTTCAACTCCTACTTTTACACCGTTTCTTTTTGAACAATTGTCTGCTTGTGATGTTAAGAGATGCATTATGTCGCTAAGTTCCAACGCTGTGGGCACTGACTGCTTGAGTCGTAACATGGTTGTGCCAATTCTAGATGAAATTCTTCCCATATTGTGTCATGTCTTTAACCACTCCTTATCTTGTAGTATATTTCCGACAACGTGGAAAGAGGCACAAATTATCCCCATCCCAAAAAAATCTAACCCTACATCCTTTGCTGAGTATCGTCCCATAGCCATTTTACCTTTCCTTTCTAAAGTCCTGGAACGGTTTGTACACACCCAACTAAGCTCATTCCTTACCAAAAACCTCCTCCTTAACCCTTACCAATCAGGCTTTCGACCAGGACATAGTACAACTAGTGCGTTGATCAGTGTTACTGAAGACATTAGGCTGGGCATGGAAAATGGAAATCTTACTGTGCTGTCCTTACTTGATTTCAGTAATGCTTTTAATACAGTGGATTTTCAAATCCTGCTCGGCATATTGCGATCAATTAACATATCTCCAACAGTTATTGATTGGTTTCACAGTTACCTGTTTGGACGACGTCAGCGTGTACGCATTGAAGAATCATTTTCTTCTTGGTGCGACACGACTGTGGGCGTACCGCAGGGTGGCGTTCTATCCCCATTACTTTTTTCTATTTTTATAAACTCCATCTCTAAATCATTACTATCATCCTACCACCTTTACGCAGATGATCTACAGATCTATATGCAGGCTCCAGTGCTAGAAATTGCAGAGGCTATATCAATTATTAACTCTGATTTAAGGCGAATATGTAGGTGGGGCAAACAATATGGACTTAGTGTGAACCCCACCAAAACTCAGGTGGCTGTTATTGGCAGTCCTAACATGATGTCACGCATTGATTGGTCACAATTGCCTAGTATATTGTTCAACGGTGTTACGATACCCATTAGCGAAACTGTAAAAAATCTGGGTATTTTGGTGGACGGCACACTTTCCTGGCGACCCCAATTGCAGGAAGTCAGCAGGAAGCTGTTTGCATCTGCAGGATCCCTGCGTCGACTTCGTAATTTTCTGCCAATGGCTACTAAAATTGCGCTTGCTCAATCCCTTCTTCTTCCCATACTAGATTATGCCGATGTCAGTTATCTCGATATAACTGAAGAACAACTTGATAAGCTTGAGCGCCTACAAAACTTTTGCATAAGATTCATATTTGGATTACGCAAATATGATCACGTAACTGAATATCGCAACTTGCTCGAGTGGCTTCCAATTCGCCTTCGACGGAATACTCATATCCTTAACATGCTTTACAATATACTGTTCCATCCGCGTACCCCAAATTATCTTAAAGAACGATTCATGTTCCTTAATGACACACATTCTAGATCCCTGAGGTCATCGGAATCTTTGGAACTGGCAGTACATAGTCATTCCACTAGATTTTTCGATAAATCTTTCACCGTACAAGCTGTGCGGCTATGGAACGCACTGCCTATATCGATTAGACGAGCACAGTCGCTGGTTGCCTTTAAACATATGTTAAAGAATCACTATTTAACTCAATAGTTAATTCCTTATCACGTCTAAGTAATTATTATGAGGTCGATAATCATCTGCACACTGTATTTTATTATGGTATATCATATTATCTCCAATACATCATTTTGTGTATAGTTTATGACTGTATGCATATATTGTATGTATACAAGTATTGGTGACAATGTATATATTTATATGTATGTAGATATTTTCAGTAGTTTGTGTATTTGTTTATTGGTATGTATGTATTGTTCGAATTGTTTATGAAACTTTATACTTCTACACCTAAACTGCCCATTTTTCTGACTGTTGACATCTCTCTCTCTCTCTCTCTATCCATCCTAAGGTTGCCTGGAAGAAATTGCTGTTTAGCGATAAGGCCGCCCTTTGTACAATATTATATGAAATGTATTGTTAATTAACTTTAACTTGGTGTACAATAAAGTTTATTCTATTCTATTCTATTCTATTCTATTCTATTCTACGTTGGTACACAACACTTGGTTAGTACAACGAATGAGAAAAGAAAGATTGAAGCAGAATATTTATTGTGCATAAGTAGAGGGTGGATAGAGTCATGGTAGACCGAGACCGAATGTGAGCAGATTGGTCAAAAATTTAAGGGTACTATATAATTTAAGGATACCCAGACGTATTTGTTTGAATCGACTAATGAATCTGCAGAAAGTGAAAGAAGTAAATATGTATCAAGAAGAGTACCCTTCCGGCATCGCATTTAGCTAACTCGTAACGTTGATTTAGTTGTAAATAATATCATCTTCTAATTCACATGCCTGCTGCCTGTGTTACTTACATAAAATGTGTTTTATGAAATGAATTAAATATATTTTATTGAAACAAATAAATCATTATGAAAATTCTGATTTACCATTTAAATAAAGCTTAGCTCGAGTGCCGTGCACCTGTGGAGGGTCAGAATAAGAAACATAAATTTATACGCTTGATATGTACTTAACTTAGTTATGTGTATTCAATACAATGATATATTATGAAATAATTGGTTCCAGCCCACACTAAGCTGTTGAGGATGAGCATCAGTGTATTTTCACATTGCACATTAAAGAATGTGATGTTAATTTTGTCAGGTCATACTTACTATGAGAGTATTTATTTATAAAAAGTACATCCACATTATACATGTTACGGCACTTACATATTTTGTATAAGAAGGTTACTTTTCTGATATGTATACAGGTAGTACATAGCATTCATAAATACATGCGGTAAATAACAAATACTAGGCAAAATACAGAAACAAATAAGTGTTAAACTAAGCACTTAAATAAATTATATCTACGTAGCGATGGCATTTGTTGACACTTTAAAGTCCTACAATAATAATATAGCTAAAACATGCTAAAACATGAGAGTAACGTAGGTAGAATAGGTTTGAAACTCGCTACCTGTATTATCTCATAATCGATTTAGACCGACACCAAAACTCTGTCACATTAGCGCACCAACTGGCTCAATATTTATTGAAGCGGAGCTCCCATGGAGCAAGAAGAGTGCATGCATGCACGTTGAACTCCTCCGTAATAACGATTTAAAAAAAACATGTGATTGAGTGTAATGAGGAGTAGGTTTTTATGTTGAGAAATTTAACTGAATTTGACTGCCTCTGCGGCGCGGTGGAAGTGAATCCGACTGCTACGCAAGAGGTCGTGATTTCGATTCCCACCAAGATAAAACGTTGTGTAATGAGCACGATGGTATATTCTGTGTCTGGGTGTTATTTACGAGTACCTACCTTTCTATAATATGTATGTACTCGTATTTAGAAATGTATAAGTATGTTTATCAGTTATCTGGTTACCATAGAACAAGCTCTGCTTAGTTTGGAATTAGATAGCGTTGTGTGAGTTATCCCAACGATATTTGGGTAAAAAATTTTGCTATAATTAAATTCTGCATAGGAAATCCCATGTAAATAAAAAAACATACGCTTTTTATATTTTCCAGTAAACTACAGTAAAAATATATTCAATGACCTTAAAAATTTGGTGTGTGTATCATACGTAGATCACATAGAAATCAGTACAGACAAGTATAATAATTTCACCCTCAATCACAATATCCCAACCCGAACTTTGATGTGGGACAATTCTTCAGGGAACATCTTTTCTGTGATACACACTACACACGTCGCAATACATGAAATATTCATCATATAACCTTACACCATGGTCATACATAAATAAATAGTTGTTATCATATTAATATAAGCTTCATTTATGAAGCCTTATTATTAACCAACTCTATTAAAACTTACTGACTGAGTACTAACTATTTACTGACATTATTACTAACTATTTACTTAGTGACTGAATATGATTACAATACATATGTTTATATATACACATTTCATATTCCAGTGGTGGAGGGCCATTCATGATCGGCAATCAGACGTGATCTTTTAAAAATGAATCTAGCTTCATGCATTCTCTCACGTCTGACTCCAGGAATACCATATACATTTTTAATACCACTGAGGTGGCTGACATGCATACGGCCTGACGTTAAATCAACGGTACCAGGTGCCAATAGCATGGTAGTCGTTAAACTTGAGGGTTTTGAGGGAGGTTACATTTTTTTTAACGGTAGGTAGACAGTTGTGACGTCATGGCTACCTGCGGCTCAGCGCGAGCCAGGAGCGGTACCTTGCCCCCGCGACCTCACGTCCTCCGCAGCGCCGCACTATAACGGGCCGCACTAGCGGTCCTCAGCCCTTCTTCTAATGTAGCTGCTTACAAGGTGACGTCTCCCACTTTATCTTAGGACACATCTCAACGATTTCGCCTACTGAACCCACCCCAACATTTTTGCTTATTTTCTAAATTCTTACCATATAATTGCTTTGTAAAATATAACGTTTTCTGTACTAAATAAATGCTCATGTATTTGCAAAATCTTTCCTTGATCACTGTACGTAAGTAACCCTAAATTCACACCCTATCTACACTCTGAACGTCGCAATGGCGCCCTACACAGTCTACCTAGCCTAGCCTACCCCAGTCCATTTTAACGTGGCGATAGGGTCGGGAGTGCTAATGTACAACCTCTGATGTTGCAAACTTTCATATTTGACCACTTTTGATCAGGTGAGCATGTCGCCGTCTCAGTAGTTTAAAAATAAAATCAAATAAAACTTCATCAAAGTCAATGATCTAATTATTCACGGTCGGTTTGAATACAATGCTGTAGATTGATATTAGTTCCGAAAATGTTCAAAAAGAGGCAATAGGTGGCATTACATTCTAATTGAGTCGCTTTATAACTTATTATTGAATTATTTTTTTATAAATATCGTGGGACAAATTTTTTTCATACACACCGCCGTTTAACCCATAGTAAGCTAATATAAGCTTGTGTTATGGGATCTAGACGACTGATAAACATACTTATATTATTTCTAAATACATACATACTATACATAAGAAACACCCAAGCTCCGAAACAAACATTTGTGTATCACGCAACTATTTTCCGAACCGGGAATCGAACTCGGGACCTCAGTCGCGTCAGTCGCATACACTACGCCACCGAGGCAGTCAAATTAAGGCTTTGCTCCGAGGTACTACCATTTGTTTGGAACATCACTGGAATTTGGGGGCCCCAAAAATTTTCCACTAATTTTCGTATTACTACTAACACCACTCGTGCTACTTAATGTACACATAGGATGTAAAGCTAAACGGCGATTATTTCCAACACTCTTAATCTTCCAAAAATCGATACTCATTTTCTTATCAAGGTGTACATTTGTTTCAGAAATGTGAAACCACACAATGGCACCTTCGTACGTGCGCAGGAGTGGACACGGTCAGCCGGACAGCTTCCTTATGAAGGTCGACACCAAGACCTGAGAATGCTCTACCAACCCGACAGTTTACATCTGTAATAAGATGGAGGTCGCCTCTGTTTTACCCACCTATGTAAGTTTATTTTAGAACTACATACATATCTACTTTCATACTTACATACGTACTTGAAAGTCCTCAGTCGGTTTAGTTTTCAGAACAAATGTCATCATATTTACCTCACCATGAATGAATCACTCTATAGGTTAAACTCGCATGATAATCCGTTCAGTAATTTGTACGTTTATCACAAATAAACGCTGCGAACGACTTTGTTTTATAATATGTAACGATGTAAAGATATGAATACAGCCGTCCTTATATGATTTTTCGGTTGTTAATACTTCAATGGCTTAAAAATATATTTATCCGACTACCACAACCAATTTTGTAAAGTAATTTAACAATGTAATTGCCCGCGCCAACTGGAGTACAATACAAAATCCATTTTTTCTGAGAATACTTTCTTTTCGAACTTAGAATGTTTTGAAGTATAATGGTTTAGTACTAAACTCATTATTAATGTTTTTTATTACGAGAATAGCTTCGAGCTTAATCTCGGCTGGTATTTTACTTTTGTTTGTGCAATTGACTTTTCCCAATTAATATGAATGGGTTTTTATTACGAAATTTGTTTAAGTAGCAGAATAAGAATGTAGGACTAAATTCACGAAGAATTTAATAACAAGTTAATGCCCGTGGATCGGAAGTTTTCTAATATTCATCATGATCATCCGAGCGTTTATCCCAGTTACGTCTCGCAACGCCTGATGTCCGCTTCCCTACATTTTTTCCTCCACTTCGCCCGAACGCCAGCATTCTGTGTAGTGAACCCATTGGCACGTATTTTAAACCCTAAGAAGGTCTTTTGGGTCTTTTCCTTTTACTAGAATCAGACAGGGATAGCATGGCTAGACAATTGCTCCCTACATAGCCCAGCGGTTGCCCCAGGACATGACCATACCATCGAAGGAGACGCAGTTGCGACTTATCTGAAATGTCACGAACACGAACGTCTCTTCTTATAATACCGAAAACTTTACTTGACATAACTACCTTCACGCTGTATCCCTAACGGGGTAGTCAGAGAGGACGGTTATTTTGCTTTCTACTCGCTTCATACATGTACGTCTTCCGAGTAGGTACTTTTGACCTTTCCGTATCTGAGTAATCTGCTCATGTAGTTCTCCTTCTACTTTCGCACAATATTATATATTATATTCTTCGCCAATCATTCCATATAAACTATATTATTTATTCGTTTCGATATTTAGTTATACCTAAAATCAAATGCTAAATACCAGCCATAAAGAACAAATATAAAGTTCATCACAGTCTCACAATCCAGATAGGGCTAAAGAAGCAACTGGGAATACACTAAGATGAAGAAGAACACTCCAAATATATTATACTACTAGTTGACGCCCGCGGCTTCGCCCGCGTAGTTAAGTTTTCCCGTTCCCGTTTCCCACAGGAACTTGTTCCCGGGATATAAAGTAGCCTATGTATTATTCTGATGTATAAGCTATATTATTGTAAAGTTTCATTAAAATCTATTCAGTAGTTTTTACGTGAAAGAGTAACAAACATCCATACAAACTTTCGCATTTATAATATTATTAAGATTAAAATTTATAATTTTTAGAAAACCAAAAATGGTAATAATTGGTCTTTGAAGCTTAAAACCAGAACATGTTATTTCTTATTCATCTCAAACATCAATAAATTTTCATTATTGAATATGACTGAGACTTCAAAAGGGATGTAGGCAAAACGAAATAGGTATTATGGTAAAATGTCTCAAATATAAATATCCAATTACTTTGGATAAACCCAATTTGTATACTTAAAAGGCAATTCATACATGTTTAGCCGTAGGAAAAAAATTATTATCAGAACGTGAAGGTCTTTGAAGATTACGTACAGATTAAACAAAATCTTAAATACTTTTAGATAACTACCTACTCTATGTACATAATATAGTCATCAGGTCTTGTACATTATCACGACAAGCAGTCCGAGACTACCAGGACTTTAATTGGTCGTACTAATTAGTGTCTAGCACATAAGACCTTTCAGCCTTTTTGTTACCACCTCACTAAAAAGGCAACGGGTTCAAAATTTCTTCCAAATTTAACATCTAAAATAGACACATATTATTAAATTTTTTCGGCTCTTTAGACCCACCCCAGTTCCGTGCTTCGGAAGGCACGTTACGCCATTGGTCCCGGTTGCCAATAAAATGGCAGTCGTTAAGCCAAGTAGGAGGCCCTATGGGCGGCTTAAAAAAATTTCAACAGCAGGTCAATGCAGCCTGCGCCTGTCCATTTCAACTCGGCAATGGGCTCACCACGTGGGACAGAAATGCAAACGGTGAAACGTGGGCGTTAAATATGCCTCTGCCTACCCCTTCGGGGATAAAGGCGTGACAATATATATGTATGTATGTATGTATGTAGGTCTTGTACATTATCACGTTTCTGCCGTAATTATAACTTGTGACCCCTGCTGAAATGTAGAAGCAATAATCTTGACTAACATGAATAAATGTTTTTCATTTCATTTCAAGAAACCCTTTTCAATTGAGTGAGAAAATGTTTGCACTCAATTTGTTTCTTCTCGAGACCATACTCTTTCTCGTTCAGAGAATCAGCATTGCCATACAACGTGGCAATATGGCCATCCTTATGGGAAACCTTACCGATTGACTTTGATGAAAATGAATTCTTTTTTAGTAGTGTTTTCTGTAAATTCATGTCAAATTTTAAATGTTTATTAAATATTTTCTTTTTATGCACTCAAATGTTTTGCACTCTATGAAATTTGGTAGTCTTAAAAACATTAAGGTTTATTCTTTGGCCTTTCAAGTTTCGTTAAAATAACAAAAACAAAATTTGGCTATTATATTTTTATCCACTCTTATTTTAATCATTCCTCGCAAAGTAAGGCTTTAATTTTAATATTGATCCTTATAACAAACTTATACAGCCTTAGAATAGTTGTAAATAGATATAGGGGCTAAATATTGATTACGAGAAGATTCGTTTTAAGGTAAAGTTTTGTAAAACGATTACAATTACAGTTTAATATTATAAAAAATTAATTCTAAGCCAACTTAAAATAACTAAAAACCAACGACCTAACATGCGTCATAAAATTTCTCCGCATCGCAGTCCTCACGTGGTAGCGTTCCCAGAAGACTGGCAGCATTACCACGTTGTATGGCAATGTTTAACCTTTGTGCAAAAACGAAACCAGCCTTCTAAACGATTACTTTTTTTTTTTTTTTTTTTTTTTATTTGTATCTTAAAAATATACATTATAATGATTCTTGGCACCCGTAAACCCTTACAGGTTTGTGTGGGTGTTGCCCACTTCTCTTTTAAACATACTTTAAACTTACTTAACTACGTAACCTACACTTATTGTCCAATATCGCAAACCAATAACCGAAAAAATTTACTAAATTAAACTTTTTTTTTGTCCATGAACTGGATGTGTGTGGGTAGTAATAAAACACTGTTCGTCGTCACCGAATGACTTCACCTTGTGAAGTACTATGTTCATATCTCAGGTTATAGTCATGAGATGAGTGAACATTTGTTGATTTTCCATTTAGTAGCGTTTCGGAAGGCACGTTATGTCCCTGATATCTGACATAGACAAATTGTCACGTCTTTATCGCCGAAGGAGTAGGTAGAGGCATACTTTACGCCCACATTTCACCGTTTGCAATTTTGTCCCACGTAACAGGTGGTGAGCCCATTGCCGTGTTGAAGATGGACTGGCACAGGTTGTGGCGACCTGCTGTTGAAATTTATTTAAGCCGCCCTTAACGACTGACATGTTACTGGCAACTGGGACCAACGGCTTAACGTGCCTTACGAAACACAAAACACTTGCAAATGTAAATGCCATAAAGTGGTCACCCATCTTAGGACCAACCATAGTGAAAGTTGCTTAACGCAGTGATCGTTTTCAGAACACTAAATCCGCGATGCCGCGAGCGCTTCGTTGATACCTGGAACTAGTAAATAGTTGTAATTGAGCCAAGTTGAAGGCTACATGGGTGTTTTAAAAAAAATCAACAGTAAGTAGTTACACTGCTTTGAAATCCATCCAGACTTAAGGTTTGTAGAAGGGAACAAAGAAAACTACTTAAACATAAAAAAAAAGAAAGAAAAACATTTATTCAGGACGCACATTTGTCCAAAAGAAAAATAAAATATATATTTATTTATATATATAGCAACCAATACAAATAAAGTGGAATGTGGAATGAGGAAGTGAAAGAAGCAGTTCGAATGAAGAAGAAAGCATGGCTAGACTACTTAGCCTCGCGGAATGATTTTAATATGAAAGAGAGATACAAGCTGCAGAAAGTTAACACGAAGGCACTTATAGAAGAAGCTCGTGAAAGGTGCAGAATGAAAGCGGATGAAAGGTTGTCGTCCAATTTCCGGGATAATGCCAAGCTCTTCTGGAAAGAGGTAGGCAAGACCCGGAGTTGTTCGGCAATCTGCAGTATGAATAAAGTGCTTAGTGTTAACAATGACGTCCTAACAGACCAAAGTGACGTCCTGCAGAGATGGAGTGAATATTATGGAAAGATGTATGCAAGAAAAGACAGAGATGCCACATCGGGAAGTGGAGCTCACTTCGATGCTCCGGATCCCGATGTCATTGAAGTCATTAGTATGAAAGAAATAGAACAAGCGATAAGAAGTATGAAATGTGGTAAGGCTGCGGGAAAAGACAGAGTCACTGCTGAGATGATCAAGTACGGTGGGTCGCGTGTCTGGGACACACTATGTCTGTTATGCAACTTGTGCTGGCGGACGGGTGAGGTCCCAGATGACTGGCGAGTAGCAGTTGTAGTACCTATTTACAAAGGGAAAGGCTCGCGCCTAAACTGCTCCAGCTACAGGGCGATCAGCTTGGTCAGCTTAGCTAGTAAGGTGTATGCAAAGGTTATAACGGCACGAATGCAAGAAAAGTCTGAAAGGTATTTATGGGAGGCTCAATGCGGATTCCGACGTGGAAGAGGTTGCATGGATCAAGTCTTTTCTCTCCGCATGATCGCGGAAAAGTTTGTGGCTCTTAGCCAGAAGGTTTTCTGCGCTTTTGTGGATCTAGAGAAAGCATTTGATAACGTTGTGAGAGAAACGCTGTGGGACTTGCTGCCAGGATATGGTGTGGACGGCTCGCTACTGCGGGCAATACAGTCGCTTTATAGGGACTGTAAGGCTTGCGTGCGAGTAGGGGGGGATGTGTCACCTCTTTTTGATGTCTGTACAGGCGTGAAACAGGGATGTGTCATGTCCGCCTGGCTGTTCATAGTGTATCTGGACAGTTGCCTGCAGAAGTTGAAAGATTTTAATATGGGTGTGAATTTGGGTGACTTTACAGTAAACTGTCTGCTGTACGCTGATGATGCGGTGCTCATGGCCTCATCAGAAGCCGACCTTCAGGCATTAGTCACTAATATGAAAGAGGGGTGTGAAAGTAAGGGTCTCCGCTTGAATGCAAGTAAAACTAAGGTTCTAGTATTTGAAAGAGGTGACGTAAGAACTAAATGCGAGATTAGGGTAAACCAGGAACGTCTAGAGCAAGTGAATGAAATTGTGTATTTAGGAAGTATGTTTAGCGCGGATGGAAGATGTGATTCGGATGTGGAACGGCGAGTAGCTGCCGGAAACAAAGTTAACGGTGCTTTGTCCCAGTTAGTAAAGCGACAAAGCATCGTAAAAGAAGCACGACTGGCCATTCATAACGCAGTGCTAGTGCCAACTTTGCTTTACGGTAGTGAAACCTGGGTATGTCAGCAGATGCATGAAAGTAAATTGAATGCTGTGGAGATGCGATCACTTCGAAAGTTGTGCGGCGTTACCTTGGCTGGCCGAATACGTAACGAAGTGATACGCAATTTGGCAGGTTTGAATGAAAGTGTCAGCGTTAAGCTGGAAAAGGGCGTGCTCCGTTGGTTTGGACACGTCCAACGAATGAGTGAGGAACGATTGACGAAGAATATATATTGTTCAAAAGTAGAGGGTAGAAGGAGTCAGGGTAGGCCGAGACTTACATATGAAGACCACGTGAGCAGATTGCTCAAAAACGGAAAGGTCAAAAGTACTCGGATACCCAGACGTGCGTGTATGAAGCGATTGATGAATCTCGAAGAAGCGAAAGAAGTATGCATGGATCGCGAAGCCTGGCGATCTGTCCTCTCTGACTACCCCGTCAGGGATACAGCGTGAAGATAGTTAATTAGTTAGTTAGTCAATACAAATAAACTAAAACATAAAGATAAACAATAACAATAATCAAAATTTGTAATTGATGCCAAATTTTAAATATATATAATTTAGTGTGCGAGCCTGAAAGGATGGCCATCTCAACATATATGCTACATATCATCGGTAGTGACAATATGCAGCACTGATTTTAAGATGGCCCCCATCTACGACGTCACGTACGTTTACACAGTCCCCCTTGGCAAAATGACATGCCCTTTTGGCATTACGCCAGCAAAAAGAAATTTCCATAGAGAGCTGCAATAAGGGATCTACTGCCTTATTGGGGCACGGACTAGGACCTAGGACTGAGGACTTGACATCATAATAACAAGAAAATAATAAATACTGAAGACTAGGCTGTATGGACTAAGTTTCCTTTACCTGCCCAAGATGGGCGAAGATAACTAAAAAAATAACGGGTCTAACAAATAAAACAAAAAAGAAAAAAAAATTATATATATATTTTTTTTTTGCAGTAAATAAATCAAACTTATCCGCAAAAAACTAAGAAATAAGAAATTGATTTGTGCTGAGACTTAAATATTGACAATTTAAACGTTGCGTGAGTGTATGTCTGATGAACGTGTTTGGAATTCAAGCAAAAGATCAACAAAATATTGTGAATTACGTTCACCCTAGATTGCATCCCATACCACTCACAATAAAAAAAAACAACTACTAATGTCATGCGTGTATATTCGAAACCATCTTTGCTATCTCTGTGATGTTAGTGCTGTGTTTACCAGGAATGACAGTGCAAAACCAACGAAACAGAATTCATTATGAGTAAAATATTGCAATACATCAATGTTGACCACACTGGAAATTCGATTGACCATTGAAAAAATATTAACATAATATACCCCTTCATACTAAAATACAGACATAATATGCACACATGTACGCGTGTAGAACTATACCCACGCTGACGCTACCAAGTAAAAAGAACAAATTTAATAAATTAGTTCAAGATATATACAGTTTTCTATAACATACGCCACAGAGCGTAATATGTCATAACCAGTAAATAACATTTATGGCATTATTCTCCGTCTCAGTCAGTTAAATCATGTAACAAGCCTAAGTCGGGCGACATATTAATACACTCAATGGTTTTATGCCATTCCCATTCAGCCGATTCAACTTGCTGTGATTTATTTGCGAAATATGGGATTATTATGCGGATATAATTCATAAAGACTGTGTTAGATTTATGTTAACGAATGATAAATATTTACATTGGCACTTATTGTGGCAATTATTTACGCTTGTTGTGTGGTAGTGCAAAATTTGATTGTTATACTTTGTAGTTAAAAGTAGATGTTAAAATGACCCATTTTGGACGAGGTAGCTTTACTTGCAGTTTTCGCGAGCTTTTCAGGGATTTTTTAAGACTTTTTACTACTTTTTTTTTTCTTGTGGAATTTAAAAAGCCACACATATCCCTTTCATCTTTGGCCGGGAGTCCCGGGTGAGTCTTCGGGAGGATAGCCCCAGGGCTCCCAATAGACTTTGTCAGCTACCGCGGCTTCGTTCATATATACTCTGAATCCCTATGGCATCCATTTAATCGCGTAAGAAAATTTGCCTGATTTGTAATCATTTATGATTACTGCTCCGCTCTCAATGGTAGTAGAGTGATGATATTAGTTTTCTCGATAAATGGGCTATCCAACACAAAATTATTTTTCAACTCGAATTAGCTATTCTTGACATTATCACGTTTAACTAAAAAATAGCCATTCAACTCTTTAATCATATAGTATAGATTGTTTAAAACTTGGGTCTACGAAGGTTATAACCAAGTAATCTGGATCTTGACTTGAAGTACTGAAAGGACTTCCTAATTCAGCAACGAAACTCATATCCGGTTGCCGGATATTCCCCGTCTCGTTTATTGGACTCCCGGATATTTAATAGTTGAGTACTGTCTTAGTATCCTTTTCATCTATTATATTCGTAATTAAAATATCTTCATCACGATAATATTAGTTTTATAGCTGAGTCCCACGGCTTCGCCTATCACGAACTTCCAACCTCGTAGCATCTGTTTTTTCATATGTGCCTGTATTTACAAGCAAGGGATTGGCGTGTATGGATATTACATATTATCTATTACTAGGTAATCCCACACGGCTACGCCCGTTACATACTTTGAACCCCGTGGCAGCCATTTAATCCTGTCGTTTATTAAATTCACAATAATGTATGAACATTTTCCAAATGAGTTGATTACTTCTCCGCTCTCAAGTACCTATACGCCCGCACGGCCCGGTCGAATTTGGTTACACGGGATTAATTTCATATCATCATATCTCGTAAGATATTCATTTAATTTGCAAGGTGTAAAGGACCAAAATAATCTTCCTGAAGCCAATTAATATATTAAAAATGATAAGGATTGACAATGTATTTGTGTAAATAGCCTTCAAATTACCGCTTAATAATTGCTGGTTATTTAAAGTATTAAAATGGGTATAGTAGGTGATCATTTGTGGATTATTTGTAGACCTATATTAAATACACAATTCCACCATACATTAATTTGTTATATCTCAAAGGGTTTAGGCAGCGTTTTCGTTAAAAGCTCTCAGACGGCTCATTTTTTCCGAAGCCCCCAACATAATTCGTTATAATTAAGTTAATGTATACAAAAACTTAACAAATTATACATAAAAAAATTTCCCTATGAATCACTCTAATTATTAAAAAAAATTGCATCGAACTTCATGGTTTTTTTAAAGATCTATAGATCTTATAAGATGCTTATAAGCATACATAGGGACAGACAGCGAAAAACGACTTTGTTTTATAATATGTAGTGATGTACTGCCTCAGTGGCGTAAGTAGTAGGTATACGGTTGTATACGAAGGTTTTGGATTCGATTCCTTGGTCCGAAATAAATACTTGCGTGATCCACAAATTTTTGTTTTGGCGTTTGGGTGCTTCCTATGTATTGTTGGGACTTACATATAAAGATCACGTGAGCAGACTGCTAAAATACGGAAGGGTCAAAAATACTCGGAAATCCAGACGTGCATGTATGAAGCGATTAATGAATCTGCAGGAAGCGAGAGAAGTATGCATGGATCGCGAAGCCCGGTGGTCTGTCTTCTCTGACTTCCCCGTCGGGGATACAGCGTGAAGATAGTTGTTATTTACTTTTACTAGCCTTAAGTCAGCTTTATAAGCTTGTGTTATGGGATATAAAAAAATGATAAACATACTTATATATTTCTAAATACATACATATTATACAAAGTAAACACTCAAACTATGAAACCAACATTTGTGAATCACATAAATATTTATTCCAACCCGTGAATCGAACCCGGGACCTCAGCGCGGTCGCCAGCGGTCGCACATATTACGACTTTGCCACCGTGACAGTAAATTTGGTCGCAGATAGTGAGTTTAGAGCCTAGAATTTAAGTGCCAGAGTCTAAAGCCCATAGACCTGACTTTAATGTCCAAAATACATCAGAATAACACATAGGCTACTTTTTATCCCGGGAACAAGTTCCTGTGGGAAACGGGAACGGGAAAAGGTTCTATACGCGGGCAAAGCCTCGGGCTTCAACTAGTACAATATAAAAATAAATACAACAGCAAAAAAAATACAAACAAAATTTTGCTATTCTTTTTTATTGGGTTTAATCCGACAAAGCATTCCCATTACTGTGACTTCTGTAAACCAGGATCTACAGAATAGTTAACGGAACTCGAACTTGTACGATTGGCATAACTTTTTTAAGCACTTAGCATCTTTTTGCTAACGTTATTTTTTTCAAAATCTCTGAATCAGAAGTAAGGAATATTTTTAAAAGTTAAGGTTCTTACTGTACTGTATTAAAAATTCATATAACCCGGTCGCTTTTACTTTTACAAAACTGTATGAAAATTTACCCGATTACAACACAAATAGATTATTTTTCAAATTGGACCATTACTTCCTGAGATTAGAGCGTTCAACCAAAATTGAAAACCTAAACATACTTACAAACAAACAAACAAATTCTTCAGCTTTATTTATTAGTATAGATTATTATAGATGAACATGTTTAAGTTAAGTAAAATATCAACTCTACTTGTAACTTCACAAACTCCAATCCATTATTAGTATCGTTAGAATAACTATGTTGGATTTAAGTGAATTAGTTGAAGTTTAGATTATTAAGATATTTAAGTTCAATAACTTAGAGTAATTCACAATAATATATAAAGCTAAAGAGTTAGTTTGTTTGGTTGAACGCGGTAATCTCAAGAAGAACTGGTCGAATTTGAAAAATAATTTTGTGTTGGATAGCCCATTTATCGCGGAAGGCTATAGAATATATATATCATCACGCTACTATCCTGGAGAGAGGAGCAGTAATCATAAATCTCAACAAATCGGGAATTTTTTATGCATTATCGTAGAATTTAAAAGCGGTCGCGGAGTACGAACTATGCCACGGGCAACGCCGTGGGGGTCATCTAGTTATCGTATAAAGTTAGTTGGTTTGAGAAAATCTCTAAAGCCTTTAAATTTTCACGCTATCGTAGTTAAGTTTCTCTAAATTATAAAGCTTAGAAGGATTATGACATATTGAGATTTATTAGTGCTTGAACCGATAATTCAAACTTTAGAAATGGGATTGACTAAAATGAGATTGGGATTAATGTTCTTAAAATAAACACTTTGAAAGGATAAATTTGATTTAAACAAATATACCTATATATAAATATACTCTCCATTGAGCGAGTTATTGAGATTGCCAGTATTGAGTTTGAGCATTTCATCTTGTTAAGCGTATACAGTCCCCCTAAAGCTCCGTACATTAAATTTGAAGAAAAGCTTGAAGAAGCACTGTTCAAATGCCAATGTTCTAAGAAATCTATAATAGTTTGTGGAGATTTTAATATTGATATACTAGATACATCATTAACTCCATCAGAGAGGAATAAAATTAAAAAAAAATATTTAAATCCTTTAATCTGCATAGTACTTTCTTAGAACCTACTCGTATTACAGCCACCAGTGCAAAATGTATTGATAATATTTTTACTGATATTAAACCTATAGATAAAGGTATTGTGGATCCTGTGGAGTCAGATCATCGTGGCCAATGGATAAAATTTCCTAAAAGTAGAAACAAAGTCAGCAAAAAACAAATTAAATATGTACCAATTAACCAAAGTCGATTGAATAATTTTAAAGAAAATGTATTAAAGAGATTACCATATCTACCTAACTTCACTTGTGTAGACCAGTCTTATAAACACTTATTTAATTTGATTAATGATGAGTTTGGCAAAGTTTTTACCTCAAAAACACTACAGATTGGTGGTCGTCCTGTTTTCAGTGACTGGGCAACACCAGGTATCTTTAAAAGTAGAAATAAATTATTTGAATGATATTCAGAAAAATCATATAATTTTAGGCAAACCTTTCAGGAATATGTTAAAAATTATTCAAAGATATTTAAACAAACGTGTCATCTTGCTAAGTCAAACTTCATTAAAAATAAAATTTCTAATTCTGTAAATAAAATAAAAATGACTTGGAACATCATTAACTCTGAATGCGGTAGATGTTTAGTGACTGAAAGGGATTTCCACTTAAAAGTAAATGGTTGCCATGTTACAGGGGACCTGGAAGTGGCGACGGAGTTTGAACATTTTTTCAAAAATGTACCTATATTGACAACAAAATCTCTCCAAGCGTCTTCCAGTTCCGCTGAACTTTTATTAGAAGAATCTGTTCTTTGTTGCAAGGATGCATTTGTATTCACAGATATTTATGCTCAGGACATTGTAAAAACATTTAAATGTATCGAAATTAAGAAAACCGCGGTCCTTTGGGGATTATCGGTCAAAACTGCATCATGTATAATTGAGGTAATTGCGCCCCATCTAGCAACTGTGTTTAATGACTGTGTTTCTAGTGGTACATTTCCTGATTTAATGAAACACAGCAAAGTCGTTCCCTTGTTCAAGGCTGGCAGCGCTACAGAGCCGTCTAATTTCCGACCAGTGTCAGTGCTGCCAACTTTGAGCAAGGTATTTGAAAAAATAATCTTGATTCAAATGCTATCCCATTTTAATAGTCATAAAATACTTCATGCGAATCAATTTGGGTTTACGAGAGGGCGCTCAACTTCCGATGCTGGTGTTGAGTTATTAAAATGTATTCATGTAGCTTGGGAAGACAAGCACGATGCATTAGGTATATTTTGCGATCTATCAAAGGCTTTTGATTGCGTTCAACATGAAACGCTGTGCAAAAAAATACACCACTATGGAATAAGAGGCAAAGCTCTCGACCTTCTGTTTTCATATTTGAACAATAGAATACAGAGGGTCGATATTAATGGTACACGTTCTGTAGGATCCATGGCTACAATAGGTGTGCCGCAAGGCTCGATACTTGGGCCGTTCTTGTTCCTCATTTATATTAATGATTTACCATTTTATGTAGGGGACAGGAATAGGATTGTTTTGTTTGCAGATGACACCTCATTAATTTTTAAAATTAAAAGATAATTAGAAAACTATGACGATGTAAACAATGCAATTGCAAGAGTAGTTCATTGGTTCAGCTTAAATAATCTTTGCCTTAATGAAAATAAAACTAAATGTATAAAATTTACTCTACCAAATGTAAAACAAGTTGCGGCCAATGTTCAACTGAATGGACAAGTGTTAGAGTTTGTAGAATCAACTGTGTTCCTCGGTATAACTATTGATGCCAATTTGCAGTGGGGCCAACAAACATGGAAAAGACAGCCTCTAGATTAAGTTCGGCTGCATACGCTGTAAAAAAGATCAGGACTCTAACAGATGTGGATACGGCTAGAATGGTTTACTTCAGCTATTTTCATAGTATTATGTCTTACGGTATTCTCCTTTGGGGGAGTGCTGCAGATTTAAATATTATTTTTGTTCTACAAAAGCGGGCTGTACGCGCTATTTATAATTTGAGCCCCAGAGTTTCTCTCCGAGAAAAATTCAAAGAAGTAAATATTCTAACCGTATCATCACAATACATTTTTGCCAATCTTATGTATGTCCAGAAAAATCTATCACAGTTTTCTAAACTCTGTGATAAACATAATATAAACACTAGAAATAAAAATAATCTTTCAGTCCACCACAGTCGAGTACATAAGATTGGCGATTCTTTCCAGGGTAACTGTATACGCTTTTACAACAGGCTTCCCTGTGACCTGAGAAATTTACCATTAAATAAATTTAAAAAGTTTATTAAAAACAAGCTTTGTGAAAAAGGTTTTTACTCCGTTACAGACTATTTGCCGGACAGGGACGCCTGGAAATGATCTGCTGGCAAAGTGAAATGATATTAAATTGTTAATAGGCCATCAAAAAAAAGCCTTCCTAAGTTTCTTGCCGGTTCTTCTCAGGTGGGCCGCGTTCCGAACCGGTGGTCGCTTTTAATATTTTATATTATATTTATATTATATTATATTTTATATTATAGTATATGACATTTTGTAAGCGCCGTTAAAATGGTCTATTAAAATAAAGATATTTTTATTTATTTTATTTTTACCAGCTGAGCTCCGCGTCTTTGCCACACTTCAAGCACCCATTTAATCCAGTCGTTTATAAATTTAAAAATAATGATACTGCTCCGCTATCCAGGATACGAGTAGTAGCGTAATCTGTGGGGACACAGCTTTATATCGCAAGTAGGAAAAACTTAAAACTTAACTTAACTTCACGCTGTACCCCGACAGGGTAGTCAGAGAGGACCGATCGCGATTCATGCGTACATGTATGTCTGGGTATCCGAGTACTTTTGACTTTTCCGTTTTTGAGCAATCTGCTCACATGGTCTTCATATGTAAGTCTCGGCTTACCCTGACTCCTTCTGCCCTCTACTTTCGCCAATATATATACATCGTCAATCATTCCTCACTCATTTGTTGGACGTGTCCAAACCAACGGAGCATGCCCTTTTCCAGCTTAACGCTGACGCTTTCATTCAAACCAGCCTATTTGTAATCCCGAGACTAAGTACTAAAACAAGGTTTTTTTTTATAAAATTATTTTTTATAAATCAACGTAGTCTCCTCCAAGAGCGATACAGTCCCTCCAACGCTTTTCTAACTTTTCTATCCCATGCGTGTAGAACGATTTGTTTTTGGCTTCAAAATAAGCCTCCGTTGCTGTGATAATTTCACTATTTGAGTCAAATTTTGTTACCCTGGAGCATTTTTTTGAGATCTGCAAACAGCCAGTAATCGCTGGGGGCCAAGTCTGGCGAATAAGGGGGATGAGGAAGCAATTTAAAGCCCAATTAATTAATTTTGGCCATAGTTCTCACAGTCTTGTGACAAGGCGCGTTGTCCGGTTGAAACACCACTTTCATTTTGTTCATTTGAGGCCGTGTATCCGCAATTTCGTACTTCAATCGCATCAATAAGCACATGTAATAGTCACTATTTATATTTTGCCCCTTTTCAAGGTAGTCGATGAAAAGTATTCCATGCGCATCCCAAAATATAGACGCCATAACCTTACCGGCCGATTTCTGAGTCTTTGGCCGCTTCGGGCGGCTTTCACCAGTCGCTCTCCTCTGCGCTGACTGCCAATTGGATTCCGAAGTCAAATGGTGTATCCATGTTTCATCCATTGTCACATATCGACGTAAAAAAATCCTTTTTATTACGATTCATCAGCGCCAAACATCGCTCTGAATCATTGTTACGTTGTTCCTTTAGATCAGTTGTAAGCAAACGCGGCACCCACTTGAAAAAAAGCTTTTTCATGACCAAATTTTTATGTAAAATAGTAAAAACACTACAAGCTGAAATCATCACTATCTCGGCTATCTCGCGCACTTTTATCTTCCGATCTTCCATTACGATTTTGAGGACTTGGTTAATATTTTGTTGAGTCACTGCTTCATTTGGACGACCTGAGCGTTCTCCATCATTTGTGTCCATGCGACCGCGTTTGAAGTCGGCATACCACCGACAAATGGTTGCTTTAGAGGGAGCTGATCCCTCATAACATTTTATAAGTCATTGCTGTGCTTCAATGGTATTTTTTCCCATTAAAAAACAATGTTTTATCAACACGCGAAACTCGTTTTTTTCCATTAAATTTTTTTTTCTTGAATGGCAAACGGTATCGGTAGTGATGTCCACCGACAACTACTGCCAAAATCAGATGTGTTATGAACACTCGTGTGTATAAAGATAGTAAAAAAGAAGAATTTTGATAATTCTCAAATTAAATGATATTGTGTATCTTCCTGATTGAGTTAAAACACTGATATTACGAAGCTCTCTAAAGTTTACAGTCTAATAGAATTAGTTCGGACAAAGCTAATCATGACCTCAAGGAGTTCTGGAGATGTGCCTGTTAGAAGTGTCGGAATGTTGGTAGGAACGGGTACATTCAGTTTAGGAAGTCGGCTGTAAAGGTCAAAACTGTTATTAATTGGACAACAGAAATAAATATGCTCCAGGGAACCCTCGTCTATACCACACCCACATAGAGATGTATCCCGAACATGGATTTTGTGCAGAGATATTGGAGTACAACAGTGGCTCAGACGGATCCTGCAGATCACTGATACAACAGGTTTGGAAACCTTTTTATAATGGTAGAACCAGGGTCTCGGGGGAATGTCAGGCTGAATAGCATAGTAGAACTTTCCTTTTTGGGTGCTGCTTTTATTCCAGTGTTCTTGCCATGACCTCCTAATATGTAGCTAGTGGAGGTTCATCAGGTCACGGTTCTGGATGGAGAAATGCTTATGGTCAGCTATATCTGAAGTGACAGCATTTTTAGCTAAGGAGTCAGCATACTCGTTTCCTACAATGCCACGGTGACCTGGGATCCAAACAAGAATGACCTTCTTTTGGTTCTGGTTACATTTAAAAAGGGATTCTTTAATTTCAATCAGGAGAAAGTCCTGCTTTTTACTTCCACAATGACTTCGTTGTCGTGCTTTGAGGCAGCTAAGAGAATCTGTGAATATTACTGCCTTTTGTATGATGAGGGATTCTACATACCGACAAGCCTCAAGGATACCAATACATTCGCCAGTGTAGATTGATGATTCATCAGGGGATCTAAACTATAGGGCTATTTTAGAATTTTGGAAGTAGACTGCAAGACACCTGCACATTCGTTGGGACTCTTCGACGCATCTGTGTAAAATCTATAGTAGTCACCCCAGTGTTCGTTCACCAGAGCATTGAAAACGGCATTTGCGGCTGGGGATCTCTTAGAAATTCCAATATCCCAGATGATATTAGGCTTAAAACACAGGGTTTCATATTTATCATTGAACATGGGGAGTCTAGGGAGGGATATGATCTCAAATTCGAGGTTTTGAATGAATCGGAAGGCTTTTATGATGTGGGGAAGTTCTTTGTGGCGCCAATAATCAACGTGGTTAGAAGAGCACAAGTCATTCAATTTTCTCAGTCTAATCATAAGTGGATGGGTTGATATGCCTGCACACTTAGACACAAACCTGGAGGCCAAGTACTGTCTACGTAGTGATAGTGGGGGATCCGCAGATTCTACCTGAAGGGCGGTTGTGGGAGTAGATTTCATGCACCCCAGAACAATCCGAAGACACCTGTACTGTATCTTGTCTAAGTTAACTAGAGCTCTCTTGTTGCATAGAGGAAGGAGAAATGTACCATAATCCATAATGCTGTAAAAGGGTGGGCAACCTACCACACCCCTGTCAGAACTTGTAGGATGGGTATTACTCTCTCACACCTCTGAATAAGGTAGTTTATATAAAAAGTTCCAGAGAGCCTGCGATCCAGTACACACCTAAAAATTTTACTTTTTGTACTACAGTAATTGCCTGGCCCTGTATTTGGACACGAATTGGGGGCGTGTTGTACCTGCGAGTAAATACCACTAGGCAACTCTTTTGAGCAGAGAGGATTCAGTAGCCACTGATTCAAAGAGTTCAGGGAGATGGACAAAGAGGAGGCAGCATCACTGATGGAGTTATTAGTCACATATACTGCCACGTAGCATACTGGAGCATACTGCAGTTAATATTGAGACATGTCCCAATATCATGAGTATACATACACATTAGTACATATACTACAAGATATAGAAGAGGACTGAGGATGGAACCCTGAGGCAATCCCCTCCACGTCCGCCTCTTTTTTAATTCCCCACCCTGGGCACGTAGTACCAGGGAGCGAGACATCATAACACCGCATATGCATTGAACTATTTTCGCCGGGATTCTCAGAAGCGATAACTTCTGCCTGAGGATTGGGAGATGGACGTTGTCATAATGCTGAAGAAATATCCAAAAACGATGCTACCACCAAATCTTTTTTTGACAAAGATATTCTGATGTCTGACATTAAGATAGAGATACTTATTTAATATAGTTATATTATATAGTTCCTAAGCCCTTCCTAAACCCAAACTGAAATATAGGCAGTAAGTCGCGAGACTCCACCACCCATTCCCATCTGTTTTTAATTAAGTATTCAAATATCTTCAGCAGAACAGAGGACAGAGCTATGGGGCGGTAGCTATTAGGGTCATCGACAGTTTTGCCTGGTTTTAGGATCGGTATAATAATCTGCGTCTTCCATTGTTCTGGCATCCAACCAGTTAGAAAACAAAAATTTAATATGTCCAGATAATACATTTTTGCTTTGTTACCTGCATGAACAATAAATGAATATGGGATCCCTTCAATTCCCGGTGCTGAATCCTTAACCCTGCTGAAAACCATCTCCAATTCGTAGTCTGAAAATGGGGCATCTAGGGGGTCCTCTGATAAGGGGCTAGGAGCCTTGCCACTGTGCAGTCTTGATCCCACCATGGTGGTGAAGGTATCTTGCCTCGAGCACTGCTCTTAACAGGGAATGATAACTCTGTAGCAGCATTAATAACAGTAACAAGACCTTCGCAACAGATTTGAACATGGCAGTGAGCACTGTGAGAAGGAGAATGTCGATCTAGTCTCGGGAGGGATTCTATTTTAGATTCCAGTTTAATTCTATATTTTAGCCAATCTGGTTGGATAAGATTATATTTAAGCAGGGGAGGAGGGATCTTCTGTAAGGAGAGTCTCTCTGAAAGGGAAATAATGATAGGATAATGGTCACTACCATGTATGAGATCTGTGCATTGCCAGTGGGCTGAAGCCAGGTCAGAAGTACAGACTGTTATGTCGACACAGCTTTTCCGTTCACCAGGATTGCCTCTACGCGTAGGGCTACAGTTGTTAAGAACACAGAAGCCGAGGTCATCCAGAACGTCCACTAAGGCCATTCCTTCAGGACTACAATGCTCAGAGCCCCATCTATAGTGATGACAATTCAAATCTCCCATAACAAATAGTGGGCCATTCACAGATTTTAGTAAGTCTTCTAGGACTGACTGAGATAGAATTTAGGTTAGGGTGTGCAAGATAAATAGAGAGAACTGTAATGTTGTGTACTATAGCAGCCACTCCCTGCCGTCGTGTTCGGGGGCGACGACGTGCTGAATACATACGCGCCCCCGAATAGTGTCTGGCCGTGGGCGGATGGTCGGGGGACCCATCCTATCAACTTTCCACATGGCGACGGGCACCCTTTCAGTGTTCCAGGGGGTGCCCCCCCTTTAGCGCACGCCCGTACCGGCCGCTCTCTACCTTCTCTGCTTTCAGAGGGGCGCTCGAGAGCGGTAGAGGTGCGGGCTAGATTCTTCAGCTCCTTAGGGAGCTCCGGGGTGGTCACTTCTCCGGCCGCCCCGAGGCGGACCCCTCCACTCTGGGGTGCCCCTTGCCGGCTCGCAGTGATTTAACCTCAGGCCTACCCTGCGAGCCGGTTTTAAGGTGAGGCGAAACACCGCGGGGTTTAGTGGGTAGGACGGCCCCCCTTCATTTAAATCCCCTACCAGAGGTGGTAGTGAAAAAGATGACGAAGGTACATTATTTCTGATAATGACTGGGCATATCCGCCATATCCATCAAATCTGTCACACCTAAAAATTTTATAAAGTGGCATACGGAAATTGAGACTTGGCTCCAACCAAGTCTCAGTAACTGAACAGATGGTGGGCTTGTATTTATTTAGTAAGTATGTGAGGTCGTGCTTCTTATAGAACACACTCCTCACATTCCTCTGAATGAAGATCAAGTTTGGAGCCATCCTTATTATTAGAGAGAAGAGATATCAGATTTAAGGCAGCTTTGGACGGTGAATTATAGTTATTAGATCTAAGAGAGGGGATTTGGAATGGGAATTGTTAGAATAGATGTAGGATGATTATAGTTGTATTAGTAGGTCAATGATTGTGGATCTGTTGTCTGAGGATTGCAGGGCATGTCTATTAGGTTGGGTGGAGAGGGAGAAGCTGTGATTTGGTTGTGTGAAATTTTATCATAGGATGGGGAAAGAGGTAAACAGGGCTTGGTTTTTAGAAGCACTGTTTTGCGGGACGATTGGTTTGGTAGATTGAATTTAGTAACCGTGGCATAGGTTGCATTATTTGGTCTAAGAGGAACTGATTTAGATGCCTCTGGATATGAGATGGCTTTTTCAGCCATTGCAGTTTTGATCACTCTCTGTCTTCTATACTCTGGACAATCTTTGCTGTTAGCAAAATGACTGCCCGAGCACAGAACACAGAAAGCATCATTAAAGGGCGTATCACAACCATTACCAGGATGTTCCTGCCCACATCTTAAACACCTAGGCTTCGATCTGCAAAGGGATTCTATATATCCAATCCGACAACACTTCCTACCCTGGATTGTAGGGTAGACATATTGTGCCACTGGAAGTGACGTGTAACGTAGATAAATCCTCTTTGGTAAAGAATGGCCATCAAATGTGAGGACACACGTCTCCGTAGGTCTCCATTCTACAGAGTCATCGGTAACTACCTTTCTATTAATGAATCTAATTTTAAGGACTTTACCACAGCCCTGGGGCACAGACATATAAGCCCTCGCCTTTTCTTCTGACATGTCTGTAGGTACACCAGATACAACTCCCATACGGGATACATTAAAGGATGGAACTGTAGCAGTGAGCATATATCTACTGAGACAAGGGTTCACGAGGAAAGCATTAGCATCCCGGTATGTTAAAAACTCGACGGACACACGATTCCTACCAACTCTTTACACTTCATCTTTAACAATATGTTGTTTCTCTATGTTGTTTTTAAAAAGCAAAGTTCCAAAAGTAACTGGATGGAGAGTGGAGCCTGTGGTCTGTTGGGTTTCAGTTCTACTCACATGAATGACAAATGGGCCTTTATCATCACTAGTGTACTTATTTCTAGACACTTGACTCTTTAGTTGTTTTGAAGGGTGTATAGGTTGTCGTCAACTACGGGGCATTTACGCGAAATAATTGGGGATCACGTAAATCTCTCACGCAAATCTATGGAAGAGTCGGAGAGCGCGGCTGTAGTTAATTGCGAGAGCGGGCTAGATGAACTCGAACTCATGGAAGGGGAAGTAGAAGGAGAATAAAACACTGGAGTATGGCGATCCGGTGGGTCAGGGGGATCAGGAGGTTTAGCAGCCATAATGACTGGGAGGCAAGTAAGAACCGTTTAAATCTAATTAATAGTTAACTGAGGACTACACAACACCAATACAAACCGAATTAAATGAAGAAACACAAATAAATTAAAAAAACTGAAACCAGAAGCTGAACACACGTGCAATCCAAAAAACACTCCGGATGACAGTCGTTTTTTTTTTCATTGTATCGAAACTACAAGCATAGCGTCACTTAAATGTCTGCAAAACTATAGTAGATTATGATACTGTTGCATAATAAGGGTTCTTATAACACGTTTGTGTTTTAAAAAAACGAGCCGTAGGCGAGTTTTTCTATAGTATCACACGAGTGTTATAAGACCAAGTTATGTACAGTATCATACACTACTTTATCTACTCTCATACTATAATACGTAAAACAATATTGCAAATAAAATGATATATAACAACAAATTTATTTTTTAAATGTCAAATGTTTGCGCCTTAATAAGAGAGATGTAAATGCATTAGAGTGTCGTATCTGCGTGTTATTGTGTGACGGAGGCGAGCGGGCGCGCGCGAGGTGTCGGAGGCGGGCAAGGCGGCAGTGAGCGCGCTCTACCGCCTTGGTCCAGCTGGAGGTTGTATAGGTGTATCGTAATGATTAAAAAGTTATATTATGATACAGGTGTCCATACAAGACCTGTATCGTAATGAAACTTTTTTTTTTATTATTTTTGGCCTGTACGTAATGTTTGTCATAAGAATTTTGTTATCAGTTTTATAATCTTTGTATTATAGTATCAGAGTAGATAAAATATTTTAATGTACCATTTTTAAAAATTGGATACATATCTTTTATTGTAGGCCAGTACTTTTTAAAAATCAAAAGAGTTTTTAATATATCCGCCATTTCCAAGTTAGTCTCGGGACTTATTGAACGATCTAGTATCACTTCGTTACGTATTCAGCAGACTGCCAAGGTTACGCCACACAATTTACGAAAAATAATTTCTTCGAATATTTAGGAAAACAGTCTTGGAATTGTCGAACTGCGAATAGGTCGCATTTAGTTTCAGATCTTGAATACAACTTAACTTCATTACAGCTCTTTCACTCGTCTCTTACCCGACCCCGAGTTTCAATAATGTATAACCTAGCCTTACTGTATACATGGGCTATCCAATACATAAATATATTTTATAAATCGAAGCAACGCGTTTAACTAAACAAAGTATAGATTTATTCCAAACGAATTTATCCTGAGATACATTTATGTCGGCGCATCTCGCCTAGCAACAGGCGACCGAAACGTAACGGTGCAGCGGGCCGGAGAGCTTACCACGGCTAACCCGCTCACCTCGCTCCTCGACGCTCTAGACCTCGGGCACTTACTTGCTTTCAATTGTAATAGAATATTTAAGGCATTAAAGCCCATTTATAATACAGTCCACAACTTTTATTTGGTAACCTCGCCAAGGCGGCACCGCATAACTATAAAGTAAAGTCGTCCGCCACATCAGTATGTCCGTTCACGATAAATATAAAAGCTACTTCTGCATATTCATCTTATATAGTTCATTCCCAAATTTAGAGCCACCGGTCCACATTTATTGAGTAGCTAAACGCAGCTATCCTTCGACTTTTGAATTACTACATTATTTGGGGGGTAACTGTTGTCGGATCTCCCAACCCCGTAAAAGCACCGTACATTATTTAACTTTTAAAATACGCTTATTTATAAAATACGCTTATTTATAAAATACACTTTTTTATAAAATACACTTATTTACACTTCTTTTATACTACTGAGGTGGCAGACAAGCATACGGCCAACCTGATGGAAAGTGGTCACCGTAGCCTATGGATGTTTGCAACACCAGACGTGCAGACCCTTTAAAAACCTTCTAAGACCCCTATTGAAGAACTCCATACTGTAGGCGTACGGGAAAACTTGACAGGGAGTTCATTCCATAATCTAAGCGTACGCGAAATAAAGCCTCTATCGGACCTAACCGTATGTGAGGGCTCCGGACGCAAAGTGTGAGGGTGAACACATTGTCTATGGCGAGCGATGCGATGATATAAGGTAGACATGGGCATCATATCAAACAGTACCTCAGAGCACAAACAGTTGTACAGGCGATAGAACACACAGAAGGAGGCGAAGTCTCTCCTATCTCGAAGGAGCTCAACACCGCCTGCTAGTAGAGGATCGTTGACAATCCTCATAACATGCCCTTCTACCGAGTCAAAAGGTCTAAGCTGGTATTCAAGTGCACCAGTTCAAAAGTGACAGCAGTACTCCATGTTCGGTCTTGGTACACGTAACATATACTTATTTATATACTTTGGTAAAAGTGTCTATGTCGTACTGTGGAACAAGTAACGCGCCCTTCACTATCACAGCAAAGGTATCAGACGACTTCAGGACATTTGGCGGGAAGAGTGACAAGTGCGGACGTTTACTTTAGATTATTTTCTAAAACTAGTGCATTTATCTTGTTTTATGTGCGGAAGTGGTGATTTCTTGGACATAAAAGTTGTGTTAACGTGCTATAGTGAAAGACAATGACAAAGACAGTGATGTATGCAGTGAAATGCTATTTTCTCTCTTGCCGCGAAACGTCCACTGACAACCTTAGTATAAGAATCACCATTATACTGAGGACGGACAATGAGGACACGACATCGACTGGACAGGACTAATTAGAAGATAAGATTGAAGAAATATGATATAAAAAATAAGATTTGGCTAAAAGGTCTTAGAAACCAGGCCATTAAATAAATATTAATAATAAAAATATAGACGACTTCAGTTTCAAAACCTGAAGTGGTACAAACTTTAAAATCACCTATCACCGTTTGTCTCTGTCTTATGGTTTCTGAGAAATAGATGAGACCAACGGACAGACAGAGCCGTTTTATAAGATTCTTCTAAACTTTACGGTTTAGAAGTCTAAAACTACTTAACGGATTATTATACGAGTTGTACTAATTAAAGTATTTATAATTATTTATGCGAAGGAATTTGGTGTGTAATTTGTCAAAGTTTGGTGTTAATTGACTGAAATTTATGATGACGTTGTTCATTTTCATCGTTTTCATCGAAAACGCTGCCTAAAGTCTCATAGACAGAAAATAGACTATATTTTGTTTTTAATTGAAGTGAAACGTCTTTATCGACGTTGAGAGAAATATTAGTTGTTAAAAAATCGTCACGTTTTCGGTTACGCGCCATTTTGTTTTGAAGTGAAACTTCTTTATCATAAGTGAAACTTCTTTATCGACGTATGAGAGAAATTTTATAGCTCCAAAACAAATGTCGTAAAGTAGTTTCACTTCGTACCTGTGTACTTTAGTATCTGTACTAGAGTACACAGTTACTTCACAATTATTTTGTTTGCATTATTCCGCTTTTAAATGTCGTATGATGTTGACACGTGTTTCACCTACACACGAGGCATTATCAAGACAGATGGGCAGCCTCTTTCAAGGATGTTTAGTATAGATATAACAAACGAATGTACAGCAATATACCATTATATAGGTCTACAAAAAAATCTGCTTTGGCATATGACTATCCTTTGAAAATAGCCCTTTAACAGTATACGGAGCAACTTTGCTACGTAGGTGAAGCTACGAGCATCAGCTAGTGTGAAAATTAGACAGAAAGGTGTCTAATTTACAATCACATTTGAGGGTCTAAACCTTTAGGCAAGGCTGTGAATCCACTCTTAATACCAGCAATTTACATAAGTGAGATAGGATTATAAAGGATCCATTACGTAGTATTAGACTCTACTAATGACGACATCGGCAATATAACCGAAACGTCGAGATGTGAGCACAATTTAGTAATAAGATGTGAAAACCATAATGTAGCCATATAAATCGTAGGAATTTTGTTATCTCATGTTACGAAGGACGAGATGAATATAATTATCATCTTATGCACACTCATTCTTTATTACTTTCATTTCATTCAATTAATAATTCGTGTGTTTATCGACAGGAGGCGCTGTGGAACGACACGCCACTAGAATATGAACATGAATCTACACCAGAACCAGACCCGGATGCTGTAACCCTTCTCTCCATATTACTAGTTGGTTAGTATATGACGTTTTTTGTCCTACTACCTACGGCTTTTTTTTCCAACTACCTACCTACGGCTAACAAAACCCCACAAGAAAAAATAAAGTATCATCACTTTATGGAGAGGCTATTATAAAACACTTTTCTTATCAATAAAAAATAAAGTATCATCACTTTATATGTAGGAGAGGCTATTTTAAAACCCTTTTTTATCAATGACGCGAAGGTGTGTCAGGGGCATATTATACGCCCATATTTCAATACGTGCATTCTTTTTCCACGTAACAGGTGGTGAGCCCATTGTCGTTTTGATATGGATAAGCGCAATTTTATTTTTTCAAGATAGTTATTCAACTTATGTGGGTTTATTTTATTCTTTGCACGTCAAAATAGCGCCGCCGAATGGCATCAGAGACGACGAACCGTGATGTAGGACCACTATCATAGTCGGCAAGGCTCTGATAGAAGCCCTCAGGTTGGCGGCCCAAAAATATGCTTTTTCACGCTTCTATTTAAGAATCGAAAGAACAAGGGCTTATTTCTGTTTACTTTATAGTTCTAAGGATCGATCTCTACTTTTATAAAAAGATAGAAAGAAGAATTGAACTGAGTGTACCATTTTCTTTCTTTATAATTTAACCAGGAATTTTCAATACAGGCGCAACCTAAGTCCCAGATAATTTTAAATAAAAAATATCAATTCCTTTAAATAGTTATTTAGAGATAGTATAAATTTCTACTTTCAAATATATGTCATTTCAACGTAGAAATTTTCTTATTTTGATGACATTTTTGATGGCAGCCGTGTGTGATGTTTGTTCACAAAATACCCGTAACAGTCACTTAGCTGCAGGAAATTGAACCGCTTAGCTACGATCGACACAAAATAGAGTGGAAATACGTGCTGCTAAGAGAAGACAGCAATTTGTATATTATGTAATTTCCTTGATCTTGTTACAGAAAAAAAACAGAATTTTGTAAGAACAGATAAATACAGGATAATATTATTTCTGTGTATCTTATATATCATGTGCATTTTCATTGCATTATTACATTTTCCTTGTATTAATTTGTAGATATCTCGTAGATTTTTTCTCTGAATGTTGAATATTGTATATTGTACTAGTTGACGCCCGCGGCTTCGCACGCGTGGTGAAGTTTACCCGTTCCTGTTTCCCACAGGACCTTGTTCCCGGGATAAAAAGCCTATATGTTATTCTGATGTGTAAGCTATATTATTGTAAAGTTTCATCAAAATCCATTCAGTAGATTTTGCGTGAAAGAGTAAAAAATCCTACATCCATCCATACTTACAATCTTACGTGTTTATAATATTAGTAGGATTAATAATACCTTACAAGTTATCTCTTTTAAACACTAACATTTCTTTATACAGGTGTATTCCTCTCACTGCTCATATTCCTGAGTATAGCGGGGAACATACTGGTGTGCATTGCGATATACACGGACCGAGGCCTACGTCGGATTGGCAACCTGTTCCTGGCATCGTTAGCCATCGCTGATATGCTCGTTGCAGCGGCTGTCATGACATTTGCTGGAGTCAATGATTTGCTTGGGTAAGAATTTTATAAAATATCTGATTTCTAAAGCTATTGAAATATAAACTAACTACGTATTAAGACTTGTGTTCAACATCAAAGTATTTATACTAGCGGCACGCTATGATGACCGTTTTGACATTTTACAATAGTGATGATATTTTACTTGTTTAACTTAAGTACTCCGTTTTCAACCGTAGTATGAATACCCTCTAATGTGGTCGCAAAACTATTCAGATATTTCTACAAATAAAAAAGATGTGATGTCGTGGGACACCAGGTAGGAACTAAGTTTCTTCGGCTAATGTAGAATCGACACAATTTGCAAAACAAACGACTGTCGCGCCTGCGCACGTCTCATTTAACGGTTTTATTCCACGGACTTTTTCTTACGGTTTTACTATCACATATTTTTCAGTTCGGTCGCGCAGCAAAATCCCTAACTCCTCCAAGCCTGCCGTAAGGAACTTCGTTCCAAAATGTAATTATAATTAATACGAAACTTCATGAGAGGACAAACGTCAAAACGGTCATCATAGCGTGCCGCTAGTATAGTTACAAAATATTGGTTTACCTATTTCTGGAGATGTATAAATCTTTCATCTGTGCGCCAGTAATATCTAGAAGTTATCTTACTGTACTTTATTCTGTACAAATCTTTGTCGACAGTATATTTCTCGTTTTAGAGTCTATTATGATCTGATCTGTAATTTCTAAAGTGAAATTTTAATCATTAGGTACTGGGTATTCGGTGAACAATTCTGCGACACCTGGGTTGCGTGCGACGTCATGTGTTCTACGGCATCAATTCTCAATCTATGCGCCATCTCACTTGACAGATATATACATATTAAGGATCCTCTAAGGTGAGAAAAATTGAATGTATAGACATGTAATTAACAAAGTGTTGATTATTGACTCCTCAGATATACCTAATAGTTTATACCCCAAATGTTTGCCCACTTGTTCTCAACAAGTCAAAAACTCATCTGTGCATACAAACACTGTGATTCTTTGAGATAATTTGAATAAAACAATCCCCAACCAGACACTGTTACTCCATGGGAAGTTTTTAATAGTAATGTTTTTTTTCTGCCCCTTTTGTTTTCTTTCTCTCAAGTTACATTTTAACAGCATGAAATAAAAATATGAAAAATTACAATCATTTTAAATCAAAATTTCAAAACAACAACATTACTTAATATTTCAATTATTTAATTGGCAGTTAAACGTTTGTCAGCATTCATCATATTAATATTAATTTAACAGTGTCATTGGTTGGGATATTACTTTATCAAATACATTATCAAAAAATCTTTTTACAACTATTTTATAGACATACCCGCGAAAACAACTAGCTCCTTAAATTCTTGTCCAATAAAAGCTCAACGCATGCTTGGGGGCAGCGTGGATCAGTGTAGTGTCTTATTTGGCTTTAAATATGTAAACCCCAACGATATCATTAAAGTATTCAAGTCACTTAACTCAAAAAAGACAGCTGACTTGTGGGGTGTTTCTGTAAAATTGATTGAGTCTATCATTGTAAATATATCACCACATCTAGCTGAAATATTTAATAAGTGTGTTGATAAAGGAGTGTTTCCAGATTTAATGAAACACAGTAAAGTAATACCTCTATTTAAATCTGGATCCAAAACCGACACTGGTAATTTCAGACCAATTTCAATATTACCAGCAATTAGCAAAATTTAAAAAAAAAATCTATTGCGACAATTACAAGTTCATTTTAATTCAAATATGCTATTACATAAGGAGCAGTATGGGTTCACAAGGGGTCGTTCTACCATTCATGCAGGTGTGACACTTCTGAATCATATATATGACGCCTGGGAGAATAGACAAGATGCTATTGGTGTATTCTGTGATCTCTATAAAGCATTTGATTGCGTTGACCATATAACACTATTGGGAAAACTCTTTTATTATGGTATCAAAGACTCTGCACTGAACCTGGTTGCCTCCTACCTAAATGATTGAATACAACATGTTGATGTCAATGGAATTCGCTCCTCTGGAGCATCTGTTGCTATGGGCGTACCGCAGGGATCAATTCTGGGTCCGTTTCTATTTTTAATTTATATTAACGATCTACCATTCTATATACAGAACTTGTGCGACATTGTTCTATTTGCTGATGATACGTCACTTATTTTTAAAATTGATCGCACGCTTAGTAATTTTAACGGCGTAAATAGTTCACTTGCCCAAGTTATAGATTGGTTTACGACCAATAATTTGCTACTAAACGCTAAGAAGACAAAATGTATCAGATTCAGCATGCCTAATGTCAGGAATTGCGGTACAAATTTAACATTGATTTTCATAGTGTCATGTCTTCTTCAACTGAATTTCATAGTGTCTTGTTCAACTGAATGGACAAGTGTTAGAGTTTGTAGAATCAACTGTGTTCCTAGGTATAACTATTGATGCCAATTTGCAGTGGGGCCCACACATAGAAAAGACAGCCTCTAGATTAAGTTCGGCTGCATACGCTGTAAAAAAGACCAGAACTCTAACAGATGTGGATACGGCTAGAATGGTTTACTTCAGTTATTTTCATAGTATTATGTCTTACGGTATTCTCCTTTGGGGGAGTGCTGCAGATTTAAATATTATTTTTGTTCTACAAAAGCGGGCTGTTTATTTATAATTTGGGCCCCAAAGTTTCTCTCCGAGAAAAATTCAAAGAAGTAAATATTCTAACCGTACCATCACAATACATTTTTGCCAATCTTATGTATGTCCAGAAAAATCTATCACAGTTTTCTAAACTCTGTGATAAACATAATATAAACACTAGAAATAAAAATAATCTTTCAGTCCACCACAGTCGACTACATAAGATTGGCGATTCTTTCCGGGGTAACTGTATACGCTTTTACAACAAGATTCCCTGTGACCTGAGAAATTTACCTTTAAATAAATTTAAAAATTTTATTAAAAACAAGCTTTGTGAAAAAGGATTTTACTCCGTTACAGACTATTTGCAGGACAGGGACGCCTGGAAATGATCTGCTGGCAAAGTGAAATAATATTAAATTGTAAATAGGCCATCAAAAAAAAGCCTTCCTAAGTTTCTTGCCGGTTCTTCTCAGGTGGGCCGCGTTCCGAACCGGTGGTCGCTTTAAATATTTTAAATAGTGTATGACATTTTGTAAGCGCCGTTAAAATGGTCTATGCAAAATAAAGATATTTTTTTTTATGGCATTTTGCTGTGGGGCAAAGCAGCTGATCTACAAGTAATTTTTGTACTCCAGAAGAGAGCTATACGTGCAATATATAAATTGAGTGCTAGAGTGTCTCTTAGAGAGAAATTTAAAGAAATTGGCATTTTAACGGTTGCATCACAGTATATATGTTCAAATATTATGTTAGTTAAATAGAACATACATTTATACAATAAACACAGTGACATACATTCGATAAATACTAGTAATAAGCATAAATTAATTGGAACGCATCATCGTTTACAAAAGTTTCACGACTCTTTTGCAGGAATTGGCGTACGCTTATATAATAAAATTCCTTTAAACATTATGAACTTGCCGTTACATAAATTTAATGCGGAAACTAAGACGCACCTCTTGAAAAGGGACTATTACACAACTAATGATTATTTTAACGATAAAAATAAATGGAAATGAGTTGCTTGCTCTTCGCTTGAGCTATTTAGGATTCGAATGAATCTTGTGAAATGCCTTGAATCTGCATATATATGTTGTATTTTTACATCTCTACTATATTAATAATTTGAAACGTCTGACAACTAAAAGTTTCTAAATTGGCTGCATTTAGTTCCGGTATTAACTAATATACAATGTAATTTGAGTTTGTTATTGTGTGAGCACCATGTAGACTTATTTATTTCTTTGAAATTGACATGATAGTTAAAAACTAACTAACTAACTATCTTCACGCTGTATCCCTCACGGGGTAGTTAGAGAGCACAGATCACCAGGCTCCGCGATCCATGCATACTTCTTTTGCTTCTTCGAGATTCATCAATCGCTTCATACACGCACGTCTGGGTATCCGAGTACTTTTGACCTTTCCGTTTTTGAGCAATCTGCTCACGTGGTCTTCATATGTAAGTCTCGGCCTACCCTGACTCCCTCTACCCTTTACTGTTGAACAATATATATTCTTCGTCAATCGTTTCTCACTCATTCGTTGGACGTGTCCAAACCAACGGAGCACGCCCTTTTCTAGCTTAACGCTTACACTTTCAGTCAAACCTGCCATATTGCGTATCACTTCGTTACGTCACTCGTGGCCCCGCGGTCTCAGTGTTCGGTAAACGATCACTGAGGTACGCAACTTTCACTATGGCTGGTCGTCGGATGGGTGACCACTTTGTGGCATTTACATTTGCGAGCATTTCCGTGCTTCGGAAGGCACGTTAAGCCGTTGGTCTCGGTTGCCAGTAAAATGGCAGTCGTTAAGCCTGGTTGAAAGCCTTATAGGCGGCTTAAAAAATTTCAACAGCAGGTAGCCACAACCTGCGTCTGTCTATTTCAACACGGCAATGGGCTCACCACCTATTACGTGGGACAGGAATCCACACGGTGAAAGTGGGCATATAATATGCCTCTGCCACCCCTTCGGGGATAAGGCGTGATGGATATTTATTTATTTTACGTATTCGGTCGGCCAAGGTAACGCCGCACAATGACATGATAGTCGCTGTGCAAATTTTGAGTATGTCATGCTCGCCTGAGTGTCCTGGCAGTGGTGGCGTATGTATCGGGTCGCCTTATTCCCTATAATACGGTTGAGTAGGGCGATGGCTGATATAATGCGTCATACCCGTGAACGGGTGCCGTCTGTTGGGACTGGTCAGCTCATAGCTGTTATAGCAATTATTACAAATAATCTTATTTATATTTAAGGTAAACTTAAGTTTAGTCGACTGTTCTCACATAAATCCAAAGGAACAATGTAAATGTAATTTTAATGTTGTAAGCCATTCCTACATTTTAAAATGGCATCCATTGACTTTCTTGCCAGATTCTTCTTCTTCAAGGGTAGGCTGCCCCTAGAACTGGCAACTATAATCGCTCTAATTTTGATATGTTTTTAAACACAACATTGATTTTGATTTTGTGTTTGTAAAAATTCATTACTATATAATTGGTCAAATATCATGTTAATCAAACTAATGTAATAACTGGCGTTTAGAAAAGAGTGGCCATGAGTTTTATTGCCAGGTTCTTCCTCAGGCTCTACCTATTGCTTTGCGAATCTGGCGGTAAATGTAAATGTAGAAGCAATATTCTTGACGTTCATAAGTGTTACTTTGTGACCTAAATGAATAAAGATTTATTATAGTTCGCATGGAATAATAGTGTGACGTGCTGGGAAATTTTATTCAAACATTTCCCAATCAGTCACAGCGTGACAGTTGGAGGTGTGACTCGTTGGGAATTGCACATTTGCACATTGCAATAGCTCATAAGCTACAGTGAACAGTTTCGATCAATTGAGCCGTCTGCTTATCATCCCACCTTATGTAAAGCCACATAAAATACGCAAGACGTCAGCATCATTTATACGGTACGTTTTTCTACTCAATGGGATCAAAGATAAAAGATATATTACGACCCAAAAACTGATTTATTATTACGTGCTAGCATCGCACGGCCTGTTACTGTATTACATTATGACGGTAAAATTGATTCGAGGTTAAAGAGAATGGACCTATAAATTTGGAACAATAAATGACGCTCATATAATTTTACTATCGTGACGGTGAGGGAACTGACCATGTCCTTTTACGATATTTTTACTTTTATCTGTGGTCATACATTGAACGCTCGTAATGTGTAATGGGGAGAAATTAATATTTTAATGTTTTACACGCTTTTAATGGTTATATTATTGAATTCTATTGGTACATTTATTAAACAACTATCGAGGCTCCATGACATGCTTTTAACTCCCGTGATACCCATTGAATTTTGTCGTTCGTTATTTTTGCAGTTATAAACGAATACTGCTCTGCTCCACTGGGTGATAATTTGAATCCTTCTTCGATAAATGCTATTCAACACAAAAAAATAATTAATTTGAACCTGCAGTAGTTCCTGAAATTAGCGCGTTACAATCAAACAAATTCTTAAATATAATGTTAAATAGAATTGATTTTAATTTCGCGACTCCAACCAAAATGTCCACTTGTGGGCCCTAGACCATTGGATTAGCTAGTATGCTAAGCGGTGACTTAGTTTTATTTTAGGCACTGTAGAAAGCAACTGCCGTCTGATATTCAAATACCTCTACGGGTGTTTCCATTCGATTGATTGTACCCTGCATTATAAGAATCCTCTTTTTAGTCATTCAAAAAAGGAATTGAAGTACTTAAACATTAAATGACGAAATTGATATAAATGTGCAGTAGTAACAGCACAAGTTGAGAATATGCTGATAATAAAATAAGACACCGTGATCATATACATCATACAAGTGGAGAACTGCAGGTGTATATAACCACATAAATAAAGAAGCGATAGCCAGTAGCATACTACATGTTTCTACCAAACCCTTCGTTTTGTATATGGTTTGACACAATTACAAGAAAATTTTGTGAATCTAGTAAGTACCTATCTAATGAAATAATTACAATGAAGCTTGATTATTGGAGATATTTGCGAGGTTTAGAGATTGCCAAAGGCTTAATCCACTTTATTTACTTTTATCCCGAAAAACGAACAAATTCCCGTGGTAATAGAGTATGGTATATAATTAATTGAGAAGAAATGTGTCTCATGTGTAGACATCTACATCAAAGGTCAATAAATACAATTCGGACTTTTTGAATCAGAGAGTAAAAGTATGAAGTAGCTTTGCTCCCTCGTCATTTGTATCCAAGAGACCTTTTTCACTAGTATCTCCAATGAAATCATATTATCATATGATTAGAATCTAGATACTTGCTAAAATATCACGAAATTGATACTTAGTATTTTTCCTACTATCGTAACATACTAACTTTTTCAAACTGTTTTGTAAACCTTCTTCTCTGCTACCTTTTAAAATAAATTGGTAAGATATAGAGTATTGATATGCCTTTAGCGCCTGTATGGAGTCAGGGCACTTATATCCATTCTAACGTCCCAGTTTGACCGTATCGAAATTTCCAATTTTGTGAAGTTTCAACCCAATTTCCAAAAATAAATTGTTAAAGTCGTCATAGTAATTTTTGGAGCAAAGCAACCGAACTGAAGGTAGCTACATTCTTCCCCGATTCGGATTTTTGCTTGGTCCTCGAACCCCTCCCAAACCACTCAACACTTTTCGAACAAATTTGACCGACATCTAGCCATAGGGGGTTTAGAAAAAATAAAATCGAAAATCGGACATACCATGAAGAAAAAAAAACTTCCTTTAGACTTATCGGGGAGGGCAAGTGCACCTATACTACTCGGGACTTCACGATAAAAAATACCTACTTACATTTACCGACGTTTCAAACGCGTGGTCGCGACTGGTCTGACGACAAGGGTTGAGTTATTTTTGTGTGTAACTACCCTCTATTATTTTTAGTATGGAGGATAAAGCCGGCGACATACAACACTCACTACACTCGTCATAGTAGTTATTCATAAACTATTGAACTGAATTTAAGCCTCACCATGGCCGCACGATATCTCTATCTTCTTTTCTCACTTCTTACCGCATTCGCTCGTTACGTTTATGGCTACTCTCTAAGATAAAGAATACACTACGTTTTTCTCACAAATGAACAGACAGCGTCTTACGATCAACAGGAAATAAAGCGTCTTAAATATGTACAAGATGATTTTACGTTTAAACAACCCCTTTTTTTCAACCTGGTATATTTTGGTTTTAGTTATTAACTAGGTTACCCCCAAGTGTTAGCACGTGACATGACATAAATGCGCGTAGTAGTCCTGAGATTAGCTCGTTCAACCAAACAAACAAACTCTTCAGCTTTATATATTAGTATAGATTTGATTTTACACACTAACATAAATCTGTTTTTTTTTTCGTAGATACGGTCGCTGGGTAACTCGTCGGGTAGCAGTTGTGACAATCGCAATGATTTGGCTCCTAGCTGGTCTAGTGAGCTTCCTCCCCATATCTCTTGGCCTCCACAGGCCTGACGAAGAGACTCTAGCGACGCAGAATCCGCCAAGATATCCTACTTGTGCGCTGGTTCTCACTCCAACGTATGCTGTGGTGTCGAGCTGCATATCCTTTATACTTCCTTGTATTGTGATGATAAGTATATATTGCAGGTGAGATTATTAATGACATTATTGATGTGATGTGTTTATGTGTGATCACCTTGGTGATGTGTGTGAAAATATCGTCATCACGATGAAAAAGAAAATCGGAATCATCATTATCTAAGAAAATACCTGAAGAAAATTCACACTTCTGACTGTTGCTAGTTTCCTTTTTTACTGATTTTTCCTAAATCAGAGAAAAAAATTAAGTATTCCCCCCATTCAGACATAATAATAAATTACTAGTTGATGCCCACGGCTCCGCACGATGGTGAAGTTTTGCCGTTTCCGTTTCCCACAGGAACTTGTTCCCGAAATAAAAAGTAGCCTTTGTGTTATTCTGATGTGTTAGCTATATTATTGTAAAGTTTCATTAAAATCCATTCAGTAGATTTTGCGCGAAAGAGTAACAAACATCCATACTTACAAACTTTCGCGTTTATAATTTTAGTAAAATATTATTACTAAGTAAACAGTTGTACTCACCTGTAAATTTCGGGATTGCCCGACTAGTTTCGAAATTTAGATGTGATTAGAACCGTAATAATGAACAACGCTCACTAAAGTTATTATTCTAATTAGTAGGATATATTATCTAAAATTTAGCTATTCTATAGTTTAGCTAAATTAAGTACTTTAGTTTCTATAAAATTAGAATAAACTTATTTTTTTTTTTGGAGACTTCGTAACTTTAAAACAAACACTATACTCTTACCTCTTTAACGAATACCTCAAACCTATAAGTACAATGAATAATAATAATAATATTTATCCTATCTACACTACTTAAGTGTAATTTAGTAAAAATAATAGTTTAAATAATTAAAATTGTCTCAAAAAAAAAAGAAAAAAAAGAACAGATCCCCCGACGTTCATGTACTCGTATGAAGCGACTGATGAATCTCTAAATGATCATGACGCCCGGCGAACTGTCCTCTCTGACTACCCCGTCGGGGATACAGCGTGACGATAGTTAGGTAAAAATGTCTCCAAATTGTTACCTCCTACATCACTTCTATTAGAATTTTCAGATATTTTTAAAGATATCGATCCAATAGCAAAACTCAAACCACAATTAAATTATAATGTACGTTGCTTATATACGACTATGCCGCGATTTAATTATAGCGTGTGATGTTATATTGAGTTAGGTGTTGATTAATCTTGATTATAATGGCAACAATATTATAGAATTACTAGCTGACACACGGCTTTGCCCGTGACATACTTTGAATTCCCGTCGCACTTATTTAATCCCGTCGTTTATAAATTCTAAAACAATGTAAAAAAAATTGCTTGATTTGTCGACATTTATGATTACTGTTCCGCTTCTTCAAGGACGTATCGTGATTATATATAGCTTATAGCCTTCCTCGATAAATGGACTATCTAATACTAAAATATTTTTTTTAAATCCGACCAGTAGTTCCTTAGCTTAGCGCATTCAACCAAACAAACAAACTCTTCAGTTTTATATATTAGTATGGATTTGAACAGAATATACTTCGCTAACTGATCCAATGTAAGATGTCCTTTAGAAAACAATTCCATTAAAGATTTAGTGCGATTATTACGTATAGAATTTGCTTTGAGAAGCGCTCGTGGCCCTGCTAACTCAATGTTCTATAAACTATCACTGTAACTTTCGCTATGGCTGGTCATGGATGGGTGACCACTTTGTGGCGTTTACATTTGTGAGCGTTTCCGTGCTTCGGATAGCACGTTAAGCCGTTGATCCCGGTTGCAACTAAAGTGGCAGTCGTTAACCCCAGTTGAAGGCGGCCTTATTGGCGGCTTGAAATACTTCAACAGCAGGTAGTCACAACCCTGTCTATTTCAACACAACAATGGGCTCACCACCTCTTACGTGGGACAAAAATGTCGGCTTCTGCCTACCCGTTCGTTGTCATAAAGTCGTAACAATATATATGTATGTATGTGGAATGAGCTCCCCGACTGGCTAACGTCTACAATATGCGGTTCTTCAAAAGGGGTCTTTGAAAGTTTTAACAGGGTCTGTAGCGCGAGTGCTGCGGTTTTGGTTTTGCAATTGTCCATAGACTACGGTGATCACTTTCCATCAGTCAATGGTATAAAAAAAAAAAAAAAAATTGTGATTGGCTTTACTTACCTTCTAACTGACGTGGTAAAGCCACGCTGGCCAGACGGGTTGGTACAGGAATTAGTTTTAAGATTTCCTGATATTCATTTTAAATAAAAAAACTACTATTCTACATTATTTACTTTTCACCTGACCGGTTTCGCCTTACTGCATTTTCAAAGGTACCACAGCTTCGTCTGTGGAATATTTCGACCTCCCGTCACACCTATTTAATCCCGTCGCTTATAAATTCTACAATGATGCATAAAAACCGATGTCCGATTTGTCAACATTTATGACTATGGCTCTGCTCTCCAGTGTAGTAGCGTAATGTTATACAGCCTATAGCCTTCCTCGATAAATGGGCTATCTAACACAAAAAGATTTTTTCAAATTTGACCAGTAGTTCCTGAGATTAGCGCGTTCAACAAACAAACAGACTCTTCAGCTTTATAATATTAGTATAGAATATCACTACCTATTGCTAAAATTTCTCGTATTTACTCCATAATGAGAAATATATCTCTAATGGCTCGGCAAAAACGGTGTTGACCTTTATTTTGTACGTGACTTCATACAAACTGAGTGGGTGGGCTCTTTACACAAAACTTGTTAAGAGAAACAGCGGAGACAAAACTGTTTACTTCCCACAAATATTGCGTAGAGGCTTTGCACTGCGTAACGAATTCCACCAAATTGGAGCTTTATTTCAACTGTAAGAATTTATTTTGCAAAATGTGATTTAAATCTCATTATTTGTAAGACTAGACTTAAATAATATGTAAGACTAAATCTGAACTGATTACAGAGGAAATTATCTTGAATAAATACACTTGTACTGTTCCACTTATTTACTTTAAAAACCTGACCGGTTTCGCCTTACAGCATTTAATATGTATATAGAATATGATTAGTAATCTTGTATATCATGTTGGTAGTCAGACTTTGCCTTCAGCAGCCTCTACAACTAGAATGAGTCATTGTATATCACACTAATTAATATTTTTTAATTGAAAAATTAATCCCAAATCCACCAGACTGTATAAAGTGCATCATTTTTAATATGAAAACAAAACTAGCTAACAGAAGACCTTAAAACATTAATAGATGCTTGTGGCCTTGAGAACTCTCAATGTACCTATCTATCTTTTATATTAAAGGCAAAATCACGCACTGAATCTTTGATCACGAAACCTCTGAAACTACTGGAGCTATGAAACTATAACTATATACTGAGCTATAACTTCGCATGGGGGTTCCTTATAACACTGAGGTGTCCCCTAAGAAGAGATTTTGCGAAATTCTAACCCTAAGGAAGAAATTAAAGCAAGAATTACCTATAATGAGATAAAACAGGGTTTTACTAACTGACTCGTTAATCATGAATCTATGAAGCTAAAATTCAAAAAATAGAGGGATAAACGGTTGTAGGGAAGATTGTCATTTTCAAAGTTAGTAACATGATCTTACGTACACCAGTTTTAGAAGAATCTCTAATACCGGCGAGTGCGGTATCAGGAGCGGAGCCGCAGGCATTAACTATTGGAGATTATTGAAAATTGTTTTTGTAAGACTTTCTATAATCGACCATTAAGCCGAGACTACTGAATAAATTTTGGCATGATATGAGTTTATCTACTAATATTCTTGCGATTCCTTAGCGAGAGAGGAGGAAATGTGTGTAAAATATATATTCAGTTCCCGCAGGTTTGACCGCGTGTATATTATTCAGTTGTAACTTCTATCTATCTATCTATCTATCTTCATGCTGTATCCCTGACGGGGTAGTCAGAGAGGACAGATCGCCAGGCTTCGCGATCCATGCATACTTCTTTCGCTTCTTCGAGATTCATCAATCGCTTCATACACGCACGTCTGGGTATCCGAGTACTTTTGACCTTTCCGTTTTTGAGCAATCTGCTCACGTGGTCTTCATATGTAAGTCTCGGCCTTCCCTGACTCCTTCTACCCTCTACTTTTGAACAATATATATTCTTCGTCAATCGTTCCTCACTCATTCGTTGGACGTGTCCAAACCAACGGAGCACGCCCTTTTCCAGCTTAACGCTGACACTTTCATTCAAACCTGCCGTTGCAACTGCAGTTGTAACTTATCAACAAGTAATGCGATTTCATTCAGTTTTTGATGTTAGGAGGCTAAAGTTGTTTCATTTGAAAAGCCTACACGCCACCCTCTTTAACTAATCTCTCTTTTTTTGCCTGTTTCTCTTATGTGACGCTAACGATGTTGCGCTAGTCAGCTAATATTATATATGTGGTAACCTTTGAAAATGCCATTTAAAAACCTGTACAAATAAGTGGAACCTTTGAAAAATATAGGTATGTTTTGGCCCGACATGGCGGGAAGTGGAGGATGGAGTGCAGGGTAGCTACGTGGAATGTTAGGGGAGGAATGGCAGATAAGATGAATGAGTTAATGGATGTTATGAATGAGAGAAAGTTAGATGCAGTGTACTTGACAGAGACCAAGCGCAAGGGCAGCGAAGTCTTGGAGCTCCCGGGTGGGATGCTCGCACTTTGGTCTGGAGAACCAGAGAGCGAGCATAGTAGTCGGGGGGTTGGAATTTTGTTGTCCTCGCGATTGGCCTCCGGTAAGTACGAGTACAAACTGGTAGGTCCTAGAATCCTCTGGATCCGTTTAAAAATTGATTTGACGAAGATTTTCCTGGTAGCTGCTTACGCGCCAGTATCTTCGTCGAACGCGACTGAGCTAGAGGATTTCTGGGAGAGTATGAGAGAAGCTCTAAATGTGATAGAAGGAAATGAAAGACTTATAGTATGTGGAGACTTGAATGGATAGATGGTACCGCTCGCGATGGTTTTGAGTCGGTACTCGGGAAGTATGGGGATAAAAGGGTAAACGACGCTGGCAAGCTAATACTGGCATTTTGTAAGGAAAAGGATTTGTTTGTGGCGAACACAATGTTCAACCACAAACATATTCATATGTATACTTGGAGATGTAAGTCAAAGAGAAGCATGATAGATCTATTCCTAATGAATAGTCGGCTCCGTAAACAGGTGATGGACACAAGGGTTTATCGAGGCGCTGAGCTGGGATCAGACCACTACCTAGTCATAACTAGGATTAGGGGTCTGTTCGCGGGTTGGCGTCATCGTACCGAGTGTCCTGAGCTTTAGCCGACTTATAGCATCAAAAGCTGGAAGCTGCAGGATGCATCCATTAGGGATAAATATAATGAAAGGGTAGCCGAAAAGCTTGGCGACGTCAATGTAAACAGTGAGTATGTGGAAAGTATATGGCAGAACCTTAGGGATAGTATGATAAATGCCGCTGTGGAAGTGTGTGGAGAAACGAAAAGAGGCAGTAGTAATAAGCGTGATGCATGGTGGAATGAGGAAGTGAAAGAAGCAGTTCGAATGAAGAAGAAAGCATGGCTAGACTACTTAGCCTCGCGAAATGATTTTAATATGAAAGAGAGATACAAGCTGCAGAAAGTTAACACGAAGGCACTGATATAAGAAGCTCGTGAAAGGTGCAGAATGAAAGCGGATGAAAGGTTGTCGTCCAATTTCCGGGATAATGACAAGCTCTTCTGGAAAGAGGTAGGCAAGACTCAGAGTTGTTCGGCAATCTGCAGTATGAATAAAGTGCTTAGTGTTAACAATGACGTCCTAACAGACCAAACTGACGTCCTGCAGAGATGTAGTGAATATTATGGAAAGATGTACGCAAGAAAAGACAGAGATGCCACATCGGGAAGTGGACCTCACTTCGATGCTCCGGATCCCGATGTCATTGAAGTCATTACTATGAAAGAAATAGAACAAGCGATAAGAAGTATGAAATGTGGTAAGGCTGCGGGAAAAGAAAGAGTTACTGCTGAGATGATCAAGTACGGTGGGTCGCGTGTCTGGGACACACTATGTCTGTTATGCAACTTGTGCTGGCGGACGGGTGAGGTCCCGGATGACTGGCGAGTAGCAGTTGTAGTACCTATTTACAAAGGGAACGGCTCGCGCCTAAACTGCTCCAGCTACAGGGCGATCAGCTTGGTCAGCTTAGCTTGTAAGGTGTATGCAAAGGTTGTAACGGCACGAATACAAGAAAAGTCTGAAAGGTATTTATGGGAGGCTCAATGCGGATTCCGACGTGGAAGAGGTTGCATGGATCAAGTGTTTTCTCTCCGCATGATCGCGGAAAAGTTTCTGGCTGTTAGCCAAAATGTTTACTGCGCTTTTGTGGATCTAGAGAAAGCATTTGATAACGTTGTGAGAGAAACGCTGTGGAACTTACTGCCCGGATATGGTGTGGACGGCTCGCTACTGCGGGCAATACAGTCGCTTTATAGGGACTGTAAGGCTTGAGGGCGAGTAGGGGGGGATGTGTCACCTCTTTTTGATATCTGTACAGGTGTCAAACAGGGATGTGTCATGTCCGCCTGGCTGTTCATAGTGTATCTAGACAGTTGCCTGCAGAAGTTGAAAGATTTTAATATGGGTGTGAATTTGGGTGACTTTACAGTAAACTGTCTGCTGTACGCTGATGATGCGGTGCTCATGGCCTTATCAGAAGCCGACCTTCAGGCATTAGTCACTAATATGAAAGAGGAGTGTGAAAGTAAGGGTCTTCGCTTGAATGCAAGTAAAACTAAGGTTCTAGTATTTGAAAGAGGTGACGTAAGAACTAAATGCGAGATTAGGGTAAACCAGGAACGTCTAGAGCAAGTGAATGAAATTGTGTATTTAGGAAGTATGTTTAGCGCGGATGAAAGATGTGATTCGGATGTGGAACGGCGAGTAGCTGCCGGAAACAAAGTTAACGGTGCTTTGTCCCAGTTAGTAAAGCGACAAAGCATCGTAAAAGAAGCATGACTGGCGATTCATAACGCAGTGCTAGTGCCAACTTTGCTTTACGGTAGTGAAACCTGGGTATGTCAGCAGATGCATGAAAGTAAATTGAATGCTGTGGAGATGCGATCACTTCGAAAATTGTGCGGCGTTACCTTGGCCGACCAAACACGTAACGAAGTGATACGCAATATGGCAGGTTTGAATGAAAGTGTCAGCGTTAAGCTGGAAAAGGGCGTGCTCCGTTGGTTCACGTCCAACGAATGAGTGAGGAACGATTGACGAAGAATATATATTGTTCAAAAGTAGAGGGTAGGAGTCAGGGTAGGCCGAGACTTACATATGAAGACCACGTAAGCAGATTGCTCAAAAACGGAAAGGTCAAAAGTACTAGGATACCCAGACGTGCGTGTATGAAGCGATTGATGAATCTCGAAGAAGCGAAAGAAGTATGTATGGGTCGCGAAGCCTGGCGATCTGTCCTCTCTGACTACCCCGTCAGGGATACAGCGTGAAGATAGATAGTTAGTTAGTTAGTTAATCATAAATATTACTATGTTTCTACCGATGCCAGCAAAGTCTGCTACTGAGGCCCCGGGTTCGATTCCCGGGTAAAAAAAAAATAGTTCGATCCACAAATGTTTGTTTCAGAGTTTGGGTGTTTCCTACGTATAATATGCATGTATGACCGCGTATTCTGCCGCCTACTTCGCTCATTTCCCCAGACTTCCTCCTAGCGGATGGGTTTGGGTATCCCAGCAGTTTTATGGCGCCCCGTTGAATCTTTTTGTTTCTTTACAGAATCTTACTATCTGTTCCACCTTCAGATACTCCAGGTCCTCTTCTTTGAGTTTGTCCGTTCCCATAACTTCCCACCGGATTAAAGAGTACATAGGGCACTCAACTAGTAGGTGGAAGCTGGTCTCCTCTTACTCCATGCATTCCGGGCATTTAGGGTCGTCCAGTACTCCTATCACTGTCAAGTGCCTGTTCAGGAGACAGTGTCCTGTGATCATCTCTATAACCAGCCTCATGTTTCCTCTGATTAGTTTGACCAGTTGGCTAGTTCTTTTTGCATCCATTCCTTTGATAAAGATCTTTGACTGTCTCATGCCTGTCGAAGTCCTCCATCTAAGGTTGGTTTCTACCACTGTCCTCCTGCTGATTACTCCCTTAGTGATTTTGTGAGCAATTGGCAGGCATGGCTCTGGTCCCACCAAGCTTTCATCAGCTCCTTCACGGGCTAGTTCATCCGCTAGTTCGTTGCCTGGGATTCCTTCATGTCCAGGTACCCATGCAACATTTACTTTTATTTTTCTTGACAGCCGGTCAAGTGACTTCTTACACTCTTTAACCATTGCTGACGTTGTCTCCTCCTTATTTAAGGCTTTCAGTGCTGCTTGACTGTCGCTATATATTTCGTTGTGGATAATTTGCGCACATTCTGTTATGGCGCAAATTTCCGTCTGAAAGACACAAGCGAACTTACCTAATCTTATGGACCTGTTAATCTCCGTTCCGTTTTCGCATTTTATATGCATTCCTGCACCGGAGAGCTTCGTCGATTCCTTCCTGGAACCGTCTGTATAGCAGATAGTACCTTCATCATTGTCTATCCGCCAGTTTAACTTAATAGTAAGAAAGGTATGTTTAGCAGTCATCTAGATCCCATAACACAAGCTTATATTAGCGTACTTTGAGCTAGACGGCGGTGTGTAAAAAAATGTCACACAAAGTTTATTTATTTATTTTAAGTATTGACTGATTATACAGCCATTCCCAAGGAGGGTTGGTGTCAGGTTGGTGGCAGACCTTAAAAACCAAGCCAATACATTTTGCAGTATGGAATTTAGACATACTGCGCCGACCCCAAGCAAATTGAGACATGGGCAAGAGGATGATGATGACTGATTATACAACCTTGTATTTCTTAGCACTTTACTTAATCACAAAACGAAACACACTAAAAATACTTCCTAAGTCAGATTTTCTTTTACAGGCTGTACTGCTACGCTCAAAAACACGTCAAGTCTATACGAGCGGTTACTCGGACGGTACAGCTACCAGACAACCGTACAAAGTCGGTCCGGACACGAGTACATACACATGTACAGTCATCTCCGTACCATGTGTCCGATCACAAGGCTGCAATCACTGTAGGCATCATCATGGGAGTGTTCCTTCTTTGCTGGGTGCCATTCTTCTGTGTCAATATTGTGGCAGCGTTTTGTAAAACTTGTATACCGGGTAAGTTGACTTTGCTTTTTTCGAGTATGGGTAGAAATTATTTATCATTTTCTATAATTATTTATCATATACATAAATGGAATGGTCAAAAGCACTCAGATACCAAGACGTGCATGTATGAAGCGATTAATGAATCTGCATGTAACGAAAGAAGTATCCATGGATCGTGAAGCGTGGCGATCTGTCCTGTCTGACTACCCCGTCGTACAGCGCAAAGATATTTAGTTACCCAAAATAAAGTTCAAATAAGAACAAAAACGTTCATAGGCTATTTAGTATTGGGGAAAAAGATGTATGTCAACCGAAAAGACTATAGAAATACTGTTGAGCCATTCATCCCATACTTTTCTACTTGATAACATTTGAGTCAGAACACAAGTATCAATAAAGTCAAAATACAATCAAGGCTTCACTTAATACATTATTCTGAAAATACATCTTTTCACAGATCTAGCCTTCAAGATCCTGACATGGCTCGGGTATTCAAACTCAGCCTTCAATCCAATAATATACTCAATATTCAACACTGAATTTCGCGAGGCTTTCAAGAAGATTCTTACATCAAAATATCCACTTTGCTGTGGATACCAAAGTGTAAGAGCCAACACTCCTACAAGGAACGACAACTTCGTCACAGATTATGGAACTAAGACTATTGTGGTTCGTCGAAGTGGGTCGTTAGGGTTATCTGCTGTCGACCCCACACCAAGGTCGTCAGCAGAGTCTGTGAAACCCTTAAGAGAGTATCATATTTGACAAGAAGACGTTAACAGTGATAACGGGTTGCTTGAGAAAAGTGATGTGGTATGAATACCCCTTTCTGGTATTGTATCTCATAAATGCGCAATGCAAATAAAATGTAGTATATTAACTGTGTATTAGAGTAAGTTTAAAGGTTTCTTGTTCTAGGCGGTGCATTATAGTTTAAAAAAATCAAAATCATTTAAAACATTAAAATCTCAACAAAACGTTGAGATTTTGAGAACTTTGACAGAAAATTAAGTATTTTAGTATTTATTGCTCAATGCCAGAATCTAAGATTATTAAATATTTAGGAACTCAATTCATACATTTCATATTTATAATAGTTCAAAAGTTTCATATCGCAGAAATATTATATGTATATATTTTAAATCAGTATAATAAATGTATTATAAAAGACATTTTATAAATAAATAAATATCTGTAAAGTTGTAAATAGATAAAAAAAATGTTGGAACGTCCTTTGTTCCATAATTATAAAATAATTACATGGTCATGTAAGAATAAAGTTGTCTGTTTATTTAAAGTTTGTCCACTGGCAAAATGTGAACTTTGTATTTTAAATTACTTTCTTTAATTATTTAAGAGAACATTATTTTGTTAAATGTGTTATTAAACTCTTATTAGATACAATCCAATCACACTGGTAAATATAATTAATTGGACCTCCATATATAATTACTCAAAAACTCCTGTGATACTTTTGTAAATAATTTGTAATATTAAAAATTTGTATATAATTATGTTTAGGAAGGCATTTAATATGTTTATTAGTAAGCTCACATATAATGTATGAAATTTTATCCATGTTTGATACGTGGGTAACACTGAAAATGTTTAGAAAATAAAAAACGGCTTAATGTAGAAAGTTGCTAATACTTTTATTGTTTTTCGAAGTAATCTCCGTTCCTCTCTACACATCGTCGCATTCGATGGAACCGCTGAGAAAAGCTGTGGGCCCATTCTTCCTTACGGGTCTCTTCTATGGCATTTTCGTACGCTTTCACAGCATCTTCAGGGCTCGTAAAGCGAATAACTCGAAATGTATCTTTAGTTCTTGGAATGAATGAAAGTCGCAGGGCGCCAGGTCGGGACTGTATGACGGATGACTCATTATCTCGACACCTACCATAGTCAAATATTCAACAGTCCATTTTGCGGAGTGCGCTGAAGCATTGTCGTGGTGAAGAAGGATCCTGCTTCGAGGGCAATGCTGTCGATTTTTTTCCAAGACAACAGTCAAACAGCGATTGACGTACCAGTCGGCAGTAACTGTCGTTCAATCTTCTAGCATAAATGTCGCGAAATGACCTTTCCGACCAAAGAACGAGGCTATCATCTTTTTTCTTTGACTTCTTCCTTTCTTTACCTTAGTTGGCCGATCCTCAAAAGGAAACACCTACTGAGCTGATTATCTTTTGGTTTCGGGTTCGTAGCAATATATCCAGCTTTCATCACCTGTGACGATGTCAAATACAGCATTTGAGTCACCGCCGTTGAACTTATCTAACTTTAACTGACGACCAGAAACGCCTTCGCATGGGCTATGCGAAGGCGTTTCTGGTCGTCGGTTAAAGTATGGGGAATCCATCTGGTACAAAGTTACCTGACGCCTAAATGTTCGTGTAATATTTTTTGAACTTGACTCATACCAATGCCTAGGCTTGCCCGTATCTGCTGATAGGTCACTATCTTATCTTCCTCTATCATACGTCGCACAGCACTGATGTTATCTTCAGTAGTCGCTGTTAAAGGACGTCCCTCACGCAGATCATCACTGAGATTGCTACGTCCACGCTTAAACTCGTTAAACCAATTGTAAATAGTGGCACGAGATGGGGCTTCATTATGAAATGCTAATCGCAGCCTATCATAGCTTTGTTGTTGAGTAAGCCCACAACGAAAGTCATAATAAATCATTGACCGAAAATTTTCTAGCGTTAGTTCATTTTCACGTTTAACAAAAGTTTTACATTTGCCGTCAATTCACAAAAACAAATGACAAATGAATGCAATATATTACATTAGGTTACCAAAGAGTACAATAATTGAAATTCAAAAAAGTTTTCATTAGCAATATTTCTTTCTGGCCAGTTCTAAACATTTTCAGTGTTACCTAGGTTTTACGATTGGTTGTGCCACGTTTTTGTTGCCTTGTTTTTAAGTATTAATCTAAAATTATTAATAAATTGTACATTCACCTATCATTCTAGCGTACATAGCGTGTTGTGCTCCTCTGTTATTTGATTTTTCAATTTTTTTTTTCTTAATTTTTAAGAGCATAAACTTTATCAATCAATCTTTAATGTCTTGACTTTCATATCTTTTCTTTTTCCCTTATTAAGTTTCACAACAGCGTTTGTTTTATTTTTGGTACATCTCTTATGAGTACCTAATAATTTAAATCTGCTATTATTAGTATCAACCTAATAAATTTAAGGTAAGGTTACTTGCTCAAAATTTGTCCCTCTAATTTAATGAAAATCAATTGTTATGAAAATATTGTTGTTGTCGGATGTAATATCATGTAATGCTCGTATTTGAATTCATGGAAGAGAGCAGATGTAATTTTGTAGATATGTCTGCTTTTTATAAGGGTCCGTACATAATTTGAACAAATTTCTCAACAGCTGTTTAATTAATAAAAGTTCACATTTTTGTTTATGTTAGGATACATATCGAAAACATGATATAAAGCATAAAAATAGCTGCCAATTATCTATCATAGTGCTGGTCTCTACGACAAATAAAATTCTGATAATGTTACTAGATTCACCTCGTAATAGTTCCAGATTTTGTTTGCTGATAAGCTTCGGTGGAAGCCAGATATATATGGATACCAAATAGTAAGTAGCCAAAGTTCCACAATTTTTCTGGTATTATTGAGAACGAGACTGAAGAGGTTTATAAATGATTTTTTATGTTTTCGATTATGTCATCACATGTCAATCAATCTCACACTTATAAATTGTCGTGAGTAATGTCAGCCGAATACTGAAAAGTCACTCAAATAACTATCGGCAACTTAAATGTTTGAGCAGTTCTTAAAGACAAAAATCGTATTCTTAAACATCAACTTTAAGCATGTGTTAAATTTAAGATGAACTCAGGTTAGTTGCGCTCAGACGCCACTCAGTGTAAAATTCGTATACTGGAATGCCACTTAATTTAATTTAGCTGTCAAATGACCTGTCAAAGAGATTTGAACGTCACCTAAATGTAAGAGTGGTCGAGAGGTCTCCTAAATCTGTAACTGAATATATTGAAGTCTAAAAATAATGTCTTTGTCTTCGCTATCTTCACTCTCTGACTGTCGACGAAACGTAGACATTCTCTTTACATTCGAAAGGGTTTAAATATTGGATATTTTTTAGAGTTTATTTATTTTTTGTTTTTTTACTCAATTAAATCCGTTTCATCGGCCAATCAACCAAATTCATTTTGTAAACTGTTTTATTGAAATCACCGATATCAATTACTGCATACAGTTATTTTAAGGAAAGAATATATATATTTTCCTTATATTGCGATGAACTTAAGTTCAAATAGAAATTAATTTTGCAAAGATTCTACATATTTAAAACTCAGTCAAAATATATTTTGTAACTCAAATATTGTATCAACATAAAAATTACGTTTACCAAACATATAAAAGTAAATTATAAAGAAAGGCCTTCAGTAAAAAGGTTTTATACAAGGGGATCAATATTGATATGCATTACTTCATTCATCGCAACCTAAGATTATGTGTCATAGCTTTGGGTTATACAGAAATATAAGCCTTTAAAAGGGTAAAAATTTATTTTTATTGCAACAGAAGATGAGAAAATGGTCACGAACCTAAGTGAGGATCAGAGTACAATATCAAATTCAGTGTACTAATGTAGGTTTCCTAATGTTCTTTCTACTACAGTAAAAATAGTCATATATTAATTTAAAGTTCTTTACGGACTAGTTTTATACTTAGTTTCTTAAGAATATTTGATATTTATAACTTTTTTCATAGTAGTGCGCAAAATATGAATTAAATCACGATTCAACATTATTTTACGACCCTTGTTTTAAAAAGTATGGTATAAGTTTGACTAGGTGTGATTATGTATCACATTTATATCTTTATCAAAATGTATTAATATGTTTACTTTTTATAGCTTGTTGTTTTGAGTTATAAAATTTAACACATTAAAGCTTATTTTTTTTTCTTTTTTATTTATTCATTCTCAAACAATCTGTTACAATTGTGTCGGAAAACCATACACAAAAAAGAGAGGTAATTATCTCACCAAGCGTGAAAACAAGTTAATCAGCGCTCATTGCAAAAAAACAAAAAAGGAAACATTAACATAACATCAACATAAACTCAACAAAATTCCAAAATTAATACAATAACAATTCAATTTCAATTCATAATTCTTAGTAACATACAATCACAAAAACACATTTAACTGCAATGTCAATGTCACTAACAAAGTTCATATGTAACAAAGTGTCAAATTCAATTAGATGTCAATATAAATGGTTACGCAATAAGTCCAAAGAAATTAAAATCAAAAATCATATCATTAATATTGCCATGTCAATAATAGGTACGTCATTAAGATATCAACATCGTATAGTTTATTCAAGGTTATTGTGAATATGTTATGAATTCTTCAACAGAATAAAAACAGTTATCATTTAAAAATATTTTAAGATTCTTTTTAATCACGTGAGTGTTATAATAACATTTTTAAGTTCGCACGGCAAGCAGTTAAATAGTTTCACTGCCTGGTATGATGAACAATGTTTGACAATATTAAACGTAGGGACTAGATCTATTTTTAAATGGTTCCTACGTGATTTTTCTCTAAGTTCCCTATCATTATCAGATTCATAGTAGTGAATATGTTTAGATAAGTTGGTCAAAACATTAAGTATATAAAGGCATGGAACTGTAAGTATTGATAATTCTTTAAAGTATTCCTTGCAGGACACCCATTGTGGAATACGAACCATTATTCTAATTGCTCTTTTTTGTAAGATGAAGGCTCTAGTGCAGTTGTATTTATAACTATTTCCCCACAATTGAGTGCTATATCGCAATTTGGACTCCACCAGAGCATAGTACATGGTTTTCAAATACCTTTTACCCACTTCATCTCTTAAGCTTCTTAGGGCATAACAAGCAGATGATACTGATCCATCTATGGCATCCAACTCATTTTTCCATTCTAACTGGGAATCAATATAGACACCCAAGAATCTTACACTTTCTATTACATTTATATTGCTATCATTAAAATTTGTCAAAAGTACTCGGATACCCAGACGTCTGTGTATGAAGCGATTGATGAATCTCGAAGAAGCGAAAGAAGTATGCATGGATCGCGAAGCCTGGCGATCTGTCCTCTCTGACCACCCCGTCAGGGATACAGCGTGAGGATAGTTAGTTAGGATTAAAATTTATACTCAATGTTTCAGTCCTTCGGCAAGTCGAATTAAACAGAATAATATTAGTCTTTTTCGAGTTAATGACAAGATTACTAGCAGTAAACCATTTCTGAAACATATCCAGACTCAAGTTAATTTTAATGTTTAATATCTCAATGTTATTATCACTTACAACTGCATTAGTGTCATCGTGCAAATTATAAGGTTTATGTCCATCAATTCATGATTTATTTTAAAATTCACTTAGTATTTTGCCATTAAATTTATGTGTTTAAAGGCTCAAATATTTTATCTGTCTTTAAATGAACGATTGAAAATATTTGTTCCAAAAGTCTACATTTAAGCAGACCCTTGTACCTCCCCTGTTACTGGTTTTACCTAATCACCGTGTATGAATATATAAATTTTAATGGGGAAAAGCGCTACTGAACTTTATTAGTTTTAATTGTAGATTAAACTATGAATGTATTGTCGTAGTACATATCATTTGTTAATATATTGTAAATAACTAAGTGTAAATTACTATTGTGTCTAAATCATAATAAAGTTAGTAGGTATATGCATTTTGTTGAAATCAGATTTATATAGAGACGGCGAGAGGGATGCTCTGAGTATCTGGTACTTTTCTGCTTCGTGACATTTATGTGTACATTTTATTTGAAGTAAAGTAAAAGATTTATGTTTGATATCGTTGGATTCATATTTCTAGGTAGTTGAGAATTAGTAAATTTTATTAAGAATAAATGGCTGATTATTAGTGTTAATTTATAAAAAATATTTTCCTAAATAAAAGTAAATATTAAAATGATATTATTTTTGTTAAATAATCTGTTATGGATGTAGAATGTGAAACGAAATTAATTATATTACAAAGAAATATTACAAATTACCACTAAACTAATAAATAAAGTAATTGACTGTAAAGTAGTCATAATGATGATTTCCTGATTATAATTAGTAAGTGATGTATTATTGTAACATACTACGTAGTCACCTAGGCATTTCTAGTAACAAAACTGTTTTTACTAAGAGATCTAGATAGTCGGTAAATCCTACATTTTATATTTTAACTTCGTCGGGCCAGGAGCAGCAGATACTGCCAAAGAGGCAGAGCACTGGATTTTACTTAAATTATCTACAACTATAATTTTCCATTAACTATATTTTTTTATTGAAACGTTAAATGCTATACATTTAAATTTAGTCTAATTTTCCGACTACTTAGATCGATAAATAATTTTAGTCGTTGTACCGAAGTCAATATTCATTTTGTATTTTTTTCACTTGTACAGAAATAACAATTTTTATAAAACTTACTTGTGTAATATACTTACTGCTGTATCATTATTGTTTGTCAATTTTAGCTAGATTTTTAGATGATGTTATCATTCTATAAAGGTATGGCGCAAATCAAGTCTACATTTTTACGTAGTGGAATGGAATCATGCACTTTGTCACTCTGTTTCGAGAACAACAAGATGGCTTTTTGGGGATTGCTAGCCCTGAAGAGGTTAAACTACCCACTAAACCACAATGTTCCGCCTTGCCTCTACCTAGTCGCAGGACAAGCTAAAGGTTGAGTCATTACTTTTCAGTCTAAGGATTAACTTCCATGCAATATTAAGAGCTTATATAAATCAATGTAAATTTAAATAGGTATTAGTAACTTATGATATAAAATATTACTTCACATCTAATTAATGTAAATAATATTTTCTATGGTCTTCATGTCTTTGGTGGCTTATGTCAGAGGCGCCCTAGAAGGGATACAGCCAAAGCTGGTATTTGGTATAGTTAAGAATTTCTAGTCAGAAAATAAATTATAACATATTGAAATTAAGACGTTTTATTTAAACCTAGTAATAACATTTAATAATAGTGGGGTAATTATTTATACGACGCCCTGTAGACCAAATTAAGTTAATACAAACTTGGGATATGAGGTCAAAACAACTGATAAACTTACTTACATATTCCTAAACATACATTTATTTTGTGCATGTAAATAAAAATAAAATATTATATAACATTAGTAGGCATAAGGGTTAATAGAGACTTACATAGGAAGATCACGTGAGCAGATTGCTCAAAACCAGAAAGGTCAAAAGTATTTGGATACTCAGATGTGCAACAGGTTTACAAGTCAAAACGTTGTCACTGTGTGTGTACGTAGGTTACTTCTTCACGATCAAACGGCTGAACCAATTAATTTAAACTTAAAATACCAACGCGTCCCGCTCAACGTGGTACAGTTCGGTAAAAAACCGTAAAGACTACGATAAGGTAAGGTAATCTTGGAGCCATTCATTTTATATTTGTACAGATTCCATTGCGCTTGATCTAAAGCTTGCTAGTCTACTTAACTTATCATATTTTCATAGGTATATTAGATGTGTACATGGAACGCGAAGCCTGACGTTCTGCACTCTCTAGCTACTCCGTCAGGGATGAAGCGTGAAGATAGCTAATTTAAGTTATTATATATCATAATTACACTTCATAAATCACAAAAAAGAACCAGAATCTCTTTTTATGAAATCAAAATGTTAGCTTAACTTTGCTTTACGGTAGCAAACCTGGGTATGTCAGCAGATGCATGAAAGTAAATTGAATGCTGTGGAGATGCGACCACTTCGAAAATTGTGTGGCGTTACTTTGGCCGACCGAATACGTAACGAAGTGATACGCAATATGGCAGGTTTGAATGAAAGTGTCAGCGTTCGGCTGAAAAAGGGCGTGCTCCGTTGGTTTGGACACGTCCAACGAATGAGTGAGGAACGATTGACGAAGGTTATATTTTGTGCGAAAGTGTGGGTAGAAGAAGTCAGGGTAGGCCGAGACTTACATATGAAGACCACGTGAGCAGCTTGCTTAAAAACGGAAAGGTCAAAAGTACTCGGATACCCAGACGTGCGTGTATGAAGCGATTGATGAATCTTAAAGAAGCGAAAGAAGTATGCATGGATCGCGAAGCCTGACGATCTGTCCTCTCTGACTAACCCGTCAGGGATACAGCGTGAAGATAGTTAGTTAGTTAGTTAGTAAAATGTTAGCAGCCTACCAAAAATACGACTCAATTGCAGCCACTGACGCATCACATGTAGAATTTTATCTGCTGTCCTGTAGAATTCTATTGAAACCCGATTGTTAATAATCGAATATGAAAACTGTCAGATTGTGCCATCTGCTTACTATTGAGTGAGGATTTCGATTCTGTTCTGAAACGAATAAAATAGTAGACTTGGCCACCTGATTAAATCCTACTAATATTGTACTTGTGAAAGATTTTATGGATGTGTGGATGGATGTGTGGATGGATGTGTGTTATTCATTCACGCAAAAAGTGCTTAGTAAATTTCAATGAAACTTTACAGTAATACAGCTTATAAACCAGAATAGGACATACCCTAATTTTATCCCAAGTATAAGTTCATGTTGAGGAATTTAATATTTTCATTTCATTCATAATCTCGATTTCAATGTACATAGATAGTTTGCTTTTGCAATGTATGTAGGTATGTTCAATACAGTCAATTATAGATGTGTTAAAGCGTAATGAGTGACATTAAAGTGTGTGATGCTCATTAGTGTGTAAAATAATATTTGTATATGACTCGTATGTAGTAGTAAAAGAAACTAGGAGACAGAGGTTCGCATAGTAAACACTGCGTTCGCCATATTTCTTATGTTAAGATATGTATTAGCTACTAGCTTACAACAATTTAAAAAACAAAAGTTTAAACACAGTATTCAATTTCCTAATATTGACATCAATCTCTATTGTTACCATGTCGACAAACATTTTGAATAAACACGACTCGGGAAAAGTAATTTAGAAAGTAATAACTCGAAATTTTGTCACGAAAAGGGATTAATAAAGATTTCAATAAATAAACTTTTGTATTGAATACATAAATTTAGATAAAGTAAATGCGTTAGACATTGCTGTCAATTCAACGTCTTATATTAAAATTGTAAAGTATTTTTATAATGACGCTTCGAAGATTATTATATGTATAAAGTACATAGGCATACCTACTAATATTACTTTATCTATCAAGTCTTATTCCCGACGGTGTGGCAGGGGCATATTATACGCCCACTGTTTACCGTGTATGTTCCGTTCCTATCGCACGTAATAGAGATAAAATAGTGAACCCATTGCCGTGTTGAAATAGACAGAGGCAGGTTGTGGCTACCTGCTGTTGCAATTATTGAAGCCGCCCATAAGACAATCAACTTGACTTAACGACTGCCATATTACTGACAACCGGGTCCAACAGATTAACGTACCTTCCGAAACACGGAACCGCTTGCAAATGTAAATGTTTTCGTGCTTCGGAAGACACGTTAAGCCGTTCGTCCCGGTTGCCAGCAACATGGCAGTCGTTAGGCCTAGTTGAAGGCCTTACGGGCGGCTATAATATGCCACTGCCACACCTTCAGGGATAAGGCGTGTTTGATAAACATAAACAAACTTATATATTAATAAATACACACTGTCCGGCGTAAGTGGCGACTGCTGCGCTGGGGTGCGGGTTCGATTCCCAAGACAGAATAAATATTTGTGTCATCCACAAATTTTGTTTAGGAGTTTGGATATTTCTTATGTATAATATGTATATAATTAGAAATATTTGAATAAGTATATTCATCAGTTGTCTAAATCCCATAGCACAGGTGTATGATTATTTTCCCGTTAACGTTTACCTTGGAAAAAAACGTAATCTATATATAAGCTATATTAATAAAATCCATTTAGTACCTTTTGTGTAAAAGTGTAGTAAACATCCATCCAAACATTCACATCTGATTAGAAACTGACTGACTGATCGATGAACGCCCAGCTTAAACAGCTAGGTGTAGCATCATGAAACCATTTAATCAATCAATCAATCATTCTACATCAGTCCACTCCTGGACGTAGGCCTCTCCCAATTTACTCCACAATTCACGGTGAAACCATTAACACTTTTGTTACTCTTCAGTTATTCTCAGTCTTCACGGACATTGCAGATAAGTGGCGAGAGTGTCGCCTTCGTTGGTATGGTCACGCCTTACGGCAAACGCAGTGCTACCTGGGAAACAAATTTCTGGCTATGTCAGCCCCGTCGGGTCCCGGTAAGAGGGGAAGACTCAAGAAGTGCTGGCTTGACGTCGTAAGGGATGACATGCGTGCCAATGGTCTCACTACAGGGGATGCCGATGACCGTGCGAAATGTAGGAGTAAAAGTAGGAAATCGGACTCCGGGCGTCGCGATATGCAACTGGGACAGACGCTCGGATGATGATGAGGTGTGCACTAAGAAAGGATTTTCGAAAATTCAACACTTAAAGGAGGAAAAGGGTGTACAAAGTTTGCATAGATTAACATGTTTTTTTTTTAATTTTTGTGGACCAATCTGATATTCTGGATTACCACATAGCCTACGTTTTATTCTAGGATCAGTTTCTTTGAGTAAACGGGTCCGGAAATACTAACCACGCGGGCGTAGTCGCGGGCGCCCTCTAGTTTATAATATAAGTATAAAGTATTTGCATAGGTTCAAAAGTTACCAACTCTTATAATCTACATTTGATGTTACCCTTATAACAAATTTAAAATTTTGAAGTCTTCAAGTTTGTTCACAAAATTATAGAGCAACGACAAAAAGTTTACAGAGGGGGCTTAAATTTCTAATTACTTTTGTACACAAGGTAGAATACCTACACAATATTGTAAAACATTTTATCAGTATCAAACGCTTTAAGAAACAGTTTTGAACTTTGCAGAAAAATATAACGAAGAGATCAAGAGGATTATCGTAACTGGGACAGACTGATAAAATAACTTGTCGTGTATTTTTATCATTTGCTTTCCCGGCAATTCTATAAATCCTTGGAGCGGCTTTTGATGCTTTATAGGACACAATTATACTTTCTTTACATTGTTAAGTACCAACTTTACAAACATAAATACAACAAGACACACGTCTTTGTTTACATCCCCATCTGCAACAACTGAGTATATATGTAAAGACGTCAACTTTCTACCGTATACTGGACACTTACATCAACAAATTCACAGAATTGGATTCATTCAACACACCTCGCAACTCATATGAAAGTAAGATTATGCATATCCTATCTTCTCAGGACCTATCAGGACCTTCAACTTTATTAATACAAAGCATCTTGAGAACCAAACACGGACGTATTCACAGAGGTACTTTCACGCAGATAATTACATGACACGCATTTCACGCACTTGCATAAAACACACACACACACACACACACACACACACACGCACACGCACGCACGCACGCATGCACGCACGTGAACACGCACTCATCACGCACGCATGCACGCACATACACAAACACACACACACATATGTGTATGGTATCTACCACTGTACTAAGTTTGTATAATTAATGTTATAGACAATTTGTTTACTCCTTATCACTATCACTACATATTATAAAACAAAGTCCCTTTTCGCTGTCTGTCCCTATGTATGCTTAGATCTTTAAAACTACGAAACGGATTACGATACAGTTTTTTTTTATAGTTAGAGTGATTCTCATAGAAGGATTTTATGTATAATTTGTAAAGATTTTGTATATATTTACCAAATTATAACTAAATTTGTTGGGGATGTCGGAAAAAATAAGCCGTCTAACAAAAACGCTGCCTAAACCCTTGGAGATATAACAAAATAATGTATGATGCAATTGTGTATCCTATAAAGGTCTACAAACAAGTCCGCGACGACATATACCTATCTCTTGAGAATAACATACTATATTCATTTTAATACTTTAAAAAAACAGCAATTATAAAGTGGTAATTTGAAGGCTATTTACACAAACATGCTATTAATCCTTATCATTTTTACTACGTTAGTTGGCTTCAGCATTTCATGAAGATTATTTTGTCCCTTTTTACCTTCTAAATTAAATGAATATCTTACGAGTTATCGCAAATTCAAAATAAAGCGCAAAGAAATTAATTTAATTCGACCGCGCCGTGCGGGCGTAGTAGGTAGAGTACCAGGTACTGGAGAGCGGAGAAATAATCAATGAATTTGGAAAATATTTATACATTGTATATAAATGTTTATCATATTTTCATGAATTAGAAGCGCTCGTGGCCCCGCGGTCTCAGTGTTCGGTAAACGATCACTGAGGTACGCAACTTTCACTATGCCTGGTCGTCGGATGGGTGACCACTTTGTGGCATTTACATTTGCGAGCGTTTCCGTGCTTCGGAAGGCACGTTAAGCCGTTGGTCCCGGTTGCCAGTAAAATGGCAGTCGTTAAGCCTGGTTGAAGGCCTTATAGGCAGCTTAAAAATTTCAACAGCAGGTAGCCACAACCTGCGTCTGACTATTTCAACACGGCAATGGGCTCACTACCTATTACGTGGGACAGGAATCCACACGGTGAAAAGTGGGCATATAATATGCCTCTGCCACCCCTTCGGAGATAAGGCGTGATGGATATTTATTTATATTTTCATGAATGTGAAATTATTAAACAACGGGATTAAATGGGTGCCACGGGGTTCGAAGTATGTCACGGGCGAAGCCGGGCGGGACAGCTAGTATATTATAAAGCAAAGTCAATTTTCGCTGTCCGTCCCTATGTACGCATAGATCTTCAAAACTACGCAACGAATTACGATACGGTTTTTTTAATAGTTAGAGTGATTCTTATAGAAGGTTTTTATGTATAATTTGTTAGGATTTTATATACATTGACTAAATTATGACGATATTTGTTGGGAATGTCGGAAAAAATGAGCCGTCTGGGAGCTTTCATCGAAAACGCTGCCTAAACCCTTTGAGATATAACAAAATAATGTATTGTGGAATTGTGTATCTAATATAGTTCTACAAAAAAGTCCGGGACGGTATATGTCTATCTCTTAAGGATAACATATTATATCCATTTTAATACTTTAAAAAACCAGCAATAATAAAGCGGTAATTTGAAGGCTATTTACACAAATACGTTATTAATCCTTATCATTTTTAATATGTTAGTTGACTTCAGCACTTCATGAAGATTATTTTGTCCCTTTGCACCTTGCAAATTAAATTAATATATTAGGAGATACGGCGAAATCATAATTTTGCGCATAGAAATTAATTTCGTGTAACTATAATTCGACCGGGCGGGCATAGGCACTTGAGGCCGAGTCTACTGTTGACAAGCCGTAAAATAGAACCAGAATCGCTGTTTTTAGCTGTCAAAATGTTAGTAGACTATCAAAAATGTAACTGACTAGCGGCCACTGGCGCGGTACGTTTTAGTAGAATGTTTTCGGCTGACCGATATTAGTCTATTGGAGTACGATTATAATTGTAGACTACGAACAAAAGTCAAAATTGTACCGTGGCTACTGAGCGATGATTACGATTCTTTTCTGACGCGATTGAAATAGTAGACTTGGCCCTCTGGACAGCGGAGAAGGAATCAACAAATTTGGAAAATGTTCATACATTATTGTAAAATTTAAAAATGACTTATTAAATGGGTGCCACGGGATTCGAAGTATGTCACGGGCGAAGCCGGGCGGGACAGCTAGAAATACATATAACTTAAATTTGTAACATAATACTTATATATTTGCTCGGACTGCAGAGATAAAAAAGCGTGTAACAGCTGTCCTGGCTGCTGGATATTTTATAGGTTTGGAATACAGAAGGTTTAGACAAAATTACCCTATCCTAGCCCCTTTCCTATCTCATCCTTTTTCCTACCCTCTAATCCTTTTCTTACCTTATCCTCTTCCCATCCTTTCTCCGCCAAGCCAAGGTTGCCGTGCCGATGAGCTGCGTGGCTAGGGGCGAGCCTAGTCGTAACGTGCCTGACTACCCTGGGACCTGGCGACCCCAGAATAAGGCTAGCCTTACCTAGACAAGCGGGGCTCTGTCTAGGCGGACTTTGAATTTCCCTTGCCACTCGTGGAAACGCAATGGATATTAAAAATTTAAAAATCCGGAATGGCGGCGATGTGGTTCGCAACCCGTCACGTCTCGTCTTCCATCGAGGCGGAAAGTGGGCTAGGGATAGCCACTTTGCTACATTGAATGTTAGAGGAGGAATGAAAGACAAAATTGATGAGGTATGCGAGATGATGCGAGCAAGACGACTTGATGTTTTGTGTGTGAATGAATCGAAGAGGAAAGGATGTAACACCACTATACATGGGCCCTATACAGCCTACTGGTCAGGTGTAGCCACAACCAGTACAGCGAGCCAGGGTGTCGGAGTTCTACTGTCCGCGAGAATGAATGAATGTGTGACTGACTATGAATGTGTGAGCACAAGACTCCTTTGGTTGAGGTTGAAGGTTGGACTTACCCGCATCTTTGTTTTGGGCGTTTATGCTCCGCAAGATGCGCGGTGGCGCCGATCTTCAAGAGACCAAAGTTAGAGACAGGCATTTTGGGAGAGTGTGAGCGATATTCTGAGTAAATGCAAACGGAACGAGAGAATTGTAATGTTAGGTGATTTTAATGGTTGGGTTGGAGTGAAGCGTGATGGATATGAAAGTGTATAGGGCAAGTTTGGTGACGAACGAGTGAATGAAAATGGAGAGAGTTTGCTTGAAGTATTGTTGGAGAGGAATCTTGTGGTAACTAACACCATATTTAACCACAAACAGATTCATTTGTATACTAGACAAGAGGGAAACCAGAGAAGTATGATTGATTTTGTGATTGTAGATGCAAGACTAAGAACGAAAGTCTTAGACACCCGGGCATACCGCGGTGCCGGGATTGATACAGATGACTACTTGGTTATCAGCCGAGTAAGAGGTCTGTTTCAACGGTGGCGGCATCGTGTATGTGAACCTGTAAGTGTACTAGACCGCATAAAAGTCGAAAATTTGCAAGAGATGAGCATAAAAGAAGGATTCGTGAGTAAATTGAGTAAGAAATTTAAAAATTTAGATGAAGTATGTGAGATTGAAGAATTATGGAAGACGCTTAAGGAAGGTCTAGTGGAAGTTGCGGTGGAAGTGTGTGGGGTAAATAAAAGAAGCCAAGGATGTAAGGTGAAGAGAATGTGTGCAGAAGTCATGAAAGCATTGTCCGATAAGAAGAAGGCATGGTTGGACTGGCTGACTTCAAAGGTGAATCAAAGAATGCAGAGGGCAACGGATGAGGATGTAAAATGGCAAAGAATGAATATAAAAGGTATAAACGAGTTACAAAAGAAGTTATAAAAAGACAGGGTTGTGTAGCGTCACCGGCGCTGTTTAACCTATACTTGGACAGTTGTTTGAAAGAACTGCAAGAGAGTGCGTATGGTTTAAAAATGAATGAACTGACTGTCAAATGCCTCCTATACGCTGATGACCAGGTAATACTGGCATCATCGGCGGAGGAGTTGCAGTTGATGGTTAACATTATGCATGATACGCTAAAAAGCAAAGGAATGAAAGTAAATGTAAATAAGACAAAAGTAATAGTTTTTGAAAGAGAGGAAAGTATGACATATTGCTCGATTTTTGTGGAAGGAAAACGAGTGGAATAGGTGACAGAATTTGTATATTTAGGTTCAAAATTTGTGAGAGATGGAAAGTGTGATTGTGACATTGAACGAAGAGTTTTGGAAATCAAGTGAATGGAGCCATGCACGCCTTTATGAGCAGTCAGAATGTGTCTGAGAAGGCAAGACTGGCTGTGCATAGAGGAGTACTTGTTCCTACACTCATGTATGGCAGTGAAAGTTGGGTGTGGCAGAAGAAGCAAAGAAGTAAAATTAATGCAGTGGAAATGAGAAGTCTGCGGAGTATAGCTGGAGTGAAATTGATGGACAAAGAAAGGAACAGTGTGATAAGGGAACATTGCGGTATGGCAGAAGAAGTAGTGACTAAGATAGAAAAAAAGGTATGCTTAGATGGTTCGGACACGTGGAGAGGATGGATGAAAGTAGACTAACGAAACAGATTTATCAGAAGAGAGTGAATGGGCAAACTGGTAAGGGGCGACCTCGACGTACATATGTAAATCAAATAGAAGACATTGTGGAAAAAGGTCAGGTCAAGAGTACCCTTAACCGGCGTGTGTGTATGAAAACACTTATGAAAGTGGAAGAAGCGAAAGTTGTATGCCAGGATCGTAGCAAGTGGAAAGCCATAGTCTCTGCCTACCCCGATGGGAGACAGGCGTGACGATATGTATGTATGTATGTAAGCTGTGAAGAACCAAATAAATAAATAAACAAACTATAGTCATGCTTTTTCCCCAAAGGGTATTTTTTTGATGACTCGGGGAATGCGTTTCCGCGCCGTTATTCCTACTGCAGTAGAAACGGTGTTGTGGGACTCCAGGCCTTTGGGGCCGTCCTACCTACTAAGTCCCGCGGTGTTCTGCCTTCTTCCCAACCGGGTCGCTGGATAGACCTGAGGGCCTATTTGCCGTTTTGAATGTTCGCCATAAGAGCCATAAGGCTACGTGTTATTGAAAATTTTCTAACTGCCTATTATATGTCTTTCAACTTTGCTTTAAACTACCATGTGGATGGCAGCAGGGTCTATCGGCTTAGACTGCCTTCTCAAGCACAGAAACTCTCGTAAATTGAAATAAACATTTCACAAGTTTTTTTTAATTATTAAGGCCATTACTTTGCCCGTTGACCTTGAAGATTTGATCCCTGTTTGATTTGTTTTTTGGTGCCACCTACTGACCAACGACCGTACTACAAAAAAAACGAACTGAAGATTATACAAGAACACAGATGTGTCGCAGAGTTGTTATCGTTTTTGCTTATTTCATTTGCTCTCTGAGAGGTCTAATAAATTTTGTTCGTCTGGTTTTTGTAGTCTTGTCTTTTTCTAGTCTATCATAGTTTATATTTTATATTTATTTGTCTACATCATAATTTATTTTTAACTACACGATGCAATATGTCTGCTGACATAGCTTTCATTCTAATAAATGATACATTCTGAAGGTCTGATGATGACCAGGTAAGTGCTTATTAGATCTCAGTAACAGAAATAGTTAGGGTTATTATCTAAATAAACAATAAGCTATAAATAATCACCTTTATTTTCTTTATCACTGTCAAGCAATTATTACAATTATAATTATTAATGAATTGTATAAGCTCGTGGCCCCGCGGTCTCAGTGTTCTGTAAACGATCACTGAGTTACGCAACTTTCACTATGGCTGGTACTCGGATGGGTGACCACTTTGTGACATTTACATTTGCGAGCGTTTCCGTGTTTCGGAAGGCACGTTAAGCCGTTGGTCCCGGTTGTCAGAAAATGGCAGTCGTTAAGCCTGGTTGAAGGCCTTAGTGGCGGCTTAAAAATTTCAACAGCAGGTAGCCACAACCTGCATCTGTCTATTTTCAACACGGCAATGGGCTCACCACCTATTACGTGGGACAGGAATCCACACGGTGAAAAGTGGGCACATAATATGCCTCTGCCACCCCTTCGGGGATAAGGCGTGATGGATATTTATTTATAATAATGACAAAATCTCAAACTCTTCCCGTTAAAAGTCACTGAAATTTAAATATCGTGAACAGGTCGGTTGGTCATTTATTGGGATAAGTGTTGGTGAAGGTGGTGCATAGGCTTTCTTCTTGAAGTACGCACATATTTTCATCTTCTGGTTTATTATATTAACCTGCAAAATGCCCGAGTTATCTTGAACCCAAAAATTTACTTTTTTTTGAGCTATGGCATCGTCTAGTCCTATCTTGTGCGCTGAGAAAAGGGGACATTTCACCTCTACTATCGCGTCTTCTCTAATAAGCCCATCTGGAGTAGCTCCTAAATATGGAATCTCGGGATCTATAAAAAGTCCGCATTGTCTAATTTCAACATCGTTTTGTATAGATAGCTGATCTAGCGCTTTCTTTTCGTGTTCTCTTCCATGCTGTATAGGCGCAGCATCTATATTTATTTTGTAGAGCAGTTGTTTGACTACGCTGGCGCAACTAGTATCAGGCCTCATTTTAATAACTCTTCCAAAATTTGAAGCCGTCAACAAGGAGCGCCGGAGTTCGAGCCATTCGCTTGACTCGCTCTGCAAAATTAGAGTAGTTCTTTTTGTAAGACCTCTTACTCCAGCATCCGTCTACAACCACATCTATAATAGGTGACGTGATCTTTGCTGACGTTACCTTTTTCTAAAGCAATTCATTTTTCTTCTTCAGCAGCATCATTCATAGATTTGCTAAGTGCTTTGTCCCAGGCATTGGAAGCAATGTCGTAGCGTTTTTGGTATACAGGTTCAGACATCACGGGCAAGTCAAATGCTGATAACAGTTCCTCTAATTGCGAATACCCTATACCAACTGAAACGGCGCCCGCGACCGCTGCTGTATTAATATCTAAGTCGCCAGTGACATTACAAAGAGAAAACTTCTCTTTACACATCAAACATTATTCTGTAAACAAGTCCAACACGTTTCTCTCCTATAAGTTTCAAACTTTGTATACCACAGTTAAAAGCACCATGGCCGCCTATTTCTTGTATTTTGGAAAAGAAGTAAGCTATATCTATAATTCGTCTTCCAGATATATTTTTTGTTTCTGCTTGTGTGTGTAACAATACAGTGTCAAATTAAATTAGCTAGGGAATCTATCGAACATATACCGCAGTGTAAGCAAACACAATAAGTTACCGGCATAATTTGCTTTGCCCCCTCATCAACTGCCATACTAGACAGATCGTGTGTGTCAATGGCTGAAGTTCCTGATTTTGTGAATCGGAGTTTTGCTGGTTTCTTAATTGCCTGAAAAATAATAATTTAATTGAGCTAAAGTAATATTTTTAGCTATTACAGTTTGGTGATAATATCCATATTTACACCGCAAAAAAACTAAAAGGTATTTTAACTAGGTTTTTTTTAAACAAGATTATTTTTCCGGTGACCTTAGTTTCCATGACCTCTTTCAAATGGATCCAAACACGCTGGTTCTACGTAGCGCCGTCACTGAGATCCTATACCCACCTTCGTAGTCCACCATCAGGTAGGTGACATCATCAGTCACCAAGGTCTCCATGAGACCTTTGAAATGAGTCCTATCACGAAGGTTCTACATAGTGCCGTCACTGAGATCGTATACCCACCTTTTTAGTCCACCATCAGGTAGGTGACATCATTAGTCACCAAGGTCTCCATGAGACCGTTCGAATGAGGTTAAACACGCTGGTTCTACGTAGCGCCGTCACTGAGATCATATACCCACTTTCGTAGTCCACCATCAGGTAGGTCACATCATCAGTCACCAAGGTCTCCATGAGACCTTTCAAATGAGTACAATCACGATGGTTCTACGTAGTGCCGTCACTGAAATCCTATACCCACCTTCGTAATCCACCATCAGGTAGGTGACATCATTAGTCAACAAGGTCACCATGAGACCTTTCGAATGAGTCCAAACACGCTGGTTCTAGTAGCGTCGTCACTGGGTTCGTATACCCACCTTCTTAGTCCACCATCAGGTAGCTGACATCATCAGTCACCAAGGTCTCCATCTATCAAAAATAAACACAATAGAAATAATGTACTCAATAGGGTAGGTACTTACCAATAGTTTTGGAGAGCTCGGCCACGCTTCACCTTACTTTTATTCTTATATTTAGGCTTAGTCAGGCTTACTCTATGATCGGTTGAAAAAACAAAACGAAATTACAAACTACTTTAAATATATTTACAAACTTAATTACTTATGTTGTTTTACGAAAGTATTATATTTATACTATTTACAACAAGATTTCATTCATAAAACATTCAAAACGTGGACTTTTAGATTTTATTTGGAAAAAATAACGCGCGTATAGTCCACCCGTCACAAGAGTCATCGAGACACTGAAGTAACGCGTCCCGAGTAAGCGTCACAGGCCTTAGCGGGGGTGCTTCAAGCGGGGTGCTGGTGAGGTTTCGGGTTTTTATTCATAATTTAAAAATATTAAAAGAAATTAGAAAAAAAAAACAATACAAATTGTGAAATATGTCAGTACATATTTTTTGATACAAAATTCATGCCTAACTATTTAGCCGTTACAGAGAAAATTTACAATTTAGGTTGAAGAAGGACCTATTTAATAAGATTTTTTATCAAATTTTAGGGAAGTTTATTAAAATTTTAAACAATACAATGTATTTGTGATGGCCTTAAATATACCATATATTTTTTATAAGGGAAACGCACAAACGGATTCATCTGCAATCTTCTTTTAACTTACCTTGTTTTTGGGATTTGAGCGAGGTAATCCCCTTAATGCTAGCGTGTCCTCACCTCTCTACCAATGAAAGTTCCGTTACAACCGGTCCACTCATTCTAAAGATTAGCCGGACCCAATAGACAGATATACAATAATTTTCAAAACTTTTTTATGTAAGTAACATTACATCACATTTATTAGTATGTGTATATGTTATATATATTTAGTGACAAGCTGTTAATTAATTGTAAATTAAATAATTTCTGCTGTGTAAAAAGTGTCCCACAAGATTTATTATTATTATTAATTTGGAATTACAAACAGTCACTTCAATTGTATTAGTCTGTATAGAAAATAACACGATTCGTCGACGTCGATTCCGGCAGTAAGCGAAAGAAGTATGCATAGATCGCGAAACCTGGGGATCTTGTCCTCCCTGCCTATCCCGTCTATAATACTATACTGCTATTTCATTCGTGTCAAAATCGTCGTTCAATAGAAAGCCACCGTAGTCTACTATTACAATCGTTTAAATATCCTCCAATAGACTTCTATCGGTCGGCCGATAGAATTCTACTAACACGTACCGCGCCAGTGGCCGCTAATCAGTAACATTTTTGATAGTCTACTAACATTTTGACAGCTAAAAACAGCGATTCTGGTTCTATTCTACGGCTTGTCAACAGTAGACTCGGCCCCCAGTTATTCATTACTTTGCCATCGGATTTCTATCCCTTATTTCTTTTTATACTACACGTCATAAATACAAACATTCCACAAAGTTCTCTGAATCAACGTCCTAAATACACCCAAAATCCATTTTATTAAGTAGCGTGCCTTAAAACTTTGTTAACTTAAGGTGTTATTGTCACGCTAACCAAAGGTCAAAAGGAATTGAATACTTTATTTGCTGTACTTCTAAAAACAAAGTTGTGTTTACACAGGACTGTTTTTGTAATGTTTACCTAACGCTGAATGTTTTTTCCACTCGCATAATAACTTCGACGAAATGAAATGATTCCTATGTAAGGTATAATTCCATTTGCAGAGAAACCTTAACTAAGGGTTTCTTTCGATTATCATGAATAAAAACACAAGGGGCTCACCACCTGTTACGTGGGACAAAAATGTATACGGAGAAATGTGGGCGTATAGTATGCCTCTGCCTACCCCTTCGGGGATTAAGGCGTGACAATGTGTGTAAGAAAAAAACGGGGGTGCCAAAGCAACCTTGCATCAATTTGTAGTTTAAGATTGATCAACCACATTTTTTTAGGACTTTTTGTCTTTCAATGTTTTTCAAACTTAACTTATGGGTAGTGTAGTAAAACCGATAATCTAGCTTAGTTAATACATTTACCTATGCCCATTTGGCATTAATATATACAAATCCCATATTAAATTCATCATAGTCAATAGCTATTTAAGTATCGGTAAAGTATTGAGAGTTGAAGTTGCATTTAACATGTATTTTGTGTATTCTATATTAAACTGGTCTTGAATTTACTTGTGAACAATATTAGAATCTTACTTTTAAAACAAATTTCTTCATCATCTCAGCCAAATGACGCATATTGTTGGATAGAGATCATCTTCAAAAATAGGCCCTGCCAACGTCACCAGCTTCTTTCGGGGAACGCCTCAAAGATATAGGATAAAGTCTGTCGTCAGCCCTCGGATTATCCTTCCGAGGGCTCATCCAAGACTTCTGGCCATAGGCATAAATAGAAGGGCAGCGTGTGGTTTTAGACAGTAAGATTTCGGCATAACATCCAAGAGGATTTCCAAACGTAAAAATAAATGTCCCAGACACCCACATCCATGCATATTTAAAGCGCAATTCAAATATTAGGGGTTAAAGTATGAAACTAAAAAATAAACAATTTAAATAGAAACAGTTAAAAGCGGTTAACTGAAAATCTAAATTGTTTATTTTTTAGTTTATAACAAATTTATTTAATCAAAATAGTTACCATTATTATCTATACATTGCTGCCATCTAATAGGAAGGTCATTTATGCCTTTGCGATAGAACTCTGAGGATCTAGACTGCACAAACTGTCTGAAAGCATTTTGTACTGCCTCCTGGGAAGAAAACTTCTTGTCACGTAGAGAACTGTCCAAATCACGATAAAAATGGTAGTCCGCTGGAGCAAGGTCTGGCGAATACGGAGGATGACGAATGGTTTCTAAATGCAGTTCCTGAAGGGTCAAATCGGTTTCTCGTGCTGTATGAGGTCTCGCGTTGTCATGGAGCAATAATAGTGAAGATCGATTCATAAGTCGGGGCTGTTTTCCCACTAGTTTTGCCAACTTTCTCTCAATCAATCTGCCGTTATTGCATGACCAGATCGACGAAAACTATAGTGAATAACACCATGCTGAGAACACCAAACAGTTACTATTACCTTTTTATTGGTAAGTTTTGCTTTAGGACACTGTTGTGGCGTTTGACCTGGGGTCAGCCATTGCATTTTTCTTTTACGGTTATCATAAAGAATCCACTTTTCATCACATGTCACAATTCGATCCAATATTCCTTCATTTCTGTACCGATTCAACAAGACAAGTTTCAACACGCGTATCTTTCTGCAGATCAGTCAAATCATGAGGCACCCATTTTTCGTAATTTTTAATTTTATTGATTTGACGCAAATGAGTCAGTATTGTGTGTAAGGTAATGTTAAACCATGTCGCTAATTCCTGGGTAGTTTGACTAGGATCGGCTTCCACCATCTCTCTTAATTCATCTTTATTCACCTGTGTGGGCGGTCTTCCTCGTGGCTCGTTCTTCAAGTCGAAGTTTCCATCACGAAAGCGTTTAAACCAAAATCGCACGGTGCGTTCATTAGCAGACCCCTCACCAAACGCAACATTGATATTGCGGGCGGTTTCTGCCGCGTTACTTCCGCGTCGGAACACGTATTCAAAAATCACTCGAATTTTCGCAGTATTCATCTTTCTTGTATAAGTTGAATAACAAAAACAAAAAAATACACAAAAAAAAGAACTTTATAGAAACCATGTGAAAAAAGTTTCATTCGAAAACCCCAAACCAATTCAAAAAACCTATAACAATAAAACGGCAATTTCATACTTTAACCCCTATTATTTAAAATATACACTCTCTACAAGTACAATGACTTTAATAGATGACATGATCTTATCTGTAGGTGCGTAAGATTGAGTCCCAGTTGTCTCATAGATTTTCACTGAGGAGTTGTCTCCTCAGTGAAAATCTGGTTTACAGTTACTGGAAATCCGGGTTTACAGAGCCAGGCAAATAAAAACAGTTAAAAATCAAAATAAACATAATGTTAAAAAAATGCAATGTATTTTTAACTGACTTTATTTGTACTTACTCGTATCTGATCAATGTCATTGTAGCCATAAGAATAGAATTTTCACTATTAACCCTATGATAAGAAGGAAGAAATAGTTATGTAAAGTGTAGAAGAAGTAAATAGTGCTAATAAGTAAGAAGTATTTAGTGATATTTCAAATCGAAACAAGATGATAATTACTAGTTGAAGGTGGTAATTACCATAGATTCAGAAAACTATATAAGAGCGGAAACGTAGTTTGCACTCATTTGGTGTACCAACTTAACTCTCCCAACTACTCGTACTGACAGTTGACAGCAAAGGAGTGCTACCAACTTAATTGTTTTAACTGTGACGGTTACGTTCCGTTCTACTTATATCAACATGGAAAATGCACAATTTATTCAAGATTGCTTTGAAAACATTAAAAAAAAAATGGTTAACAAAACAAGTGAAATACTATCAAGAATGGAGGATAAATTATTGCCCTTGAAAACAGAATTAAAGGAACTGAAGGTGGAAAACAATATCTTAAAAGAGAAAGTTGCAGGCTTTGAAAAATACAAAAGAAGAAATAACATAATTATCTATGGTATTAGGCAGACAGAAAAAACTCCCACCGACCTTATGAAAACGATCATAGAAAAAGTAATAGGAGATTTAAATATTCAACTTGAAAACAGAGACATTTATACCATATACCGCATTGGAAAATCAGAAAATAAACTAATAAAAGCAACACCAGTCCTTATATCATTCGTCAATGGGTGGAAGAGAAACGAAATAATGTCAAACAAAACGAAACTTGTAGATGCCTATATTTCAGAAGACTACCCAAAGGAGGTGTTAATGAAACGAAAGGAACTACAGACGAAGGTTTTACAAGAAAGAAAAAAAGGTAATTTCGCTATCATAAAATATGTTAGGCTTATTATCAAAACAGGAGACAAAAACGATTATAGAGAAACGCAAAAGAATTGATCTTGACTCCCCAGTGACTGCTACTCGTAACAACCCAAAAAAGCCAAATTTGGTAGCACAAACAAATCATATTAATGAATTTGACTTCATGCAAAGCAGAAGTAACTTCCTTACTTCGGCATGCACCTCAGCTTTTGAACCAACTATATAGCGACCCCCCCCCCCCCCTCGAACAATAAGTCGGTAATGAGCTATTATGGACTTTTTATTGTTATGCGAAATTCGGCATATTTGGGTCGGGACACATGACTGCAATTGTTTTCAAAATTTTCCTACTGATTTAAAGAAGATATTTGCAATTACCACTTTATTGTACGGAAACATGTTAACACAGGAATAACCAGAAAAACTTCATATACATTTATACAAAAGTGTTTTTCTTTTCGATATTCGGTAAGTTGCTATTACCAGTTCATTGTGGTGAAAATTTTATAGTGATTGCCGGTAAACGCATATGTGATATTTATTTCGTATTAAATTTATAGAACATAAATCGGTAATAGAAAGTAACAAACCTTTTAGGTAGAAAATCATTAACATAATATCTGTAATATGTACATACCTACTAAACATTTCAAGTTCGAACACGTCGCGGTCGACTTTGAACTTCATTGTTTCTAAGTCGTCGTGTACAAGACATTTCTATCTTTCTTTTTAAAGCAATTAGACATTTTTATCTTTTATGGCAATAGATAGTAAACCACGCCCTCAGCACGAGTAAGCTTTTGCTGCCGCGGCAATGTCTGTTATTGTTTACAGAAGAGTCAATCCAAGGGCAAACATGTCGAGCAGTGCCAGCACGGCATAAGATGGCGACTGCTTGATAAAGCCATACCTCAAACGTTTTCCTCAGTTGTTGGTGACAAGATAAAGTAGGACAACTTAGAATTGTCTGAGGGACAGAACCTTATCTATAAGTTGGCGTGCTTAACGGTCACAGTGGCACAGGATATTTCCAAGTCTACTTTTCTTCTATGAAAATTCACTCTTGACAGAGCGGTCGTGGTCATCACGTAGTTAGGTTTTGTTCAGCCGTATTCCGCTTCACTACCACGCCATCGTTCCCTGTGGATCGTGATACGAGTGCATTTGTGCACTGGGCGGCCTACTGCTGATTTTATCTGGTCGTTCCATCGCATGGGCGACTTGCTATGCTGCTTTGTGCCTTCATCCTTCCCTTGTATGACAAGGCGCACTATGCAGGTGTTGTCACATCATGATACGTGTCCAAAGAACTGAAGATTTTGAGCCTGGACTGTGCTAGTTTAGCTCTTAGTGCCAAACTCTGTGCACGTCACTTTAAGTATTTTCCTCTAGCACCTTATTTCCAGTGCTTCTATTATCTTTTCCTCAATTTCTTGCAGCGTTTAGGTCTCGGTAGCGTACAGAAACATGGGTAATACCAGTATCCGAAAAAGTCGAATATCTTCAAGTGCTGCTGTGTAAACAATCCTAATGGTAACCTGCTATGCTAAGAACTCCTGATGAGCGATGGCACGCGGTCTTCCACAACCTGCTGAATAAGCAATATTAAGAGGTGCAATCTCCGAATCAGGGACTAATGCCAATGTTAAAAGTATGCAGAAGTCCAGACTGCTCTTCGCTGCATGATGATTTGAAAAGCTAACGGAGTCGATGAAGACTCTATCGATTATATCAAGTTTAACCGCGTACTCTTCACCGAGGAGATTCCCAGCCAATGAAGGCTGAGTATTATTACTCCAGTCTTCAAATAGAAAGCGGTCGGTGTAGAAATGAGGTAGCTACCGTGGCATGAAGATTTAGAGAAGATTATTAACCTCCGTATCTAGCAGAAGTGTACTCTCTTGGAGTATCAATATGGGTTTCACCCTGGTAATAAAACTACGGACCCTGTTTTTGTTCTAAGGATCCTATCATTAGAACAAAAACAGGACCCGTGTTCTCATTACTGGAGAAATACAGGACAAAGAGACAAAGAAATACTCGTACAGGAACAAGAGTCTGCACTTTCTGTTCGTGGACGTAAAGAATGCCTTCGACTGTGTTCTTGGAACTATGATCTGGTGGGCATTGATGTCCAAAGGTTCTAGGCGCTTGCACCACTATTCTGTGGTTATGATCACTTTGGAGCGCGGCTTTAACACTCTTTCCCACACGGACGCAGTACACCAGAGCACAGAGCATTCCACTTAGTCCATTACTGTTTAAGAGATTCAAATATGCAGCATCCATGGCTGACTATGTATTCTAACGATACAGCGCTGGCGGACGCGGACGAGGGCAGTTTGGTGCAACGTGTGAAAACGTGGACAGAGATGCTTGAGAGTGGTGGTTTTAAACTAAAGTAATACTTGATGTAAAATTCTACAGATTCAACCTTCATAGACTCCATCTGGTCTAGGACATGGACCGTGTTATGTACCTGGGATCTGTATTTCACACGTCACGTCACGCATTGCTACCTCATCAGCTAAGTGGCGGTTAAGGGCTGATGGTCATTTGGAACCCTAAAATGCCAGTAAGGTTGAACGGACAGGTCTAATAAAGCATCATTAGGCATGTTACATTGCCATGCCAGTAGAGTGTAATCATTATTGAAGCAACACAAGCAGGAGCTGCGAATTACAGAATGAAAATGCTGGGGAGTATGTGTGGAATCATGCGGCTGAACCGCGTAAGAACTACCTCAAACACAGTCTTCATGTCCGTAACAATGCAGATAAATCTTACGGCAAGCGCTGGACATTGTGGGGAACAAATTTTTGGCCATGCCTGATAGCACTGGCCTGATATCGTAAGGTTGGTATGTGTGAAAATAGTCTCTGCGTGGGATGCCGAAGATCGTGCAAAGTGGACATATTCAGCAATTAAATGTATGAATAAATTTTTTAATAAAAAGGAGTAGAAAAGTGGACCTCAGGTATCGTGAGAAGCGTCTCGGATGACGATGATGGAACTGGACGTACAAACGTAAAAAATAATTTTATGATTAACTAAAATTAATTGGTATTATTTCAGTAAAGTCTATTGAGGATCACGTTTTTTTAATATTCCTAATTCTGGCGCCATTAGTCAATTCCCATGGAGTGGTTTTTAATTACGATGAGTAAAACGCAATTTCGGTGGTGACTTCTTCCTCGTATAGATTAAATTATGTGACTGCTTTTCTTAAATTGTTAAGCAGGTTATGTTTAAAATACGTGTAATATTTACTGAAATATTGTTTTGTGCAATAAAAACGATTAATCTATTTATTTTAATTATTGGAACGAAGTTCCTTATGGCAGGCTTGGAGGAGAAAGGGATTTTGCTGCGCGACCGAACTGAAAAAATGTGATAGTAAAACTGTAAGAAATTTTGGGTGGAAAAAATTTGGTGGGAAAAATTGGGTGGAATAAAACCGTTAAATGAGACGTGCGCAGGCGCGAAAGTCGTATACACAAGAGAGTAGTGTATAATACCTTTCTCTTTCTCCCTCTTTCAGTGAGGGTGAGGCGTGACGGTGAGGAGTGAGGGTGAGGGTGAGGGTGAGGAGTGAGGGTGAGGGCGAGGGCGAGGGCGAGGGCGAGGGCGAGGGCGAGGGCGAGGGCGAGGGCGAGGGCGAGGGCGAGGGCGAGGGCGAGGGCGAGGGCGAGGGCGAGGGCGAGGGCGAGGGCGAGGGCGAGGGCGAGGGCGAGGGCGAGGGCGAGGGCGAGGGCGAGGGCGAGTGCGAGGGCGAGGGCGAGGGCGAGGGCGAGGGCGAGGGCGAGGGCGAGGGCGAGGGCGAGGATGAGGGTGAGGGTGAGGATGAGGGTGAGGGTGTTTTTTTTTTCTACATTAGTTTTTTTGAAATTTCGAACTTCGTTCCTACCTGGTGTCCCACGACACCGTTAGTTTTATATTAAAAATACCTTATTTTATTATACTCAAATGATTTTTGGGATTGAATGGTTACTGAAAAATGTTGTTGTCATATTTCCGGAAACAACCCTGTAATTTACTTGTACAGTATTTTTTGCCCTTTAATATTACTACAATAACTTGGTTATGATATATTATAATATATATTATATATTATAATCACTTGTTGCTGTACAAAATAACGATATAAAAGTCCGCAGTATGCTAGTACTTATCAACATTCTTCAATAAATTACCACAATAATCCGGTAAGTTACTATTACAGAACAAAAGAACTGTCTTAAAAACTGTAAGATTTTTCTTCTCAAATTGTAGCTTATTAGAAGCATATAGTTTGAAACTGATAGCTAAATAATATTTCAAAATAAAATAGCTTTCACTTCATGTATCAATGATGCCAATACTCCCACTAGTTGGAAAGTAATTAAAAAAAACAGTAAATCATTTTTCCTGAAAAATTTGCTTTGGCGATTACCGACTTATTGCCTGGAGGAGTCGATAGGATTTTGTCATCAGCCACCGGAAGAAAACCAGCAAAGATACAGAAAAACAACAAATAAAAATTACACCATTCCCCAAGCCGACTGTTCCTTGTGGGAAATTAGACTACCAGAGAACAGTTTAAAAATCTGCACATGTAATGTTAAATCATTGTCATCAATATAAAAATATCTGAAACTGTCTTATGCATTAGAAAACATTCATTACGATATACTGGGACTCTCAGAGGTTAGAAGAATGGGCTGCAATTTTGAGGAGTATGATGGCTGTATTTTATGTTAAATTGGACAAATCAAAGGGCTATATGGTGTGGGTTTCCTAATAAATAAGAAACTAAAATCCAATATAATCAATTTCACTGGTATTTCGGAGAGAGTAGCATTACTGCAGCTAAAGTTTCTAAGCCAACGACTATCCATTATTCAAGCATATGCACCTACAGATCGATGCAGTGATGAAGAGATTCAATACTTCTACATTGACCTCAAAAAGGCGCACCAGCTATCTGACGAAAATATTCTAGTAATTGGTGATTTCAATGCCAAAATAGGTAAGCCTAAACCAGATAAACATCTCATAATAGGAAAAAACGGATATGGAACGAGAAATGATCGGGGTTTACGACTGATAGAGTATGCATTTGAATACATGCTGTCCATAATGAACACTTATTTCAAAAAGAAAGCAAATAGGAAATGGACTTGGGATTCGCCTGGTTCAAGGTACAAAAATGAAATTGACTTCATAACGACGAACACTCCAGCTCTGGTGACTGACTGCAAAGTACTAAATAACATCAATTTTCCCTCAGATCATAGAATGCTACGGGCTACAGTTAGGCTAACACAAGGAAAAAGCTAAAAGAACTTCAAATCGACGCCGTATACCTTATCAACCAATGACGATATAAGCGCCTTCATTAGCTGTCTTAAATCTCAAAATCTTGTAAGTCCAGACCAAGAACCGACAAATATACAAGACTACTACGACATTTTAGAACAAGCATTTATTTCCAGTTCTACATTAAAATGCAGAACAAAAAACACATAATGTAAAATAATAAGTGAGTATACTGAATCACTTATTCGAAGGTGAACCAATCTCATAAGCACAAAGCCCATAACTAAAGATATAAAAAGAGAACTAACTCAGCTATTTAAACAAAGCAAGAAAGAGATAAAGAAGGACTACATCCATGTAGTCCTTCTTTATCTCTTTCTTGTTGTTATTATAGCATGCCTGTCTTCTAAGACAGGCATGCTATAATAAAACAAAACCTAATTAAGTAGCATGAAAAGAGCGTTCAAAGAACTAAGGTTACACAAAACATGGATACAAAAGTTAGAAAACAAGTCGAAGGAAACTATGTCTAGAAAAGATATAATAGATGAGGCAACACTCTTTTATACTGGACTATACAAAAAAAGAGACAATAATAACGATGACATTACAAACTCCACTCTCAACTCTGAAATTATTGCCCCAATAACGGAAAATGAAGTACACAACCATATCAAAAGTTTAAAGACTGCGAAAAGCCCTGGACCTGATGGGGTAATCAATGAAATGCTCAAGTACTCTGCACCTATTCTTCTTAGTCACTACACGCAACTATTTAATTTGATTATACAAACGGAAAAAGTGCCTAAATAATGGTGTTCATCTGATATTATACTAATGTATAAAAAAGGAAACCCTCTTGATACGTGGTAACTACAGGCCTATAAGTCTACTGAATTCCATGTATAGGCTCTTTGCATCAATAATTTTAAAGAGAATAACTGTAGAGATTGAGTTAGCACAACCGATATATCAGGCTGGATTTCGATCAGGCTTTAGTACAACTGACCATTTACACTCACTAGAACAAGTAATGGAGAAGTACAGAGAATTCAGAAGAGTACTTTACATAGCCTTTATTGACTATACTAAGGCGTTTGACAGTATAAGCCATGAATCAATTTGGAACGCACTTGCTCTACTGAACATCAACATTGTGTATTTAAACATTTTAAAATACATATATAATAATGCAACAAGCAGAGTTAAACTTCAAACAAGAGGAAATGTAATCAGGATTGAAAGAGGGGTGAGACAGGGTGACCCTCTGTCACCAAAATTATGTATTACTGGAAACAATATTCAAAAAACTTGACTGGAAGACCAAAGGTTTGTCAATAAATAACAGATGCTTGAGCAATTTGAGGTTTGCAGAAGATATAGTTGTACTTGCGGTAACTTCCATAGATCTAGAATTATTGATAAACTTACTTGACCGAGAAAGTACAAAAGTTGGACTAGAGATGAATGCACTTTAAACAAAAATAATGACCAATAGCCAAAAGAGTCCTATTAGTATAAAGGGTAACAACATAGAATATGTGAATAAATATATCTACCTAGGAAAACAGATTTCATTCAGTACATCAAGTAATGAAGAAGAAATAGAAAGACGATGCAAAATCACATGGAGCAAATTCTGGTCCCACAAGGAAATATTAAAAGGAGATTATACATTAAATATGAAAAAAACTGTATTTGAAACATGTCTTTTGCCTTGCTTACTGTATGGTTGTCAAACGTGGACTTTTACACGCAATGTGAAAAACAAAATAAGGACAACTCAGATAGCAATGGAGAGAAGCATGTTAAAAACCAGAAAAGTACACAAAATAAGATCAGAAGTCATTAGAGAAACAACAAAGTTATCCGATGCATTAACGCAAGCCTTAAAACTGAAATGGCAATGGACAGGTCATATATCAAGGCTAACGGACAGCAGATGGACCATTAAAATAACACTGTGGCGAGGACCACCTGGAATTAGAAATGTTGGCAGACCTGCTAGACGACGGGCTGATGATATAGTTGAAAAGGCCGGACAACGTTGGAATACTTTAGGCAAAGAAAGGGAATTATGGAAGGCGAAGGAGGAGGCCTTTAACCGTTTTGGGATTCACATATTATAAATATAATTAACCTACTAACACTAGCTCTATAAGTTAAATATATCTACTAAAATTATTAACAACTATTTTGAATCTCAAATAACCAATATGGTTTTCGTGGAGGAGTATCTACAAAACACGCCATAATGGACCTAACACAATCAGTAGCAGGGTTCCTCGATAAATAAATAAAATGCCTAGGTATCTTTCTAGACCTTTCTAAGGCGTTTGATACAATCTCATTAACCTTACTTATTTCCAAATTGGAACGTGTTGGAGTGAGAGGTATCGCCCTTGACATCTTTAAAAGCTACCTTTGTAATCACTCCCAGCGAGTCAAAATTGATGAATTCCTCATTGATAAAACGATCTTGACCTATGGTGTCCCACAGGGCAGTATACTTGGCCCTATTCTGTTCCAAATTTATATCAATGACTTGTGCAATATGTCGCTCCCTAATGTGAAAATATTTGCCTACGCAGACGACACAGCGGTTCTAGTATATGGTTATTCTTGGGACAATGTAAAAACTAGTGCAGAGTTTGCTATGACTAACATAACCTGTAAGACATAAAAATCCTAGGGCTCACCATAGACCACGCACTCACTTTTAACACACATGTCACCAATGTTTGCAGAAAGGCGATCGGCATTTACCGGAAGTTAGCGACGATGGCCCGGATCAGCTGGGGGTTACACCCCGAGGTGATCCGGACGATCTACGTGGCGGCCGTGGAGCCGACGATATTGTACGCCGCCAGTGCTTGGCACGCATCGGCAGAAAAGCTTTGTGTCCAAAAGCAGCTGAACGTGGTGCAGCGCGGTTTCGCCCAAAAGTTGTACAAGGCCTATCGCACGGTCTCCTTGAACTCAGCGCTGGTCCTGGCTGGTTTGCTCCCTCTGGACCTCAGAGTTCACGAGGTGGCCTCATTGTATGAGGCCAAGAGAGGAGTAAGCCAGCCATGGCTGGGAGACTGGGGGGTCGAGCGAATGGCCCCAGCGATAGAGGCCCCTCACCCCGTGGAGCATGTGCCCTTGGAGTTCACCAGCTTGGTAGACGAGGGGCAACTGGAAGATGCAAACCGTTTTGAGGTGCGCATCTTCACAGATGGGAGCAAGATTGAGGGCCGAGTCGGTGCCGCGCTATCGTTTTGGAATAGCCGGACCGAAACTAAGGCCCTCAAACTTGCTCTCGCGCCCCATTGCACCGTCTACCAGGCCGAGCTCCTGGCGCTATGCAAAGCGGCCAGTGAGGTCCTCAGGCGTGGCGCGTCCACGTTCGGTATCTTCAGCGACAGCAGAGCCGCTCTCTTGACGGTAATCAACCGTCATGCCCTCCATCCCTTGGCAGTGGAAGCCAGGGCCGCACTTCAGCGCGGATTGGCCCAGGGTAAGGAAATTTCCTTATTCTGGGTCAAGGCCCACGCAGGGCTGGAGGGCAACGAACGAGCCGATGAGCTCGCGAAGGAAGCGGCTCTGACGCTGAAGAGAGCACCGGACTACGGTCTGTATCCTGTCTCATTCGTGAAGCGTGCCCTTAGGCGGGACACGCTTGACGAGTGGAACAAGAGATACAGAGAGGGCGGGACGGCCTCCGTTACTAAGCTTTTCTTCCCATGCGCAGTGGAGGCGTATAGTATCGTCCGCAAAATGACGATCGCCGGCACCGTAACCCAACTGCTGACGGGGCACGGTGGGTTCTCCTCATACTTGACACGTTTCAAGTGTAAGGAGGATCCATCGTGCGCCTGCGAGCCCGGGGTAGAGGAGACTGTGGTCCACCTGTTGCAGGACTGCCCAATCCATCTCGCGGACAGAGCGGATCTAGAAATACAAATTGGTCTGGAAATAAATACGGTAAATTTTTCAAAATTAATAAGGTCACATAGAAGTAAGTTTTTGAATTACGTTAATAAAATAATAAAAATAGTCAATCTAAGAAATAGGGTATAATATAATAGGTGTCGTCTTTTACAATATGCTTTCATATTGAACAAAAGCGACAAAGGAAACAAAAAACTGTACTGTGCTCTTGGTGTTCGGTGGCGAAATTATAAAGGATTAACAATTAGAGTAAATAAGAAATAATAGTAGTCAAAATAGTAAATTAAATAAACATAAATGGTGGAATAAAGAAAACATAAAAACAATAGAATATTAAAATATTGAAATACTGTAAATTACGCAAAATTATACTGAAATAAATTTGGTAAACCCCATACAATCCCATGTGATGGATGAAGTATGAAAGGACTAGCGTGTAAGTATGATAATAATATGAGCGTGACGAGTATGATAATGGAGGCTAGAATGAAAGAAGACATAAAATTAATGTACATTATGATAGGTAGGATTAGAATTATCAGAATGAAACGTGGATGTAAGATAAATATGTAATTTAAATCTACAAGCCCTAAGCGGCTACGTAATATATAATTAAAAAAAAAAAGAAATTACAAATTAAGTATCTATGGCTCTGCCTATGGTAGAGATGTAATTAAAAAAAAAAAAAAAAAACATAACCTGTTGGCTAAATAATAATCTTCTCACTTTGAATACCTAGTGAATCATTCTCGATAGTAGCACACACATGCCCTCAGGTTTCATCACTGTGTCTCTGTCCGACTTTAACTAGAACTGAAGATGTGAGGTATCTTGGCATACAGGCTTGAGATGGGATAAGCATCTTGATTTACTCACAGTGAAAACCATGAGACTTATACACATCTTTAAAGTACTGCGAAATTCAGCTGATGTTGACACACTAAAGATGATCTTCTATCCCCTGTGCCAATCAATAATAGGTTATTGTATTCCGGTTTGGGGAGGAGCAATTAAAACCAATTTTCTGAAAGTTGAGAGAGCGCAGAGAGCTATTCTTAAAGTTATGACTCGAAAGCCGTTCCGATACTCAACTACCCAATTATACCTGGATTGTAAGATTTTAACGGTTCGTCAGCTTTTTATCCTTCGCTCGATCCTTATAAGGCATACTGCTGTCTCTCTATCAGACCCTAGCAAACGTACTTGTTATCCGGCAAGGACTCGCCATAGAACCACATTTGCAAAACACCAATACTTCATACTGAGTACACATTATATTTATAAGAAGGTACATTATAAATTCTACATAATAGATCTAAATAAAAACAAAATTAAACCAATTATGTCTTCTTGGCTCTTTAAGCAGGACAACTCTGAAACAGAATCTATATTGTCATTCATATCATAACATAATAGTATCCAAAACTACCATAACTTTAGACAGACATGGACCCACATATAGGCACACGTTCTGACACACACACACAGAGAGAGAGAGAGAGAGAGAGAGAGATACATATACACACAAGCACGGGCGCACGCCCACGTACATCTTCACTTTGGCATACCAAGTTCTTCCATACATTCACGGACACGCATTTCTAAAGTTCTCTTACACACTTACGAGTACTAACCCGAACAAATGAGCGTAACACTCCACTCTAAATTAACAAATAATCTTAAGATATATATTAGCGACGATCACTGCCTCTTATGATACAGGTCACCCTAGTTTAAGTTTAAGGGTTATTATAAACTGCAACAGATTATTTTATATTTGTTATAGAATTTAAGCTACTTCTACTTTTATATTATTATCACATAAGGTTCTCCATTGCTTGTTGCACTGTACCTTTTTATATGGAAATAAATTATCTTAATTCTCTATCTTCAATCTAATTTACAATATTTGATGTGGAAATAAAGAAGGCTTATTATTATCATTATAACCCTATGATATAGATATGAAACTTTATGTAACCCGCAAACGAGTTCAATTTCAAGAAGGATCGAGTTTCATTATCCTGCTGAATTCAGACTAAAGGTAAAGGCATAAAAAATTACAAGTCTTGCACCATTGTTACGTATAAACGTTACACGAAATGAAAATGGCTACTTTACTGCGTCAGGAGTTCAGTGCGGACGAAGTAAAACGCACAACAGTGGTTTTATGGTCGATTTGACCCACGCTATCGTGTGATCACGTTATACCTGCATAGTATACGCAATACGATACTTACTATGTAAGTACTGAGAATGTACTTCGTCAATGTTTATCCATCACGCCTTAACCCCGAAGGTGTAGCAGAGGCAATTATACGCCCACATTTCAATGCGTGCATTTCAGTCCCACGAAATAGGTAATAAGCCCATTAAAAAAAAAAAAATAATAACTATTTTCACGCTGTATCCCTGACGGGGTAGTCAGAATAATAATAATAATAATAATAACACTGGAGTAACCCACCTGCTACATAAGTCACTGGAGTAACCCACCTGCTACATAAGTCGGGTGGTACCATGGACCCCAAAAATTATAGACCTATAACGTGTCTTCCCACGTTATACAAACTTCTTACATCTATTCTGAGAGTAAAAATAAACTCTCATATAACAGAAAATTCCATCCTGTCAGACTCTCAGAATGGATGTAGGACTGGGGCCCGTGGTACTAAAGAACTTCTTATTATTGATACGACTATTAGCCAACAGGTTCGTCGTAAACGAAGGGATTTAGCGACATCTTGGATAGACTATAAGAAGGCTTATGACTCCGTGCCACATTCATGGCTCATGAGGGTGCTAGAGTTGTATAAGATTGATGCAACTCTATGCACCTTTTTGGAGACATGTATGGGGCAATGGAGTACGGTTCTTCGCTATACGGGATGTCGAAAAATTCTTGGTGACGATGAACCTTTAAAGATAAAGAGGGGTATTTTCCAGGGAGACAGTTTGAGTCCTTTGTGGTTTTGTCTAGCACTTAACCCTCTCAGTACAATATTAGAGGGTTTAGGGCTGGGCTATCATTTGCAGAGAAGTGGTCAAGTTATATCCCACCTCTTTTACATGGATGATTTGAAACTCTTTGCCTCCAACGATATCCAATTGAAAGCCTTACTAAAAGCAACTGAAAACTTTAGTAATTCTATCAAAATGGAGTTTGGTGTAGACAAATGTGCAACCATGCATGTTAAAAGAGGTAAGATTGTCGAATCTGAAGGCATGGAACTTTCAGATTCCACAAAACTTAGATCCCTTTCTGCCAATGAAACCTACAAATATTTGGGTATGTCACAGGCATTAGGAATTGATGACAGGGGTATGAAACAATCATTGGTGGAGCGTTTCTTGGGCCGCCTGAAGAAAGTACTGAAAAGTCTTTTATCGGGTGGAAATAAGGTTCGCGCCTTTAATGATTGGGTCATACCATTGTTAACCTACTCCTTTGGCATACTCAGATGGACTCAAACTGAGTTGGACACCCTCGACAGAAATGTTCGTACTCTGCTTACTACATACCGAATGCACCATCCACGTTCGTCTATTATGAGGTTGTATATCCCGCGGAAGTTTGGGGGTCGAGGCTTCTTGAATGTTAAGACTCTCCACAACCGCGAGATATGCAATCTTAGAGAATATTTTCTGTCAGCGAATATGGGTATGCATCGGTGTGTGGTAGCAGTAGATAATGGACTTACCCCGCTTAATCTGGCTAAAGAGACCTGGCGCAAACCTGTTATACTCACTACTGATGAACGCAAGGAGATATGGAAGAGTAAGGAGCTGCATGGACGATTTTTTCGGGCCCTATATGGGTCCGATGTAGATTTAACAGCATCTGTTTCCTGGCTACGGTTTGGGGACCTCTTTGGGGAAACTGAAGGTTTTGTCTTTGCAATTACAGACGAAGTAGTAATGACGAATAACTACCGAAAGTATATTCTGAAGGATGGTACGATTGACATTTGTCGGGCATGTCATCGTCCGGGTGAATCTTTAAGACATATTATTTCTGGTTGTTCTCGTCTTGCTAACGGGGAGTATTTGCATAGACACAATCAAGTAGCCAGGATTGTCCATCAGCAACTAGCTCTTAAGTATAAACTTGTGGATTTGGAGGTGCCCTATTACAGGTATGTACCCGACCCAGTTCTTGAAAATGGTCGTATCACACTGTACTGGGATCGATCTATCATTACTGACAGGACTATTGTTGCCAATAAGCCTGATATAGTGGTGATAGATCGATTAGAGCGTCGCGCAATGATTGTTGATATTACCATCCCACATGATGAAAATCTCGTGAAAGCAGAAAAAGAAAAACAATTGAAATATTTGGACTTGGCTCACGAGATTGTTGACATGTGGGATGTGGATTCGGCAATCATTGTCCCGATAGTCGTATCAGCACATGGGTTGATTGCCAAGAGCCTCGACCAACATCTTATGAGACTCGCGTTAGGCAGTTGGATCAAGGGTTTGATGCAGAAGGCAGTTCTCCTCGACACGGCACGCATTGTCAGGAGGTTCCTATCTCTGGAGCCCTAACCACCGGTTGCTTGGTCCCTGTACCCGATACCGGTGGGCCACTACTTTTTATATTTTTAAATGTATTTGCATTAGATATATTTAAAAATTTAATTTGTATGTCTGTATTGTAAATAAAGAGAATAATAATAAGCCCATTGTAGTGTTAAAATAGATAGGCGCAGGTTGCGGCTACCTGCTGATGAAATTTTTCAAGCCGCCCATAAGACCAAGCTTAACGACTGCCATTTTACTGGCAACCGGGACCAACGGCTTAACGTGCCTTCCGAAGCACGGAAACGCTCGAAATATAAATTCCAAAAAGTGGTCACCCATCCAACTACCACCTTTAGCGAATATTGCTTAACGCAGTGATCGTATACAGAACACTGAGTCAGCGGGGTTACGAGCGCTTCCTGTGTGTACATAAACATAAATGTGTATGTGTGTACATAAAGTGATAAGTATATATTATCCGTAGGGTCTAGTGCAATTTTGACACTTTAGCAGTATTAAATTCTCGGCTAGTCTAAGCGTACCTTTAGTATTCAAACAGTAATTGAGGTTCTAAACATTGTGACAAAAATAAATGTGACCTTGTTACTAAGGTATAGTAGAACGTATATGCCGCACGTTAATTTGTTAGACAGTTACATTTTTTACGGTACGAGATTTGACTTTTATTTATTCGTATGAAAATCCCCGAGGAAAAAAGTAAAATAAGGGATGATATGCTGGACTCAAGCCAACTAAAATCCAGGAGTTGCCCAGGGTACCTGATTAAAAATAAAGGTGCTCTTTTTTACGTCTGAAAACATTGTTCAACAACCGTTCCATCTATCCTATCCATTCTATCCAGCCTATAACCGCAGTGACCCAGGTAAAAATATATCGATATTTGTTAAAGTTGTTGGAGGAAACTATACCGTCTGGGAATTTCAACGAAAACGTTGCCTTAGCCTTTGCAAAATAACAAAATAATGTATAGTTGAATTGTCTATCCTATATAAGTCTACATACATCGTCTTTACACGTTCAACGAATGAGTGAGGAACGATTGACGAAGAATATATATTGTGCGAAAGTAGAGGGCAGAAGAAGTCCAGGTAGACCGAGACTTACATATGAAGACCACGTGAGCGGATTACTCAAGAACGGAAGAGTCAAAAGTAATCGGATACCCAGACGTGCATGTATGAAGCGATTAATTAGTCTGCAGGAAGCGAAAGAAGTATGCATGGATCGCGATGCCTGGCGATCTGTCCTCTCTGACTACCGCGTCAGGGATACAGCGTGAAGATAGTTAAATATTTATATAGGTCTACAGAAAATTTCGCGATGCGTTATGTCTATCTCTTAAGAATAACAGACTAGCTTACTGTTACACTTGAGTAAATGAGAAAGGGAAAATTACACCACTCGGGCGATGCTGTCGGTATCAGCTTGTTTAATAATAATAATTGGTGTCATGTAAGAAAGTGAGCCTCATATTCTTTGCCAAATAAATATAAATTATGACAGCGTTACGATATTCCCAGTAGCGTAACAGTACCTTTACTATATAATCATTCGCCAACCCTAGTTTGTCTCAGTTAACCGCAAGCCGCAACCACAGATATTCGCTGTAATCCCAACCCTGAAAAGGTCTGCCTAATAATAACGGTAAATAGTTATTGAGCGAGACAGCTAAGGTACGACTACTGAATACCGATAATACTGAAACCTAATCGAAATTCTGCGTGAGATTTTAATAGCGTTGAAGTCGCTTATCGATGCGAATTTTCTTAGAAAATGTTTTTATACTAAACATAACATAATATACTTTCACGCCTTTATCCCCGAAGGGGTAGGCAGAGGCGTACTATACGCCCACTTTTCACCGTATGCTTTGCTTTTTGTCCCACGTAACAGGTGGTGCGCCAATTGCCGTGTTGAAATGGACAGGCGCAGGTTGTGGCGACCTGCTGTTGAATTTTTTCAAGCCGCCCATAAGACATTCAATTGGCTTAACGACGGCCATGTTACTGGCAACCGGGACCAACTGCTTAACGTGCCTTCCGAAGCACGGAAACGCTCGCAAATATAAATGCCACAAAGTCACCCATCCGAGGACCAGCCATAGTGAAAGTTGCTTAACGCAGTAATCGTTTACAGAACACTACGTCCTCGGGTCCACGAGGGCTTCGGTTCACGCTTAATACTAAATCCTTTTTAATTTCAGTATGTAAGTTCTGAAATTAAAATCCTAAGAAGCGCTCGTGGCCTCGCGGTCTCAGTGTTCTGTAAACGATCACTGAGTTACGCAACTTTCACTATGGCTGATCCTCGGATGGGTGACCACTTTGTGGCATTTACATTTGCGAGCGTTTCCGTGCTTCGGAAGGCACGTTAAGCCGTTGGTCCCGGTTGCCAGTAAAATGGCAGTCGTTAAGCCTGGTTGAAGGCCTTATGGGCGGCTTGAAAATTTCAACAGCAGGTAGCCACAACCTTCGTCTGTCTATTTCAACACGGCAATGGGCTCACCACCTATTACGTGGGACATGAATCCACACGGTGAAAAGTGGGCATATAATATGTCTCTGCCACCCCTTCGGGGATAAGGCGTGATGGATATTTATTTTTTTTATTTATACTTATTTTGACGCAAGAGACTAAATGTCACAATAAACCCACACCATCAAGTTAGCTGATAAGTGTTTCCATGACAACTTATAAACACCCTGAAGTTAGCTGATAAGTGTTTCCATGACAACTTATTACTAAATTCAAAGTAGTTTTCTTCTTTTTGGTGTTTATTTTTCTTACTAATTTTCTTATAATTTTATTTTTCCTGTTACAAACAAAGAGTTGTGGTATATGTGATGAAATCTTATTAGACTAAAGCAGTATAACTTCTAACGCGTGCACATAAGTACACACACACTCTTTAATGAACTATCGAGCCCCAAATAAAATTCCAACATTATAAACCCTTTAAAAGTTCATTCGCCGTAAAAATTCCACTTTTACGGCGAACAAACTTTTACACATTCACATTCCTTAGCATACTACGTAGGACGTTGTTTCTCTGACCTATTAAAACTACTTACATCAACCAAGACGATTTATTAGAATGTTCTAGTTTAAAAACTAAGTTAGAAAAAGAAGGAGGGATTTTTAAATCTAGTATATTGTATTTTCTGTATATTTCCCAAAATTTTTATAGTTTGTCTTTTTTTTCTATAAATGTTCAAAGAAAGAGAGAAAGAAGAAATTTATACGTATTCACACAGAGACATTTACAATTGTTACTGTATGTATTTTTAATTTTTGTTCTATAGAGCGGACGCCCTGAGGTTTCATCCGCGTAGTGCTCTTTCCCGTGGGAATACGAAAATAAAATGTAGCCTAAGTTACTCCTCATAACATCAGCTATCTGCCAATAATAGTCTCGCTGAACTCAATCCAGCCGTTTCAGAGATTAGCCGGAACAAACAGATTCGCTTAGACATCAGGCGAAAATTATTGGATTTTAATAAGCAAAGTTGTTAATTTTAAATTACAAAGAGACACTTATTTTTTATAAGGAAAAGGATTGGCGAGAAGTTTAGTTTGGACTTTTTTTTTTATTCACAACAATTTATTTGCATTTTACAATGATCAATGCCACAAACACAAACCTCTAACGGTTTATCTGTGTGTTGGCGAGTCGTTCCTTTGGTGTTTACATAGCTTGCGTCGAGACTATAGGTACTTATAGCTAAACATACATATCAATGTTTGCAAAGAAATAGCGTTTGGACTTATATTTGAAACATTTCGAACTGCCCATTTACAGGATCATTTTTAAAACACCAGCAACCTGCTAGGAGTAGATAACCAAGGTCATAACCAACAACGTTTGTTCTACCACTTTTGGCAATTCGTTACACAGTGAGTACTATCGTACATTGAAACTTCGAGCTTCGTCATGGGTTTTCGCTCTTGGATTCGCTTAAAAGGAGTCCTGTGTCTCTTTTTTGTCAAGTACTGCATACCTCGATGAACGGTGGAAGTGCGCGCATCAACGCGATTGGAAAAGGTCAAGGTCAAAGGAGTTATGACCGATCCACCACTATCCCCTGTGATTTTCACGAGTTGCATATTACTGTAATTCAATCAGTACATTAAACAAAAGTTAAAATTAAAAAAAAAAACATAGAACATGTTTTTATGATGGTGTTCTACAAATGACCCTGTCTAGTGATTGTAATAGTTCTGGGAGTTTATTAAGAACATAAGGCATATAGACTGTGGTTTATTTAATATAGATATTGTAGTTTTATAAGGGTCAGGCAAATGTAAAATCGATATTTCAGACTCTTGGTGATATGATTAGCGAATGCCGACTTCGTATGAGCGTTGATACTCGGAGTTGAGTGAGTAACCAGGTCTTATATTTACTGATGCTATTAAAAACGTCCATTGACTACTGTGATCATTTTGCATCTTGTTTTCAGTCTTTGTTGTATTAACCTAAAATATACTATAATCATTTAGCAATTTAAAAGACAATCCATGCTAATTAGTTTTCAAACTCCATTTTTGTAAACTGCCAAAGGCCAAAGTTAAACCTTCTACACACGTGTTCATCCCTTTACACGAGGCTTCCTTTAAACAGTTTCTTCTCTTGTTAAGTATTACTTATTATCTTTAAAATTTTATTGGCAAACTTTCTAATACGATCTAAGCAAAAGTAAAACTCCAAAAGTTAATGTAATATTTTCTGGCGCTATTTATGAAAAAAATACGGAAAGTAGATTTTACTAGACTTTACTAAATCCTTTACGGTGTTTAGATAATCATTTTCCAAACCACTAATATTTAGTTCAACTACTTATAATTATACATTTTATAACACACTGCTGACCACCGTGGCTTCACCCGTGACATACTTCAAACTTCCGTCGCACCGTTTTTAATACCGTCGCTTATTTTTTTTTTTTTGTGTGTAAATATGCCTGATTTGTTGACACTTATGCTTACTGCTCCGCTCTACTGAGTAGTAGCGCGATGATATGTAGCCCATACCCTTCCACAATAAATGGGCTATATAACACAAAAAGAATTTATCAATTCAACTCAATGGTTCTTGAGATAAGCGCGTTCAATCAAACAAACAAACTTTTCAGCTATATACTCGTATATTAGTACAGATTATCGTCAAGTTTCTTGGTAAGTATAAAGAATTAGGCTCTCCTGTTCGAACCGCCTGCCATATTGTATTTATTTTAAATGGCGCCGCGTAAAATAATTTATTTAGTTTTACCCTATATAGTTCGATTGGCTATATGCATACGAACCAGGATCCGAACAATAAAAATAAGTGGTTTATAAATCCTCATGGATGCTATGGGGACTCTTACCGACTAAAACCACACGTGCACTTCCAGTTGTCTATGGCCAGGAGTCCCGGCTCCCAGCAGACTTTATCCGCAAGCGCGGTATCGTCTTCGGAGAGGGGGGGGGTTCGGGTATCCCGCTAATCTTATATCTTTGGGGAGGATTCGGGTGTCGTCCTACTTTCTTAAGGGGGTGAAAGACGTACGCGAAGTCCACCGTCTAAGGCATGCTTCTGTAAGTACGGCGAGCAGCCCACTCTCCGTCCTCAGGCACCTGGTCATGGAGGCCGGTGGTCCTGGGCGTAGATCAGACTGCGGAACTCCAGAGGGAGAATTCTCTCCCGTTCCCTCTCCGCCGCCTCTTTTGCAAGCATTACATGCTCGCAAAAGGACGCAGCGGCGTCCCACTTGCTCCCGCTGGAGATCATGGCTCTTACGTTTCGTCCTCACGCTGGTTTATACACTGTATAAAAACCTTATTTTTATTTTGGTTAAAAATACAGAATTTGCATTTTCTCAACTGACTTCAAAATAAGGGTTGCCAATTGGAATTTTAAAACATAAATATTTACTCCACCAATCAGTATTTACTCCCCGGAAAGGAAGGAAAAAAACTTCTTTGTACAATAGTACTTGGTTTGTATATTATTTAGACGAATAGAAACTAAACTAAAAAAAGCTAGTACTTTGACTCTGAACCTATCATGATCCCATCTTAGTACCAGGTATATAGTCCTACAAAAAAGACATATAATTTCTTCATAAAACTCTCAATTTAGCATCAACTGCACGAATAAAGTATTCCATACAAATTGTATTCCTGAGAAAGTATTGAGAATTTCGCTGTGTAAGAGAATTTTATTCCCTTGGGATTAGAGTTCTTTGGTAAATATACGTAGCCATAGTGGCTGTGAAAGTTATGATGCAAGAAGTATTTTATTCAAATAGAACATAGAGATGATTCGAGGTATACTGAGTATGAGTAAAAAAATACTTTGTGGCATTGTAAAAATTCCTGTAGAAATTCTGTAATGTTTATGTTTGTTTATCAACCAAAAAAAAAGAAATACATTTAAGTGTAAAAAAATATATACCAAATAAACAAAATCATGTTTTGAGGTTATGATAAAAAGAGAAGGACAGAGAGAGAGAAAGAGTGTTGCGCACCCGGCTGCGCTCTCACTTGATCGTATGCTCATTTCATTATATATAAATAAATAAATAAAAAATAAAAATATCTTTATTTTGCATAGACCATTTTAACGGCGCTTACAAAATGTCATACACTATTTAAAATATTTAAAGCGACCACCGGTTCGGAACGCGGCCCACCTGAGAAGAACCGGCAAGAAACTTAGGAAGGCTTTTTTTTTGATGGCCTATTTACAATTTAATATTATTTCACTTTGCCAGCAGATCATTTCCAGGCGTCCCTGTCCTGCAAATAGTCTGTAACGGAGTAAAAACCTTTTTCACAAAGCTTGTTTTTAATAAACTTTTTAAATTTATTTAAAGGTAAATTTCTCAGGTCACAGGGAAGCTTGTTGTAAAAGCGTATACAGTTACCCTGGAAAGAATCGCCAATCTTATGTAGTCGACTGTGGTGGACTGAAAGATTATTTTTATTTCTAGTGTTTATATTATGTTTATCACAGAGTTTAGAAAACTGTGATAGATTTTTCTGGACATACATAAGATTGGCAAAAATGTATTGTGATGGTACGGTTAGAATATTCACTTCTTTAATTTTTCTCGGAGAGAATCTCTGGGGCCCAAATTATAAATAGCGCGTACAGCCCGCTTTTGTAGAACAAAAATAATATTTAAATCTGCAGCACTCCCCCAAAGGAGAATACCGTAAGACATAATACTATGAAAATAGCTGAAGTAAACCATTCTAGCCGTATCCACATCTGTTAGAGTCCTGATCTTTTTTACAGCGTATGCAGCCGAACTTAATCTAGAGGCTGTCTTTTCTATGTGTGGGCCCCACTGCAAATTGGCATCAATAGTTATACCTAGGAACACAGTTGATTCTACAAACTCTAACACTTGTCCATTCAGTTGAACATTGGCCGCAACTTGTTTTACATTTGGTAGAGTAAATTTTATACATTTAGTTTTATTTTCATTAAGGCAAAGATTATTTGAGCTGAACCAATGAACTACTCTTGCAATTGCATTGTTTACATCGTCATAGTTATCTAATTGTCTTTTAATTTTAAAAATTAATGAGGTGTCATCTGCAAACAAAACAATCCTATTCCTGTCCCCTACATAAAATGGTAAATCATTAATATAAATGAGGAACAAGAATGGCCCAAGTATCGAGCCTTGCGGCACACCCATTGTAACCATGGATCCTACAGAACGTGTACCATTAATATCGACCCTCTGTATTCTATTGTTCAAATATGAAGACAGAAGGTCGAGAGCTTTGCCTCTTATTCCATAGTGGTGTAATTTTTTGCACAGCGTTTCATGTTGAACGCAATCAAAAGCCTTTGATAGATCGCAAAATATACCTAATGCATCGTGCTTGTCTTCCCATGCTTCATGAATACATTTTAATAACTCAACACCAGCATCGGAAGTTGAGCGCCCTTTCGTAAACCCAAATTGATTCGCATGGAGTATTTTATGACTATTAAAATGGGATAGCATTTGATTCAAGATTATTTTTTCAAATACTTTGCTCAAAGTTGGCAGCACTGACACTGGTCGGAAATTAGACGGCTCTGTAGCGCTGCCAGCCTTGAACAAGGGAACGACTTTGCTGTGTTTCATTAAATCAGGAAATGTACCACTAGAAACACAGTCATTAAACACAGTTGCTAGATGGGGCGCAATTACCTCAATTATACATGATGCAGTTTTGACCGATAATCCCCAAATGTCCGCGGTTTTCTTAATTTCGATACATTTAAATGTTTTTACAATGTCCTGAGCACAAATATCTGTGAATACAAATGCATCCCTGCAACAAAGAACAGATTCTTCTAATAAAAGTTCAGCGGAACTGGAAGATGCTTGGAGAGATTTTGTTGTCAATATAGGTACATTTTTGAAAAAATGTTCATACTCCGTAGCCACTTCCAGGTCCCCTGTAACATGGCAACCATTTACTTTTAAGTGGAAATCCCTTTCAGTCACTAAAGATCTACCGCATTCAGAGTTAATGATGTTCCAAGTCATTTTTATTTTATTTACAGAATTAGAAATTTTATTTTTAATGAAGTTTGACTTAGCAAGATGACACGTTTGTTTAAATATCTTTGAATAATTTTTAACATATTCCTGAAAGGTTTGCCTAAAATTATATGATTTTTCTGAATATAATTCAAATAATTTATTTCTACTTTTAAAGATACCTGGTGTTGCCCAGTCACTGAAAACAGGACGACCACCAATCTGTAGAGTTTTTGAGGTAAAAACTTTGCCAAACTCATCATTAATCAAATTAAATAAGTGTTTATATGACTGGTCTACACAAGTGAAGTTAGGTAGATATGGTAATCTCTTTAATACATTTTCTTTAAAATTATTCAAACGACTTTGGTTAATTGGTACATATTTAATTTGTTTTTTGCTGACTTTGTTACTACTTTTAGGAAATTTTATCCATTGGCCACGATGATCTGAGTCCACAGGATCCACAACACCTTTATCTATAGGTTTAATATCAGTAAAAATATTATCAATACATTTTGCACTGGTGGCTGTAATACGAGTGGGTTCTAAGAATGTACTATGCAGATTAAAGGATTTAAATAAATTTTTCATTTTATTTCTCTCTGATGGAGTTAATGATGTATCTAATATATCAACATTAAAATCTCCACAAACTATTATAGATTTCTTAGAACATTGGCATTTGAACAGTGCTTCTTCAAGCTTTTCTTCAAATTTAATGTAAGAAGCATCAGGGGGACTGTATACGCTTAACAAGATGAAATGCTCAAACTCAATACTGGCAATCTCAATAACTCGCTCAATGGAGAGGGCTACTAACTCCTTACGTTCTTTAAATTTTAAGTTTTTATTAATTAATATTAAAGAGCCTCCACGTTTAGAATGTTTTCTATTGAACGAGCTAGCAACCTGGTGATTTACGAAGTTCAACAATGTGATTTGATGATCTTTTAACCAGTGCTCTGTAGCACAAAAAATATTAATAGAATTTGCATTAATGTATATATATAGTATATATACTATATACTTTTAGTGTTGTACACTGACGCATACACAATTTTACGGTGTTTTGTTTTGCGACGAGTTCTACAAAACCAACGCATTCCTTAATGCGGTAGTTTGTTAGAACATCCTTCCAAAAAATAGATGACAAATATTCTAAACTAGATGGCATCCTGGCTTCGTACGTAACATATTTTGGATTCCCGTCGCATCCATTTAATTCCGTTGGTTATTACTTTTACAATATTGAATGAAAATTTGCTACTGATCCTCTCTCCTAGGTAGTAGAGTGACCGGACCAGTAGTTAGTTAGATTATCGCGTTGAAACAAACAAACTCTTCAACTTTATATATTAGCATAGACTATAGAAGTATAGAAAAAATACTGAGATATGTCAGTGACTCTCAAGTATTACACAAATGTACACTAAACCCGTCAATAACAGTTAACCTTCAAAAACCCAAGGGTAACTCGTAGGGTTTTATCGCACGCGTCACGTTGAACAAAGCGTTAGAAAATAAAGGTAAAGCGGCCCACAAATCCTATACTAACATATTTGATGGTATGATATGTTGTTTGTGCAGTTTTTTTGCAAGGAATTTTAGATTTAGTATAAAATATTGAATGAATTGCCACTGAATGTTGGTGTTTGCACTATAGGATAATATTTTCAGATATAACGTCTGTTTGAGATGATGACAACATGTGTTTCAGTAATTAAACGTATATTATTTATCTAACTTTTATTTATCCGTAATATTTGCAGAATAAAATAAATATTGGTATAATAATATTAATATATATTAACTTCGGTAATAAATAAATGGAAAATATATGAAAATAATAAATACATAGAAGAAAATATTCTAATTGTGTAATTGCTACAATAATAAGTACTTAATGGAATTTTTCTTTTATTGGCATATGACAATTTTAAATACAATAACTAAATATAGTTAATCGCCAGGCATATGCATTAAACGTTTTATACATGCACGTCTAAAAATAAAATAACAATAAATTTAAATAAAAAGGACAATCTTAAGTAAAAAACAAGTGGTCATCTAACATAAAAAATATCTAAAAATATTTGGGTAGGTCTGAGAACTCTGAGATCCTCTCCAGATTATTTACATATAAAAGAGGCAAAACAACGATTGCTGGGTCAGCTTATTAATTTATAAAGTAAAATCTAATAAAATAATAAAATATCTACATACATACATACATACATACATATTGTCACGCCTTTATCCCCGAAGGGGTAGGCAGAGGCATATTAAACGCCCACATTTCACCGTATGCATTTTTGTCCCACGTAACAGGTGGTGAGCCCATAGCCGTGTTGAAATGGACAGGGGCAGGCTGTGGCGACCTGCTGTTAAAATTTTTAAGCCGCCCATAAGGCCTTCATCCTGGCTTAACGACTGCCATTTTATTGGCAACCGGGACCAACGGCTTAACGTGCCTTCCAAAGCACGGAACTAGGATGGGTGTAAAGGGCCGAATAAATTTAATAACATTTTATAAAATGTGTCTATTTTAGATGTTAAATTTAGAAGAAATTTTAAACCCGTTGCCTTTTTAGTGAGATGGTAACAAAAAGGCTAAAAGATCTTATGTGCTAGACACTAATTAGCACTAAAATATTTGTAAAAATATTTTTCATATCATTTTTTTAAATGCGCTATAATTATAAATTGTCACGAAATTCTTTCATTTGATACCCATATTGTAGGGAAACTCAAAAACTTAAACCGATATTTTTAGTAGTCGGCAGTAATATTGGATTTAGAGTGACATCTTTTTATTTTAGTTATTCTCAACAAGCTCTTTTATTAGAAGTCTTTGATTTAGAATAACTCCACATAGCTACTATGCATTATCATTCAAACTTGTTTACAACATTTCAGCTCAATGGGTTTAGAATGTTGCAGGATTTCATCTGAACTCAGAGATATCTGTAACTTGAATTTAATACTAACTATCTCCTAGGCCAATTGTTAAAGCATCTTATTAACACGTTGCTAAAATATACAAAATGTATTTTTAACACGTTACTAATACGGTTTTACAATATAGAATAACTAACTGACTTATTACATTGAAAGTTATTAAAAGCTTATATTAAATCGGGCTATCCACTCCGTCTTCAAACTTGAAAACCCGCTTTATTTTTATAAGCTCTCACTTACACACGATGTCAGCTTATGCTAGAATTCTTCACGACAATTTTATTTCAGACATAAAAACTGGGCGCAGTTGGTTCTAAGAAACTCTCTGAAGATGAATTTATATGAAGCATATTTATTTGTATTAAGCTTGAGAGATGTAGAACAGCGGGTTGATGATACTACTTTGTTGGGAGTATCTTTATAAGAAATGTTTTGCGTATGTAGCGTATTATGTTAGTAAGCTTTGAACTTGTGTTTTGCAGTACTATAAAGATTGATAGATATAATTCTTGAGTAATAATGTTCTTTTCTCTTTTTATAGAAAAGTGTTTTATTAAATCAATAGCTGGCAATGACGTGAACTTACAAAATTGGAGTATGCACGGAAACGTGGCGGATGTTTTCTGTTAAGTACTTTCTATAACTAGTGTATTTTTATCTTGTTTTATGTGTAAAAACGGTTGATTTTAATATATGAAAGTTGTGTCAACATGTTATTGTGAAAGACAGTGATATATCGCAGTGAAATACGATTTTACATAATTGCAGCGCAAATTTCACTGAAAGCTGCAGTAATGCTTCGATCACTTTACTGGGGTAGGAGTGAATTGACTTAAAAAATACGTAACTGGCAGACATTTCTACAACTGAGTTTAATGTAATTCTATCAAAATGTAATTGAGTACTGTTAATAATAATAACGCAGATTGCTAGTTTTAAGAAATCAATTTAGAAAATACAATTTGATTATATTGAAAAATAATGGATAAACTGTCTAATATGATTTCACAAAATCCAAACTTATATGACAATAATGGGCAGAGCTTCCGCACGCTACGACAATCAACAGAGAATAGGCAGAAGTGACTCTCAGCTCTCTTTAAATCGGCTGTCATAGGTGTTGCTAGTGCAAACTTCATTTTGCATCTACTGTTAGATGCAAAATGAAGTTTACTGTAATATATTTTTTACGTTGTATCCCTAATGAGGTAGTCAGAAAAGACAGATGGCCAAGTCCCACGATCCCCGCACACTTCTTTCGCTTCCAATACATGCATTAATCGTTTAATACATGCAAGTCTGGGTATCCGAGTCCTATATTCATGAAATAATAAATATTAATTGTTATCCAAGGGTCTATCGACATTTTTGCTTAACTTTTTTTTAAGGTGTGTAAATCAAAAGCCATTTATAAAGTGAGATGATACTCAATAAATTTATTTATGTAGTTACATTACATATAAGTTATCTTATAAGGCAACCGTCTGAGACCTGCGACTTCGCCCATTACTTATCTAGAACCCTCGTGACACGCATTTAATCCCGAACGTTTTCAATAATGTGTAATTTCAATCAAAACGACGATGGTGAAAAAGGCCAGGTCAAGAGTACCCTTAACCGGCGAGCCTGTATGAAAACACTCATGAAAGTAGAACAAGCGAAAGCTGTATGTCAGGATCGTAGCAAGTGGAAAGCTATACACTCTGCCTACCCCGGTGGGAAACAGGCGTGATAATATGCATGTATGTAATTTGCCTACATCGATAAAAACAAAAATAAGTATATTTTTTTTAATAAAGTGGAAAAAGACAACTTGATTCGAGACAGGGATTGAACCTGTGACCTTTGCCTAACCAGGGCAATGTTCTAGCCACCTGAACTACCCGAACCGTATCAAATCAAGTTGAAATTCTCCACCATATTTATATCGTCATTTTAAGAGTATGACCAGAGCCATCTAAAAAAGTATATAATTTAAAAAAAAATATCAATATACTGAGTGGAGTCAGTCAGAGTAATATTAGTACCAACGAGTATAAATTTCAATCGCAAACAAAAATTAATCTCTACGAGTAGAACATCTGGTGTTCAACCTTTAATATCAAATAAAATCCCATTTTTAAAGGTCTTCTCTCTAATTATTAATGAGCCAACGTTTAAATACTGTCATCTTTTTTTCTATTTCAATTCAAATATTTAATAACCATTACGTCGGCAAATAGATTTGAAAAAGGATTTTTTATTTGCTAATACCAGACTTCATTTACGGTAAAGATATTTTCTTTCAGTTTTTTAAATACACAATTTGAAGGCTGCAATTTAAGTACCTACCTATTCTAGCGGCACGCTATGATGGCCGTTTGACAAATTACAATAATGCAAAAATAAATCGATTTTTGTGTAATAAAATACCTATCAAAATGTTCTAATCATACTATATTTAGGATATTTTTTTTAATATCAATTTGAAATATATTATTTTCCTGGGACGAAAATGTGAAATGAACGGCCTTCATAGCGTGCCGCTAGTGTAAAAATATTTATTTATTAAATTTGAAAGCAAACATACATACATGCACAATTTTTTAGGTGTATACTCATACTTTATATACTACTCGTTCTCAGGACTTCACGCAAAATAATATGTACTTACTGACACTGACATTTCAAACGCTTTGCAGCGCCCGTAGTCGGTGTATGTTTCTATAAATAGCCTTTGTATTAGTAAGTGTCAAGAAAGTATGAGACACGTTATATTTCCTGAAAGGGTTGATAGATGGATATTAAACGACGAATTTCACCTATTGTACTTGTTTTATCCCATATAAGGGGGGGGGGGGAGGCTGTTAACATTGAATTGGAAAGGGGTAGGTTGTGAAAATGTTCAAGCCGCCCATAAGGCCTTCAATTTGACTTAACGATTGCCAAGTTTCTAACATTAATGCGCGTAAAGTATCAAGAAAGTATGAGCCACATTATATTTCCAGAAAGGGTTGGTAGAGAAAGGAATGCTAAACGCCGGATTTCACCAAATATACTTGTATACCCCCATATAAGAGTGGTGAGCCTATTGCCATATTAAATTGGAAAGAAGTAGGTTATGAAAATTTTCAAGAGGCATATATAAGGTCTTCAAAACAAGTCCGAGACTACCAGGACTTTAATTGGTCGTGCTAATTAGTGTCTAGCACATAAGACCTTTTTTTAGCCTTTTTGTTACCACCTCACTAAAAAGGCAACGGGTTCAAAATTTCTTCCAAATTTAACATCTAAAATAGACACATTTTATTTTATTAAATTTATTCGGTCTTTTAGATCCACCCAAGTTCCGTGCTTCGGAAAGCACGTAAAGCAGTTGATCCCGGTTGTCAATAAAATGGCAGTCGTTAATCCAAGTTGAAGGCCTCATGGGCGGCTTAAAAAATTTCAGAAGTGGGTCACCACAGCCTGCGTCTGTCCATTTCAACACGGCAATAGGCTCACCACCTGTTACGTGGGACAAAAATGCATACGGTGAAATGTGGGCGTTTAATATGCCTCTGCCTTTCGGGGACAAAGGCGTGACAATATGTATGTATGTAATTTGGTCTAACGATTGCCATATGACTGGCGACAGAAACCAACAGGTTTACATACCATAAATGGAATATGCCATAAACTCACTCATCTCAGGACGTACCGTAAGATGCTAACTGATTGACTGTTTTCTAAATACTGAACTTGCGGAGACACGAGCACTTCTTTTTTAATATTATAAAATTGGCAACAGACCAAAAAAAATTGTACCAAGCTGAATTAATTCAACATAATATAATTACAAAATTATTTTTCCTAACAGACTGGTTAATTTATGAACTCACAGCAAACATTTTATTAATGACTAGCAGACACCTCAGCATTTTTGCTTTTTTATGCTTCCCCATAAAAATACGGGGACAAAGTGTAGCCTAAGTTATTCCTTATAACATCAGCTATCTGCTAGTTAAAGGCCCGGTCCCCGGTAAAATCGGTCTAGCAGCAGCAACAATAAACAGATAGACATACAAAAAAAAAATCTGGTTGCATTCCGGGAGTGCCGATAGAAGTGAAAACTAAATTTACTAATAACTAGCTGACCTGCCCGGCTTCGTCCGTGACATACTTCCAACCCCGTGGCACCCATTTAATTCCGTCGCTTATTACTTTTCCAAAAATATATGAAAGTTTCCCCGATTTGTTGACATTTATGATTACTGCTCCGCTCTCCTGTGTAGTGGCGTGATGATATATAGCTTAGAACCTTCCTCAATAAATGGGCTATCCAATACAAAAACAATTTTTCAAATCGGTCCACCCGTTCACGCGTCATGGCGTGACCAAGGGAAATAGGGATTCATTCAAGATTTATTTATCTAGACGTGTTCGTCGTCTGCTATATTTACATGCATATAATATGTACACTCTATAGCTGCGTCTCGTAACAATGTCGCGAGTCCAGAGCTAAAAATATGCGTACCTTGCAAAAAGAAGTTTTCACTTTAAAAACAGTCTATTTAAGTACCTATAAATACTTTCTAATGCAATTAGTGAAAAGATTTTAATATAAAAATACAAATACACTACTTAAATAAATAGAACTTACTCCAACTTGAAATCTTAAACGCATCTCAGACTTAAGTTACGTATATTTCTTATAAAAAATGTAAAAGAGCTTTGAAGCGCTTTGTCTCGAGGATGATGTACGTTTTGCAAACAGTAATCCGTAGCTTTGTAGCGTGCGTAGATACAGTCGTAGCTGATGCTACGAAAAGGTAACAAGTGCTACGGTTACATGAGGGCTTAACTAATTGATACAGGATCTGTTAATTTGTTTCACGTCATATTAAACAGTCTCATAGCTGATAAGTAGGCTACTAGTTACTGAGATTCCTCTGTCAACTAGGAAAAGATCAAAATGATTATTCTTCTAGTGACTAAACAGAACTTCGGCTATGGCTATGTAATTCGCAGTTTTGTAGCGTGTTCGTAGATACGTAGTTATAAACTACGAAAAGCTAACAAGTGCTACGGTTACGTAGATGTTAACTACGAAAAGCTAACAAGTGCTACGGTTACGTATATGTAAACTACGAAAAGCTAACAAGTGCTACGATTACCTGAGTGCTTAGTAATTGATAGAGAAACTGTTTGTTTGTTTCACTTAATATCAAGCAAACCCATAGCAGATAAGTAGGTTTCAATTGAAAAAAAACCAGTCAAGCACGAGTCAAATTCGTGCGCCGAGGGTTCTGTAAAAAGTTTGTACCTTATTTGAGTTAAAAGCCAATTAAGCTAGACCTCGGAATTGTATAAGCGCTATACAACTCAGAGGTCTATGTTAATTGGAAATTATATGTATGTATGGGGACACTCCTTCATTTTCAACTTCTTTTATATTTTGAAAGTCCTTTATCTGTGCTATAAGTCGTTGGTTTATATCAAATTTCAAGATTTTGAGTTCAATTGAGTGAAAATTTGCGGCATAAACTGCTATATCTTTTGATTATTTGGCTTAAAAGTTTGATTTTTTTATAACTCCAAGGGACAGTAGACTTGAGTATTTGATATATTTCAGCTTGGTACCTCCATGTGTTATTTAAAAAGGGTCGTGACGGACAGACAAACGGACGGACAACAAAGTGATCCTTTAAGGGTTCCGTTTTTTCCTTTTTGAGATACGGAACCCTACAAACCTCATTCAATGACGTTGCCGGGAGTTAATGGCATTCCTTCAATTAGTATAATATGAAATATATAAACTATTACAAAAAAAATATCCTTGCGTGTCAAAAATGACTGCCTAGGTGGTGCACTAGTATTGGACATTATTCACATTGAAAATTTTTATTTCTGGACATTAATAGTAGTAGACATTTTAAATTTGACAGTATGATACTGCGGCTGCTCAGGTCTCGGGTTAAAATCTCGAGTTGCATCAAAAATTACTCACATCAATATTACTTTCGAAGTTTGAGTGTTTTCCGAGTAAAATATGTATTTAGAGACATAGAAGTGCATTTATCTACACAGATTCGATAGATCAAGCTTAAAAAAATATCAGCTTAAGTTTCGTCTCAGTCTTTAACGTTCAGGGTGAAAAATATAAACAGCAACTCAGATTGGCCATACATAGACGGAGGCAATAATATAATAAAATATAATAAGTAAAGTGGCACATCAATCACTGTGGAAAGATAAAACGGACACTAAACCGTTATCGACGCCCTTAACCTTAATAGTGCGGTCTGATACCATGACGTCAGACGATATCGATTTGTCATGGCAAGCTAAAGTTAGTCAGTTATGGCTGGATATGTAACTAACTAACTAAACTAAACTATATAACTATATAAACCTATCTTCACGCTATAATCCCAGACGGGGTAGTCAAAGAGGACAGATCGCCAGGCTTCACGATCCACGCATACTTTTTGTCTTCTTGCAGATTCATCGATCGCTTCATACATGCACGTCTGGGTCTCCGAGTACTATATATAACATACATACATACATATTTTCACGCCTTTATTCCCGAAGGGGTAGGCAGAGGTATGATAAATGCCCACATTTCACCGTATGCATTTTGCCCACGTAACAGGTGGTGAGCTCATTGCCATGTTGAAATGGACAGGCACAGGCTGTGGCGACCTGCTGAAAATAAAACGCTGCCAAATATAACGACTTAGTTAAAAACCAATTATCAACTAACTTATAACAGCCCTGGGGTAAGCAGTGGTGGTTGTCTTCAGGTAACGACAACACACATACATACAGTCAACTGTTACGGTTGGTAATCCCTAAAGATGCGTAAGGAACACTATCTCGAAGAATCACCGATGCACCAGCTTACAGAGCATGAAGATTAGGCGTAGGTATGGACTAACCTGGAGCAGCGAAATACCATAACTTATATAGAGGGCGCCAGGTATCTCCCTATTAAACAAATGATACTATTAAAAATACAACCTCATATTAGTTATAATTTGTATATGTAAATAAATAAGTAAAAAATAAAGAAATGGCTTAGTCATACATAGTGTGATCCATGCCATAGATATGGTCTCTCAACGATACTTCCAAACTTAGAACATTAAAAATTATTTTCAACCAAAGTATGAAAGTGAGCGTGTTGCCAGATGCCGAACTATTAATGCAGTTGCCAGATGCCTTAAAAATATCCAATTTATATTTAAACAAAAAGTTAAAATAGTTCTGAATGCTGTTCCGTTCCTGTTCTAGTTCCTGTTCCAGTTCCTGTTCGAGTTCCTGTTCCAGCTCCTGTTCCAGTTCTTGTTCCAGTTCCTGTTCCAGTACATGTTCCAGTTCCTGTTCCAAGAGCTGTTCCAGTTCCAGTTCCTGTTCCATTTCCTGTTCCAGTTCCTGTTCCCCTTCCTGTTACCGTTACAGTTCCTAATGCTGCTCCCGTTGCTAAACCAGTTCCTGTCCAGAACAGGAACTGGTACAGGAAATGTAATAACCTCCACGTTAATAATATTAATATTAAATTTCATAAAAATATAATATGAAAGATTTTCTGAAAATAAAATAACAATCTTTATAAAGCGACCCTGTATCTTTGGTCCATTGTACATAATTGTTTTCTTTGGTTAAATTGTCTTTATATAGGTAAATAAAGCCACAAAAAAGTATTCCATGGACATTTTTAATGGATTTTTTTCTATGGACATTATGCACCACTCGACACAAATAGGATGTACATGTTCAATCTTACGCTTTGTTTCCGGAGCACTTGTAAGTATGCGGTAAGGTCTGTTAGTAGCATCCATGAGTTCACTGCCTATCTTTTACCAAACTTCTAAAGTGAGAAGTTGATAAAAAGTGGCCTTAAACAGTTTTTTAACTAGTTTAAATAACAAAAATGGCATCAAAAATATCATGAGGGTTAAAAATAGTGTTTTTTCTTGATAAGTGTGTGTATATATTATTTTACGAGTGCAATATATGATAAATAGAGACATTTTAAGTTCGAAAAATCAGATGTTATGCGCGAAGTGACAGTAGTACCCACCTCAACGCTTCGCTTATGCGGCGTGCAAAAAAGGCGCCCTGCTTGAATTGTGTTTATAGAATAAAAAGTAGAATAGGTAAAAAAATATGTTGTCGAAAAGTCGTTTTATAAGATTTATGTCAATTGAAAAAGTGAACCTTTATTTATTGACAAACGACTACTGACTTTTCATAACTTTTTTTTATACTGCTTAGGTTTATTAACGTTTGCAACACCAGAATTGTTATACTCTCTTGAAAGCTTTTTAAAAATGTTCCGTCTTGGACGTCCGTTTGTCTGTATGTTACGGATATTTTCTTGTTTGTACACGATAACGACCGAAATACTTTACTAATCGAGTCTTTTTTTTTCTCATACGCTTTAGTATAATTAGGAATAGAACGCTTTCAATTTTCAAGGTCTGATTCGATGTGGTTTAATTGTTATTATCTTTACTTTATTTATTTATAACCTCTACGCGATGATTCATAGCAAAGTTTGTAAGCTTGTAATTCTATTTTTTTTATAATATTATAAAAGCGTGTGAGGCTTGCACTTTTGGGTTTTCCAATTTTTTTTTAAACTATTCTTCTTTTTATTTCAAGTCGACCGTACGTCGCGAACTAGGGGATAGACTTTTCTCGATTGTTATAAAAATAAAACGAGTCGTAGTCATTGTATTAAATAGAATATTATATTAAATAGAAAAAAGACACTTTTAGTTAAATCCCAAGCAGTAAGATAGATTCAGTTAATGCTTGGAAAATTGCCTGTCCGAACTTCGACTTAAAAATGCAATCTTTCTAGTGGCGTCTGTGGGTTGAGCTGCTTTACAGTAAAGTGAGACACAGTTTATTAAATTCTTGTACTGCTGATGCTGAGCGAGCTCGTTGACTGACGGTGGGAACGTGGGCATATAACATAGTGACTGTTGAAGCGAATTCGTATCACATAAAGCTATGCCTTAAACTTGTTAAATTAGTTGCCAATAAACCTCGTACAAGACCCACGTATTTTTCTTATTATTGACACAGTGCCCTATATTCAAATTCAACCTAAAGTGCATCAACAGTGACCACGTTCGACAATACTACCGATACAAGAGATGGGGCGGTGAGTCTTGTGTCGTGAAAGATTATGAAGATGGGACGATACTTATATCTAGATTCTGGCACCATAAGATGAATCAGTAGTGGTTGAGTCAGTTGTGTTGGTGTTGTCATCGCTTCTGCATAAAATGTCCTGAAGTAACTACCGTGGTGTAAGTACTTATACTTTATAGTACACCGACGTTTCGGAGGAATTGCCGTGGCTGTCGCTTCAACACATCTAAACGTCAGTATGTAAGTAAATATAATAGTATGTAAATAAGTATAATGTATGAGTATACTCTCTGAAGATTATGTGTTTGGGTGGATTGGGGTCGGTACAGGTACATATAGTGACCTTCATGACCTGGTCTGCTTGTAGGATCTTCCTTTTTTATGTTGGAGGAACATCTCCACTCGTTCCTCCACAAACGGAACTAATAGACATATACCAAAATGCACACAACACATAAACACAACACACATTTGATCAATACTAATGATAAAGTGTGGGTGTATGCCTCTGCCTACCCCTTCAGGGATAAGGTCGTGACTATCATGTATATTATGTATTCATCTATGTGGGCGATTTCTACCAAATCTAATCACTCGTTTTTAACGTTAACAAACCGGTGGTAAACAGTAACTAAATTAACAAAATTGTCCACAAACACATATATATTTCCTACTTAAAATATATATGGAAAAAGAATTAATAATTCAATTTAGTTATCCATCATTACAACGCTTTATAAACGAATTTTATGCCAGAACCTAAATACGAGTATATTTGCGGCTCGCATTAAAGACAGTACATTGATATCAACAGGGTTGACACATTTCAGAACAAGAATATTTCAATCATTCTGTACATACATTCTAAGAAAGCGGCGCTATTAGATTTCGGGGTTGTGATCATAATAGCGTGAGTTCGATTCCCGGCTATTACACTTCCAATGGCCGCACCGGACCATAAGCTGCTAATATAATCTTAATAATATCGGTTACTAGTTATATTGGCGGTACAGTAAATGAACGAATACATGTGAATGAATGATTGAATGATTTATTTATTTGAGACAAGTACTAAAACAGACAGACAAAAACCATCATTCCTTTTACCAACCAACATTTTATTTTCAACCAACATATACATTCTCTGAAACCTTTGACCCAACAATGCCGAAAATTAAAAACCAAACGATAACTCCTAGCAGACAAATAGAAGTGAACTCCAGGCTCCAAATCCAGGTTTGGAAGCAACTGGGAAAACACTCAAGATGAAGAAGAAGATATAAAATAAAAGATATAGAGAGGACATCATTGTGACTGCCTCGGTGGAGCAGTGGTAGTGTATGCGACTGCCGCGACTGAGGTACTGGGCTCGATTCCCACGTCGGAAAAAAATACTTGTGTAATCCACAAATGTTTGTTTCGGAGTTTTCTTATAGCTGTTTCCTATATATTATATGTATGTATTTAAAATACATAAGTATGTTTATCAGTCGTCTAGATCCCATAACACAAACTTCTATTAGCTGATTTTGGGCAAGACGGCGCTGTGTAAAAAAATGTCCCACAATTATTTAATACTAGTTGACGCCCGTGGCTTCGCCCGCGTAACGAAAATTTCCCGTTCCCGCTCCCCACGGGAAATTCTTCCCGGGAATAAAAGTATCCAATGTGTTATTCTGATATATAAGCTATATTATTGTAAAGTTTCATTAAAATGTATTCAGTAGTTTTTACGTGAAATAGTAACAAACCTCCATACAAATTTTTACATTCATTATTTAACTAGTTGACGCCCGCGGCTTCGCCCGCGTATAGAAGTTTTCCCGTTGCCGTTTCCCACAGGAACTTGTACCCGGGATAAAAAGTAGCCAATTTGTTATTTTGATGTATAAGCCATATTACTGTAAAGTTTCATTAAAATCCATTCAGTAGTTTAGTAGAGTAACTATCATCCATAGGTACATACTTTTACGTTTATAAATTTATTAAGATTAAGATGTTAAAAAATATCCCACTAAATTTCCCACAAAAACTTACTCCGTTGTTTGATAGGCTATTTCATAAATAGTGTCCTTGTAAAAAGCTGTAACATACCCGATTCAAATTCAAATATACCTGTACAACCTTAAATATTATATAATTAATCCTCAGTAATATTATAACTAATAAGTATAGCATCTTCCAAATTTAACATCATCATTCTTAGAAATTTTACATCTAAAATAGACACATTTTATTAAATTTACTTGGCTCTTTAGACCCACCTCAGTTCCGTGCTTCGGAAGGCACTTTAAGCCGTTGGTCCCGGTTGCCAATAAAATGGCAGTCGTTAAGGAAAGTTGAAGGCCTTATGGGCGGCTTGAAAACTTTCAACAGCAGGTCACCGCAGCCTGCGCCTGTTTATTTCAACACGGCAATGCTGACCACCTATTGCGTGGGACAGGAATACACATGGTGAAAAGTGGGCATACAATATGTATGCCTCTGCCACCCCTTCGGGGATAAGGCGTGATAGATAAATAAATAAGTATATCATCTAAGGAAACATGGTCATATTTTGGGTAAGAACCAATTAAAAGTTTCTGAGCGTTGTTATATTTCGTCTTACTCATTTCTAATTAAGTCTCTGTAATCTTTTATAATCTTATTGTACGAGTACAATTCAATTTGAGAAGAATGAATGTAGCTTTTTAAAGTTATTATTAAGATTGTTTTTTTATTTTCCAAATAAGTTATTCGACTTATTCCCAGATAGGACCTATCTTAGTCATAAATATATGTAAAAGTCTTGTAGGACTTTGTAAGACTTTTTTTTACATAGCGTCATCGAGCCCAAAGTAAATTAATATAAGTTTGCGGTATGGGATCTAGATAACTGATAAAATACATACATATTATACATAGACACCCAAACTCCGAAAGAAATATTTGCGGATCACACAAATATTTGTTCCGATCCGGGAATTGAACTCGAGACCTCAGTCTGGCAGTCGCAGCAGTATACACTATCATGCGCAACCGAGGCAGTCAATACGTATAATAAAGCTGAAAAGTTTGTTTTATTTGTTTGGTGGAACGCACTAATCTCAGTAACAACTGGTTCGTATTGAAAAATTGTTTTTGTTTTGGATTGCCCAATTATCGAGAAAGGCTATATAGGCTTACCTAAACTAAACTACTCAGTGCGTTTCTGCTGGATGAGCTCCATAAACAGAAAAACGTCTAGCAGGGGCTCCTTGACTGTTTTTTGACTTTTTATGACTGTTTATTAATAGTTGAATAATTTTTGTTAGTGTGCAACAAGTACAGTCCTATTCATGTTAATCGTAAAATTGATGTTTAAACAATTGAAAATTGTATACCTATTTATGTAATGCTCGAAGCTGTGACTTACTAGCTACCACAGAGAAAGCGCGAAAGCAATTTTGCTGTGCAATGAATTGAGTATGTAGTATACTATAATTATGTTACTATAAATAAATAAAATAAATAAATAATAAATTTTATCAAAAATGTCACCAGATCGGGTACATTTTCGTTTCATTTGTCATTGACACTAAGAAAAAAAAAGAAAATGAAGAAAAGAAAGAAAAAGAAAAGTTAGAAAGGAAGAAAAGGAAGAAAGACATTATTAATTTGTACCTAAATCGCTACACTACAGAAAATTATAAAAATATGTTGTTTTTTTAAAGTACCTATAATGTGTAATGTGCTTATTACTTTAATGATATTTACTTAACATTCTGTCTGTTGCAAAGGAGGCGGCGGTGAGGGAGCGGGAGAGAACTCTCTCTCCCGAGTTCCGCAGTCTGCGGCAAGGACCCCGCAGACTTGTCTTCGCTCAGGACTCCATGACCGGGGGCCTGAGGACGGCGGGTGGGCTGCTCGCCGTCCTTACAGAAGCAGGCCCCGGTCGGTGACGTGGTGTGATAGCTGCACGCACGCCCTTCACCCTCTCAAGGAAGTGGTATAAAACCTGATCCCCCCAAAGAAGCGAGATAACACTTGGACCCCCCCCCCCCTGAACGAGGCCGCGGAAGCGGATAAAGTCTGTCGGGAGCCCTGGGGCTATCCTACCGAGGGCTCACCCGGGACTCCCGGCTATAGACAGATGGAAGGCATACGTGTGGTTTTAGTCGGTAAGAGTCCGGCATAGCATCCATGAGGATTTCCACACGAATAAAATAAAAATAAAAAAATTCTGTCTGTTTTGTTACTCATAGTACATATTCATATAATTATATTATATAACGATGTAACATTATGCAGGGGAGTTCTACGATGTGCATCGTAAAAATTCATCGCGGGACATAGCATTGTTGCATATAAAGAGGTCGTGCCATAAAAAAATATAAATACAATAAGCACAACATAAGACGGTAATTACCCGAAACCACCACGACACGGAGTTGCATATGATGTATGATGATGGTATCGTAGGTACTATAAATGATAAGTAGAGTGCTCGCAGGATAAGTCCAGCGAGCGACTGATGGCGTATTTAAGGTTGCCAGCTAAACTATTATTAGTGATCCTAATTTTCGTCTGAAAAATCTTTCGATATAATTATACTCAAATAATATATTTGAAGTATTTTGGATAGGTTTGTAACTTATTTCCGAAGGCATCTTATCTAATAGGTACTATTAAAGTAAATTAAAAAGGAAACTATGTAAATAGTAAAAGTAATATTTTAAAGGAAATAAAAAGTCCTTGCAAGTCTTTTATTGAATGCCTAGTTTTATTGGTAAATTTTGTATAGGAATGGTCCAGAGATGCCTTCCATTTGAACATCATTCATCCGAATCTTCTTCAGAAGGGTTTGATGTGTCGTCTGTAACATTAATTATAAAGTTTTCCATTTCTATGTCCATTAGCCTATCTGATTCGAAATATTTGTCTTCTATTTTTCAACATGATTACAAACATTCAATGAAGAATGGCTCTTCTAACAATTCTAAACGCCACCTCAGTAATTGCAGATATTTCGCTAGGATCTTGAGCGAAATTTTTCTCAGCAATGCGCCTCTTTACAATTGCCCAAATCTTTTCTTATGCGGTAAATGCAAAACTTCATGTCCATACTCATTTAACATCTGTTCTATTTATTATTGAGGATCCCCTTTGTGTATTTTGATTAAAACATATAATTACGCTATTGTCCAACAATCGTCGTCATCTCATCAATGGCACGAATGCAGGACTTTAAGAATTAAAAAAGTTCAACTGCCCTTGGCCGCTCGCTAGTCGCCACAGTAGTAATTTAAAAGATTTATGATGCCAGTAAGAGTACCCAGGTATGATATATAACCTATATAATATTTAACCAAAGGGATCGTCAACCCTATACGAAACGAAAATTAGCATCATTAAAATGAGAATGGATATGCCCCGTTCATATGCAAAGTCTGCAAATATTGAAATCCTAATTTAAATTCATACATCCTATATTGTCCTGGCTTTATATTACAAAGGCATTAATATAAAGCCAGGACAATATTTTACGAATAATTTAATTTTCACCTGACACATACTTTTGGAAGGACGAGTTAGGGAAATTATGAAACTGAATGTCTATGCATACATAACGAGTTACTACCCCAGTTGAAATGAGGACAGGTAACTTAAATTGCTTATGGTAACATTATTATGAAACTAATATAATGTAACACTGCGAACTTCCAAAGAACTACCGTATAACTCTTAGGGAAATTAGGTAACTGATGGTCTATTCTTTAAAAATCTTGCTACAGATGAAATGTGGACAACGATAACAGAATTGTGATACAAATTAATTGTAGTAGAGTATTACAAACTCACTTAGCGTAGAGTTATAAATGAAATAAATAGTACTAATGCTACCCGCATTCCTATTTGTGTGACTCCTGTAAACTAGGAGTCCAATTCTACTATTAACAAGCCGCAGAATAGAACCAGAATGGCTGTTTTTAGCTGTCAAAATGATAATAGACTATCGAAAATGCAACTGACTAGCGGCCACTGGCGCGGTACGTAGAAGTCTATTGGAGTACGATTGTAATAGTAGACTATGAAAAACTGTCAAAATTGTACCGGTGGCTCTCTACTCAGCGACGATTTGGATTCTATTTCGACACGATTGAAATAGCAGACTCGGCCATCAGGATCAACAGCAATGTTCAAGACCAGTAAATATACACAAATCTGTGTATTATTTTTATTTTAAACAATAAATAATTTTGTCTCGACACTCCCTTCATTTTAATACAAGTAAAGTTTTTGTTTTTAATAGAACAGATTTGACAAAGTTTACTCACTAAGCAAAACGCTGATTTAAACGAACATCTGCCCAAAATTTAATTGTACAAAGGTCAAGGTATAAATACCAAAAAATATAGTAAACATTTACACAGAAGGTACTAAGGCACTTACATAATCGTCACAGATTCCATGAACCAATCATGAAAGTAAAATATATCACAGTAATATAATACGATCACGCCCTGTCACATGCATGACAAACGCTATAACTTTCATTATATTGAATAACGAATCAATACCTTTATCGACAAGCAAGTTTTGTTTGGACAAAGATAAGTACCCACTATACTAGCGGCACGCTATGATGGCCGTATTGACATATTACAATAGTGATGTGAAATCCATTTGAAAATCCTTTTGTGATTCCTTTTCCAACAGGAACTTTGGACGTAGATGCTGCAGTGTCATCTGTCCAAGAACGGCTTACAGTATGGTTAGCATTAAGCACGTTTCAGCCAAAAACACAACGTCAAAACGGCCATCATAGATTGCCGCTAGAGTACATAATATGGCACTCACAATAGTCTCGAACAAATAAAATATAATATTTATTAATAAATATTGTAGACTTTTTGATTTCTAAACCCTAAAGTTTAGAAAAGTCTTATAAAACGGTTATGTCCGTTTGTTCGTCTGCTTAGGCGATTTTGAAGTTTCTATCACTTCCAGTTTTGAAACTGGTATCGGTTTAGAAGTCATCTGGTTCCGCGTTGTGTTTTTGTTTTTACACATCGCCATCCAACACAAAGTAAGCTAACATAAACTTATGGTATGGGATCTAGACAATTGATAAAAATATCAACTAAGTTATTTTGGTACCGAAACCTCAGAAAAATGGAATATAATAAATAAATGGTCATCTGATACAGTTCTATAGCTCACTGATCAGAACGTTGCTCTCGATAGGCAAAGGCCACAGGTTGAAGTCCTGTACGAACAAAGTTGCCTTTTTACACAATAAATTATAAAAATAAACAATATTAAATAAACAAGTTTTAGAAGCGCTCGTGGCCCCGCGGTCTCAGTGTTCGGTAAAACGATCACTGAGGTACGCAACTTTTACTATGGCTGGTCGTCGGATGGGTGACCACTTTGTGGCATTTACATTTGCGAGCGTTTCCGTGCTTCGGAAGGCACGTTAAGCCATTGGTCCCGGTTGCCAGTAAAATGGCAGTCTTTAAGCCTGGTTGAAGGCCTTATAGGCGGCTTAAAAAATTTCAACAGCAGGTAGCCACAACCTGCGTCTGTCTATTTCAACACGGCAATGGGCTCACCACCTATTACGTGGGGCAGGAATCCACACGGTAAAAAGTGGGCATATAATATGCCTCTGCCACCCCTTCGGGGATAAGGCGTGATGGATATTTATTTATTATTTAAGTTTTACAAAATGTATTAAACGTCTTTGTAATTTCGTATTTTATTTCTATATCTTTTTGTACTGTACAATACATTAGCTTTTTAAAGAATACCCTCAAAAATACCTGCAAAGGTATAACAATTTCCAATAAAAACAATTTGATACAATGTTATTTCATAAGGTCTTGACCACACATGTCGACGCCACGTCATCCTGTCAGTTGTAGCCGTGGACCGCAAAGCGTCGTCGCGTCGCCACGAATGCGCGATATTTTATACCGCAAAACGTGATACGTATTGAATTTTTGTTAAAGCTTACGAGAATAGGCGATGGTATTGGAAATATGGAAAGTATAATAAATTTATGTATAGAGTTAGTGCGTGTTGGCAAAACGGTTTGGAATGTTCAGAGGGCCGAGTCTACTATTGACAAACCGTCGAATAGAACCAGAATCGCTGTATTAACTTTCAAAATGATTTTTTAAGGTTATTTTTTAATTCTATATAGTTTATTCACGTTATGGACAAAGTGAGAATTAATTTTTAATTATTTATTATAACCAAGGACACAATCGTTCAGCTTATCTTTTTTTTTTAAATAGGATAAATTGTGGGACACTTATAGTGTGACTTTTTTTTTACACAGTTGTGTCCTGCCCAAGGTAAGCTTGTAAACATACTATGGTACGCGACTCCAGGGCTAGTGAAGGTTTCAATCGTACTTGATACTTGATGAAAGCGGATCACAAATGTTCCAGCATGCCATTTCTTCTTACGATTTCTATGCACGTAAACTGAAACAGATTGTGAGCATAAAGGTCACGGACGTGGCTTGTGACGTCACCGCCGACAATAACGTGGTTAGACCACAAACTGCAGCAACAAGACAGCCACTACTGGGCGTAAGCCTCCCTCTACCTACCTTTATATAATTATCTACACTAGCGGACCCCGCTTCGCCTGTGACGTAAATCGAAACCCGTGATACCTATTTAATTCCGTTGTATTTTAATTTTAACAAATCGGGCATATTTTCAAACAGTAGTTTGAAAATATGCCCGATTTGTTGACATTTATTAAGACTGGTCTACTCTTCTATATAATAGCGTGATGATTTATATGTTCTCGACGTTTATTTATTTTAAAATACTGTTTAAAAAATTTGTCCAATTTGTTGACATTTATAATTACAAAATTTTTTTTTTTTTTTAAAGTGGAAATTTTTTTCAGTCACGGGCTGGACTCGAACCAGCGTCTTCTGGTTCAACGCACCATACGCGTTACCAACTACACCACCGTGACCTGCTCGTAACTGACGAATTAATCCACCTCTTTACGAAAAATTGAAATTATTTTCCACTTTAAAAAAATATTTAATTTAAAAAAGTTAGCATACTAATTGCATTTCAAAATTATTTCTAATTTATAATTACTGTTTTGCTCTCCTGGAAAGTATGATATAATAGACTATAGCCTTCCTCAACAAATGGGCAATACAACTAGGGTTGCCAAAACAGTACCTATTATACTCGTACTGTTTGTTTTTCACTGTATTATATTTTTTACTTTTGTACAAAAATAAAGTATCCAACATATGTTTATACTGTTGATTGACTATCCTAAATAGATCCAAAATACTGTTTTCTTTATACTTTGAGTCTAGCGACTCGAATTACTAGGAGATGACAACACCGACGAGATTAAAACTGTTAGAAACCTCCATTTAATTTATAAAGCCATTTCAATTTTTAATTTTAGTGAGACTAACAGTTTGCTCTATATCTAATTAGTTGCTTATCTCTAAAGTCTGTGGTCCCATTCGACAATTTTAATAAAATAATAGAGAATTTAAATTTGTACAGATTAAATTTTAACATGGTTAATTTGTAAGCAAATTATTTAATTTCAAAATGATTTATGAAAAATCACCACAAGATTAAAAAAAAAACTAAATGAGTTCTAGCCAAAAATGGAGCTATTTACTAGTTAAAACAAAACAAGAATGAAATATTATAAATAAAATAATTGTCCAAGCCGGACATCGCCAAAACAAAAAAATAAAAAAAAAATATAAAAATAAAATAATCTAATGTTTTCTATCTGTTTCCGTCACTTCAGCATTCACTGAAACGGTATTTTCAGTTATGAATGTAAAGTGGCGGGACGATTAAAATATAGCGAATATCGATTTGATATAAAATGTGTATTATTATGGTGAGATAGATGAGGTTTCCAAAAGGATTAAATAGTTCTGCGAGAATTTCAAGAAAAAATTATTCAAAACATTAATATAAATTAATAATAAAAATAAATAAATATTATCATTTTACTTAATTGTTGAGCCCTTTTTTTTATCCACTGAGGTGGTAAACAAACTTATGGCCCACCTGATGGAAAGTAGTCACCGTAGCCTATGGAGGTTTGCAACACCAGGGTTTAGAGGATCTGCAGCACTCGCGCTTTTGAAGAACCCCATAGTGTAGACGTTCGAGAAAATCCAGGCAGGGAGTTTATTCCACAATCTAAGCGTACGCGGAATAAAGCCATTGGTTTAAGACACTGATAGATATAGATTATACCTACGTATTTATTTATTTTGAGTACTATCGTCAATTGTACAAAAAGGATTATTAGTTGTAATGCCCATAATCTTAGCTAAAACCCCGGACGACATAAGCGAAAAAATCACTGCGTGTGCGTCAGAAATATGTGTGCCGTGTTTAGACAAATCGCTCGCGATTTATATAACGCATGGTGTGTTTAGCCATATGTAAAGTTTTATATATTTTTACGTAAATTTATTATTTCAGTGTGTGGACTACGTTTGTCTTAGGCACCCTAATCGTTGAGCGAGGGTATGTGTACAGTAAGGATAAGAACACATGAAATAAGTGTAGGGGAATAACATATAAATATTGTGGGACACTTTTATAACACCGCTATCTAGGCCAAACTAAACTTTAAACTTTTGCTATGGGATAACTGATAAACATACTTACTTATATAAACTAACTAACTAACTATCTTCACGCTGTATACTTGACGGGGTAGTCAGAGAGGACAGATCGCCAGGCTTCGCGATCCGTGCATACTTCTTTCGCTTCTTCAAGATTAATCAATCGGTTCATACACGCACGTCTATGAGCGAAGTGGGAGGCAAGACATGCGGTCGGATCGTTCGCTCGGCGGAGACGGCGTCCCCAACAAGAACAAAAAAAAACACGCACGTCTGGGTATCCGAGTACTTTTGACTTTTCCGTTATATAATTAATTATATAATTCTAAATATGTACATATTATACATAGCAAACACCCTAACTCCGAAACCAACATTTGTGGCTTACACAAATATTTTTTCCAAACCTGGAATCGAAACCGGTAGAGGCAGTCAGTCCATTTGAAAACCAGCGTTAGGCCCAACAGGATACATCCTGACTTAGGTATGCTAAACTGTAGACCCATTTTTGACACATATTTTTGACATTCACACATCATTGTAGAATTTATAAACGACGGGATTAAATAGGTGCGACGGGAGTTCTAAGTATGTCACGGGTGAAGCCGTTGGGGTCACCTAGTATTAATAAATAACTATTATCAATATAATATTATTTTTCTTAAAAGTCTAAGTTAGTCTTAAGTTACTGGTAAAAGAAAATTTGCAGGACAGCGTGGACTGATAAGTGATCTGTCAAGAATCGCATTTTATAGCCATATGAAAAAATAAATTAGTGTGTTTACTCGTATAAAGCGAAGCTCGTCGTCTGGCTATGACAGGACAGCGGCCCTCAATGACGGGTCGTCGTCTCTGCTTTCCATCATGATGGCGGCGATATTTTGAAGTGCCAAATATATAATAAAATATGGGTATATATAAACTTTGCAGAAATTAAAATTAATTTACAAAAACTGAACTTGTGTGTGTGTGTGTGTGTGTGGACTGGTAAATAAAATTAAGCCAGAAAAAAAGGAGGAAATATTGTAGTTTACCTAGCGGCGCACCGATCGAGTGCCAGCGAGTCGGAGCTACCAGCTGAATAATAACGCTTATATCCCTGAGAAGATAGGCAGAGATGAATTACACATCCACCCTTTGTCGATAGCTTTGTAGGTTCCACGTAATAAAGGGAAAACCTATTATCGTCACCAGACTGTATATACAACAGAAAATCTACGACCTTTCTGTAATCCAAACCAAATTCCAACACTCACGACAGATGTTATATATTCGAAAATACAATCTCTGAAATCCGAGCGTACTTTTAATAGTAGAGGGTTAAGCGCGACCTAGATTGGAATATAGAACTCTAAGGTCAGTATTCCATAACGTTTCTCAATACTCAATCAACACTTGAGGCTAGTTTTTGTTCTATAAAATCTACTCTCAAGCTTCGATTGAATATTGAGAAATGTTCTGGAATACAGCCCTTAAGTGGTCACAATGTATCTCAGCTGCTAATCTTTATATATGTGTGTGCATCGCTCTTTATATTTCACGAGATCGCTGAGATAGCTTTTAAGTGCAACGATTGTTAAGATTTATACGTGCAGACATCTACTTTAGTTATATCGTAAACTAGCGGTGCTTTGCCCATGACATACTTACGAGTACTTCTAACCCATTTTAACCCGTACATATCTTAATTTAGGCATTGTTTTGCTGTAATGCACCTAAATGTGACCAATTAGTACAGGTAATTACTGCACCGCTTTCTTCAATAAACGGGCTGTCTTATACAAAATTACCAAGATTCTAACAAACATATTGTCACGTCTTTATCCCCGCAAGGGTAGGCAGAGGCATGCTATACGCCCGAATAATATACCTGTGCCAACCCTTAGGAGATAAAGGTGTGACTGATAAAACAAATTACCTAATCCATGACAGAAGCGCTCGTGGCCCCGCGGTCTCAGTGTTCTGTAAACGATCACTGAGTTACGCAACTTTCACTATGGCTGGTCCTCGGATGGGTGACCACTTTGTGGCATTTACATTTGCGAGCGTTTCCGTGCTTCGGAAGGCACGTTAAGCCGTTGGACCCGGTTGCCAGTAAAACGGCGGTCGATAAGCCTGGTTGAAGGCCTAATGGGCGGCTTGAAAAAATTCAACAGCAGGTACCCACAACCTGCGTCTGTACATTTCAACACGGCAATGGGCTCACCACCTATTACGTGGTACAGGAATCCACGCGCTGAAAAGTGGGCATATAATATGCCTCTGCCACCCCTTCTATAATTACATTCTCATTCACATCTATAATTTTAAAAGAATTACATTCTTCTCATTTAGGGATGGTAAAAACAAAAGCCGAAGCTCGATCGAGATTTTGGTTTCCGGGTATCGATCGAGCCATAGAAACATTAATAGGGTCATGTAATACATATATGTATACAACTACGCCCGTCCCCGCCGCGTGCTCCTCCGGCACATTGGAAGTTACCGCAAAAAACTTTCGTTAGACTACACTTAGACTTCTTGGGCCCAATTAAAGGTTGTGTTTATTTGGTGATAGTAGTTGCACACTCAAAATGGGTAGAGGTATACAAGATGAATAGTACTACTACTTCTACGGCAGTCATTGACAAACTATATGATTTTATGTCTAGATTTGGGGTTCCGGAGACGATAGTAAGCGATAATGGCACATCTTTTTGTTCACAAGAATTTGAATTTTTCTGTCCTTCGAAATACATAACACACTTGACCTCGCCCGTGTATCACATGTTTGTTGTCGGCTACTAATATTAAGCAATCGTCGGGCATGTTGCTCTAATATTTGATGGACTATCGTAATTCGGTTCATACAACCACGAAGTTGTCACCTGCTCAATTGGTATATGATCATAAGTTAAGGTCGCGATTAGACTTGATTAATCCCAAGTCATCGGCAGTCTCGACCCCTCCTGCCTCCACCATTAATCTGGTTCATAATCAACAGTGCTCACAAACTAAAATCCAAAGGATTAATAAAGCAAAAGTTATGGAGAAAAATGACATTGTATTATATAACAAATTTGTAAACAAAACAAGTTATACTTGGAGTATGGGAATAATATTAAATAGAATAGGAAAAGTTGTGTATTTGGTAAAAGATTGTCATAGTTCAAAATATCTTAAAATACATATAAATCTGCTGATGCCTTATAACGGTACATGTGAAAATAATTGTAAGTACAAAAATCATGGTTCAGATGGGTATTTACCAGAGTCATCCTCTCTAAGGCAACCATCGTTACCATCGCCTACACAGTCACCGTTGTCATCGTCCTCACGCTCACCGATTACGTCGTCACCAACACCGACCATGATTAGTCATTCACCGGATACCTTGATAGCTTCTGAGGGTCAGCCTGAGATATACTCACCCATACTGCTGCCACAAGGGTCAGCCAGGAGAAGAATGGAATTTTACGAACCAAATACGTCTGCGATTTCGGTGGAGAGTGAAAAGGAACAAGAGTGTCCACAAAATTTAGAGGAGCAACCATGTGGGTCATTGGAGTCTCACAACTAACATGAAAGGTCGGAGGACGTTAACTCTGAGGGCGATGGAGAGGATGACTTCCAAGAAAAGGTAGTATAAATTAGTAATTTTTTTATTTAAAGCATATGATGTCTGTCAATTAGTTATTTAGTTAATTTACTATTGTAAATACGGGGAGGAATGTTAAGTATTGAATGTAAGGGCGCCCCTCTTTTTGCGAACAGATGCGTGTATGACAATAAAACCAGTGTTAAGCTAACTAGCGATCGTTTCACTTGTGTCCTGCGTCCGCATACCTAACACTAACATTGACGTCGCTAAGCTTTTCGGCTACCCTTTCTTTATATTTATCCCTAATGGATGCATCCTGCTGCTTCCAGCTTTGATGCTATAAATCGGCTCAGGTTCAGGACACTCGGTACGATGACGCCAACCCGCGATCCTAGTTATGACTAGGTAGTGGTCTGATCCCAGCTCAGCGACTCGATAAACCCTTGTGTACATCACCTGTTTACGGAGCCGACTATCCATTAGGAATAGATCTATCATGCTTCTTTTTGACTTACATCTCTTCGTATACATATGAATTTGTGTGTGGTTAAACATTGTGTTCGCCACAAACAAATCCTTTTCCTTACAAAATGCCAGTATAAGCTTGCCAGCGTCGTTCGCCCTTTTATCCCCATACTTCCCGAGTACTGACTCAAAACCATCGCGAGCGGTACCCATTCATTCATTCAAGTCTCCACATACTATAAATCTTTCATTTCCTTCTATCACATTTAGAGCTTCTCTCATTCTCTCCCAAAAGTCCTCTAGCTCACTCGCGTTCGATGAAGATTCTGGCGCGTAAGCAGCTACCAGGAAAATCTTCGTCAAATCAATTTTTAAACGGATCCAGAGGATTCTAGGACCTACCAGTTTGTACTCGTACTTACCGGAGGCCAATCGCGAGGACAACAAAATTCCGACCCCCCGACTGCCATGCTCGCTCTCTGGGTACTCCAGACCTTTGCGCGAGCATCCCTCTCGGGAACTCCAAGAGTTCGCTGCCCTTGCGCTTGATCTCTGTCAAGCACACTACATCTAACTTTCTCTCATTCATAACATCCGTCCATCCTTCAACTCATTCATCTTATCTGCCATTCCTCCTTTAACATTCCACGCAGCTACCCTGCACTCCATCCTCCACGTCCCGCCGTGTCGGGCCGCGCGTGTAGGGTGGCGGTCTCCTACGCCGCTCTGGCTCACACTTTTCGCACCAGCGGGGACAAACTGGTGCGCGTCGCCTCGGGGGCACGCCCTAGCATAGTTCGCTCCTGTGGCACTCGTGTTGGAGTAGAATGTCAGCCGTAGCTGGCAGGGATAGCGACGTGCACGCTTTTACTCTTCATCCCATAATAGTAATGATATATGATACCATAAAATATTGTTTATCTTTAATGTGCATACAAAAAGAAAATGGGTAAATAATTTCAAAATATCGCCACTAATGGAAAAAAGTGTGTGTGATACTTATGTACACGCGTTAGAAGTCATACTTTAGTCTAATAAGATTTCATCACATATAGCACAACTCTTTGTTTGTAACAGGAATGATAAATAAGAAGAAAAACATCAAAAGAATAAAACTACTTTGAATGCAGTTATAAGTTGTCATGGAACGGTTTTTCATGACGGTGTGCGCGCGCATCGTAAAAATTTACTCTAATCATTTTCCCCTAAACGCGCCAAAAGAAGTATAAATTCAAAAAGTCGGACGACATTTTTAATTTTCTTTAAATTCACAATTTCAATCATTTTTTATCCAATCTAAAAACACCTACACTTCTATACCAGCCGGCATACTATAAAAGTCCTATTTTACGTTCATCTTTCTTCTATACTCGTATACAAAGAAAATCCTCTTATATCCGATGTGCTACAGGATGCACGTTGTCTGAGATGAGGGAAGCCTCAAGACTGTTTGTCTTTACATTTAATCAACTGCATGTAAAGGCTTCGCAAGACAGTACATGTGAGATTTTAAAGCTACTATAAAATGTCGAACAATATGGTAGCAACTCCTTATATTAACATTTTATAATCTTTTATTATGTTACTCTTTTATGTTAAGGTTTTAAAATAATCGAATGGTGGCATTTTGATATTTCAGTTACTTGTATGACATCAGCTTTGTATTCTCTTAGATTATATTTTCATAATTTTTTAAATATACATAGTAAAACGCTCGTGGCCCCGCGGTCTCGGTGCGCCTGTCTTTTTCAACACGACAATATGCTCACCACCTGTTACGTGGGACAAAAGTGTATACGGTGAAATGTGGGCGTAGTGTATGCCTCTGCCTACTCCTTCGGGGATAAAAGCGTGATAATATGTCATGTATATCTCAAATACAAAATAAAACAAAAATAATGACTTTTAGAAAATCTTCTATATGCATGTATCTATTAATAAAATCACCGGCTAATACTCTTATCTAACTAGTGGTTCTGTTAACCGTAGACTTTGTAATAATTTTATTTTAATTGATTTATTTTTTTCGTTTTGAGCGCTCTTGCCAACCACTACCGCGGGACCATTTCGCCTCACCTGCCTCCATCCAATGGTCCTCCGATCCGACCTAATATTTCTACTACTACATCAAGGATTGTCCATGCCAAGTAGCATGCAGCTCCGGTCGTACATCAATAGCATTTTTCCCGTACCAGTGGAGTTAAAACGGAAACTTTCGTCGGCTCGCTTCGTTCGCGTCCTCAGTCAATAATGCGCAGCCGAAACCTTTACACCTAGAGACTTTTATTTAGATCTAGCTGCCCTTATAATGTAGGCTAAGAAAATGTTTATAGAAAAATAAGGAACAAAATGACACTTTTCTCAAGATTGTCCATTAAATTTACTGCCATTCTAACAGTATGTTAGACAAAGAGATAATACTGCATTCCAAAACATATAATTTCCAACTAAAACCGCTAACCAAAACTGCATTAAACTTTGCCTGTTAACTGGCTTGATGTGTTTCGTTTCAGCATTATTATTTAAGCTTTTGGTTGAAGAGTATGTTCTGTTGTTTTAAGTCAAACAGCCTCAAGTTTTATTTATCTAACGAGATTTATTTTAGCGAAAAATATCAGTGACTAGACCTTTTTAAAAGGAGTTTTCTGGTTATAAAAACACCAATTGTATCAATTTTCAATTCATCCCTACACTTTTTTTTTACGTGTGGCAATCCTCATGGATGCTATGTCGGACTCTTACCGACTAAAACCACACGGTGCCCTTCCATTTGTCTATGGCCAGGAGTCCCGGGTAAGCCCTCGGGAGGATAACCCCAGGGCTCCCAGCAGACTTTATCCGCAAACGCGGTATCGTCTTTGCGGGGGGGGGGCTTCGGATGTTATCCCGCTTCTTTGAGGGTCCGGGTGCAATCTCGCATCTTTGGCGAGGATTTGGGTGCTCTACTTTCTTGTGGGGATGAAAGGTGTACGCATATTTGCCACGTCACGCCACCGTCTCATCCCTACACTATGTTTCCAAAACAATGGCTGTTCTTTAATACGGTAATATTCTATATGAGTTTTCAATGTAGAATGTGCTCTTTGCCTGGTTAACCCAATCGTCTACAGTATGGGGTTCTACAAAAGAGGTCTTATAAGTTTGTTACAGGGTCGCCAGGACGAGTTTAGCACATCCGATGTTCCTAACTGTCATAGGCCACGGTGGACCATATGCTTGTCTGCCACCTCAGAGTTTTAAATAATAATAATAATCGTTTATTTCAGGTCACAAAAATACAAATAAAATAAATACACTGCAACAAAAAATAAATAAATAATAATAATGTCAAATACATACAATTATAATATATAATTAAATCATATGAAAATAGATAGCTGGAATACCTTCTCATGACGGCATAGAAATCCTCTACTCTGTTTTCCGCAAACATTCCGGACGTACTACACCTTCATGGTAATCCTTAGATACACCTAAACGCATTATTATACTGTACCCGCATTGCGTTGTACGCGCGATGAGTATAACTGTACCAGAGCTGACATGTGTACGAAAAAAATACACTGTTGAATGACAAATGATGCTTTGCAATAAGGTACAAAGCCTACCTTGTACGTCCAATAATACGGTCTAAACGTCGGGCTATACAAGGTAGGTTTTTTACCTTATACCATCGCGAAATATAAAAAAAACTGAGTGAAGTTCGCGAAAGTTTAAAAACATTAAGAGGCTTTGCACAGCAGAATACTTAGACTGAAAAATCTAAATGAGTTGTTGTCTTGTTGTAAAGTTTCATAAAATAACGGTAGATTGTTTTACTCACAAGCGCTCGGAACATAATTAATTGCTCAATACTTATAGAAGGATTTAATAATCAATTTCTTGTTATTTTATCGAACCATAACATAACAGCAGCCACTTCGAAATTGGCGCATAGCCCAAATAAGCAACCAAAAACGCTTGTTCACCGCTAAAGGTGCAACCTCAGTGATAGCGATAGATTAAATAATAAGTAAATATGAAAGATCTTGGCAACGTTCCCTACGCCCCAGTTATAGCTGCTGTATTATTTGATTTAAATAATAATAATAATTCTTTGTTATCAGGCAACACGAAAAAGTTATAGATCTCCGTAACTTATTCCACAGCTCATAGATACATACTTCAAAACTAAGAATACATAATAACATCTTATCTTAATTCATAATACCCTTTAGACTGAAAATGAGTTGTTGTCTTGTTGTAAAGTTTCATAAAATAACTAAATATAAATTGTCTTGTTGTAAAGTTTCATAAAATAAATAATATAAATATTCTATATTAAAAAGGTAGTGATAGCAATTAAAATCGGTGAGTGAGGAACGATTGACGAAGAATATATATTGTTCAAAAGTAGAGGGTAGAAGGAGTTAGGGTAGGCCGAGACTTAAATATGAAGACCACGTGAGCAGATTGCTCAAAAACGGAAAGGTCAAAAGTACTCGGATACCCAGACGTGCGTGTATGAAGCGATTGATGAATCTGTAAGAAGCGAAAGAAGTATCCATGGATCGCGAAGCCTGGCGATCTGTCCTCTCTGACTACCCCGTTAGGGATACAGCGTGAAGATAGTTAGTTAGTTTATAAACTTAGGGATTCACATAGACACATGTTTATCCTGGTCGTCAGCTGCAGGAGCTTTGCCGCAAAATATTAGCTGAGCAAGGGAACCACGTGCCGATTAAAAAAAAAATTACCTATTGAAACTAAAACTGCCTTTGTATAATTACTTCTTTTTCCTATTCTTGATTATGCCGATACCAGCTATCTAAATCTCACCGAAGAGCAACTAAATAATGAGAGATTCCATGAATTATTTTATCAGATTTATATTTGATTTCATATTTGGATCTCTGAGTATCGCAAAAAGCTCAAGTGGTTACCTATTCGTCTTCGCCGGAATACACATTTCCTATCCTTGCTGTATAATGTCCTCTTAATCCTTTCACTTCTTCCTATCTAAAACAGCGGTTTGAATTTTTAAGCGACACCTATTAAGTTATAGTTACCAAGTAGAGGATTAAATGGGTGGGACGAGGGTTCGATCTATGTCAGGTAGCGAAGCTAGTATATCGTAAACGTTCTTTAAACCCACCATCAATAGAGCCCTACAGATAGCACAAGTTACCTACATAGAGATCCATGCATTAATCAAGGTGTCAGGCTACCATGAAACACGCTTCGCACATCAGGTATACAAGTCACGCTTTACTAAATACAAATCTTTACGTAGAATACCTTGGCCACCATTTCATACCGCCATAATAGAATTAGGCATCATTTCACAACACACCATGTATTATGGGCCGGTGCGTATAAAATCATTATTAAGAAACTTCTTTTACATGGTCACCATTGGAGCTTTGTGTCACAGAAATGTGATAAAGAAGATGTGTCACAGAAGATGTGCAGACTCACGCAGATCGACCGCGTGAGGAACTCTCGTATCCGCAGCGAAGACCCAAGTAGTTTTGACGTCGCAACAGATGATATTACATGCGTGCTAATGGCCTCACTGCAACGGATGCCGACAAAGTGGAGGAGAAAAAGTAGGAAAGTTGATCTCAGGCGTGACGAGACGCAACTGAGACAGTCACTCGGATGATGATGACATATTATATTTAGAAAACACTTAAATACCGAAACAAAAACGACTCGGGAATGGAACATGAGACTTCAGCGCAGAACGTATACCATTTACTACCGAGGCACTCCGTTTAGGAAAAATATTAACATTTTGGAAATTCAACATTTTGGTATTCAACTTATTGGGAATTTAACATTTTGCAAAATCAACATTACGGGCCGGAGCGGAAATATTCTCACACAATGCCTACATTCAGTTATTCGAGTTGCCTCATTGAATAATTTATTTGAATAGTGACGTCATTAATGGCGTTGTACTTCCATGTTATAAGTCACTATTGTTTTGTTCCGTACAGTTCAGTCTATCTTAACTCTGCTAGTTGTATTATCTTATTTTTCGAGATTTCAGCTGAGGGTTGATAAATAAATTGTTGTGGGCTGTCTAGCCCAAAGTAAACTAATATAAGCTTGTGTTATGGGATCTAGACGACGGATAAACATACTTATATATTTCTAAATACATACATATTATACATAGGAAATACCCAAACTCCGAAACAAACATTTGTGGATCACACAAATATTTTTTGAGACACGGGAATCGAACCCTGGACCTCAGTCGCGGCAGTCGCATACACTACCACTGCGCCACCGAGGCAGTCATAAATGAGTACCTAATTCCTATATTTAAAATTATAAGTATATTGTACGTTTTAAAATATATTTATAAGAATGTTTTTAGTTGCCTTAGGAAGCTTATATTACCTTAATTTGAGCTAGACGGCTTTGTGAAAAATGTCTCTAAATATTTATTAAAATTAATATTTCAACTAGAGGATGCTCCGCGGTTTCTCCCACGTAATCTAAGGGGGCGATAAAATATAGTCTAAGTTACTTCTTATAACATCAGCTATTGCTAGTGAAAGTTCGTTAAAATCGGTCCAGCCGTTTCAGAGATATGTAAGTACAATATACACCTGCTTACTTGCATTTGCATTCACAGCGAGGACACAGCACTCTACACTGGTGGCCGAGTGTTTAGCGTGGTAGGACTCCGTGGAAAGTCGGGACGGAGACATTCTCTAAAGTGTCATTCATTTTACTGGACTGACCGTAAGGTAAAGTGCTTAACACAGTGATCGTCTACATTACAGTCTTAATACAATTGCAAATAAGTAGTTACCAATTGTAAAAGACAGTACAATACAGTATTAGAATATGATAAACCAATAATATATATTATATTTATAATATAATATATATTATACAATACAGTATTAGAATATGATAAACCAATAATATATATTATATTTATAATATATATTATTGGTTTATCATATTCTAATACTGTATTGTACTGTCTAAAAAGTGGGCTATGGATAGCCGCTTTGCTACACTGAATATAATAGGAAGATTAAAAGATAAAATTGAGGAGGTATGCGAGATGATGCGAGAGAGACGAATTGATATTCTGTATGTGAATGAAACAAAGAGGAAAGGATGTGACACCACTACACAATGAAAATGGAGAAAGTTTGCTTGAGGTATGTTTGGAGAGGAACCTTGTGGTAACCAACACCATGTTCAACCACAAGGATATCCATTTGTTTACGAGACAAGAAGGAAGCCAGAGAAGCATGATTGACTATGTGATTGTAGATGCAAGGATGAGAAAGAAAGTGTTAGACACTCGGGCATACCGCGGTGCCGGGATTGACACAGACCACTTCTTGGTTGTTAGTCGAGTAAGAGGTCTGTTTCAGCGGTGGCGGCATCGTGTGCATGCACCTGTTAGTGTACTAGAACGCATAAAAGTTGAGAATTTGCAAGAGATAGGCATAAAAGAGGAATTTAAGTGTAAGCTGAGCAAGAAATTTGAAAATTCTGATGACGTATGTGAGATCGAAGAAGTATGGAAGTCATTTAAGGAAGGTCTAGTGGAAGTTGCGGTGGAAGTGTGTGGGGTAAGTAAGAGAAGCCAAGGATGTAAGAGAAAGAGAATGCAGAAGGCAACGGATGTGGACCTAAAAATGGCAAAAGAGGAGTACAAAAGGTATAAGTGTGTTGCAAAAGAGGTGATGAAAAGAAAGAAAGAGAATGAAAGAGATGAATTTGATAAAAGGTTATCTGATGACTTCCAACAGAATATGAAATTCTTTTGGAAGTCCATAAGAACAGTGAGGGGTCAACAGACGACATCGCATCTTAACCATATCAGAAACCATGATGGTAGTCTTGTGAAAGGAGAAGAATGTGTGTTAAAAAGATGGAAGCAATATTTTGAAAGTTTGTTTGAAAAAGAGGATATGCAAGTATAGACTAGTATCTGGGAAATGAACGAAATTGGTATGGAAGAAGTCATAAGTATGGAAGAAATAGCGGAAGCATTGAATAGCATGAAAGTGGGAAAAGCTGCGGGACTTGATAGGATCTCTGTCGAGATGCTGAAAGCGGGACAAGGCGTGGTAGCTTGCCAGCTGTACTGCCTTTTCAACCTTTTTTGGAGGAATGGCAGCGTACCAAGAGATTGGTGTAAGGCTGTCATCGTGCCGCTTTATAAGGGAAAAGGGTCACAGCAAGAGTGCAAAAACTACCGCGGCATAAGCTTGCTCAGCATCGTCGGCAAATTGTATGCAAAAATCTTGATAAAAAGAGTAATGAATGAAACTGAATGAAAAATGTGGGATGTACAAGCAGGATTTATGAAAGGAAGAGGATGTACGGATTAGGTCTTTTCCTTACGATGCGTAGCAGAAAAGCTTTTGGCAAAAATTCAAAAGGTCTATTGCGTAATTGTAGACTTGGAAAAGGCCTATGATAGAGTGGTGAGGAATAAACTGTGGTCAATACTGGCCATGTATGGAGTAAACAGCCACTTGATACGAGCACTGAAATCTCTCTATGAGGGCTCCAGTGCTTGTATCAGAATCAACGGAGCATGCACAGACTTTTTTCACATTGGAAAAGGTGTGAGACAGGGTTGTTGCGTCGCCGTTGCTGTTTAACCTATACATGGACAGTTGCCTGAAAGAACTGCAAGAGAGTACGTATGGTATAAAAATGGATGAACTGACCGTCAAGTGCCTCCTATACGCCGATGATCAGGTAATACTAGCATCATCGGCGGAAGAGTTGCAGTTGATGGTTAACATTATGTATGATGCGTTAAAAATCAAAGGAATGAAAGTGAATGTAAATAAGTCGAAAGTAATGGTTTTTGAAAGAGAGGCAAGTATGACGGATTGCTCAATTGTTGTGAAAGGAGAAAGAGTAGAACAAGTAAAAGAGTTTGTATATCTAGGTACAAAATTTGCGAGAGATGGAAAGTATGACTATGACATTGAGCGAAGAGTATTGGCAGGAAATAAAGGTACGCCTTTATGAGCAGTCAGAACATTTCGAAGAAGGCACGATTGGCTGTACATAGAGGTGTGCTGGTCCCCACACTTATGTATGGCAGTGAAAGTTGGGTATGGCAGAAAACGCATAAAAGTAAAATAAATGCAGTGGAAATGAGAAGTCTGCGAAATATAGCTGGAGTGAAGTTGATGGACAAAGAAAGGAACAGCACGATAAGGGAACATTGCGGTATGACAGAAGATTCATCTCATATGAAACGGTCTTAATGTTTTTTTAATATTTAAGAATCACCAGAGTACCTAGTAAGTTATTGGACATGCTACCTCACTATCCAAGATTGCTATCCCGCTTTCGATTATTTTACGACTCACGCCTCAAACGTTCGTGGGGTAGGTTGCATAGATGTAGAAACATTGCGGTATGACAGAAGATGTAGTGACTAAGATAGAAAAAGGGATGCTTAGATGGTTCGGACACGTGGAGAGGATGGATGAAAGTAGACTGACGAAGCAGATTTATGTGGCGAGAGTGAATGGGCAAACTGGTAGGGGTAGACCTCGGCGTACGTATTTCAATCAAATCGAAGACCTTTTGGAAAAAGGCCAGGTCAAGAGTACCCTTAACCGGCGAGCGTGTACGAAAACACTTATGAAAGTAGAAGAAGCGAAAGTGGTATGTCAGGATCGTAGCAAGTGGAAAACCATAGTCTCTGCCTACCCCGATGGGAAACAGGCGTGATAATATGTATGTATGTATATTTATACAACAGTAACAATTATGATCTAAATTACCTTGACAAAAAGTAGGTCACTTCCATGTTTCTGTATCATTCAAATAATCACTCGTAGTGTAGTAGACCTTACTTTATAAATGTCTCTTAACATTAATTTCAAAAAGTAAAAAAAAAAATTGTTGGGACAACTCACACAACGCCATCCGATTATAAAATAAACAGAGCTTGTACTATGGATCCAGATAACTAATAAACATACTTATATATTTCTAAATACATACATATCATAGATAAATAACACCCAGACACAGAATAAACCATCGTGCTCATCACACAAAGTTTTATCCTGGGTGGGAATCGAACCCACGACCTCTTGCGTAGCAGTCGGATGCACTCCGACCGCGCCACAGAGGCAGTAAGTAGAGGCTTTCCGTGATTTGGAAGGCACGTTAAGTCGTTGGTCCCAGTTGCCAGTAACATGGAAGTCGTTAAGTCAAGTTGAAGGCCTTATGGACGGTTTGAAAATTTTGAACATTAGGTAGCCACAACCTGCGTCTGTCTATTTTCAACACGGCAATGGGCTCACCGCCTATTACGTGGGACAGGAATACACATGGTGAAAAGTGGGCATATAATATGGCGCTGCCACCCCTTCGGGGATAAGGCGTGCTAGATGAATAATAGATAATAATAAGTAATGGCTGAAACGATTATTAAAAAATCAAGTAAATTTATTCGAGATTCTTAGCAAACCTGGCTTGTCTGTACCTCAATAGCACAGTACAAAAACAGAAAACATACTCGTACCTATGATCTATAAGCTGTACTAATAGCTCATTGTAGGGACTAGAATCACGTACCTACATTTAGTAACATAGCTCACCACATTGAAAGCTAATTCACATCACGTTACATTCGTAACCACAGAAATCACCATTTCTAATTGGTACACAGAATAACAATTCTTTGTCTAAACCTTTCTCTAGACGAAGTTTTGATTGGAATTCAGTTGGTGTACTTACCAACTAGAAATCCGGCGAAATCCAAGTACTAGATACAAACTCGTGTATCTTCTCAACCGAACATAGAAACTCATTAGAAATACACGTGTTTCCCTTCTATTACAACCCTTAGAGCGATATATCAAAAAGTATTTCACAGGCTCTGTCTTTGACCAAAGCGACAACGAGAGCGGTGATGATGATATTCATTTATATATTACTAGCATTCGACTACTGCACCATTGTTTTTAATTGTTTTAAGATGGATTTACACCAAAGAATGAATTTTGATTATCAAAAAGTCTCTAGAAGTTAATAATTCCGAGAGTACATTGACACTCATTTACACGGTGGATTAAAAGTGAACTTTTTTATTTTACTTATTTAGTTTTTGTTAAACATTATGTGAATACCATTACAAAATTTGTCAAGTATCTAGTAAGTATACCTTTGTCGATGTTCTTTCACCATTTTACTGATATAACGTACACATTGCAAAAGTTTTCTAAGGCGGAAACTTGTCGCGTATTCCAGAACGTTCCCATATTGAGTAAATTTGCCACTCCATTTGTTCCACAAGCACTCAGTTACTTTATTACATACAAATGTTCTAAGCTTTGTTCTTGAATGTCTCGTATAATCGAAGCAAAGATATTGGTGTTATTTTTTCAAAATACGTGACACAGGTTAGAGTTATTTTATGATTATTTTGGCATGGATATAACATATTTTTTTATTGAAGTGAAAATTTAATACCTGTATAAAGATAGTCACGTTTTTCGATTACGCGCCATGTATTTTTGAAGTGAAACTTCTTTATCTGGAACTTCTTTATCGACATATAAGAGAAATTTTATACCTGTAAAAAATGTCGTAAAGAAGTTTCACTTCTTACCTGTGTATACACCAAAGACCTTATATTGGTATACACACACATTTTTTTTATTATTTGACATTATAATAATTTGTTATGACAATATCATAGATTGGATATTGTTTGTTTATGTTATACTCATGACGTTCAAATTCAATTTTGCTTATTGCCCAGAATTTTTAAAATGGATGAAAGTATTACCATACCAAATTTGACAGAACAAAAGACCGAAGGAGTGGGTCAATTTTGATTATTCCTGCCTCAAGCTTCAGTAATGTAATCTGTTGTTAGGTACCTATCTTTTTATCAATCTTATGTCATGCTGTAACAAAATATTACATGTAAGGATGTAATAGTGCCTTGGGCATATACAGGATCATTCGTAAAATACCAGCAACCAGCAACCGTGAATAGGTAACATTATAAAAATAAAAAATGCTTTGTCGAACTCCTCCCAAACCACTTAACAATTTTTGATCAAATTTGACCCATACATCTAGCTATGGATGGTTTGGAATAAATAAAATCGAAAATCGGACATACTATGGAGGAATATTCACCGAAAGGAATATACATCGGTAAAAATACTCGAAATACGGCAAAACGTTTCGCTCCATTTAGCCTTACCGGGGACGGCGTTGTAATGTATGTAAAAATCACAAGTGATGGGGTGAGCCGGTGATAGCTACTTTAACCTTGACCTTTTTTAACAGCATAAATGGAGAAGCATGCAGTACGTGACGAAAAAGAGACCCAGGTGTTCCCTTAAGCGAATCCAAGAGCAAAAACCTTTGACGAAGCTATACAGTTTGTCAAAAATCGTAGAATAAAGGTTGTTGGATATGACCTTAGCTATCCACTCCTAGCAGGTTACTGGTGTTTTTCAAATGACCCTATATAATTTACATAAACGGCCGCATCTATTTTAACTTAGAAGTTTTATTCTTCCATAGCTTTAAGGAACTACAGACATAAAAAACTATAATTATTTTGTTTTTAAATGCAATATTTGCAATATTCCGCTTTTTTAGAATACCGTAAGATGTCGACACGTGTTTCGCCTACACACGAGGTATTAAAAAGACTGTTTGGCAGCAAAAGTATTTACGCGTTCACCTCAACCTTTTGTAGTTCGAACGCAACCAAACGATAGCGCGATGTAGACTTCTAGTTGTTTTGTTTATTTTTGAATAAACTAAGCAAAACCGAAGTGTGGAAGTCTGTTTGTTCGTTCAAGTACACCCGTCCCGTTTTATAATTTCTAACTGCTCTAATACGGACATTTTTAGACCCTTTTCACATAAATGTAAAATTTCAAAACTGTTGTTATCATTCAAAATATGCCCGGTGTCCAGCAAATGCTTCACGAAATGTGATATATCTGTGTGACCGTTTCGGAATGCTCCTAAGTGTTCCTTATATCTGGTATCAAATAAACGACCTGTTTGGCCTATATAAACATTGCTACAACCATCACATTTCAACTTATATATACCGGATTTTTTGCTATTACTAATACTATCTTTACCATTACATAATGTTTTTAAGGTATTTTGAGGTCTATAGGCCGAGAAAACATTATTTTCCTTAAGTACCCTCACCACACGATGTGTGATATGCCCAAAGTATGGAAGACTAGAAGTATACTTTATAGTTTCTTTAGTTGATGAGTACAAAAGGAGTTTAACCATATTATTTTGCTTTTTTAATAAAAGTGAGTGTATTAATTTTTAGCTATAGCCGTTAGATTGTGCAATGCAGCAAATAATATTCAATTCCTTGTCAAATGCCTCTCCGCTTAATGGAACATTTAATAGCCTATGAATCATACTATGGAAAGCCGCCATTTTGTGATGCCATGGGTGGAAAGAATTAAAAGGAATTGTAGTATCTAATAAAATATAATATTGCTGCATTGCACAATCTAACGGCTATAGCTCAAAATTAATACACTCACTTTTATTAAAAAAGCAAAATAATATGGTTAAACTCCTTTTGTACCCATCAACCAAGGAAAGAAAAAGTATACTTCTAGTCTCCCATACTTTGGGCTTATCACACATGGTGTGGCGAGGGTACTTAAGGAAAATAATGTTTTCTCGGCCTAGAGACCTCAAAATACCTTAAAAACATTATGTAATGGTAAAGATAATATTAGTAATAGCAAAAAAAAACGGTATTTATAAGTTGAAATGTGATGGTTGTAGCAAGGTTAATATAGGCCAAACAGGTCGTTCATTTGATACCAGATATAAGAAACACTTAGGATCATTCTGAAACGGTCACACAGATAAATCACATTTCGCGAAGCATTTGCTGGACACCGGGCATACTCGTATTTTGAATGATAACAACAGTCTTGAAATTTTACATTTATGTGAAAAGGGTCTAAAAATGTCCGTATTAGAGCAGTTAGAAATTATAAAACGGAACGGGTGTACTTTGCTGAACGAACAAACAGACTTCCACACTTCGGTTTTGCTTAGTTTATTCAAAAATAGACAAAGCAACTAGAAGTCTACATCGCGCTATCGTTTGGTTGCGTTCGAACTACAAAAGGTTGAGGTGAATGCGTAAATATTTTTGCTGCCAAACAGTCTTTATAATGCCTCGTGTGTAGGCGAAACACGTGTCGACATCGTACAAAATTCTAAGAAAGCGGAATATTGCAAAAATAACATTTAAAAACAAAATTATTCTAGTTTTTTAAAATGGATTTCCGCCATGTAACGCCTGATTCAATTAGTTACAGACATAAGTACCTATATGGTTTTCATTTCAACTCATTACATTTACGCGTTCTCGAGTTAAAGGGTCTTGACAGACGGATCACAAATTGATACTTAGGGATTTAATTCTTTGCTTTTGAAGTAAAACTTAATTAAACTAAATAAGCCCATTTATAAAGAATGGTTGTATTTATCATTACGCTACTATTCAGGAGAGCGGAGCAGTAATCATTTATGTCAACATATCCAGCATAAATTATTGTAAATTTTATAAAAAAAGGCGGAATTAATTGAATCTGCAAGAAACGAAAGACGTATGCATGGATAGTGAAGCCTGGCGATCTGTCCTCTCTGACTACCCCGTCAGGGATACAGCGTGAAGATAGCTAGTTAGACAGAATTAAATTGTTGCCACTGAGGTTCATAGTTTATCAGTTGTCTAAATTCCATTCCAATTCCGTTGACTTTAGCTTATATTATACTAAAGACGCTGAGTAGAAGTATTATCAAAATATTTATTTATTATCACTCAAACTTTTCCTATTTACGCGTGTACTCCGCTAACATTGTACATTGCGCCTGGTACACCGAGATAGACGCACAATGCTACATTGTTTGCGCTGTCTATTGTAATGCGAAAATAGCTTCGATCTCCTGAAGAGATGCGATTTTTCGACGCGTTTTGTCGTTCAAACTTTCAATTTCAAATATGCGTACGTTGAAGTGTTTGTAAATAGGGTGCATGGGGCCCTACCAATATCTACGGGACCCAAGTTGTTAGTTGTGTTCGCCCATCTTGGACAGGCAAAGAAAACAGTCCATACAGCCTTGTCTTCAGTATTTATTGCGTTACCATCTTTTAATTTTCAAAAGGACATGCTAACAGCGTTCATTTGTCGAGATTAAAAATTAAAAAAAAATCCCGACGTAAAAACCAAAGTTCTTTTTAAAGAGTAAAAAAAACTCAATCTTAAACTACTTAAGTATGTATAAATAAAATAAATAAATAAATATCCATCACGCCTTATCCCCGAAGGGGAGGCAGAGGCATATTATATGCCCACTTTTCACTGTGTGGATTTCTGTCGCACGTAATAGGTGGTGAGCCCATTGCCGTGTTGAAATAGATTTATAATATTTTAAATATTGTTATAAAAGATGAACACGGCAATGGGCTCACCGCCCGTTACGTGGAAAAAAAATGTATACGGTGAAATGTGGGCGTTTAGTATGCCTCTGTCAACCCCTTCAGGGATAAAGGCGTGACAATATGTATGTATGTATGTTATAAAAGAAAATCGTTGCATAAACGACAATGCGCGCCAACTCTTAGTGCAGTAATCGCCATCAGTTAATAAGTATTAAGGCGATGAATAATGACTGTCACTAAGACGTAGCTTTTCTTCTCTTAAACGTCTTAATAACGAAGTGACATTGTCAGTTACAAGGTCTTATCTCTTAAAACCTTGTAACCGACATTATAATTTAGCTTCAAAGTTTAATAACAAAAATTATGAATACTTTATAGTTGTTTTGACTGTCTCTGTAGCGTGGTAGTGTATGTTCGATTTTTGGGTTGGGTCAAATATTTGTATGATTTACAAATGTTTGTTTCGGAGTTGGAGTGTTTCCTATACATTTATTTATTTATTTCTTAACATATATTGCCCTTAGAGAATAAATCCAATACAACAATGTAGCATCAAATCTCCTACTATTAAAAAATGGATGCAGTATAATTTATAATTTCACGATAAACACTGAAGCGTCACCTTTTACATATAAAAAGATCAATTATTTGCGATACACTGTTTAAGATATTTAGTGCACGCACCAGAGGAGCGAACTGTAATAAGTTTGTCCGAGATACGGGAACATCAAATGTTTTCGGTCTCGGCGCCCGCCGCAGCCTTGTGTTCGGAACAAGCAATCTCAACGCTTCTAGTATATGTGGATTATACATATATCTGTGACAATATGTATGTATGTATATATACATATTGTCACGCCTTTATCCCCGAAGGGATAGGTAGTGATTCCTATACAGAGTGAAAACTTTCAGCGGGGCATGTTATTCTGATGCGTAGGCTATATTATTGTAAAGTTTCATCAAAATCCACTCAGTAGTTTTTTTTTATTTAACATCCAGTAAACATATTAGTAGGATTGATAAATATATAAGTACTCGTATGTTTATCAGTTGCTTAGATCCAATAGCATAATCTATTAGTAGCCTAATTTGGCCTAGATAAGATATGTGTGACAAGATTTACCTATTTATTGATCACTGTCGGGAGCCCTGGGACTATCCTTCCGAGGGCTCATCCGGGACTCCTGGCCATAGAGAAACGGAACTGCACCATGTGGAAACCCTACTGGCTAAAAAGTCAGTAGGGGTCCAGCATAGCATCCATGAGGATTTCCACACGTACTCGTAACAAAAGAAACCTATATAATTATCAATCAATCCTGACAAAGTTAGAAAAAATATTGTGGGACATTTTTTTTACACAGCGCCTTCTAGTCCAAAGCTAATATAAGCTTGTGTTATGGGATCTAGATGACTGATAAACATACTTATATATTTCTTAATACATGCATTTAGGAATAGGCAACACCCAAACTCCATATTAAATATGGATCACGCAAATATTTTTTCCGACCCGGGAATCCTGGACCTCAGTCGCGGCAGTCGCATATACTACCACAGCGCCACCGAGGCAGTCGAACGGCAGTATGAGTAGTTACACTGGATAATAATTCATATTTCTATGCGACACCGCTGCTAAAATTACTTAAGAAGTTGATTCAGTCAGCACAGTTAAAATCGATAACATAATAGATAGCTACAACCCTAGTACGATCAGCAATGTAAAAGAGCTAACACACGACCAAATTTTGTCTGCCGGACCTCGACAGATTTGATCCGCCGAGTCTGCCGACCAAATCTGTTGTCGCAACAGACGACCGGATCAGACCGCACCGGACGACCAGACGACCAGACAGGGTGTTCAGATTAGGGGCTTTTTCCCTATTCTAGGGTTTTAAGGAACTTTAGTGGAAATGAAAAGTTTCTAATAAAGTATATTATTTTATATGCATTTAGTGAAAAGCTGCAAATTTGAAATTACACACACACACACATTTCAATTTTACTTATCTATGTAGATAACTGGTATGCAGTATTCCTCTACATAGAGTAAATAAACACTACGTTATGTATTAACGTAGCTCTTTTTTCTTTCTGGCAAAAAATGTATGAAAAAGTAATTTTTGGGGAAAGGTAAAATCGGTACTGGGGACATTTTTGACAAACTAACTAAGATGGCAACATTGAGAAAAAAATTATGAAAAGGTGTCTATTTAGAGAAAAATTAAAATAAATCTGGGGAAATTTACGACAAAGTAGCTAGAACGACAACATTCTTCATATCCGATGCGGATCGAGGCGGACTCAATTAATAATAATTATGTCCGCCGGACTGCTCTACAGACGGTAAGATTTGGTCGGGCGGCCAAGCAAATCCGGTCGTGTGTTAGGGCTTTAAACCGCTAGGCATAAGATTATTATAATATACGAGTTGCATAGTACTAGCGGTATCTAGGTCACCGCAATTGAGTGCAACAGACGTCAATACACGCGTCTTGGGGTTAACCTTACCTCAAGCATCGCGTCAGCAGATTTCATGTCGTATGCAGAATAAGCGGTATGCATTCCTCGCACCCCATGCACCGCTTCCAGCGATTCTATTATAATATCTATCTATAAAAATTTAAACGTCTATACATATAAATAAAATTGAAGTGTCTTTTTGTAATTCCAAATTAACAGGTTTTAACTAAATGCATGTGAAATTATATACGGTACTTAATCTATACTAATATTATAAAGCTGAAAAGTTTGTTTGTTTGGTTGAACGCGCAAACAACTGGTCGGATTTGAAAAATTATTTTTGTGTTAGATAGCCCATTTATCGAGTAAGGCTATAAGCTATAAATCATTACACTGCTACACAGGGGAGCAGAGCAGTAGTCATAAATGTCGACAAATCGAGAAACTTTTTATGCATCATTTTAGAATTCATAAACGACGGGATTAAATAGGTGCGACGGGAGGTCCAAATATTCCACGGGCGAAGCTGTAGAGGTCATCTAGTAATAAAAAAAATATGTTTGTGTACCAGAGTACACAGGTAAAAAGTGAAACTTGTTTACGACATTTTTTTACAGCTATAAATTTTCTCTTATACATCGATAAAGAAGTTTCACTTATGATAAATAAGTTTCACTTCAAAAAAATCAATCTATAAATTTCTGTATTTGTTTATATGTCGGTTTGTTCCGGCTTATCTCCAAAACCAAATGGACAGATGTTAACAAGACTAACACTGGCAGATAGTTGATGTTATAAGTAGTAACTTAAGTTACATTTTATCTTCGTATTCCTACGGAAACAGACACTACGCGGGTGAAACCGTGGGAATTCCACCAGATCCTAAAAATATATTTACAAAGAAGTTCTGATTTGGAAGTGCTTAATAACAAATGCACTCTGTAACCTAAGCTATTTCTAAGACTGACTGTACCTGTAACCTTTATTAAATAAAAAAGTTTGTTAAAAGATCGTTGATTTAGCATTTTTTTACAAATTACTGAAATAAAACAGAACCGCGCAATGTAGAAAGTTAAATTGGAAAGTTGATTTGATTTTCTACTAGCAATTGTTAAGCTTTAAGCCGCGATCCCGCCTGTACGAACTCGGCGGGTAAGGCCGGTGGTCTGATTGGAGATTCTTCTTTCCCGATTCTTCCACGAACTCCACCCAAACCACTCAACTCTTTTTGATCAAATTTGACCCATAATACGACATCTAGCCATAAATTGTTTAGAAAAAAATAAAGTAGAAAATCGGACATCGGAGGACGGAGTGCAGGGTAGCTGCGTGGACATACCATGGAGGAATAATCACGCAAAGGAAAATAGACATCGACAAAAGAACTCGAAATACGGCAAAATGATTCGCTCCATTTAGACTTACCGGGGACGGCAAGTGCACCTAGCCTGCCGGTGTCGTGCAGGGCAGGCTTAGGTGTGTAGACAGCTTTATTGGGTATTCTAAAGGCAGATATTCGGCCATTTCTCACTTTTGTAATTGTATTCGTAGTACATGATATTTTCTAAAATTTTTTATATTTGACAATTATTGGCTCGCTTGAGAGAAAGCAGAGACAACGACCGCTATCATAGCCAGCAGAGCGTCAATAGTGGATAGTGATGGCCCATCAACCTGAGTGCCTATCGGAGCTCACTAGCTTAACGACGCGGGTGAACAGGAACTACTCGGTTTGTTCCCGTTCCCGTGGGAATACGGGGATAAAATGTAATGAAGTTATACCTAATAACATCAGGATAATATCTGTCTGTAAAAGTCCAGTTAAAATAGGTTCAGACATTTCCGAAATTAGCCGCAACAAACAGATAGACAGACAGTAATATGAAAGTATCGTACCGTTGTTTTAGTATATAACCTTAGACCATCTAACTAACGTCACGCCATACAATATGTTAATAGTCGACACAAGTTTTAACGTCATTTTCTACTGCGCTACATTAGGCGGCAATACTTACCTATAGCACAGAATAAGTAATACTACTACGTACAGAAGTATCACTTCCTAACAAGAGTCACTTTTAGCTATGAAAACACCTAGTCTCGCCACCTGCAAGCAAAATTGAAACTAAAACCGCGCCCGAACGTAGAATTTTCTTTGCGCGCCAGATTTTTATGACCGAACTGCGAATTCCGCGCGGGATTGTCACTTTGAGAAGTTTTGTACCTAGTTCACGACTGTAGTGCAAGCCGAGCGGCAGCGGCAGCCCACTGTCATTAGCCGCTTCGAGCGGTGCGCTGCCCGAATATACCTAAACTACGGAGTGACACCCCCCTGCCTCTAGCTAGTTTATAAATAACGTCTGTAGATGTTTTTCTGTTTATTTAGCGTTTTTCTGTTCATTCTGTTGTTGTAAGTCAAGTAATAAACTATGTACGCTGATATTTCTCTGTACGATCTATAACCCCGGTGTAATCCTGCTAACAGTATAAACGCGAAATTTTATAAGTATGGATGTTTATTACTCTGTCACACAAAATCTACTGAATGGAACTTTACAAATATAGCTTACACATCAAAATAACACATAGCCTACTTTTTATCCCGGGAACAAGTTCCTGTGGGAAATGGGAACGGCAAAACTTAATCTCGCGTGCGTAGCCGCGGGCGATAACTAGAACTGTATAATTTTTTTACAATGTAGTATTTTATGCACCACTTATCTAATTCTAAAGCCAGCAATCCGGACTATAATGTTGAATTTACAAATTGTTGAATTCTCAAAATCGAAATAATTTACTGTCCGTGACTGTCCATTAAAGGTACGCGATTAGAATCTAATTTTGTTCTAAACAAGTTCCTTTCAATGTGATCCGTTCTGAGATGAAAGGAATGTCAGATAAAACTTTTATAAGAAGAGCAAAGACTTTGTTTAAAATAAATCAAAGGCTTTTGTGGTTGTTCTACATTTTTGTATTTAAATATTTTAGATATATAAAATAGAAGTGTACGACAATATTAATGTCCCACAATACTATGAAGCGCTCGTGGCCCCGCGGACTCAGTGTTCTGTAAACGATCACTGCGTTAAGCAACTTTTACTATGGCTGGTCCTCGGATGGGTGACCACTTTGTGGTATTTACATTTGCGAGTGTTTTCATGCTTCGGAAGGCACATTAAGCCGTTGGTCCCGGTTGCCAGTAACATGGCAGTCGTTAAGTCGAGCTTAAAGCCTTATGGGCGGCTTGAAAAATGACAACAGTAAATACCAACAACCTGCGCCAGTCTGTTTCAACACGGCAATGTTCTCACCAACTAATACATGGGACAGGAGTACACATGGTGAAAAGTGGGCCTAAAATATGTCTCTGCCACCCCTTCGGGGATAAGGCGTGATAGATAAATATAAAACTTGAGAACTTAAGTCGCGACTTTGAATCTGAAGATTTTATCTTCGAAATACGAATATTACAAACAGTATTTTAATTACAATTTTATATATTTAAACGTAATATGTAATTCTATTGTTTCATAACACTCTTTCTATTGTTTTATAACAGTCTTTGAATTACAATTTTATGTATTTAAACGTAATATGTCATTCTATTGTTTTATAACAATTTTTCTATTGTTTTATAACAGTCTTTGAATTACAATTTTATGTATTTAAACGTAATATGTCATTCTATTGTTTTATAACACTTTTTCTATTGTTTTATAACAGTCTTTGAATTACAATTTTATGTATTTAAACGTAATATGTCATTATATTGTTATATAACACAAAGTATAAAAAAAAGCTATTTGTCAGCCGAAATAATTAATTTCAAGAGCAAATTCAATTAGCTACGGCGCCGCTCTTAAACTTCATATTCTCATAATGAACCCAATTTATTTTAATCGACAGAACAACCATTAAATTCAATTCCAAAGTACTTACGACTGGGCATAAGTCTTAAAAGTTTATAATAATTTATTTGACTTCGATTCACACTTAAAACAAAAAGAAAGTTACAAATAAATCTAATAAAATGTAGTCAATTGTCAATACCTTTCCAATCTTTGACAATTTAACAACTAATTAGTTTTCCTTCTACGACTGCATCCTGGAAGTTTTAATAGAAAAAAAAATCTCTCTAAACACTCTAAATTCAACCTTAGCACTGTACAAATAAAGTTAGTACTTCATAAATCACGTTCCGATTTTTGGATCAATCGGAACATTTGCTTCATTTTGGTTGGTTACAGTTTTAAACTTCCAATCAAACCTAGCTTTTATTGAATAGTAAATAAAGTTCTAAATCGTTTATCTAACATATCATTTCAGTATCAAACAGTTATTCTCAGGATGCACAACGTCGCTTATTGAATCCAGTCAATTTATTGGTCTCGGAACTATTAGTTCAAAGTGATATTACGGTAATCGATTATGCGAATTGAGATAATATAAAACTATAAGAAATAAAAGATTTTTTTTGAGAAAGAAATAAGTTACATAAGAATATAGCCACAGGAGACCGAAGATGCAGCTACCTCGGACAAAGAATTTGTCTAGCTATTCTAAGGGGGAACGCTGCCAGTATCTTCGGAACCTTGCCTAAAGGGACTCCTTTCAATAATATATTTTGGTCATGTATCTTATTTTTAAGGTTATATGTATATGTATAGAATGTAGACTAATTCGTTGCTTCAATTTAGTATAGCTTATATTACACTTTGATTTAGAATATAGTGACATATTCGCCTTTATAATTTTAGTATGTCGGGATTTCTTTGGGGTTACAAATTAACCTATGTGTTAACACAGTATAGAGAGAAAACCTACTGAAGTTGGCTGTGGCGTTAATCCAGGCTGTCAGCTACCACGACATCAAATTTTATCCAAATTAGTCAAGCTATTTGAGCGTATTAAATTTACAAATATAAACACCCAACTCTAACATTTTTTTTAACAAAACGACACGTTGTCCTTCCATTAACTACGGCCGGGAGGTCCGGTTAAGCCCTCCTAAGGATTTCTAGTACCCCTTTTCACAAAAGGAACTGTTCCCGAAAAAAATGCCTATCTATTAATTCCAAATTTTTACATATTGATCTAAATATCTGAACAAAGTCTTCATCTTAGTGTATTCCCAGTTGCTTCCAAGCCATACCTTGATTTGAAGGCCTTGGAATGCACTTTATTAGGCTTTGTTTTTCGGCATTGTTTTGAAGTACGTCACAGGCGAAGCCACAGGCGTTAAGATTTTCATCATTACAAAATTTAAAGAGTTGGATAGGTTTTGAGCGTCGTTGAACAATAATTTATTCATTGCGTTGTTTGAATGTACTTTTATACTTATCTAACCACTAGCTGTGTACCGCAGCTCAAAGGAAAAAACGTTACCCTTATATGATCACTTTGTCGTCCGTCCGTCGGTCTGTCTGTCACGACCCTTTTTCTCAAAAACGCGTGGAGGTATCAAACTGAAATTTATATCAAATACTCAAGTCTACAGTCCCGTAAAGTTGTAAAAAATTAAATTTCTAAGTCAATGCAATCAAATAATGCAGCCAATTATGCCCATAAATTTTCGACACAACACAAGCGAATCAAAACCTACAGGATACTTCCCGTGAACTCTGAATCTTGAAATTTGGTACGGAACAACACTTCGTGCTTGACCAGTTTTTATTGTCATGATTGTTATTTTTTTACTTATTCTGCTATTTCTGCTTACAAATCTAACATATCAAAGATGATAAAGTTTGATGCACCCGTTCTCGAGTTATAAATAAATAAATATCCATCACGCCTTATCCCCGAAGGGGTGGCAGAGGCATATTATATGCCCACTTTTCACCGTGTGGATTCCTGTCCCACGTAATAGGTGGTGAGCCCATTGCCGTGTTGAAATAGACAGACGCAGGTTATAAGGCATTCAACCAGGCTTAACGACTGCCATTTTACTGGCAACCGGGACTAAAGGCTTAACGTGCCTTCCGAAGCACGGAAACGCTCGCAAATGTAAATGCCACAAAGTTGTCACCCATCCGAGGACCAGCCATAGTGAAAGTTGCGTAACTCAGTGATCGTTTACAGAAGACTGAGACCGCGGGGCCACAAGCGCTTCTAACACGACTTTGTCCTATGTAAATAAAAGTGAAAAATCTTTATTCATGTAGGTCACAAAGTAACACTTATAAACGTCAAGATTATTGCTTCTACATTTACATTTACTGCCAGATTCGCAACGCAATAGGTAGAGCCTGAGGAAGAACCTGGCAATAAAACTCATGGCCACTCTTTTCTAACTGCCAGTAATTACATTAGTTTTATTTACATGATATTTGAACAAATTATATAGTTATGAGTCTATACAAAAGAAACAAAATCAAATCAAAATGAAAGCGTTTCTAGTTGCCAGTTTTAAAGTTAGCCTACCCTGATGAGGAAGACTCCGGCAAGAAACTAAATAGCTGTTATTTTAAAATGCAAGTATAGCTTACAATATTAAACTTACATTGTTCCCTTGGAGTTACGTGAGAACAGTCGACTAAACTTAACTTGCCTTAAATATAAATAGTATTATTTGTAATAATTGCTATAACAGCTAGGAGCTGACCAGTCCCAACAGACGGCACCATTTCACGGGTATGACGCATATATCAGCCATCGCCCTACTCAACCGTATTATAGGGAATAAGGCGACCCGATACATGCACCACCACTGCCAGGACACTTAGGCGAGCATGACATACTCAAACTGCACAGCAACCATCATGTCAATTTCAAAAATTATAAAAAGCTATGTGGACGGTGCTCACACAATAACAAACTCAAATTACATATAATTATATTAGTGAACCTGACGTTTCAGATCACTTATGTTGAACAAATGTACATTATATTTATAATGTTTCTTTATTATTATTATTATTAATTCTATTTGTATATTTATGTGTGTTGACTTAGAGCGACTTACTCCCATGCATTTTTATCATTTATATAGTCTAAAATTTTAAAATATGCCTTGTTACACAATTTGGCCTTGACTGTTGTCTTAAACATATTTATTGACAATATTCTAATTTTATCGGGAAGTTTGTTATAGAATCGTATACATTGCCCCATAAAAGAATTGCTGATTATTTCGAGACGAGTAGAATGTAATACAAGATTATCTTTATGCCTAGTGTTTACATTATGTATATCACTTTTTTTAAGAAATGTGTCTATGTTTTTGTGCACATAAAGTAAATTCTCATATATATATTGTGATATAACGGTAAGAATATTAATTTCTTTGAATCTTTCTCTTAGAGATACCCTGGGACTAAGCTGGTATATTGCTCTCACAGCTCTCTTCTGAAAAATAAATATCGTATTAATGTCCGCTGAGTCTCCCCAGAGAAGAATTCCGTATGACATAACGCTATGGAAATAACTGAAATAAACTATTCTAGCCATTTTAACATCAGTGAGCCGTCTTATTGTTTTTACTGCATATGCAGCAGAGCTTAATTTGCCTGACAATTTTTTTTATGTGGTCCCCACTGCATCTTTAATATATTGTGGGACACTTTTCACACAGCGCCATCTAGACCAAAGTAAGCTAATATTAGCTTGTGTTATAACTTTGAATCAATAGTTATACCCAAAAACACAGAAGCCCCAACAGTATCCAACCCTGATCCATTAAGTTGCACATTGGTCGCCACCTGTCTCACATTAGGTGTCGAAAACTTAATTACTTTAGTTTTTTTATCATTTAAAAGAAGATTATTAACGTTAAACCAATGAACAACTTTTAGAGTGCACTGTTAACATCGTCATAATTAATTAATTGTCTATTAATTTTTAATGTCAAAGAGGTATCATCCGCAAACAGCACAATCTCATGTTTATGCCCAACATAGTAAGGTAAGTCATTAATGTATTTCAAAAAAAGAAATGGACCAAGGATTGATCCCTGTGGAACACCCATTACAACTGAGATCCTGCTGATCGTTTACCGTTTACTTCAACCCTCTGAATTCTATTGCTTAAATAAGAAGTCATAAGGTCGAGAGCTTTATTTCTGATACCGTAGTGGCGTAATTTCTTTACAAGAGTTACGTGATGAACGCAATCGAAGGCTTTAGATAAATCGCAAAAAACACCTAATGCATCCTGCGAATCCTCCCAAGCCGCATAAATACTTTTGAGTAAAGCAACCCCTGCATCCACCGTTGAGCAACCCTTTGTAAATCCAAACTGTTTCCTGTGTAGTAAATTATGTATGTTAAAGTGACTAAGCAACTGTCCAAGCATTAGCTTTTCGAATATTTTACTTAGTGTTGGTAGTACGGAAACAGGCCGAAAGTTAGAGGGATCTGCATTATCGCCGGCTTTAAATAAAGGAACTACTTTACTATGCTTCATTAAGTCAGGAAATACCCCAGACTTGACACAGCAATTGAACACAGCTGCCAGATGTGGAGCTATTACAGTGATAATATGAGAGACAGTTTTAACAGATAGAACAGTTTTAACACAAATCTTTAGTGTTTTTCATATAAATTGCCTTAAAAGTTTTTAAAATATCTCTAGGACCAACAGCTGAAAATTCAAAGTCTGTGCCACATTCCTCCACGCCATGTTTTAAAAGTTGTTCAGCATCGTTAGAGCAAGACGAGAGAGTTCTTGTATTTGAAAGAGGAATGTTAGAAAAATATTTTTCTAATTCAGTTGCTACTTTAAAATCTTCTATAATATTTACGTTATTTATTTTTAAATGAAAATCATGACTGCGCACTTTGGATTTACCGGTTTCAATATTTATAACATTCCAAGTTTCCTTAATAGCATTATTTGAATATTTGATTATATTTTTAAAATAAATTGATTTTGCTTTCAGGCAGGTTTGTCTAAATGTTTTTGAGTATTTTTTTTCAAACTCTTGAAAATTTGGATTATGATTATAGGACTTCTCTTCGTATAGTTGATACAATTTCTTACGACTTTTATAGATTCCTGGAGTTGCCAGTCACTGAAAGTTAGGCCTTCACTCTTAGATAAGTGCTTAGGAGTAAACATTGAGCTGAACTCACCATTAATCATGTTGACTAATGTATGTATTGGTTTCACACTACTAAATATGTTATCAATACATCTTGCAGTAGTGGCCGTTATTCTAGTGGGTTCCATAAAATTGTGATATAAATTAAATGATTTTGCTAAATTCAGAAAATCTAAACTTTCTGAAGACTTATCTAAAACATTTATGTTAAAGTCTCCACATACAACAATTGTTTTATGGCTATTATATATTTTACTTAAGGCTTCCTCCATTATTTCAAAAAGAGACTTAACTGGCGCGCATGGACGTTTGTACAGATTCAACACAATGAATCGCTCCAATTCAACACATGAAATCTCCACAACTCGCTCAACAGAGAGGCTCACAACATCCAATCTTTCTTTAAATTTAAATATTTTATTAATTAATATTAAAGAGCCACCTCGTTTATATTTCTTTCTATTGAACGAGCTTGCAACCTGGTGATTATTGAAGCTATGAGTGAATTGATGACTTTTTAGCCAGTGCTCATTTAAACATACAATATCAATACTGTTACAATTCATTAACAACTCCAATTCTAGCTCTTTACCTTTTAAACCTCGAATGTTTTGATGCACCAGGTTGAGACACTTCTTCATACTGTTACAATTCACAGATATGTTTGATGGGTTCATATTTTTATTTGAAACCCTAGTTATACATTTGTTTTCTTTAGCCCCAGAATAGGGAGGTACATATGTTGGTACTATGCAAGAAAAATTATCTGTTGTCTTATCACTCAGTTTAAATTAAATAAATTTGAATTTTCAGTAGTAAAATTACTGACATTGTGAATGTCATATAAACATTGCTCAGTAGGAGCAACTTGTTTAGCCAAGTTCTTGGCTGATATATCTAATAAATATGATAGCGCGATATCTAATAAATAGAAGATGTATGGAAATTTTACCTATTTGTTGACATTTATGATTGCTGCTCCGCTCTCCTAGTACCGTATACGTATACAAATAGCGTATTTCAATTCGAACCACTGCGTACAACGTAACACTTCGCCATACAATATAAATAATAGAAATTCACATAATCGTTGCTTAAGTTTTTGTCAATTATTTATTAGTGTACTCATATTTTACCGAACGCTTTTTTGCCCACTTAACGTAGTTGACAAGCATAGTATGTGACAACCTGCTGTTGAATTTTTACCAGCTCGCCCATAAGGCCTTCCACTTAGCTTAACGACTATCAAGTTACTGGCAACCAGGACCAACCGCTTAACGTGTCATCAAAAACACGGAAACGATCTCAAATGGAAATGGCAACAGCAACAAATGCAAAATAAAGACATTTTTAATTTAATTTTATTTATTTTGGTATACTCGAACTGTAGTACTCATTAATCCCGTTGTTGATTAATTTTATAATAATGTATGAATATTTGCCCGATTTGTTGATATTTATGATTCCAATCCGCTTTCTTGGTTAGTAGCGTGATGATAAATAAAATATTAAAAAAAAACGATTTTTTTTCAATTCGGGCCAGTACATCCTGAGATAAGCGCATTCAACCAAATCAACGAACAAACAAACAAACTCTTCTGCTTTATAATATTAAAATGTAGAACATATTGATAGAAGATACAGATTATACGGAACAAATGCGTCCAGCGATGTATCGTATGGCCTGCAATTCGACAAACAGTCCATACAAAGTAATATATACCCAATGATGAACACATTTCATTAAGAGGCCCATCACTTAATATTGATGCTCGAACTTCTCTGAATCAATCATCGAAGAAGTGATACCAATAAAAAAAAAAAAAAAAAAAAATATCTTTATTTTGCATAGACCATTTTAACGGCGCTTACAAAATGTCATACACTATTTAAAATATTTAAAGCGACCACCGGTTCGGAACGCGGCCCACCTGAGAAGAACCGGCAAGAAACTTAGGAAGGCTTTTTTTTTGATGGCCTATTTACAATTTAATATTATTTCATTTTGCCAGCAGATCATTTCCAGGCGTCCCTGTCCTGCAAATAGTCTGTAACGGAGTAAAAACCTTTTTCACAAAGCTTGTTTTTAATAAACTTTTTAAATTTATTTAAAGGTAAATTTCTCAGGTCACAGGGAAGCTTGTTGTAAAAGCGTATACAGTTACCCTGGAAAGAATCGCCAATCTTATGTAGTCGACTGTGGTGGACTGAAAGATTATTTTTATTTCTAGTGTTTATATTATGTTTATCACAGAGTTTAGAAAACTGTGATAGATTTTTCTGGACATACATAAGATTGGCAAAAATGTATTGTGATGGTACGGTTAGAATATTCACTTCTTTGAATTTTTCTCGGAGAGAATCTCTGGGGCCCAAATTATAAATAGCGCGTACAGCCCGCTTTTGTAGAACAAAAATAATATTTAAATCTGCAGCACTCCCCCAAAGGAGAATACCGTAAGACATAATACTATGAAAATAGCTGAAGTAAACCATTCTAGCCGTATCCACATCTGTTAGAGTCCTGATCTTTTTTACAGCGTATGCAGCCGAACTTAATCTAGAGGCTGTCTTTTCTATGTGTGGGCCCCACTGCAAATTGGCATCAATAGTTATACCTAGGAACACAGTTGATTCTACAAACTCTAACACTTGTCCATTCAGTTGAACATTGGCCGCAACTTGTTTTACATTTGGTAGAGTAAATTTTATACATTTAGTTTTATTTTCATTAAGGCAAAGATTATTTGAGCTGAACCAATGAACTACTCTTGCAATTGCATTGTTTACATCGTCATAGTTATCTAATTGTCTTTTAATTTTAAAAATTAATGAGGTGTCATCTGCAAACAAAACAATTCTATTCCTGTCCCCTACATAAAATGGTAAATCATTAATATAAATGAGGAACAAGAATGGCCCAAGTATCGAGCCTTGCGGCACACCCATTGTAACCATGGATCCTACAGAACGTGTACCATTAATATCGACCCTCTGTATTCTATTGTTCAAATATGAAGACAGAAGGTCGAGAGCTTTGCCTCTTATTCCATAGTGGTGTAATTTTTTGCACAGCGTTTCATGTTGAACGCAATCAAAAGCCTTTGATAGATCGCAAAATATACCTAATGCATCGTGCTTGTCTTTCCATGCTTCATGAATACATTTTAATAACTCAACACCAGCATCGGAAGTTGAGCGCCCTTTCGTAAACCCAAATTGATTCGCATGGAGTATTTTATGACTATTAAAATGGGATAGCATTTGATTCAAGATTATTTTTTCAAATACTTTGCTCAAAGTTGGCAGCACTGACACTGGTCGGAAATTAGACGGCTCTGTAGCGCTGCCAGCCTTGAACAAGGGAACGACTTTGCTGTGTTTCATTAAATCAGGAAATGTACCACTAGAAACACAGTCATTAAACACAGTTGCTAGATGGGGCGCAATTACCTCAATTATACATGATGCAGTTTTGACCGATAACCCCCAAATGTCCGCGGTTTTCTTAATTTCGATACATTTAAATGTTTTTACAATGTCCTGAGCACAAATATCTGTGAATACAAATGCATCCCTGCAACAAAGAACAGATTCTTCTAATAAAATTTCAGCGGAACTGGAAGATGCTTGGAGAGATTTTGTTGTCAATATAGGTACATTTTTGAAAAAGTGTTCAAACTCCGTAGCCACTTCCAGGTCCCCTGTAACATGGCAACCATTTACTTTTAAGTGGAAATCCCTTTCAGTCACTAAAGATCTACCGCATTCAGAGTTAATGATGTTCCAAGTCATTTTTATTTTATTTACAGAATTAGAAATTTTATTTTTAATGAAGTTTGACTTAGCAAGATGACACGTTTGTTTAAATATCTTTGAATAATTTTTAACATATATTTCTGAGAGGTTTGCCTAAAATTATATGATTTTTCTGAATATAATTCAAATAATTTATTTCTACTTTTAAAGATACCTGGTGTTGCCCAGTCACTGAAAACAGGACGACCACCAATCTGTAGAGTTTTTGAGGTAAAAACTTTGCCAAACTCATCATTAATCAAATTAAATAAGTGTTTATATGACTGGTCTACACAAGTGAAGTTAGGTAGATATGGTAATCTCTTTAATACATTTTCTTTAAAATTATTCAAACGACTTTGGTTAATTGGTACATATTTAATTTGTTTTTTGCTGACTTTGTTACTACTTTTAGGAAATTTTATCCATTGGCCACGATGATCTGACTCCACAGGATCCACAATACCTTTATCTATAGGTTTAATATCAGTAAAAATATTATCAATACATTTTGCACTGGTGGCTGTAATACGAGTGGGTTCTAAGAATGTACTATGCAGATTAAAGGATTTAAATAAATTTTTCATTTTATTTCTCTCTGATGGAGTTAATGATGTATCTAATATATCAACATTAAAATCTCCACAAACTATTATAGATTTCTTAGAACATTGGCATTTGAACAGTGCTTCTTCAAGCTTTTCTTCAAATTTAATGTAAGAAGCATCAAGAATCCATTAGCTACTATTGTTATTGTAGATTATTTGATTTATTAATTGCTTATATTTATTTATTATGGTATCGCTGTTGAATTTATTTCACCGTATACACTTTTTTCCCACGTAACAGGTGATGAGCCTATTGCCGTAAATAAATTTAAAATAAAATAAAATAAATAAATATTTTTTACAGAGTCGGCAGCACGTGTGCTTGTATGGTGTTGCAAACGTCCGTAGGTTACGGTGACCACTTTCCATCAGGTGGGCCCTATGCTTGTTTGTCACGGGAAGTTAAAAGTAAAATTGATCTAACTTTTATTCTGTGGTTTAACCCAGTATCAGTCTTTCACCTACTTTCAAAACTTTGGTTAATCATGCTGAGCGCGGCCGAACTATCCTTTGACTCGCGGTTAGCGTCAAGCTCGTGAACCGAAACACAATTTGCAAAACTTCTAATTAACGGTAATCAAATATAAAGTTTAAGTTACGACTTTAAACTACGGTCAGTAGGTAGGTATAAACAGTAGAGTTTCCGTAGCAAATAGCTGGCATATGCAAGATGAAAAAATTTGGTAAAAACCCGGTCTTAGTGAGAGTCGGGCTTGATCACGAACGGTATCGTGAAATTATCAATGAAAACGGCATACAAATCATGTCTGTAGAATGGGCGTCAAACTTAAATATTAATATTATAGATTTCTTGACCATAAAGTTTAGAAAAGTCTTACAATAACGTTATCTATAAAAAGTTCAACGGCTATCACGGTTCACGAGATACAAGCCTGATGCTAGACGTAATCGAGCAAACGTTGTGTCTGCATTGGCAGAAAAAAACGTTTGCTAGGTCATATTATCATAGAGAGTATGACCATTATTATCCATATACCACCATATTATCAAAGATAAAAAGTACTTAACGACTTATTCTCATATCAAATATGTATAAGAATTTTATAAGAATCGGTCGAATTGTCGCCTTATAGAACTACACTTATTAAGCGTTTTTTTTAAATAGGTTTGTTCATTGTTGTCAAGACTAAGCAAAAACTAAACAAATATTTACTCGAAATGTATGCACAAAGCACAACTCATAAGACTGCACTGGACGGCGCGGCAGTGAACTTAACCAGAGTTGTATTAAAATACAAACATTCCATTCCACAGAAAGAGTGAACTTTATCATGGCAAATGCTTTGTAGTCGTCATACAAAGGAAAATATTAAAACCACGATACACAATTACATCACAGCGCCATCTAGTTGCATACGAGGGAACTACACATCATCACTTCGGACGCCCAGGGATCGTTTTCCTACTTTTTCTCCTCCACTTGCCACGGTCATGGGCATCCCATGTAGTGAGACCATTGGCATGCATATCATCTCTTACGACGTCATACCAGTACTATTTGGGTGTTCAACTTTTATAAAGGCACAACAATGGCGACATTTGTTGCCCACGTAGCCAGTTGGTTAGACCAACTGGCCACTTTAAAAATATACTTACTTATTTAATATCTTTAGTTAATGTATGACATTTTGTAAGCGCCGTTGAAATCTAATTTGAAATAGTTTATGAAAAATAAACATACATACAAATTGTCATGCCTTTAACCAGACGGGATAGGTAGAGGCATACTACGAGTATACGCCCACATTTCACCGTATGCATTTTGTCCCATGCAGGTGAGCACATTGACGTGCTGAAAAATAAAGTCTTTTTATTTGCTTTGATACTATGTAAATATAACATAATATATTTATTTATCTTAAAGTAAACACTCTTGTCTTTACATCCTAATTGGGCTAATAAGGGGTCTTAACTTAATTATCACTAGGGCCGGTCGTCAGAGAGCCTTAGCTCTAATAAGTAAGATTACGAAGTGACGTCAAATTAATCCAACTGTCAACTTATCTGTCAAACGACTACAATAGCTAATTGCTCCGAATTGTTTATTACGAGTTTGTTTGTTTTCTTCTTGATAAATAATTCTACTAATATGCTCCTACTAATATTATTAATGCGAAAGTAGCTCTGTCTGTCTGTTACTGTTTCACATTTGAACTTATTTTCACGAAATTTGGTATAGATATAGACTGAAGTTTAGAAAAGAAAAGTCTCCTAGTTTTTTATGTCCTGAGTCTCTCTCATGTTGAAATTTCGTTTGTTTATTATTTGTTTTTTTTTAAACATCAGTGTAAATCGTTACAGTCTATTGCGTATAGTTTATCTCTTGAAGTACTTCAAATACTAGAAGGTCGCACGTGGCGTATACGGTGACATTTACATCACATAACCTTTTATACTGAAAAAAAACTTAAAGGGTTGAAATAGGGGAGATGAAAATTTTAATGGCATTTCGTCATAGTTGAAGATAAAACCATAAAACTTTGTATTTAAATAAATAAACATTTATTCTACCACAGTAGTGTGTATTTGTAAAATAAGTTTTCAAAATAATCCCGCCCAAAGAACTATTTCACATGAACAAAGTCGCCAGCAAAAGTCAAGGTATACTTTCTTTATAGAAAACACATGATCTACTTCATGATAAGCTACAAAGCTCTGACTGCTTTCAGTAATTAAGTTTATTAATGTACATAGCTAAGTACATGTACATACCTATGGAAAACCAGTTTAGTAGGTACGTGACAGAAACATGAATTCCGTACTAAAACGTACTAAAACTACGTACTTTCGATAATACAAAAAAATATATTTATGAATGTGTGCTTAAGACCGCACGGCAGAAGTGAAAACTTCATTGGCAATTGCAATCAATCACAGCGACACAACAGCGAAGAGCAGCTGACTGTATCTTTCTCGCTCGGGTACACTCGGCGTTCCCGAGTTCACCCGATCAAGCCGTTCACCTCACAGCGTAACGGATCAGCCTAACTTACTACCTACGGAAAAATCTGTGTGCGGTGCGCTAAAAGAAGTTTTCACTTCAAAAACTTTTCCTCCAACAAGAAGTGTTAAGTAGTCAGCCGACAATAGCTCGTAAAGTTGTAAAATAAATAAATATCCATCACGCCTTATCCCCGAAGGGGTGGCAGAGGCATATTATATGCACCGTGTGGATTCCTGTCCCACGTAATAGGTGGTGAGCCCATTGCCGTGTTGAAATAGACAGACGCAGGCTGTGGCTACATGCTGTTGAAATTTTTTAAGCCGCCTATAAGGCCTTCAACCAGGCTTAACGACTGCCATTTTACTGGCAACCGGGACCAACGGCTTAACGTGCCTTCCGAAGCACGGAAACGCTCGCAAATTTAAATGCCACAAAGTGGTCACCCATCCGAGGACCAGCCATAGTGAAAGTTGCGTACCTCAGTGATCGTTTACCGAACACTGAGACCGCGGGGCCACGACCGCCACGACCTTGCCTAAAGGTAATATTAGGTATGCCCGGTATGCCGTGCAGGATAACATAGTTGAACTTTATGAATTTTTCGTTGACTATGGTACCCTAAAATCAGGAACTATGAACATTTTTGACAATGGGGAAGAAAACTGTCAAATAGCTCATTGCAGAGGGCGCCAAATGTTTGTTACAAAGCTACTGTCAGTCTTCAAACTATTTCGTTAAAAATACGCGTTTTTTAATTATTAATTAAAGAAAGGGTCGCTGTGTGGCTTTTAAATGTGGCTCTTTTTACTTTTTTTCAATTCCTCGTTTAATTCAACTACTGGTCAGGTAGAATACATGTTGTAAGAAACTTAGAGCAAAAACAAAACGCAAGACGAAGCAGGTAAGCGGTTTTACTATGAAACTGTACGTTTTCTGTGTAACAAACACACAGCGCCCTCTACATAAAAGGTTTGCGTTTTCTACCCCATTGTTAAAACTAGATAATTGGACATCGGGAATGTGTTGTAATTAAGCTATGTGAAATTATTTTTTTCTTGTACTATCTACACAGAATAGGCGGATGAACGGACAGATAGATGAATATGGTGAAACTATAAAACTTCTTTGTTTACTAAGAACTGTAATTCGCGAATCTTTGTAATATGTTGCATAGAACAACAATAAACTCTTCCTAATCGGCCCGCAGCCCCGATACTTACACTGGGACATCGTTCCGAGGAGTTAGTTAGTTCGGCTTTTGTCGGTTCGAAACCAGCCTAACATACGCGAGGATTTACCACACATTAATATGAAGTTATCCTCACTATGAAGTTTACAAAGCTCGTATTGAGTCTGTTCAAAGTAAAATCATGCGGTACTTGGAATATAAAGCTAAGCAAACATCGATAGGCTATGAGCATCGATACAAACGATATCATTTTTTGCCGTTAGAAACAAGGCGCAATATTAATGACATCTGCTTCTAGGCAAGAGTAACAAATGGCGATAGATTGTCCGGAATTGTCTATTCGTACTTATCTAAATAACTTTCGTTAACGTTCCATCCTACATGCACCATTTGTATCTATAAATTATAGACGCAATACCTTTAGTATACGTAGTGTAAGAACTTTTTAACAATATATCTGCGAATCTTGAAATAGATTAATTCTGTAGTATACCACGCAACATCAGGAGGTTGCTAAATCTTAATCACTACATATTATAAAACAAAGTCGATTTTCGCTGTGTGTCCCTATGTATGCTTAGATCTTTAAAACTACGCAACGAATTTAGATGCAGTTTTTTTAAATAGACAGAGTGTTTCTTATAAAAGATTTTTATGTATATTTTGTTAAGTTTTTGTATACATTAACTTAATTATAATGATATATATGTTTGCGGTGTCGGAAAAAATGTGCCGTCTGGAAGCTTTTAACGAAAACGCTGCCTAAACCCTTTAAGATATAACAAAATAATGTATGGTGGAATTGTGTATCTAATATAGGTCTACAAAAAATTCCGCGAAGGTATATGTCTATCTCTTAAGGATACCGTACTATATCCATTTTAATACTTAAAAAAACAGCAATAATAAAGCGGTAATTTAAAGGCTATTTACACATAGACATTATTTAATGCTTATCATTTTTAATATGTTAGTTGGCTTCAGCATTTTATGAACTTTATTTTGTCCCTGTACACTTTGCACTTTGTACCTGTGCACTTTGTCTAAATGAATATTTTCGGCGATATGGCAATATCAAAAAAATGCGCAAAGAAATTAATTTCGTGTAACAAAAATTCGACCGTGCGGGCGCGGGCGTAGTACTTAAGAGCGGAGAAGTAATTAAGTAATTTGGAAAATGTTCATACATGTCATTATCGTGAAATTAATAAGCTACGAGATTAAATGGGTGCCACGGGGTTCGAAGTATGTCACGGGCGAAGCCGGGCGGGTCAGCTAGTAATATTATAAATGCAAAAGTTTGTATGGATGTTTGTTACTCTTTCACGTAATAACTACTCAGATTTTAATGAAACTTTACAATAGTATAGCTCATACATCAGAATAACACATAGGCTACTTTTTATCCCGGGTACAAGTTCCTGTGGGAAACGGGAATAGATCAGTGATTGGGTGTCTGGTGATTTCTGCCTTACTGTTTTACTATACTATATCAATGATCCTTTTTTTTTAATTTTTATATATGTTTACTGCATTGAACTTAGCCGAATTATGTATAATTAAAACTTTATTAAAATAAATAAATATATAAATATCCATCACGCCTTATCCCCGAAGGGGTGGCAGAGGCATATTATATACCCACTTTTCACCGTGTGGATTCCTGTCTCACGTAATAGGTAAAACTTTATTTATATGTGAAAGCTTGTAACCGGCGAATGTCCCTCTGATGTCTCAATCCATTTTTTAATTAATGTTATTAGTCTGTAAGCTTTCTGTAAAAATAAATAAAAAAATTAAAAAAACACCCCGTTGCTTAAGTAATTAATAAAACAATAGGTACTTTTATAATGCAGGTATTTAAAAAGTATTGTTTAAGTTCAGGATACTCTAATGAAGAAAAAAAAAATTTAAGGTTAAAACTTTAAAGTCCTTATAAAACTGCCTGCGTGAGATCATTATCTCAAAGATCACGTCTTACAAAGGTAGAGGTTTTGTAAGACGTAAGTAAACTAAAGGAGGATTATCTAAGGTGCTAGGTGAGAGCACCTAGCACCTTAGATAATCCTCCTTTAGTTTTTATGTTGTTTTTGTTTTTACGTTTAAGCTGTCCTTCCCTGTGAAACCAAGTTTAATGAGCGTAGTGAACTTTGGTGTAATGATCTCACGTAGGTACATTTTAACTAAGATCTAATCAAGATTGCGATTAGCTAAGGGATTGGCTAAAAGCCATGAAAAGACAAATTAAAAAAAAATGAATTAAATAGCTCCACACTGTATCCCTAACGGGGTAGTAGTTTCGCGATCCATGCTTACTTCTTTCGCTTCCTAATATCTAATATTAATAGCTTAACAATCTTCACGCTATATCCCTGACGGGATAGTCAGAGAGGACAGATCGCCAGGCATCGCGATCCATGCATAGTTCTGTCGCTTCCTGTAGATTCATTAATCGCTTCATACAAGCGCGTCTAGCTGGGTATCTGAGTACTTTTGACTTTTCCGTTTTTGAGCAATCTGCTCACGTGGTCTTCATATGTAAGTCTCGGCCTACCGTGACTCCATCTGCCCTCTACTTCCGCACAATATAATAATAATAATCGTTCGTTTTTTGAAATCTATTCAGCTTACGGCACCCTTGCTTTTTTTAAGTTAGCTTAAGCTGCAGCCCTTGTTATTCAATACCAAAATGATCTGTATCCTTTAATAAGCAACTATAACTGTTAACAAAGCAATAATTTAACTCCACAGCTAATTTACAAAATCGCCTAATTAACCTTAATCCCTATAAGCCTTTACGCCGAATTTCAGGTTTCAAATTCGAATTAATATTTGACAGTCGGTCGTGCTGTGGAATATCAAATGGATAAACTTTGTATATAACTGCTTAATTTCCCATACTTTGAAGTTTAACTTTAGAACACAATTTGGTATTATACTATCTGGGGATTCTCATGGAATACCAAAATGGCAGTTATTATTTGACAGTTAATACACTGATAATAATATATATCCCTAAATATAATGTTTATAAGATGAATGGCCCCATCCAGATCTCCTGGGCCAAAGCGACCTCTCATCTATAGGTGAGGTAATGGGTAGGGCTTTGAAGCAATTGAGAATACACCAAAATGAAGAATATGGGATAGGCTGAAAAGCTTTGTTAAACCAAAGTAGAAAAACAACTTTTCAAAAACTGACACTCGTAGGGTGAAGTCTATTAATGTTTTTAAACTTTTACGATTATCACCCATATTTATAATATCTCGGGTCTTATCGCGACGTGTATGAATAGGTACAAAGCCTACCTCAAGTCAACTGACAGGTTGGCTTGAGGCCACGTCGCCCGTGACCACGGCTGGTGTAATCCGATCGAAACGTCGGGAAGAATAAGGTAGGCTTTGTACCTAATAATATACGTCGCGAATAAGACCCGAAATATTATAAATATGGGTGAAGTCCACTTTGAATAAATCTTAATTATACAAAAAGGTTCAGTCTTTCCGTCCATACGCATCTATTTCTCAGAAACCCTAAGAGATAAAGACAAACGGTTTGTAGCATTCGACTTAGGACACCATGAATACGTGCATAAGTCATTTTGAAGTTTCTACCACTACCGGCTTAGAAACTGGTTTAGGTTTAGAAGTCGTCTGATTCCTTAGCTACGATAGTGAAGGGTGCGTTACTTGTTCCATTATAAGGAACCATTACTTTAACATTGCATTTATCTAAGTAAATTTTTGGCTATTTTTTTTTACGAGTAGAATTTTCATTCTATTCCGCCCGCCACGAGCTATTGGAATATTTAGGCTATGGGAATGTCCAAAAAAGGGAAACGTACATACATACATACATACATACATACATACATATTGTCACGCTTTTATCCCCGAAGAGGTAGGCAGAGGCACTTTTGTCCCACGTAACAGGTGGTGAGCCCATTGCCATGTGAATGTAACGTGTAAGCGTAAACAAAAAAATAATAATTTTAAACAAATGTTTACATCATTTTGCTGTGTGTTGAGCTAGGTAACCTCATACAGAGAACGAACACCCGACCCGATTGCTCAGTCAACTGTCAAAGCCGACGGGCCAGCTCCTATATTTAGCCAGTACGCAATCCCGGCTCCATCAATGTAGCATAATAACATCAATGAATATCCGAACACGTTGGACCAATAATGGATATAGTAACAAAGAGTTTCTACGACCTCAACGATAGAATTGAGGATACCATATGGTGTGGAGAAACATTAACCCATCGGCCCTCATTCACTCTACCGTTCGTAAAGTTTCCGATGATTAAACTCGTTCGACAAACTATAGTATTCAAAAACTTGATACAAGAACCCATGGATCAATTTAAAGTAATTATTATGTTAATTCTGTTCAGGGCGGGACTTAAGCCCTTTGCCTAACCAGGTGCATGTAGAAAAAAAACACTAACATTATTTTTGTGATTATTTTATGACCTGGTCCAAGACCATTTTAGGAAAATCTTATTTATTTTATAGCTCTTCTTCAATCTTCTTATTACCTAAAACGTCTTCGTCTCTACGTCTTATTCAAGGTCAGTCTTACCCCAGTGTAGTGGTTGCTATACTGAGGTTTTCGATAGATTTTATGTGGCAAGATGGAAAATCATACCACTGCATATATTATGTCACTGTCTTTCACTATAGCACGTTAACACAACTTTTATGTCCTAGAAAACCCAACTCCCACACATAGAACAAGATAAATGCACTAGTTTTATACAGCAAGCGTATGCTGTCTGCTATTTTCCTGCCTAAAATTCAAACATCCACAGATGATTAAGACACTTCCGTAGTTGACAAACAGACTTGCCCAGTATCCCTTTATTGACGAGTCACACAATCCATGTAACTCAATTTATACGTTATATAGTTTAGAATCATACATACAAAACAATGTATATAGAAAGCTAAGCTCATTATTTTTCCAGTTGTCGGGTAAAAATGGACAGGACAATTTCTTTTACCAATAAAGGAGTGAGTAAATTACGAAAAGCTAAAATTCTGCTGCATATTCTGTGACCGCATGTTTACCGTACAGCGAAATACGTGATGTTGGCATTTTGAAATTGTGGTCGCCCTATAATGTCGTCGTACACAGGTTAAATAACCGTGTAATTGCGAAAGCATCTTAGGTGCCTTAACGACTTTTCTAAATTGTCGTACATATCCAAGTTTGGGTGATAACACTTTGGTCTTATCACCTTAACTTGACACAAAATTCTACTTAGCGGTAAAATAATTATAATATTGTAAGATATATTTTACACACAGCGCAGTGTAGCACATTAAGCTAATTAAGCTAATATAAGCTTGTTATTATGGGATATAGACAACTGTTTTACATGGATACTTATTAAATTTCTAAATACATGTATGAATTATACATAGTAAACACTCAAATTCGGATAGAAACATTTGCGGATTACACAAATATTCGTTCCGACCCGAGAATCGTTCAAGAAACTTCAGCGCGGCAGTCGTATACACTCCACTTACGCCACCGAGGCAGTCATTTAGAGAGAGGCAATAATTATATTTCGATCAATAATTATATTAGATCGTGTTAAACATAAATAGCTTTGGAATGAAATTGAAATGATTTTGAAATTTCAAATGTAACAACTGTAGCGTAGCCAGGTATATTATGTTCTATTTTGTTATTTTCTATCTCAGCGTATTCACATTTTAATAAGTATTATTATATATATATATATATATATTTAATTTCACATTCTGTAATGTATTCGTCTGTTATTGATTTGTATAAACATACATTTAATAATAACAAATATTTAGAATGATGACGAACAAACAAACATGATACGCTATAATGCTATAGTAGTGAGTCGCCGCGCAAGCCGCGACCGTTGAACACACCGAACGGCGACTCGTGGTACGATCGGTGACGTATGCGCCGGCCGGTCGATCAGTAGATCTTGTCGTACGACTGCCGCCGTCGCGCTAAAATATTATTATCTGTTAAGTTAAATCGTGTTGAATTATCTAGTTCTATCGTTTCGCATTTCCCCTGTATTTCTCCTTCTTTTAACTATGAAAACTTCTTATTGTGATCTTAACTTCTTGTGAATTAAACTGTACCTATATGTGCTTCATTTCAATACTACAACTTACGTGTACCAACACACGGACTTTTATTCTTCCGCTCCTGCTCACGTAAGTGTTCGAAACCTGTGCTACTACAACTTCTTCATTGGTGACCCCGAGCTGTTCACGAAGCATCAGAGATAGGCGAAGATGGAACGGGACGATGAAAAGCATTTCGGCGAGACATGCAGAGTTGGCGTGCGGGTACCGCCATTCTATCCCGAAAAACCCGCTTTGTGGTTCGCGCAGTTGGAGGGCCAGTTCATTTTGGCTAACATTACGAGCGATACGACGAGGTTCTACCACACTATCGCCCAGCTGGAACCACAGTATGCTGCAGAGGTGGAAGATGTCATCACCTCACCACCCACCACCGGCAAGTACGACAAGCTCAAGGCTGAGCTGGTCAAGCGTCTCTCGGCATCGCGAGAGAAAAAGGTCAAACAGCTGCTCGTCCATGAGGAGTTAGGAGAAGAAACCGTCCCAGTTCATCCGTCATCTACAAAACCTGGCAGGCCCAGGTGTGCCAGATGACTTCCTTCGGACGATCTGGACCAGCCGCCTGCCCGTGCCCTGGGGCAGGCGGCTGGTCCAGATCGTCCATCGCGTCCCAGCCGAAGGCAACACTGGAGGAGTTAGCAGAGCTCGCAGACAGAGTGCACGACGTCGTAACGCCTAACGTGCAAGTTGCGTCCACGTCTGGATTTGGTGCACCGCCCACTCAGGTACCCTTCAATTCTAATATTATTGAGTCCATGGAGCGACAGATTGCTACCCTCACAGAGCAGGTGAAGACGCTGTCCAGTGAAGTTAGGAGATCTCGTGGACCTCAGCGACGCCGCCGTTCACCGTCCAGTTCCCGATCTAGAACCAGGTCGCAGTCCAATTATCGCGACCACCCTCTGTGCTGGTACCATGAGAGGTTTGGCAACCATGCCAGACGTTGCATTAAGCCCTGTGACTTTTCGGGAAACGCTCCGGGCGGTCCGTAGCGGCGATGACAGACTGCCCCATTTCCGGTCGCCTATTTATTACGGACACTAAGTCTAAAGTGCAATTCTTAGTCGACACTGGTAGTGATGTGTGTGTATACCCCGTTAACAGTCTAAAACAACGTCCAAAAAAGACGAATTACGATTTGTGTGCAGCTAATGGTAGTACGATAAATACCTACGGTTATATTAATCTTAGGTTAAACCTAGGGTTGCGCCGCGACTTTGTCTGGCGATTTATTGTGGCAGACGTTACAAGGGCGATAATAGGAGTGGATTTTTTGGCTCACTATAGTCTAATTGTTGATTGCAGAAACAAACGTTTATTTGACTGTAATACTAGCCTCTCCACCCTGGCTATGCCTGCGTGTTCTGCTGACGTCGTCTCTTCGGTCAAGGTCATCACTGGTGAGTCTGTGTTTCATAACATACTAGGCGAGTACCCTGACATTACCCGCCCTTCAGGCACACAACGCGCAGCCAAACATAACACCGCACATTACATCCGCACTACACCAGGTCCTCCGGTATCATGTACACCTCGTAGGTTGGCGCCAGATAAACTGAAGATCGCGAAAGAGGAGTTCGCTACCATGCTGGAACTGGGCATGGCCGTACCCTCTGACTCACCTTGGTCTTCTCCGCTTCACCTAGTCCCTAAGAAGGGCAGTGGCTGGCGACTTTGTGGTGACTATAGGATGCTTAACGCCAGGACTATTCCTGATAAGTACCCTATACGCCATATCCATGACTTCACCCACAGCCTGTCGGGTTGCAAGATCTTTTCCACTATAGACTTTGTCAGGGCTTACAACCAAATACCGGTTCACCCCGAAGATGTTCCCAAGACCGCTATTACCACTCCTTTCGGTTTGTACGCCTTCCCCTTCATGAGCTATGGCCTCCGAAATGCTGGTAGTACCTTCCAGCGCTTCGTGGACGAGATGCTGCGAGGGCTGGATTATTGCTACGCTTACTTGGATGACTTTTTGATAGCTTCTCCGGACGAGGAGTCTCACAAACGTCATCTGCGAGAGGTCTTCACTAGGCTTAAGGACTACGGCATGATCATCAACACTTCCAAGTGCGTCTTCGGAGCCCCAAAGGTAACTTTTTTAGGCTACCGCATTTCTGCCGAAGGAATTAAGCCACTTCCTTTGAAAGTTCAAGCCATTATGGACTTTCCAGCGCCCAAAACCATCAAGGAGCTCAGACGATTTTTGGGCATGCTTAATTTTTATAGGAGGTTCATTCCTGATGCAGCCCAACACCAAGCCCCCTTGAACGCTCTGCTTGAGGGTTCCGTAAAGGGTTCACACCCTGTATCATTTACTGCACCTGAGCACGAGGCTTTTACCGCCTGTAAGCAAGGTCTCTGTAAGGCTACCTTACTAGTACACCCGGACGTCCAGGCCAAGCTGGCCATCGTGACAGATGCCTCTGATACGGTGTTAGGTGCAGTATTGCAGCAGATGGGTAATGACGGCGTCTGGCAACCATTGGCATTCTTTTTTCGGAAACTCTGACCATCCCAACGTAAGTATTCACCATACGACAGGGAACTGCTGGCTATCTACGAGGCCATCAAGCACTTTCGGCATATGGTCGAGGCTAGAGACTTCGTGGTCTTCACCGACCACAAGCCTCTTTGCTTTGCTTTCCGTTCTCGGAAAGACCAGTGCTCGCCAAGACAGTTCAGACATCTCGACTTCATAGCCCAGTTCACAACAGATATCAGACACATATCTGGGAAGAACAATGTGGTGGCTGATACTCTGTCTCGGATAGAGGAGATTGTCAAGCCAGTCGACTTACAAGAGTTGGCAAGGTTACAAGAATCTGATAATGAATTGAGCAAATTACTGGAAAGTGAAACATCGTTGCTGCTGAAGAAGGTGAACGTACCGGGTACAGATGCTGAACTGTTCTGCGACCTGAGTGGCAACATCTCCCGACCATTTGTTCCGAGAGAGCTTCGGTATCGTGTCTTCGAGAGCCTGCATTCCCTGAGCCACCCTGGTGCAAGAGCAACAAGCAAGCTCGTCGCCGAGCGTTTTGTTTGGCCTGGCATCAGGAAGGACTGTAGGGACTGGGCACAGAGCTGCCTGGCTTGCCAGAAGTCGAAGATCCACCGCCATGCTTCCCCACCTATAGGCACATTCAAGCGACCACAATCGAGGTTTGCACACATCCATATAGATCTGGTCGGCCCCCTGCCCACGTCTCATGGATACAAGTATTGTCTCACTGCCGTCGATCGTTTTACTCGTTGGCTTGAGGCAATACCCATCCGCGACATTACCGCTGAGACCGTAGCCAACGCCTTGCTATATGGATGGATAGCCCGATTTGGATGTCCGTCCGACATTGTTACCGACCGTGGCACGCAATTTGAATCTGTCCTATTCAAACGTCTGTCGGAACTCATCGGTTTTCGACATAAAAGGACGACGGCTTATCACCCGGCTTGTAATGGTATGGTGGAGAGATTCAATCGACAGTTCAAGTACGCCTTGACTTGTCATGGCGACAGCAACTGGACTGAATCCCTCCCCCTAGTCCTACTCGGTGTTCGAAGCGCCTATAAGGAGGACTTACAGGCTTCATCTGCTGAGCTCGTGTACGGCGAGCCGCTCAAACTCCCTGGTGAATTCCTTCACTCCCCGGTTAATGAGCCTTACGACGTAACAGATTACCTGTCACGGTTACGCTCGTTATATATTTATAAATCAGGATCGGATTCAGATAAGTCATTTCTCATCCTGTGAAACCGTTTTTAAATATAGATTTTGATTGCCGATTTAATAAAAGAAATATACCAATCGAACACATAACCTCCTCATTTTTGGAAGTCGGTTAAAAAGTAAAAATATACCCCTCTAAATATTGTAGGCTCTAAGTATTGTAATAACATTACGGCACTAGTAAAACTACTGCCATCTATTTGAATATTGATGAACTACATGTACACGCGCGCTTCTTAAATAACTAAAGGCGGATTCATATACAGTTTTTATTCAGTTCAGATTATAATGTTATGCTTTGGGTTATTTGCACTTTCAAAGTGTATTCGATTATCTCAAGTACTCTCAAGCACAAATAACTTATACGTTATGCTTATACTTATACCTACTATCTTAAACGTTATGTTTAAACAAAGTGGATAAACTCCGATGGACGGCCTCAACGCTTTACGTTCTATCGAAGTAATATAACAGGCGGCCGAATCTACTATGGACAAGCCATAGAATAGAACCAGAATCGCTGATTTTAGCTGTCAAAATATTAGTAGACTATCAAAAATGCAACTGGCACTGGCGCGGTACGTGTTACTAGAATTCTACGTGTTACTAGAATAAACTTCTTAGCAGTAGGAGTACGATTGTAATAGTAGACTACGAAAATCTGTAAAAATTGTACCGGTGGCTTTCTATTTAGGGACGATTTCAATTCTATTTCGACACGATTGAAATAGCAGACTCGGACCCTAGGTTTTTTCCCGTTGAGTAACATCCAGTTATAACATGGGGTTTAGCTACAAGACATAAAAAAAACATGAGGCGTTTATGCAATAAAGCATATATATATACAAAAAGCTAATAAGTTACAAAACTAACTTGTAAAAACTTCGCAGATACTTACTATACTAGACTGCATGGCTACCGTCGATATTTGTGGGTAGCCTTTTGACAGTTATTTCATTAAAGTTTTAGCTAACGCCGCTTTCACATCATTCTCTTTTGACGTTTGACAGGATGTTTGGTCCACGCTTTAAGAGGTAGCGATAACTGTTTCTCAATTTTAGAGTATGTAGAACAAAACAAGAAAATCTCTAAAACGTATATCTAACCACTCAAACGTTAATGCTGCCAGAGCAGCGCATTATTCATAATTAACCTATGACCTAATTAACTAAAACCGAGATATCTTGGTTAGGACATTTAGTTGACTGCTTGGAAAATTGAATACAATGGGACATTTTTTTACACAGCGCTATCTAGCCCAAGTAAGCTAATATAAGCTTGTGATAATGTAGACAACTGTAAAACATACTTGTTTTTTATAAATACGTACATAAAAAAAACTAAACTATCTTCACGGTGTATCCCTGACGGGGTAGTCAGAGAGGACGAATCGCCAGGTTTCGCGTTCCATGCTTACTTCTTTCGCTTCTTCAAGATTCATCAATCGCTTCATACACGCACGTTAGGGTATCCGAGTACTTTTGATTTTTCCGTTTTTGAGCAATCTGCTCACGTGGTCTTGATTTGTAAGTCTCGGCCTACCCTGACTCCTTCAATATTAAAACGGTGAATGTAAGTTTGTTTGTTACGCTTTTACGTGAGAACTATTAAACCGATTATCATGCAAATTTGTACACATTCTTGAAGGTATTAGAAGTAACATAGGATACTGTTTACTATTTATCCCGGGAGCAAGTTTCTGTGGGAAACGGGCACCGGAAAATATTATAAATGTAAATTTAAGTTTGTTTGTTACGCTTTCATGTATATACTACTCAACCGAACATCATGAAACTTTGTACACATAGCCTTTGAGGTATTAGTAGTAACATAGGAGACTTTAAAAAACGACTTTCGCGCCTGCGCACGTCTCATTTAACGGTTTTATTCCACCCAATTTTTCTTACGGTTTTACAATCACATTTTTTTTAGTTCGGTCCGCAGCAAAATCCCTATCTCCTCCAAGCCTGCCGTAAGGAACTTCGTTCCAAAAATATCAAAATAAAAAACACACGATAAAATAATAATACATTGACTTCTTTTTATTCAGTTCCTGAGGGGAACGAGAATGGAAACACTTCTCAACGCGGGTTAAGCCGCGGGTGTCAACAAGATGCTATTATTATTGAGGAAACGTTTGCCAGAATTATAATAATATTACAGCTTAAGACTGCATGTTTTACTTTAACATTAACTTTTTGCATCTAAAAGAATGTATCAACAAAATTCAAGACAGTAGGGTACAACATACAACTCGGAAGATACTCATAAGTATTCTATTAGAGGCTTCTTGCGTAGTTGCGATCGACGCACAGAATCGAGAAAGTGCTACGAATGTTGGTATGAGTTGAATACAAATAAAGACCACATTGGAATATTTAACCAAGATTGTTTAAATATAAAAGATGTGAGTTCCTACCCGCAGTTATCTACACACAAAAACAGAGTAATGAATTAACCTTTTAAGAAAGTGAGAAAAGCTACCAACATATTTAATCAAAAGTGCCTAGTGCCAATTTGGTAAAAAAATGTAGAAATTAATAATGGTACCACTGTGTACTTCATATATCATGTCGACCCTATACATCCCGTATTGCACAACCTTGGATCTAGGCGCACCCTATTTAGTCTTGATACTTAGCACTGTGATTATAATGAAACGGGATAACCAGGAGGAGAGATCGCCAGGTTACGCGATGCATGAATACTTCTTTCGCTTCCTGCACTTTCATGGTTTCATACATACCCGTCTGGGTATTCGAGTACCTTTAGATCTTTCAGTTTTTGAGCAATATGCTTACGTGGACTTGGTGGTGGTCTACCGTGACCTCTACTTTCACGCAATAATAATTATATATTCTTCGTCAGTCGAAAGTTCTGTTTTAACTCAACTGGTACGAGAAAAATGCTATTGATGTCCGACCGTCCGTCCGTCCGTCCATTCAGTCTACAGGTCGCATTTTTCATCGGATCTGCATGCAACTTAGCATGGAGAATCCTTGATGTAGACAACAACTTTTAGCGAGGGGGTTTATCGATCTGGGGGGAAATGAAGGCAGGGGAGGGGAAATGGTCCCGTAGTGGTTGGCAAGATCGCTTAAAAAGAAACAAGAAATGATGATTTTTTTTTTTATTTATTAAAAAATAATTACTTCGAAGTTTACGGTTCACAGAACCACTAGTGAGTATGTTTGTATGTGGCCCAGTATGTATCACAATACTTAATTAAAACGGTTAGCACGGTAAGAGGCTTTTTGAACGCACAAGCGTACTACCGCGCTCAGTGCGGCAGACAAAACTCGCTATCTTCCGCTGGTGTGGAGCTTGTATTATAGAAAGTAGCTTTACGTTTATGAAGGAGATAAGTAAACAGGCATTTTTGCCTACTAAAACTTTGAATTAAATGCCAGAAAAACTTAAGCAATCAAACAAGCCGCACGGAAGTATTAAACTTATTTCAGTGCTAACTCGAGGCGTTTCGGCGGCATATGCGCATGAGGAGTTCCCGGTGCGGTCTTTAATGAACTTATTCAATAGTAGATTTAAATCAATAAAATTAGGGACGCGCGCTGCCCGCGCAAGACATATGCACAGTGCAGTAATTTTTTTCGACGTTACGCGTTGACATCACGCGTGTGTCATAATGTCGCAAAACAGTAGAAAGTGGTCCAGAAGGATGATACAGTTGGTGAGTAGGAACACTTCGCTTTCTTAGTATGTAGGTTTCATTGTACCTATCAACGTAACCGGTGTACAAACATTCGACTAATAACAAGAGGATGTAAAGCATTTAATTCCATTCCTACTTTGTGTAATGCTATCACAGCAATTCGGTTCTCTTTATCACCTTACTCCATTTTAATATCACAAAAATATTTAATACCGATTGGCGCTATAATGAGAAAACACAATGAATATTCGAAGTAACAGATTCCAAATACAAATGTAGTATTTTGTTTTTAATTTGTAACAATATATGGCCAGACAAAGTATAATTTTATGTATGATTTCATAAAATAGTTTAATAGTTTTAGTACTTCTTTTTTCGATGATTTATCTTGACGCCACTAATTTTTATCGATAATATGGTTCCTTATATGTATTATGCGACCTTTTGACCCCATAAATATTTACTTCATATTTTTGTTTTTTTTTATTGGAGACCGAAGCAAAGCTAAACATAGATAACGTCAATCTTTTAGCTTTGTAATGGTAAACATTTTTATAAGAAATGTTTATTTTTGGCTTCAAAGAAGACGTATTAAGAGAAGAATATGTTTAGGGGCCGAAAGATTTCATGCTGCACTACTTAAAAGGTACTGTGTGCGGTTCTTATATCCCACAACGCACAATCCGTCAGGTAGTCAACATTTAGCTTAGCAGATAAGGTGTTAAAATAGTTCAAAAGTTAGGAGTCTCTTAACCGTCATAATTTGCTGCATTTTATCATGAAACTTTGCGCGTAAAGTATTTAGGATAAGAAACATTCAAAATTACTGCGCGTACAGACATAGTTTATTAATTTAAGATATTAAATCACATTATTTTAGCTATTGAAATATACATAATTACGTATATAAAAAACTCCCAAAGACCCGAAAATCTTAATAATATTATTAATACGAAAGTTTGTATGGATGTTTGTTACTCTTTCACGTAAAAACTACTGAATAGATTTTAATGAAACTTTACAATAATAAAGCTGATACATCAGAAAAACACATAGGCTACTTTTTATCCCGGGAACAAGTTCCTGTGGTAAACGGGAACGGATAAACTTCTCTACGCAGGCGAAGCCGCAGGCGTCAACTAGTCTAGAATAAAGTTTGCAATGCTTGTTGTAAAATTAATGTCATCTTGCTTTCCATTTAATACGGGCTATCTTTTTAATGTTTATTACTGGCGCTGTACCTCGTTTTCACACCGGGTGAGATACCCATCAAGCGGATTATCTTGCGACTAGTATAACCTTAATGCCACAACTTGAATCTACTCAAATTCCATAATGTTATTAAATGTAGAGCTGGAAATTATTTTGAAAATGTTGCGCAAGTAGTGCAATACCATTTTTTTTTCTTAAAAATTAGAGATTCTACGCGGGAAAAATTACAAGAGCGACGCTTGCTGTATATGTATAATTTTCTAAAACTATCAATTTATTTTGTTTTTTGTGCGGGAGTAATATTTTCTTGGGCATAAAAGTTGTGTTAACGTGCTATTAGTGAACGACAGTGATATATATGCAGTGAAATGAGATTTTCAATCCACTGAAAATCTCAGTATAACAATAAATATTATAGGTACTGGGGTGAGACATCTATGTGAAATAACAACCTCTAAAACAACCTTGGTATAATTGTGATTGTTATACCCACTGCAACGTTCGCTCAACGTTCGCGCTGCCAGAGCAGAGCATTTTTTGTAATTAACCTTTGGCCTAATTAACTAAAATCGTGATATCTTGGAAACTATAATATCTAGACAAAAAAATTAAACTACTGAAAAATCGTAAAATATATAAAGATAAAACTTATAGCTATAATAATTTGGAATTTTAATCACAATTAACTGATATATTGGTATAAACACGAAAAATTTGGTTAAAGAATAAATAAATGTAATTTTTCAGAAATTTGCTCCTTACACGAAAAACTAATATTAAACACTATTTTTTTTACATAATCAAATTCCTGGAATTATAACGATTAAAAAGATATATGACATTAAACACTTATAATTATTCCAACTAAAACTTAACTAATTATAAACAAAAGAATAAATCACAAATACTTAAAAAATGGCGGAAAAATGGCCGCATTCAATGTTTATATCGTGTTTACTTTTAATTTTGTTTTTTTTTAATAATTATTTAATGGCCTGGTTTCTAAGACCTTTTAGCCAAATCTTATTTTTTATATCATATTTCTTCAATCTTATCTTCTAATTAGTCCTGTCCAGTCGAAGTCGTGTCCTCAGGCTACGTCCTGGTCCTTGCCCTCAGTATAATGGTGATTCTTATACTAAGGTTGTCAGTGGACGTTTCGCGGCAAGAGAGAAAATAGTAGTTCACTGCATATATGTCATTGTCTATTACTATAGCACGTTAACACAACTTTTATGTCCAAGAAACCACCACTCCCGCACATAAAACAAGATAAATGCACTAGTTTTAGAAAATAATATAAAGCAAACGTCCGCACTTGTCACTCTTCCCGCCAAATGTCCTTTAATTTTGATATTGTGAAATGTAGATATTAAACCTCTGATACACGGGCTTTTTATCCACGATTCTAATGGTGTGAAATTCATTCCTTCATACCATTATTATTATTATTTTCTTGTTGGGGACGCCGGCACCGCCGAGCGAACGATCCGACCGCATCTTTTGCCGCCCACTTCGCTCATTTCCCCGAAATCTCCTCCTTGCGGTTTGGATTGGGTATCCCAGCAGTCTTCACGGCGCCCCGTCGAACCTTCTTGTTTCCTTGCAGAAGCTTACTATCTGATCCACATTCAGATGTTCTATGTCTTCTTCTTCTAGCCTATCGGTGCCCATAATTTCCCATCTTGTTAACGAATACATGGGGCACTCAGCTAGTAGGTGGAAGCTGGTTTCTTCTTCCTCCATGCATTCTGGGCATAATGGGTCATCCATTACTCCTATCACTGTTAGGTGCCTGTTGAGGCGACAGTGTCCTGTGATGATCTCTATGACAAGCCTCATGTTTGCTCTGGTAAGTTTGACCAGTCGGCTTGTCCTTTTCGCATCCATTCCCCTGATGAAGATCTTCGACTGTCTCATGCCTATCGAGGACCTCCATCTGAGGTTGGTTTCTACTGTTATGTTTCTAGTAATTACTCCTTTCGTGATCTTATGAGCGATCGGAAGCCATGGCTCCGGTCCGATCACGCATTCGTCAGCCCCTTCCCGGGCTAGTTTGTCCGCTAGTTCGTTGCCCGGGACTCCCTCATGTCCGGGGACCCAGGCAACGTGGACTTCAGTTCTTTCCGCCAGCTTTTCGAGTGATTTTTTGCACTCCTTGACTGTTGCTGACATTGTCTCTACTTTATTTAGGGCTTTCAATGCTGCTTGACTGTCACTGTAGATAGTCACCTTTTTTATGTCTGTATGGCGATGTATAGTTTGCGCACACTCTGTGATGGCGCATATTTCCGCCTGAAAGACACTTGCGAATTTGCCTAACCGTATTGATCTATTAATCTCCGTTCCATTTGCACATTGTATGTGCACTCCGGAGCCGGAGAGCTTAGTAGATTCCTTTCTAGAGCCGTCAGTGTAGCAGATGACGCCTCCGGTGTCTTCCGTCTGCCAGCTCTCTCTTTGTCCTATATGTATTCTATACTTTTTGTCAAAAACCCTCTCCTTCTTGATTAGGTCATTGTTAGAGAGAATCATTGACAATTTGTCTTCGTGTTTCTTATTGATACTAGCATGTCCGCCATCTTGAGGATTACCTCTCCATAGGCCCACGCTTTTCAATTTAAACCATTGTTCAATTGCTTTCTTTTTAATTTCTAGATCCAGAGGATGGAGTCCCAATACGATCTCTAGCGCAGCTGTGGGAGTTGTCCTCATAGCGCCTGTTGTCATCAGGGCTGCCAGCCTCTGTACCTTGTCTAATTCTATTTTGTTTGTCTTGTTCGCTGCCTTGTGCCACCATACTATGGCCCCGTGCAGTATTCTGGGTAGGATAATTGATTTATATATCCATATGACTGTTGCTGGTTTCGTTCCCCAGGTTCTTCCTATTGCACTTTTACATTGCATCAACGCCATTTTGGCTTTAGTGCATGTGTTCTTTATGTGAGTCTTAAAAGTCAATTTGCTGTCCAGTGTGACTCCCAGGTATCTGATATTCTCAACCACCTCCAGGGTGTGGTTGTTCAGTCTCACCGGTCCAAAATTGTCTTTCTTCCTTTTATTCGTAAATGTCACTACCTTTGTCTTGTCGGGATTCAAGTTTAACCCTTTGCTTTTGCACCATGTTAGAGCTACCTTCAGTCCTCTATTCATGATGTCGCACATAACACTTGGCACCTTGCCGGTGACCAGTAGCACGCCGTCGTCGGAATATGCCTGTGTGTATATGTGCAAGCTGTTAATTTTCTTGATAAGTTCATCTATTAGCAGGCACCATAGTAAAGGCGATAGGCATCCTCCCTGTGGGAAGCCTCTGCTTGCCTCTACTTTTAGGGTCACGCCTGCCATCTCTGCCTGTATCAGTCGGTGCCTCAGCATTAGTTTCACCCATTCTGATATGTCTTTATCTATTCCTTCGCGGTCGAGGGTAGCTTCTATCGATTCGGGAGTGGCCATGTCGAAGGCTCCCTCGACGTCAAAGAAGCACCTAGTGCATATTCCTTATTTTCTATCGATCTCTGCACCCTGTTCACCAGGTTGTGGAGGGCTGTATCCGTTGATCTGCCCTCCATGTACGCATGTTGATTTAGGTGCAGAGGTGATTCACTTTTATCTATTTGTTCTCTTATTATCCTGTCTAGTATTTTTTCCAATGTCTTGAGTAGGAAAGAGGAGAGACTGATACACCTAAAGGCCTTTGCCTCCTGGTAAGATAATTTACCAGGTTTCGGTATGAAGACTGCTCTGACCTCTCTCCATTTCTTTGGGATGTATCTTGACTTAATGCTGCTGTTGTACAGAGCAAGTAGGTCTTCGCTTATGTGGTTTATTACCGTTTGCAGCATCTTCGGAAGTATCCCATCTGGTCCAGCAGCCTTATAAGGCTGGAACGATTTGACACTCCATCTCAGATGTTCCTCTGTTATACAACTATCCAGCATTACGCTCTCGATGTTAACTGAGTCGACTGGCGTTGTGTTATCTGTGTGTCTCTTGCATTCGGGGAAGTGAGTTTTCAGCATGATCTCCAGAATCTTTTCGGGATCAGTCACTAATTCTTCCCCGTTCTTTATGCTGCCTAGTTTGCAGGAGTTGACCTTGGAGAGCGTTTTCATCAGTCGTGCAGCATCTGGTTGCTTTTCGACCCCCTCACAAAACGCTCTCCAACAGTTCCTACTTTCCTTTCTGCATTCTTTTTTGAACGAATTTATTTCTCCCTATATGCTCGCCAGCTTTCCTCATCCCCTTTTTTGAGGGCTTGTCTAAGGGCCCGGCGAGCTTTTTTCCTTTTCTTATCTAGTGTTTTTGTCCACCATGGTTGTCCTTTGCCCGGTTTGATCTCCCTTAGAGGACATGCCTTGTGATATGCCTCTCTCAGGGTTTCGTCCAGCCTATTGGCTTCCCGTTCTATATCACTGGTGCTTCTTATCGGGATTTTCTGACTAGGGTTCCAGTTTTCCTTCACATAGCTTTCGAACTTAACCCAATCAGTTTTCCTCGCGTTTCTTATCATTACATTTTCAATATTGCTCTCCAAACTGAAAGTGATTCTCCTATGGTCTGACATAGAGTCACTTTCGTCCACTTTCCAGTCACTAATGTGTCGGCTTATTCTATCAGTTGCAACAGTAATATCCAACACCTCTCGCCTCGTTCGTGTAACAAAAGTGGGTGTGTTTCCCATATTTATTATTCCTAAATCTGAGGCACTTATGAAGTCTAAAAGTAAGTCTCCCTTTTTGTTGCAGTCCGTGCTGCCCCAGGCAACATGATGTGCGTTGGCATCACAGCCTACAATAATAGGTATGCACTTACCCTGGTATTTTTCTGTTAATTCTCGAAGTTCTTGTGTTGGCGGCTCGAAGTCTCTCTCGCTTGGTAGATAGGCTGAGACTAGGAGTACCCTTTCCTTCTCCTTTCGCGTTTGTAGCGTTAATTCAACGCTCGCGAGGTCACTGTTCCTTCATACCATAGACAACATTGTTTAAAAATGATTATAAAGGAGTTCAGTACAAAATAAGAAAAAAACTAAAAAAAGTCAGCTTCTTTACTCTTCTATATCTGTGGCTGCTTTAACAGATTGGACGACCTATAACAACCACTATTTTACTGGGGTAAGACAGACTGACCTTGACTTAAGACTAGACTTGACTAAAATTTAGAGGACAGGGACGTTTTAGATAATAAGAAAAGTGATTGAAGAATTTTGAATTAAGATTTTACTAAAAGAGCTCAACAACCAGGCCATAAGATAAATAAAAAAAATTGGGTACTGTCAATTAGCGCGCAACAGCGCGATACTAGCTGCTGTGCTGGGACTTTTGGCGCGAAGGTGAGCAGGGACGCACGGTTGTCGTATATTATTTTCAAAAACTAGTGTAAAATTCGTGTTTTTGTGTTTCATAATGGTGGAATATTAAACACAAAAATAAAGAGTTCGGAAGTGCATTAGTTAAAGAAAGTGATATATTGCAATGAATAGCGGTGATGTTTGTGATAGTGACAAATTTCCATAGAGAGCTGCAATAAGGGATCCACTGCCTTATTGGGGTACGGACTAGGACCTAGGACTGAGGGCTTGACATCGACAAACGACTAGACAGGACTAAAACAAAATAACAAGAAAATATTAAATACTGAAGACTAGGCTGTATGGACTAAGTTTCCTTTGCCTACCCAAGATGGGCGAAGACAACTAAAAAAAAATTGCTTTGCTGTCTGTCAGCCTGTCAGTTGCGTGCGCCGACTGGCCGATTGCCGATTCTGTCTAATTTATCTGTGGTTGGTTATTCTTGTAGGAAAATCGGAGGCGGTCGTAAATTATGTACCAATTCCATTGTTTAGATTTTATTTAAATTTAAGGATAATCTAAGGTTAATAATATAGTACTGTAAATAATATACTTTTCAATAAATTGTATTAGAATAATCACTAAAATGCAACGTCGTAGGGGACCAAACTTCACGTATGTGAGCGGATTTGTGAAATATATGATTTTTGTGTTAAATTTTGTATTTTGGGTGAGTTATAATCGATTGATGTATTTTAAGAGTTAAATATATACACGGTAGTGCTGGAAAGTTAACATATTGGCATATTTAATACACGAAAAGAGTGAAATTTTGTAATTTCATTCAACATTGTGTCTGTGTGAATCATTGTTTTCAATCATCTGAGCATCAGAATCCCACAGTTTATTTCTGTTCTACACATCCGTTTTCATTGTTTAGATTTTACAGCAATAGTAGTAATTGTGGCTATTGTTTATTAATTAATTTATTAATGTCTAGACAAAGAGGAAAACATGAATGAATAGATATATATAAATTAACTCAATAAATATTATATTTTATGTTATATTTTGTTTACTATCTGGATTTGGTATTCATAAAAGGAACAGATTTACAAAAAATTATTCCTGAGAAAAGTCAATTGAGATCCCTAAGGCTATCCATCTGAGAACACACCCAGCACCCAGGTCTCCTGGCCAAGTGGAGATGTAAGAGCAATGTGTGCTTTAAGGCGGTCTGGAATTTAAGAGAGAATTTCTACACATATAAAAAAATATTGTAACACTGCACTATTAAAAATTAAAAGTATTTTTTTTTAAGTTAGTTCCCTAAGTTAAGTCACTATGCTTCAAAGGGGGCCTTTAAGGTTTATAAACGGTTGGCAATGCGAGTGCTGCACCTCTGGTGTTGCAAACATCCATAGGCAACGGTGACCACTTTCCATCAGGTGGGCCTTACGCTGTTGATGTTTTTGGACTGGACTTAATATATTTTCTTTTTATGTTACTGTATTCTGTTGCTTCTAAACCCTACCTTGATTTAATACCAGGGGTTTACTTTTATTGACTCCTGCTTGACAACCGCTGTCTGAACTCCCTGTCTTGCCTCATCTGTTAGTCAGCAAGTGCTCTCTAGGAGGTGAGGTCACTTGGGCTCCAGACAGTAGTTACATTCACATCAACCCATTTTTAGGTTTTTGGTGCAGATTAGGAACTAGAATAAAATATAATTGAAGTATAGAATAGAACTATAATATGTATTGTTTTTATTTGCGGTCCCCGGGCGTCGCAAGAGGCAACTAGGACAAGCGCTTGGATGATAATGATTACATATTGTTTTTAATTGCTTAAAAATGGAAAAGTCAAAAGTAAGCAGATACCCAGACGTGCATGTATGAAGCTATTGATGAATCTGCAAGAAGCAACAGAAATATGCATGATCTGTCCTCTCTGAGGGATATAGCGTGAAGCGTCAGGGATATAGTGGAAGATAGTTAGTTAGTTTTAGTATTTATAATGTATACTGGATTCCATATTCCCTACTTTTGGATAAATGTGTAAAGCAATTAGTATGCTAATTTTATAATATAAATTTTATTAAAGTAAAACAAGTTAAAGTTGCTAAGTTAAATTATACATGGCTCTAATCATACTCTTAAACATCGATTCCAATACATTGAAGAATTTCCGTTTGGAACCATAGTTCTGGTAGCTCATTGAATCAGAGCATTGCCTTGGTTAGACAAAAGTCACTCGGTTCAAGTCCCATCCTGAACCAGGTTGTCTTTTTTTAATCAAATTCTTTACTTTTTTGGATATAACATGGATGTCATGCTAAGATGAGCATTGTAAGCATCACAATAATGTTCCTAATGTTTATTGTGGCAAGAATTTCATGAAATTTCTATTACAGTTGCTGGGTGGCTTGACAATTGCTGTTGGACTGTATGCATTCATTGATAAATGGCAAGCAACAGGACTTATAAAGGTATGTTGAATTTTACTCAGCCAAGGAATTTTTCTAGACAGATGTATTATGTGGAGCTTGTATGCTGAGGTATGGGTGGGTTATAATAATAATAAATATTGTGAGACACTTTTTACACAGTGCCATCTAAGCTATAAGCTTGTACTATGGGATATAGACTACTGATATACATACTTATATACTACTAAATACTCGTACATGCATACCATACTACGCAACCAACATTTGTGGACCACACAAATATTTGTTCCGACCCGAGGATCAAACCTGAGACCTCAGCGCGGCAGTAGCATACACTACCATTGCGTCATTGGCAGTTAGTCATCGAGGGTTGAGCCTGAAATATAATATAAACATCTGTAGTGAACTCAATACTAAGGGCCGTATTTTAGAACGTTACTCAATACTCAAGAAGCGCTTGAGGCTAGTTTTGCCATACAAATACTACTCTCAAGTGTTTCTTGAGTATTAAGTAACGTTTTAAAATACGGCCCTTAGAGTTGATAACTTTGATAAATAAATAAATATAATATGAAATTTTAACTAGAAAACTAACGTTATTATCACACATTATAAATAAGTAAACAGGATTACTCACGTTTTTACGACCAGTAATAGACCGACCAGTTTCAGCTGTATTTAGACAGCCTTTTTCAGAGGTGCGAACGCTCTCGCTGCTCGCGCGCTGCGCTTTTTTTTGTTGGGGTATTCGGTGGACGTAGGGTTGCGCCTAGGCACACGTGAGATCCGCTTCACTATCGCTCCCATCCAAACTATTTGGAGCGTCTCTGCATGCATAGCTCACTGTGTCTTCAACAGACTCGCTTTCCACATAACAACGAGCACCACGAAGGCACGGCTTCCATGTAGGAGGTAAACTCCAGCCCCCATCTCTATTAAAATTCGGTTGCCTCCCTATCGCTATGGCTTCTCGAATTTTCCGGGGTATAAAGTGCTTCTCCCGCGACAAGATCTTCACCTTATCAAACCGGATAAAGTGACGCGTATCAGAGCTCAGTGCATGCTCCACCACCGCGGATCCGTTGATATCTTGGTTCTTCATGGAACGTATGTGCTCGCTGAGTCTCGTAGAAACGTTCCGCTTTGTTTCCCCGACGTAACATTTTCCACAATCGCAGGGAATCATATAAACACCGGGGACACCCAGAGGGTTTCCTTTATCCTTTGGAGAGCGCAGTAGATGTCGAAGTTGTGTAAAGGGACGGAAGATCGTCTTGATGCTGTATCTACGGCGTAACAAGTGTCCTACCACATCCGTCACCCCTTTGACATATGGGAGGAAAGCCACCGCTCTCTCCACCGATGCAGGGCGAGTCCGTGCACACGTATTTGCCATCCGCCAACTCTGTCTCCAGTTGTATCCGTTGCTGCACAACACACCCTTCACATGCTCCAGCTCCATTACCAATGCCGATGGTCTCACTTTTACTCCTCCACTTCGCACGGTCTTACACATGACATGACGTCCCCTGTCATGTGTAAGACCGTGCGAAGTGGAGGAGTAAAAGTAGCAAAGCGGGCGCCGTGAGACGCAACTGGGAAGTACTCTAGGATGATGATGATGATGATGGCTGACACTTAGTGGAACTTACTACACATCTTGAATGAAAACACTTTAATATATCTTTGTTCCGATTCAGATCAATGAAATTGTTTGTAACTCCAAATTAACAGCTTTTCACTAAATGCAAATGAAAGTACGCCTATATACACATAAAAAGAAACAATTTTTACAACTTTTGTCTCTCTGTCTGTTCGCAACAAAGCTAATTTCTGAAACGGCTGGAACAATCTTAACGAGAATGTCACTGACAGACAGCTAATGTTATAACGTATAACTTAGGCTATATTTTTAACTCCGTTTTCCCGCTGAAACTACGCGGGGCGTCCGCTAGTATAACAATAATATTGATTGTACCTCCATGTCTAATTCATTTATCGAATAACTATAAATCATTAATATAGGTACCTACTAAATATTTATTTTCCTTACTGGGCCATAAATAACATGGCATGAGTAGAATTATACTTATAAATCGTTTTCATTTTACTTCTAAATCAATTAACTATTAATGACTAGAGGATGTCTCGTGGTTTCACTCGCGTAATTGCCATTCCCGTATGAATACCGGGATTAAATGTAGCCTAAGTTACTCCTCATAACATTAGCTACCCGCCAGTGAAAGTCCCAAAAAATAAACCATTTACAATTTACTATTCTTTTAGCTCTTGAAATCTTCTGAAAGGCCGGACTCTTACCTCGTTGGGGCCTATGCGCCTATGGAAGTGTATGCTTCTTCCCACCCGTTCTGTGGTTGTGCTCAGTAATACTATGTTCCTTCACACGTCCAGTGACATCGATTGCGATGTCAAGTCACGCATTGCTGCCGCGTGGGCCAAATGGCGGGAAATGACCGGTGTCATGTGTGACCCTAAAATGCCGATCCGGTTGAAGGGACAGGTCTACAAAACCATTATTAGACCTGTCCTTTTACATGGCAGTGAGACGTGACCGATATTGGAGCGACACAAGCAGGAGCTGCGTGTCACGGAAATGAAGATGCTGCGGTGGATGTGTGGAGTCACGCGGACGGACCGCGTGAGGAACTCTCGCATCCGCAGCAGCCTTCACGTCCGTGACATTGCAGACAAGTTGCAAGAGTGTCGCCTTCGTTGGTATGGTCACGTCTTGCGGCAACCGCCGGGCTACGTAGGAAACAAATGTCTGGCCATGTCAGCCCCGCCGGGTCCCGGTGAGAGGGGAAGACTCAAGAAGTGCTGGCTTGACGTCGTAAGGGATGACATGCGTGCCAATGGTCTCACTACAGGGAATGCCGACGACAGAGCAAAGTGGAGGAGAAAATGTAGGAAAGCGGACCCCGGGCGTCGCGAGACGCAACTGGGACAGACGCTCGGATGATGATGATACTGTTCCCTAAGAATAGTCAGAGTCAATTCACTAATGGACCTGATTAAACAACATTTGGAATGCAGACCACCGGGCATTGTAATTGCTGACGATTGAAAAAAGATTGTCATGAGTTTTATTGCCAGATTCTTCCTCGGGCTCTACCTATTTTGCGAATCTGGCAGTAAATGTAAATGTAGAAGCAATAATCTTGACGTTCATAAGTGTTTGTGACCTACATGAATAAAGATATTTTCATTTTACTTGGCGACGGTACCTCCTTGGTTCAACAATTCATCTTGCACACCGTTCAGTTCGTCTGTCGGTATCCATGGAAATATGATTCATTTGTGTAACAATGATCTCATGTTTTGTGAGTCATCTTTAGTTGTAGAGAGTTTGCACAAAAACGTTACGGTTGGATATAAGTTTTCATTTAAACAGTAGGTACCTATGGCTAGTACTGTATTGTATTATCTTGGGTATCACATACATTGCCCCGTTACCGGCTTTGTATGTATGGAAGTTGTTGTACCTTTTAATATTCAGTTTGTTAGTGAATGTCTTTTTTGTAAGTTATTCAAAGTGTTGAACAAAATAATAAAAAAAAAATCTTATATGATAATACGGGGATATAATATATTTCGATGCCATGGATGCGACACATAGGTGCAGAGTTTGACAGCTACTATCATGATCGGCAAGGATACGTACTGTAATTTGAAGGCCACCTTTGGTGGAATATTGTATGGCCAACTGAAGACATTTAGAAAGCACTAGACCGCGCTTTTGAGAGAAAGCATATTGCCGACAACCTGAGGGACGCTTTCGAAGCCTTGCTGGCCATGATAGCAGCTGGGTGGAATGTCGGCGTATGGTACGGTACGCCTCTGCCATCCTTTCTGGGATGAAGCCGTAACTGAACAATTTCAATAATCTTTAAAAGTGCTAAATAGCTGTGAAGCAAAACTTTTTTCACGGGTATTTAAACATTTACAAAACTTAATTACCTTTTGGAAAAAGTGTAAAGACCTTTTGGAAAAAGGCCATGTCAAGGGACCCTTAACTGGCGAGCGTGTATGAAAACATTCATGAAAGTAGAAGAAGCAAAAGTGGTATGTCAGGATCGTAGCAAGTGGAAAAAGCCATAGTCCCTGCCTACCCCGATGAGAAACAATCGTGATAATATGTATATTATGTACAATAGTATGTAAATACAAGTTCACAAAAATTATTTGAGGCAACCCAGTAACTTCACAATGTCACAACTTCAACATGATCACGGCATTTTATCGTCTTTGGTAACTAAAGATGACAATGTGATGGTTATTATGACTATGTGCTGACTATTCTCGGATTGCAGAGATTGAATTACAAAATGTATACTCCCGCATATAGTGCCCTCAGTGGAGACGGCAATAAGTTCGCCCCCTAATAAGTGGGATGAACAAATTACTGGAGTAGGAGTAAGGGTAGGCCAAGACTTAAATATGAAGACCAAGTGAGCAGATTGCTCAAAAACGGAAAAGTCTAAAGTACTCGGAATCCCTGACGTGCGTGTATGAAGCGATTGATGAATCTTGAAGAAGCGAAAGAAGTATACATGGATCGCGAAGCCTGGCGATCTGTCCTCTCTGACTACCCCGTCAGGGATACAGCGTGAAGATAGTATATAACAAATTACTGGCAAAGTATTGGTGTTAATTCACCTCTGCCTACCCTCTCAGTGAGCGGCATTGAATTTATATTAATGCTGTGGGTTCCGTTTCAAATTCGCGTTTCGGTATCTCTATTTTACTTTTATTTTCCATCTCATTGGAGGGACACTTCGCCAAACCTTCGCCTGTAGAGTAGCAGGTGTATCACTTGCAGTTGAGATTGACCTAGCAACGAGGGTGGTATTGCCGTTAGTACTATTAATTATTCTGTGGTATTGGTACCGCCCCAGTATATCAAATCTAATTAATACCACAAAGACATGACATACATTTATATTTGACTGCCTCGGTGGCGCAGTAGTAGTGTATGCGACTGCCGCGACTAAAGTCCAGGGTTCGATTCTCGGGTCGGAAAAAATATTTGTGTAATTGTTTGTTTCGGAGTTTGGGTGTTTCCTATATATATAGCCACCGGTTGTTTCACTTGTGTCGCACGTTAGGTGCATATCTAAAACTATGTATGTATTTAGAAATATATAAGTATGTTTATCAGTCATCTAGATTCCATATCACAAGCTTACTTTGGGTCTTGAAACAGATACAGTCCCACAATATATGACTACCTTTATTTATTTTTCTTTTATAAATTTCCAGTTGGATACAGTGTACGACCTGATGCTGAACATAAGCCTGCTAATTGCCATGCTTGGGGGAGTAGTTTTTATAGTAAGCTTCGCTGGATGCGTTGGTGCCTTGAGAGAGAATACCTGTCTGCTTAAATTTGTGAGTTTTGTTTTGATAATAAGAATCCTTGAACTTCATAATACTAACGAACAGAATATTAAGAAAGACCATGTTATTTTGTTAATATGTGCTTAATACGCCGATAGGGTCATAGCCTCTAGGCATACTACGGAACTGATAAGACACTTACATTCTTATTGTATTAACTGATTACAGCAGAACTGACGAAACAAGAAAGACTTTGATTTTTTACAAACTTTACGCCAAAACGAAATTCCTGCTGGGAGGCCATGGACGATCGATACTCTACATATTATATCACTAGATGACCCCCACAGCTTCGCCCGTGGAATATTTCGACCTCCCGTCGCATCTATTTGATCCCGCCGCGTATAAATTCTACAATGATGCATAAAAATTTGCCCGATTTGTCGACATTTATGACTACTGCTCTGCTCCCCTGTGTAGTAGCGTAATGATATATAGCCTATAGCCTTCCTCGATAAATGGGCTATCTAACACAAAGAGATTTTTTCAAATCCTACCAGTAGTTCCTGAGATTAGCGCGTTCAACCAAACAAACAAACAAACTCTTCAGCTTTATAATATTAGTATAGATTCACTCTCTGTCTCGGTTTTCCCGAACTTCTACTGTATGGGGTTCTGCAAAAAGGCTTTTCGAAGGCTTCTGCAGTGTAGGCAGCGTGAGTCTAGCAGCTTTGCCAAACATCCTGTAACTGTCTTGAAGGGTGACGCCTGTATGCAATCAAATTCATTAAAAAAAAAACTTTTCGTACTTATTTAGGCACCGCACACTAAGACAGCTGCGCTCAAGTAAATATTTGTTCTGTCTGAGTTACATTCCTTGATACAACACTGCAAGGTCATAATGCCCGATGATATTGAAAATATAAATGTTAATAGAATTTTAGACATTTGTTGATTTCCGCGCTTCGCCCGCACGATGTAATTTTTCCGTTGCTGTTCCCGTTTACCACAGAGACTTGTATCCGGGATAAATAGTAGCCTATGCGTTATTCTGATGTGTAAGCTATATATTATTGTAAAGTTTTATCAACTCCATTCAGTAGGGTTTGCGTGAAAGAGTAAGAAACATACATCCATACATTCTTTTAAAAATTCGCGTTTATAATATTAGTAGGATAAAACAAACGATTTCTTTGCGAGTTGCTCGGTTTGGTTGCCATCTTATCGGAACCAGAACTATCCAGCAGATCCACTTGAACCTCCTTTTCTTCTTACAGTATTCTCTTTGCCTCCTGATTCTCTTTCTGGTAGAGATGGGAGGTGCTGTATGCGGCTTCGTGTTTCCTCGGTCGCTACACGGTCTACTGGAGCTGAGCTTCACAGAGCGAGTGGTCCATGCCTATAGAGATGATCCAGACTTGCAGAATTTTATAGACTTTGCTCAAAGCGATGTAAGTAGACTTCGCTGGTTATTTAATATACTTTTCACTTCTCATGCTCTGAAAGTGCTAATTTGTGCAGGATATAGGCAGTACAAAATCGAATTTTGTATACAAGTGCATTAACGTATCTACACATACATTAATGTAGCTATATTAAGGCAAAGTAAATGAGCCATGCAGCCATACAGATTTGATTAAAGAAATGTTATGTTATACTACTATTTTATATTCTCGCAATCGAAGTGAATATCAGAGTATATAACTTGTCCACAAAACCATTTTATCATCGACATTACTTTTACCACCAGTCCGATACTACCAGGACTTTAATTGGTCGTACTAATAAGTGTCTAACTAAAAGGTCTTATGCCTTTTAGCCTTTTTGCTACCACCTCAATAAAAAGGCAACGGGTTCAAAATTAAAATCTAAAATTGACACATTTTATTTCTTTATTTATTAAATTTAAATTTCCGTGCTTCGGAAGGCACGTTAAGCCGTTGGTCCCGGTTGCCAGTAGAATGAAAGTGGTTAAGCGTGGTTGAAGGCCATATGGGCGGCTTGAAAAATTTCAACAGCAGGTCGCCACAGCCTGCACCTGTCTATTTCAACACGCACTGGGCTCACCACCCGTTACGTGGGACAAAAATGCATACGGTGAAATGTGGGCGTATAGTATGCCTTTGCCTACCCCTTCGGGGATAAAGGCGTGGCAATATGTATGTATGTATGTATTACTTTAAAAATGGTTCGTATTGTGGCGACATAAAATGATCGTCTTAAATGAAAAGATGGTGAAGAATTTCAACTTGGTTCGATACGGTTCGGGTAGTTCAGTGGCTAGAACATTGCCCTGATTAGGCAAAGGACACGGGTTCAATCCCCGTCTCGAATCGAATTGTCTTTTGTCACTTTATTAAAAAAATATGAGAAATTTAGCATAAAAATTGCTTTAAAAAAATTATGTACGAATTTATTTTTGTTTTTCAGTTCCACTGCTGCGGTCTCACTTCAGACGGCTACCTCGACTGGGCAAAGAACGAATATTTCAACTGCACATCTCCTTCTGTCGAACGGTGCGGGGTTCCGTTCTCGTGTTGTATCAACGCGACGGACATATCGTCCGGGCTCGTCAATATTATGTGCGGCTATGGTGTACAGAATTATGCTGTAAGTTTTTTTTTAAATAAATTTCGAAGTATTCTTCTTTATACATGCTTGACTTGGAAAGTAAGCTGGGTAACTTTCTTTCCTCTCGCCCGATTACTCCTCCCGAGTTACGTTGCTGACAAATAAAATGTGTGTTCGCACCTCGAGCACACATTTTCTTTCTCTCATAGCCAGTAGATGGAGCTAAAGAAGTTTTAGTTTAGTTTTTTTTCTATATTTAGCTCGCCATATTGACCTCACTGCCTGATGTATCTGCTAGCTGCCTAAGGAATTAAAGGCCACTCTCACAGTCCACACTATTGATAGTTGCCCTGAACCTTGAAATTTATACCACAGATACAGAACCGTAGAAAAAGACCCTATTAGATACACGACAAAAAGATATTGACAAATTTACATTTTCGCGAAAACATTCAAAATATACATTATTTTTCGGAATTTTCCTTTTACTTGTGCTATAAGACTTTGCTTTTCACCAAAATTGTCAATTCAGGGTAAACAGAAATACCTTTCTGTTTACCCTGAATTGACAATAGTAGGGTCGAAAACCTTTATCTTAGTTCCCGTTGACCTAGAATTAAAGCAAGTTAAAGCACAAATAAAGCAAAAGTAAAAAAGTTGTAAATTAAGACCATTCCCCATACATACATAGTTAACATCAATTAACATAGACCTCTGAGTGTTATGGCCACTCATACAAATTGGAGGGCTAGCTTAATTAGCACCAAACCGGTATTTTTAAAGTGAAACTTCTTTATCGACGTTGAGAGAAATTTAATAGCTGTAATTAAAAGCGTCACGTTTTTTGGTTACGCGCCATGTTGTTTTGAAGTGAAACTTCTTTATCATAAGTGAAACTTCTTTATGTATAACGTATAAGAGAAATTTTATTGCTTTAAAAAAAGTGCATGTATGAAGCGATTAATGAATCTGCAGGCAGCGCAAGAAGTATACATGGATCGCGAAGCCTGGCGATCTGTCCTATCTAACTACCCCGTAAGGGATACAGCGTGAAGATAGTTAGATAAAAAAATTGTAAAGAAGTTTCACTTCTTATCTGTGTACTCTGGTACGCACACATATTTATTTTATTTTGATTTTCCCAGGTGGCTGAAGCAAGCAAACGCGTTTGGACGAGCGGTTGCATCGAGATAGTTCGATCTTGGGCTGAACGCAATCTATACACGATCGCATCGGTCGCCCTTGCTGTGGCACTTTCCCAGCTGTTCGTCATCTACCTCGCCAAGACCCTCGAGGGACAGATAGAGCTGCAAAAGGCGAGGTAACGTAGCACATTTTTTCCAGGGAGTCTGCTATTTCAATCGTGTCGAAATAGAATCGAAATCGTCGCTTAATAGAAAGCCACCGGTACAATTTTGACAGTTTTTCGTAGTCTACTATTACAATCGTACTCCAATAGACTTCTAACGGTCGGCTGATAGAATTCTACTAACAAGTACCGCGCCAGTGACATTTTTCATAGTCTACTAACATTTTGACAGCTTTAAACAGCGATTCTGGTTCTATTCTACGGCTTGTCAATAGTAGACTCGGCCAGGTCCAGGTCTTTGTCATCATGGACGAGTATAAGTGCTACCCTCAGATCGACCAGAGTATGTCTCTCCCGCACGTCAGATAATGCCGTGTGAACGTATCGGCTATATGACATCAAACTTTTACCAATAGTTGCATTTCTTTTTATACATAATTTCATTAGGTAACCCCCCGGACGTCGCCCGTGACATACTTCGAACTCCGTCGACATTTATGACTACTGCTCTGTTCCCCAGTGTAGTAGCGTAATGATATATAGCCTATAGCCTTCCTCGATAAATGGGCTAACCAAAACAATAAAAAATTTTCAACCAATACCAGTAGTTCCTGAAATTTGTGAATTCAACGAAATAAACAAACAAACTCTTCAGCTTTATATATTAGTATAGAATATAGATTTTATTAAGTTAATAAGTAACGCGCCCTTCACTGTCGTAGCGAAGGAAGCAGACAATTTCTAAACCGAAGCCAGTTTCAAAACCGCAAGTGGTAGAAACTTTAAAATTGCCTATGCACGAATTCATGGTGTCTGAATCGAATGCCGCAAACCGTTTGCATCTATCTCTTATGGTTGCTGAAAAATAGATGCATACAAGCGGATGGACTGAGACGTTTTATAAGACTTTTTTCTAGGTCTAGAAGTCTAATATTTGCAACCCAATAGCCCTCAAAGATATTGAGCTTGTAGCTCAGGTTACTTTCTGGGGGTCGAGTCTACTATTTTGCAATACAAAGTCGTTATAGTTCTATTCTATAGCGGTTCTATTGCGATTAGTCCAAAGCTAGGTAATCTACTAAAACTACTATATATTTCGCAATTAAACTGCTCAAGCTGCAGAATAGAGACAAAATAGCTAAGTATTTGGCTATCAAAATATTATTATAGACTACCAAAAATTAAATTAAGAGCTACTTACAGGCATACGTGCATACACGTGTTAATAACATTTTATCGGTGGCCGATAGAATACTATTAAAGTGCAATTGTATTAGTAGACTACAAAAACAATTCATTTTTTTCTGTTGGCTTTCTATTGATCGACGATTTCTATTCTTTTCTGACGCGATTCAATTAGAGACCAAGCCAATTAATATTTGTCCTTATTAGAGACACCATCGACTGGCTTACTTAAAGCTTTTTTTTTTCAAAATCAACAGATTTCATACCTAGTTAGTAATTATAATATGTTTAAAAATCAATATTTTAGTTTTATTCTCTCGGTCTAGACTTGGCCCCTTGGTATTTGTCCTTATTAGAGACACCATCGACTGGCTTACTTAAAGCTTTTTTTTTTCAAAATCAACAGATTTCATACCTAGTTAGTAATTATAATTTGTTTAAAAATCAATATTTTAGTTTTATTCTCTCGGGTCCGATTTGGATCACAACAGTATTGAGAGAAGTACTCAAAGGAGTGTGGACTCTTGTCCATCCACTCCCACTTGAAAATTTCACTACTGTATACACAGATTAAATAATGATAAAAGTCGATACAGTATTTTATGAAGTTAAACTTCTTTATCGACGTTGACAGAAATTGTATAGCTGCAAAAAAAATCGTCATGTTTTTCGATTCGCGCCATGTTGTTTTGAAGTGAAATTTCTTTATTAAAGTATGAGAGAAATTTTTTAACTGTAAAAAAGAAATCGTAAATAAGTTTCACTTTTTACCTGTGTACTCTGGTACACACGCATTTTTTTATATTTGAGCAAACTTTTGACAATTTCCAGAAACATGAAGAGGTTTTAGTCTTGCGCTTCCGATCCCATAGCAGAATTGGAACGAATTTATAGTACAGAAATATGCAATATGTACTTGTTTCAGGTGGCAGACATGAAACAGGGGCACAATGGGCGCCTACCGGGACGAGTGTCGTCGAGCGCTCCTGTAGCCCGCACTCGCGTCCGCTTCCGCGCCCGCTTTCGCCTCCGCTTCCGCTCAGAGCGGGTGTGTAAGCGATGTTCACAAACGCTACTAGTGATGTGCCATTGTGACTTGTGACTCGATTCTCTTGTAGATTTGTGCAACGTCTTACTTTATAGCTATACTTATCATCATCTGAGCGTTAATCCCGGTTTCATCCGAAGCTAGGGGTCTGATTTTCTATTATAGCTATACTATATCGTGTTGATTGATATGAATATAATCTATATACTATGTATATCGTGATAGGACCAGCATTTTAACCGATCTCAAAATGGGGAGATTTTCAGGAAACTGTCATTTATTGAAAAAAAAATAGAATTATTGTCAATACAATTTAGTGTTAGCTTAGAATTTAATATTTGCCAATTTAATATTTATGGACTTACTAACTGAAAAATGTTTGTGCCATTCATGTAGGTGTAAAACCTGGCGATATATTAGAAGAAGAATAAGAAAGATACATCTGCTGTTTCGGTAAAGTGTCATCTCTTTCGCACGAAACGGTAATCGTCTAACTAAGTTACATTATTTAGTGTGCGAAAGAGATGACGCTATAATGACACTGTAAACATCGAATGTCTCGTTCTAAATTCGATGGGCATTATTTATAACCCATTTTTGCTGAGAATTTTATTTATTGCTGTTGAATAAGCAGTACTTCAAGTCTTTTTACACAAGCGTCATTCCCAAGCCTTTAAATTCGGGAACTTCGGAGTCTAAGGTCTTTTCAAGTTCTCTCACTCTTCGACCTCAGGCATCCGAAAGTGAGACCATTGGCGTGTCAATCTTTACGACGTCATGACGTTGGTGCCTTCCTTTCTTTATGCAAACCGGTGCGATGAAAAATGCCGTGCAAAATACCGTGATTCAATGACTTCGCTAGCATTATTTCCCGTCCCAATGGTAGCTACGTACACTAACTGATGCCCGCAGTTTGGCCCGCGTGGTGATAAAATATGCCGGTGGCGCAGTAGTAGTGTATGCGACTGCCGCGCTGAGGTCCCGGGTTCGATCTCCGAGTCTGGACAAATATTTGTGTGATCAACAAATGTTGGTTTCGGAGTTTGGGTGTTTCCTAGGTATAATATAAATATCAGTTGTCTAGATCGCATAGTACAAGCAACATAGTTTAAGCTCTGTTAGGCTAGATGGCGCTGTGTAAAATAAGGGTCCCGCAATATTACTTTATTTATTTTATTTATATCGCGTATCCCACAGGGCTATCCTTAAAAGATAGACAAAATGCTAGCGCGGACTTCTCCGTAGGCGTATAAAAAGGAATATAATATCGTTGTAATTGCCTCCAAAATCGACTAGACAGTTAAATTAAAATTATAAACTAGATTGCGTTCATCTTCGTTTACTTTGATTATTTAAGCTAATAGTGATTGACGGATACGCCTTTATCTCCGAAGGGGTTTGCAGAAGTATATAAAATCCACATTTCACCGTATGCCTATTTGTCCAAGGTAGCAGGTATGTAAACAATCCATTATAAACTAATAATGCTAATAGTAATGTGGTATATTATTTATACAATTTATAACTGTCCATGCAATTTTAGAGGCCATAGTACATTGCGTTATCTCTTAGAAACCCTAAGACGTAGCATTTTCAATGGAAGATGATTCGATGAAATCTTATAAAATTAATAATTCAAGAGAATGTATTTATGTATTATTTTGTTTTTACATCTAAATCTACCGATGTTGACAAATTTATATAGACAACGAGTTGACGTCTGCGGCTTCGCCCGCTTAGAGAAGTTTTACCGTTTCCGTTTCCCACAGGAATTCGTTTCCGGGATAAAAAGTAGCCTATGTCCGTCTCCTGGCTCTAATCTACCTCCCCACCAATTTTCAGCCAAATCGGTACAGCCGTTGTTGAGTTATAAATAGTGTAACTAACACGACTTTCTTTTATATAAAGAAAAACCGCAGGGATAACTTTTAAGGCTTTAAAAAGTGATACTATATTTGAAGTACTGATTATTCTACATAATAAAAATATATTATGAATACTATCATAAGCTCATAAATACAATTCTAATGTCTTCTCACATTGTAAATTATTGCTATATCCTTTGCTCATATGAAACGGTCTTAATGTTTTTTTAATATTTAAGAATCACCAGAGTACCTAGTAAGTTATTGGACATGCTACCTCACTATCCAAGATTGCTATCCCGCTTTCGATTATTTTACGACTCACGCCTCAAACGTTCGTGGGGTAGGTTGCATAGATGTAGAAACATTGCGGTATGACAGAAGATGTAGTGACTAAGATAGAAAAAGGGATGCTTAAATGGTTCGGACACGAGAGGATGGATGAAAACAGACTGACGAAGCAGATATATGTGGCGAGAGTGAATGGGCAAACTGCTAGGGGTAGACCTCAAAAAACGTATGTCAATTATATCGAAGACCTTTTGGAAAACGGCCATGGGGCCGAGTCTACTATTGACAAGCCGTAGAATAGAACCAGAATCGCTGTTTTTAGCTGTCAAAATGTTAGTAGACTATCAAAAATATCACTGACGCGGTACTTGTTAGTAAAATTCTATCGGCCGACCGATAGAAGTCTATTGGAGTACGATTGTAATAGTAGACTACGAAAAGTAAAGTACCGGTGGCTTTCTATTAGGTGTCGATGTCGATTCTATTTCGAAACGATTGAAATGGCAGACTCGGCCTCCTTCCTGGTCATGAGTTCTCTTAACCGGCGAGCGTGTTTGTAAACATTTATGAAAGTAGCAAAAGCGAAAGTTGTATGCCAGGATCGTAGTAAGTGAAAAGCTATGGTCTGTCTACCCTGATGGGAGGCAGGCGTGATGATATGTATGTAGGTGGAGAAACATTTTCAGTTGTAGTTGAGTTAGCATGCTTGAATATATAGGCAGCGTGCTCAATAACTTACGACTCACTAGTATAAAATATATTTGTGTTATAACTATTGGTTTTTAGGTAGCAAATTGCCAACTATGTTAGCTTTTGTTTACAATCCAAATTTGTTATAAATATTTGACTTTGCTCAATTTTTCGCATATGGTTAGATTGTGGAATGAACTCCCTGCCTGGGTTTTCTCCAACGTCCACAGTATGGGGTTCTTCAAAAGGGGACTTTGAAGGTTTTTACAGGGTCGTCAGCGCGACTGAAAGATATAGTTTGAGAAAAATTTCTATCTTATATGGTGACCACTTTCTATCAGGTGGGTCGTATAATTGTCTGCCATCTCAGTAATATCAAAAATAAACTACATTCGAACGCCAAAAGAAAGGAAGGTTCTTAATTCGGTTGATATATTTTTTACTTGAATCACATTAATATAAAAAAAGATGTGTGTGTAGCAGAGTACATACGACATTTTTTTACAGCTATAAAGTTTTTCTTATACGTCGTTAAAGAAATTTCACTTATGATAAAGACGTTTCACCTCAAAACAACATGGCGCGTAACCGAAAAACGTGACGATTTTTTTTTATAGCTATAAAATTCTTACAACGCTGATAAAGAAAATATTATTACAAATAACACGGTATAACATGTTATTTCAGTTGAAAAATATGACGACTTGAAACAGACTTAGTCGGTGCAACAGAGTCGAAACAGTGGGCAACTGGGGTTTCTATTTTTCTGTTGCTTTATGTTTCGACCCTGTTGCACCGACTGAGTGTTTCAATACGATATTTTTTTTGAGCCCATCATCACTTATAATCATCACATAATTATAGGTTACCTCAGTTCTGAGTATAAATATTAGAATTGAATTCACACTTGAATTGGTCAAACAACAGGCGATTATACTAGACTGATAAATTATTTGAGAAAACCTCAGTGTTCTAATGTTATGAAAAATTGTATTAAGTAAATTTGTTTTGTTGCAAACATCTAAATTGTTGTATTTTTTATTGCTGATTTGCTCAATAATGTGTAAAATAAATTATATAAAGGTACTGAATATAAACTGATTTTGTGGTAATTTAAAGCGAACAGTGAAAAGGGGGTTAGTACTGTGTTATTTTCTTGTAATGAAGTAATTTGTGACTAGGTTACATCAGTGTTGCACTTTCATAAAAAAACACCCAAATTAAAACTAAACAGTTAGTTACCCATATTTACTATAACAGTTGTGTTCAATATCCCCTTATAAATTTTCTATTTCATAGCCCATTTTTGACAAAGTGGCTTTTTTTGGTCATTGTTCAACAAAAAATTACAAATTACATAGCATCACAACTTTAAATCATTTAACAATCCTACTAATATTATAAATGCGAGTTTGTGAGAATGGATGTTTGTTACTCTTTCACGCAAAATCTACTGAATGGATTTTGATGAAACTTTACAATAATATAGCATACACATCAGAATAATACATAGGCTACTTTTTAACCCGGGAACAAGTTCCTGTGGGGAACGGGAAAATTTCACCACACGCGGAGCCGCGGGCGTCAACTAGTTAAACATAAAAGAAGAGGTTTAACTTGACTGTAAATTTTTTTTATATTTGTTAACTCAGCAGAGCTACATTTAAAAAAAATGTTTTTTTGATTTCTCGTCAATGAAATCCAGTTCATCAATATAATCAGCCTATGGCAGTCCACTTCTGGACTTAGTCTTTTCACATCCAGTCAATTCCTGCTACTTTTTCTAATTCGTTCGGTGTCCAATGATAGTGTTTTTTTTTTTTTCAAAACAAATTCATCCCTCTAAATTTTTAAAGACTAGATCGCATTCCTTTATTCATTTTTTTTTCAAATACTGTTGATGTTAAACCTTATGTAAATTTATTACCTGATGGTAGTGGTAGTCACGTGTTCTTATGTATAGAATGTCATTATGTTCTCGGAGTTAGGAGCTAGGATTGTTTATACGTAGCTAGAGGCAACCACTTAAAAATGTAAAGTATTCGTCCTTTTCCGAAAAAAAGACTTGTCACAAAAAAAATACAGACTGTCTTTTTTATAAAGGCAAGTGGTAGAAGTTTTTGAACGTTTTCGAATGAAAGACTTGTATGAAAGAATTAAATGTAGTCTTTTTTTACTTGAACAGCGATAGAGTCTGTAAAACTCTCACCTTCTCTTTCTCACGCTATTCGTCATGGAAGTCATGATTGTGTTCATATTATAATATAATAATTACTCAAGTGTAATATTAAACATACTATATTTGACATTAAAAGCCATATATTAATTTAAATTACATATCTTTTACATTATAATAGAGATATAGACTAAATTGTAATATTATAATTCCATTAAAATGTGATTAATTTGTAAGTCTAAGTTAAATTTACTTAAGAAGTTATACCCGTTAATTTTAACATAGCAATATGGGTAGGCAGAGTACTATACGCCCATATTTCGCCATTTTTATAATATCCTACTTACGTGGTGGTGTAAGGTAATGAGCCTATTTTCTTGTTTAAATATCCTGGGGGCCGAGTCTGCTATTTCAATCATGTCGAAATAGAATTGAAATCGTCGCTCAATAAAAGGCCACCGGTACCGGTAGTCTTCATTACAATCATACTCCGATAGACTTCTATCGGTCGGCCGATAGAATTCTCCTAACACGCACCGTGTCAGTGGCCTCTAGTCAGTTGTATTTTTGATAATCTACTAACATTTTGACAGCAAAAAACAGTTATTCTGGTTCAATTCTACGGCTTGTCATTAGTAAACTCGGTCCCCTGTATCTTTCTATCTGGTAGATTGAAAGATACAGTTCATTTCAATACAGGATTGTGTTAATCTGTCTACTCTGAGTAAAAGAAGACGTGTTTAAATCCTGGGTCAGAACAAATACTTTTTTTACATAGTGCCATCTAGCCCATATTAAGCTACTCGTAATACGAGTATAAGCTAGTGCTATGGGATCTAGGCAAAATATAAGCTACGAAACACACATTAGTGGATCACACAAACGTTTGTCTCAAACCGGGATACGAAACCGGGACCTCAGCGCTACAATCATACGCCACAAAGGCGTATAAGTACGTTTATCAGTTGATTAGATCCCATAGCATAGGCTTGTTATTAGCTTTATTTGGGCAAGATGGCGCTTTGTAAAAAAATATTTACGAAATTTATTTACTCTTGGGCTGATATTATGTTCTTTGTTACAATTGACGAGTATTGCTAAATATTGATCTAATGAACCAATTATTTTATTAGTATCTTATGATAGAAAATAATTATTATACAATTTTAACCAAATATAATCTACTTGTCGTTTATTTTATAAGTGATAGTGTGATAGGTAGATGATGAATGTAAATATATATATAATAGAAACTGTAGCCGATATAAGTGTATTTATTTTGACGGGAAAATACGCGGTTATGTTGTCATACATTTTTGTTGCCTGACGTTTCGACCACACCCTGTGCATTGCTGTCTAAACGTCAGGCAACAAATCCTACTGATATTAAATTATAAACTAGCTATCCCCAGCAGCGTCGTCCATTACGTACTTCAAACATCGTGGTAACCGTTTATTAATTAAACAATACTGTATTATAATGTGCCGGATTTGTTGACTTTTATGACTACTGCTCCGCTCTCCTGGATAGTAGCGTGATGATATATAACCATCCTCGCTAAATGAAATATCGAAAACGAAACTGTACAGTAATATAACTTATAGTTCAGAATAGGACATAGGCTACTTTTTATCCCGGGAACAGGTTTCTGAGGAAACGGGAATACTTCACGACGCGGGCCGCGGGACAGCAGAAGCCGCTGGCATCAAATAGTGCACCATAATCGCGTTTATTTCCGTAAAAATAAATATGCTTATAGTATGAAATGTGATAGTTTAAAAGTTAGTTTTTTTGTGCTGTTATTTAAAAAATTAAATCAAAGATGATTAGCTTATTCTCGTACATTTAAAAGTCTAAACATTTGCCCAACATTATGACTAAACTAGTGCCATCTCTTGAAACATTGATGAACTATATATGTAATTATTTTGAATGTAGGAACAATGAAAAAAAAATTGCTCAAAAAATGTTCTCCACATACTTTTTCGAGTTATCTGGAAAACTAATTTTAATGCCTACATCTATTTTTTATTCTTTTAATATTTATACTATCTTCACGCTATAAATGTAACGCGTTGGTCTGTGAAGACAGATTGCCAGGCATCACAATCCTTGCATATTCCTTTCGCTTCAAATTAATTTATTGTTTTATTTATTATTGTCTGGATAGTTGGAACTTGGACCTAATATAAAAGTAGTCCATTATAGTGTGTTCTGTAGATTAACGTCTTTTGTTTAATTCTTAAAAAAACAAGCACAACAATTTAAAACAGTTCATGAACTATACTTACGTGTTTCAATTAATTAATCATACTGATCGATAAATGCATTATTCTTGTATATTGCATACCATTCACAATGTATAATAATAATAAACCAATTGTAACCGAATACTTGGGAGATTTTTTTTCAAACTACCTCCAATTTCAGTAGTTATCTGATCTGTCACACCAAATGACATTCAGGAAAATAATCTTCTCCATGACATAAGATTAAACTGTAATGGAATTGAATTCCATAATCAACGCGGTAAGTTCCGTTACGGAGAATCTTTCAATCCAACTGGATAGAGGTCTCGCGATATCATCCTATTTATTTTATTTTAAATTCTGGCTACGCAAGGTAACGCGATTGCCAACAACTTGTCTTCATAAGTGACCATTTCCAAGTAGGTAGGTACATTTAATCTTCTTTATTCAAAAGAAGTAAATTATTCTTGAAGATAGCAGCGTATTCAAATATAGGTTTGTTTAAAGTTCTCATTAACGTGGTAGAAGCGTTAATGAGGGTTTCAGCGGAATTTGCGCGGCAAGATCTAAAATAGCATTTCCCTGCGATATATCACTACAGCACGTTTACGCAACTTTTATGTCTAAGAAACTACCATTTTTACACATAAAACAAGTTTAATGCACTAGTTTTGGATAATAATATACAGCAAGCGAATAAGTTTCCCCGCAAATCCGATATCCTAACGAATGACACATAGTTTGTTACGCTGTCAACAGTCGATGGAGCAGTGACGTGGCCTCGTGGTGGACTTTGGTCAGAAGCGAGAGTGCGTGTGAATTATAACCGCGAGTGTATTGTTGCAGAAATGAATCAAGGTATTGCATATGAAAGCAATGTTTCAGTTACTTACATACGTCACTGAGTGTAGGTACCTTTACTTAAATACAAAGTACCTCGACGAAACAGGAATTATCGTAAATAACAAGTGATCATCAAAAAATACGCAAATGTAGTACTTTATCTATTTATATTAACGAATCAATTATTTGCCTTTAATTCTTCTTCTTTCCCTTTGGCTTCGGCTCTGGTTCCTTTTCAGGTTCCGGCGGAGGAGTTGGAGGCGGCCAGTACTTGTCAAACAGTTCGTCAGTGGTCGCAATCTGAAGAGGCAATATGTGACTTTTACGATTCCATTTCTCCCGATCCGCTTCTTCAATCTGCTCTAGAATTTGGGCCTCGTGGGCTTTAAACTGTAAGAAGAGAGATCGATTAGTAGACTTGTGTAGTTCGTGAACGAACTAGGTGATCGGTATGATTCGAGCTGGGATCTAATGAACTAGAAGAAGGAACTAGTTCGTTTAGGAGCGGCGACCTAAACTGAGCGATCTCATTAGTGTACTACTATGCCCAATACTACGATTAGTGTACCTATATCTTTGTAAGCCTTGAATAATTCAAAACAAAAACTTAAAACCGACTACATTGCTTAGTAGGTACCCTGTCGATCGATTGTCAAAGGTCTACCAACATTTCGTTCAAATAAGAACTTCAATATAATATGTCACCTGCTTGAATGACGACGTCATAAAAGTTACTGGATTCGGGCAGAACTTTGTGGCGAAGGTACCTAATGTTTAAAGTGCCCAATGCCCAGTAATTGGCGTCATAGGGTAAGATGCTGATGTTGTCCATTCTCGGGCTCTAGACTATATCTGTACCAAATTTCATTTAAATCGCTTCAGTAGTTTTGGCGTGAAAGCGCGACAGACAAAGTTACTTTCGCATTTTTTATATTATAGTAAGGATGTCGACGCGGCGACGTGATGATCTTTGGGAGATATGTGCCTATCAGTGGGTGTCAATGGGCTGAGGTCACAAATGAGAGGAATCTACTCTAGGTATAGTTGGTGTGTTTACCTCCAATAAAGCCAGATATTCCTTGGTCTCTGGCACTTCGACCTTTTTCTTTCCTTTGGCTTTATCTTCAGTTTTCTTATGTTCTTTCTTCGGTGGTTTAGCTTTTAATGGTGCGTACATTTTCTTGGGATTCTGAATCTGGTACGGTATGTCTATCAAGGCATAGTCGGGCGTGTGTGTGAAGATTGAACGTACAAGGTCGTATTGGTAGTCTGTGCTGAAACTAGTAGGGATTTGTTATTTTGAAGGGTGTAGCAAGAATCATAATAGATTAATTAGAAAACGAAAGGGTTCAAAGTCAGGGCGTTAAATTTAATCTGGACTAAGGGCTGGATGATGGCGATAAAGTTGTATGTTGTACAAAGATGATTTAAAGTAACCTGGCAATTTAAACTTAGCGCAAAAGTAACTAAATTAGAAATAACTGAGAACGCGCGTGCGCGTGCTCAGTCCGAGGCCATTTTCATTTTCAACTTTCAGTCTCAATTCGATTTAATCAACTTACAGGTAATGTTAGATGCATAAAACTTGGTTACGAGAATGCGTTTTTTAAGATTTGGGAGTCTGAGCTTAGATCGGAACTTAACTTTGACCGTGCTTTTATTACGAGAATTGGCCTTCAGGGACTTTAAATGGTCGTGCTAATGCGTGTCTAGCACCATAAGACCTTTTAGCCTTTTTGTTACCAACTCACTAAAAAACAACGGGTTCAAAATTTCTTCCAAATTTAACAACTAAAATAAACACATTTTTATTAAATTTATTCGGCACTTTAGACCCACCCCAGTTCCGTGCTTCGGAAGGCACATTAACCCGTTGGTCCCGGTTGCCAATAAAATGGCAGTCGTTAAGCCATGTTGAAGGCCTAATGGGCGGCTTAAAAATTTCAACAGCAGGTAGCAGCAACCTGCGTCTGTCTATTTCAACACGGCAATGGGCTCACCACCTATTACGTGGGAAAGGAATACACATGGTGAAAAGTGGGCATATAATATATATTTCTCTGCCACCCCTTCGGGGATAAGGCGTGATAGATAAATAAATTAATAAATTAATTTATAAAGATGTGTATAGTGGGTACCTACTACTGGGAAGAGTGGGAAGTATAGGTAGGTATTGATTGTACCTATGTTGATATTTTCCATATTTATTTGGTATTATTTGGTAGTATTCGAGTAGTGTCCTTAGTAAACTATTAAAGTTGGTTTGATGTCACACATTGGTTTCGTAATTTGCTCTTATTCTCTGGGATTGGAAACGAGGTACCATCTAATAGTCTTCTGTTCCCTCTCACTCAATATCTCAAATACCCAGAAGGAAATGTAAATATTCCTCTGTACTGGATAGACTGGTTCTTTTACTCTGAGAAGACGATATTAGTGTAAGAAGATAACTACTTATCTACCTACGTCTTCTTACACCATCTCATCTCTGTGAAAGTGTCTATTGGATACATGTATCCGGTTTTTGAAGCTATAGCTTACATACGGATATATAATCACGCCTTCTTCCTGAATTAGGTTAGCAGAGGCATACTATAAGTTCGTATTTCATCAATTGCGTTTTGTTACACGCAATATTGAGAGCTTATTGCCGTGACGAAACGAACAGGCGCAAGTTGTGTTGAAATTTTTGCCGTCCATAAGGCCTACAACAAGGTTTATTGACTACCATCTTAGGTAGGTACTGGTGCTGGTACAACCGCGACCAACGGCTTCACGTGCCTTATCAAGCACGAAAACACTCGTAAATGTAAAGGCCACAAATGTTCACCCAGGACTAGCCGTAAAGTACGACGCAGTGATCGTTTACAGAACACTGAGCTAAGTGAACTTCGAGCGCTTCCTAATACGCACATCTATAGTAGGTACCTACCTCCCTTTGGAAGTTTCGAACTCTCTGCCGGCGCACGTGTTTTACAACCTTGGGTCCTACGTGAAAAAGCATATTTCAGGGCCGTCAACCTGAGGGCCCCCATTGGAGCCCTGCTGGTTATTCTAGCCACCTTCAATGACGGCTTGTCGTCTCTATTTTGGAACAGGCAAGTGGCGACATTTTTACGTGCAAAATATAAAGAAAGTACCTAGTCCCCTAGTCTACTCTCTAATCTAATACTCACAGGTCAAAAATGTAATGAATAATCCTCGTCAGGTCTATAAGAGCGCATTGGTGTTCTGGCCAATCGAAGGTAACGCTCACTTCATCTTCCAATTCTCTCGACGGCGTTGATTTCATCACAGGTGGCATATCTTCCGGAGCCATATAGTAAACCCCGGCTTCTCTTGGAGACGGGATTCTATTCTTATCGACAATATACCCTGCTGCAGCTAGCATGTTATCCTGAAAAAAGTATGTGAGAAGATATTATAGTGAGCAAAATCAAGTAAGGTACCTATACCTGCCTAGAATTTGATGGATCGATTTGATTTGGACAAACCTAAAAAAGACACAATAGAATTAAACCTTGAGTTAGTGTGGTGCCCAGTGAAAATAACAAGTAAGTAAGTGACCCTTTTAGTTCAAGAACAAAGTCTAGAAAGTATATTTTAGAAGTTGAAGACAATACAAATTAACTTTAGCCTTGTGGGCTAATAAGTTATAATGTAGGTAATAGTTTAATATGAAGAAGCTAGATAGAAATAGTTTAAATTGAACGTCAGATACGTTCAATTTAAACTACTTCAATCTAGCGTCCACTATACACAAAAAAAAAAACTATATCAAATAATTCCAACAGGACCGAGGAAGGTATCACAGTCCTATTGGAGGAACATTTCACACTGTTCCAGGTCGAATATCAAGGCCCACTATCAATGATCTTTTGCAGGTAATTGGAATAAAGTGCTGGTCAGACAGTTTGGTACAGGGCTTTGTTTCGATTTTTCCTTATCTTCGCCATAACATGTTCCTGACCATATCAGTTTGACTTGGGTTGGGTCCGAAGATCTTGATAAGGTACTATTGCATACTATATTGAGAGAGTGGATAGGACAAATAACTCCAGCGAAGTATATAACTGCGAGTGTTATCTCGTGACCCATACAGCAAGAAATGTTGCGCGCTTCCTCTCGCTCGCGCCCTAATAGAGAGAGCCGAAAGCAATAATAATAATACAGCGTCCTAAGCTTACGTCTGGCAGTAGGCGAAAAATAGCATACTTGGCCTGTCAATTGTCTGCCATTCGTCTGTAGTCATTAGTAGTAATGACATTCTTGGTTGTACAAAATATATACATTCATACATACCTATACATTCATATATCCACACGTGGGAAACAAATGTCTAGCTATGTCAGCCTCGCCGGGTCCCGGTAAGAGGGGAAGACCCAAGAAGTGCTAGCTTGACGTCGTAAGGGATGACATGCGTGCCAATGGTCTCCCTACAGGGGATGCCGATGACCGAGCGAAGTGGAGGAGAAAATGTAGGAAAACCCCGAGCGTCGCGAAACGCAACTGGGACACACGCTAGGATGATGATGATGACATACATATTGTCACGCCTTTATCCCCAAAGGGGTAGGCAGAGGCATACTATATGCCCACATTACACCGTATGCTTTTTTGTCCCACGTAACAGGTGATGAGGCCATTGCCGTGTTCACATGGACAGGCGCAAGCTGTGGTGACCTGCTGTTGAAACTTTTCAAGCCGCCCATAAGGCCATCAACTGGGCTTAACGACTGCCATTTTACTGACAACCGGGACCAACGGCTTAACGTGCCGTAGCACGGAAACGCTCGCAAATATAAATTCCACGAAGTGGTCACCCATCCAAGGACCAGCCTTAGCCAAAGTTGCTTAACGCTATGAACGTTAACAGAACACTGAATCAGCGGGGCCACGAGCGCTCACAAAATGTATTCAGTAAAGCATCTCTACTAGAGCGCAAATTATATTTATTCCTTGCTCTGTGTAGGTACCTACGAGTACTTACCCGAAATCGTCTCAACATTCGAGGCCTATTGGCTTCGTCAAAGTGCTGCATCTCTTTCATCCATTCGCAAAACCACAGGATCAAAACTGCTTGTGTTTCTGAAACATAGACAACACTATGTGACATCCATTACCTACCGTTCCCTTAGAGACACCGCAGGCACACTGGCTCCTTGAATCTGACTTGTTGAATCTTTTGGCTCCACCACTACCAGACTGACTGACGGTCAAATCTGTTATGTACTGGTAAAGAAAGAATCTATTAGTGTTATGAATATCAGCCGGTATAAAATTCCTAGTAGGCTACACTACGCTACCTCCTCTACTCTTAGTATCCACAATATGAACAACGGTGATTTTGAGACTGTCGATTCTGCGTCGCTTTGGGCGACTCTCTGGCATCTACCACAGCATCGGTTTCCCGCGTATTGGAGACTGCTTCGCTGTTTCGCTATTTGAAAAGTAATTCAGTCTCAGCTTCTGGAGTTTTTAAGTGTGCTGGAGAGCGCTTGGTCGCTGCATTTGGCTTCTAAAAAGCTACTAAGTCACAGGTTGCGGATACTAAAATAAGCTTGTCTGCGGAAAGCCTTACATAATGTGTAGATCTTTTGGATGAACCCACAAATATAGTTTTAAGGGTAGGAAAGTGGACCTTGGGCTCAAAAGGCTTTGGATCCAATCGCGTAGATACTCGTTCACAAAAAAGTCCTTGACATGTCAATCGTCGTAGATCAACAAAAATGATTTTGATACATATCTCCTACAAATGTTTCTCCTTATAATGAGCCGCCGACATAATGATTCGTTTATAAACCTCTTTTTTATTTACCTTTTGAAATAACGGTTACGTTTACAAAGTAAATGATGACGAACTATAAAGTTGTGTTAAGTATTTTAAAAAAGACACCTGTTTTAACATACTTTTTTCATATCCATATATCATATATTGTACCTAAATAACTATAAAAAAGTGTAATTGTACTTATTTTATTTTGGTCCCTTTTCCATGACAATAAGGAATCTGTATTCTCGTGACGGTGGTTATTATAATTTTGCAGACTTTAAAACGTGTTAATATTGCGCGAAAAGGACCCGAATTCTATCTACAGTGCTTGATATATTTATAGATATTCTTAATGTATAAATGGATTGACGCGATTTTTAAAACGAAAATGTAGGTGTGGAGATCTGCATAAAACACTTTTATCCTGGGAACACATCTTACTCGCGCGGGAAAAAACGATTTATTTTATAGCACTGAGGTGCCCACCTACATACAAGCGTAGGGCCCACCTGGTGGAAAGTGGTCACCATAGCCTATGCACGTTTGCAACACAAGAGGTGCAGCACTCGCGCTGCCGACCCTTTATAAACCTTCTAAGACCCCTTTTGAAGAACCCCATACTGTAGACCTTTAGGAAAACCCAGGCAGGGATTGCGCGATTACCAAAGTTAATGGGTTAAGTCACGTGGTCCCCCAAATTTAACCTAGTGCACAATACGTTCTAGAAGACTAGGTACAACTTGGTACTGGAATTTCAACTTACGCCTATCCAATTCATCTTGCTGAGCCCGTCGCAGCAAATTTGCCAACGTGTCCAAAAACCAGTACTCCGCTAAACTGGTCTTATACATCGTGCAGCCTACTAATTCCGCTAAAGTCTCTATATATTTTTGTTGAGGTGTAGACAATATTCTAGGAATAGCTTGAGGATCGATTTCAATCTTAAATTGCGCTGGTAGAACATGAATTCTGTTCTGAGCTTCGATTAACCTCACTTTATCAGGAATGAGTCTGCGTAGAGACGGAGAGGGGAATATTTCTGGTTCCTCTTCGAGTATCTCTTCTGGAAGTGCAGTTTGTTCTTCTTGTACCATCACCATTTCAGTACGAATCTCTTCTTCAATGGATGAAGGGCCTGAATGTATAAATAGAATACTTATTATGATTGAAATTGGATTTGCTAATCTTACTTCTTTTGACCGACTGTACGATTATGATTTGGTAAACACCGCTGGGTTAGAGCTGTGATGGGTGACACTTAGTGGTGGTAAAATGGTATAGACAAGGATCTCCTTGGTTTAAAATATACTTTAAATCACTAGGTCCAGGGTCTCAGTAACATGGGAGTCGTTAAGTCAAGTGGAAGACATTATAAGTGGCTTAAAAATCAAACCTACCTTTGTTCTTTTCAACATGGTGATCGGCTCACTGCCACTTTCGAGGGATCGAATAAAAATTGTGAAACGTATAGTATGCCCCTTCGGAGAAAAGAGCATGACTATAGATGCATTCTTTTTGATTATATTTGTATCGCGGTGGTAAAAAGACTGTATTTTAGCACGTTAAAATGATATAGCCTTACTATACTTTAATATTATAAATCTGAAGAGTTTGTTTGGTTGAACGCGATAATCTCAGGAACTACTGGACGAATTTGAATAAATATTTTTGTGATGGATAGCCCATTTATCGAGGAAGGCTATATGCTATGTAGCATCACGCTACTACCCTAGAGAGCGGAGCAGTAGTCATAAATGTCGATAAATCAGGCAAGCCTTTGTGAACTATTGTAGAATATATAAACGATGGGATTAAATAGGTGCGACGGGTGTTCAAAGTATATCACGGGCGAAGCCGTGGGTGGTCACGTAGTATAAAATTACACCACTTGTACTATTCCACAATATTTGCTTTGTAAACCTTACCGGTTTCGCCTCACGGCATTCTCAAAAGTCCACAATAAAAATATCAAATTTTTGTGAGAATGCCATTAGGCGATACCGGTGTCGAGTGGTCAACTATCGTTTCGGCATATCGTTCACTTCACAACCCCATTAGAGCGCCTGCGTCGTAACCTCGTTTGTTAGTCTGCAGGTGCACCGCTAGCAGGGGAGGTCGCTTAGGCCCCGGAGATTTAGCTGGAGCCGCTTACATATTAGCCCCGTCACACTTTTTGCTAAAACAAATCATAATTCTCACCAAACTCCTCATCCTCGCCTTCATCTTGTATGTCTTCCAAGGACCGTGAGGGTATCCGTACACATTCTAGTCCAGATGTAGCTAGAAGCTGATTCAGCATCGCCATGTGTACATCTTCTGTTTCACGGGAACTCATTTTGTGCCACTTATTACACGTTTAGGAGCTACAAAATACAGACAATTATTATTTTTTTATAAAAAGGAATTGGAGTTACAAAGACAGGTGATAACTCACATTCGTTTTGACATATTATCTTTTTTATATGTCTGAGTACTTAGTAATTGTAATTTCATTTCCTTCGTAAAATTGTACATTTTATGTTATGATACCTCATTTTCACTCTCACGAGTCATACAAACTTAACCACCATACATATTATGGTACATTTTTAACGTAACCATACATATTATGGTACATTTTTTTCGAGCTCGTGGCTCGGGCGAGAGTGTAAATGGGGTATTACAATTTGTCCTTATGGTTCACAAACTAAGTGTTCCAAAATAATCCTCCTTGCTTATTTTTGTTATAATAGAATAATATACATTTATTTCCTACTAAGAAGGAAAACAATAATTCGCCCACCTGAATGCCAAATCTCATGATAATTTATTATCCAGGTCAGTCTCATGAAGAAAATGCAGTCAATTCTATATACTTTTTGATTTTGAAATATAAATAATAACAATATTAGGTAATTTTAAGTTTTTCAGGCACGGCTTTATCCCAGTCTTCTGGGAGCAAACTTTACGCCCACATTTCACCGTAGCATTCTTGTCCCACGTAACAGGTGGCGAGACCATTGCCGTGTTGAATGGGACAGGCGCAGCTTATAGTGACGTAGGCTGCTATTGAAATGGACAGGTGCAGCTTATAGCAACGCAGGCTGATGTTAAAATTATACAATGATAATGCAAATAAGGCCATGATACTGGCAACTGGGATCAATGTCTTAACATGTCTTCCGAAGCACAGAATATAATAAATAGAAATTCCACAAAGCATCATTCATCTGACCCCAGCCATAGCGAAAATTGCTTAACGCAGTGATTGTTTATAGAATACTTTTAGAGTGTTGCACCTATGATGTTGCAAACAGCTACGGTGATCACTTACCATCACATGAGCCGTATGCTTGTCTGCCACCTAAATGGTATAAAAAAATGAACGCAGAGTTAACAGGGCTATGAGCTAAAATATTATGTCTATACTTACTCTACTTGCTTATATATAAATCTGAAGAGTTTTTTTGTTTGTATGGTTTAATGCCCTTAATTCTTAAACTGAGTCGAATTGAAAAAATATTTTTGTGTTAGTTAGCCCATTTATCTAGGAAGCTATAGGCTCTATATCATCACGCTACTACCATGGAGAGCGGAGCAGTAATCATAAATTTCAGCAAATCGGGCAAATTTTCATACATTATTGTAAAATTTATAAACGACGGGATTAAATAGGTGTGGCGGGAGTTCAAAGAACCTCACGGACGAAGCTGGGGGGGGGGGGGTCAGCTAGTATTATATAAAAATATAAAATTTTACTGACACTATTCATTTGAGATCTTAGTAAAATGGAAAGGTCAAAATTACTTGAATACCCAGACGTGCATGTATAAAACGATTTTTTTTTGTCTTATTTGCAATTGGATTTTTTTTATATTAATGCATTTATTTTGCTAATTTTCTCATAATTTTTTTTAATAATGTTGTAAATGACAATTCGATTCGAGACAGGGATTGAACCTGCAACCTTTGCCTAACCAGGGCAATGTTCTAGCCACCTAAACCACCCGAACCGTATCGAATCAAGTTGAAATTCTCCACCATATTTTACCGTCATTTAAAGAGTATGACCAGAGCCATCTATCGAGCTAATGAACAACTCGATACCAATGAACAGTGTTACAACCATTTTTAAACATTGATGCAATGAACTGCACTCAGTCTATGTTATCTGCAGGAACCGAAAGAAGTAAGCATGGATCGCATAGCCTGACGATCTATCTCCTTTGAGCATGAGGATAAATAGTTATCTTACAAAGAAACTACCAAAATTTTGAAAAAAGTATCCTTAAAGCGTAGTAATATACCTTTTTAAAAATATGATGGGTGCTTCTCCCTAGGTTCGCTTATAATTTTGAGTAAGTGCAACATCGCAAATTAATTCTACGTGTATTCGTAGGGAGATCAAAAGCGCCAGACATGCTTACACCATCCGAAATTCATTAATTTAGTTCACATCAATAGTACACGAATAATTGGGAGAGAGGGACCTAGATGAGGGTAAACTGCCGAAATGTAAGGTTCAAAGTCATAAGAGGCAGCGATTTAGTTTTCTTTTTAACTTTTTTTTCTTTTTCTGTCACTTGATAATATTCTGATCGCACGGTCTCGTAAACTATAAGTAGATGAGATGAAATTTTTGTCTCTTATTCTACCAGTCTTGTGGATTATAAGCAGAAGGCCAATTCTCATAATAAAAGCACGGTTAAAGTTAAGTTCCGATCTAAGCTCAGACTCCTAAATCTTAAAAAAGGTATTCTCGTAACAAAGTTTTATGCATCTAACATTAACTGTAAGTTGATTCGAATTAATCGAATTGAGGCTGAAAGTTGAAAATGACAAAATCAGTATTCTGCTAGTCTTATTCTTTGAGACTCAATTTTGAATGAAATGTATTTGGTATTCTCGTCATAATTTATGTGTCAAATTTGACATTTATATGAGTTTGAATGTATATCAACACTAGATCGACGGAATACTGCTAAGAACCTGTTTTTGTTCGGTTAAAACGCGATTCGTGTTAAATATGAGCGGATATTTAAGACGGTGGAAATGAAATTCTATATTAATTGTCTCTGGGTGATGCTTAGCTGAAGTATACAGGGAATATGCGCAGGATGTTCTCGGATAGCAGCCGTTTGCAGTATATAATTTTCAGAAACTAGTACATTAACCTTGTTTTATGTTTAAAAATGGTAGTTTTTTACACATAAAAGTTGTGTAAACGTGCTACAGTGAAAGACAGTGATTTGCAGTGAAATTATATTTTTGATCTTGCCGCGCAAATTCCACTGAAAAAAGCCACATTAACGTTCAACTACAATTTAAAAAAAATACGGGTTGCACCCCGGGAGTGCCGACAGAAGTAAAAACTCAATTTATTAATAATTTATTTATCTAGACGCGTTGGTACATGCATATATACACACACTATAGCTGCGTATCGTAACGGGGTGCAGCGAGTCCAGAGATTTATCTCATCTAAAAAATTGCGTACCGCGCTAAAAGAAGTTTTTCCTTCAAAAATTGACCGGGATCGACGTTAATGATGATGATGATGAAAAATAAATCTATACTGAAAGAGTCCTAATTGATTACACAGCATTATTTAATAAGACCTGTAGATGACCGGAATCAACGTTAGATGATGATGATGATTAAGGTCGCGAGTCCAGAGATTATATCTCATCAAAAAATATGCGTACCGCGCTAAAAGAATATGCACTTCAAAAATTGACCGGGATGTACGTTAATGATGATGATGAAAAAAAATTCTACTCTGAAAGAGTCTTAATTGATTACACAATATTATTTAATAAGACCTGTAGATGACCGGGATCAACATTAGATGATGATTATAGTCGCAAAACCAGAGATTTTATCTCCTCTAAAAATATGTGTACCACGCTAAGAGGCGTTTTCACTTTTAAAAAAAAGTGTAGTTCATCTAGGGGTGATGGGTGCACTGTCTTTTTTATACTGTAACATGATGTTTTTATCGCGAGATTGACACGAGTCTGAACTGAAATCATACCTATCATTTAACTAAAACCTAACCAACATGCTATTGTAATTTTGGTTAGGAGAATACCGAATTTCACTCACTTCATAATTCAGTATAGATTCAATAACAGCTCATTCTGTGATGTTTATTAATTAGGAGAATTGGCCTTCAGATGTGATGAAATTATTTGTCGTTGTTTTTGATCGAATTTAAAGAAGCTGACGGTAATCATTTAAGTCAATAAACTAGCCTGACTTCTATACATGCGTTAGAGATGTGGGGTGCAACGAGAGTTTGAAGTATGTCACGGGCGCATCTACAATTTTTTTTGAAACCCCGCACTTGTCTGGTTTTTTAAACATTGTGGGATTTTTTTACATAGTGTCTCATCTAGACCGAATTAAGCAATCATACATAACAACTGATTTACAAACATATGCGGATCACAAAAATATTCATTAGGACACGGGAGTCAAAAGAACTCATTAACGACAATCACATACACTACCACTGAGACACTGAAGCAGATACATGTATGGCATATCATGGCTTTTCTTAATGTACAAAAGATGAGGCCAAGAATAGAAGAAAGTGGGTCTGATATGTAAATAAAACCAATTAAATCTTTAAAGTAATATAGGATTCCTTGTCATCTTTGTTATATTTCCAATTTTAAACAACAAGAAGCAGCTATGGCTTTAGATATTAAGCATTTTTGGGGCCGACTGTTGTCTGACCTCTTTATTATTTATTCTCATACATTAGTCTAGATGCGATGGATTTCTACATACATCTTCGGGACCCTAGCCAGCCTCACCTGCGAGAAGTGCACCTGCTGACTAACGGACAATGTTATGGCAAAGAAATGGAAAATTCGAAACAAACCCTAAACCCGTCGCCCTTAAGGCCAAACCCTCCAAATATGAAGACACAAACTACGAAACGGCCCCCAGTTCCCGGCACTTCCGCTGTTTCCGATTAAGGTAGCGATCGGGGTAACGAAGAGGGGGTGCTTAGAATCTTCGGGATACGGGAGGCTACTATACACGACTGACCCTGGCAATCTACAACGGAAATACCCTACGGCTGGACGAGCGCCTCACCGAACTCGAGGTAGAAGTTTATTATTAACTGGCATACTGGGTTTGTGCGACGTCCAAAGACAGGGGCAGGACACGCGAACCCTAGCTTCCGGTAACCTGTTCTACTATCGAGAAGAAGATGGCAGCGTTGTGGAAGTCCGTAGTGTGTCGGCTCGGGTCGCTTACTTAATACTTAAACGCACTGACTGGTACTCCCTGAAGATTGTACAAGTGTATGCCCCGACCACGCGAAGCACTGACGAGGCAGTAGAGACCGTGTACGAGGACATAGCAAAAGCATTACACGGTACCGCAAAGGCCCACTACAACGTTGTTAAAGGGGACTTCAACGTCAAAGTGGGAGTACAAGAATGCATCGAAACTAAAATCGATCCTTACGGCTTAGGTCACAAAGAACGAGACAGATTTCGTCATAACGTACAGGAGGTGTATATTTAGAGACGTCTCGGTGATAAACAGGTTTGGTCACCGACTTGTCCGAGCATCTCTAAATTTAAACTTTCACACCGAAAGGGGCCAGATAATGAAGCCTACTCTCAGACCTACAGCGCTCCAAATGGCTATGGGGTCCGAAAAGTTCCAATTCGAGCTTCAAAATCGTTTCGATCTGGTGGTCGGCATAACTCGTAGGGTAAGCACATTAAAGTGGCAGTGGGCTGGCCCCATCTGTAGAAGAACCGATGGCCGATGGAGCTGAGATAGATTTTTAGAGTGGAGACTGCGACTCGTTAAACGTACACCCCCAGCCAGATGGACAGATGACCTGGAAAAGGTCGCAGGGAGGGACTGGATGCAGAAGGCGCAGGACCGTGTGCTGTGGCGTGAATTGGGAAAAGCCTACATCCAGCTGTGGACTGCCATAGGCTGATTTGACAGTCCAGGTGCACCTCTAGAAAGTGAGGTCGCTTTACGCAAAGTGTCAGGGTTGCAATCGTCCATAGGTTACAGTGACCACTTTTCATCAGGTGGGCCGTATGCTTGTCTACCACCGCAGTAGTATAAAAAATAGACTATTTCAACAAAACAGGGATCATAAAATTTGGTTCTTGGTTCTTTAGTCATAAGTGTTCGAACAAACCCGACAATTGTTTTATATATTATAAAGATAATAAATAAATTTCAATAGATTTAATCATAGTTACTTATGATACTCGTATCAACCACTATCGTTTGTAATTATATAAACGCCTTTGCCTTTATTTTGGACCATAAGCGCATTTTTAAGTAAAAGCCTGTATTCAACCTCAACTCATTACTGACAACTTGTGCATTTTTTTTAAATACCAGTGTTTGGGTATATTTATTTCTATTTATGTATATAAAATAAAAATACTCGTGTTACATTGTTGGTTATAGAACTCCTCCGAAATAACATGACCGATTTTTATCATTTACGGACTCCCTGCTGTTTCACCCGACTTGTGCCCGTTCCTGTCTCAATATGGGGATAAAATGTAGCTATTAGTACTCCTGATAAAGTCCCGTTAAAATCGATTCTGCTATTTCAGAGCAGGAACAAACAGGCAGAGTAAACATTTAAACATTTTTTTGTGTTTGAATGAAAGTGTCAGCGTTAAGCTGAAAAAGGGCGTGCTCCGTTGGTTTGGACACGTCCAACGAATAAGTGAGGCACGATTGACGAAGAATATATATTGTGCGAAAGTAGAGGGTAGAAGGAGTCAGGTTAGGCCGAGACTTACATATGAGTATTTTACTCAAAAACGGAAAAGTCAAAAGTACTTGGATACACAGACATGCATGTATGAAGCGATTGATGAATCTGGAAGAAGTGAAAGAAGTATGCATGGATCGCGAAGCCTGGCGATCCGTCCTCTCTGACTACCCCGTCAGGGATACAGCGTGAAGATAGATTTTTTATGTAAGTACAGTAAATTAATACTTACATGTGCATTAAATTTACAACTGTTAATTTGTAATTACAGACAGACACTTTTATTTATCGATATAGATTCTATTTCTGTGTATATTTGGTAGGTTTGATATAAGGTCTTAAGAACATGTTATAATTGACAAAAAAAAACATTAATGGGAGGTATCCAAATACTGAAACTTACTTAATATTTATAGCTGAAGAGTTTCTTTGTTTGGTTGAACGCGCTAATCTCAGGAACTGCTGGTCGGATTAAAAAATGTTTTTGTGTTGTATAGCCCATTTATCGAGAAAGGCTATAGGCTACATATCATCACGCTATTACCCCGGAGAGCGGAGCACTAATCATGAATGTCAACCAAATCGGGTAAATTTTTATGCTTTGTTGTAGAATTTATAAGCGACGGGAATAAATATAAATTAATATGTCACGGGCGAAGCCGCGGGCTTCAGCTAGTGGTAAATATTAGCCGTAGGTAACGGTGCCTAGTAAAAGAATAATTTGAAAATACTTAGGTACTTTAACCAATTAGGAATCTCAGACCGCAGCTATGATTATATTTTCTTTGTGTCTGTTTGTTTATTTGTGTTTTATTTAGGTAGTTTTGTTATGAGTAGTTCCGAGGTTTCGGTGAGATTGCAAAATTTCACGCCAATTGAGCTAAAGCCATGTATTAAACATAGGAAACACCAAAACTCCGAAACAAGCATTTGTGGATCACACAAATATTTTTTCAGACCCGGGAATTGAACCCTGGACCTCAGTCGCGTACCCTGACACTACACTACCACTGCGCTACCGAGGCAGTCAAACAATATATTAAACCTTTTCCCCCGAAGGAACAGCCTACTTTTCATCAATGCTAGTGATAAACCCATTATCGTATATAAGCGCACAGGTACCAATGGTGGCTACCTCCTGTTGATATTTTTCTACCTTCAGGGCCTTGATTACTTTTTTTATTGAGATTTTATGCTTAGGTACACTGTGGACACCATCTTGCCCAGAACAGAAAGATTCTCAGAAAGAGTCTTTCTTATGTCGCACCATAAGAACGTGGAACTCTATGCCAGTGCACGTGTTTCCCTCTTTTTACAATCCTGGGTCCTTTAAGAGAAGCGTGAAAAGGCATATTTCTGGGCCGTCAAGTTGAGGGTCGCCATCGGAGCCCTGTGGGTTGAGATAGCGGCCCACAATCACGGGTCGTCGTATTTGCTTTCCATCAGGCGGACGACGCCATTTTGAAGTGCCAAATATAAAAAAAAACTTGGCTTAACAACAACTACGTAATGATATCCGAGACAGCCGGATGCCTTTCGAAGCACGAAAACGTTCGTTAATATAGTAGGTACCACAATCAGTCACCCATCTTAGGCAACGTATTGTATTTAGTAGTACTTAAAGCAATGAACGTTTGCAGATCATAGCTATTGGGGCTATATGAGCATTTACGTGTAGTACCTATAAAATAAATATATAAATATCGTTGGGACAACTCACACTACGCCATCTGATTCCAAACTAAGCAGAGCTTGTAATAGTAACCAGATAACTGATAAACATACTTATATATTTCTATACATGCATAAAATAGAAAAATAACACCCAGACACAGAATAAACCATCGTGCTCATCACACAAAGTTTTATCCTGGGTGGGAATCGAACCCTTGTACAGCAGTCGGATACACTTCCAACTCGCCACAGAGGCAGTACAAAAATATCAATAAAATTATTTTAAATAAGAATTGCTAGATAAAAACCATCATCATACATTTGCCGGAAGGTAGCCGGATGTACGTAAGGACGGACATCACGCGTTATTGATATACATTAAGGTTTGTGCACATTACCACAGGAACTCTTTCCTGGGATAAAAAGTACCCTATGTCCTATTCTGATGTATAAGCTATACTTAGTACTGTAAAGTTTCATTAAAATCCAGTCCCACAATATTGAAATAGTAGGAAACAAATATTGTGTTGGTGGTGACATTGGTCTATTGTTTGTCAACTGGTCATCCCATATCATCCTAGCATAAAGAACAAGTAAATCCGTTGAGAAGAATCGAATTTTCGACTTCCAATATATGGCGGTCAATTTAAAAACTACATACTTCAAAAGGTTAGTAAACCTTCCTTGCACTTCTGCATAACTGTTCTTTGTAAATGTAAGTAGTCATATCTCCACAAAACATCTCATCGTTCGATCATTTAAATATCTTAAAAGTTATACCATACTGGCCAGTGTGCACCGAGTGTAAGAAAAAAAACTCGTCCATCGCACGCACTCGTTTATTTAAGTGTGTAATACGCACACATATGCAACAAGTGCGTGCATGGCAAAAATGCAACTCCGCGACTTGGTTAAATATCGGACGAACACGAAATCTGTGGAGATGGTTTTTACTTTTGGGAAATCATTGGTTTTTTGAGTGATGTCTTAAATTTTTATTAATGAAATTTTGACACCCTTAAAGAGTGCTGCTAGCTAATTTTTAAGGCAACTAAATCTTATGTCGATGAATTCCCTATGTAACTATTTATTACAAAAACTGTAGAAAATATAAAAGATTGCTGAAAATGAAAGACATATTTTTTATACTGAATGATAGGTTCAGTTACATCAGCTCATAAATTGTTGGATAAAAACAGTTTTATTTGACTGACAGTAATAGAAGAAGACGCGTTCACAGATTGTGGCTTTTACGCGTCATTGAGTACCTTAAGTGTATAGGAAACTCGTTTCAAATACTTCGGTTTTTTGTTTCTTCATAATCATCATAAATACTATTTCTGTGAAGGGTTGCCACAGATGAATGCTTTTGCAAATTCAATACCCCTTTATGCGTTTTTTAAGGTATTATTACATTTGTAAACCAACTTTTATTATGTTAACCAAGTTATTTTTAACCTACATTTTACTTTAATACCTATATTATAACTAAATTATCATTCACGCCTTTATCCCCTAAGGGGTGGCAGAGGAATATAAAAATATGCCCACAGTTCACCGTAATTTTAAGCATTTTTTGTGCCACGTAACAGGTGGTGAAGTGAGCCTATTGCCGTGTTGAGTTGGACAGGTACAGGTTGTGGCGACTTACCGTCGAAAATTTTCAAACCGACTTTAAGGCCTTCAATTAGGCTAATGACTGCCACGTTACTGGCAACCGGGATCAACAGCTTACTACGAATTTCATAGAATTTACTTAGGTCAAAAAATTTTAATAAAAAATGTATAATCCACTCCGCATCCATCACTACTCCCAACTTCCCCAACTGGCAAGGTGAACGAACTCACGAAATGAACGCACACACGCACTTGTATACACACATTTATACAACACAGGACACGTTGCCGTAGGTTAGTTATGTTACCCAAGTTCATTGAACGTTTTTTTTTATATTACACCAATCACTTAGGTACTACAAGGTTTAAGGTTGACGGGTATGCGCCTTTTTTGAATATTTATTTTGCATTGCTCGAATATTATTTATTAAAAATTTGAAAAGAATAGTAAAGTACCTATATTTGCTATAGGACTGGGATTTTGATTTTTACATTTCTAGAGTACGCAGATTGAATGTAGTACGAGTTTTATGCAGGTATCTATAGCCGACAATAATAATTAATAAAAGCATATAGATAAATAAACAAAATACCACAAAAATGTGGTCCCAATTATTACTAAGCTAGATTTACGGCTCGGTAGGAAGAAAAGTTATAGAACTTGTAGTAAATGTGTTACTTGAATTTTGAAATTTAAGTGGACTACGGTGGCCAATCAGGATATTTCATACGTGGAGAGATAGTTATGAGATTTAATATACTGAGTGAACTGGATCCCCACAGAAAATCCTCGGGGTCCAAGCTAACCTTGTGATCAATGTACAAGGCTCTGGCAGAAGCGCTCTTACAGGGTTTAGAAGTCAGTCTGTAGTAGCTCTCAACACTGCTGCACTGCCGAAAATAAAATACTACTTCTCAGGCCAATAACAGCTGACCCCAGGCTCCAAATGCGGGTTCGGAAGCAACTGCGACCCCGCTTGTATAATTTACGTGAAGTGCAGAAAGCTACTATAACCAGAACATTCTGTGCAGAACATCAAGAAATCAGTTGAATAATCACTTGAATATGTGTTCGATGTTGAATGAATATCCGCCAAATGTTAAGTAGGATGGAATAAATTTACGTAATGTGACGTTATTTTTTGTATTTAACAGATGGATCAGGCTAGGGTTTTTTTGCTGCCTATTCATTGGTATAATGTGTCGCTATAACAATTTATTTATATTTAGAATTAAATGATTTACTTTTTTCTTTTTTTTTGGCATTGCACTAAATTTTAGGCCAGTGTTAAAAATAATAAAATATTCAACTTTGTGAACAATCAAAATATCGTGTTATCAACTAATTACAAGTGCCATAGGTATGTACAAAAACTAACTGTAATCACAATTTGTGAGAATTGTTGAACAGGCAGACTATCAAGATTACACGTAGGTAGGTACCGTACCGTTGGCATCATGTGGGCCCCGTGCCATTAATATGCACTTATCAGCGTACGCGCGCTTTTTGAAAATGGGAAAACCCATAGGCATGATGTTTTTTCATAATATTATTTTTATATTTGTGTAGCAGATAATTTTTTATAAAAATATTATTTATTTAAAATTTTTGGGTTGTTCGATTCAACAAAACGAGTACCAGTTAGTGATGGAGCTTGAATTTTGAATTTCACAAAATTATAATAATCATTACCAAAAATCATCGGGTCTACGAGATATTCCAGCACGCGTTTTTATTTTAAATTTAAATAATTTTTAACATAATTTTACATAATTAGTCACAAGACTGTTACAGCGGGCTCCAACATATGGTGCGCGTGACCTAGTATCTACCTATTTATCTATCAAAAAATAACTAAGTCAATGCAGTCGCTAAGCATAAAGCTTCGCTACCACCATACACATACACCACATCTTATATTGGAGCGAAGCATCAGAGAAAAGAATGAAATAAAAATACAAAAAATAAAATCTGTGGAAAGGACAGATCTATAAATGATATTTTATAATTCCAAGAGAATAAAAATTTTCAAAAAGCGCGTGCTTTTTGTTTCAATGAAAAATACCATTGACCCCATGTTTTTTTGGTAATAACTTCATTAACATTGCGATTTTAAAAATTCAGATTATAACCTGTAAATTCGATTTATCAAAATTAAATATTACGAAATACGGTTGAGAACTCAAAGAGTGAGGACTACTCATGTAACTACTCATGCCTGTCAGTTTTTGGCTAATGCAACAAGAGCATTGGCTTAGCCATTTCCGTTAGTTAATAGAGTGGCCAAGTCTTCAGGCTCCTTGGTCATCCAGTGCTTTTTTTTATGCCATAAGGCACCACCCGGAGGAGACGAGGGGTGGTGGCAGAGAAGGCTACTTGCGTACCAAACGGCCGACCGTTTGTTATGTCAGACTCCTACTGACTAAAACTCTGGCTTGGTCTCTAGCCCTTGGGCTTTTGAGATCCATCGGAGCGGTCACTACCTCTGGAGAGGGATGACGCAACGTCACTCGGTTAACGGCCGAGCATACGCTTTAAAAAGAATTTAACGACGTGACCAGAGACTGTACATGTGGCTGAAACCATGGTGGTAGTACGTTCGCCATATTACTCAAAGAGTAATATGGCGTCACGTACATTTCGCCATTGAAGCTGATCCATGGGAGCACCGCTCCAATGATTTACCATATTTTATGGACTAAAAAGTACTTTTTTCACATGATCATGCATTGTCATTTACTTCTAAATTATATTTCGGTGAAAAGGCATCTGGATCATCGGGAAATTATTTTGAAATCGATCACAAAGTTCCAACCGACATAGGTATAAGAAAGCGAGTCAAAATAGTAACTTGGTGTAATATTGATGAGTTCTTGCGGTTATAGCGTTCAAGCGATATAAAACTAAAAGTAACTAACTATCTCCACGCTGTATCCCTGACGCGGTAGTCAAGTTTAAGCGATATTATTTTCTTTAGGTAAAAATCTATTGAATACTCCTTGTCTTAAATTTAATGTATTACTTTTTTATGAATATGTGTAAAAAAAAATAGTGATGTGCTTTCCCAATAAATAATAAAGGAGTGCTCCAGCTAACTATCAAAGAAGGTCATAGCGAAAAAAATCCCATACTGTCACAATATTGTGAGATGTGATTAAGAGATATATGATTGAGAGAGGCGTACATCCAACAGTAAACTGTGATAAATTCTATGGGCTGAATATTCTATGTAAAACTATTTTTTGCAATATTCAGTTGAAAAGAAAAGAAAGAATGAAATAATATTTATTCTTGGCAACAAAAGTACATACACATTTACTATAAGTGCAAAATACTGTGACAAAATTTCCATGCAAAAAGAAAAAAAAAATATCACCTTGATTAATACAGGAAAATAAAAAAATAATTAAGATATTAAACAATCTAAATTTCATTGCCAAAAAATGGTCGCTTCTCAGCTACTTCTAGCATGCTGCGGTGCAGTATTCAAAGAACATGAATCTACACCACAGCGCTGCTTTTCGTTCACGACCTGTTTGAAAGTTGCATAGTCTGTTAGAAAGAGAAAAAGTTATTCGATGGATTTCCGCCATTTGATGCCTGATTCGATTAGTTATTTGAATATTATTTTTTAATAATGTATGTTTTTCAATTTTCACAATAAACCCATTTGCCCTAGTCCCCTGGTCACCCTGCATCGTTTCAAAAGTTGAATGACCGTAGTGGAGGCGTGGAGCGCAATTCATCAAACTGCAATAATGTGTGTAAACGGGATGGGACCTAGATGCCGACTAGTGAATAGGGGTGCCCTACCCTTCAGCGGACAGCGCGTCATAGAACAATATAAAAACCTACTCAGCCTATAATAAAAAAAAGTGTGTGTACCAGAGTACACAGGTAAGAAGTGAAACTTCTTTACGACATTTTTTACAGCTATAAAAATTCTCTAATACGTCGATGAAGAAGTTACACATGATAATGAAGTTTCACTTCAAAACAACATGGCACGTAACCAAAAAACGTGACTTTTTTTGACAGCTGTAAATTTTTTCTCAACGTCGATAAATAAGTTGCACTTCAATAAATACCATGAAATGTGAGCGCATAATGCCTCTGCCACCCCTTCGGGGATTAAGGTGAGAATGATTAGTAAGTAAAATATCTACTGAAATATGTAGGCATTATATTTCACAAGTCATCTTGTCGACAGTCAAACTTTTTTTATTAAATTAAAAAAATAAATATGCATCACAACTTATGCCCGAAGGGATGGCAGAGGCATATTATATGCCCACTATTAACCGTGTGGATTCCTGTCCCACGTAATAGGTGGTGAGCCCATTGCCGTGTTGAAATAAACAGATGCAGGTAGTGGCTACCTGCTGATGAAATTTTTCTAGCCTTAAGGCCTTCAACCTGGCTTAACGACTGCCATTTTACTGGCAACTGGGACCAACGGCTTAACATGCCTTCCGAAGCACGGAAACGCTTGCAAATGTAAATGCCACAAAGTGGTCAACCATCCGAGGACCTGTCATAGTGAAAGTTGCGTAACTCAGTGATCGTTTACAGAATACTGAGACCGCGGCGCCACGAGCGCTTTAGTCCAATTAGTGTTACACAAAAATCTAGTGCATAAAATATAGTGGGTTTCTGTTTAAAAATGATGTATTCTTAGACAAACCGAATTCGAAAATGTGCATCAAAATAGGTGTTGAAGTGAAAAAGTGGAATTTTTGTGTTACTTCCTAATTCCATAGAAAGCCTTAGTAACGTTTCCATCGCTTTACTGGAAAAGGGACATACCTATCACTTAGGACTGGACTTTACGAATACTTAAGCAAATTTGAATACTAATGCTGTATCGAACGAGGTTCGTTACCTGCCCTAGATAAGAGCGAAGAAAATTTTAATAAAAGAAGCATAGAGCTATCTGGAAACCATGGCTAGAATAATTTGCAAGTAGAAGACAGAATAAATAATTATAAGAGAGGTAATAAGTCAGGATTTACACGGGATCGTGGTAAATGGCGGCCGCTTGCTGTGTATTATTTTCCAAAACTAGTGCATTAACCTTGTTTCATGTGTAAAAACGGTAGTTTCTTAGACATAAAAGTTGTGTAAACGTGCAGTGAAAAGCTATTTTACAACTTGTCGAGCAAATTCCACTAATAACCCCAACAATGTTCTACTACTTTAATGGGGCAAGGATACAGGACCTATGACTGGACTTGACATCGACAAAGTACTGGACTGGACTAAATTAGAAGATAAAATTGAAGAAATATGAATTGAAAAATAAGATTTGCCTAAAAGGTCTTAGTAACGAGGCCATAAAATAGATACAAAAAAAGGTAATAACTTATCGGGAGAGGGGATCGAAACTACAATGAGTAGGAAGTATCAATATATGGGGAAAAGACATGATTTTAATATGTATAATAAATAGTATGTTTGTATACATATATAGTATTCATTTGTTTTTTATTTTATTAATAAATATAAATAATAAATAAATAAAATATAATAAATAAATATCCATCACGCCTTATCCCCGAAGGGGTGGCATAGGCATATTATATGCCCACTTTTCACCGTGTGGATTCCTGTCCCACGTAATAGGTGGTGAGCCCATTGCCGTGTTGAAATAGACAGACGCAGGTTGTGACTACCTGCTGTTGAAATTGTTTAAGCCGCCTATAAGACCTTCAACCAGGCTTAACGACTGCCATTTTACTGGCAACCGGGACCAACGGCTTAACGTGCCTTCCGAAGCACGGAAACGCTCGCAAATGAAAATGCCACAAAGTGGTCACCCATCCGACGACCAGCCATAGTGAAAGTTGCGTACCTCAGTGATCGTTTACCGAACACTGAGACCGCGGGGCCACGAGCGCTTCTAATATAATAATAAATAAATACGAGTAATTATTATTTTATTAGTATATATAAAATAAATATTTTATTTTATTCAAAAAACAAATGAATACTAAACAATTTCGTTTTAACAATGAAATAAAGCGCTGCATTTATCTATGAAGCGCTTCGAGCTGGTTTTACAAATTCCATCCCCTATCTATAGCGGACAGGGGAGTCCTTATTGGTTGAACGGTACCAGGGGCTTTTGTACTAAAATCATGAAAACTCTACCCTTTACCGACAGTGGTTTCAAACAAAACAATAGACTATTTTACTTCTTTCCCTGCTAATCTACGAGGGTCCTGTAGGGGGAAATGGGGGAATGACCGGGTGAATAGCTAGTTTTAGTATTATACGCTCAGTTTAAGTTATGAATAAAACGTGTGTAATCTTTAATATCCATCTAATAATGTTGCAAAAGTGTGGTTGCTTGTTTTAGCTTTATAAGTATAGTCGATGTACCTACTGAGTAATATGCAAAAATAAACTGTAATAAAAACCATAATATGGCTCACTAGTTCGGTGGTTGTTCATCACCGAACTACTGATACGAAAAGTTCGGTTACCGGACTAAATCACCGCACTAGTGAGACTATCCTATTTATAAAATAGAGATCTATTGTAATATAACAAACTAATACTTATAATACTAACAAAATATGTATAATTATTATTTGAAAAATACTGCTATAATTTATTAACATTACAAAAAAAATGTTAACTTAACTTAACTATCTTTACGCTGTATCCCTGACGGGGTAGTCAGAGAGGACAGATCGCCAGGCTTCGCGATCCATGCATACTTCTTTCGCTTCTTCGAGATTCATCAATCGCTTCATACACGCACGTCTGGGTATCCGAGTACTTTTGACCTTTCCGTTTTTGAGCAATCTGCTCACGTGGTCTTCATATGCAAGTCTCGGCCTACCCTGACCCTCTGCTTTCGCACAATATATATTCTTCGTCAATCGTTCCTCACTCATTCGTTGGACGTGTCCAAACCAACAGAGCACGCCCTTTTCCAGCTTAACGCTGACACTTTCATTCAAACCTGCCATATTGCTTATCACTTCGTTACGTATTCGATCAGCCAAAAAAAAAAAAAATGTTAATTCTATAAATTTTAACATATCTGAAAATAAATATAATTCAATAAAATATATAAATCTGAAGAGTTTGTTTGAATGCTAAGGTGCTGGAAAGACTCTTTAAGGAAAGGCTATAAGCTATGGGTATAAGAAATCGGGCATATTTTCCAACAGTACTGTAAAATTAATAAACGACGTGATCTAATTAATGCAACGGCGTTCAAAATACGGTACGGGCAACGACGGGGAGCAGTAAGTAGTAGTCTAGAGAGTGTCTTTTTTATTATTCCAGAAATATTTTCTTCCATGGGAACAAACGAAACTTGACGCAGGTAGACACAGCCGGTAATTACTCTTCTTTGTATATTTAAAACTTTTCATCAAATTCTATTTTTAAGGGCGTAGGTACATCAAATCTCTCGTTTATACCGATATACCAGAATTAATTAAAAAAACAAGAAAACATCATCGCACGTGTAAAATACCGCAGGTGATATACTCGAAAAAATAACACAATATCGGACTTCACGTAAATTGTAGTCGTGGACAACATGCTTAAAATTTTAACCTCTTGTAAAAAATGATTTAATTATAAAAAAAAAACAGGAAATTTGTATTATATATTATATTATAAAATTATCCTGTGTTTTTTTTTTTTAATTTAAAATCAATCGTTTTCGATATGGAAAGTTTTATATAAACAGACTTCTAATAAAGGCTTTGAAAATTATATTTTTGAATTCGGCAACCAATTTGCAGGAGGTCGGTCAAAAAGTAGGTTAAAGCCTGCTGTAACTGACGAACTAGTACAACAAGCAACAGAGTACAAAAGAGTAGAACAGCAAAGGAATAAAAGCCTAGCAGTATTTAAGCATTCGATCATCAGCTGAAATGATGATAATAATTATTTATTTAATTTATTTTCATTCACTAATCTGCTTAAAATAACACTAAAATGACATAAAAACTCAAATAAAAATACATGTGCCCGCGTGTTTCGAAAAAAGAACATCATAAATCAAATTTAAAAATCCTAGTTCCATAATCTAAAAACCGTGTTTCTATTAAATCACTAGCCGGTCCGGTTTGTGACCGGTCCGGACCGTGTTTTTGTAGCGGCAGCCGGCAGGTGACGGGATACCGACTCGTCTTATTGTGAATCGCCGGTCAACCACCTTGTGTGAACAACTACACATTGAGATTTTATACACCCGATCGGCCATAACTGTTCTGTTTTTTTTTTATTTTCTGTTGTTGATGGTTTGAGTTTCAATAATTTGAATTGTTCTAGAATTCTCTATGGAATTGTAAGGTTTCGATCAAGATTTAACATGCAAATGTCGCACGTGCTGATAAGGATATATAGTAGAAGCTTTTAACGTGTTTGGATAATATTCACGCCTTAATCCCCGAAAGGGTGGCAGAGGCATATTATACGCCTACATTTCACCATTGTCCCACGTAACAGGCCTATTGCCGTATTGAATTGGACAGGTGCAGGGTGTGACGACCTGCTGTTGAAAGTTTTCACACTGCTCATAAGGTTTAAAACATTGGTTTAACGACTACCATGTCACTGGCAACCCGGGACCAACTTGGCCAACCAAAATGCTTTCCGAAGCACGTTACAAATGCTTCTACCCAGGAGAGCGGAGCAGTAATCAAACATTCCAATAAGCGATCCAATTTTCATACATCATTGTAAAATTAATAAACGTTGGGATTAAATGTGTGCCACGAGGAAAGTATGTCGCGGACGAAGTTGCGTGGCTCTGTTAGTTTATTATACATAGCAATAATCAAACCCCGTAATATTGCGGATAACACAAATGTTTGTTCGAACCGAGATACGAACCTGACTTGCGTTTTCATATGCGTCATATAAATTTCTCCTGCTTATCCAGTTTCTCACTAAAAGGCTCGCAGCTGCTCTAGTTTCCCTATTTACCCTTCAGTTCATCCTAAACCTAGCGTAAATCTGATTTTAATTATTGAATTAATGACTTATAATAGCTGTTTATCGTCCATCTTGGGTTAACTAAATGCTTAACTTATTCACGATTACTCGTAAAAAATAGAAAAAAAATATTTTCAACCCCGAGTGGGACTGGAATTTACGACTTCTTACTTGCCGGGTAAGACGCTTATTCAACTAAGCTACCGAGAACAGACGACGAACAGAAAACACTGACGTCACCAATCAGGTAATCGACACTCCAAAGCCTTATTTGCATCGTTACTCCATCGAGCTCATGAAATTGAGCAGAAGCAACCTCTGTGTCTTGACGAGGGCACTGACAGGTCATTGCAGGCTGAATAAACACATGGCCAACCTTGGCCTTAGCCCAACCCGCCTCTGCAGATTCTGTAACGAAGTCAATGAAACGCCTCAGCACATTCTCTGCGACTGCGGCCCTCTCATACACAAATGAAGCATCTCCTTTGGCAATCACCAGCTTTAACCAGAGGAGTTACAGCACATAGCTGCTAAAGACATCCTCAAATTCCTTACTCTCATAGGAATCAGCAGCGAACTCTAAGATTTAGGCGAGCACAATAGACCTTTTTAGGTCGCATTGCTACAGGACTTTCTAGCCTGCCACAGCTTCTCTTACATAATAAAAATAAGCTACCGAGGACACTCGAAACTAACAAAAACCTAAATTTAGAAAATAGTTAGCATACTAATATTTCTAAATTTTAAATTTAAAGTGGAAAATACTAATATTTATCAAAATTATTGACAGTAAAAGTTTGCTTAAATTTGCGTGAGTTAAACTTAAGTTTTCTACTTGACTATATAATACGTGTGAACCAGTCTTAGTACGCATAAAAAGTCACATTATATCTAATGCATTATTATGCTTTATACTTTTTCAAGAAAGGTGCTATTGGCAGGCACGATATAATAAAAAAAAAGGTTTGACCAATAGGAACGAAGGCGCATAAAAATAAAATCCTGTTTCGGATCGACATTAGAACACCGAAATTCAAAACACGTTTGCGCATTTACACTCAGGTACACTCACGCACAGGAACCCTGACCATCGACAACACTAACCAAAAATATATTAAAAATACAAATTTATATGAGAACGAATGCTACTACACGCTTGTTGAATGTTAAAATATAAGAAAACTTCATAACAAAAAGATATTTTTGGCACGAATCGCGTTTTCAATGCAGCTCACAGCTCAGGCCGGATAATTTTTATTTTGCACACAAGCTACAAACACACCTAGACGCAAAATTTCAAAAAGTGAACGATGCGAATGAGATAATCGGTATTCATTGCGCACACCAAAATGAGTATGTTTCGTAATGAGTGTGAAAGAGATAGTTATATTTTAGTTGTTTACTCCATCCAAAATGCGGCCAATATAAGAATGACGTGTTTAGGGACGTTGACCTTCAGGATGGAGTCAGTTTGGTTGAAAAAGTTTTGTTTCTTTTTTTATTTATTTTAAGAACGGCCAAAGATCTTTACTGGTTACTTATTTATGGTTATTACCATAATATTTTAGTATAAATAACAATAATATTTAAGTTTAGATTAATTTATAGAAATGAATATGTCATTCTATAAGGGACTAGCAGATATCCAGCTGTTTTACGGCCGTTCCCTTGAGAATTGAGAGATAAAATCTAACCTAAGTAACTCCTTATAACATATATCAGCCAGTAAAAATCCCGCTAAAACAGGTCCAGTCTTTGAGGAGATTAACCGAAACAAACATACAAGAGACAAACATTTTTAGGTTGATTGTTTACGTAAGTACCGTATATACTATCTATGTATTCAGTGAAAAGCTGTTAAATTGTAATTAAAGATACTTCAATTTTATTTATCTGGAGGTACTTTATTAAAAATATACATAAAATACATACATATTACATAGGAAACACCCAAATCCCTTCCCAAAATCATGGCACAGATAATGTAAACAATCAAGTGCCGAATTTCAAAATTTCTGGGTTATGTCGATTTTACATGATGATGACAGGTTGAAACACTACAATATTTTTGAGTCTGGCATTTAAAAAGCTCTTTCAAAGTCTATTTATTAAATACAGCTGTTTTAAAAACAAATTATTCCTTTAAGTATTCTCCAAAACAATTATTTCGCGCCAACAATTACAAAGTAAGCTAAGGTACCTAGTAGGCGCAATTAAAAATGTAAATTGGGTAAGAAATAGATGCAGGTGCATTCATTTTAAATGTGCCAGCTGTTTTAGAAAGAGTGTAGTGTAGAAACTGACAAATGTCAGCCTTATTTGGTAGTCATCTGAATATTTTTAGAAAAAAAAAATTAAGTTGAATGGAATATGCTAGCTTTTTATACTGCTAAACCAAAAAGGTGTTTAAAATAAGACTATGTTCCAAAAACTAAGTATTAAACCTAATTACAAAAGTTATGACTGCCTTGGTGGCGCAGGGGTAGTGTATGTGACTGCCGCGACTTAGGTCCAGGATTCGGAAAAAATATTTGAGTGATTCACAAATGTTTGTTTCGGAGTTTGGGTGTTTCCTATGTATAATATATATGTATTTAGAAATATATAAGTATGTTTATCATTCGTCTAGATCCCATAACACAAGCCTAGATTAGGTTACTTTGGGCTAGGTTTTATTTATCTTTATTGTACTAAGGTTGAAGTGCATCTGGATCAAGGTGGTCACTGTAGCCTATGGAAGTATAGATCCGACCCAATTTACCGTGTAGAACCCAGCTGAGACCTACTGTTGATTTTGTAAAGGTCCTCATTTTTATTCTTTTTATACAATTGAGGTGGCATACAAACATACTACCCACCTGATGGATGTCACCGTTGTCACCGTATGTCACCGATGTCACCGTAGCCTATATGGACGTTTACAACACCAGAGATGCGGCACTAGCTTGCCGACCCTGTTAAAACCTTCTAATACCCCTTTTGAAAAACCCCATACTGTAGACGTTCAGGAAAACTCAAGCAGGGAGTTCATTCCTTAATCCAAGCGTACGCGGAAGAAAAAGCCTATCGGACCTATCTGTATGCTAGCGCTCGGGACGCAAAGTTTTATAGGCATCTTTTGTCTAAGTCAAATACTTTGTTTTGAATAGGTATATTTTGGTGATATAAACTCTATGTAGGTTCCAAGATAGAAGGTAGTCAGATACCGGGTCTACCCTTTCCATTATTTTTTATCTTTTTTTAAAATAAATTAATTTTAAATGAAACTGCTCATAATAGTCGTTGTGTTAGGTGAACAAAAAATTACACCTATTTTATCAGTTATATCTTCCTATTTATTAATTTTACCCAGTTGACTTTGTTAATTATAACGTATTCCTAAGAAAAATCTATAATTATACTTTTTTACTTTAATATTACATCAATCAAGATCAATAATAACTATCTCTGAGTATATTTTACCCATTCTTATATTTCTAGTTTGAGCTTAATTAATTAGAAGACATAAGATAGACGTAAAAACGCAATTAAATAGTACGAAGGTATCCTAGAGTCCTCGATTTATTATGAGTGAAGCATGAAAATGGCGACCATTTATTGTGCGTGTGTGACATCTTAAAAAAAAATACGTACCCCTGGCACTATCATGAGCTGTGTACTGGTGGAAAATTGACACAGTTTTGTTGCTTTTGTGAGTTTTGTTCTTGTAAGACAAACAAAATTGAAACACAGTTAAAATATTGTGCGACACAGACATATATTATAGATTCACGTTATAATAGTGTGACACTGGGTACTTCTTTAACGACTGATTGTCACATAACAGATAATAATTAAAATTACTTTTTAAGATATTGCATAGTTTTTATCGCGGGCTTTGAGTGGGCTTTAATCAAGAAATTCCGAAAGGAAAAAAAACCTAAGATCCGAGGTTACACGAAGTTCACCGAGCACGGCCGAGCGTTGGCTTAACGTGTATGTACGATTGTACGAAGCTCGCACGGATCGAGACGTGATGATAGTGAGTGTGAGTGTGAGGGCGAGGGCGAGGGCGAGGGCGAGGGAGAGGGCGAGGGCGAGGGCGAGGGCGAGGGCGAGGGCGAGGGCGAGGGCGAGGGCGAGGGCGAGGGCGAGTGCGAGGGCGAGGGCGAGGGCGAGGGCGAGGGCGAGGGCGAGGGCGAGGGCGAGGGCGAGGGCGAGGGCGAGGGCGAGCGCGAGGGCGAGGGCGAGGGCGAGGGCGAGGGCGAGGGTGGGGTGGGGTGAGGGTGAGGGTGAGGGTGAGGGCGAGGGCGAGGGCGAGGGCGAGGGCGAGGGCGAGGGCGAGGGCGAGGGCGAGGGCGAGGGCGAGGGCGAGGGCGAGGGCGAGGGCGAGGGCGAGGGCGAGGGCGAGGGCGAGGGCGAGGGCGAGGGCGAGGGCGAGGGCGAGGGCGAGGGCGAGGGCGAGGGCGAGGGCGAGGGCGAGGGCGAGGGCGAGGGCGAGGGCGAGGGCGAGGGCGAGGGCGAGGGCGAGGGCGAGGGCGAGGGCGAGGGCGAGGGCGAGGGCGAGGTCGAGGGCGAGGGCGAGGGCGAGGGCGAGGGCGAGGGCGAGTGCGAGGGCGAGGGCGAGGGCGAGGGCGAGGGCGTGGGCGAGGGCGAGGGCGAGGGCGAGGGCAAGGGCGAAGGCGAGGGTGAGGGCGAGGGCAAGGGCGAGGGTGAGGGTGAGGGTTTTTTTGTCTTTTTGTTTGTTTTATTCTTGTTTTGTGACTTAAATTAATATAAAAGAAAAACATAGGTATGCTATGCAATAGCTTTAACGCGGCAGTCTCCGAGTGCCACACGTCTTTTTTTTGTTCATCAATCACGTCTTTTCCCCAAAGGGGGTGGCAGAGGTATACTAAACGCCCAATTTTCACCTTGTGTAATCATGTCTCACGTAACAGGTGGTGAGCCGTGTTGAAATAGACAGGCGCGGGTTTTGGCTACCTGCTGTTGAAAATTTTCAAGCCACCCTTATGGCTTTTAACTTAGCTTAACGACTGCCATGTAACTGGCTACCTGGACCAACGACTTAGGTTAAGTCGAAGCACAGAAACGCTCGCAAATGTAAATGCCACAAACTGGTCACACATAACGAAAATTGCTTAACGCAGTGATCGTTTAATATGATTCGTTATACGTTCAATATGATTTGAAATATTTTACAAGAAAAATGCAAGAATGTACAATAACTTTACTTGCGACCATTGGGTCTATTCGTCTTGTTCTGGAGTCGGTGACCGACGTCAAGGTTGCGTCAAATTTGCAGCGCACTTGCATTTTGTCTCGACGGGAATAAATAACAAGTCTATAATTTTGAAATTTAATCACGCTATTGATAAAATTAAAGTGTACACATATATGCAGTACTAAAATCATAATTTTTGATGTCGTAGGTAAAGTGAAACATTTAACAGGCGACACTTTTTCTAAGCTTTTTAACGGACTGCAATAAGAATGATTTTCTCAGTTCATCGGAATTTTCGATTTATTTGTATTGTTTGCTGATTACTCGAAAACTCCTCATTTTTCAACTAACCTGCAATAAATATGTTAATTTTTGTAAAACAATATTATTTCAATATTATTTTAACTTTCACAGTATGAATCAAACCGCGTTCTCATCTGTCATAAAATTTTGAATACAGAACACTTATATCTTGACGAACTTCCACTATCCGATTTAGAATCTGAAAGTTAAAGCAATACCTATTAAAAACATAGCTTTAAGAAATGGTGGTAGAGCCCCTAAAGTAATATATTCATATCTCGCGAAAACGAAAAGGTAATTTTATTTGTATTCAGTTACTTAAGTGACGCCTGATGGAAAGCCATGGCCACTTTTAGCGAATCTCAGTCCACTCTTACAATTCACAAGACTATAGGCAGTGGCGTCAAAGTAAGTTGACGCCTCGTCACGCTCCTCTTGAAGAATCCAGTATTGCAAGAGAAGAGAATCTGAAAATAGTATAATTTCGACTTATGCTCTATTGCAATGAGTGTGTGTGTGATGCCTATGCTAGTGCGCTTTGAGACCGTCATAACCCGATTTAGTGCACTCTATTGTATTTTCGTTAACTTGGCACCTAAATATCCGCTTTGGTTGTTTGGCAATATTTTTTGGTATGTTGAAATTGACTGCCGATTACTTACATACTTACGGTGCTCCACTTGCAGGTGCAAATTCTAGCTTGATGGTCACGTAAAAATAATACATGGTAAAAAAAAATTACGGGTTGAACTAAGGTAGCGCCGACAAAAGGGAAAATCTATTTTGGCGCGTTGGACATTTTTTTAGATGGGTACTAGGGTGCAACCCAATTACTTTAAGAATAAAAGTACTAATCGGGTTAAAAGAAAGCTATAGCTATTTATAATTTGACTGTGTTTCAATACACTTGAAATTTGGTTTGGGCACGTCCAACGAATGAGTGAGGAACGATTGACGAATGATATATATTGTTCAAAAGTAGAGGGTAGAAGGAGTCAGGGTAGGCCGAGACTTACATATGAAAACCACGTGAGCATATTGCTCAAAAACGGAAAGGTCAAAAGTACTCGGATACCCAGACGTGCGTGTATGAAGCGATTGATGAATCTCGAAGAAGCGACAGAAGTATGTATGGATCGCGAAGCCTGGCGATCTGTCCTCTCTGACTACCCCGTCAGGGATACAGCGTGAAGATAGTTTTTAGTTTTTTCAATACACTAAAAGAGTTCCTTAGAGCCGGATTTGAATTTGAGTTGGCCACTGGCCACATTTAGAACTGATTTTGTTTATACGTGTCAACCGAATAGTTGTGTGAAGTCTTCGACCTTAATGCATTGTCTATTTCAATACGGCAATGGGCTCACTACCCAACTACGTAGGACAGAAATACACATGGTGAAAAATGGGCATATAATATGCCTCTGTTACCCCTTCGAGGCTAAGGCATGACGGATAAAAAAAAACTATGATTTTTTCCAGGAAGTGATTTCCAAATTACACTTTTATTTGGTACCCTTTCCCTCCAAGGTACTAAAGATTCCGGTATCCGGATCATTGATAGATAGGTACCTACTTAATACACCATAAGTACTTGATATTTTATTTTATTTTATTTCCTTTTGAAAATTATAAAATGGCCGGCGGGCGCATTAAATGTCACTTAAACGTATCTAATGCCTTTAGTAACCCTGCACCTGTCGAGCAGATGTTTTTAGCCCTTGCTTAGACAAAACTGGTCATGAAATATAGACCTAGGTAAGAACAACTGCCCTTTTCAACCTACTTAACTAAAAAGGTAGTTTTCAATTACAATTTTAGTTATAATTTTTAAAGCATCCGAATGAAATCTTCAACACTAGTACAAAGTGAAGCGCTTGTAGTCTTTACGTTAAGCATCTATCGCTACGATCCGTCCTGAGATGGGGCACCCTTTGTAGCATTTCCATGTGCGAGCGTTTCCATGGTTCGGTCGTCACGGAAAGTCATTAGTACAATTTCCTAATTACATCGCATACAAATCAAAAACATACTTAGGTTTATATATAACTCAATGCAAATTTTACGTAGAAAATACGTAAACTTCGAAACAAACATTTGCAGATCACACAAATATTTGTTCCATTCAGGGATTCGATCCGGTACATCATCTAAGGCATACACGCATACACTTCCACTGCTATACAGAGGCTCACTAGCATTGAAGTATTTATGAGGAGTTACATTTACGGCAGAAGTGAAAACTTCATAGGCAATCGCAAGCAATTATTATGTATAAAGTGAATATACTAAACACAGCAACACAACAGCGAAGGGCGGCTGACTGTATCTTTCTCGCTCGGGTACACTCGGCGTTCTCGAGTTCACCTGTCTGAGCCTTTCACCTCAGAGCGTGACGGATCAGCCTAACTTACTATCTACGGAAAAATCTTTGTGCTAAAAAAGATTTCACTTCAAAATAGTCCTAACTTAAATTTTTAATCAGAATTTTATGTTTTTGCTAACGGTACTCTGCTCAACGAGTCGAAAGTGCCGATTGGGCAATAATCTACCTCTGCGTGATCATGATCATAGCGCAGCGTAGCGAAGCAAAGCGCAGCGCTGCAGCAGCGTAGTGGTAAACCCAATGGGTTACTGACCAAATTGACCGTGTCGCCATCTACCGGTGCACACAATCAATTAATTTCCAACGTTTTTGACGCCCTTTGATCAAAGTAGGGAGTGTGTGTTGGATTCTATTGGTAATTTATCGTGAATGAATTTTTTAATTTATTTCCATGGTGAAATGTAGTTACTAAAGTTCTATCGATTCATCAATCCGTGATCTAAGGTGACTTACCATCAGGCGAACCGTGTTACGGTGGCCACTGCGGTATTATAAAAAATAATCACAGTTTTTGTGCCTCACATGACTGTCAAGCACATTCAAAATAAATCTACAGAAAAAATGTCAGTCTAACTTTTTAAAAAAAGGTTAGGCTACAAGGCAAACCCTTAAAACCCTGTCGTCTTTGTTTTAGACTAAAATTGTAGCTGACGAAATTGCCCAGAGGAGTTTTGTCGAATTTTTGATATCATTTTCCGTTTTTATAATATCGACCGCCAAATTGTAACACTCGAAAAAAAATCTAATGCAAGTTCGGCCATAACTGTTTTGTTTTTGACTTTCTCGACTACGTAATTATTTTTGCAACTCACAACTCTAACAAATACGCGTCTTTTGAGCTTTTCTGAATATCATATCTTCACAATTCTTTAAAATATTAGGCAAATTGCACCTTTTCGTGAAATCGGAGCCTACACTGGAGCGAAGTAAAAGACATTTCCAATGTCAAACTGTAGTACACAATTAATCAAAAAATTTGTCTGCCTCTGTGGCGCGGTGGGAGTGTATTCGACTGCTACGCAAGAGATCGTGTGTTCGATTCCCACCCAGGATAAACCTTTGTGTGATGAGCACGATGATTTATTCTGTGTCTGGGTGTTATTTATCTATAATATGTATGTATTTAGAAATATATAAGTATGTTTATCAGTTCTCTGGTTACCATAGTATAAGCACTGTTTAGTTTATAATCAGATGGCGTTGTGTGTGTTGTCCCAACGATGTTTATTTATTTATATTTATATTAGTTTTGGTGTTATATCTGCTTATAGATATATCATTATCGAAGCAAATTTTCTAAATACTACTCGGACTAAATGCTCAGATGAGGTAGAGATCTTTGAGGAACCTCCATTAATATTTTATTGTCTGTTTAACTCTGCGAATAAAACTTATAATTGTAAAAGGAGACATTTTGAAACGATCAGACTAGTTTAGTACTTCTACTTAAACAAATCCTCTTAGCGGAGTTGCTTTTCGATTAATTAGGGATGTATCATTTATTGTAATCTCTGGATTTAGTTCGTCTGGCTTACCTTTTATAGGTTCAATGGTTCAATTGAGACATGGAGTCTGAATAATTGTTAACCGAACGTCATTTCTCGCAATTGGTAGCGGACATTTTGATAAACTCAGAATGTTTGATTCTAGACATTGAACACGAAGCTGCAGTAGACTAGTGCCAGACCGTACTGGGCTCAGCAATTGCTGGTTCGATTCCTGGCCGGCAGAGGCATATTCTATGCCCACTTTTCACCATGTGTATTCCTGTCCCACGCAATAGGTGGTGAGCCCATTGCCGTGTTGAAATAGACAGACGCAGGTTGTGGTAATTTTACTACGTTGTGGTACTTACTGGTTGTGTCTATCTGCAGTTGATTTTTTTCAATCCTGCCATAACTTCTTCAACTTGACTTAACGACTGCTATTTTACTGGCAACCGGGACCAACGGCTTAACGTGCCTTCCGAAGCACGGAAACGCTCGCAAATGTAAATGCCACTAAGTGGTCACCCATCCGTGACCAGCCATAGCGAAAGTTGCCTAACGCAGTGATCGTTTGCAGAACACTGAATCCGCAGGAAACAGTTAGCTTCATATAGCTTCATTCGCTTCATATGGTTAGACAGTTGAAATTATTTCAAATGATGTGCTAGTGAAGTGAACTCACATACAACAGACATGATTTTCTTATAAGATAATATTCGGATCACTTTGTGCACTAGTCGCACTTCACTGTATCCCTTACGGGGTAGTCAGAGAGAAAAGCTCGCCAGGCTTCGCGATCCATGCATACTTCTTTCGCTTCCTGCAGTTTCATTATTCTTAGTTAAGGGTAGTTTCGCTTCACGCAACGCCCTCATACATAGGCACACCTGTTTACCCCTTAAATTCCAAATCTGAAACCCCAAACACCTGAAGCGTATATCAAATCTGTATCCCATAGATGTTATATGTGTTATACTGGCCATGGTCCTAAGGCGCGCTGAGCGGAGTGTTTATGGTGACTATAAATTGAGAGTGCTCGTAACTACCTCTTGCATTAGCTGGCTATGGTAGATACTACAGAAACTAGAACGGAATTCTTCACTTTCTATAGCTATATAAATATAAATATACATATTTATACTTTCTAAGCGCTATTCTTTGATGTAAGTAAGTGTAACGACCAGAGCTTTGTAGTCAAGATTGATCGAACTAATTCGAAATTAAGAATCGAAATCGCATTATAGAAATCCTCGCGCTAAAGAATTATATACACAACAATCCAGCATTAACCGTTGGCCCATAGCCAGCCAGGGGTACCTTGCCAGGTCGGAGGACCTACCCCCTTTATGACAATATAACTTCACACTCAGTAAGTATAAATACATAACAAAGTTGCAATAATTATTTGCCCTGTTTGCAATAATGATTTTTATTATTGTTTTATTATTTGCCCTCTACAGCAAGTACAAAAAAAATGCAATAATGTTTAATTATTAGCCCTCTTCAAGAGCTTCGAAATGTATGGCAAATAATATAAAAAGTACATTACTTGAAGCTCTGAAAACAGAGAGAACAAATAATAGGTTTTCTTAGGTTCGGTTTTTAGAAAGATTATTGTGCGTTAACTGTTATAACAGGGCTAGTTATAGACAATTTATTTTTAAGGTGTCCACTTGCCAATTATATACCTTGGCTTGACTTGCCTTTTTATACTGTATCCATTAGATTGCACTTAGAAATAAACGAACGGAGTTCTCACTAGTATAAACATCGAAAACACTTGGTAGCCGCCATGTGTGATAGTATATGGTGGCACATGAAGCATGTAAAAATTTTAAAGCCTCTGTTAGAGGTATACCGAAACGAAGAATCGATAAGTCATGTCTATACCTACTTATCTACGATAAGGATGAATTCAACCAAAATTCATCAATAAAACTTCAGCTTTGCTTATAAACACAAATTGTAATTGATTGTCTGCGTCTGTCTATTTCAACACGGCAATGGGCTCACCACCTATTACGTGGGACAAGGATACATACGGTGAGAAGCGAAGGTAATAGGTGGGCACTTCTGTCCTTTGCTTCCCCTTCGGGAATAAGGTATGATTGATAAATAAATAAGTATATTTGTGTCGATTTAAAAAAATCTTTTGACTATTACATCCTATGAACGTTTTCTGCAAGATTTTTCAATATTCCAAGAAAATACGGGGGAGTTTTTATACTGACTGTACCACCGATTGTTTTCCACTATGTGGAAAAATATAATAATAGACAATAACTCATCACAATATTGCAGTTATATATTGTATTTTTCATAAACTGGTCCTTCGAACCGGCGCTGTGTCGATACAACATATCATTAAAGAGTCAAAACATAATATTTCAGTGGAATATAGCTTTTCTTTGAGGTGGATCAGCTACAGGCTTTCAAGAAATCTGTCTTCGTTAGTTTCAATAATATGGTCTACTTAGGTAGTATAATGTTAGGTATTCTTCTAAGACTTACTAGGTAGGTACTTAGATACATAAATGACGTTAATTTGCCCAAAATCATCATTCATTTATTTTATTTTTCTAGGTTAACAGTGTATGGTACGCTACTTGCTTAAACTACTAAAACTGAGGTGGCAGGCAAGCATACGGCCCACCTGATGGAAAGTGGTCACCGTAGACTATGGACGTTTGCAACACCAGAGGTGCAGCACTCGCACTGCCGAACCTTCTGTCTGTTTATTCCGGCAAATCTCTGACAAGGCTAGACTGATTTTAATAGGACTTTCACTAGCTGATAGCTGATGTTATATGGAGTAAATTAGGCAAAACCAGGGGTGCATAGGTTCGTTATAGATAAATTAACTGCCATTTCAAATACGATATTAATCTAAAAAAAACTAATAATCACTTTATAAGCCACCCCTTCTCCTCTCAATGTACGGAAACACACGAAGTTAGCCGACGACATCCGACAGTCGACGATAGTGTCCAGTGAAAATTGTCCACGCGAAACTATAGTATGCTGGTAATAGGACAGCCTGGACTAATTGGACAGGATAAGAAAACATAAAACTGACAATCTAGTTTTTTTTATTATTTGCTAATATTGTATTAGGTATCCTACTAATGGATACCTTCTAACTACAAAAACTACGACTGACTGATTGTTTCATACATGTTCGTTTGGGTATCCAAGTACTTTTAACCTTTTCGTTTGTGAGAAATCTGTTCACGTGACCTTGTGCAAGCAAATTGTAAAACAAATAATTAGATAAAGAACATTTCAAAAAAAAATATTTGTCTCATTATTTTGCAAGAAATTGCTATTCTGTTTTCTGTTAATTTTCGTAGAATGTAGACTAGATCTCAATAGCATAAAATTACAATTTACAACATATAAAAAAAAAACAATTAATACCTCACCTTGTATTACTGTGAATACACATTAGGCAAAGATAATATAATATAAAATATTACATACTGTAGGAACAAAGTATACAGAGTTCAGGTATCCGAGTACTTTTACCCTTTTCGTTTGTGAGAAATCTGTTCACGTGACCTTGTGCAAGCAAATTGTAAAACAAATAATTAGATAAAGAACATTTCAAATAAAAAATTTGTCTCATTATTTTGCAAGAAATTGCTATTTTGTTTTCTTTTAATTTTCGTAGAATGTAGACTAGATCTCAATAGCATAAAATTACAATTTACAACATATAAAAAAAAAACAATTAATGCCTCACCTTGTATTACTGTGAATACACATTAGGCAAAGATAATATAATATAAAATATTACATACTGTAGGAACAAAGTATACAGAGTTCAAAGTAACACGTCATTCTTTGAGCGTAAAATTCTCTCCTTCATAACTATTTTCCAGTTGATTCTAAATTTTTCAGAATTTGAACCCGGGGGTTCAATTTTATTTTACTGCTCGTTACCTCGTCCGTTAGTCAGCAAGTGCACCTCTAGCACGCGAGGTCACTTAGAGAGAAAGAGAGAAAGAGATCCCAGAGCTTGGTCCCTTACATCCTTAAATCATTGTTTAACTAATACTAACGATATTTTCTATAAATGATATGTTTAGTGCATAGCTTAGCTATAAGATACTAGTTACATTATGACTTAATGTTTTTTCACACACAAAAAAAAATCGAGAATAAATTTTGTTACCTATCCAATGGTAATGAATCCGAGACTTTCCTATTCACCGGTCGATATGTGATACATTTAAATGAATATCGAGTGTGGCCGCTTTATGTCGGCTGTAAAACTTATGTACCAGGTACTTTCTAATGAATAACGTCGGATCTCTCACTTTTGCTGATTTTGTCTCTTTCTGACGTCATTGTATTGGTAGTTTTCAGTAGATAAGTAGACCACTGGACAAATGTTCTTCTTCGGTTTCCAAGCGGTGCACCTGCTGACCCATGGAGAAGGCAACGAAGCAGGTGCACTTATGGAGTTTGGAGGTCAGTCGACAATCGCTCCCAATAATGCCTAAAATAAAAATCAAGCACAGCAGCCAAATAAAAGTAGATCCAGGTAGGGTCTGACAGTAATTGAGAATACACTAAGATTAAGAGACAAGTGTTCAGGATCATCATCAACTCAAATCCCAACGTGACCGACACACACACTTCAACTATATTTCAACCAGGCAATAAATATTATGGGACATTTTTTTTCCTTACACACCGCCTAGCCCAAAGTAAGATAATAGCAAAGCTTGTGTCATGTGTTATGGGATCTACACGTCTGAAAAACATACTTATATATTTCTAAATACATACATATAATACATAGGATACACCCAAACTCATCACGCAGGCAATGGACTTTGCAATGTAAGACAAAAGTCCTTACGGTAAAATGAGAGTGGATCTGCTTACCGCTTCGGATATAAAAGCGTGAGTATATTGGTATAACTGTCTGCCGATTACACTAGAGCCTCGTCCTTTCGGTCAGTAGATTAGCATCAAATTTAGAGTAAGTAAGTATATAAGTATGGAATTATACTTAAATAAAAAAAAAACTTAAAAATGCATACGGTCACAGATAATATAATATAATTCTTATAATACGGTTAAATGTAGGCGTATAGTATGCCTCTGCCTACCCCTTTAGGGGATAAAGGCGTGACAATATTTATGTATTTATATAAAAAAAACTAAATGTGCCAACAAATCCTTGCACAATAATGGATTAAGTGAATCACGATAAGGGGTCGCGCACACTGCATGTGTTACATAATTAGCGCTGAACGTTAAGGAGATTTGTAGCACAAAATACTGCTCAATACTACTTAGTACGAGTAGTTACTGAAACGAGTGTAGCAGCGATAAGTGTGGGTTTGATTTTGTCAGAGTTTATTAGCAAAGGATAGTAAAAAATTATTTATGGATACGGGATGTTTTGGTAATAGTTCATCTTCATCCGAGCGTCTGTCCCAATTGCGTCTCGCGACGCCCGGGGTCCGCTTTCCTACTTTTTCTCTTCTACTTCGCACGGTCATTGGCATCCCCTGTAGTGAGACCATTGGAACGCATGTCATCCTTTACGACGTCAAGCCAGCACCTCATGTGTCTTACCCTCTTACCGGGACCCGGCGAGGCCGACAAGGCCAGATATTTGTTTCCCACCCACGTAGCCCGGCGGTTGCCGCAAGACGTGACCATACCAGCAAAGGCGACACTCTTGCAGCTTATCTGCAATGTCACGGACGCGAAGGCAAACGTTCGCCATTCGCCACATTTCGTGCGCAAACTCTACTCTATTTATAATATTTATGTTGACAATAGATAATTTAAGTTTAAATATAGTTGCATATTAGAAGCATTCCATCGGATTACTTCTAGCCATGTCGTCCCAGCCGACTCTTAGTAAAAGGGAAAGACCCAAGAGGTGCCAATGGTCTCACTGCAGGCGATGCCGACGACCGTGCGAAGTGGAGGAGAAAAGTAGAAAAGCGGACCCCGGGCACTTACCTTATCTTTAGATGGAACTGTACAGATCTGACAGCTGTCAAATCGCAGCATAATTTAAAAGTGACGATTGAAAACGACTTAAAATAGGCAGAAATCACCAAGTATAATATATATGTAGCATACGAGTGAAGATACCAGCTAGTTCGGTGCATAGTAAAATAAATTAACTTAGCAGCCGAAGCCATACAACGAGGTAATGCGCACACCAGTGTTTACCTGAAACATAGCCTAATGTGTGACTGCAAGGATTCGGTAACGTGTTGCAATAACCCTGTTATTCGAAAATGAACGTTATCACGACTACACAAGGTGTATCTTTCATTACATATACTTTAAATGTTATCATCACAATCTGATTTGCTCCTATTTCAATCTAAGTGTTGAATTGAAGGAAAGTTGGATAATTTTAATTGGATTATATTACGGTTAAGTAGATTTAGTTGTTTAATAAAATTTTCGAGTGGAATTTTGGCGTGAAATAAGGGCTTGTTTAAAGGTCTGCAAACCTGCAAAGGGTCAGCAGCGCGAGTGCTGCACCTCTGGTGTTGCAAACGTCCATAGGCTACGGTGACCAGTTTCCATCAGTGCTCTGTAAACGTTCACTGAGTTAGCAACTTTCACTATGGCTGGTCCTCAGATGGGTGACCAATTTGTGGAATTTTACATTTGCGATCGTTTCCGTGCTTCGGAAGGCACGTTAAGCTGTTGGCATACAATATGTAGGCCTCTGCCACCCCTTCGAGGATAAGGCTTGATATGATAGATAAATAAATAACATAACAAATTCTAACGCCGCTGCTGTATTAAAACTGATGATAGGGACAGATTATAGCTCTCACTGATGACATTTTGAAGTCTCATCTCGTCCATTAACTTGATTTAATGACTTACCGTCTTATTGGAAACCGGGACTGGGAAAAGATTTACTCAACTAACTGACAAACTAACTATCGCTAACGCTGTATGCCTGACGGGGTTGTCAGAGAGAAAAAAAGGTTCTTATATGGAAACGCCACAAACTGATAATTATCATTTAACGTCATCTGATTTAGGATTTTTTGTGCTTCTGTAAGTTACAATGTAATAAAAAATCGACTAATAAAAATTTATAAATGTAAAGTATGTAATAAAAATGTCCTATCACTATTTATAAGTGTAATGTGGGCGCCAGACCGCTCGCATTCCGACCAAATTGTCTCGTCTCTCAACCCACTGTTTTAGTGTAGAACACAAATTGGACATATTGCATTACAAGGCCTTTCCAACCTTCCTAGGCTGAATGGGTTTGGTTTCAAGTCATTCATTATTCAAATATTGTGGGACACTTTTCACACAGCGCCATCTAGCCCAAAGTAAGCTTATATTAGCTTGTGTTATGGGATCTATATAACTGATAAACATACTTATATATTTCTAAATACATACTATTGTACATAGGAAACACCCAAACTCCGAAACACACGTTTGTTAATCACACAAGTATTTGTTCCGACCCGGGAATCGAACCCGGGACATCTTGCGCAGCAGTCGGATACACTCCCACCGCGCCACAGAGGCAGTCGAGAAAATATATAAATATAATAAATGAAACTTTTTAATAAATATACTTACCGCTAGAGTCACCCACGGCTTATTACGTGTAAAATTTCTTTATCGCACATCGTTTGTGTAGATCATAATAGACATCTTAAGATCCCAGCCTATCCTGCAAGTGCCCCTGCTTATAAACAGACCAAAGGGCCGAGGTTTTATTTTACAATAACTACCCCTTCTATTCTATACCTACTAGTTGACGCCTGCGGCTTGTGTGTGAAGTTTTTCCGTTCCCGTTTCCCCCAGAAATCTGTTCCCGGGTAAAGTAGCCTAAGTGTTATTCTTATGTGTAAGCTATCTATTATTGTAAAGATTCATCAAAATCGATCTATAGATTTTTTGTGAAAGAGTAACAAACATCCATCCATATTTACAAATTTTCGTGTTTATAATATTACTAGGATAAATTTCATTGTGGCTGGTCTAAAACTAGATAGTATACTAAATCACAATCGAACTTTAGAAGCTGCAGATTAGAACCAGAATCACTCATTTTATCTGTCAAATATTAGTAAACTACCAAAAATTCAACTACGAGCGGCCAGTGGGGCGTCACGACTTCACTATTTACTTGAATGCTATAGACCGGCCGCTAGTTTCTATTGAAGCATAATTGTAATAGTGAAATATATGAAAACTTTCAAATTGTACCGTCAGCTTTCTATTGAGCAACGATTTTGATTCTGTCCCCCCAGTTCATGACAAAGAGAAGGGATCCTGTACCAACCTATCTAGCCAGACGAATATAATATGGCCAAACTCTTTCTAAAAGTTATCTATAAATATACTCCAGGCCCCTCATCTACTAGCGGTAAACCAGTTGTACAATCACTCCCAACATTGCTAAAAATCTAAAGTGGAACGATAGATGGTCCAATCAAACAAATAATAGTATACCCCAGGTTCCAGAAGGTAACAGAAGACAAAAGAATATCTTCTATCAAATCATTTATCACTTACCGAAGTCCTCGATCACATCATCAACAACAATTTCACCATTGGCATAGATACGACAAATCGCAGCTATGTAGGCAGCCTAAACTGTTATGTTGGCGGGTTGCGTCGACTCAGCGACTAATTGGGCAGCGGTGTTGCTACTTTCACCCATAGTACAGTGGATATGTTTAAGGAAGCTGTGGGATAGTTCCGTTTACAAAAAAGTATGTATAGGTATGTATCTATCACGCCTTTATACCCGAAGGGGTGACAGAGGCAAATTATACGCAGACTTTTCACCGTGTGCATTGTAGTCCCACGTACGTGCATGAGCAGGTCGTACAAAACAGTATTCTATGGACGTTTGCCTACTTATATTAAATAACACCACTTGTACTGTTCCACAACATTTACTTTGTGTGAAACCGGTCAGGTTTACAAAGTAAATGTTGTGGAAAAGTACAAGTGGTGTTATTTTATATGTGTAGCAAGTTCCACCAAGCGCCATCAATCAACAGTATAAATAATCTAAAAAATAGTTTGCCTACTTACTTATGGCGTTATGATACAGTTCTGTCATACATTTTTCATAGAAAAAGGTATTTTGGAAAGAGCTATATATTTGAAGTTCTAATTCAAATGGGTGTTGTTGTCTTTTAAAACTACAATCTTCTTGTTTTTATAATTACTACAACACTTTTCTCATTATTTGAACTACTGACTGACATTGCAGAGTTCCAAATCTATCTTTCTTTTAGATGCTTTGGATTACACGTCATATAATAATTACACCTAATACCTAATGACGTTTTGATACAATTCTGTCATACATTTTTCAAACAAAAGTATATTTTAGAAAGAGACAGATATATTAGAAGTTCTAAGTAAAATATGTATTGGTGTCTTTTAAAACTAAAATCTTCATCTTGTTTATCACTGCAATTTTACACCTTTCTCAGTATTTGATCTATTAGCTGACATTGCAGAGTTCTAAATCTATCTATGTTTTAGATGCTTTGGAACCGTGCTTTGGAATATCAAATCGTACGATATAGAAACTTATCTCCCTTATCCCAAACTCATGGCGCCCCTATCCCCAACCGGTGACACAGTAATCGTGACCTCGCCGGACATTGCTATACCTAAGCACACATCTATATGATTCGCCATTAATAATAACGGGAATGCACTTGCCTACCAATTATTTTATATTGTACACTGATTTTATAATATTATTCTCTACTATTCTCGTGAATTTGGTATGTATTGTAAAAGAGTATTACTACCCATACTAATAGCACTATTTTCTATAGTTTAAAACAAAGTCGCTTCCCGCTGTTAGTCCCTATGTATGCTTAGATCTTTAAAACTACACAACGGATTTTAATGCGGTTTTTTTAATAGATAAAGTGATTCAAGAGGAAGGTTTTAGTGTATTATTTATTACGTTTTTGTTACGTTGGCTAAAATATAACGATATTTGTTGGAGGTGTCGGAAAAAAATAAGGCATCTGGGAGCTTTCAACGAAAACGCTGTCTAAATAAACCCTTTAACATATATAACAAAATCATGTATGATAGAATTGTGTATTTTATATAGGTCATATGTCTACCCCTTAAGGAGAACATTATATCCGTTTTTACACTTAAAAAATGGACAATTATAAAGTGGTAAATAGAAAGCTATTTACTCAAATACGGTATTAATCTTTATCAATTTAAATACGTTAGTTGATTTGAGAATTTCATGAAAATTTATTTTTCTCTGTCGGTACACCATGGAAATTAATTAAATATCTTAGGAGATATAGCAAAATTAAAATAATGCGCAAAGAAATTCATTTGTGTTAGATAGGCAATTTATCGAGAAAGGCTATATAATAAATATATAATCACGCAAGGAAAGCGGAAGAGTAATCAAAAATGTCAACAAATCGGGCAAATTTTCAGAGAATTTTTGAAAACTTTTAGAAACGTTTTACAAATGTTAAATACGAATGCTTTTTTTAAATATTGTGTGGAAATCCCTTCAAATGTCATGCCGGATTCGAACCGGCTAAAACCACACGGTATTGCCATGCGTTCCGGGTAACTACTCGCGAAAGATGTCCCAGGGCTCCCGGCTAACTTTGGTTACCACCGCGGCTTCACCTAAGGTTTCGGGTGTTATCCCGCTTCTTTGGGGAAAAATATAAATGTTTATGCATACGTAGTAACGGGTTTGGCGTTACAAACGTCCTTGCGCATGATACACAGCACACTTGCCTATATTTATCGATATCGATAAAAATGGTCCGTGTGCCAAATTTAATAAAAAAAGAAGTAAAATATTTTATTTAACCTATTATAGTTTGACCAGTACCGCTGTACCGCTCACTGCGTACAATTTTGTATGTAGTGAGCGGTACAGCGGTACTTGTCAAACTATAATTCGATAAGGTTTATATATAAGACACAAAATTAAATGCGAACAATTTAAGAAAGCTCCACAAAATAGGTGTGTTTCCACAGTACAGTCACCACGAAAAATTATCAGCCTCACGACGCGACACTGACGTACGGCAATAGTTAGTCTTAAAAATGGCGCACACATTGTACACTACCGACCACGTAAAATATACCCCCAGTTTATAATTATTAAATAATGCATGCCTATAGCAAATTTAAACTACTTTTTCTTTTTATACCACTGAGGTGGCAGACAAGCATACGGCCCGCCTTACACTCTATCATCGCCTACTGAAAAGGTGTAGAACTACTGGTGAAGGCACTTAGAGGACACCCTTGAAGATAAATTCTATGTTTTATTTCTGATTTGTGGGAATGGTCCTAGGTCCTAAATATTTAAAGATAAGTACATATTATATCTTCCATGCTTTAATAATGCCGTCATACCTATTGTACAAGATTTTCATAAGCTATGGGGGCCGTTAGGCGTCAGTTAAAATTGAAGTAACCCCCAGAACGACTTACAAACATTTTAATTATGTAACCAATACAAACAACTAGTCTAGAAGAAGTATGTAGCCTATGGGCCAGTTGGTACAAGCGACAGATACTAGCGCAAGAACACGGAGACGAGCCATAGCGGTTTACTATCAACAAAAACAAAAAAGTGACTTAAATTTTTCGGGATCAAACCTAAATAGCAAGAGTACTAATTATTCTTCTGTTAGCACTCATAGCCCTTCTAACTCAATCGTTCACTATCGCTGATTCTCAGAAGGGTACCTAAACGTTTTGTGGCATTTATATTTACGAGCATTTCTTTTCTTCTAAAGGCACGTTAATACGTTGGTCCCGGTTACCAGTATCATGGTAGTCCTTAAGTCAAGTTAAAGGCATTATTAAAATTTCATGTCGCCCAAATTTTAAATAGCAGCATATTTTCCTCAATGTGTGCATGTCTATTATTACACAGCAATGGCCTGTAACGTGGGTCAAAAATGCATACGGTGGAATGTGAGCCTATCGCATTTCATAATGATATCCCTTCGAGGGTAAGGCCTGAACGATAAGTAGAATACCTTGTTCGCTAATTAAATTTGGTCTGCAGTGTACGATGAAGTCTGGTCTAAATCGCGAAGATTGTCGTGTATAGTCCTGCATTGTATCGTCCTCAAAGTTGCAGTTACTCTTGTTCAGTTTTCGTAATATCTCCTTGTTTATGAAAAAATGTTAGCTTAAATTAAAGAATCTAAATGGTTATACCATGACTTATATATTGGATTGGATAGGGGTCGTTTGGTTGAGAATTGAGAGTGGAAGGAGCACAACCAAGATATCCGGGGCCCAAGTGACCTCACCTGCTAGCGGTGCCAACTCAAAACCATTACATGTACCTGGTACATTGTCAGCCGTATAAAATCACGTTACCTTTCAAGGTAAATCTTAAAAAAAAAAATGTTACTACTTATGTAAGCTCTATTTAGGGTCTATTTATGGCAAAGATTCCTGTTACTCTTTAGTGGAGGGTTATTAAACTTATAAGTAGTATCAGAAATGTGCGCCTGAACAGGAAATACCACAACATCACATAACTACCAAATTCATAAAACATGATAAAACTAACAGGAGTTTTATCAATCGATCTAATCAGCCTATGCATCATCCTACTGCCCGAGGTATGCGTCTCCGTTTTCGCCAATCTCACCCAATTGCCTCTAGTCCCTCATTGCTACCTTTTCTATGTCGTCGGTACGTCTGACGGGGATATTCTACCCGAGGTTTGTCGAGATCTTCACTCGAAAACTCGTCTACTTCATCGAGCTATGTTCTTGGACAGTTCTGACTAGCCTATTATCAATTTAACATGCTCACTCTTGTTGTTGATCACTTTGGTACCCTGACGGCTAATCTCATTTCAGATAAAATTGAACACCAAATGAGTCAGCAGTCGATAGCGCGTTCTAACAAATATGTAAGTGGCGCCATCTAGTATGAACGATAGAAGTATAGTTTTAAGGCACAGTACTAATAGACTTCTTTTCTCGGATAGTTCGTGCTATAGGTAGGTAGGTACCTAGTAGTTATTTGATATCTCGTATATATAGATTAGTAATCTAGATTTCAGTACCTACAGAAGCTACTTGTGGTACTAGGTACATTGGGGTAGACAGTGATGTATAAAAATGTTCAGAAAATATATAATTATATGTTACAAATTTATTATGAACTTTCTAAGGGGGCTCCAACACAATAATAATACCTAATAATATCTAGATAATAAATTAAGTTTTTTATACAAGTATGAATAATTAGGCACGTACAGATTTTCATTTCAAGACATTGTTGAAATTCTGCTATCCAAACGAAGTAAAGACCTGTATCTTGCATATCAGTGTTCTGAGTGTTCTACCGGCAATGGTGATCATTTCATACTTAGGTACACTATTGACAATATAGAATTCGACCAGTAGAAAAAATAATTATAAACGTAGTTCTTACAATTAAAATTTACAATAAAAACATTTATAAATACTTGCCAGCTCAGTTTTACCACATCCTCTATTTCTTCATAGTCGTTCACCGAAAATTACATCTACAAATAAAATTATCTATTCAAATCTATTCACACCTTGACGTCTATTCACTAAATGCTAATAACACACATAGATGTCTACTACATGCGCACACGAATACGACTCTACAATTGTTCCACTCACACAAACACGTTTGCATCACACATAACTATGGCGTAAATACGTTTCTCTGTGTGCGTCTAATTCGTTTAAAAATTCGACCACTCGTGCGCATCTTCGAAATTTAAAAGATGCCCATTGGTTGGGGAACGATTAGAAAAAATTTGAAGGTCCACTCACACAACAACAGTTGCATTTGCCGCGTAAATACGTTTGTATGTGTGCGTCTAATTCGTTTAAAAATTCGGCCACTCGTGCGCATCTTCGAAATTTAAATGACGGCTATTGGATGGGGGAACGCTTAGAAAAAAAAATTTGAAGGTGCAGTAGAGCGGTGATTGGTGCTATTTTTAGGCAGTGGCATAAATAGTATACTTAGATGGTTATTGTAGTTAGATTTTAAATGGTTTTTATTACCAATAGAAAATTATTCTATTGTAACAAGTTTTTTATTGAAATAACTCTGTAGGATTGTTGTGTCTTGTTAATCTAATCTCAGGAACTACCTTACCTAGATTTCATTTGCAAAATTCTTTTTGTGTTGTAGGTCAGTGTACCAGGAGAACGGAGTAGAGGTACCTAATAAAAAAGGGAAAATGTAGGTATAACGCGGGCAATACCGAGGAGCTCAGCTAGTAGGTACATATAGGTATACTTGCGGACCCGCATGAAATTGTGATATCCCACAGAATCCTCGTAATAATAAAGTCAACCACTTTACTCTGAACTCTTCAACGTACAGCGCGTCTAGTAAATCAGAGATCAAACTCTAAGGGCCGTATTCCAGAACATTTCTCAATACTCAATCAACGCTTGAGAGTATACTCTCGTATTATTTATAAGGCAAATCTAGCCTGAAGCGTTGATTGATTATTGAGAAACGTCTGGAATACGGACCTAAGTGTATGATCATACGGTAGGTACCTAATCATAAATTTACGTAATTTTAGAAAGTTTTCATCGAAGGCCTTTTTACTTATGAAGTGGCCTACCACTATAAAGCATTAAGTATGCATTGTTTGGGTAATAACTAAAGAATATTAATAAATAAAAAAAAATGTGGAATATTTATCACACACAGCGGCATCTAAGTAGTCCGAATTAAACAAATAACAGCATAGATAGGAGTGCTATAGATAGGATCTAGACTAGACTGTTAAAAATACCTACTAATAAATTTCTTTATACCTATATCTATAAATCAATGCCACTTTTCGTTGTAATTTTATAACTCAAGAACGGGCTCATCAGTTGGACAGACCTAAATGTTTAGGTTTTGTTCGGACTATTTAGTAGATGGTTTATGTGAAGTTTGCACAAAATCGGTCGAGCGGTTCTTCATTTATCACATTTTTGGTGGCGCTCACGAAGTAGTTGCGCGGGTCAGCTAGTAAAATATAAATATATTTATGTATACAATTGGGTAAATAATAATAAGTAGAAAAAGTACATAAGTAGACAAATAAAAGAAAACCCAGCTTCAAATCCAATTAGCACCGGGGACTGGGAATAACACTAAGATACAGACTTCGACCCTAACAATAAAATTAGACGCCATCTTATCACCATCTACTAACTGGGACCCCTCAAACACGAACACGCACACAATAATAGCTAAAAGAATCACTAAAGTGTGTGTCTAACATTCCCCCACTCTCGCGCATCCGAAATTTGAACCGCGTTAGGCGATTGGTGGCAGCCATTTTGGATTTTTATTGCTTGCATGCCGCAGACCCGGTTAGTTTAGACTCTTTTTTTTATTTATTGCTTTAAAATTATAAAATGGCCGCTCTTTCAACAAATTGATTTATTGAGTAGTTTAGATTTACAAGTAGGGAATTATGATTTTTTTTCTCCTACCTGACTATTAGCTACCTACTCCTTCTTTCAAGCCCTACCCGGATGAATGAACTAACATAGCTATAGATAGGTTTAGAAGCGACTGCCGTTGATCTCCTAACCTTCTTGCCTTGTCTATTAGTACAGATAATAGCCATTATGGTATACCAGTATTGTTGTAACCTTCAAATTACTCAATGCTTGGTAAAATTAAAACCAATGCTTTACATCAATCAAAGCCACTTATCAATAGTTCTCTGTTGTTCAGGACTCTCCCAATCATTTAGTTTACTGTAGGTACCACGCTGTCATTTTTGTCGGAGCCCTGGGGCTATCCTTCTGAAGGCTCACCCGGGACTCCCGTCCATAGACAGATAGAAGGCTATCGTGTGGTTTTAGTCGGTAGGAGTCCGGCATAGCATCCATGAGGATTATCACACGAAAAATAAAATAACTGTACCACGCTGGACTAATGGGCTGGATATTCTTTTCGGGTTTTCCTTCTCTTCGCCATCCATTAGTCGGCAGGTACTCCACTTGCAGGTGAGACTGGCTTCGACCTTGAAGATATTGGTAGAGTCCAATTGCACTTTTATAAACATGCCTAGATGTTTATTTAGCTGTTACAAAACCTAAACCTAAGATCAAAAAGTAAAACATTTAAATGCTAAAAAGTACCTACGCATTGAAATGGAACAAAAATATGTATTCTACAAAAAAAAATAAGAGGCCCGAAGTCACCGAATTGTGACGCACACAGATACAACCAGACGATCTCACCCACACAAAGTAAATTGTGTATGTATAACAAGTAATGGTGAGTGCAGACATCCTCATATTTGAATTTCGAATTTGTTGGCTTTTTGGTATGGCGCAGGCGTAAGTTATAGATTTTATAGGTACGTATTATAACTTCTTTAGGAATAATACCTTTTTTTTCGGGAATCGTTACCTAACTTAGAACTGAATGGCAAAATTTGTAGTTAACTCTAACTGACCAGTATATGCGCACATACAATCTGATATCAGTCTGAGATCGTCTGAGACACAGGTTCACAGGTTATATAAAATTATATTATTGTTAAGTACCATGTAACTTAACAAATAAGTTTTATAGAGCCGAATAAATTATTATTATTATTGTAATCTTCTGACTGAATAATCAGCGGTTGACTGTCAGGCCGTCCTTACTCAGTAAGTAGAGGTAGACAGTACCTACTTTACTGAACAATCTATTAAGAAAGTCAGTATCCTTTTCGTAAGCTAGAAAATAGCTATAAAATTTATATTTCTGACATATTAAAAAACCTAAGAAAGACTTTATTTTTTTTAGTGCCCTATTATTATTTTTTCAAAAACCGAGAATAAAATGTTGGCTGGTCGGATGTCTGTACCCGCCATCACACAAAGAGCCCCCAATTCTCATTCGGAGCGCGCACAGCACAGTTTCCGCAGTGGCGCCGAGGGCATCGACCCCACGTTTTGGAGGGCGCCGGTGACGTCACAATACTGACCTGCCACAACGACCTTGAAGCGTTTTCGGCTGTCCCCGTTTTCAATCGGATGTTTACCAAGTTTCAGTTTCAAATTTCGATCAATTTTATTTTGACTGCCATACATACAGCTACATTTGAGTTATTTGAAATTGGAATGATAGCTGAAATTTCCTATATTGTGGCATTTTGGGGAAGACTGAAATAACCCTGTTTAAAATTACAGGTTTGTTTACAATCAGTCAATCACCTTAATTGATTTTTGGGTATATTATTGTGACAAATTGTGATTAGGTATGATTTTAAAAATAATTATCCACTTTGGTAATTACTTGTTACTTATTTTTACACTTTATAGATCAAACCGTTCAAAAGAGGGTGAGGGTTACCGTAGTTCAATGGTCGGTGATTTTCCCTAACAATGGGGAAAATCGAATAAATGTCAAACTGTTATCATGTTTACAAGCGATTGTTACTTTTTAGTATTTCTAAAATATATACTTAGGTATTAAGTTGATGAAATAGGTTCCAGAATAATATTGCTTACATACGAGGACCACGTGGGGAGACTGCCCAAAAACGGAAAGGTCAAAACTATTTGGATACCTTGACATGCATGTATGAAGCGATTAATGCATTTGTAGAAAGCGAAATATCAGCCTGGTCATCTGTAAATTTTGACTACCCCGTCAGTGATACAGCGTGAAGATAGTTAATAAGAAATACAAGTATTTTTAGATCTAAGTATATATAATAGGTACGCCACATACATACATATTACCACGCCTTTATCCCCGAAGGGGTAGGCAGAGGCACACTATACGCCCTCAGTCCACGTTAGGTACCTATATATGTCAGAGAGGACTAGTAAACATCTTTTTTAGATATCGTAATCTTAATAATATTATAAATGCGAAAGTTTGTATGGATGTTTGTTATTCTTTCACGTAAAAACTACTGAAGGGACTTTTATGAAACTTTACAATAATATAACTTTTACATCAGAATAACACATAGGTTACTTTTAATCCCGGGAACAAGTTTCTGTGGGAAACGGGAACGGGAAAACCTTCTCCACGCGGGCGCATCCGCGGACGTCAACTAGTCATCAATAATACCTCAATAATATGAATGTCATTGATCACTCTGTTTCATAAATGAACACAATCAATCATTCAACACCAAGCTATTATGCCAATCACCTTTGAACGGTCAACCAATCATACGTCAACAATCACCAGACGAGCTAATTCAGCCCAAAGCAGGTTAAGTACTTAGTTAACAAAGCTCAGCACAGGCTGTAACTACTGACCTTAGCACAGGTACAATATATTAAAAAAAAACAACGTTCCACATTCAAATTGTATTTTGTAAATATGTTAAAAAAACGAAATTATGCTTATCGTTGCCCTTTTTTAAGTGTGGAAGTCGTGGATGCCATTATGCCGGACTCCTACTGACAAAAATCACACGATACACTTATATTTACAGGAGTTCTAGGTCAAACTTTGAAATCTTAACAACACCCGGATTAGGTACGCACGACCTTCACTCTACATCCAAATTTATTCATCAGACGGCAGATAATCTCAACTTACTGCACCTGACAAGTAATCGACGTGAGGTAGGCTTCAAAGTACGCAGTATAGCAGATGAGCTAGAAATCTGTTATAAATTGCACAAAAAAAAACTGTTAAATTACACCACAATAGTACTTTCGGCGACCATTGCTATGAAGAACTTGAACAGTTGATCTATAACCCAAATTATTGTGTTAGATGCGTAGAATAAGGGATAAATTTGATGACTACTTCTATTTTTTGCAAATGATAGCAATTGCCGTTCAGTCAGCAAATGCATGCAGTAGCCCATTATCGACCTACCCTCTAATGAGGACCGATAGACAGATGCGTCCCGTGTTCTTCAAAAGTAGCGTCAAGCTAAAGCATAATCAATAGGCAGTCAACTTGAGGCTCCCTTCGTCATTTTAAAGAGTCGAATATAAAAAAAAATTGAATCTGTTCAAAATTCTAAAGTTTGTCATACCCCATTTACAATCACGCACGAGCTACCGCGAGCTCGAAAAAAATGTACCAGTATACTGGGTTTACACTCGCGGCTCGTCTCGCAGCTCGTCTCGCAGCTCGTCTTGTGGCTCGCGCGAGAGTGTAAAAGAGGGGTCAAAATTAATGCATCTCGTTTGATCTCGTTTGATCTCTTTTGCCCCTTTTACAGACATATGACATGAAAAGTTTAACTGTCACTTGAATTTTTAATTTGGCAACATTTGGCATTTATTGACCCCATATTATTTCCTATTAAGACTGACGGAAGTCTCCAGTACGTCTCCAGACGTACAGTACAAGGTACAAGTCCGTGAAATAATGAGAAAAAAAACAACTTTAATTTCTTTGCGAAACTTGAGCTTGTGCTAGCTCCAGCCTGTTTACAGGACTACCTGAACGTTTATCAAAGGTCGTTGACACTGATAACACGAGTACATACAGAATATTTGTATTTTATGAACACACAAATTATTTTAAGTATGCATTATACATATTAATATTCATGTGCCTTTAAATAGTTATTTATAGGATATTGTTTGACCTAGTTACAACAAAGTGTATTGATTTCATCATTTGTGTATTTACCTACGTGTGTCACATACCTACTTGTACAGATAACAAATTATATTACCTAATTAGTAAAAAAAACTTTTGGAGATTCCTAAGTGCCTAAGTATTTTAGCCAAAATGTGAATAACCTTCATTAATTTACAAATGACGTAATCTTTGGCATTTCGGCAGTAAAGTCTTTGCTTATGATATAAAACACTAAAAAGAAACAATGTATCCGGATCTGGATCTGTAAGGAACAATTGTATCCGGTCATTTGGCCTTAACGTGTCCCGTCAGAACTAATGTGTTCTGGTTAAAGCTACTGTAGGGTCTAAATTCATGCGAATTAGATAAAAAATTGGCCTAGAATGCAACCGGGACTTACTTTTCACTAATCATCACTAATACACTATCTCAATTGACGATGATGTTAATCTGCAAATTCGAATATATTTGGATTCGAATAAATTTGTATTGATTCATTATGAATTACGAAGCCCCGAAAATGAGGCCCGTGAAGGTTCTTAAATTTCAAGGTTCAATACTTATTGTTTACCACCAGCACCCAGTAGGAACTTAACCATGACCCTAATAAAAAAAATAAAAGTTCAATATGCTTAAATCTTTACAAGAGTTGGAGAGGGATAAAGAAATACATGATAAGACATGTGCGAGAAGGATGGGCTAAACGAAAAGTGACGTGATTCAGAGTGCATTGAACTCAAGTTTTGATGATGCATCGACGCGACATATTTGTGTTGTAGGTATATTTTATTTACATGTGTGCGGTTGTTGGTACGGTCTGCAAATATAGCCAAATATTAAGTGATGGAAATCTTTACATATTTACACGTTCTATAAGTTTTGGTGTAAATACCTAAGATTTTAAAATGGCTTCCATTTAAAGAAATAAGTATTAACAAAATTAGGAGATACAGTTTCGTGTTGCAGCTACATACGTGGTGTATACTCATACATACATACATATTATCACGCCTTTATCCCCGAAGGGGTAGGCAGAGGCATACTATACGCCCACATTTCACCGTATACATTTTTGTCCCACGTAACAGGTGGTGAGTCCATTGCCGTGGTGAAATGGACAGGTGGAGGCTGTGGCGACCTGCTGTTGAAATTTTTCAAGCCTACCCATAATTTAACCAGGCTTAACGACTGCCGGGACCAAGGGCTTAACGGGCCTTCCGAAGCACGGAAACGCCCGCAAATGTAGTAGTAGCACAAAATGGTCACCCATCCAAGGACCACCTATAGCAAATGTTGCTTAACGCAGTGATCGTTTACAGAACACAGAGTCAGCAAGGCTAGGAGCGTTTCTTATACTTTATATACTATTCGGTACCTACTTCACGCGAAAGTCCAGCCGCGACCACAGGCGCTGCAATGCGTTCGAAACGTCGGTTTTCAAATAGTTATTATTCCCGTGACGTCCCCAATAGTATATAAAGTATGTATTAAAAGAGACAACTATTGACAACTGAATTATACGATTTAATCACCTCGGCTGCAATCTTTTTGTACAATGATACTTTACTCAATTTATATTTAAGTACCCACATAATAACTATTATTTTACTTTATTTATCGCACAATTACTAATCATAAAATATTAATATATTCTTTTACGCAATCTGCTCATAAGGTACAGACACAACGTTCACTTGAGACGATACGCGACCAAGTGTGTTGCCCGTTCTCCGTTCCATAGTCGCCATCTTGTTCTGTCATCCCCTCTTAGTGAGGCACCATGCTATGTAGGTAGTTAGATATGCATAGATTCGTTCTGAAACGATATGGCGATAACAGTATATCTATCAACTCCATCTAAAATTCGTTATCACAACTGGATAGCTAAAAGATAAAAAGAAAAATTTGGAGTTCGACACAAACCGTTTAGCCCACGGTGAAGCTTTGAGATTGTTTTGCTGCTAGATTTCCATTTAGTATATCTTTTGACTTCTCCGAGTCAGCTACGGCGGTTGTTCAAACATTACCCGTTTTACAAACGTAATCGAAACTATAGCGCTCGTCTGGTGATCATAAACAACAAATGGTAGCAAATCAGCTTAAGGAGAGAGAAAAGCATTTTCGCTATTTACAGAAGATTGAAGAGCTCTTCCAACTAATCCCACCCTCCCCCTTTCGTTCCCGAACAACACGGGCGGGACAGAGATTTCATCTTTACTCTGGACACAGAACGGAAAGATTCCGTAGGTCTTTCTTATGTCGCACCATAATAACATGAAACTTTCGGCCGGTGCACGTGTTTCCCTCCTCTTACAATCCTGGGTCCTTTAAGAGAAGCGTGAAAAGGTATATTTTTGGGCCGTCAGGTTGAGGGTCGCTATCGGAGCCCTGTGGGTTGAGATAGCGGCCCTCAATCACGGGTCTTTGATAACCATCAGCCGGACGACGCCATTTCGACGTGCCAAATATATAAAAAATAGTATAGAAGTATCTTCTATCGGGTGCCCTTTCGATCGCATAATTTTTTTTGCATAATGTAGTTTGGCATGACAGTTTCAGCATAAAGTTTTCTCGCATAAATGATGATAAGCAGAGTGTTATAAACGCATAATGGTTTCATTGGCATAACATTAACTTACTCTAATTTTTTTATCATAATTTTACTCAGCATAAATGTAAAGGGTATAATTGTTATACGCCTAAAGATAATTTGTCATAAAATACAAAACGCATAATGGAGGTATGGATAACCGTTTAAATCATAAATGAATAATAATTTGACTAAGAATATTTAAGAAATGATAAGACACCATTGTAAATAATCATCTCACTCATAGCCAAGTTTTTAAGCTGTAACATATAAAACGATATTTTAAGTGTTATATTTTTTTTACTAGTCTTGAGCAAAGTCGTAAATAGGTACGACGACGAGCGAAGCGAGGAGGAGTCTTAGGTCATTTGTGACCACAACGCGCGAGCCGAGGGAGCGTAGCGAGCGGGCCGCAGCAGCGGCCGGCGATGCGCCAGAATAGAATCGCTCGTTTTAATCTACCTACTTTCTTTTTGTATTTTATTTATATATTCTATATATAAGTGTTGAAATTTTGAACTTCAGTATAGTGACTATCGACATTTTTAATCAGTGGGCATTTCAATCTTAGACAGTTCAAGTTTAGATATAAAAATAAAAATATGTCCTCGTTAACATTATGGTATTCTATATGTATGGCTTGTTATCTTTATGCGAGAGTGAGTGATATGCCAATAAATGTTATGATTATCTTCACGCTGTATCCCTGACGGGGTAGTCAGAGAGGACAGATCGCCAGGCTTCGCGATCCATGCATACTTCTTTCGCTTCTTCGAGATTCATCAATCGCTTCATACACGCACGTCTGGGTATCCGAGTACTTTTGACCTTTCCGTTTTTGAGCAATCTGCTCACGTGGTCTTCATATGTAAGTCTCGGCCTACCCTTACTCTTTCTACCCTCTACTTTTGAACAATATATATTCTTCGTCAATCGTTCCTCACTCATTCGTTGGACGTGTCCAAACCAACGGAGAACGCCCTTTTCCAGCTTAACGCTGACACTTTCATTCAAACCTGCCATATTGCGTATCACTTCGTTACGTATTCGGTCGGCCAAGGTAACGCCGCACAATTTTCGAAGTGATCGCATCTCCACAGCATTCAATTTACTTCCATGCATCTGCTGACATACCCAGGTTTCACTACCGTAAAGCCAAGTTGGCACTAGCACTGCGTTATGATTAGTAATCGTTATTGTAAAAAAAATTATGCGTAAACATTTTATGCGGGTATATCAATATTATAAAAAAGTTATGGGAAAATAAAGAATGCCTAATGATTTATTCTGTTTGAACGTTATGCGAAACGAAGAGTATGCCAAAAAACGTTATGCAGTTTTAAGTTATGCCTCTAAAATTTATGCAACCCAATACGGACCCTGTTACACCTACATATTAATATGTAACAAACTAACTATCTTCACACAGTGTGAAGATAGTTTGTTATAAAGAGAGACAATAAAGATCAAAGTATTTACCTACATATTAATATGTAAAAGTGAAGACATCGATTGTAGTCACAACAAGCAATTTTATGACGAAAATAACTAGTAATAATACCTACTCACAAACTGTCTAGTCTGTGCATCATAATTTATTCTATATTCTTACCTTTCAATATTCTATTTTTAGCCCTTTGTCTAGAAGTGGGTGTAAGATGAGCGACTGAGTTATGGGCTTTTCTTGGAAAATTTAATAGATCATACACACCTGATTGCACTGAATCTTAATCGGCAATTATAATAAAAAGTAATATAAGTAAACTTCATAACCAGTGGGGTTATGAAGTGTTCTGTAACAAGCGTGATAAATCCTACCCGGATTCCTATTACTGAGTCTCCCGTAAACCAGGATCAACAGCAATGACCAGACCAGAAAAGTTACCCCAAGCGCAAAACCAATAAAGTCCCAGGAGAAGTTAGGAAGTCTTGGAACTGACCACAAAATTAATCAAAAAATTAATTGTGTTAGTTGGAAACAAAGTAACCACTTGACTCCTTTCAAAGTCCGAGATCACGAAGTCAAAAAACATCTGAAAAAGGATCACACAGTAAAAGTATACGGGTCTTCACATAATTGAGCTAGTCCAATATAGGGTACAGTATAGGGTTCTTCAAAAGGGGTCTTAAAAGGTTTTTAAAGGGTTGGAAGCGCGAGTGCTGCACCTCTGGTGTTGCAAACGTCCATAGGCTACGATGACTTTCCATCAAGTGGGCCGTATGCTAGTCTGCCACCTCAGTGGTATAAAAAGAATAAAAATAATAATAATATGTACGTGTACAGAGTATAATTCGCTCTTAGCTCCGCTATCTACTATCTATCTATTTCAACACGGCAATGGGCTCACCACCTATTACGTGGGACAGGAATCCACACGGTGAAAAGAGGGCATATAATATGCCTCTGCCACCCCTTCGGGGATAAGGCGTGATGGATATTTATTTATTTATTTTTTATCTCGGTGTTCTGTAAACAATCACTGCGTTTAGCACCTTACATTAGAGGTCTTGAGATGAGTGACCATTTGTAGCATTACTATTTAAGGATGTTTGTGTGCTTTGGAAGGCACGTGCCGGTAACATGGTGGTCGTTGAATCGAAGTTGAAAGCCTTATGTCCGGCTTAAAAAAATTCAGGTAGCCACAAACTGCCCGGATTGTTCCAACATGGCAATTTGCTCACCACCTGTTTGCGTAACAGGTGGTGAGAAAATTGCCATGTTGGAATAATCCGGGCAGTTTGTGGCTACCGGCTAGTTCAACACGCTTCTGGACTAAATATAACTGGTAAAATGTGGGTGTTAAGTATTGCCGCTGCCTACCCTTTCTGCAAAAAAGTATGTATGTAACTAAACATATTTAACTAACTATCTTCACGCTATATCCCTGACGTTGTGTGACGTATGTATGTTTCGGTAATTAATAATTAATAAATTAATAAAAAAAATAATAAAATAATTAATTAATAAGGTATGACATTATGTATGTATATTGCGCGTATATTAAGCGCTCATGGCCCCACTGACTGAGTGTTCTGTAAAACTATCACTGCGGTAAGTAACAATCACTATAGGTGATCCTTGGATAGGTGACCACTTTGAGGAATTTATATTTGCGAGCGTTTCCGTGCTTCGGAAGGCACGTTAAGCCGTTGGTCCCGGTTGCAAGTAAAATGGCAGTCGTTAAGCCCGGTTAAAGGCCCTCTGGGCGGCTTGAAAAATTTTAACAGCAGGTCGCGACAGCCTGCACCTGTCCATTTCAACACGTCAATGGGCTTACCACACATTTGGGACAAAGGTGCAGACGGTGAAATGTGGGCTTTGTTTGCCTCTGCCTATCGCTTCGGGGATAAAGGCGTGACTATGTGTATGTATGTATATTTTATATGATGCAAAGTCAATAAACCATAATTCAATTATTTGCAGACCCTACTTTAATGTTGGTACAAATTACTATCGGAGTGGCACTGACCTACCCAATGCCGTTGGTGCCTCGGTGGTCATATTCCTCACTGCGTAGTATCGCCTAACAATTAATTTATATTTTATTTATGGCATTCAACTTGCATTTGTATTAAATTTTTTAATTTTATCCTTATTCCATGAGATAAGTACAGTGTAACTAAACTAAAACTATCTTATTATTGATGGGGTAGTCAGAGAAGGTTTCGTAATCCTCTTTTTTTTTCATACATTCCTCTTTTACTTTCTGCAGATTCATTAATCAATTCATTTATCAATATGCACGTCTGGGTGTCCGAATACTTTTGACCTTTCCGTTTTTGAGCAATCTGCTTACGTGGTCTTAGCCTCGGTCTGCTACCATTTATTTTAAAAAAATCACCGTAGATTCGATAGTAAATTTTGAGGGGACATGTTTTTGGAGAGAGTTATCACTAATTTAAGGCATCTACCTTTTTAACTTTACATTCCTATATCCAAGCATATACTGAAGAAGGTAACCCCTATTAGAATTCATACTCTCGAGGCCTACTATGTTAGTCGACAGAGTTCAATGAAAAAAGCAAAATTAAAAAATAGCTAGATAGGTTAGCTTCTATGAATCGCTAAGCTAAGCTCGCACAGTCAACAGAGACTTGACCGTTTTGATATTTCAGCTTTGCTTCTAAATTCATTAATATTTAGTGAACTCTCTGAAGTCAGTTTCTTTGCTATCGCTACAGTGACGCCAGCATAACTGATTCAGCTGGAACAGTCGGATAAACTTAATGGTGTATACATATCGCCATGTCTTGCGAAGATTAACGATTCCTGGTAGGGAGGCTTGATTAATTCTAACACTATTTTTTTATTAATCCTTATATTAATATTATTTCCGTGCTTCGGAACGCACGTTAAGCCGTTGGTCCCGGATGCACGTAAAATAGCAGTTGTTAAGCCCTCGCGGACCTGCGGTCTCAGTGTTCTGTAAACGATCACTGAATTACGCAACTTTCACTATGGCTGGTCCTTGGATGGGTGACCACTTTGTGGCATTTATATTTGCGAGCGTTTCCATGCTTCGGAAGGCACGTTAAACCGTTGGTCCCGGTTGCCAGTAAAATGGCAGTCGTTAAGCCTAGTTGAAGGCCTTATGGGCGGCTTGAAAACCTTCAACAGCAGGTCGCCACAACCTGCGTCTGTCTATTTAAAACACGGCAATGGGCTCACCACCTATTACGTGGGACAAGAATCCACACGGTGAAAAGTGGGCATATAATATGCCTCTGCCACCCCTTCGGGGATAAGGCGTGATGGATATTTTATTTATTTATGTTAAGCATAGTTGAAGGCCCTATGGGCTGCTTGAAAAATTTCAACAGCAGGTCGCCACAGCCTGCGCCTGTCCATTTCAACACGGCAATGGGCTCCCCACCTGTTACGTGGGACAAAATGCATACGGTGATATGTGGGCGTATACTATGCCTCGGTCTACCCCTTAGGGGATAAAGGCGAGACAATATGTTTGTATGTAAGTTATATTATAACAAGTAACGCGCCCTCCACTATCGAAGGAAAGGAATCAGATGACTTCTAAACCGAAACCAGTTTCAAACCGCAAGTGGTGAAAACTCCAAAATCGCCTATGCACATATTCATGGTGTCCTAAATCGAATACCGCAAACTGTTTGTTTCTATCTCTTATGGTTCCTGAGAAATGACAAATGGACAGACTGAGCCGTTTTATAAAACACTAGCTGACCTGCCCGGTTTCGTCCGTGACATGCTTCCAACCCTGTGGCACCCATTTAATCCCGTCGCGTATTACTTTTCCAAAAATGTATAAAAGTTTCCCCGATTTGTTGACATTTATGATTACTGCTCCGCTCTCTTGTGTAGTGACGTGATGATATATAGCTTAGAACCTTCCTCAATAAATGGTCTATACAATACAAAAAGATTTTTTCAAATCAGTCCAGCCGTTCACGCGTGATGGCGTGACCAAGGGAAATAGGGATTCATTTTGATATATATATATAGATTTATAAACTTTAGGGTTTCGAGGTCTAACGAAGTTATGCTATCTGTTGACTTCACTATTGAACGAATTACCATGCTAGTTTTACTAAAAGATAGAGTAATTCGTAAAGAAAGTTTCAATTTATAATTTGTCAAGGTAAGTTGATTGAAAAAAATAATAGTTTCAATGTAGCAAAAATAAAGCGCCGAAGGAGGGCTTTCATCGTAAAAGCTGTCTTGTCTAAACTTTGAGTGCATGGAGCGATTGAAGCAGAGCACCCATGGAGCAAGAAGAGTGAACGTTTGACGTTGAACTCCTCCGTGATTCAGCATAATGAGGAGTACGTTTTTACGTAGCAAATTTAAACTATCTATGGGAAATGCCATGTAAATAAAATAGCGCACTCTTTTTATATCCTTACTAGATGACCCCTTCGGCTTGGCCCGTGGCATAGTTCAAACTCCCGTCGCACCTATTTAATCCCGTCGCTTATAAATTCTACCATAATGTATAAAAAAATGCCCGATTTGTCGACATTTATGACTACTGCTCCGCTCTCCAGGGTAGTAGCGTGATGATATATAGCCTATCTTTCAAGTCGGATTAAACTGCACACGGTGTGCAAATTTGATTAAAATCGGTTTAGTAGTTTAGGAGTCCATCGCGAACATACAACGTGACTCGTAAATAAATGTATTAAGATATAGGATTATAATTACGTTAATCTATTAGATTATTATTAGCTGCAAGCGAAGCAGTACTGCAAGCGACTGCGGCCTTCATAATATGAAAACAGTGATATTACTCGTTTTCATAAGTCTACAGAAAAGTCTTGTTGTTTCCAAATTGTAGCTGGATTTATAGTCTGGGGTTTAATTTTAATTAACTGCAAACTGAAACACGGGGGCCTGAGTACGGTGGGCGGGCTGCTCGCCGTTCTTACAGAAGCAGGCCATGGAAGGTGGCATAGCATGAGGGTTACACGCACGTAGTTCACTACTTCTAGGAACTGTTATATTTCCCGAACCTCCCAAAGAAGCGAGATAACACTGGAATCCCCAATGAGATAGGATTCACACCCGAACCCCCCCTGAACGAGCCTGCGATAGCGGACAAAGTCTGTCGGGAGCTCTGGTGTTATCCTGCCGAAGGTTCATCCGCGATTCCTGGCTATAGATAAATGGAAGGGTAGGGTGTGGGTTTTAGTCGGTGGGAGTCCAGCATAGCAATCATGAGGATTTCCGCACGAAAAAAAAACAGAATGAAACAGCTATAGTTTGACATGGTTTGGAATAACTGCCGTCTAATCTCCCAAACCCGTAAGGTTGCCTGCTCCGTTGCCCCGTTCGTTTGTCAGCACCGCTAGCAAGTAAAATTATTTGGGCCCTGAAATGTGGTGAGATCCCTCACACCTCAGCAACGTACCTTATCAAATTGAAATACAGATAACATATTAACTTTTATCGATGCTGTTATATGTAAGTACGCAATCAACTACTTCTTTCTTTCTTTCCTGAACTTTTGTACTTCTCTTACCATACTTAGGTTCTCTGGAAGAGATCGCTTGTAACGATTAAACCGTAAATTGTACTCTCACTTGTAGTTTAAGGTCCGTATTCCAGAACGTTTCTTAATACATTGAGTATTAAGAAACGTTCTGGAATACGGACCTTGGACGCTTGAGGCTAGATTTTGCCTTTGAAATCTACTCTCAAGTGTTTCTTGGGTATTGATAAACGTTCTGGAATACGGCCCTAAGTCATAAAATACTGTATGTAATGGTGTGCAAAAAATGAAAATGAAAAGTCTTTATTCATGTAGGTCACAAAGTAACACTTATGAACGTCAAGATTATTACTTCTACATTACATTTACTGCCAGATTCGCAAAGCAATATGTAGAGCCTGAGGACGAACCTGGCAATAAAACTCATGTCCACTTTTTTCTAACCGCTAGTAAGTAGTTAGATTATATGTGCAATAAAGAATTATATATCTAACTATTTATCTGTTGCAGAAATTCAAAGCTTGAGATCCAATATGTGCATCTATTGTAAAATAAATTATGAATATGCGAAAGTATTATTACTTTCAACGATATTCTTTATCCAAACGTTTATGCTGCGTTAGCTGCGTTTGCGCAGCTGTTCAATATCACTGACCTGCGCAATGATAATCGTGTTGACGTTCATATCGTGATGTAAAAGACCAGTTTGGTGTGTTAATGTTAATGAATTTTAGGAATAGTGAATTGACAACTTTATCTTGGGAACAAGGTCCCGAGGAAACTGGTCCAGATCTAAGTAGAACCTACTTGACGTCATATAAAGGATGATACGTGTGTCAAAAGCCTCACTACAGGAGATGCCGCTGACCGTGCGAAGTGGAGGAGAAAAAGGAAAAGTCGACGTAGGGTGTCGAGAGACAAAACTGCTCGGCCACAAAACAACCACACAACTTGTGCTGATGACACAAAAACTCAAGGTTATCAAAGATCCAAAGACTCTGTTTTGCTAGGATATAACAGTTGTGGCGGTGAAATTACTTGGTGAGCATGGAAATCTTGTAGCGAATACGAGGTTTCGTGCGCAATTTGCAGCATGATTGACATGAGGCAATAGCCTTGAGTGGTATCTACTGGAAATTTTATCTGTCGCCTATAATATCGTTAAAGTGACGTCACCCGCCTGATGAAAAGCCATGGCGACATATAACCACTGTCACAATCCACAGGACTATTTACAGTGGCTCTCGAGTTGGCGGCCCAATGATGTGCCTATTCCCGCATCGCTTAAAGAACCCTGGATTATAAGAGGGGTAAGAGGGGGGAAACACGTGCGGCAGAGCATTCCAAATTTCGATTGTTCGACAGAAAAAGGATCTTTTGAATCGCTTATTTCTGGCGAAAATTCTTTCCACTGTATGAGAGTGGCACCTCTGCCCGCCACGCGTTTTATCGGGATCAGAAAGGAGAGGGTGGGATTAGGTTGAAAGATCTTTAGAACACTCGCCGTGGTATATACGGTAGAATGCAGCCAATGAAGCTTTCGTTCTACTCTGCGCCTGCGGTTCAAGGGTTCTTGTTACCTCAGGACAATCTATAATGCGAATAGCACGTCTCTGCATGGCGTCTAGCAAGTACCTCGTGGAGTCCCCCAAAGGTGAGAGCAGTATGCAACGCATGGACGAATCTGTGTCTTGTGCAGAAGACATCTCTGTTGTGGTGTGGAGAACCGCCTCACCTTATTTAAAACTCCTAGCTTCCATAAGGGCTGGCCCAATACAGTTACGTTTGGAAATTATCATGAATGATTGACATTGATGACAAAGATGATTAACCTCAGGGCTCCCGAAGGACTTTGCCACCGCGGCCTCGCCTTTGATGTGTTTGTGTGGTATCCCCGCTACTTTGACGGAGTTTGAGTGTCATCCCACTTCCTTGGGAGTGAAGGCAGTACGTGCAGCTCTCACGCGACGTCACCGTCTTGGGCCTGCTTCTGTAAGAACGGTGTGCAGCTCTCCCCGCCGTTTTCAGGGCCCCGGTCATGGAGGCCGGTAGTCAAAGAGACTGACTGCAACAGCTTGCATGTGAGTAACGCTTTGCCTTTTGAGATCTTAGAAGTACGCCTTACACCATATAAAAATAGGTAAAATGCTACAAAAGTGACACAGTACGTACCTATCTAACTTTATAAAACGGTTAAACCGCATGCCTAAATCCCGTACCACTAGATATTGGGCAAAACCACAGAGCAAGGAATGTTGCTAGCTCCCTCTCACTCACACCTAATAGACACGAAAGTAATAATAATGCCACGTGCCATGTTTACGTCAAATTATATGCAGAAATAGCATACACGACCTGTCAGTTGCCATCATTCATTTGTCACGCATTTATCTCCTAAGGGGTAGGCAGTTATAAGGGTATGTTATACGCCCACATTTTACCGTATGCTCCTTTGTCCCACGTAACAGATGGTGAACCCATTGCCGTGCTTAACATTTGTCTGTAATAATTAGTGTAATCATATATGAAAAATAAAGAATTTTGCAATTTGGTTCAGGCATGTTCCAGTAATCGGTGAACATAGGTACATAAAAAAATATTGCAACGATTTGCGTACATTCTTCTGTTTTGAAATCTGTCAAAAAGGGTGACTCTATGACACGCTTGGATGTAAGAAATATTTAGAGGAAGGCGCCTCTAGTGTGGGTGCGCGAATGATTCTTTGCTCTTTCGGTAAAACGTTTTTTTCCATACTGTCATGAACGTATACAACAATTAACTCCCAGATAATGTATCACGTGCCTCACAAGGGAAAAAATATTTGTATAAGGAAAGCGTATATGCTAGTTTTCAAAATAACATTTAACAAGCTTACTCAATTTCCTTGATGTCATAGGGCCTCGTTATTTGTAATATGTTTTAATTTCCTTAACGCCCTTAATGTTTATGTATTATAGATATGTAAATGTGTATTCAGTATGTATAGTATATGTGAATTTGTGTATGTAATGTACATAGTTAGTTGCAAGAAACAAAAAAACAAAAATGCATTATACTGCCTCATCTCTAAATCCTTAACGCAGTGTTCATCCCAAGGTTGCCTGTAAGAAATTGCCACTGTGCGATAAAGCCGCCAATTGTATCACCTGTACATTTTTTATTTCTAAGTCTGTTAAACTGTAATCTTGGGGTACAATAAAGTATTACTTACTGACTTACCTACTTACTTACGAAACTTAAGACTAAACTATATTATTCAAGTTATAGAAAAAAAAATCTATGAAGTGAATATGGCATTTCGAGTTTCGGTTACTTATTTAATTTCTATTTCGACATAACTTGACCTCTTAGTTGTAAAACGTTTGAATTTCCTCAAAGCCCTTACACCACTTAAAACTAAAGTTCTAAGAACTATCTTAGTCATTAAGCATTTAACTTTGCGATTTTGGCATATTTCTTGTTGATTCTAAATAATTTCGGCAGGTATATAATAATAATATATTATATACTCTCCTGACCGTATTCGGCCGTAGTCGGTATTACTACTGACTATTGAGAACTTCGCTGGTGTGCTGACTGACATAACCTATTTTGGAAGCGCGTGTACGATTACACACGCTACAAGTCAGCACTCCGCCAATATAATTATAGACAAAGCCTAGTTGGCATCACAACCAGATCTCTCAACCTCTGCCCATCGCCATATGGCTTATATAAATTCGGAGTCTGATAGTCAGTAGACGAGTCAGTTACGCAGGATATTTTATGGTACACAATACTTAAATAGAATCAACAGTGTCTCCGCACTCTTTTCTCTACCTCCATGTATCCAATGGAAAGGGGTCCGCTACAATTGGTAAGAGGCAGGAACGTCCTTAGACATCAATAAAGCCTCTGATGCTGATCGACATAGGTGTAGCTTCAAAAACAGGTAAAATGGAATCAATTTCATTCAGTGAAGAGACAGAGAATCCTAACAGGTACTGAGTCCAGTGCAAATACCTGAAGCGATTTGTCTGAAATCGGAGGCTGATCTTCTAAGCATTTGTTGACCCCGAATAAGATGCTTAGGCATTAAATGGCTGGCACAAAACTCCAGTTAGAGTGAAAAGACTAAAAATATATACTGTGGGAAAGTAGAGGGTAGAAAGAGTCAGGGTAAGCCGAGACTTACATATAAAGACCACGTGAGCAGATTGCTCAAAAAAACGGAAAAGGCAAAATTACTCAGATACCTAGACGTGCATGTATGAAGCGATTTATGAATCTGCAAGAAGTAAAAGAAGTGTGCATGGATCGTTAAACCTGGCGATCTGCCCTCTCTGACTACCCCGTTAGGGATACAGCGTGAAGATAGTTACTATTATGTGCTGTCATCAAAAGCATAAACATCTCTTGTTCAGAGTTAAACATATGTGAACATATGTGCGTGGGAACTTCTCCATCTTCTTTTTATCATGTCTTAGGCTCTGCTCTTCTCTTGTCTTCAAGCCCTACCTGGAGTCTGGGGTTCTCTTTATTTGTCTGCTAGGATCAGCTATTGTTTGGGGATTTAATTTTTGACTTTGTTGGGAGCGACTGCTGGCTGAACTATTCACGCCATATCCTCGAATGGATGGCGGAATCGTATTATATGCCCAATTTTCACTATGTGTATTTCTGTTCCCTGTAATAGGTGGTGACCACATTGCCGTGTTGAAATAGACAAACGAAGGTTGTGGCTACCTGCTGTTGTAAACTCGGCGGCTTGAAAACTTTCAACAGCAGGTCGCCACAGCCTGCGCCAGTCCATTTATATATGACAATGGGCACCACCTGTTACGTTGGTCAAAAATGCATACGGTGAAATGTGGGCGTTTAGTATGCCTCTGCCTACCCCTTCGGGGATAAAGGCGTAACAACATTATATTGTTAGATTCATTAAAATCTATTCAGTAGTTTTTACGTGAAAGAGTAACAAAGATCCATACAAACTTTCGCATTTATAATATTACTAGTTGACGCTTGCGGCTTCGCACGCGTAGAATAGTTTTCCCGTTTCCGTTTCGCACAGGAACTTGTCCCGGGGTAAAAAGTAGCCTATGTGTTATTCTGATGTATAAGCTATATTATTGTAAAGTTTCATTAAAATCTATTCAGTAGATTTTACCTGAAAGAGTAACAAACATCCATACAAACTTTCGCATTTATAATATTATTAGGATTAAGATTAAGATCTACTACTTTGGTGGCAGACTCGGAGAATCTAAATTATACTGGCTGACTGTTATCAAATATAAGTACAAAATATAAGTTTACTCACAGTTCAACGGACTGTTATCACTTTACTCCAATTCATGTTTATCTGTCTGTGTTAGCAGATTATCTGTGCATTAACATCGTTGTTCAATGTCAAATATTTAAAACGTATTTTTCACAATTGTGACGTATCATATCTATGCGATAAGTTAGTTTGATCTTTACCCAGAAAGGACTTTGTATTCATAAACTATGTGTTATGATAAGTTTTGTGCCTACTTCGAATATCCGTTGCATTTACTGGTAAAAGGGGTGAAACAGCGGTCCTAAAAATTTCTTTTATCATACTTATATTATAAACGCGAAAGTTTGTAAGTATGAATGTTTGTTACTCTTTCACGCAAAATCTACTGAATGGATTTTGATGAAATTTTACAATAATATAGCTTACACATCAGAATAACACATAGGCTACTTTTTATCCCGGGAACAACTCCACCACGCGTGCGGAACCGCGGGCGGCCACTCCTAATAAAATAAATGGAAGGATGCCCGATTTGAAGACATTTATAATTTATGAAGTGAAACTTCTTTATCGATGTTGAGAGAAAGTAACATGGCAGTCGTTAAGCCAGTTGAATGCCTATGGACGGCTTGAAAAATTTCTACAGCAGGTCGCCACAACCTGCACCTGTCCATTTCAACACGGCTATGGGCTCACCACCTGTTACGTGGGACAAAAAGCAAAGCATACGGTGAAACGTGGGCGTATAGTACGCCTCTGTCTACCCCTTCGGGGATAAAGGCGTGAAAGTATGTATATTATGTATGAGAGAAATTTTATGGCTGTAAAAAAAAACGTCGTCATGAAGTTTCACTTCTTACTTGTGTACTCTACACACATTTTTGTTTTTATTCCTTTTTCCGTTCCTATTGGTTGAATATAGCCTTGGGTACAAGTTAATTTATAGTTTGTAGATTTCATCGCTAAATAGGTTATCCAACCATGAAATATTAATTTTACAAACTATTGCGGTTAATAATATTAGTAAAGACTGAAAGTTTTATTTTCATTCTATTTTTGTAAGTTTCCTTTACGTTTGGCAGTTCTCATAGTTCCTAAAGAGCAAAAAACTTAATTTCGTTCGTTCCTGGTAATTTTCTATAAAATTAGTAGTACTTTATCGATTTTGAATTACTTCTATTTTGCAATACAAGCCGAAGTTTCTAATAATTAAAAATCCTGTCATTTCTACACAGGTACTTGATCCATACATTTTGTGACTGTTTATTTGTAACATGTTGTTGTTAAACGAAATCAACAAATAAGTGATATTGACCCAGATGTTCTGTTGGTTCATTAAACTTGTGACACTTCGTATTTGGACCAGTATAACTTCAAATGTGTCTTTCTATATTTTAGTTTTTTGAAGTGAAAACTTCTTTTAGCGCGGTACGCATATTTTTAGATGAGATAAAATCTCTGGACTCATGATACCGTTACGAGACACAGCTAGACTGTGTGCATATTGCATGTAATGTGTAAATATTATTTTTGATAGTTAACTTAAAATCTTAACTTAACTTAACTATCTTCACGCTGTATCCCTGACGGGGTAGTCAGGGAGGACAGATCGCCAGGCTTCGCGATCCATGCAGACTTCTTTCGCTTCTTCAAGATTCATCAATCGCTTCATACACGCACGTCTGGGTATCTGAGTACTTTTGACCTTTCCGTTTTTGAGCAATCTGCTCACGTGGTCTTCATATGTAAGTCTCGGCCTACCCTGACTTCTTCTACCCTCTGCTTTCGCACAATATATATTCTTCGTCAATCGTTCCTCACTCATTCGTTGGACGTGTCCAAACCAACGGAGCACGCCATTTTCCAGCTTAACGCTGACACTTCCATTCAAACCTGCCATATTGCGTATCACTTCGTTATATATTCGGTCGGCTAAAGTAACGCCGCACAATTTTCGAAGTGATCGCATCTCCACAGCATTCAATTTAATTTCATGCATCTGCTGACATACCCAGGTTTCGCTACCGTAAAGCAAAGTTGGCACTAGCACTGCGTTATGAATTGCCAGTCGTGCTTCTTTTACGATGCTTTGTCGCTTTACTAATTGGGACAAAGCACCGTTAACTCTGTTTCCGGCAGCTACTCGCCGTTCTACATCCGAATCACATCTTCCATCCGCGCTAAACATACTCCCTACATACACAATTTTATTTACTTGCTTTAGACGTTCCTGGTTTACCCTAATCTCGCATTTAGTTCTTACGTCATCTCTTTCAAATACTAGAACCTTAGTCTTACTTGCATTCAAGCGAAGACCCTTACTTTCACACTCCTCTTTCGTATTAGTGACTAATGCCTGAAGGTCGGCTTCTGATGAGGCCATGAGCACCGCATCATCAGCGTACAGCAGACAGTTTACTGAAAAGTCACCCAATTTTTGATAGTTAATTGGTAGATTCAATACCTTGCTACTAAATACTAATCATCATTATCTAACGTTGATCATGGTCATCTACAGGTCTTATTAAATAATATTGTGTAATCAATTACGACTCTTTCCGTGTAGATTTTTTTTTATCATCATCATTAACGTCGATCCCAATAAATTTTTGAAGTGACTACTAGTTTAAGCACGCATTTTTTTAGATGAGATAATATCTCTGGACCATAAATAAATTATTAATAAATCTAGTTTTCACTTCTGTCGGCCCTCCCGAAGTGCAATCCGTAATTTTTTTTTATTGAATCGTACATTTTTATATTTTATGACCTTTTTTTTTGTTTGTGTTTCAATGCATTTGGGCCCTTTACAGAATTGATGCGGAGGCTTTATGTGGAACTCGCAGCTCTAGAGAGTTACTACAACGGCGTCCCACCTTTACTACGCTGCAAGATAGGCCTGAAGATAAATCAAGGCTATAAATTTTTTAAGGTTGCAATGGATTTTTTTTATTTCATTTCTTTTAATTTACGGTCTACTTAAGTATTGTGGGACGCCGTCTAGCCCAAAGTAAGCTAATATAAGCTTGTGTTATGGGATCTAGACGACTGATAAACATACTTATATATTTCTAAATACTTAAATATTATACATAAGAAACACCCAAACTCCGAAATTGACATTTGTGAATGACACAATATTTTTTTCGACTTGGGAAACAAACTCGAGACTTCAGTCGTGGCAGTCGCATACACTACCACTGCGCCACCAAGGCAGTCAAATATGGTTTAGTCAAATAAAATTTTAGGGTTCAGTTGTAAAGATGGAACCGGTTGGAAATTAGAGAGTATTTGATTAAAAAAGTAGGTATCGATACGTTAAACTTTATGAAGAAAGTTATATCGTGCTCACACCGGAGGAAATTAGAAGTTTGACTACGATACATCTTAATATACGAAACTATTAGTCACAATGATTCTTCCAGCAGGTTCATACTTACTAATATATAAAGCTGAAGATATTTATTGTGTGTTTGGTTGAACGCCATAATCCCTGGAACTACTAGTCGGATTTGAATTATTTTTGTCTTGGATAGCCCATTTATCGAGGAAGCCGGTTAGATATCATCACGCTACTACACTGGAGAGCGAAGCAGTAATCATACAAGTCAACAAATCGGGTAATTTTTTATGCATTATTGTAGAATTTATAAGCGACGGGATTAAATAGGTGCGACGGGAGTTCGAAGTATGTCACGAGCGAAGCCGTGGGTTCAACTAGTATTATTTATTTGGCCTGTTTTGAACACTATCATCAATAGTACTGTATTTAATTTGTAAAAGTTCAACGACCCCGTAGTCATATGAATGAACCGCCTTCACATAATAGCGAATGATTTTCCTCGAATTCTGATAACTTTCTCCGAAACGCAACCGATACCAGCCGGATGGGTGTGTCTTATCGCGGTACACACTTTCTAACATATTCAAGTGTCAAATGACATAATCGGAAAATGTACATAGTTTCTAAAAGTATGGCCTCTGTAGGAGTAGTAGAACATACATACATATTGTCACGCCTTTATCCCCGAAGGGGTAGGCATAGGCATACTATATGTATGCACTTTTTGTCCCACATAACAGGTGGTGAGCCCATTGCCGTGTTGAAATGGACAGGCGCAGGCTGCGGCGACCTGCTGTTGAAACTTTTTAAGCCGCCCATAAGGCCTTCAATTTGGCATAACGACTGCCATTTTATTAGCAACCGGGACCAACGGCTTAACGTGCCTTCCGAAGCACGGAACTGGGGTGAGTCTAAAGGGCCGAATAAATTTAATAAAATAAAATTGCCTTTTTCAGATGTTAAATTTGGAAGAGATTTTGAACCCGTTGCCTTTTTAGTGAGGTGGTAACAAAAAGGCTAAAAGGTCTTATGTGCTAGACACTAATTAGCACGGCCAATTAAAGTCCTGGTAGTCTCGGACTAACCTCAAAAATACAGTGGAACATAAATACATTTAGTACAATTATAATGCTGTACCACAGTCAATACGATATATTTGTACTGGAAATGCTGAACCCTGAACTGCCCTGAAGCAGTCCTTTGTCAATACAAAGGAATGCTTCAGGGCTCAATACACTATTGAATGAAATATAATAAATGCCTTTAAGAAATGCTATCATCAAACTACGTTTACAATATGAATAATATTGTATATAATACCTTCCGAAGCACGGAAACGCTCGAAAACGCAAACAAAGTGGTCACCCATCCGGGGACCAGCCATCGTGAAAAGTGCTTAACGCAGTGCTCGTTTACAGAACACTGAGTCCGCGGGGCCACGAGCGCTTCAGGAACAGTAGGAGAAAATAGCTATTTATGAATTAGGATCTTATTAACACATTAAGTCATCTAGCCATCTAGCTAGTGCAATGCAGTCTAGACAACAGATAAACATACTTATATATTTGTAAATACATTTATACTCGTACAAATTATAAGAAACATCAAAACCCCAAAATTACATATGTGGATCACACAAGTATTTGTTCTGACCCGGATTTGTAACCCGAGACCTTTAGCACTGCAGTCACTAGCACTTCCTACGACACTGAGGCAGTCAAAAGTCTCATCTATACTAATATTGTAAAGCTGAATTGTTTGTTTGTTTGATTGGTAGAACGCGCTAAACTCAGGAACTACTGGTCGGATTTGAAAAATTCTATTTGTGTTGAATAGACCATTTATCGAGGAAGGTTATAGGCTTTATATCATCAAACTACTACCCTGGATAGCGGAGCAGTAATCATAAATGTCGACAATTCGGGCAATTTTTTATACAATATTATAAAATTTAGAACGACGACGGGATTAAATAGGTGCGACGGGAAGACGGACGAACCCGTGGGGTTACCTAGTGACAAAAAAAAGAGACAATAGTAGACGCCAAATAATAAATATTATTTACAGCTGTAGTCAATTCATCATATTTTTTATTGTTTTTATAATAGCGAGCCAAAAACCACTAGGGCTTGTCCGGCCATTACATTTTACATACATTTACGTTATTGTCAGCCGTTAAATCAATACTCAATAAACATACATAACTTTAACTTTTTAATGTCGCTCAATAAATATGTTTCGTGTTTAGAAATAGATACCTTTAAAACACCATAGTCAACCATTAAAAGGTGAAAGTGGACACAAAATGCAGCTATTTATGTAGAACAATATATTTCTATCTTATTCTCATATTGTTACCCTTTTCCTATTTATTCAGCAATGAATACATTGTTAATGGTGTCAGTAACCCTTTAATCTTTGAAGTAAATGATATTACATTTTATTTGATGCTCGACAGGTTAGTGACCCTGTATACGAAACTGCAGTTCATGGGTTCGTTTTCAAGATTTTTCTGTGGCTTATATGGCTTATACCTAGGATATAACCGGAAGAGAATTGTGTTGGCTATTGCTATATACGCATGGCCAACCAGGTATCAAGGTGTGTCCTCGACATTGTTAAGACAATTGCCAACGCTAGTAACTTAGGTCCGTTGTTTGCGCTGTCAGAAACGTGGGCATCTTGGACTTCATTATGAAATCTTGTAAGGAAATAATATCTTTCTGAGATCTCAATCATCCAGTGCTTCTTCTGCGGTACAAGATATTACTATGTTCGTGTCTTTCCAATATATCGGAATTCTCTATAGTCTCATTGTTGACTTTCTATAGCACCTAGTTTAACGTTTCACGGCAACACTTGGACGCCTTTGAGGCTATTTTCTCGTTAGATATAAATAAAGGCCACAGTCACTAGTGGGAGTAAGAGGGATGCCACTGCGTTCTTCTACGAGCAAGTTGTACTGAAGAAAGAGGCGGTGGAGAGGGAACGAGAGAGTACCCACCCTGACATCCTGAGCTCCGCAATCTGAGGCTAGATCACCGCAGATTTGTTTACGCCCAGATCTACTGGCCTTCATCACCCAGGGGGCTTAGGAATGGCGGGGAGAGCATAGGGGACCGTCTTTACTTAAGTTTACTTTGTTTTGGCACAAATGAAAGCTAAAATGTGCCGGAGAACCTGAGACTATCCTTTCAAGGCCTTACCCAAGGCTCCCGGCTCCAGACAGCAGGGACAGTCTCTGAAAATTTGGTTGGTTTAAGTCCGACATATCATGCGTGACGATTTGCAAGCGTTAAAAAAGCATCAGGTTAATTCCACTTATCATCACGTTTTTGGCCCACAATTCAGTACATTGTGTTTATAATGTGTGTGTCTAGTGTATTCAACTGGCGACATTGCACGCCCTTGCCATCGGTTTTGGTCGACTATCGTGAGTGTGGCCCTATCTGCGGCTTAGCCAAGCTGTTTATCGGACGAAGAACTCTGATAACGAAACTGCAGTTCATTGAAAACTAAAATAGAATGTTTTATGAAATATGATAGTAGAAATGTTTTGCTTACTAACAAATTACTTTTTTACTGACGTTTTAACATACTTATTATGCCAGGCTTGCCACTCTCTACCTCCTCGGCGTCCAAAGGGGGGAGTTTGAGAGCAATGCTGTGCGAGCTCATTTCCTCAGCTCCTTTGGGAGAAAGGAAGAAAAGAAAAGAACGAAAGAAAAAAAACGTTTATTTATCACAAAATGGACACACAAAATATTAACAAGAAAACAATGCAGTACAAATGTGAAATGCGTGCCACAAGTCTATGACAAAAAGGTCTAGTTCAGCATAGTGCCAGACTAGAACCTGGCGCTGATTTTCAACCAGACCATTTAGTTTTATTTGCGCTCACGAGTGCACAAACAGGTACCGTGCAGGCTGTTACATAATTAAGTTATCCTGCGCAAAAAAAAAATACACATAAGGAACGAGTGAGCTCCGAGGGGCCACCTATTCCTCTGAGATGAGGCCTGACATCACGGGGCACCTCTTTGCCTACTTACTGTGATTTAACCTCTGGCCTCTCCTGCAACTCGGTTAAGGCGAGTCGAAACACCGCGGTGGCTTACTGATTGTCGAAGTAGGATGGCCCCCTTTTTGGGGCCGGGAGCACCGGGTGTCTCACACACATCTATGCTCTAAAACTTGACCCTGAATTATAAAATCAGAAATGATTCAGGGATCTACAGCAGTGCATCTTTAGCGGCACAAGAAATTTTTCTCTTACTTTAACCACTTCCTTTGCGTATACTTACTAATAAGAATTTAACGTTAGTTGCCGCGACCTTTGCCCTCACGATTCCGGAAACAGGTAAGCCAAACCAAAATACTAGGAAAACACCAGATTATAAAATACATAACCTAAATAAAATTCCTAACCAAATGTATTCTAACGGTAAATTACCGGTTATCAAAACTACATAACACGCGAACTGCGTAGGTACTCCTTGTGTTTGCTTGTCCAAACAATTGGGAATGACTAACAAAACCACAAAATAATTAATATTTTGTAACACTATTGTTTTAAACTATATTAATGGTTATGGGAAATACGCGATCATGGTTTTGGGTAGGAAAAAATATTTAAATAGTAAATCTAATAATATTTTCCACTACGTCATATAGAAGTATAGGTACATTTCAGTATCTCCTGAGAAAGAAAAGGTAGAACCTGTCAATAATCCTACGATTATAAGTTAACTAAAAAAAAAAACTAACTATCTTCACGCTGTATCCCTGACGGGGTAGTCAGAGAGGACAGATCGCCAGGCTTCGCGATCCATGCATACTTCTTTCGCTTCTTCGAGATTCATCAATCGCTTCATACACGCACGATTATAAGTTGACATGCTCTATCAGTATCTAGTCAAAGTCAGGCTATCTATTCCCCATCGTCAACTGTATGGGGTCCTTCAAGAGGAGCCTAAAGCTTCCAGGGTATTAAAACAAATCAAAATATATACCGAATATCAGTGTGATGTCATTTTTTTTCTTTGATTTGTGTATCTAAACCATCGAGGGCGCCACCCATACTCATACAAAAAAGTTTATTCAAATCGGTCCAGCCAAAGAAATTCAGTGGCATACACACGTATATTAGAATTATATCTATACTAATATTATAAAGCTGAAGAGTTTGTTTGTTTGGTTGAATGCGCTAATTTCAGGAACTACTGGTCTGATTTACAAAATTCTTTTTGTGTTAGATAGCCCATTTATCGAGGAAGGCTATAGGCCATATATCATTACGCTACTACACTGGGGAGCAGATCAGTAGTCATAAATGTCAACAAATCGGGCAAATTTTTATGCATCATTGTAGAATTTATAAGCGACGGGATTAAATAGGTCGAAATATACCACGGGCGAAGCTGTGGTCATCTAGTAAAATATAAAGATAGGTACATCGGAACCTCTGGTGATGCAAAAGGTTACATGCTACAACTTTGAATAAGGTTCTTGCTTTTTTTCTTAGTGGTCGAAAGGTCACAAGGGTCCCACACAAGTGTTTTGTGAACTTTGTGTAGACACTCTTCTGGCCTTCAGATGAATAACCATAAATATATCTATGAAGCGCTCGTGACCCCGCTGATCCAGTGTTCTGTAAACGATCACTGCTTTAAGCAACATTCGCTATAGGTGGTCCTTGGATGGGTGACAACTTTGTGAAATTTACATTTGCGAGCGTTTCCGTGTTCGGAAGGCACGTTAAGCCGTTGGTCCCGGTTGCCATTTTTTTTTGTTGGGACTAATCCCACCCACATTCCCACTACTGTGACTCCTGTAAACCAGGATCTACAGCAATGACCAAAACACCAGAAAAGTTACACCGAGCTCGATCTCGGTGATGTCCCAGGATAAGTTAGCATGTCTTGGAACCCGCAACGAAATTAATCAGAAGATAATGTGAGGAATTAAGAAAAAAACGTAATGCCTCTTCCCTCCTTTGCAAAGCGGGAGACCTGGAAAGCAACTAGGTGTAAATCCTATAGAAATAGGGAAGCACTACGGTAATAGTATATTACGGGTCCTATGTGAGCTATGTTTGATTCCAGTAATATGTATGGCAGAAACGTTTAAAAGCACGAAAATTTACCCTCGATGCCACGAGATCCGCATAGTAAACTACTCCCGACGTTACTTGTAAACAATTAAGCATATTATATCGCTCATTTTGCCAAATGCAAAGGTCCCGGTTGCCAGTAAAATAGAAGTAGTTAAGCTTAGTTGAATGACCTATGGGTGGCTTGAAAAATTTCAACAGCAGGTCACCACAGCCTGCGCCTGTAAATTTCAACACGGCAATGGGCTCACCACCGTGGAACAAAAATGCAAACGGTGGAATGTGGACGTATAGTATGCTTCTGCCTACCCCTTAGGGGAAAACGGCGTGGCAGTATGTATGTATATATCTTTAGGGCCCAAATGGATTTTACATGCACGTGGTGCACTTGCTGATCCATGTATGAGACATCAGCGGTGGAACTCAACATTTCCTTAATTTTATCCATAGAGTAAAAACTGCTCGATTTCCCGCTTGCTCTTTGATTTTAGACAGCAAATTTCATTCTACGTTTAAGCTCAAATAAGACTAACTACATTGGCAAATCATAAAGCAATGAATTCCTTTAATTGTAAACTTATTAACTTAACTATCTCCACTCTTTATCCCTTCGGGGTCGTCAGAGAGAACAGATAGTCTTCCAAAGTAAATGCGTAGTAGTTTATGAGTACCACTAAATTATCAAACTAGCATCCAGGCATACATACAGTAGCATGGAAAATGGTTCCCGTTGCCAATTTGCAAGTCCAAAAGGTGTTTCACTAACATTGCTGACGCTGACTCTATGATCTTATAACACGAATTCAAGGACCTAACAATATGTACATAAGTATAAGCTCACCACCTACACCGGAAATTTTGATAAGGCGTTATTATGACTGCCTCTGTGGCGCGGTGGGAGTGCATCCGACTGCTACGCAAAAGGTCGTGGGTTCGATTCCCACCTAGGATAAAACTTTGTGTGATGAGCACGATGGTTTATTCTGTGTCTGGGTGTTATTTATCTATAATATGTATGTATTTAGAAATATATAAGTATGTTTATCAGTTATCTAGATCCCCTAGCACAAGCTAATATTAGCTTACTTTGGGCTAGATGGCGGTGTGTGAAAAGTGTCCCATAATATATTTTTTTATTATATGTATGTTTGGATGAATTTAAACCTACCAAACAATACTTTATGTTGGTTAAGGAAAACTGTAAATACATACGGTCGCGACTGCCGAAATAATAATTTGTGGTTGATGAGCGTGCGTCAGAATTTTGGTTATATCGAGGAAAACAAACACGCACATTAATTCTTAATAACCAATGTTTTTGTACGAGCTAGTAAACATTTTGTTAACCTAATTATACCAATTCGTGATCATAATATTCAAACGTGTATGTTATTATGTTTCTGTATTGTCTAGGGAATGAGATTACTAAGATGCTGACATTGATAAGTTCTTAATAATATTAGGGGTTAAAGTATGAAATTGCCGTTTTTCACTAAAAATCTAAATTGTTTATTTTTTAGTTTATAACAAATTTATTTAATCAACATAGTTACCATTATTATCTATACATTGCTGGCATCTAATAGGAAGGTCATTTATGCCTTTGCGATAGAACTCTGAGGATATAGACTGCACTACAGTACAAAACTGATACACGGGCCCTTCAATATCAGATTGACCGGCTTCAAGACTCTTTAAAATCAATTACATATATGAAACATCAGAGAAACAGAGTAGGGAACAGGTGTTAGCTATAGGTAAATTAGTAAATTCATGTCATTGTCAAAATGACCAATTGATATGCGGCCATGTTCCCTCATCATCCTTGAATTGTAAAAAAATTATATGCAGTGATGGAATTGGTGAGCAAACAACTTCTTCAATCCTAAATGAAAATATGTGCGGTGGTACCTTCCATAGTAATATATCACTGCAGCCATATTCAATAACATCTAGTGATAAACTCACTTCATCACCAGTTAAAACTGTGTGCAGTGTGGAAACTAGTATATTAAGTTCAAGCAGTACCTACCTGCGAGGTATCCGTAATGGAAAAGTTGCAAATAAAAATAATGAAAAAATCATAGTGTATTGCGAGGAAATAGGTAAAAATTTTGGACATAATTTATCACAGTTAGGTCATTCTAAATCATACATATCCAGGTGCATCTTACTCTAAAATTATAGATTTTATTTTGACTGGTACACACTGCATGCAGTCCACTATAGTGGTGCTGGTTGGTAGAAGAGGCAATATTAATAGTGACAAACATATAAAAATTTTTGATAAGTTATCAAGTCTACAAGTAAAACAAGTCATTTTGTCCACCTTGCCATACAGTACTGCTATGAGCCACAAGGAAAACAACTTAAGATACAAATTAAATATGAAACTACATACCATGGTATCATATTCCAAAAAAAATTAATTGTTAGAATGGAATATTATTTTCAATAATAATAGTCTGTTGACTTTAGATAGATTTTTTCTATCAAAAACTTCACAACGAAAGGTAGCTCTGATGCTATCTATATTTTTTATTTTTCAAGCCAAATTAGTGGCAAGTACAACTGCTTTTATTGTGCAAAATAATTTTGAAAATGAAATTCCAAAATACTAGTTTGTAGGACAACAGATAATAAATCTGGCCAGTTTTGTCAGACTTTGGCCACTGAGAATAATCATAATAAAAATATTGTTTTTATAAACCTGGTGCACCATAATGTTAGAGGTTTAATAAATGGTAAAGATTTAGAGTTGGAGCTATACATTAATGCAAATTCTATTAATATTTTTGTGCTACAGAGCACTGGTTAAAAGATCATGAAATCACATTGTTGAACTTCATAAATCACCAGGTTCCTAGCTCGTTCAATAGAAAACATTCTAAACGTGGAGGCTCTTTAAAATTTTAAGAACGTAAGGATTTAGTAGCTCTCTCCATTGAGCGAGTTATTGAGATTGCCAGTATTGAGTTTGAGCATTTCATCTTGTTGAGCGTATGCAGTCCCCCTAATGCTCCGTACATTAAATTTGAAGAAAAGCTTTAAGAAGCACTGTTCAAATGCCAATGTTCTAAGAAATCTATTATAGTTTGTGGAGATTTTAATGCTGATATTCTAGATACATCATTAACTCCATCAGAGAGAAATAAAATGAAAAATTTATTTAAATCCTTTAATCTGCATAGTACAATCTTAGAACCTACTCGTATTACAGCCACCAGTGTAAAATGTATTGATAATATTTTTACTGATATTAAACCAATAAATAAAGGTATTGTGGATCCTGTAGAGTCAGATCATCGTCGTTGATTAATGATGAGTTTGGCAAAGTTTTTACCTCAAAAACTCTACAGATTGGTAATCGTCCTGTTTTCATTGATTGGGCTACACTACACTATTTTGACGACTAAATCTCTGCAAGCGTCTTTCAGTTCCTCTGAACATTGATTAGAAGAATCTGTTCCGTTTTTTTTTTGAGGTCATTGCGCCCCATCTAGCAACTGTGTTTAATGACTGTGTTTCTAGTGGTATATTTCCTGATTTAATGAAACACAGCAAAGTCATAATCTTGTTCAAGGCTGGCAGCGCTACAGACCCGTCTAATTTCCGACCAGTGTCAGTACTGCCAACTATGAGCAAACTATTTGAAAAAATACATTTGAATCAAACGATATCCCATTTTGATAGTCATAAAATATTTCATACAAAACAGTTTGGATTTACGAAAGGGCGCTCAACTTCCGATGCTAGTGTTGGGTTATTAAAATGTATTCATGAAGCCTGGGAAGACAACCAAGATGCATTAGGTATATTCTGCGATCTATCCAAGGCTTTTGATTGCGTTCAACATGAAACATTGTGCAAAAAATTACATCACTATGGAATAAGAGGCAAAGCTCTCTTCATATTGATCAATAGAATACAAAGGGTCGATATTATTGGTACACATTCTGTAGGATCCATGGTTACAATGTGTGTGTCACAAGGCTCGATACTTGGGCCATTCTTGTTCCTCATTTATATTAATTCTTTACCATTTTATGTAGGGGACAGGAATAGAATTGTTTTGTTTGCAGATGATACCTCATTGATTTTTAAAATTAGAAGACAAAAAGATAATTATGACGATGTAAACAATGCAATCACGAGAGTAGTTCATTGGTTCAGCTCAAATAATCTTTGCCTAACTGAAAACAAAACTAAATGTATTAAATTTACTCTACCAAATGTAAAACAAGTTACGGCCAATGTTTAACTTAATGGACAAGTGTTAGAGTTTGTAGAATCAACTGTGTTCCTTGGTATAACTATTGATGCCAATTTGCAGTGGGGCCCCCACATAGAAAAGACGGCCTCTAGTTTAAGTTCGGCTGCATACGCTGTAAAAAAGATCAGGACTCGTAACAGATGTAGATACGGCTAGAATGGTTTACTTCAGCTATTTTCATAGTAAGTAAGTGTCTTACGGTATTCTCCTTTGGGGGAGTGCTGCAGATGTAAATAACATTTTTGTTCTTTTTAAAAATTCAAAGAAGTAAATATTCTAACCGTAGCATCACAATACATTTTTGCCAATCTTATGTATATCCAGAAAAATCTATCACAGTTTTCTAAACTCTGTGATATACATAATATAAACACTAGACATAAAAAGAAAAAACAAAGATTGGCGATTCTTTCCAGGGTAACTGTATACGCTTTTACAACAAGCTTCCCTGTGACCTGAGATTTATCCCATTAAATAAATTTAAAAAGTATATTAAAAGAAAGCTTTGTGAAAAGGGTTATTACTCTATTCAAGACTATTTACAGGACAGGGATGCCTGGAAATCTGCTGGCAAATAAAATATTATAGTCATAAAATATTAAATTGTAAATAGGCCAACAAAAAAAAGCCTTCCGAAGTTTCTTGCCGGTTCTTCTCAGGTGGGCCGCCACCTGAGAAGAACCGACAAGAAACTTCTTCTTCTTCTGAACCGGTTGGTCACTTTAAATATACAATTTTTTTCTTTAGTTTTAGTTTTGTAAGCGCCGTTGAAATGGTCTATGCAAAATAAAGACAATTTTATTTTTATTTTTTTTATTACAAATTGTGTGAAAGCATTTTGTACTGTCTCCTGGGAAGAAAACTTCTTGTCAGGTAGATAACTGTCCAAATCACGAAAAAAATGGTAGTCTGTTGGAGTAAGGTCTCTACGCGAATACGGAGGATGACGAATGGTTTCTAACTGCAGTTCCTGAAGGGTCAAAACGGTTTCTCGTGCTGTATGAGGTCTCGCGTTGTCATGGAACAATAATAGTGAAGATCGATTCATGAGTCGGGGCTGTTTTACTGCTAGTTTTGCCAACATTGTTCGGAGATCGGCACAATAGACTTCTGCGGTTATTGCTTGACCAGATCGGAGAAAACTATAGTGAATAACACCATGCTGAGACCACCAAACAGTTACCATTACCTTTTTATTGGTAAGTTTTACTTTAGGACCCTGTTGTGGTGTTTGACCTGAGGTCAGCCATTGCATTTTTCTTTTACGGTTATCATAAAGAATCCACTTTTCATCACATGTCACAATTCGATCCATTATTCCTTCATTTCTGTACCGATTCAACAAGGCAACACAAGTTTCAACACGCGTTTCTTTCTGCAGATAGTCAAATCATGAGGCGCCCATTTTTCTTATTTTTTTAATTTATTGATTTGACGCCAATGAGTCAGTATTGTAGGTAAGATAACGTTAAACCATGCCGCTAATTCCTGGGTAGTTTGACTAGGATCGGCTTCCACCATCTCTCTTAATTCATCGTTATTCACCTGAGTCGGTCTTCCTCGTGGCTCGTTCTTCAAGTCGAAGTTTCCATCACGAAAGCGTTTAAACAAAAATCGCACGGTGCGTTCTAATGCAGACCCCTCACCAAACGTAACATTGATATTGCGGCCTGTTTCTGCAGCGTTACTTCCGCGTCGGAACTCGTATTCAAAAATCTCTCGAATTTTCGCAGTAACCATCTTTCTTGTCTAAGTTGAATAACAAAAACAATTAAAAGTCGACATTCAAATCTTTCACATTTTTAAAAAAAAAGAACATCATAGAAACCGTGTGAAAAAAGTTTCATTCGAAAACCTCAAAACATGAAGATTCTATGTCAATTCAGAAAACCTATTACAATAAAACGGCAATTTCATACTTTAACCCGTATTATTATAAATGCGAAAGTTTGTATGGATGTTTGTTACTCTTTCACGTTTCACTACTGAATGGATTTTAATGAAACTTTACAATAATATAGCTTATACATCAGAATAACACATAGGCTACTTTTTATATCGGGAACAAGTTCCTGTGGGCATCGGGAACGGGAAAACTTCTCTGCGCGGGCGAAGCCGCGGGCGTCAACTCGTAATACATACAATAATCCAACATGGCCAGTAACATGGCAGTCGCTAAGTCAAGTTGAAGGCCTTATGGACGGGGCGGCTTCATAAATTTCAACAGCCGGTAGCCTCCAACTACGTCTGTCTATAATATGCCTTTGCCACCCCTTCAGGGATAAGGCGTGTGATTGATTGATTGATTATTTTTTAGCGCGATATTTACCAAACAGCATTATCAGATTATTAGGGAAAACAATCTCAATCCCAGCTATACTATACTAGCGGCACGCTGTGATAGCCGTTTTGACGTTTGTCCTTTTATGAAGTTTCGTATTAATTTTAATTACATTTCAATTTCAGACATATAATATATGAATAGTCGTCCACATTAGAGGGTATTTATACTACGATAGAAAACAAGTAAAATATCATCAATTTTGTAATATGTCAAAACGACCATCATAGCGTGCCGCTAGTATAAGGATCTTATACCACATATTGTATAGAGCGGTCGGGTCTACGAGGCACTTCTAAATTCCCCTTTCCTTTGTACCTTTAAAAATTATTTCATTTCAATCGATACCCTAGTTGGGGAGGAAGCGATTGGCTCAGTTTTGTAATTCACCTTTTCAACAAAACAAGACACGCGATTTAAATTTTACTTGTAAACAAGCTGATACCCGCAGTTTCGGCCGTTTGGTAATGTTTTCCGCCATCGCAAACTTGTCTGTAAATCTGTAGATATCTTTAAAAAGAACATATAATGGCTTATACAGCGTTTTCGATGAAACTTTTTAAATTTTTTGACATTTTAAATAAATATTCATACAAGGGGTAGGCAGAGGTATTAAATGCCCACATTTTTGTCCCACGTAACAGGTGGTGAGCCCATTGCCGTGTTGAAATGTACAGGCGCATGCTGCGGCGACCTGCTTTTGAAATTTTACAGAACAGCCAGAACAGCCCCCGGTTTCATCATCAGAAGTGAGGTCTATGACAATGGACCTCACTTCTTAAATTAACCTCACTTAAATTGTTCTTCAAAAGTGACCATTTTCATGTAGATAATAAATCTTCTTCGTTCGAAAGAAGTAAATTTCTTGTTGAGGGCAGCGTATTCATGTTTACGTTTGTTCAAAGTTTTATTGCCGTAAAATGATGGTAAATTTTACTGCAGCTATATGTGGATTTTGGAAGGTTTTGAATAAACCATCATTTTTACACATAAACACTCTCGATAGTTTTGAAAAAAATATAACGGAGTGGCAACTGCGTCCTTCGCTGTTCCCGGCAAAAATACTTTATATACTGTAGACGGAGACTTAAATTTAAAGAACCTGAATTTAAGATTCAGATAATGACAAAACTATACGAATTAATTACTAAGCGAGTGACAAAGATAGCACAGTATTCGCAATTTAAACTTGTACAAACGATGACTGTCGGCCATGACCTCGGACAACACTCGCCGAATTGGCGTGGTCAGTAATGATAAGATACCGTATCTCGCTGCGGTTGATTTGGCAGTTTTTGAAGGGTGTTCTGAACTGTCAAGTGACGTCACCCGATAATTCTTGAACCGATATGAACTTGCAGACAAAAAGTTTTTTTGTGTTATATAGATAGGAGTTTTTCGGTTTTATTGGAATGAATAACAAGTGCATTTATTTAAAAGTGACTTTGGCTTCGTTCATATATCAAATTAAGTGTTTATTGTGTTTATGTTTAAAACAAATAGTGCCATTTTTGTTTGAAACAATCAGCATGGGCTTATCAAGGGAGAAGTTGGATTTTTTAGAAAGAAGGTAAGTAATTTAACTCAAGAAAATATTGGTAATTATAAAAAGTAAATATTATAATTTAAGTAGTCGTAAAAAGTATTATGTAAATATTCATAGGAAAAATATAACTGTCTTCGTATCACCTTAGGTATTCCCAGTTGCTTCCAAGCATTATTTAAATTTGGAACTTGATGAAATGTGGACCATTAGATCCCCAACCCCGTAAGAGTGCCTGAGTCGTTCATTCCTTCGATAGTCAGATGATGTCGCTTGGAATGTGGAGATCTAAGTCCATTAGGCCCCTTACCACTGAAAAAAAAATCTAAGTACAATTGAGCCGCGCTACGTCTGCTATTTGAGTAGAATACATACCGACTGGAATTTTGAAGACTTGTGTAATTTGCTGGACCTGCTAAGAAAATACTTGTTAAAAAGATCAAATTTGGTCAACCATGGAGGGTTTCGTAGTTCAAAGGGCAGTCACTTTCAACCACAGAGCAAGTAATAAATGTTGCTAGCTCCCTCTCGCTCGCGCCTATTATACACGAAAGCAATATTAATACCGCGTGCCTAATTTACGGCAAACTGCATGCGAATATCGCATACGTGACTTTCAGTTGCCTTAGAAACAATTTTGAAAAGCAATTTGTATGATAACTTTTTCTAAAATTGAATTCATCATCATCATCCGAGCGTCTGTCCCAGTTGCGTCTCGCGACGCCCGGGGTCCGCTTTCCTACATTTTCTCCTCCACTTCGCACGGTCTTCGGCATCCCCTGTAGTGAGACCATTGGCACGCATGTCATCCCTTACGACGTCAAGCCAGCACTTCTTGGGTCTTCCCCTCTTACCGGGACCCGGCGGGGCTGACATGGCCAGACATTTGTTACCTACGTAGCCCGGCGGTTGCCGCAAGACGTGACCATACCAACGAAAGCGACACTCTTGCAACTTGTCTGCACTGCAACTGGACGTGAAGGCTGCCGCGGATGCGAGAGTTTCTCACGCGGTCCATCCGCGTGACCCCACACATCCACCGCAGCATCTTCATTTCCGTGACACGCAGCTCCTGCTTGTGTCGCTCCAATATCGGCCACGTCTCACTGCCATGTAAAAGGACAGGTCTAATAACGGTTTTGTAGACCTGTCCCTTCAACCGGATCGGCATTTTAGGGTCACAAATGACACCGGTCATCTCCCGCCATTTGGCCCACGCGGCAGCAATGCGTGACTTGACATCGCAATCGATGTCACTGGACGTGTGAAAAACAGATCCCAGGTATTTAACCTGGTCCGTGCGCTCGACCAAATCACCGCCTATGCGGACGGATGTGGGATCTGTCGAGTTTATTGCCAAGTACTCGGTCTTCGCCACATTTAGTTTCAGACCGCCGTTCTCAAGCGTCTCCTTCCACGCCTTTACACGTCGCACCAATCTGCCCCTGTCCGCGTCTGCCAGCGCAATATCGTCAGCATACATGAGCAACCATGGAGGCTGCTCATGTGGGTTTCTGATGCTGTCCGACAATTCGTCTAATATTACACTGAACAGAAGCGGACTAAGGACCGAACCCTGGTGTACCCCGACGGTGATGGGGAAGGGTTTCGTGTCGCCAACAGCAGTCCGAACCATTGAATCGGAGTCACAGTACATGTCCCGGATAGTGTCAATATAGACCTCTGGAACCCCTTTGGACCGCAGTGCCCACCAGATCATCGCACGATGAACACAGTCGAAGGCCTTCTGCATGTCTAGAAACAAACAGTGCAGAGGCGTGTTCTTCGACCTGTATTTCTCTGCGACAACCCTCAGGGCAAAAACAGGGTCCGTGGTCCCATGACCAGGGCGAAACCCATATTGACACAATCCGAGAGTCTATAATCCTCTCGAAGATCTTCATGGTGTGGGACATCACCTTAATACCGCGGTAGCTCCCGCACTCCTGCACTGACCCCTTACCTTTGAAGACTGGAGTAATTATACTCAGTCTCCATTGGTTTGGGATCTGCCCGCTGAGGAGTATGCGGTTAAAAAGGTTTTAAGATGCCCACACCGCGAGGACCCATCGCCTTCCAGGCTTCGATGGGGACTCCATCGGGTCCGACAGCTTTCCGATTCTTCATGCGGCGAAGCGCAGTCAGGACTTCTCCAGGCGTTACCGGTGGCACTAGTCCCTGATTCGGAGGGAGGTCCGGAGGATGCACCTTTTTCTAAAATTGAATTATTATGTGGAAATTTTTTTCACTTTAAAATTTAAAGTCAGTTGTCAGTTTTGAACTGTAGTTGGTAAACGCATCTGGTGCGTTGAACCAGAAGTGGTTGGAGTCCATCTCGTCACTGAAAAAAAAATCCACTTTTAAATTTAAATATACATTTAAATTTAAACTTAAATTTCAACTCAAGTATCTATTTATTGTCATCGTAAAATAAAAGGGTAACATCGTAAGAAATACTGTTTTTTTTTAAGGCTAACTCTCAATCTCTCGAAAAATATCCCAACCCTTAAGCCAATCCAAATATAATTTTATCTCGTTTACAAGTACAATGTTCGGGAAATACTGATTTAGAACACATCTGCTTATACCATAGCATCAAATTCGTACCACACACATCTTGCTGATCCGAGAGTAATACTCGGAATCATGAAAAACGCTTTAACGAATAAAAAATGGTAATACGTAATTGCGTCCAAAGTCCTACCTACAGTATAAAAGGTAATATTGAAAGTAAAAGTCAACACATGCATATAACGACTGAAACCATGAAACAATAATTGCATACATGTGTGCGTGAGCATGACCTTTCCCAACGTAATGGCCGGCGACGCCCGAATACAGGGGTCGATGACACGACGAGGCTGAATGTGCGATGCATTCGGCAGGACTCTGTTTTAAAAAAAATAAAACATCACTTTCACTGCATGCACTGATGTGCAGATGCAATTTTCGAATTTCGTTTTCGTTTGATATTTTGAACGAGGATTTTATTTCTTTTTTAAGAATATTGAAAGAGCAAAGGCTGGTTGTTCTTTTACTTAATAAATTATGTTATTATTAGAAACATTTCGACAAAAAAGTCTTGAAAGAGAACTAACATTGAATGCTGTCAAAACGTCAATTAGATATGTCATTGTATAAGTACCTAATTAAGAACAATAAGTAACCTAAAACATTTTTGACATGTGATACTTTCTAGAATGTTCGTAAACTGCCGTGTGAGCACAGATAACACGGCACAGTCGTCTGTGTGTGTAAGCGTACAGTGGCGCCTCCCATTAATATTTATTAATATTTTTTTTTGCCAAACTGCATGTGGATCAAATATAAATTTCCTAAAAATATCAAATAATACAATTATTTATTGATAAATTAAAAAAAAAAGGAAACAAAATACACGCCGACTATACGATAAGTCCTTAGGACTTAACGAAAATTGAAAGACATTAAAATTACTGTCAATGTACGTGAAGTCCTTGATTTGCATTAAAAGAATTCCCCACTTACTGCAATTTTACAATTAAATTATAAAGTACACCAGTAAAAGTGGACCTCAAACTCCAATTCTAGGTAGGGCCAGGAACCATCTATGTACGATAAAAAAACAATTTTTCGACCCGGGATTCGAACCCCGGACCTCGGTCGTGGCAGATAGATAAATACAAAAATAGAATTAAATAGATATCTTTAAAATAATAGCGGTGTTTGGAAAGAACGCAATTCTTATCCAAAAACCGTTCTGATTGTATAATTGATTGATAAATTGATTTATAAAATTACTAACATTACAATAATATTTCTATCTGTTATATATGGTGTATAAAAACTCGCCAAGATAAGAAGCATAAAATAATGAGACAATCAGTATAACGAACAGTATTTTTAAAATTGTTGAGTAATATACAAAGTATGTCAATAGATTCGTGCAAATTTGCAAATTTTAGGAACACATTTAAAAAAGCTAATAAATTCGTTGGAATTGCATAAATCTATACTCAACCTACTTACGTTAATGATGATTCATCGATATTTCACAATTTGGTGTAAAAAAAATTCTTTTGTGAAAATAATTAAATTTTATAACATTTACATTTGCGGAGTAGCCGTGCTTCGGAAGGCACGTTGAGCCGTTGGTCCCGGTTGCCATTAACATAGCAGTTGTTAAGTCAGCTTGACTTAACGTCTGCTATGTTATGATAGGCTTAAAAAATGTCAAGAGCAGGTAGCCACAACCTGCGTCTGTCTATTTCAACACGTCAATGGGCTCACCACCTATTACGTGGGACAGAAATACACATAGTGTAAAGTGGGGATATAATATGCTTCTGCCACCCCTTCGGGGGTAAGGCGTGATAGATAAAGAAATAAATAAAATAATTAGATTGTAGATATGTGGTGTAAGGGGTTCTTTTTAACATTTTTTTAAATGGAAAGTGAAACCACACCTGCTTCTTGCAGCCCAAAAAAAAGTGAACTTCTGGTTCCAAATTTAATTTGCGTTTGGAAGCAGCTGGGAATGACTACGATTAAATTGTAGATGTTATGCAGTATTTTTGTAACTAGTTTTCTTGTCGGTACTTCTCGTGTCAGAGGCCATTTTAGAACTGGTGGTTGAATTTGTTTTATGACTTTAAAAAAGAAGGCGATGCAAGTTTGTATGGAACTTCATAATTTCTGAAAGCTTGACTTTAAGCTGAATGATACATTTCTTAAGCATTTGGAATTAGAAAAACTGGTGAGTATAAAATTTAAGATAATTTTACCCTTAACTTAACTATCTTAACGCTGTATCCCTGACGGGGTAGTCAGAGAGGACAGATCGCCAGGCTTCGCGATCCATGCATACTTCTTTCGCTTCTTCGAGATTCATCAATCGCTTTATACACGCACGTCTGGGTATCCGAGTACTTTTGACCTTTCCGTTTTTGAGCAATCTGCTCACGTGGTCTTCATATGTAAGTCTCGGCCTACCCTGACCTCTTCTACCCTCTGCTTTCGCACAATATATATTCTTCGTCAATCGTTCCTCACTCATTCGTTGGACGTGTCCAAACCAACGGAGCACGCCCTTTTCCAGCTTAACGCTGACTCTTTCATTCAAACCTGCCATATTGCGTATCACTTCGTTACGTATTCGGTCGGCCAAGGTAACGCCGCACAATTTTCGAAGTGATCGCTTCTCCACAGCATTCAATTTACTTTTATGCATCTGCTGACATACCCAGGTTTCGCTACCGTAAAGCAAAGTTGGCACTAGCACTGCGTTATGAATCGCCAGTCGTGCTTCTTTTATGATGCTTTGTCGCTTTACTAATTGGGACAAAGCACCGTTAACTCGGTTTCCGGTAGCTACTCGCCGTTCTACATCCAAATCACATCTTCCATCCGCGCAAAAAAATCAATTTTACCCTTAAAGCTGTGAAATTGATAACAAACATTTGAACGAAAAAATCAGTTTCATACGAGGTTAATCCCGGCTACATTCGAAACCTTTACTTCGGAGCCCGAGGTTTACTTTTTTATTCTTCTCCTTCCATTTCGTAATTTCATTCATCGCGTGAAGTCATAGAGAGTATTTCGATATAATATAGGTAGGCCTTGTAAATTTAAGGCGATAAAAACCTTAACTATCTTCATGCTGTATCCCTGAAGGGGTAGTCAGAAAGGACAGATCGCCATGCTTCGCAATCGATGCATACTTTTTCGCTTCCTGTAGATTCATTAATCGCTTTATACATGCACGTCTGGGTATCAGAGTACTTTTGACTTAAATAAATAAATATTTACCTCATAATATTTATGCTTTATCGCCGCACCTTGTAATATGGAACTAAATATTTAAGACCGTAATGAAGAACGTGTCTCAAAACCTAAGAAACCCTAGACAGTTTTTAATATCAGTTGTGACAGACAAGCATACGGCCCATCGGATAACAATTGTCACTGTACCTTATGGCAACACCAGAGAAATTTTAAGAGTATTATGGGAATACGGCCCAAAGTCTAAGTTTCTTTAAGGCTGCAACACATACCTAAGCAGAGCATAAGTTAAGGATATTAATTATTTTGGAACATAATAGAATAGGGTGTAAGTTTGAAATCTAAGGTTGAGAAAATTAAACCGTGACTTTTTAAAACTAAAAAAAAACATGGACGCTTAAAAAAACGGACAGAATTAAAAATATATTTTAGAAAAACCCCATCAAAATTCATCGGACAAGTTCGATCTATTTGTAATTTTGTTCGACGAAATGGCATTCATCGGCACGAAGCTGGGTCAGGTCACTAATCGTTTTTTATTTGTCTGATATCCTTGCAACAGCCGACATTGAATTAATGGTAATGATAACATGAGAATTGGCGAACAATGCGCATTGTGTAGGTACCTAGGTACGTAGCTACGAGTTTCCTGGACCGTTTTAGGTTAAAAAAATTACGTAATCAAGGTCCAAAGTGTTGAATGTAATTGATATAAAATTATCTACATCAGTCAGATCAGTACAGAACATACCATTCGGCCAGTTTATTGACGCCGCATCCGTCTGAACTTGGGAGTTTAAGCCTCTGTGAATGTCATCTAGCCTCAGTACAACTGCAGTTCTGTGCATGTGTGCACCTACGCCGCGCTACTCCGACACACGATAAAAAACTAGCATATTTACCCGCCATTAAAACATCAAAAGATGACAGTTCGAATTCGAATTCAGAAACGAATTTAGAAATACACGTTCCTCGTGCATGAAAGAGACAACTATAGCTTTGAACGTCTGCTATTTCTTTGACGTCGGCCGGTGCATAGCGAAATAATAATGAAAAGTGGCATTCAGTAATTTTGTTGTGTTTACGCGCTGTGCTAGTTTATTTGGTTAATAGGGACTTGTTTCTCTAATCAGTGCCTTCTTTTTAGTGTACGGTGGCGCCCTCTTCATGTCCCATATTCCCACTACAAGAATACGCATGTTTGTAATTCATGGAGCTGTCAAAACAATAGTGACCTCGTGAGACGAGGGAATTTTAAATGGGTATACCTCCTCGGGGACTCGGCGTTATGTGTGACAGTGCATCTAGTTTTTGGCGCGGAGAAACTGTGGCGGGCTCATAAGCGGAAAATTGAGCTAGCGGTGTTTTTTTCCAAACTTAACCTACGGCAATCTTCAGTTGCGCGCGAGCTGTCCCCGCACGCGCCTCGTGTAGCAACTAATACGAAAATCCACGAAAATCCTCCGAATGGACCTCGAGTGGCGGCACACCGAGCCGAATTCAATTTACGAACTCCATGTGAGTGTGTTCAAAACGTTCCATTTTCGAATGCAGCGGAATAGTTGCGGCCGCGCGTTCGATGACCTCATAAAGTGAAACTATTTTTTTTATTCTTTCACTTTGCTCAATTTTGTGATGTAGTCCTAGTGCCTTAGCCGTACAAAACTGTCAATTTTGTGATGTCAAAGTGCAAACTTAGATAAAACTAGTACTTATAAATACAGTGATAGTGAACATTATTTATGGAAATACAAATGAAAAGGAACATTAAAGGTGCATATGGATAGATACTGCATGGAATTAAGGTAAGTCTTCATATAATTTAATAATAAATTTATAGGTACTGCTTCCTACATTGCATACGAGTCAGTTGTAATTTATAAAAACAGTGCTATGAACGCCAATCTTAATCTATGAACTTGATTGGAACGGGGTGAAGTTGCCGTTAGTGAATTGCAATGCTAGGTTGCGCGTGCAAAATCACCCATGTAACTATAATGAAGTTCTTCCACAAGATAAATACAAGGGATTCGCGCCCTTACCGACGAGTATTTTGGTTTGGTTAGGGTTGTTATTGTCTGCGATATTTATTTTTGGGTTGACGAACTTGCGAAGGGATATTTTTGTTTCTTTGTACAAATGAGTGGTTTTGAGGGGCATCGCCTTCAGTTGGCTGGCCTTCGTACTATCAGTGCGTAAGTACGAATGTAGTTTACCTATTAGTTTTACCTAGGTTTATCACCGATAATATGAGTACTATAAATCAGTGAACGATATGAGCGTTGCTTTCTAAAATGCTATACGGATTTCATTCAAAGATGCTAGGTACCTATTGTATATTCGACACTATGACCGGACCTAGACCTCAGAGGAGGGCACACCACTATTTATGAACAGAAGATGATGAAAATGACATGCGTGAACAAATATAAGTAGGTATTTATTTACCTACCTATACTAGCACACGGCCGCGGTTTCGCCTGCAATATTTTTGTGGTTCAGATCTTAGTGTATTTTCAGTTGTAACCGAACTCTCTCCGGCATTGGAGCTTAGGGTTCACTTTTATTTGACTGTTGAAGCGCTCGTGGCTCCGCAACTCAGTGTTCTGTCAACGATCACTGCATTTAGCAACTTTTTCGATGGCTGGTCATCGGATGGGTGACAACTTTGTGGCATTTACATTTGCAAGCGTTTCAAAGTAAGTCACGGGCAAAGCCACAAGAATCAGCTAGTGATAATTATAACTGTGTTGCATCACAATTGTATTTGTTTTACTTCAACAGCACTCTTACAGATAACAAGTTCTATATAACGAGCTTGTTGTCTACTTCGGTGGTATAGGCAGTGGTGTACGGTTACCGAGGTATCGGATTTGAATCCGGACTTGGAACAAATAAGTATTTATATATTTGTGTTAAAAGGGCTAAAATACAAGGGTCCTGGATCCCAGGGACTCGTATAAACTATTTTTGTTAATTGTACGTATATTTTCCGCGCCATTTCCATGCTACATGATAAGTCACGCTGCTTCATATCCATACCTACTTGTTTTAAAATCTGTGGTCATACATATTTCGTTCAAGATTTTTTTTATTTTTAAATATTCTTAAGAAGCAATAGCTTCATTCTCCAATGGACGGAAACTGGTTTAATTGTAGGGCTACTGACCTCGTGTGCTATTTTTATATGACGTGCAGCTACTTCAGATACCTACTTAATAACCATTAAACTGCCTGTGTGTGTATGACAATTTAATAGGACATTTGATTAAAAAGTCATTTTGACATCTAATGATATCCTATCCTGTTATTAATATTATGAACGCGAAAGTTTCTAAGAATGTATGTAACTTTGTAATGATACAGCTTACATATTAGAAAAACATATAGGGTACTTTTTATCCCGGAAACCTATTTATGTGGGAAACGGGAATGGGCAATCGTCTTCAAGCGGGCGGAGCCGCGAGCTTCAACTATAATAAACATAAATCATAACTAGCTGTGCTCCAGCATTGCCCGTGAACTACTTGAAATCCCCGTGTCACCCCTAATACATTAAATAATACGATTATATAGAAATTTGATCGATTTGTTGATTACTGCCCCAATCTCCTGGGTACTTGCGTGATGATATAGCCTATAACCATCCTCAATAAATGAGGTATGTTAATAAGCCGTTGGATCCGGTTACCAGAAGTCGCTAGGCTAAGTTGAAGGGTTTTAGGCTTGAATATGCCAACAGCAGGTCACAAACTGCGCCTGTCAATTTGAACACGGCAATAAGCTCATCACCTTCTACGTGGGATAAAATGCAACTGCTGAAATCTGAACATATAGTATGCCTCTGCCTACCCAGAACATGCGTGACTATTGAAGTGGCGTACCCTCATAGCAGACGTAAGAACGGGAATTTTAATATTGATATTGTGTAAATTTATGCAATAGGAAACTACCTTTTAACTCCTACAAGGTAAACAACTAAGAAAAATGAATGTTAAACTAAACAGTCATTCAAAACGTCATGGCTACTACGCATTACCAAACATACTCTTCGCTCCACTTCCAAGAAACCACAAATGAACTTTGGACTGGATTTAAATGGCATATTCTAGGTAAAGAAATATATTATCCTATTAAAAATGAGTTCCTTTATTTTTTTTATTTTTAATGTTATATATGTATATGTTCTTTTGGCGCGTTTACGGGAAAATGATGAAAGTAAATTATTACGATGCCCGCGCATACCGTTACGACGAACCGACACTCTGAACTTAGCTGATAAGTGTTTCCATGACAACTTATAACTACATTCAAAGTAGTTTTCAAACACCCTAAAGTTAGCTTTAGTCAATATTTTAGATTTTTTCTACAGACGTAGGATAAGGCGAAAGATATATTTTTAATAAGATTTTTATCTTGTTATGTCAAAAAAGTATAACTTCTAACGCGTGTACATAAGTAAACACACACTTTTTTTTTGTTTTGGTGGTGTCCTGTTTGGACTTAGCCACGTCGGAGTAAAAGGTTAGGAAACGTTTAATATATGGAAAGGATTATGTAATTTCGTTAGTTCATTTCATTTCTATATGGTTTATAGTTTAAGGAACAAGGGTACCAAGATCTCTTGGGAGCAAGCGACCTTACCTGCTGATACTGTACCTGCTAGGGGCCAAGTCTACTAATTCAATCGCGTCTGAAGAGAATAGAAATCCTCGCTCAATAGAGAGCCGACAGAAAAAACTTACAGATTTCGTAGTCCACTATTACAATTGCACTCCAATAGAATTCTATCTGCAAGCCTATAGAATGTTATTAACCCCTGTAACGCCTGTTAGTAGCTCCTAATTTGCATTTTTAGTAGTCTTTAATATTTTAGATTATAGAGTCCGAGACTACCAGGAATTAATTGGTCGTGCTAATTAGTGTCTAGCACATAAGACCTTTTAGCCTTTTTGTTACCACCTCACTAAAAAGGGCAACGGGTTCAAAATTTCTTCCAAATTTAACATCTAAAATAGACACATTTTATTTTTATTTTCTCATTAAATTTATTCGGCCCTTTGGACCCACCCCAGGTCCGTGCTTCGGAGGGCACGTTAAGCCGTTGGTCCCGGTTGACAGTGAAATGGCAGTCGTTAAACCAAGTTGAAGGCCATATGGGCGGCTTAAAAAAAATTAAACAGCAGGTCGCCGCAGCCTGCGCCTGTCTATTTCAACACGGCAATGGACTCACCACCTGTTACGTGGGACTGAAATGCATACGGTGAAATGTGGACGTTTTATATGCCTCTGCCTACCCCTTCGGGGATAGAGGCGTGACAACATGTATGTATGTATGTATGTTTAATATTTTGATAACATAAAACAGCTATTTTATCTCTATTCTGCTTCTCTATTCTTGAGAAGTGTGATTGTGAAATATATAATAGTTTTAGTAGACTACCTAGTTTCGGACTAATCATAGAACCGCTATAGAATAGAACTACAACGGCTTTCCATTGGAAAATAGTAGACCCGGTCCCCTCGTCAACGGAAAAGGTAAAGACGCAAGCGGTATTATGGGATTGGGAGATCAGACGACACTTGCTCCCAACATGGCCGAAAATTAATAACCAAAAGATAGCTACTCCTAGCAGCCGAATAAAAAAAGACCACAGACTCCATAGTCAGGTAAGATTTAGAAGCAACCGGAAAATCACTTTAGACGCAGAAGATTGGACAATTATTTAAAGTTGAATGATGGATATTCGGAATGGAGCAGATATTAATTCAGGTTAGATTGATTCTAAGTCGGTAAAATCTAAAAAGTTTTTTTTTGGAAATTGGAAAGAAAGTAACTCCACTTCCCTCCTTTGCAAAGTGGGAGACAAGAAAAATACCTAGGTAGTAAAAGGTATATCCCATAGAAAAGGGAAGCACCACGGTAAAATATCTCATCTATTTTATTTTATGTAAATACTGACGAGGTGATGATACAGGTATCATGCACTACTCGTAAGTGATGTCGCTTGGGCCTGGAGTTCTTGATGAACATCGTTTAGGTTCCATCCAAACCCAAGATTTGGTTACTTGTCCAAATCCACTCTGGTTGATGTCAGAAGCTACTGTAATTTGGCTTTATTATTGGACATGGCTGCTAATACTCTACAGTCCCACACCACAACAACCATCTAAGCCTCACAGACAGTCGATAGGTGCACCGGGCGAGGTAAACTGGCATACAAAACACGAGATACACCTTAATAAGGAGAACTAGTATTAAATATTGATTGTATGGAAATCCTTAAAACAATACGATAGGCAATTTACCTAAAACAAATTTTGGGAATACCCGTCACACTTCCTCACAAAATTCCTACGAAATCTATTATTAAAATTGTAACGGAATTAATTTCAGTACGTAGATGTACTTAGGATTCATCCTTCTAATACGTGAATAAAAATAGGTCTTAGTAAATAAAATAAATATCCATCACGCCTTATCCCCGAAGGGGTGGCAGAGGCATATTATATGCCCACTTTTCACCGTGTGGATTCCTGTCCCACGTAATAGGTGGTGAGCCCATTGCCGTGTTGAAATAGACAGACGCAGGTTGTGGCTACCTGCTGTTGAAATTTTCAAGCCGCCCATAAGGCCTTCATCCAGGCATAACGACTGCCATTTTACTGGCAACCGGGACCAACGGCTTAACGTGCCTTCTGAAGCACGGAAACGCTCGCAAATGTAAATACCACAAAGTGGTCACCCATCCGAGGACCAGCCATAGTGAAAGTTGCGTAACTCAGTGATCGTTTACAGAACACTGAGACCGCGGGGCCACGAGCGCTTCTTCTTAGTTGGGTCTTAGTAAAAGGCCACAAACAACATAAAAAAATAAATATTTAATGCGAAAATTTGTGTCAAACTTCTATGGGAAACGGCGTATATTTAATTATGATATTTGACTGTCTCGTTTGCATCAGTATGCAACTCAGGTTCGATTCCCGGGTCGGAACAAATGGTTGTGTGCAACTAATGTTTTTTCCGGAGTTAGATGTTTTCTATGTATGTACCTACCTACGTAGTATTTTAAAGTTTAGCAAGTATGTCTAGATCCCATCCATCATCATCCATACCGTCCGAGTCTACCAGGACTTTAATTGGTCGTGCTAATTAGTGTCTAGCACATAAGACCTTTTAGCCTTTTTGTTACCACCTCACTAAAAAGGCAACGGGTTCAAAATTTCTTCCAAATGTAACATCTAAAATAGTACAGTTTATTAAATTTTTTCGGCCCTTTAGACCCACCCAGTTCCGTGCTTCGGAAGGCACGTTAAGCCGTTGGTCCCAGTTGCCAATAAAATGGCAGTCGTTAAGCCAAGTTGGAGGCCCTATGGGCGGCTTAAAAAATTTCAACAGCAGGTCAATGCAGCCTGCGCCTGTCCATTTCAACACGGCAATGGGCTCACCACCTGTTACGTGGGACGGAAATGCATACGGTGAAACGTGGGCGTTAAATATGCCTCTGCCTACCCCTTCGGGGATAAAGGCGTGACAATATGTATGTATGTATGTATGTATGTCTAGATCCCATACCATTAGCTTATATTGGCTTACTTTATGTAAATCCCATGGTATATTTCCCATAATATTATTTAGTTAAACATATCTTTAGAAAATTGAGTCATGGAATTATATTAAGAAATCAAAAGTATTGCCAAAATGACAAATATGCAAATGCTTTTTACACGACGATACTTATTTTGCCGAGTAGACACATCACTAATACAAAATCGCGGGCATCAGCTAGTTTGAAATAAATAAGGAAATTGAATAATTACATACCTACTGCGATTAGAGCTATTCAGTTGGTTTGACGTTTAAACTAATGTCGGATCGGGGCCACGTGGAGTATTGTCAGTTTGAAGGCTAAATGTTAGAAAATCTGAAGAATGAAGAATTTTTTTAATTATTGAAGCTAAGATACTTTAGAATTCTTGCTTCATCTCTGACCAGCCAGGCTTCAAAATCTATAAAGGAATAAATAGTTAGTTATAATTTAAAATGCTACCACCAAAGATATCTCCATCACCGTAGTGTATTCCCAGTAGCTTTATAAACAGTACTTGCATTAAGAGCCTGGACTTCTAGAAGCAGTTTAACAGATTTTGATTTTCGGAATTTTGAGAGTAGCTACCGTCTGATCTCCAGTGTCTCCAGTTCCTTTGTAATCCACAAATCCAAATGGACCTCTCTTTTATGAAGTTATCATGCACACTGCGGTTTATCGTTTGTACAGAACGATACCGGTTATCACGAAATCGATGGAGATCAAGAAATATAACGAACTAACTATCTACACGCTGTATCCCTGACAGGGTAGTCAGAGAGGACAGATCGCCAGGATTCACGATCCATGCATACTTCTTTCGCTTTTTGCAGATTCATCAATTGCTTCATATATGCACGTCTAGGTATCCGAGTACAACCGAGAAAATATAACGCTTATTGATTAAAACTCACATAAAACATGGTCGATAAATAGGTACATAAAGTGTTATCTTTTAATGGACCCAAATAGTTACCGTTCCTACATTTTCAACCGAAATACGAAGCGATAAAACAGTTTAAATCCAAAATGCCTATTAAAGTTGAAACAAAAATGTCCAAGTCCAACGCAAATCACTTACAAGCACGTTAGCTAAATATCGATCGTGGACAAATATGTCCAAACGCGATGGTTAATATTTGAGGCGGTCAATTCGGTGCAATCGATAGTAGTGTCGTGTGTCCGGTCACTGACCAACAAAGGAAGATTTAATGGCCTCATACACTTATGTAATATGTTTTGTTATGATGTACTTACCTAATTGAGCTTGTGTGTGTATGTGTGTGAAGGTGGGTGAGTCCGCGCGCGTGCAGTTGTTTGTGTATGTGTGTTTGTGTCTTGTAGTCTTGTCTGTCAGGTGCAATCTATACTTAAATTTGAAAAAAAAACTGTTTTAAGGTCAGTTGGTACCGCAATTTCTGGGCGGTAATTTCAGAGTTTTGATTTATACAACAAAAGAAGCACGCATGGATCGCGAAGTCTGTTGACTGTCCCATCAGGGATACAGCGTGAAGTATTACGTAGTACTGCTTTTTATATGCTATGCTACAGTCATATGGTGTCTATCTACCTATGACCTAGTAATATGTAATTACAAGTATTTCCGTCATAATTTGACCAAATATCCTCCTCCACCAAATATCTGACCTCTGGCAATTGGGACTACCCCAATTGCCAGAGGTCTGAAGATCAGCGCCCAAGGTCTCTCTTAAACTTAGCGTGATCATCAGCATATCATTGGTTTTTTGCCCACAAAACCCAAACTTAAAAATGCTCTTTTTTTTCAAAGTGTTTCTTTTTATTATTAGCTCTGTAAAGAACTAATAACAAAAAATAAATTATTATTAAATAAATTAAGAAAGGATGTAATTTTCTTAATTACACGTGGGTGTATTTATTTTATTAAGTCCAGGTCCTTACTACCAGGACTTTAATTGGTCGTGTTAATTAGTGTCTAGGACATAAGAACTTTTAGCCTTTTTGTTACCATCTCACTAAAAAGGCAACGGGTTCAAAATTTCTTCCAAATTAAACATCTAAAATAGACACATTTTATTAAATTTATTCGGCCCTTTAGACCCACCCCAGTTCCGTGCCTCGGAAGGCACGTTAAGCCGTTGGTACCGGTTGCCAATAAAATGGCAGTCGTTAAGCCAAGTTCAAGGCCTTATTAAGGTGGCTTAAAAAAAATTCAACAGCAGGTAGCCGCAGCCTGCGCCTGTCCATTTCAATAGGCTCACCACCTGTTACTTGGGACAAAAATGCATACGGTTAAATGTGGGCGTTTAATATACCTCTGCCTACCCCTTCGGGGATAAAGGCGTGACAATATGTATGTATGTATTTTTTTTATGTTTACTACAAACACATCAAAATGACGACGCCCGCCTGATGGAAAGCAGAGACGACAATCTGTGATTGAGGGCCGCTATCCCAGTCGGTAGGGCCCCGACAGCGACCCTCAGGTTGACGGCCCCGAAATATGCCTTTTCATGCTTCTCTTAAAGGACCCAGGATTGTAAGAGGAGGGGAACACGTGCGCTGGCAGAGATTTTTTATGATTATTATTACTATTTATGATTACTGCTCCGCTCTCCTAAGTAGTAGCTTGATGATAAATACGTCCTTATAAAAGGGCTATCCAACACAACCATATTATGTGTTTTGTGTAGATTTCGAGGTCGAGATGCACTTTTATTTTACTAAGAGCAGCTATAGTTTGGCTTTTAATTTTCGACATTGTTGGAAGCGACTGCCGATTGACCTCCCAACCCCATAAAGGCTTAGTCAACAGGTGGACCGCTGGCAGGTGAGGTGGTTTGGGCCCAGTAGATCTTATTTAGCCCCCTTACATCTTCTACATGGTATGTGCCTATCTATTCAAAAATCGATTCTGTTAGTACCAAGCCTTAACAGCTTCCAGTACACCTACTGATATCGAATATCATAGTTCATAGGTCAAAAATATGTAGTTATCGAAACAAATGTTTATCTAATGAATATGAAATACGTTATCTATTGCCAATTACTTATGATAATTTATATTATAATTATTATTATTTGATACTTATTAGATAAAGAAAAAGTCACCGTGCTTTTCCTGAGTATGTACTCCTATGTTGCATCGCCTGCGTCAGTAGGACCTAACCTAACTTTATATTGTATGTTCTTTCTGAGGGCTGGCAACCCTCAATTTCCGGGATGCTTTTTAGTGCCCGCTCGATCTCTCTCCACCCCTTCTGTTCTCAGAGGGACGTTCGGAGACGGTTCTAAGCGGGCACAGCACAGGCTAATCTCCTTCGGGAGATGGTGATGGGGCAGTTTCTAGCCTCCCGAGCAGAGCCTCATATTAGGGCATTCCCTTAACCGAGTCGCGGTGAATAGCTTTCAGGTATTAGTAGTCTATCCTGCGACCCGGTTGGAAAAAAGATGGTCCATTGGTGTAAACAGTATGAAAATCGGAGCCGATGCGGCGGAGAAGGTTGTTTTAGAATATGTAGTGATATTAATCGGCAGGTATCTCTTTAACTCTTGTAAATGCATTTTATTACCTCTTAAACCATATTATCTTCTGAATTGTACATGGGTCTACAACTGTAATTAATAACAAAACAATAATCACTACATATTTGTCGAACAAGAAAATTAAATTTACTTTCGAACGATACTAGAAACTTCCATCAAACAAAATGGCGGTATGGCAGCTTTTTTTTTCTATGCGCTAACGGCCATCGTGTGTTTAGAACCAGTTTCTTGCGTTTCATACACTTAACCTTGTCATTAGGCTCGCTAAGTCATTTTTGAATTTAGAACTGAATCGTAATACATTCCATTACGTCGTAGATGGTAAACCTATCTTTATATTGAAAGTCATAAAGTTGATATTATCTGATATTAGTTTTGCAGTTTTGACGTTCGATTATGAGTATATTAGATTTTCGTCGCACGGCTCTACCAGCTACGTTCCCCTCCCATAGTTATGTGCAATGACAACGCACTGTAAATTGCTCTTCATGACGGCGCGCGTCTTTTTTTTTACTAGGTAGGTAGTTGCCCATTCGAATATTCTCAGAATACTAGGCAGTAAAAATTTATATTCTGTTTCCATAATCTACGTACTATCTTTTATTAATACTTTTCTTGCTCCCTATGAATTATGTAAAGTTTATTTGAATTTGTATATATTCGTTGCCTAAAAATTGCTACTATAATGAGGCTTTTGTTATTTGGCTTAGACCTAATATGTGTGCTCGTTCTTTTTTTTTGGCTTAAAAAGCTTTATAAAGACTGCACTTTTAACAAAGATTTTGTTGTTTCTAGATGATCTGAGAGTTAGATCATGCGAAAATTATTTTAAAATCATAATTATAATTAAATATTTTTTAAAGTTATAAGTTCTCATTTTAACATTTCGAAAATAGTCTACTAAAGATTTAAGCGACTATAATACGTTTATTAAAACTCTTTTGTATTTTTTTTCGCGTAAGCCCAGACCATAATTTGTATCGAATAAAATTATATCGCATAGTTAATAACACGAGAAAATTGGTGATATTCGGTTAAAATTATAATAAAAAGTGGCCATTTATCTAATTAGTTACGTAATAGCAATAAAATAAAATGAAGTCTAATGCATCAAGGATAGTGACTATCGTGCGCGCTATCAAATAGTTCAAGATACAAGGTGTCTTTATCTAATTCAATAGCACCCTTCTCAGATACCGACCAAATGAACATGACCTCCCTCCGATTATTTCATACTATCATCTATTACATCAGAACATTCTAATAGTTGTCTGCGCGGGAGATCAATATAAATAAGTTGCCGACGTTGGCCGACAAACTACGAGCGCAGCCGAAAGCATCTAAACATGGCGGCGTCACGGTTTTGAGGTTAAGGTTTGACATTTCCAACCGTTCTAAACAAAATGCATTTAAGAACCTGTAATTTGTACTCTATTACATCGAATTAGGGTTAATTTTAGTGCATTTATTGAATGACTATGAATGTATATGGTCGTAAATGGCGCACAAGCGTTGTCATTTCTTACGTTGGTCGTAATATAAGGTCTTGATCTTTACATTGAATTCACTGCTACCGCGCTATTTAGACGTTTTGCGCGTGCGTTTTCTCACGGATCCATTCGCTCATTATTGTTGGTTAATAATGGACTGTAGTTTTACTTAGCTATTAAACCTCTTTTTTATGTTGGCCGCATCTTTTGTTTCGTGGTGCCTAAGTATTTTAATTAGATGGTTGTATGAAAATGTGCATTTTTAAAACACATTGTACGGGCTTTCTCCTTCCTTGGTAACAGCCATTGGTAGAATAAAATAAAAAATGTTAAATTAGTGGCATAAAAGGTCAACTTTTATTTGGCTGTTAAAAATAGCTATCGTTAGCCTTTTGATTGGGGGACCGACTGCCACAGAGGGGGCCGAGTCTAGTATTGACCAGCCGTAGAATAGAACCAGAATCACTGTTTTTAGCTGTCAAAATGTTATTAGACTAGAGGCCACTAGTGCGGTACGTGTTAGTAGAATTCTATCGGCCGACCGATAAAAGTCTATTGTTGAAGTACGATTGTAATAGTAGACTACGAAAAACTGTCAAAATTGTACCAGTGGATTTCTATTGAGCGAACAATTTCGACACGATTGAAATAGCATACTCGGCCCCTTGACTCCCCTCCCCCTCCCACTCCCGAAAATAATCCAGCTTCATTAGCGCTTTTGTTAGTCAACAGGTGCACCGATAGTAGCTAATGTAGCTTGGGCCTCGGAGATTTAAGTGGCCAAAATCTCCGAGGTACTTACTATATATCTAATTGCTGTTTATGTAATATGTAATAGACTGCCTCGGTGGCATAAGTTGTAGTGTATGCGACTGCCACGCTGATGTCTCGGGTTCAATTCCCAGGTTGGAACAAATATTTGTGTGATAAAGTTATAAAAACATCATACAACAAAACAGTTATAATATCATCGGCAACCGGCGATTTAGTTACTTTTTAGAAGATGAATACATCGATACAGTCTCCAAATCGCCGATTATACTAAAAGTCGTTGCTAGTCGGTGGTGACCTTAATTGTACACCAAACCCAAAGTACAAGGCAAAAAAATCACAAACAGGCAACCTCTGTGCGCGACTGTCCATATTAATAAAACTGTAATAAAAATTAAAGCAATTTGTCATATTACCATGTCTCGCTTTCGATTCGCTTTGTATGTGTGTTCGGGTGGAACTTTGTAATTTATTTTAAACTTATCTCCTCGATACTAGCTCATACTTAAAATTTGGACCACAACTAGCTCAGAAGTGTATGACAGTGCATGAAAATCTAGTAGTGAAAAAAGAAGTACTTTTTAGTCCGTTATGAATGCATTTTTTTTTTGCTTGTTTTGAAATAAGAATATTTAATAAAGGAAGATTAAAATGCGATACGGCATATTTATGTAAATAAAACTTTTACATTTTAGAGCTAAAAATTGTAAATTCTAGTCTTGCGAATTAGAGCTATTGTAAACATTGTGTTATTCGAAAATCGATCAGTTACGTTATGCGAACAGTTAATCGATACGTATAATAAAACAATGCACTCTTATCACTGCCGGTTACAGTGGCAATTTGAGCGCCGTGCCACTAAAATGTTGCTTTTAATCAATAAGTGATTCAACACAAAATTAAAAATAAGACAATCATGAGGATTTTCAAATGAAAAAAATAATAATGATAGTCTAGAATCAATCTAGGTCAATTTGAATTTAAGTAAATCCGAATTATCCATTATACGCAAAATTTTGAAACATTTAAAAATGTTGACAGCTGAGTGCTGCCATTACTTCAAAGTATAAAAATGAATAATACGTTTCCAACATTCATACTACCCCATACTTTCTTTTAATGTAAATGTCAAAGTCTTCTGTTTATTTCTCATTTTCCACGCTATGAATTGATATTTCTACCATTCACGCTTTTATCCCTAAAGGGGTGCCAAAGGCATACTATACGTTCACGTTTCACAGTAAGCATGTTTGTCCCACTTAACAGGTGACATGATTTATTAATTGGGATAGTTGTAGGTTTGGTGAGTAATAGGTATTTATTTTAAAAAAACCATCTTATTTTTGTGGAAATCACGTTTGTGGAACAATTTGATAGTTTCTTTATGTACACTCTGGTAATTTTGTAGTATCATTTAGTAGGAAATATAAGTAATGATTAATCAAATATTTTACAGTTGAATCGCGGGTGAGGTGAATTAGTAAACTCAATATTAAATATTTTTCTAAAATGTATATGAAATTACCTACTTGAGGAGTGCGGTAAAACCCATGGGGGGATGCACATATTTGTACTGACTTTAAGGAAGTGGATACATGTCTATATTTTAATATATTTTTTAAATTTTGTCATAGTCAATGAAGTACCTAGTAGTTATTGTCTTACTGAATCGAATGAAGTTTACCGTAAGTAACGTAAACAATTACTTTTTCACAAGAATGTTGGCGCGCCATTTTATTGACCCAACATTTGCGTTCTCAATTTAAAATCCGTTCGGGGAACACGAAAAGATAACAAAAATTTCCGCACCAATTCCGCGGAAGGACACGCGACACGATGTTTGAATTCAGAACTGTTTCGACGAAGAACCACGTTCAAGTTTGCTGTTTACAAAATTATATTTCATGCTAATTTGGCACCTAACCAAAGTCGCTAAGAACGACTAATTCGCTTGTGAACGTTGTTGTAAGTTGGTTTTAATTTTATTTACAGAGATAAACAAGATGTGATCGAATACGAATTAATAGTTTCCTTTGTGGTCAAATAGCTTTCGAAGAATATGATTGTCTTTCGTGATCTCAAGTTTGAGTCGATAAGTTGGTACCATGGATGGGCCGAAATTCTTATTACATTCACTTTAGCGACTGATGGCAACCTGAGCAGCATTCAGCTGAAATTAAAAATTCGGTCAAATGGAATTCGGCTCATCCCTAGTTTTTTAAGAGGCACCGCACACTGGCTCTTTCTACGCGGGAAATTTGACAAGTGCGGACACTTGCTGTATATTATTTTCTAAAACTAGTGCATTTATCATGTTTTATGTGCGGGAGAGGTGGTTTCTTGGAAATAAGTTGTGTTACCGCGCTAAAGTCAAAGACTGATTATTGGCAGTGAAATGCTATTTTCTATTTTGCCGCGTAAAATCCACTGAAAACCTCAGTATAACAACTGAGGTGAGACAGACCTTGATTTAAGACTAGATTTGACTAAGACGTAGAGGACGGGAACATTTTAGATAATAAGAAAGAAGATTGAAGAAATATGAATAAAGATTTGACTAAAACGTCTTAGTAACCAGACCATAAAGTAATTATAAAAAAAATGTTTTTCTTTCTTCTTTTAGTATCTGTGACCGGCGATTTGAGACTGTGTAGATGCTGCGTCGCGTTTGGGCAAACTGTCTGGCATCGACCGCAACATCGGTATCCCGCGTCTTGGCGACTGCTCGGATACATTTTCGCTATTTGAAAAGTGATTCAGTCACCACTTGTGGCATTTATAAGTGTGCGGGGGGAGCGCTCTGTCGCTGTATCTGGCTACTAAATCACCGGTTTAGTATTTTAAAATTGGGACTAATCCCACTCGCATTCCAATTACTGTGAATCCTTTTAACCAAGATCTACAGTAATGACCAAGACCACAAAAGTTACACGGAGCTCGAACTCAGTGAAGTCCCAGGAGAAGTTAGCATGTCTTGGAACCCGCAACGAAATTAATCAGAAGATATTTTGAGGAAGTAGGAATAAGAACGTAACGCCTCTTCCCTCTTTTGCAAAGCGAGAGACCTGGAAAGCAACTAAGTGTAGGTAAATCCTTATATAAAAAGGGAAGCATCACGGTAATAATATATTAGGGGTCCTGTGTCCTAGATTCCAAAAATATGTATGGCACAGGTTTAGTAACCAAAATTCGCTAGAAAAGTAAGTTCTTATGTATGATAGTGATTTAATACCAACCTGCCAACCAACTTCAATTAGGTTCAATAAATACCAACCTGAATGAAACAAAAATTTAGTTCATCTACATTATGCTAGAATGTGACCAAAATATACTTGAGTATACCTTTAATTTGACATCATACATTTGTTATGTTGCCTATTATTATTCTTCTCCCTATATTATACTTAGTTAAAAGTAAACACAATTGATAGGGACAAAATTACACAAATTACCTAATATTTATAGTTAAACTCATTCATTGAAATATGGGGCTGTTTTAGCCAGCGCAAGGCAAACTAGCCAAGTTTTTCTACTTCTCGGGGGCTTAACACCATGTTTTAAACAATTCCATTTCATTACTATAATTATAATTGCCTATTAGATGCCCTGGGCTTCACCCGCGTATTATAGTTTTCCACAGAAACTTGTTTTCAAAATTCACGAATGAAAGCTACCTTATTATAAAGTTTCATCTAAATCCAATAAGTAATTTTTGCGTGAAAAAGTAACAAACTTACATGCATAAAATATTACAAACTTGTGCATTAGTAGGATTTTAAACCTTATAATTAAATATCACCAAATTAAATATTGAAATTTTTAGATAGCAGTTTCCTGTAACACATTTTCGTCCCTTTTCCAAAGTCACTCCCTGATGTACGACATGAAGGTAGCCATGACGTCACATCCCACAAAAAATATCGCATACATCATTAACAATAACTTCCGTAAGCATAAAAATGTAAAAACACGATCATATCTGTCGTGTACAGACAAAAACAAAATTGTTATTGTAAATTTATAAAGTGTACCACTCGCTTAGCTGCTGTAGGAAATTAAAGTTCCGACTGGTGGCGCTGTGAAGTACGCCGCAAATATGTTTATTTTAATTTAAATGAAACCGCTTTTGTTCGCGACGGTACCTGTTGATGGTATTGTGAGGATTTCAAGTTTATTTTATGGTGTTAATGAAGCTATTATAGTATTACGTCGGATTGGGATAGTTTTAATAGTTTTGTTGTTTAAGCTGGTACTTGGACATTTTTTGGTTGGGTATAATCCTACTATCCTACTAATATTATAAACGCGAAAGTTTGTAATAATGGATGTTTGTTAACTCTTTCACGTAAAAACTACTGGATAGATTTTAATGAAACTGTAGTATAATGTAGCTTATACATCCAAATAACACATTATACTACTACTTTTTATCCCGGGAACAAGTTCTTGTGGGAAACGGGAAAACAGCTCTACGCGGGCGAAGCCTAATTATAATGTAGATAAAATGCGTTTAGTAACAATAACTCGAACGAACTGTGCAGGAGCTCTCCAAGACCCAATCCAATGTGACCTTCAAGTCGAGTACAGCTTAACTTACTATAGTAGTAAGTTAAGTAGTTAGTACTCGACTTGAAGGTGTCCAACTCGTTTATTAACGTTTAATTAACAAGTTGGACACCTGTCACTACAAAGTAATGCTAAAATACCGAACTTAATCAAACCATATGACAGCTCTACAGTACTCGTTATTTGACTTCGAAAGAATGCTAAGAATTTCATAAAGGACCTAATCCTTGTACTACAAATAAAGAACGTTTGAAAGGATTTCGGCATTTTGCTAGTATAAAGTTTAAATAGAGAATTAGAGATCGAGCATCGGTCTAAATTTAAATTTGTTGTTGCAAGCTTAATCTGTTCATTCGAATGGTCGAATTCAACAATACGAACCGTCGAAGTACTAGTGGCATATAAAACTCAGTTTGGTAAAGCTGCATTTTGCTGTCGGTACCGATTTACAGACACAACACGAATCGCGCCGGAAGTTAGGTACTGTTGTGAACACAAGTGATAAAGTAAAAATGTTTAAAGCAAACGCAAGCGTCTAAGCGTTAATAATTGCCATTTGTAATTTTTTTAACTTAGCTATACTTACTTATTATAACAGTAGCTATCCCCGTAAATAGACGCCCAAAAAAAAACTTACTATCCTCTGGCTGTATTCCTGACGGGGTCTCAACAATTTTTTGGCAATTATAATGTTTAAATTAGACAGTAAAACCTATGTAAGCTATAAAAATAAGATGCACACTAAACATACTTTGTCAAGATGTATATGTTCCAACTTATCTGTGACCCTAAAATGCCGATCCGGTTGAAGGGACAGGTCTACAAAACCATTATTAGACCTGTCCTTTTACATGGCAGTGAGACGTAACCGATATTGGAGCGACACAAGCAGGAGCTGCGTGTCACGGAAATGAAGATGCTGCGGTGGATGTGTGGCGTCACGCGGATGGACCGCTTGAGGAACTCTCGCATCCGCGGCAGCCTACACGTCCGTGACATTGCAGACAAGTTGCAAGAGTTTCGCCTTCGTTGGTATGGTCACGTCTTGCGGCAACCGCCGGGCTACGTAGGTAACAAATGTCTGGCCATGTCAGCCTCGCCGGGTCCCGGTAAGAGGGGAAGACCCAAGAAGTGCTGGCTTGACGTCGTAAGGGATGACATGCGTGCCAATGGTCTCACTACAGGGGATGCCGACGACCGTGCGAAGTGGAGGAGAAAATGTAGGAAAGCGGAACCCGGGCGTCGCGAGACGCAACTGGGACAGACGCTCGGATGATGATGATGATATCTATTTTTTTTTGAATATGTTAAGTTTTGAGATTACAGAGAATCAGATTACTTATGAAAACTATAAAAATCATCAAATTGGGTCATTTATATAATTTTATCTAATCATATAGTATTTATCAGGCATGATAGATATATAAATAATATTATAAATGCCTTAGTTTGTATGGATGTTTGTTACTCTTTCACGTAAAAACTATTGAATAGATTTTAATAAACATTACAATAATAAATATAGCTTATACATCAGAATAACACATAGGCTACTTTTTATCCCGGGAACAAGTTCCTATGGGAAACAGGAACTGGAAAACTTATCTACGCGAGCAAAGCCGCAGGCGTCAACTAGTTATCTATCGACCCAATTTGAAGATTTCCCTTCAGAGCTTCAGGACTGTTTTCATCTTTTTAGCCTTTTCTTTCGATCAAATGCTTATTCAGCATTCGTAATTAATGAGTTGGGACTTTTGTCAAATATGTGTGTGTGCCTGGGCCCCATTAAGATATCCAGGCCTAAACGAGACCACCTGCTAGCGGTACGCCTGTTGTGGATGAGGTAACGACGCAGGCACCTTACGGGATTAGGAGGTCGTCTAAGCTCCCAATGTCGAATGTCACTCCCAATAACCAACAATGCCTAAAATTAAAACCCAAATGATACTTGTTCATAGCAGCCACATAACAGTGACCTCATACTCCAATTCCATGTAGGGTTAGGAAGCAACTGGGCAATACTAAGACGAAGAAGAAGAGAACATTTGTCAAACATGTCAAAATGTGTTATAGATTTTTTTTGTTTAAAAATGGAATCACTTTTGTGCACACTTGTACTCAGTTACGGTCTCGGCGTTGGCGTCGTCAGCGAATCTGTCGAGATTAAAGTACAGACGGACGCCTAAAGTGCGCCAATACACAACACCTGTTGAAATAGCCGCTTTGCCACAATGTTGAGAAGTTTTAGGTTGTTTAACATCTACATTATATTCCAAGATATCAATGAAATGATTGACGAGGTTCTACACCTCTTAAGATGGTCATTATTTATTTTAAATGTATAATTCAATGGATCAATTTTATCATAGATACGAGTATTTTGAGATATATTACGCATACAGAACAATTTCGCTTTATTTTTCTATGTATCCAGATGCAGAGTTCTTTATAAAAAAATATTTATTTATTTATTTATCTATCATGCCTTATCTCCAAAGGGGTGGCAGAGGCATAATATATGCCCACTTTTCACCATGTGCATTTCTGTCCCACGTAAGTGGGGTGAGCCCTGTTGGAATAGAAATACGCAAGTTGTGGCTACCTGCTGTTGAAATTTTCATACCGCCCTTAAGGCCTTTAACTGGACTTAACGACTGCTATGTTACTGGCAACCGGGACCAACGACTTAACGTGCCTTCCGAAGCACGGAAACGCTCGCAAATGTAAATGCCACAAAGTGAAAGTTGCGTAACTCAGTGATCGATTACAGAACACTGAGTCCGCGGGGCCACGAGCGCTTCTTTCTTCTTTTTAAAAATAATAAGTAAATTGTTAAAGATCTGTTTTAAAAAGTCTATGTCAGGGGGCGTCACATTTTACTCATACGTTTACACTATTATTATAGACGGATGGTAGGCAACTGACAGGCCGTGTATGTAATCTTTGACTACAATGTGATAGAAATTTGACACGCGGTATTTTTTTTTTTGAAAACCGCTTTCAACCTTTTAAAACACCCTAAGGCGATACCCGGTGAATACCTTTTGTGGTAAAGTGCAAGTGTTTTTGTTCAAAATGTGTAGCAAGTTCCACCAAGTGCCATCAATCAACAGTATAAACAGTATTATTATTACTTTCGGCTCTATTCTTCTTCGAGCAAGCGAGAAGGAGCGAGTAACATTCCTTGCTTTGTGCACACATATACACACTCTCATCTGAAAGTACTTTTACAGGTAATTTTTGCCACAGCCTTCGTGGAGTTTCGAAATTCTCAGGATAATGGATAGTGCAATTTTACGGTCGACGTAGGGAATTAAAGACCGTATTTGCCGAAATGGAGGGTAGAATGAGAATAGCGAAGCGTGTACGACTTGTTGCGGCGATGTAATCTTTAAAATGTGATTATAAATGGTTTCTAGTTTCGTTGAATGTAACATACTCTTAAATGACGATTTAAATATAGTGAAGAATTCAACTTGTTTCGGTACGGTTCGTGTAGTTCAGTGGTTAGAACATTGCCCTGGTTAGGCAAAGGTCACGGGTTCAATCCCCAAATTTCACCTTGATAAAAAAATATTTATACCCTACTTCGTAATCCTACAAACATTATAAAATCAAAAGTTTGTAAGAATGTTTGGAGGTATGTTTTTTACTCTTTCACACTGAATGGATTTTTATGATACTTTACAATAATATAGATCACGCATCAGAATTACACATAGGCTTCTTTTCCCGTGAACAAGCTCCCGTGGGAAACGGGAACGGAAAAACATTTCCACGCGGTCAGAGCCGCGGGCGTCAACTAGTGTATATTATATTATCTATGTTGTGCTCTGGGATTTTAATCCTCTGCTACAAACAATTGGTACTATTATTATATTTTCTACAATGAAATATATAAATACATGAAATATACGTAAGTAGATGGGGCTACAACTACTACTTGGCGTGTATTGAGTAAATCTTATAAAAATAAAAAGTTTGGGTGTACTTATGTACACGCGTTAGAAGTTATACTTATTTAGTCTAATAAGATTTCATCACATATACCACAACTCTTTGTTTGTAACAGGAATGATAAATTAGTACGAAAAAAAAACATTAAAAGAATGAAAACTACTTTGAATGTTGCTATAAGTTGTCATGGAAACACTTATTAGCTAACTTCATTGTGTTTATAAGTTGTCATGGAAACACTTATCAGCTCACTTCATGGTGTCGGTTTTTCGTGACGGTCTGCGCGCGCATCGTAAAAATTTACTCTATTAATTTTTCCATAACGCGCCAAAAGAAGTAACTTCTTAAAAAAATCAAAAAAGTTATCATTACCTGTATGGCAACAGGCTATATGGGCCGAGACACTACTCAACCAATATAAAGTAAAGAATATTAGAATCAAAAATGATACCGTGTTACATGAGACTTAATAGAACTGATAAAATGTTGGAGTAAAGTTTGCCTGTGCATACTATTTCTGGGAAAAGTAAATAAATAAATATCGTTGGGACAACTCACACAACGCCATCTGATTCCAAACTAAGCAGAGCTTGTATTATAGTAACCAGATAACTGATAAACATATTTATTTATTACTAAATACATACATATTATAAATAAATAACACTCAGACACAGAATAAACCATCGTGCCTATCACACAAAGTTTTATCCTGAGTGGGAATCGAACCCACGACCTCTTGCGTAGCAGTCGGATATACTCCCACCGCGCTACAGAGGCAGTCAATAGTATTTATGTATAATGTATATAAAAGAAAGAAGTTTATTCGGTATGAGATAATTGCAACCAGTGACTTACCACCTTTGTTACCCTAGGTAAAGCCGTACAGTTCGTGACTATTAAATTTTTTTGGTTCACTACTCGAAAAGCTCACTACTTCCATACCCCAAACATGTTGTCACGTGCATTGTGTTAATTTCCTTTGTAGTTTATGTTGAAAAACGTACAATTTCCCCGAACGTCGCGTTGTCGCGTCATAACACGACACGCGACGTGCGACACTTCACTATAGGTACCTATATGTAGGCGTACTCGCGGTACCTAGTTAGCCGAAATGGATCGCGACAACACTACTATGGAGAGGCTTTAATTTTTTGATTTTAAACTTCTTTTGGCGCCTTAGGGAAAAATGATGAGAGTTAATTTTTACAATACGCGCGCAGACCGTCGCGAAATACACATGAAGTTAGCTGATAAGTGTTTCCATGACAACATATAAACGAAATGAAGTTAGCTGATTTCCATGACAACTTATAAATACATTCAAAGTAGTTTTCATTCTATTGATGTTTTTTTTCTTCTTTATAATGTATCATTCCTGTTACTAACAAAGAGTTGTGGTATATGTGATAAAATCTTATTAAACTAAAGCGCGTGTACATAGGTACACACACACTTTTTCTTCTTCTTTCAAATACTCAAACTGCAAGAATTTTATTTGTGGATGTATAACATCTGACCTGAATCAGAACAGTTATAAAATTATTGCTATATACATAGCTAGAAGCGCTCGTAGCCCCACTGACTTAGTGTTTTGGAAACGTTGAGTAACTTTCGCTATGGCTGGTCACGGATGAGTGACAACTTTGTGGCATTTACATTTGCGAGCGTTTCCGTGCTTCGGAAGGCGTTGGTCCCGGTAGCCAGTAACATGGTAATCGTTTAGCCATTTGAAGGCCTTATGCACGGTTGAAAAAATATCAACAGCTGGTCGCTACAACCTGCGTCGGTCTATTTTAACACAGCAATTGACTCATCACCTGTTACGAGAGACAGGAAAACACACGGTGAAAAGAAATGCGTGGGGATAAATATATACAAAGCTGACGACAATAGGTTTGTCTCCTATTACGTTGAACCAACAAATTTACTGGGTAATCGGGGGTGTGTATATATTCATTTCTAACGCACCCCTTGAAAATATAGGCGTGATTGTATGTTAAGCTATCCTACTAATATTATAAACACGAAAATTTGTAAGTATGCATGGATGTTTGTTACTCTTTTTCGCAAAATCTGCTGAATGGATTTTGATGAAACTTTACAGTAATATAGCTTACACATCAGAATAACACATAGGCAATTTTTATCCCGTTTAACAAGTTTCTGTGGGAAACGGGAACTGGAAAGCTTCACCACGCGTGCGGAACCGCGGGCGTAAACAAGTAATTAAATAAAACTGTCAGTGCCTCAAAGTAACTAACGCCAACAAAACTGTTCCGTAAATACAGCGAATTCCAATAAGGATCGTATGAATCCTGACAAGTATCGGCTCATAGCTTTAGCATCTACGACTTATTTTAGCTGCATTCGTTTACGTATTTGTACTTTACGAAGAACGTTAAGCCGTTGGTCCCGGGTGCAACATGATAGACGTTAAGCTAACAAGTAACGTTGGGAGTAGTTTACTATGCGGATCTCGTGGCATCGAGGGTGAATTTTCGTGCTTTTAAACGTTTCTGCCATACATATTACATGGAATCAAACATAGCTCACATAGGACCTGTAATATACTATTACCGTGGTGCTTCCCTATTTCTATAGGATTTACACCTAGTTGCTTTCCAGGTCTCCCGCTTTGCAAAGGAGGGAAGAGGCATTACGTTCTTTTCTTACTTCCTCACATTATCTTCTGATTAATTTCGTTGCGGGTTCCAAGACAAGCTAACTTATCCTGGGACATCACTGAGATCGAGCTCGGTGTAACTTTTCTGGTGTATTGGTCATTGCTGTAGATCCTGGTTTACAGGAGTCACAGTAATGGGAATGTGGGTGGGATTAGTCCCAATAAAAAAAAGACGTTAAGCTAAGTAAAAATCTATCAAAGTGGCTTGAAATATTGTTCTACCACGCAATTATTTTCTAATAAAATAAGTAAAGACATATTAGCTTACTTTGGGATCCTACTTATCTTATTGGATCTAGATAACTGATAAACATAGATACTTATATATTTCCGTAAAATAAGTTTATAAGATCTGGAACTTTTCACGTGTTGCCTGATAATAAAGAATTATTATTATTATATATTTCTAAATACATACATATTATACATGGGAAACACCTACACTCAGAAATACAGATTTATGGATCACACAAATATTTGTTTCGACCCGGTAATCGAATGCGGGACCTCAAGCGTGGCAGTCGCATACACTACCACTGCGCCACCGAGGTAGTCAATTATAGACCTAATTTCAACACGGCAATAGGCTCACCACCTGTTACTTGTGACATAAGAGCTTACGGTGATATGTGGGCGTATATATGTCTCTGCCACCCTTTTGGGGGTAAATTCGTGAACGAAAAGTATAATTTTAAAATTCCGTTACCTTTTTGACGTAGATTCATAACTCAATGTGAAATCAATTACATCACCATTAGTCTTAATATTACCAAAGCCTTTGTTAGAGTGATTTTTTTATACCATTGAGGTGGCACACAGGACAAGCACATAGCCATATTTCTTTGATTTTCTCTGCCATCTTAACAATCAAGCACCATACGAATTACCTGCTTTGGAGCCTGAAGTTCTCTATGAGCTATTAAGAAAAGCTGTGGTTTGAATTTTCGATATTATTGGAAACGAAACTCCTCCAACTCTCTACAGGCGCTTACGTCAAAGCATCTTAGCACCCTGATCGTAAATCAACCTTGGTATTTATACTACCTAAATTAAGGGTTAGTTCACTCTCGCCCACTCTACCCCTAAAAAAAATTAGCCTATTTTTTTTCTCAACATACTCGACTCCCAGGGCTCCCGCCAGAATTTTCATACAAAAGCAGGCATACCTCATCCACTTTCGACCCCTAGTTTAACATGTACTTAAAATTAATATTATAAAATTCGGAAGGTATTTGTTTTTACTTTAATGTGATAAAGGTAAGGTATTGTTTGGTTGATCTCAGAAACTGCTGGTATTGATTGAGTCCGATACAGTTCTTTTCTTTCTAAGCTGATAACTTTTGGTCTTTATCTCTTTCAATAGGCTACTTATAAAACAAAAAAAAACAAAACGTTTATTTAACCCAATGATAGACTATACAAAAAAGTAGTAAATCTTTATCAAAATTAAAAAACAGACAACCTCTCCACGCATTTCCTTCACACAAAAATTTTGTAAATCTCTACTACCCTACAAGCGAACGAAATTCGTGGCAAAAAAAAGCTATACAATTCAAAACGCGCGGTAGGCACACAACGAGAAAAAGTCTAGTGGTACATCAACGAGGAGAATGAACGGGGTTTTCACGAAAAACGAGAACAGTTTCGTGACGTGGCCTCACGAAAATGGGAACGCTATTGAATCCGGCGTTTTTCTACTTTTTAAGCATTTAACTGTTATTTACTGTGGTAGTTTATTGTTCGTGTATGGTAGTTTTAAAGAGTTTTGGTCAATAAACGGTAGCATCGGCCAGCTTTTATAAATGAGTTAGTTTACTAAATTTTTAAACTAGGAAAGTGTTCGACAGTTAAAAACAATTACTATTGCCGAATTCAATGAGCTACGAGCTCCTTTGATTTGGTCGGTGTTGTTTGAAAATAACTGCGGTCTGATTTTTCAACCACTTCAAGGGACCGAGTATGCTATTTGAATCGTTTCGAAATAGAATCGAAATCGTCGCTTTTTCGTAGTCTACTATTACAATCGTACACCAATAGACTTCTATCGGTCGGCCGATAGAATTCTACTAAAACGTACCGCGCCAGAGGCCGCTAGTCAGTTACATTTTTGATAGACTACTAACATTTTGACAGCTAACAACAGCGATTCTGGTTCTATTCTAAGGCTTTGCCGGGCGGGCTGCCGCCCAAATTAAGCTAATATCAAAACAATAGTGCATATAAGTTTGTGCATTATAATACAACACCATCTAGCCCAAATTAAGCCGATATAAGCTTGTCCTATGATATCTTGGCAACTGATATACCTACTTATGTATTTCCAATTATATAAATATTATACAACTAATTGACGCCCGCGGCTTCGCTTGGGTAAAGAAGTTTTCCTGTTCTTATTTCCCACAGGAATTTTTTCCACGGATGAAAAGTAGCCTATGTGTTATTCTGATTTATAAACTACTAGCTGACCCGCGCAACTTCGGTAGCGCTACTAAAAATGTGATAAATGAAGAACCGCTCGACCGATTTTGTGCAAACTTCACATAAACCATCTACTAAATAGTCCGAACAAAGCCTAAACATTTGCTTTGGATAGGTGAGCCCGTTCTTGAGTTATAAAATGATACCGCTTTTCGTTGTACACAACGAAAAGTGGCATGGATTTTTAATTATATTGATATTATTGTAAAGTTTCATTGAAATCCATTCAGTTGTTTTTACGTGAAAGAGTAACAAACATTTCGTTCTCACAAACTTTCGCATTTATAATATTAGTAGGATTAGGATGAAAACAACTAAACTCCTAAATAAATATTTGTGAATCACACAAATATGAAACATCAGCACGTCAGTCCACTACACTACTGAGACAGTCAAATCTATTTGTTTGAAGGTGTATAATTTGCACGTGCAAGTTGTAAATTGGATTAGGCCATGAACATCTTGGAACAGCCATAGTACACCCAAGGTACGTGCCTAACATCTATGAATTTCGGGTACAGTGACTCATTGGGTTATTGATTCAGCGTGACATAATTTTATCTGAATCATCTATGGTATCATCCTGAAGCGTTCGTGGCCCTGCTGACTCAGTGTTCTGTAAACGATCACTGCTTTAAGCAACTCCGCGTTAACAACTTAGTGCTCCTTGGATGGGTGACAACTTAGTGGAATTTATTTTTGCGAACGTTTCCGTACTTCGGAAGGCACCTTAAGCCGTTGCCGTTGGTGCCGGTTACCAGTTAAATGGCAGTCGTTAAGCCTGGTTAAAGGCCTTATGGGCGGCATGATAAATTTCAACAGCAGGTCGCTACAGCCTGCGCTTGTTCATTTTCAACATGGCAATGGGCTTACCACCTGTTACGTAGGACAAAAATGCATATGGTGAAATGTGGACGCATAGTATGCCTCTGCCTACCCCTTCGGGAATAAAGGCGTGACAATATGTATGTATGTATGCGTCCATGGTGTACTTATATTTTAAGGACTTAGGTGGTAAGACGGTAGTCGCTCCCAGTAATGTCATAAATGAAAAGACGATAGCTGCTACTAGCAGCCAAATAAAAATGGAAACAACTGGGAATACACCAATATGAAGAGAAGGAAACTAATTTTGCAAGCCCGCAGTAACGATATTAAAACACGATCAATAACTAAAACTTTCAAAAATGGTTGACATTTTATAATAATTCAGTTCTAATAGCATTGTGGCGTGTAACAGCAAACTACAAGTAAGCATTTCCCTAAATTTTGCTATATTTTTTGTGTGTTTCGTGTTTTTTGGCTCTAGAGACTAAATATTTCGACGTCGTCGTCATAATTTTATTACGTAAACCTTGAGTCTTGACATGCATAATGAGTTTATATCACGGTTTTAAATCTACAGCTATACTAAAATGTAGATAAGATAATTTTTATTCTATATTCACGCTGTATTAAGCCTCTAGATTAAGTTCGGCTGCATACGCTGTAAAAAAGATCAGGACTCTAACAGATGTGGATACGGCTAGAATGGTTTACTTCAGCTATTTTCATAGTATTATGTCTTACGGTATTCTCCTTTGGGGGAGTGCTGCAGATTTAAATATTATTTTTGTTCTACAAAAGCGGGCTGTACGCGCTATTTATAATTTGGGCCCCAGAGTTTCTCTCCGAGACAAATTTAAAGAAGTAAATATTCTAACCGTACCATCACAATACATTTTTGCCAATCTTATGTGTGTCCAGAAAAATCTATCACAGTTTTCTAAACTCTGTGATAAACATAATATAAACACTAGAAATAAAAATAATCTTTCAGTCCACCACAGTCGACTACATAAGATTGGCGATTCTTTCCAGGGTAACTGTAAAAAGCTTCCCTGTGATTTAAAAAGTTTATTAAAAACAAGCTTTGTGAAAAAGGTTTTTACTCCGTTACAGACTATTTGCCTGGAAATGATCTGCAGGCAAAGTGAAATAATATTAAATTGTAAATAGGCCATCAAAAAAAAAGCCTTCCTAAGTTTCTTGCCGGTTCTTCTCAGGTGGGCCGCGTTCCGAACCGGTGGTCGCTTTAAATATTTTAAATAGTGTATGACATTTTGTAAGCGCCGTTAAAAAGGTCTATGCAAAATAAAGATATTTTTATTTTATTTATTTTTATTTTATTCTTGACGGGGTAGTCAGAGAGGACAGATCGCCAGGCATCGCGATCCATTCATACTTCTTTCTACTCCTGTAGATTCATTAATCGCTTCATACTTACACTTCTGGGAATCCGTGTACTTTTGAATTATCCGTTTTTGAGCAATCTGCAATGATTTTAGCGTCCTAAATGAAGATTTTTGTGATGACGCCCTACCAAGACCTTCGGGGTCCATGTCCGATTTACGAAGTTATACACCTGCTGACTCACAGCTAAAAGAAAGAAATCTTGGAACACTACCCTGTACCCAACCCAACTTGTCCATTGACTGCCTCGGTGGCGCAGTGATAGTTTATGCGACTGTCCTGCTGAGGTCCCGGGTTGGAACAAATATTTGTGTGATCTACAAATGTTTGAATCGGAGTTTGGGTGTTTGCTATGTCTACAAACTTGTATTATCTTCGTTTGGGTTAGATATCGGTGTGTAAAAAAATGTTAGTTTTTTATGTTTAACACGTCAAAATGGCGCCGCCCGCCTGACGAAAAGCAGAGACGGTGGTCCGTGACTGAAGCCCGCAATCCCAGCTGGTAGGGCCGCGATAGCGACCCTCAGGTTGACGGCCCAGAAATATGCCTTTTCACGCTTCTCTTAAAAGACCCAGGATTGTAAGAAGAGGTACACATGCGCTGGCAGAGAGTTCCATGCTTTTATGGTGCTACACAAGAAAGACCTGCGGAATTTGTCGGTTATGCCAGTGCTACCTACAGTAATAGGTACCAATCACCGTACCAAAGTGATTGGGAGAAACTACGTCTATCATTGGACCGTGATAAACTAATTAAATTGATTGCTTGATTGATAAAACGAATATGGGTCTCGATCAAAACTATATAGATTGTTATACAACACATAGTATTTACATACATGTTTGACCTAGATGCTAGTACTTATAAGCTACCAAATACTAACGACCCAGATCTAAACAGCCTTGTGCCAATTCATAATAATTTATATCATATTTCGTTCTAAAAGAAGACATGCGTTAGAGCATGCAACAGGGGCTTTAAATGATTTGATACATTAGACTAATACACTTTGTACTTAGTAACTATCACTTTAATATCAATGAATTTCAATACAGATAACAATATTAACAAATACTAAGTAAACAAGGACTATAACAAATATATAAATAACTAATAATATAAAAAATAATGTGCCATGTTTGGACGGACTAAAAAGTATAAGTTTTTTTACTTTTTTTCTCGAATTATTGATGAAATTTATCCCCTTTTGAACTACGAGTATGATCGAAATTGGAAGTTCCTAACTCATCAGGAAGTAGGTTTAAAATCAAATATCAATTTTGAAATCAGACATTTAAGAGACTTAAAAAAAGATAAAGTTGTTTAAATCTTCCTCTTCTTTTCTTTTTGTTACGTGTGTCCTCATGGAAGCTATTGAGGACTCTTACCGACTACAACCACACAGTGCCCTTCCATTTAATTAGGTATTGTGGTGGCTTTTTTTGTTACATTTATTAAGAACCAAATAGTAAACATACTCCTACAAACAAAAGTAATTCAATCCATCTATAAAAGTAACTTAAGTTTCAGTTAAGTCATATTCTTATAAAGGTAACTTTAGTTTCAGCTAAACATATTCCCTTACTCAGTTTATAAATATACCTGCAACGAATTTTTTCTATAGTCAGTTAAAAAAAACATCACAAACTTCGTGTCACACTAACTTCGTGCATGATGGTTCGTCAGAAATGAGCTAACAACACACAAAACTAAAACAAAACATCAACAAAAATCTTGCTCGCTCTCAAATATCGCTTGTCAACACAAGCGTGCGAAGACCCAGCTCAAATATTTCGCATGTAATAGGAGATAGTATAATATAGGTTTAAACACATATAAACTTATTATAATATTTTTTTATGAACGATTGACGAAGGATATATGTTGTGCGAAAGTAGAGGGTAGAAGGAGTCAGGGTAGGCCGAGACTTCATATGAAGACCACGTGAGCAGATTGTTCAAAAACGGAAAAATCAAAAGTACTCGGATACCCAGAGGTGCGTGTATAAAGCGATTGCTGAATTTTGAAGAAGCGAAAGAAGTGCGCATGGATCGCGAAGCCTGGCGATCTGTCCTCTCTGACTACCCCGTTAAGGGATACAGTGTGAATATTGTTTAGTTTTAATAAAAAAATTCTAGTGACATTTTCATTTACGAGCGTGGTTTGGAAAGCATTTTAAACCGGTTGGTCCCGGCTTATAATAAATAAACAAAGGTGCCTTATTTAGTTTAAAATTTCAATAGTCTTTCTCCAGTTCATTGAATATATACCTAGATTTAGACTATAAACAGTATTATTTTAGACTCGGAAATCAAATTAAGACTCGTAATATAGAGGAAGAAAGCTCTCGCTCTCTTCTCACACGCTACCGCTGTCATTACCATCATACCATCACCCATAGAACACTAATTATAACGTGTTCTTTGACGTCACCTAAATAGTTGACATAATCTGAATCTTCGTTGCTTGACGCACTTCTTTAAGGACGTTTATTGCCCGTGGTCCACCTGAATGGTTCACCTGGGTGGACCACGGGCAATTACTCTTTCCCGTGGTTCACCTGGGTGGACCATGGGAAATAGGATCTACCTTAGGTCTTAAACTAATCGGACTTTCCTGAAATTTACACTTGAGTAATACATACATACATATTGTCACGTCTTTATCCCCAAGGGGTAGGCAGAGACAACTATACTCCCACATTTAACCTTATGCATTTTTATCCCACGTAATAGGTGGTAAGCCCATTGCCGTATAACTAACTAACTAACTATCTTCACACTGTATTCCTGACGGGGTAGTCAGAGAGGACAGATCGCCAGGCTTCACGATCCATGCATACTTCTTTCGCTTCTTGCAGATTCTTCAATCGCTTCATACATGCACGTCTGGGTATCCGAGTACTTTTGACTTTTCCGTTTTTGAACAATCTGCTCACGTGGTCTTCATATGTAAGTCTCGGCCTACCCTGACTCCTTCTATCTTCTACTTTCGCACAAATTTATTAATTAATTTATTTTTTTTCTCGAAATTTACATGTGAATAATAAACGTTTAATTTTTAAATAACTAAACGTATTAATTTATCACAAATAGACTATCAATTTAGTCACAAAGTAACATGTTTAGTATGTCAGTGTGTCAATAGCTACTAATTCGGCGGAGATAGGAACGTGTCAGCTGTATTGTGCAATATGATAGAATAATTGCAGCCACAGCGATTGCTATGCAAACGAGACGATTAGTAGGTAATTAATTTCGTTGTGCTGACTATTATTGTGAGATTTAATCACTAGACAAAGACAATTTGTGTTTTATTTGTTCATTTTTCAATCGTTGTCCAATCAATAGTACTTACTAGTTGCAGATGCATATGCTCGTAGACTCGGCTCTTTGTATGGGCATACACCTGCGTCTATAAGACTACATCCAGTATTATTTAAACATCCAAGTTCTAGGAAATATGAACATGATCCAATATGGAAAAAATATTGAATGGAATCTTACTAAAGAAAACCGGACAAGTGCGTGTCGAAAACATGTGTACTTATCCAAAAAAATATACTTTTTAACCTGACCGGTTTCGCCTTACGGCATTTTCAAAGGTTGACTAATATTTTATATATTTCAGATGTCATTCAGTACAATATATATCAACTGTAGTAAACAAACCACTCTATAATTTTTCCCAAAATTTTGGGAGAACTGAAGCATAATGAAAATATAAATTTAAATAGTCTATCGAATCGAAATGAAGCGCTCGTGGCTCCGCGGACTTAGTGTTCTGTAAGCGATCACCGAGTTACGCAACTTCCACTATGGCTGGTCCTCGGATAGGTGACCACTTTGTGGCATTTACATTTTGCGAGCGTTTTTCAGCTTCGGAAGGCACGTTAAGCCCTTGGTACCGATTGCCAGTAACATGGCAGTCGTTAAATCAAGTTGAAGGCCTTATTGGCGGCTTGAAAAATTACAACAGTAGGTAGCCACAACTTGCGTCTGTCTATTTTAACACGGCAATGAGCTCACCACCTATTACGTGGTGATACCTATTACGTCGGATAAACACATGGTGAAAAGCGGGCTTATAATATGCCTCTGCCACCCCTTCGGGGATACGGCGTGATAGATAAATAATAAAAAAAAAAACAAATAAATTAAATATGTCTGTCATGAATAAAGTCGTACAATTAAATGCCAAATTATTACATAAATTAAAATTCCGTAAATATTGATTAAATTAATGGTAATTGATTGTAATTACAAAATTAATGGTAGTTGATGATTTTTATAAACTATTATAAATTATGAATAAAAAAAAATATTATAAATAATTATCATTGAATTAAATATAAAAAATAGATATAGGGATGGTCATCATTTGCTGTATTGTAACAAAGGTGAACGGTTTAGGTCCAACTGTTGGTTTAGAATTATATTCAGGTCAGTGATTTTTTTTTTTATTTCTAGATCTTTAAGGATATTCATTTTTCTACCTTTGTCACATGTATGGAGAACCCTAAAATTTATTTTTGGGTCAAATGAATGCTTTTCCGCTACATGTTCCGCAAAATTGAACTTAGTTTTATTAAGTCTCCAGGCACTATTATGTTCCGCAACTCTAACTCGTTTCCGTGCTTCAGAAGGTAGGTTAATCCACTGGTCTCGGTTGCCAGTAAAATGGCAGTCGTTAAGACAAGTTGAAAGCCATATGGGCGGCTTGAAAATTTTCAACAGTAGGTAGCCACAACCTGCGTGTATCTATTTCTACACGGCAATGGGCTCACCACCTAATACGTGGGACAATAATACACATGGTGGAAAGTAGGCACATAAAATGCCTCTGCCACCCCTTCGGGGATAAGGCATTATAGATAAAAAAACACTCTAATTTGTAACGATTTTCCAGTTTGCCCTTTATAAAATACATAGAGCAAACTGGAAAATCGTTACTCAATCATTACTTGTAAAAAAGAACAGAAAAATCAATCATTAATTCATGTTTCCGGAAACAGCCAATTAAATATTTTAGCTATATGACGCGTGGAACCTCATTAGGTAGAGCCAGACAATAGTTGGAAGGGTTTCGAACAATGCTGTGACATCAGACTAGGGTAACTACCGCGGATGTAATATCTAAACATCCATTAATCCACATAACTTTTGACCAGGCCAAAACAATAGTTCTCACAGGCTAGATTATTAAAAACAATAGATGTTTGACCTTCGCCATAATACTGAATAGGGTCAGCCATGTTGTTATAGGATATATGGATTGTTAGTGAAAGAGTTCAATGGGAAATTGGATTTATTTTATAAAATATGGTATGTTACTTATGAAGCGCTCGTGGCCCCGCTAACTCGGTGGTCTGTAAACGATCACTGCGTTAAGCAATTTTCGCTAGGTGGTCCTTGGATGCGTGACAACTTTGTGGCATTTACATTTGCGAGCGTTTCAGAGCTTCGGAAGGCACGTTAAGCCGTTGCCGCGTTGGTCCCAGTAAAATGACAATTGTTAAGCCCAATTGAAGGCCTTATGGTAGGCTTTTTTTGGCTCCCTCACACGTAGGCAAGAAGGTTAAAGGACTTGGCGTTTTTGTTATTTTTAAACTTTCGCGGTTTATACTCATATTTTATATACTACTCGGGACTTCACGCGAAACAATTTTGTACTTACATTCACCGTCAGTCCAGTCCAGCCGCGACCACGAGCGCTGCAACGCGCTCGAAGCGTCGGTGAATGTAAGTATAAAATTGTTTCGCGTGAAGTCCCGAGTAGTAGTATATAAAATATTAGGCGTTTTTGTTCCCAGCAATGCCAAAAAATAAAGAGCCCATGAGAATATGGGACGGACGCAAGCTCCGATCGCCAAGTTTGAACATTCTGTCTTTACGATGATAGAAAGTATGTGTAGGTATCATATCAAACAATTATTTTGAACGCAAACTATTATAATATAAGAAGAAAAGTCTCCTGTGGCTCAACACCTCCTGCAAGTTGCAGAACGATATAACGTCATAATGCCAAATTCAGTAGTGTGATGATGACACTGTGTGTTAGGTCAATAAGGCCCACTTGCACGATCTTGGGTTAACGTATATAACTCGGAGGTATGGACTAACCCCGAGTTAAATCATAAATTTGTCTTGCATCAACACGAGTTAAGGGTAAACCTAGGGTTAAATCGCTAAAATTTTAACTCACTAATTTCTGAGGGTTAATTCGTCTAACCTTGGGTTAGCAGCTGACAGACAATGTAGTGGCACGTGACACGAACTCCTCAAAGTGACACACCGCGCAATCACAATAAGATAAAATTTAAATGCACTTGGCTGTCATGTTGTGTCATGTCAAACTGTAGTGTAAAATAGATATACATACATGTTTCATTCTTTGTTCGATCAGTAATGTTTGGTTGGATGACATGGAGTGATAACATAAAACTCTGGGTTAGTTAACCTGATGATATTTTTGTATGGTGCAAGACATGATGAGGATTAAAATGTTATTTACTTAAATTCCAGTTAACTAACTGTTTTATTAATTATTTAACCCCAGCATACATGCAAGTGGGCCTAAGTCGATTTTATATGTATATACTAACTTATAGCCGACCATTGAGCTATAGTGTACTACAGCCGCTAGTAATATTAGTGAGTTCAATGTACCCAACGACTTCAACCCTGACAAACTTTAAATTTGGAACGGACAAATGCCAAATTCGACCCAAATCCGATCCGCGGTTTCAGCAATGCGTTCATAAATCAGCCACCCAACCTGTTGTCTCAAGTAATTTTATATGTAGATTTTGTATAAATTCTATATCCATTAGGTGACGAATGCAACCTATTTGCTATTCGTCTAGACCAAATGCAATTTGACAAGGTTGTTTCAATGTCGGTGCGACAAGCATGTATTTATTGATGTAGGTTAATGTCTAAAGATCAGGAACGTACTAAATTTAAGAATTGAATGAAACACACTTCTTAAACAGCTTTTTTTTTGCTTCGATGCACTGCACCATTTTTTTTGTAGTGAAAACTTCATTCTTCACATCGCACACAGATTTTTCCGTAGGTAGTTAGTTAGGCTGATCTGTCACGCTCTGAGGTGAAAGGTTCGATCGGGTGAACTCGGGAACGCCGAGTGTACCCGAGCGAGAAAGATACAGTCAGCTGCTCTTCGCTGTTGTGTCGTTGTGTTTAGTATATTCAATTCATACGTAATAATTGATTGCGATTGCCAATGAAGTAATCACTTCTGCGGTCCTAAGCACACACTCTTCATTTTTTTAACCGATATTTAGATACATAGTTAAGTGGTTGGTGGCTGTGTGGTAATGGACAGAGTACAAATGTAACCGCCCCAGTTCTTTCCATGAGTGACGTCAAATCGACTAAAGAGGATTACGTGGATAAACGATTTGCTGAGATTGTAAGGGAATCTCAGGTCTAAGGCCTGGCGTCTAATTCTCGACCATACGACTTGAAACCGTAGACATAAAAAATATTGATGGTGAAACGTCATTTTGTGAAACACGTAACAATAGACATTTCACCAGTAAATTTACATCTTCGAAAGTAAGGGTCTCCGCTTGAATGCATGTAAAACTAAGGTTCTAGTATTTGAAAGAGGTGACGTAAGAACTAAATGCGAGATTAGGGTAAACCAGGAACGTCTAGAGCAAGTAAATGAAATTGTGTATTTAGGAAGTATGTTTAGCGCGGATGGAAGATGTGATTCGGATGTAGAACGGCGAGTAGCTGCCGGAAACAAAGTTAACGGTGCTTTGTCCCAGTTAGTAAAGCGACAAAGCATCGTAAAAGAAGCACGAATGGCGATTCATAACGCAGTGCTAGTGCCAACTTTGCTTTACGGTAGTGAAACCTGGGTATGTCAGCAGATGCATGAAAGTAAATTGAATGCTGTGGAGATGCGATCACTTCGAAAATTGTGCGGTGTTACCTTGGCCGACCGAATACGTAACGGAGTGATACGCAATATGGCAGGTTTGAATGAAAGTGTCAGCGTTAAGCTGGAAAAGGGCGTGCTCCGTTGGTTTGGACACGTCCAACGAATGAGTGAGGAACGATTGACGAAGAATATATATTGTTCAAAAGTAGAGGGTATAAGGAGTCAGGGAAGGCCGAGACTTACATATGAAGACCACGTGAGCAGATTGCTCAAAAACGGAAAGGTCAAAAGTACTCGGATACCCAGACGTGCGTGTATGAAGCGATTGATGAATCTCGAAGAAGCGAAAGAAGTATGCATGGATCGCGAAGCCTGGCGATCTGTCCTCTCTGACTACCCCGTCAGGGATACAGCGTGAAGATAGATAGTTAGATGGTTAGTTAGTTAGTTTAATTTACATCTTCGCTTTCAATTCGTGTGATCGAGAAGCTTTCTGCTCTCATTAGACATTACCTAGGATCTTACAATCTTACCCCGAAAACTCTATTATATGGTAAAGTTAGCACCTTTGTCGAAATGTATTTCCCCCGGTCTACCTTTTCATGATAAGAGATCTGGCCAAATTACCCAAGGTAGTGAAGTGGACCTGGGTCAAATGACTAGTCCTAAATACTTTTCTACTACAAATAGGTCAGTTCCTTCCACATTTACATTTTCTTTAACATTATTTCGTCCAATCCTACAGTTTATCCACACGGCAGTGAGATGGGCACTGAACTAATTAGTCTATAAGTAATTGGATTACACGCGAAAGGGTATAAAGGGAAGCCATTTTGTATAAACAAAATCCAATATTGCGAAGTGTGTGTGAGTTTCCTTGCAAACGTGTGCGTTGTGTAGTAACCAAGGGTGATGTGATGTATTCATAGTGCTATCGACTAGTAGCGTTGAAAATATTAAGTAGTTAAAATAAAAATAAATAAATATCCATCACGCCTTATCCCCGAAGGGGTGGCAGAGGCATATAATATGCCCACTTTTCACCGTGTGGATTTCTGTTGTTAATTATTATTTTTGTAGTTTCTTTAGTTAAGTAGTTTAATGTGCTAATTTTAGGTCACCATTTGTATATTAAAAAAGCAATCAAAATTGGTTGTTGATTTAAAATACTAAATCTTAATTTTCGAATGAAAAATTTATCGAGCAAAAATCTTTCAATCATTTATATGTTTTGCTTGTTAGTGAAAAGAAAATAAACTCGATTATCATTTACTACATTTTTACTTTGATTGGTTGTGACTGTTTCAGAAAGGGCATTCATACATAACTTAAGGAGTCAAGCAAACTTCTTAAGTTATGTTTGAATGCCCTTTCTTAAACTCTGACAGTAACCAGAATTTTGAAAATTGTATTACACTGTATAATTCTATATTGGTTAAAAGTTCGATGTAATGGTCGGCGATTTTGTTAATTTTCTTTTGTCGTGTGGAAATCCTCTTGGATGCTATACCGGACTCCTACCGACTACAATCACGCGTATCCCTTCCACCTGTCTATGGCCGGGAGTCCTGGGTGAGCCCTCGGAAGGATAGCCCCAGAGCTCCCGACAGACTTTGTTCGCTACCGCAGCGTCGTTCAGGGGGTGTTCGGGTGTTATCCTGCCTCCTTAGGGGGTTCGAGTGTTATCTCGCTTCTTTGGAGGATCGGGTTTTATACCACTGCCTTTTGAGGGTGAATATTGATGTGGCGTGAAAGCCACACGAACGCGTGTGGCTCTCTCGACACGCCACCGGCCGGGCCTACTTCTGTATGAACGTGGAACAGCCCACCTACCGTCCTCAGGCCTCCGGTCATGGAGGACGGTAGTCTTGGACAGATACAAATCTGCGGCGTCCTCGCCAGAAGGTGATTAAATAAAATAAGTACACAGATTTTTCAGATACGTATATTTTCCAGCTAAGACCAGCGAAAGAGTAAAAGATATTGAAACAAAAGACAAAATTTAAATATTATTAATGCAAATGTTGCTAACATAGAGTGCAAATCTACAACAGTGTGGTCATAATATTATACATAAACTACGAGTATGATAGTCCATCCATTTTAAATTGTATTAGCAATTAATTGAAACTCAATTTTTATTTTAGAATCAGGGAGAAAAAGACGTTGTTCTGTATATTTTGTTCTTTGTTTACAACAAATGTTTTTTTTTGAAGTATCTATATAGTTGCTTTAAAATCCTACCTTTGACTTAACAAAGTCACAAACAGACAAAAGTAAAAATAACATTACCCTTTGAGTCAGTAAGCTAAAAAATAACTAAATATATCTGGACTATGAATTTGACTCGCCGTAGATTCATACTTGTTGATTCAGACAGGCTTCGCAAACTCGCTACTTACGTAATGTACCTAAACGTATTTATTTGTTAAACACCACATGATTACCATAAAGTATAACAAAAACAGCGCTGTTTAAAACTGCAGTATTATTTACAGGTCACCTTTTCATCTTAGCTTAAAACCTAGCAACCTTGCAACCCTCTCTTTATCACCGACTTCAATGCAAATTAGGGGAGACCATTACCTACCAGAACACAAGCCTTGTTACCCTACATAGCGACAATCGATATAGGCACATATCTAAACGGTCGTATTTTTGTAGGTTATGAGTTGTTTATGACCTTTTCTTTGTGAAATTGTGTAGAATTTATCTTTGATACAGGTCTCGGGACTATTTTGTTAAAAAGTTTAAGTAAAATAGCGATATATATTGATTTTTATTAAAGTTATAAGACAGCCTGGTTCAGGATGGTACTATAGTTATATTTTAAAAAGGTAGTTTGTGATGTTGTGAGTTTGTTGGATCTATGAAACCGATTTTTAAAATTCTTTCAATCATAGAAATTTTATTTTTATTTTTTTATTAACCTTGAATGTTATAGGCTACTTTTTATCACGGGAACATGGTTCAATCGCAAACTGGAACGAAATCTCTTCGCACCGGAGGACATTAAATAAAGTTTAATATTTGTATAAGTATGTTTGTCACTAATCTCCAATAACACAAGGTAGATAATATTAACTAAGTTACTTGGACTTAAGGGTTGAAGGGCTTGAAAAATTTCAACAGCAAGTCGGCAAAGCCTGCGCTTTTCTATTTTCAGCACGGCAATGGACTCACCACCTGCTACGTGGGACAAAAAGTATGCCTCTGCCTACCCCCTTCGGTGATAAAGGCTTGACAATATGTATGTATGTATTAGGACTAGATATTACTACGTAAAAAATGTCACCCAATTTTCTTTAGTTCTCGTCGAAAATAACTTGCCATCACAAAAAGAAAAGAACTCAACAAGACGGTACAGTACCTAATTTCGCCGGACGGACGGAAATAAACCGGCTGTCATCCGGCCCTGTCCGACATTCGTCCGGCGATCCGTTTCACTCACTTCACCACCCGCTCGCCCCCTATTGATTTTGTTCGTCCCACTTTCGCGACACACCCTACCCTTTTTAAATCGACTAGACGATGGGTGGTTACGAAAATTTCTTAATAAGTTTCTAGTGTCCCTGTATAGTTCTGTGGGGGTAGTTAGAGTTACAGTTGATGGTGTAGATCTATGTTATTATAACTACGCTTTACGCAGTGTAAACGTAATGGAAATAGTTTCATTTCTTACCTGTGTACTGTGGTACACACACGTATTTTTTTAATAGTACATTATCACAAAGGCCGGGAAATAGGCATTTGCAGGTCGAGTATGAGTGTGAAGGCCGAGCCGTTGGAGGCTTAAATAGTGCTTTTCTCAAAAGAATGCATGCAAATAAAATAAAAGTATTATATATTTAATTTAATTCTTATTAAAAGTTACATTAGCCATATTGGGCAATTACCTACTAGAAGAAGAAAATATTTATGATTTTCCTTCAATGGATTATACGCAGCAAGATGCAAAAACCTAATAAAACAAAAAAAATATATGCGATTGCCGGGCTGAGCTCAAAGGTTCGATTCCCGGGTCAGAACAAATTTTTGTGTGGTCCATTAAAATTTGTTTCGGAGTTTGGGTGTTTCCTATGTATAATATATGTATGTATTTGGAAGTATTTAAGTTTCTCTATCAGTTGTCTAGATATCATAGCACAAGCTTAAAGCTTAGTGCTAGATTGTGCTGCAATGTCCGTAAATGCGATACTTTGCATATTTTTTATTCGAAATAATAACAGTATTTCCACGCATGTTTGAGAAAAATATATTATTTATTTATAAAATATTCAAACATGAACAATATTAAATGTTTCGGCATCTGATTATTTTTTTATTTGTATCTATGAACATTATACTTATTGGTCCATCACGTCTTTATCCCCAAAAGTGTAGGCATAGGCATATTATGTTACCACATTTCAGCGTATGCATTTTTGCCGCACGTAACAGGTGTCATTGCCGTGTTGAAACGTACAGGAGCAAGTTGTGGCTAGACACCTTTTGGTGTAAATATTCAATCCACTCACCGGGCCTTATATTTGCCTTTTTCTCTCATGTTATTCGCAGCCGGGACAAAAGACTTAAGGTGCCTTTCGTCAAGAAAAATGCCACAAACAGTACCCATCTCAGTACTAACCTTAGTGTAAGATGCTTAACGCGGTGATTGTTTACTGAACACTGAAAACTACGAGCGCTTAGAAATAATTACTTACATTTTCTATAAAGTAAGTAATTAATAGCTATTAAAATTTCTATAAAATAATAATAGCTATTAATTTCGTGTATATACATAAATAAAAAAAAATATTTTGGACCATTTTCTTATACACCACGTCCAAAGTAAGCTAATAGGTAGGTATATGCTTGTCGTATGGGATCTATACAACTGATTAACATACTTATATATTTCTAACATACAAATTGTCACAGAGGCATACTATACGCCCTCATTTCACCGTATGCATTTTTATCCCATGTCGTACGGTAAACCCGTTGCCCTGTTGATTGTATATTTCTATGTACACACATAATACATGTAGGACCTAACCTAAACTCCAAAACAAATATTCGCAGATCAATAATATATTTTTCTGACCCGAGAATCAAACTCAGGACCTCCATAGTTGCATACATTACCACTTGCATCTTCGAGACAGTCAATCCTTTACATAATGAAACCTTCGCTTATAAAATCAAAACTAACGATGCACTGTCTTCTTCCTACGGCGTCTTTAGGAGTGTCGCTTCGCCTCGATCGAACAAAATCAATACAATAGAAGTGTTTTTAACGTGTACGTCTGTACGTAGGTAGGGACAGAAGCAACAGTTAGTGTACACGTGAAGGAGATTGTGAATATAGACGGAATAAAATGAAATGCTCTCGTAAGAAAACAAAAAAAAATTGTGTGTGTACACAGGTAAGAAATGAAACTTATTCACGAAATTTTTTTACAGCTATAAAATATCTCTCATACATCCATAAAAAAGTTTCACTTCCGATACAGAAGTTTTACTTCAAAACAACATGGCGCGGAACCGAAAAAGATACCGATTTTTTTAGCTATACTATTTCTCTTTACTGCGATGAAGAAGTTACTCTTTAAAAAATCACCAAAACCTAAAGCTATTGTTATTTAGCAGTAAAGCCCACGAATTTCATTCCGGACTCGAACCGACTACTGGACTGACTAAGCTAGCTCTCTAGAACCGGGCGCCCTTGGTAAGCCCTCGCAAGGATAAACCTGGGGTTCACTTATATTTGGCTAACTTTTTACTTTTAATTTTCGGTATTATTGCTTGTGATTGTCGTTTGACCTCTCAACCCCTTAAGGACGCCTGCGTCATAACCCCCTAAGTCAGAAGGTACACTGCTAGCTCGCTTGGACCTAGGAGATTGGTAGGATCCCTTTTTTTTCAACTTGTAAATATTTACATACATACATATTGTCACCCCTCTATCACCGAAGGGGTAGGCAGAGGCATACTGTACGCCCTCATTTCAGAGTATGCATTTTTTGTCCCACGTAACAGGTGGTGAGCCCATTGCGTGTTGAAATAGACAGGCGCAGGATGTGGCGACCAGGTGTTGGAAAATTTACTTTCATTAGGCTTTCAATCAGGCTTAAAGACTGCCATTTTACTGGCGACCGGGACCAACGGCTTATCGTGCCTTCCGAAGCACGGAAACGCTCGTAAATGTAAATTCCACAAAGTGATCACCCATCCACGGAGCACTTAAACTGAATGTTGCTTAACGCAGTGATCGTTTACATAACGCAGAGTCAAAGAGGCCGCGAGCGCTTCAAAATAAATATTAACTTGTTAATATCTAGTGTAATCTTAGTAGAAGAGAATATTACTTAATATATTGTCCTGTCCTGTCCTGAATCTATTTTTTAATTGAAAACCGAGTTGAATCATAACATATTGTAATAATATGTGTAACAAACAGCGTAACCTTGTTACACACATGTGGTAATTTATGAAACTAGGTCTAATTTAATTTCAATGCGGACGCCCTTACCCGCACCGTTTCAAACGACACAACACCTTTTGTTTTTCAAATAGACCTTTTCAACTAACATCAAATAGAGACAGAGACATTCAGCATTAGCCGTTCCATATTTGTTGTTATTGTGTATGCAGATATATTTTGTGAAATGTTAACCGGCTTAACCGACATAGATAAAAAATGGATTCAAAATATAGCCAAAATTGTTTGTGAGCGTATGTTTCTATCAATTAAGATGAATGGTTTTGATAATTTATTGTTAATACGATATGTCATGTTTGAACAGCAAGACTGATCCATGACTGAAGATCTGTCTTCTCTGACCCGTCGGATACAACTTGACGAGAGTTAGTTATGTTTTAAAAGCGCCAGAAGTCAGAAAAATCGTATTTACCAAATGAGTTATTAAGTAAAGGTTGATTAAAACATTAAAAGTAACCTGCTTAGGAGTCAAGATAGAATAAAATAAAATTGTTTTGAACAGAAGTCAACATTGGTAAGTATTTATGTTTGCACAAAGCGTAAAATCATAAAGTTAACCCCAAGAAACAGAAGCATCTAGTCTGTCTATACAGTTCACTGGTTAACTTAGGATTTAATATTGGGAGTGTCATTACTCTTTGGACTTACTGTGACTACGCTATGACTATTTTTAAATATTCCTTCACCTCCCTGTGACTTCCGTTACTTAGAAGGTGTAGCACTTGCAGGTATATCCTTCCAGCTTATTTCGATTACAAAACATTATAACTATTCCAGAGACTTCGCTTTTGAGTTCAGTGTTTTTTTTAATCTTCCTGTACACTATACTATCATCACGCTGTAATTCTGACGTTTTGGTTAATGAGGCCAGATCACCAGGATTTACAGTCCATGCGTAGATACTCCTTTCTCTTTCTGTAGATTCATTAATGGTTTTAAGACATCTGGGTATCCGAGTACTTTTTGACCTTTCTGCTTTTGAGCAATCTTCTCGCGTAGTCCTATTACCTGACTCCATTTAATTGAATTTTATTCGTCAATCATTCCTCACCCATTCGTTGAGTTTTGCCCAATTCCACGTTTGACTTATAATTAATTATTATATAATACGAAAACCATAAAATGAATACCAAATAATTTACAAATATCTACATAAAGTATTAGCTTCACTGCAGATATAACCCTAATTAAAAGCTAAGTCTTAATGCTAGCCATAATAAAGCAATTACATCAATATTTTAAGTCATGCAGAAGTGTATTACAATTCAACACTTGTCCCTATTCTCATGACAGCTGGTTATAAAAGGTAAATGCTATTTATTATCAAATTAAAGACTAGTTTAACTAACAGTAACTCGAATAGCTCGTAGATATTTCAAACAATAAGAAAACACTATTGTTACGCCATTTTTTAAAAAGGGACGCGTATCGTATTTAAAAAAAAGGAACAATGACTATGCTTGCCTACAAAAAATGTTTGAAACTCTGCCCGTGCTTTTAAATATCATTGTAAAATTACCTTATTAACCTTTACTGGTGAAGGCCAATGTAATAAGGGATCGCTAAAGTGTGAAACAACATGAGGAAGAGATGATAGTTTAAACACATGTAGAAGATGGCAGATTGACGAAACAGATTTCTGAAACGAGGGCGACTGCACAAGCTGGTCAACCTAGCCAATCTTGGCCAGATCATCATTGTGATAATGAATAGCCACATACACTCAGGAAAATAGATCGGTTTGCTGGCCACATCATCATGATGATGTTTGCATTAGCAAAATGTTTCAACTAGTGAAATGTCGATTTTGATTAAACATGTCTGAGAACTGCTCTTGATATTTTATCTAAATATAATTAAAATTTTAATCAATCCAAACTAAGTCAACGAATATTACATTCCAACGATTTCTGTAATGCATTCAATTTTTAATCATAAATAATGTTGAACGAGTTTGTAGACAAATACATACATATTGTCACGCCTTTATCCTCGAAGGGGTAGGCAGAGGCATATTTAACGCCCACGTTTCACCGTATGCATTTCTGTCCCACGTAACAGGTGGTGAGACCATTGCCGTGTTGAAATGGACAGGCGCAGGCTGCATCGATCCGCTGTTGAAATTTTTTAAGCCGCCCATAAGGCCTTCAACTTGGCTTAACGACTACCATTTTATTGGCAACCGGGACCAACAGCTTAACGTCCCTTCCGAAACACGGAACTGGGGTAGGTCTAAAGGTCCGAATAAATTTAATAAAATGTGTCAATTTTAGTTGTTAAATTTAGAAGAAATTTTGAACCCGTTGCCTTTTTAGTGAGGTGGTAACAAAAAGGCTAAAAGGTCTTATGTGCTAGACACTAATTAGCACAAACAGTAAATAACACAAATAGTACACATAGACAAATAGTAAATAAGTAATATATAAAAATTCAAAATCCTGTTGGTATAAATCGATAATGTATTTATGTGAATATAAAATAATGTTTTATCCCAAAATAATCCTGATAATGATTCCAATTTTGTTCAATATTTACACCCATGTGGGACGGAATAGAGTTCGATCGTCACTACCCCAATTCATCCCGTGTGGTTATAGTAAAAGTTGACTACGGGAACACTTTCACAAAAATACCCATTGGGTAGAAAAGAAAAACAGGCCGTGTTTGTAATTTAAGTAAAAAAATAACTAACAAAATTGAATAGCCAACATTTCAACCGTTCACGAATACGTATAAAAATGTACATTCAATGAGAAAAAGCACCTGTCTATAAACCGTGTAATTTGCTTCAAAGTTAACTTTTTAATTATTAAAACTGCATTGATAACAACTATGTACATTCTGCAAACCGGTTTAGGACTACTATTGTAATTATTCGTATAGCAACCTCTATGTAGAAAAAGCTGGTATTCTTTTTTTGAAATTAATAGATAAACGAAAGGCTATTTAAATACAAGGTGTAGCTTTTTCAAACGTATCATCTTACAACTACGGTTTTTTTAGAATATTTATTGCAACTCGAACTACCTACCGGTGATGGGTTAAGAGTATGCACTTTCGCAAAAGTAACCATTAGGTTAACAGACGCAAAATTTGTAGTACCTAATACCGACCCGTCTGGTCAGAGTGGTATTAAAGTAAGATCAAAAATACCCTCCAAAATGGATTTGACCACAAGGCAATAAGACCCTTATCCTCGGAAATTATTAAGTCGATATATTCTCGATTACCGAAAGCCTGAGTAGATTTTTTCTGCGCGGGGAATGCGTTTACCCGCCGTCATTACTTCTGCAGGGGCAGCAGGAACGGTGTGTGGGCCTTTTGAAACCCTACGGTGTTCAGCCGTCGTCCCAACTGGCCCGCAGGATAGTAATCCTGAAGGCTATTCACTGCGGCCCGGCTAAGGGAATGCCCCAATATAAGGCTCTCCGCGAGCGGCTAGATGAGCTGCCCTCCACAATCTCCCGGAGGAGATTAGCCAATACCTGCACCGAGCCGTCTCCGAACGTCTCTCTGAGAACAGAGAGGTGGAGAGTGATCAAGCGGGCACTAGAAGGCCTGGGTAGGTAAACCAGCTATATGCGGGGGGCAAAAGACAGAACTTTGTGGCGATCTTTTGTGGAGGCCTGTACCCAGCTGTGGACCTTAATAAGGTTATGATTATAAATATCACTTTTATTTTAGATTTTTGTTGGCCTTACGTAAATAGGAGGCAAGCCTATTGCTGTCACCAGGTAAAGTTTCAACAGTCACGATAAATATTGCTTTTACATCCTCATGTGATGTATTTGTTTTGTGGCCCCATGGGATTTCCACACGTGTTTGAATTTAGCGAAATTTCTACACGGGTTAAAATTAACTTACGTAGGATATAAGGTTTATTTTACTGTCTTTCTTGTAGGTACATTCGGATGGAATTTTATAATTAATTTAATATAAATGTCCCTAGTTGAAATCTAATATCCTCTAATATCCTACACCTAATTGAAATTTAAACAGAACACTTGATGGAAAAGAAGTAGTTATACTTCTCAACCATTGTATATTGAAAATGTGAAATTTAAACTTGTTAAGATTTTTAAAACTAATTTCGATCCAATTTTCCCTGCGGCTGTGCTCGAGGTACACCACCTGTGGCTTCGTAAATTTAGTGTATTTTCATCTCTATCTCCCTTACCACACCACTCTATAGCCATCTCTCTCAGTCCTGTTTTCACAAATAAGTTGCATCCGAAAACAAAATAGAAAACTTTAAATATTGTTTCAGAGGATATTGAGCTCTACTCCTTTGATAAGAAACAGTGTTTTGGAGTGTGATTTTTTTGCAATGGACAATTCTTTGTCGACTGTACTGAAAGTTTCATGAAGTAGGAAATTCGCTACCTTGTATACCCTGACTCTAGCATAATACTATTTTAAAATAATAGGGATGGTCTGTGTTCGACAAATAGACTTTCAGATAATCTGTTTTTTGTACTGAAAGCCTATTTTTCTGAATTCTAAGTGAGGTTGTAAGGTTAATCTCTGGATCTACTAAACAGATTTTGAAAAATCTTTTATTATTACTAATTTAATACATACTTTACTTATCAGTCACGCCTTATCCCTAAAGGGGTTGCGGAGGCACATTTCACCGTGTGTATTTTTGTCCCCACGTTGTTGTTGATATGGACAAGCGCAGGTTATATAGCGACCTCGAGACTCAAAGTGGGTGACGCTGAAGTCCAGGTAGGCCGGTACATGAAGTACTTAGGTCTTATCCTGGACAGTCGGTGGAGCTTTAAAGAGCATTTCTGGCGCTTAGTTCCCCGGGTTCGTGGGGTAGCGGGTGAATTACAACGCCTGCTTCCTAATCTCGGGGACCACGGGAAGAAGTTCGCTGCCTCTACTCGAACGTCGTGCGCTCTATGGCGCTGTATGGAGGACCCGTCTGGTCCCAAGACCTGGTGCGATCTTCCCGCTGTCAAGCTCTACTCAGGAGCCTGCAGCGGCTGATGGTCATACGGATCGTACGGGGTTACCGTACGATTTCATATGAGGCAGCGACATTTTTGGCGCGATCAACACCCTTCGACATTCTGGCCGATATGGACACGATGGTCTATGACCAATTTCGCTCTGTCGGACGGAATGACGAGGTGACAGCGCCAGACATTAAGCTCGGAATGCTACGGCAGAACACATAATAAGCATGCTCTGCAGGCGTGGCGGTAACGGCTTGAAACGCGGGGCCGTTGAAGCCATTCCGCCACACTTCGAAGCGTGGGTACGAAGGCCAGATAGCGTCATCTACCGATTGATTCAGGTACTCACCGGGCATGGCTGCTTCGGGGAGTATTTGTGCGAATTCGATACCACACATTGTCACCACTGTTCCCTGCTTTAAAAAAAAAGGTATAAAGCGACCTGCTGTTGAAATTTTTCTAACCGCCCATAAGGTCTTGCTACTTAACTTGCCTTAACTCAACTTAACTTAACTCCGTAGCTCAAGTGACCTTAGTAGCGGTGCACCTTATTAACTAGGATAAAGCAACGACGCAGACACATGGTTGGGAGATCAGACGGCAGTCGTCTCCTATAATGCCGAAAATCCAAAGCCAAACGATGCTAGTCTAAGCAGCTTACGATACGATGAAGAAGAAGATAATTTCAAGAGCAGCTAACCCGTAAACAGCAGCTTGTCTCTGTCCCTTTCAATGCCGCAATAAGTTCGGCCGGACTGCATTACCTCTGGTGTTACAAGCGTCCATAGACAACCATGTCCACTTTCCATCAGCTGTTTCGTATGTTTGTGTGCCACTATCAGTAGTATAAAAACCAAGGAAGTTGAGTGAAGGTATGAGAATTGGTACAGTTGTACTAAATTCTAAGAAAAAAAGAAGTCAGGAAGCTGACTTCAATAATGTGCGAACTTTAAACATGAACAATTCATTCTCAAATAAAATTACTTAATTCTTACTTAGGTATTAGTTACGCCTCATCGCCGGAGGTATAGGCAGAAGCAAACTATACGCACACGTTTCATCGGATGCTTTTTCGTCCAATGTAACAGGTGGTGAGCCAATTGCAGTGTTAAAATGTAAAAAAAACTGTTTAATAAAATAAAATAAATAAATTGTCTATTGTATTGATATTGCAACGAAAACGGTTTCACGAATGTAAGCTATTAATTAATGATCAAAATACGGTCGGTGATGCGACCAAAGCTCATCCCGTAATTTAATTACTGCCTGACCCGGATGTAATTTGGTCCATTTCTTCCGGATAAATATATTTTTTTTTACCAAAGGCCGTGCTAAAGAACACAGCAATAAAGTTAATGGGAGTTCTACATTCTGTGTGTTCTCTTCTCATTAGGTAAGAATACATTTTGTCACGCCTTTATTCCCGAAGGGGTAGACGGAGGCATACTATTCGCCCACATTACATTTCACCGTATGCATTTTTGTCCCACGTAACAGGTGGTGAGTCCATTGCCGTGTTGAAATGGCCAGGTGCAGGTTGTGGCGACCTGCTGTTGAAATTTTCAAGTCGCCCTTATGGCCTTCAACTGGGCTTAACGACTGCCATGTTACTGGTTACCAGTAACATGGCAGTCGTAAGGAAGAAGATGAAGAAGCAGTAAGGAAGAAGATGAAGAAGAATGGAGGTAAGAAGATGGAAGAAAATTACCTCAACATACAAATCATGTCAAGGTTGTAGATATAGATAGCTGACCCCAACCGGATTTCAACAACTTACCATCAAGGGCTGTTTACCGGTCATTTAAGTACAGACAGAGAAACGAAAAGAAGTAGGATTGAAGGTGTCCTAAGATCTCTGTGACCCAATCGATATCACCTGTTAGTCGTGTATCTGCTGATTAACAGGTGATGGAACAACTCAGATGCCCCATAGGATTAGGAAGTTAGATAAAAATAAAAACCCAAATGATAGCTGCTTCTAGCACCGAAATTAAAGTTCCAAATCCAGATTGACTAGCCAGTAGTGGGTGGTCCATTCTTCCCCGATTCGGATTTTTGATTTGTCCTCGAACTCCTCCCAAACCACTCAACACTTTTTGATCAAATTTGACCCATAATACGACATCTAGCCATAGACAGTTTAGAAAAATAAAAATTGTAAATCGGACATACCATGGAGGAATAATCACCGAAAGGAAAATGGATATCGACAAAAGAACTCGAAAAAATGGCAAAACGGTTCGCTCTATTTAGACTTACCGGGGACGCACGTGCATCTAGTGATATCAGCCTATTGTAGTCCACTGCTGGGTGTAGGCCTCTCATAATTCACGCCACAACACACGGTCCTGCGCTTTCCACATGCAGTCCCTCCCTGCGAGCTTTGCCAGGTCATCGCTAAATTTGGCAAGGATGATCGTCCTACCCTACATTTGCCGAGTCGCGGTCTTCACTCCAGAACTCGTTTGCTCCATCGGCCATCGGTTCTTCTACAGATGTGGCCAGCCCATTGCCACTTTAACGTGCTGACTCCGCGAGCTATGTTGACCACACTGTATATAACTCTGTAGGATAACTTTGTTTCGAAGTTTCCCCTTAAAAGACACTCCAAGCATAGCGCGCTCCATAGCTCGTTGTTCAACGTTCACGGCATAAACTAGCCCCACCACGTCTCGGTAACCGGTAGAACCCGGATTGCTCCTCAAAAAATAGGCTCCAAATTCAGGTAGGGTTTTGGTCACATCTGTCTGGAAATACTAACTAACTATCTCCACGCTATATCCCTGACGAGGTGGTCAGAGAGGATAGATCACCAGGCTTCGCGAACCATGCATATTTTTTTACTTCTTGCAGATTCATCAATCGCTTCATACATGCGCGTCTGGGTACCCCGAGTACTTTTGACTAGTACTTCGTATCCTAGTTCTTAGTTTATACAAAAGTATAAAAATTAAAGAAATAATACCCGTCTGGGAACAGAATGGAATGAAAACGTAAAATTGAAGGAAAGAGAAGGAAGATGAAATCAATCTACACTGTTGTACTTAGTTGTTAAATTGTAATTCTTTTGTACTGCTCCTTAGATATCTAGTATCTACGGAACAGTACAAAAGAATTACAATTTTCTTAAAACGTCATAGAACGAATCTTACCAAATTATATAACAACGTATAAATTCAAGGTAAATACAAGTTTCTAAGGGCAAAGGTCAGCCTTTCACTGCAAGTATGCCAGTTTATACCCGTTATGGTTATACAATATAGTAAATAAACTTTCAAATTATTATCAAATGGTCGTTGAGCCATAGGAATGTTCACCCTTAACCAAGCGTCCACCACCATCAATGGATTCGATACTCGACTTAAGTAAGCCCATTGCCGTGTTGAAATAGACAGACGCAGGCTACCTTGCTGTTGAAATTTTTCAAGCCGGGCGGTAAAGACCTTCAAGTTAACGAGTGCCATGTTATTGACAAACGGGTCCAACGACCTAACATACCTTCCGAAGCACGGATGTGTTCGTAAATGGAAATACCACGCAGTCACCCATCCGTGACCAGCTATATCGAAAATTGCTTTACGCAGCGATCGTTTAGAAAACACTGTGTCAGCGGGGCCACAAGCGTTTCTGAAATATATATAATTACCAAATCAACCTCAGTTGCACACAAACGTTATCTACCTATATAAATAAAAATAAATCGATGAATGTGTTATATGTGTAAACACCAATCTCGAGAATGGCTAGACTGGTTCTAGTGAAGTTTTGAGTATGTTTCCAAGTGGGAATGGTCCAGCGATAGTTAAATTGATTTTTGATAACGACAAACCACATCAGCAAAGAGGCGTTGAGCAGCTAGTTACACAAATTAAATACAAGTACTAACAAGTAATTTAATATAATAATAGGTAATACCGAGAAGTGCTATTAAGGATAATACTTATGTACTTAATTGGTTAAATGTAGCTCAGCTCAGAGTCAAGTTGAATTTTTTTTCCCTTTTTATGGTTGACTAGAAATTTTACAACGGCAGGAGGCCTCAACCTGCCTATGTCAATTTGCGCTGGGTTCATGTGGTAGTAGGATTGACCTAAATCCCTCTAACCCTAAGGGGCACCAGTCACCAGTGGTATAGTTTTCTCCTTCATCCTATTGTATTTCCAGATGCTTCTAAAACTCTACTTAGATTTGGAGCTTGATATTCACTTTTATTTAGCTGTTAGTCATAGCTTGGTTTTTGCTGGGAGCGAGTGCTGTATGACCTTCCAACTCCTTAAAGGCACCTATGTCATTGCTCCGTCCGTTTATATTGAGCGAAGCGAACGAAGTGAGAGTAGCTCCTTTCTTTTCCTCCCAAACCACTCATCACTTTTTGATAAAATTTGACCCAAAATACGACATCTAGCCATATATGGTTTAGAAGAAATAAAATCGAAAATCGGACATACCATGGAGGACTAATCACCGAAAGGAAAAAAGACTTCGACAAAAGACGGCAAAACGCTTCGCTCCATTTAGAATTACCTGGGATGGCTAGTGCACCTAGTGAATAGGTGTCGCTAGCTGAAGAGGTCGCCTAGTGTCCCGGAGAATTTTGTAGGACCCTTGCAACACACTCAGAGCTGATTATACCTACTGGTTGATGTGTTTCTGTCTTATTGTCTGGACTCCTGACAATCACTATACGAGTACCAGCGGCACGCTATGATTGGTTGTTTTGACATATTACAATAGTGATGATATTTTACTTGTTTTACATAAGGACCTACTCTGTTTTCTACCGTAGTATGAATACCCTCTAAAGTAGTCAACTATACACATTTTTATACAAATATTGTATATTGACAATACCTATACCTACAACTTTGACTACTGTAAGTACTCTTAAATATCCGGAATTTGTAAAAAAAATGTACTAAGTACAGTTCACTGTCATGCATAGGTACTGTCAATTATTGTTGATGTTGAAAACACGTTAGACTATAGTAAGATACTTATCTACTTAACCTCGCCAATAAACAATAAAATGATCATAAAACTATTACACCGCACCATTTAACTCAACTATTTGACATCAAAACTCATTTCAAACAGCTTTTAATCAGTTATCTCTCCCGATAATAGGATATCAGCATGACAAAATGGCGGTTATCTACAATAGGAGCAATGATTGGCCTAGACGAATAACTAGGAAGAGTTTTGACATTGCGCGCGACCTTGCGTTGAGCACTATGATTGGTCGAAAATTCAATATGGCCGCCGGCGCGGACGCAACCAGTGTCATTCTTTCTGATAATTAGATGACCGGTTTTGTGTGTTTTTCAAACGATGCAATGTTGGTTGTTGTAATCTATATTTATAGATGTCATTAAACGATTCTAATTTGTTTGTTTTCATAAAGGTTGTGCAGTTTTATAGGAAGTTTATCGGCCATTAAAAACTTCTCCCTCTTTATTCCTAAAGGGGTCAGCAGTTTATATTAAGTTAATTAAATTTTATTTGTTGTTTTGAAGATAAAGAATAGGGAATTATAAGTTAACTATTGATTATTAAATCTATCCAAATATGTATGTGATGACTTTGTTTGCATGTTTGTTCGTTTGGTTGAACGCGCTAATCTCAGGAACTACTGTTCCGGATTAAATATTTTAAGTGGATAGTACATTTATCGAGGAATGCTATATATATATATATATATATATATATATAGTGTATACTATCACGCCACTACCCAGAAGAGCGGAGAAGTAATCATAGATGTCAACCAATCGCACAAATTATGATACATTTTTGTATAAGTAATAAATGACGGGATTAAATGGGTGCGACGGGGGTTTAAAGTATGTCACGGGCGAAGCCGCGTGGGTCAGCTAGTAAATAATAAATTGAACTCAACTCGACCGCTGATAAAGTGAAAAACGAAAAAAATATCTTGTCCAGCGATATATACCTACTTATGTAAAAGCTAAAAATCTAAAGCAATAACATTTTCGTTGATTTTCAGAGGATTAAGCAAATAGCCAGGGTAAATTGTAGGGTTGGACTCGGCACTTAGTCTTCAAAGAGACGGTGAGACGAAATGACTTAAGAAAATTCGAGCCAAATGTCTCTTTGAGTTAAGAAAAAGGATGAAATTCTTACACAGTTTATGTTTAAAAAAGATACTTTGTCTTTATTTGAAATCTTAGTAAAAATAAGGGACACCTGTGATTTCATTCCCGTCATAAATAGCTTTTTGCTCTCTAAATTTATTATGGACTATCTAACACAAAAAAAAATCAATTCGAGTCATTAGTTCCTGAAATTACCGCTTTCAACCAATCAAACAAAATATGAGCTTTATAATATTAGTAGAACGGAGAGTAGCTGCGGGAAACAAAGTTAACGGTGCTTTGTCCCAATTAGTAAAGCGACAACGCATCGTAAAAGAAGCACGAATGGCGATTCATAACGCAGTGCTAGTGCCAACTTTGCTTTACGGTAGTGAAACCTGGGTATGTCAGCAGATGCATGAAAGTAAATTGAATGCTGTGGAGATGCGATCACTTTGAAAATTGTGCGGCGTAACTTTGGTCGACCGAATACGTAACGAAGTGATAACTGGATATGGCAGGTATGAATGAAAGTGTCAGCGTTAAGCTGGAAAAGGGCGTGCTCCGTTGGTTTGGACACGTCCAACAAATGAGTGAAGAACGATTGACGAAGAATATATATTGTTCAAAAGTAGAGGGTAGAAGGAGTCAGGGTAGGCCGAGACTTACATATGAAGACCACGTGAGCAGATTGCTCAAAAACGGAAAGGTCAAAAGTACTCGGATACCCAGACGTGCGTGTATGAAGCGATTGATGAATCTCGAAGAAGCGAAAGAAGTATGCATGGATCGCGAAACCTGGCGATCTGTCCTCTCTGACTACCAGAAAAAGAGATACAACGTACATACATATTGTCACGCCTTTATCCCTGAAGGGGTAGGCAGAAGCATACTATGCGCCCACATTTCACCGTATGCATTTTTGTCCCACGTAACAGGTGGTGAGCCCATTGCCGTAGATACAACGTAGAGACACAATAAAATATTAAAAATAAAGAAAGAGTAGAGGTTGAAAAGCCGGATACAATAATATATAGTAGATATTGTTGAAAACCTTCAACAGCAGGTAGCCACAACCAGCTTCTGTCTATTTCAACCCGACAATGGGCTCACCTATTACGTGGGCAAATTTTTACCACACAGTTAACAGTGGGCGTATAATATGCCTCTGCCACACCTTCGGGGATTAAGCGTGATTGATTGATAAACTGTTATTATATTTTGCTTTAATCTCCAAAACTACGACGTTCTTACTTAAATCAATGTTTTTGGAACCGTTAAATGTAATATCATTTAGCTGTGTAAAAAAATGTTCCTCATACCAATATGAGGTAGCTCAGAGATGAGGAAAGATCATTGTTGAACCCAAGACTGTATATCTCCGTCCATTCAACCATAAAAAGCCATACATCATTATTAGAATCTAGCATTCAAGTTTGTCCTTTACACAAATACAAAACTTATTATAAAAGACATTGAACGCAGTATCAAGATACCCAATAATTAAAATAGAGCTACAAGTATAATAAAGGAAAAAACTGCACGAAAAATTGATAAGGGGTGGTGGTGATAAGGGGTGAAATGCACCCCGTTATCGACCGGTGAACCACCCGGGGTGTATAAGTATAAAAAAGCGTAACAAATTTTCGTCTTAAGAAAAGGAAAAGAAAAAATGTATACACCCACCCCGTGGGGCGGTGGGTGGGATGCAGTAGGGTGTGGGGATGCATTTTTCTCGCGTTCCCTCTCACTCTTTGGACTGTAAGATGTTACAAAGCTTTCTTTGTTAGACGCTGGTTAATTAGATTTTTGGTCAAACATGGTTTCGGTCGAAGTTAGATTGTTTTGTCTACGTGGGCTGGCGTTAGCGTTAGGTGAATATCAAGAATGTCTTAAAATGTACATACATATGTATGTATGTACATTTTTTTTATTATATTTACGCCCGTTTCCCGGAAAGGGTAAACCGAGGCATAGACATAGGTAAGACCATAAATTGCGTGTGGACACATTATTGTGTCCACAACGGTAGTAATTTAAAAAAAAATAAAGTAATTATTATGCTACACTTCTCATAAATTTTTAATAAAGAGAAAAAAGACAATTTGATTCGAGACGGGGATTGAACCCGTGACCTTTGCCTAACCAGGGCAATGTTCTAGCCAATAAACTACCTGACAGTATCAAAACAAGTTGAAATTCTTCACCATATTTTAATCGTCATTTAAGAGTAGAGAGGTAGTAATTTTTACTGGTACTTGAATCGATTCTCTCTAATTATAGACGGCCCAATTTTGTCAAAAATCAACATCTCTTTATTGAATGTGACTGCCCTCTTAACCCCCAAGGGGCTGAATTTGACCTGATACGCTCTAACGTCTGAGCCAATTTGACTGATTTTAATTTACAGAGAGCTGTGTAATTCAGTGGATGAACTCGTAGGATTTTATCGGATTCAAGTTCCTGTGTGGTACGGGAACGGTAAAAGAAAAATAAATAAAAATAAATTTAATATTTGTTTCTTTATATTTCTCCATCTTGGTTTTTTATGCTTTCTGTTCTACACTAGAACAATTTATAGAAAAATAAAATTTAACGTAACGGGAAATGTCGAGTACCGATTCCAAAATGTACTTATTATTGGTGTTATATGGATTAAAGGGTGGATTGTAAACCAGCGTTGGGAGGTGCTATGCTTTGCTGTACACATTCTCAACAATCGCTGAATCCATTCCTTTTGCCAAAAAGAAGAGTAATTTGTAAGATGTTGTTATATTTGTGAAAAAGGCAATTAATAGATTATTATTATTATTAAAACTTCACTATACTACATGGGTCGATGCACGAGCATTATCGAAACCCTCCCGATTACTATCGGTAACTCACTATTGACCTAACATCGTAGAGGTTGACATACTTGCTTGGTGTCCTTAGCAATATTGATGGAGAACCTTAAAAAAGAACTCTAATATCAAATTTGATCTTTGGGTGCAATTGATAATAACTCCAGGATGGAAAGGCAAAAAATAAAATAAAAAAACAACATACCCGTTAAATAATTTCCCTCGAAGCGGTAGACAAAGGCATACTTATAATCTCGCTTACCCACATTTCATCACTTCATCCCACGAAATAGCTGTTTCTACCTATACCGAAGCTCAGGCTTATTGCCGTATTGAAACTTACAGGGGTAGCAACCTGTTGTAACCCAGTAATACTGACAAAATGAAAATATTAACAAATAAATAAATAAATATCCATCACGCCTTATCCCCGAAGGGGTGGCAGAGGCATAATATATGCCCACTTTTCATCGTGTGGATTCCTGTCCCACGTAATAGGTGGTGAGCCCATTGCCGTGTTGAAATAGACAGACGCAAGTTGTGGCTACCTGCTGCTGAAGTTTTCAAGCCGCCCATAAGGCCTTCAACCAGGCTTAACGACTGCCATTTTACTAGCAACCGGGACCAACGGCTTAACGTGCCTTCCGAAGCACGGAAACGCTCGCAAATGTAAATGCCACAAAGTGGTCACCCATCCGAGGACCAGCCATAGTGAAAGTTGCGTAACTCAGTGATCGTTTACAGAACACTGAGACCGCTAGGCCACGAGCGCTTCTATAAAAAAATAACTCTTCTAAAATATTAACTCCACAAAATTCCACCAAATTTGTACCCATTTTGTTACAATACCGTTTACCTTCATTGACTGTGACAGTAGCTGAATGCCCCATAAAGTACTGGTGAATCCCGGCTTCCGTTAATGTGTAACTGTACGAGGATGACTGTAGGATTTGGGGAGAATGTAGGTCGTAATGACGATAGGTTGTAATTTCGATATTGCAGAAATTTGAATGTCCATTTGGAGAATGTGACATGAATGAATGAATCGTTTATTCCACACGCACAAACATCAAAAACAGGCATAGAAGACGAAATAATATTGCGTGGAATGTTAGACAGCACTGATTTTTAGCTGACGCCTTTAGATGAAGTCAAGAAAATAGTAATTATTTTACCGATTTACCACGCTACGTGCTCTGAAGAGCTCAACTCAATCCCATCATCTCCTTTTCTATACCAAACCATACGTAACACACAGAGGTGCCACGCACACGTTATTCCATCCTTCTTAAACCCCGGGTCTTCAAACGGAGCGTGAAATGGCTTACTATAGCCACTTAAATTAGTGTTCGACTTGAATATGCTATTCAATAACTGGATGGCGGTGTCATTTAGATGCGTTAAAAATACAATGAAAACGTCTGAACCGATTTTGCGAAAATGTGTTAGATATTTACGTTTTCTAAGGTGTATACCCTACTAAAATCTCCGGGGCTCCGTACGTAGATACCATTACGGGGTTGGTTGGGGAGGTCAGTCGTCAGTTGCTCCTATTAATGAAACCAAACGGTAATTCCAAATGCAGGTAGGATTTGAAAGCGATTGACAATACTGTAAGATGAAGAAGATACATTGATTTTATAGATACCAGTAAAAACAAAAAGTCTAATTCATACTTGTTGCAGAAACAAAAAGTCTCATTCATTCTTACTGCAGAAACAAAAAGTATCATTCAGTTATAAAATTAAAAAATAAGTTTTTCAAAACTTATTTGACATCGATTGAAAAACTACCAAACTAAACAATTCCATTCAACCATCTGGCAAAGATTACGAGAGTAACAAGTGATATAAGTTTCGCGTTCGATTCCTGTTCTAGGCACTTTGCCAAACGGGTCAAGTGTAAACAATTATTTTGTTACGTAGTGCATTTCATCGAACTCTGGGACATAAACAAAATGGTAGCACGAGATGAAATCTTTGCAATGATCGTACACACTTGTTAGTATGATGGTACCAGCCTGGTGTAAAGGCAATCGACAGAGACCCTTCAATGATAAACGGTTCTAAGAAATACCTTTTTGATTATTTTGGTAGCTAAATACTGACACCTTGGGTTAACATAGGCTACGTTTACACTTCTAAACCTTAAAGTATGGAAGTCTTACAAAACGGCTCAGTCTGCCCGTTCGTCCAAGGAGAGAAACGGTTTACGGCATTCGATTCAGGACACCATGAATACGTGCATAGGCGATTATGAAGTTTCTTACACTTCTTATTTTGAAACTGAAAGTTTAGAAGTAGACTCATTCATTCACTACGAAAATATGTACATTTTCTAGTAAGTTGATTTAAAAACCGGCTGTTAAGCATCTGAACAGCAAAATCTAAACATCTGGTCATTTCGTACCTTTGATAACCGTAAGAATTGTGTAATAACTACAAACTCATTTCAATAAGGGGAGGTGAAACCACTTAATATCCTAGCATGCGCTAAAATATTCACAAGGAACCACAAAATTCAATTTGTAGTCAGAAACGCCCGTATTCTAACAGAACAGAATGAAAACACTTCTAGGGAATAAAAAATGGGGGTAAAGTGGGGTGTTTTGTACGAGGAATTAAATACGGGAGGTTTTGGGGGGAGCAAGAAAAGTAGGAAGACGGCAGATGATTAATTATTAGTTTGTGTGTGTTCGAAGATATCGTCCATAGCAGCGCCTGTGTGTCCGAAAGGGGAGAGCGGGCGTGGGCGGAATGGGTGGGGGCAATATGTTTTTATTAATTATATTGATCATTTTAAAATAGCGAATTGTTAGGTACCTACCTGTATTGTGATGAAGGATCTATGACATTGTAAGTGAATAGTATTATCTCAACTTGGCGTTAAGTAGCATCCATCCTGGTGGCGGTATTGATATGATTAGTTAATACATATATCGTCTGCGCTGCAAATATTTCTAAGAGTACCTGCTTTAAAGACCATCCATTAACTTGCAGGTGTAATTAATTTGGATTCCGGAATACCTAAACTTCAAAGGCGACTTCTTTTTTGTACGAAATTTTTCATTTATTCCTGCCCACCTGCCTGTAACAAATATGATTAAAGAATTCTGCCGTATCTACTCAAGATTTGCACCGCGATTCATATTTGTTAATGTAGATATTAGAATAGACGATGATTAGAACATGATTTGTCAATCTAAATTTGATAAATTAATGCGCAAAAACTATTCATACCTGATATCATAGAAATTCGTTAATTTTAAAATCTTTCAATTATTTTTTTAAATATTCAAAGAATTAATGATAATATAAAACTATTAAAGCCAATAATTATAAATTGCATTTTTAATGATTATTTTATCTACAACACTGCGATTATCACGAAAATCATTGTAATTTATACCTTAATTTAAATTTTTCAATCACAATATATGAGTAACTTTTATTTTCATAATGTATTACAATATGTTCAACCAATTGCTAAATATCGATTGCTATATAACCTAATCTTCCTCTAAATTATTTTGCTCCCATGTATATTCACAGCACTCGAGCCTAAAAACCTCGTAACCTTGTTCTGAGTTTCGGAAGTAAAGTAATGGTTACTTGCGGTAGGTCAGTACCGTCTTTATTTCGGCACGACGCCCTTGATGTTTTTACATTCACGAGAGCATTGACCTTAGGGCATTGACTTTATTTAGGGATTTCTTTCTTTGTTGCTTCTTTGTTTATTGAAATTGAAACATGTTTAATCAGAACGGAGCATCATTTTTGCACTGTGTTCAGTGATTGCCGTTACTTTAGGCTAGTTTTCAGTAGTAGAATAGTATATTTATATATCTAGTACTTTTATTAGTGAGGCTCTGCAGCATAGTGATATGGTAAGTAATTACATTAAAAAAAAGCTGGATAGCAAACATATTTCGGTGGCGCAGTGGTAGTGTATGCGACTTCCTGGGTCGGAACAAATGATTGTTTCGAATGGGTGTGTCCTACGTATAATATTTATGTATTTAGAAATATATAAGTATGTTTATTAGCTGTCTAGATTCCATAGCACAAGCATATATTAGCTTACTTTGGGCTAGGTGGCGCTGTGTAATAAAATAGGTACCACAACATTTAAATTTATTTTATAAATAAAAATAACTTTAATTATAAATAAAATAAAAAAACACGTCAGCAAGAAAACTAATTGTGGGTTAAATTTGCATGTATTTTAGCGGCAATTATTTAAAAAAAAATCAGAAGGTTTAGCAGAGGCATACTATGCGCCCACATTAGATTTTTTATACTTTTAATAGTAAAATATTGCTTTACTGGTATTAGAATTGAAAGTAAATTGAACAGTGTTGAACATAAATTGAATCATAACCTTGCATTAAGGACGAAATAGCGAGCTGTACCACTACAAATACCTATTTACCTAGATACCGAAGGTCGATTCGGTCTAGATTATAATCTGAGATACAAATTTTAGCTACATTTATCTTTTTTATATGTATGTCATTTTTTGTATGTTAAGGACTACCGGGGACCGAGTCTGCTATTTAAATCGTGCCGAAATAGAATCAAAATCGTCGCTCAATAGAAATCCACCGGTACAATTTTGACAGCTTTTCGTAGTCTACTATTACAATCGTAGCCCAATAACCTTCTAGCGGTCGGCCGATGAGTTCTACTAACATGTACCGCGCCAGTGGCCGCTAATCAGTTGCATTTTTGATAGTCTATTAACATTTTTACAGCTAAAAACTGCGATGCTGGTTCTATTCTACCGCTTGTCAATAATAGACTGGGCCCCCTGGTGGTTGGCAATTTGTGTGCGGATTAGGATAAGAAAACGATTATAGATATTCTCCTTGGTGCCCGGTATCAGCGACAGGCTTGCCTCCTATTACGTGGGACTAACAAAACTACTGGCAAAAAGTGTATTTTACTCACCACTATTACGTCGGACAAAAATACTTAGGTTGAAACGTTGGCGTATAGGATGCCTCTGGCACCCCTACCCATAAAGGCGCGAAATGGAAAAAAGACTATCATTTAATTATGCCTACCATTTCGGGGATATAGGCGTGATAAAGGTATGATACATCCTAACTCACCCAAAAGGATTGTATATCACTCTCTTGGGTTTAAGGTGAGAAGAAAGAAAGAAATGAGAAGTGAGAGTGTAGTTCAAAATATGAATTGCACCATTATTAACAGTTTCTTCCCGTTACACCAGTAAAGAACATCTTTTTATCATTTTTTTTACTAGTGGAAAACCTCATGAATGCTATGCTGGTTACCTGTACAATGTCTTTCCATCTGCCTATGGCCAGGAGGGTGTTACAAACGTCCTTAGGCCAGTGACCACTTACGATCAAGCCTGCCGTATACTTGTATACCGCCTTAGTGTTAAATTGTAAAGTATCGTTAAATTGTAGTAGTAATTTTAATCTAAATGATATAAACCATGCAAAAATATTTTGAGTGGGAATTCTTCTTAGTCGGACACTCTTGTCACAGTAGTCGTGGTTGCGCCGACGTGGCACACGGTGGAGTGTTCGGTAGGTCAATATCATTTCCGAGGGTAGCTCTCCTGGCGATGTTCCTCCATTTCTGATTGTTAGAGACGTCGCGAGTACACTGGACCATTTTGGACTCAGTCAGTAGACTTTGTGAAGGCGTCTATCCAGCGGGTTGGCGGTCGACCGCGTGCTCTCTTGCTTTGGCACCTGGCTCTGAAAGCATATGTGTGAATAGCATAGCACCTGAGTCGGAATAGCAGATGTCTTTCTTATACAAAAATGTCCGTATGAAAATTACCTACACAACTATTGTAGTTGAATTTTATGAAAAAAAAAGACATGACGAAGGTATATTATATCTTAGATAAGCAGCCAACGTTATAATTGTTGGGAATATTTAGTATGCTAACGACTTTGAATGTAATTATGCATAGTTACATATAAATATGTGAATAACCGAAGCATGATAGTGAACACCTGCTTAGTCAAAGGTGTAACAATTGTTTAGTTAGTAGCAATAATAGAAATTTCTGTAGTGGTAATTGTGTCTTATCTTTATATCTATACATTCATACAAATTAAATTTAAGTGTCTGCTTGTAATTCCAAATTAACAGCTTTTCAATAAATGCATATATAATTATACATTGACAGCACTTACATATAGCAAAACGATTTTTTTTTCTTTGAAACGACTCGATCTATTTTAACGGGACTTTCACTGGAAAAGCTGATGTTATAAAGAGTAACTTAGGTTTACATTTTATCCCCGTATTCCCACGGGAACGGGAACTACACGGGTTGTCCGCGGGCGTTCACTAGTATACAAATAGAATCCTAGGTCTTTGTCCACACATTTAGTAATTATTCTCCTGCTAGGGTAGATGCGGTATCTATTATGGGGATAGGGATGAACCGTACTTTTAATCTGATTTATATTTCAAAAACTAAGCTCTTTTTTGCTTACAATTAATCAATTTTTATAGTTTTTTTATTAGTTTAAAATTTTAACATGAAATCGATTTTAAATTATTTTCATTTTTTAAATATTTCCATTGGGTAGGTAGGTAAAGTAAAAACAATTACGTTCTGTTTCCTGAGGAATGAAGGTTTAAAAATATATCAAACTAGCTGACCTGCCCGGCTTCGTCCGTGACATACTTCTAACCCCGTGCAAAAATGTATGAGTTTCCCCGATTTGTTGACATTTATGATTACTGCTCCGCTCTCCTGTGTAGTGGTGTGATGATATATAGCTAAGAACCTTCCTCTATAAATGGGCTATCTAATACAAAAATATTTTTTCAAATTGGTCCAGCCGTTCACGCGTGATGTCGTGACAACGGAAAACGGGTTTCATTTTCATATATATAGATAGATAGCATACCTATACATCGTAAATTCACTGAACCATTTTCATTTTCTCTTTAGACGTAGTTCATTTCTTATAAGGGCTGGGTTGTAACAAGCGGTTCAAAGATATTTTAATAGAAGTTTTATTAGAAATAATTTATCTATCACGCATTATCTCGAAGGTGTGGTAGAGGCATATTATATGCCCATTGATCACCATGTGTATTCCTGTAAATAACATTAACATTTAAATTATAACTTTATTTTATTAATATATTAAACTTATGAGTTGTTATTATTTGTTGATTTTCTACTTTTTCTAATGAGAAAATATTATTTTTCTCTGTTATTTTGTCAAAATTATTTTTCCACTTAAACCATTTGTAGATGTGATGTTGTTTTATACAGATTCAGTTTTCGTTACAAAGCCAAATTATAGATAGGTATTGTGTGGACTTCACTTCTTACTATTGCTACAAATAGCTATTGACAAAATGATTGGCCTTCAGAGTTAGCAGAATCTCAAGAGGCCCTAAGTCTGCTAGTACGCTGAAGCTATTAAAGATATTAATTGTATAATGATTTTCTAAATAATATGTCTAAAATTTCCTTCTATCTATCCCCACACAGAACATAGAGTGATTAAATAGTTATGTACTCGAATGATATACTCATGTTTAACAAAAATTCTACGAAACAGCGAAACTTTCTAAAAAATAATCAATCTTTTTGAGCTACATTTAATTTCTAAAAGAATCAAGTGTGATCCCACCCTAACTCTCGCTCCCAACATTTTTGTCTTTTTCACGGCTTCAATTTAAAATTTTATTTCCCCGCTTGACCCAAAGGGGAAGGTGGGGAGAAACGGGGGAGGGTAGGGGCCAGAAGACACTCATTATGACCAATTTCACCCGCCTGTTTTTCCTGCCATTGTTGCAGTACTGATGGCTCATTTCTATCCTTTATTTCAAGTTTTTGTTAAGATATTTCGCTCGACGGAAAGAAAACTTGGCGGTTGTTTTTACCCTTTTTTTCCCCGCTCTTCTCTTGACAATTAAGTACTAAAAAAACATCCCGTTGTTTTATGTGGTTTTTATTTATTTAATTGTGTCTCTATAATTAGCAGTTATTGTTGAAATTGACACTTAAAATTCTGTATTCAAACTCTTTGAGTCCACAAATGTTCAAGGATGTGTACTTTTCAAAGTTGTGTATTTCTCAAGAATGTGTATTATTCAGACAATTCCGTTATTACAATTTGACACTTGACTCATAAAAATGCAATAAATTTAACGTACAGAGCTCGTGGCTACCAACAAAGAAACGAAGAAGCAATCGTAGTACTTCGATACTAGAAATTCATTACCGCGTTTTAAACATTCTCATGCGCTGCAGCAATACATCATTTGTAGGGTTACTACCCACGTGGTGTGATACCCTTGTCTGGTTCGGGGATCCTCCATTCGTGTCTAAAGGACATTTCACTTTATTCCCCCACAAGTGCGACGACCTTTTAGCTAGCTATGTACCTCACTGGTAGCCTTCGATTTAGTTCATATTTATGAAATTTCGGGTCTTATTGGTGACGTACTCGCGACTCGATTTAATAGTAAAATTTTCTGAACTGTAGTTACCATGGTAGGAGACTATTTATTTAAATATCGTATTACACTATACCTACATCAAAAACTATATTTAAATTTTAAAGTGAATAATTTTTTCAGTCTTGACCTGGCCTCGAACCAGCGTCTTCTGGTTCAGACGCATTTACCAACTACACCACCGAGACCTAATCGAAACTGACGAATTAATCCACCTCTTTAAGTCTTAAAGCGACGTAACGTGTTGTTCAACTTTAAAATTAAGATTTAGAAAAAGTTAGCATATTGATTGCTATTCAAAATTGTTTCTTATACTAAGAACTGTTAGTTGTTAAGTCAAGTTGAAAGATTTAATATTTTTTTTAAAGCACCTACCCACAAGTCGTCCTTTCAACACCTTACAATTGACCTAATACAACTGTTAAAATGTGAACGTATAATACCTGTTCCTCTGCCTACCCCTTTGCAAAAGTGTGACTATATTTTATGTCATAACAGTTTTCACGATACAACAATAACGCTTTACGATCCAAATATGAAACACAAAACATTTCTGCCAGACAGGTTCGATTCTGTTATATCTATAACTGGTTATAGATTTATGTATGGGTTTTAAACGCAACAGGCTTCTGCGGAAGGCGCCTGTCTTCTGTAAACAAAGACTCGATGTACTTGTGTATCTTGTACTTTTGTAAACATAGCAATTTTATTTATAAAACTGCTAATTTGTGCTATTAATACATTTATCTTTTTTATTTCCATTGGGCTTTGTGTATAAATCGAAGCCTGGCGTTCTGTCCTCTCTGACTACCCTGTCAGGGATACAGATAGAAAATAGTTAGTTAGTTAGTTTATGTGTATAAATGAGATTAGAATATTTATAACTAATGTTATGAATATCAGCCGGTATCAAACTCCTTGTGAAAACTAACGCTACCTCCCCAAATATATGGGGCCCCATCAAGACATCAATTTTTTAGGGTGTGAGAAGCGAAATTATAAGGGTAGCTTCCCTTATAATATCACTTCTCTTATGTGACACCCCCTAAGATGGGGTTTTTCAAAATCCCAATAGAAACAGGGTGTGAAAGTTTATAACGATTTCATAAATACTTACAATATTATAAGTTCTAGTAGAATAACAATTGTCAAAGTTGAAGAAACGAAAGTTGTATGCCAGGATCGTAGCAAGTGAAAACCCATAGTCTCTGCCTACCCCGATGGGAGACAGGCGTGATGATATGTATGTATGTAGTAGAACTAAAGATAAAAATATCTTAGTCAGTGACGTCATGTATTCTTAATATGAATCAAGGATTATGACGTCAATTACTGCCTTAAATACCACACGTAATGGAATTGCTAAGAATAGCAATTATGTCTACACATCAGACAATTTAAATTTTCTCTACTAGTGGGTGGGTATTCGTATTTTATTTACATATACCCTCTCGCCATTTTATTAAAATATATTTTTCCTAGAACTTTAGACAAGTAATAACATAAAATGCAGCCAGACTCATCTAAAAATTACCGAAAAAAAATTGACGAAGGGGTGGGGTACACCCTCACCCTGGCCAATTTAATGTGCACCGCTGTATTGATTCCCCGGCATTCTTTCACACAGGCGCGGAGGAGCCACCCCCACTCGCCACCCTTGCTTCCGACACCCCTTCGAACTTAGGATAAACTCGGATAAGACTTTTTCGGGGCATGGTCACTATATGTGTAATTCTAGAGGTATTAATACTTTTTGAAATCTTACTTGAACAAATTATATGAAATGAAATTATATGAATATTTAATTTTGAATATAGAATTCTTATTGAATTCAAATTACATATAAATATTATTATACATACTTACCTTTTTAGCAGTCAGAAAAAAATTAACATGAGTAAATTAAGGAACATATTTATTTGAATTTCGAATGAATAATAGTATTTATTAGTTGTTTGAAACCGATTCGGATTTAAATCACACTATCTAATATTTTGGTACATTTTAAGAATAATGGTAGCCTTCGCCGTAAATAAATGTATTCTCCGAATGCAACAGGTCTTGCCGAGCCACACTGCCTACAAAACTTCTACCCACTTATTGCTGACTCTCTTGCAAACTTGCAACGTTTCACTTTGGCATTGTTTTTATCTACAATACAGTTTTAAATACCTATAGATACTTAAAACTGTATCTAAGGTACAGAATGATCTTCCTAGTATAATAAATTTGTAAGATTTATAAGATGTTTGGCTGTTTGTTACTCAATCACACTCTAACCTCTGAACCAATTTGGCAGAAACTTTGTATACAGATAGCTGGCATCAGCGAGATTAATCCGAAAACAAGTTCCTTGGTAAACAGGTGCTGGAAAACTTCACCACGTGGGTAGAACCGCGGGCATCAACTAGTTATTTTTTTTATTAGCGTACGAAAACAGCATATAGGTTTGGGAGATCAATAATAACTACATTAATCTAATAACTACATTAACCTTAAAAAAATTAGAAATAATTAACACACAGGACCTCATAACAGAAGTGGACCTTGAATTCAAAGGATGACAAGAACCGAATTTAACTAAGGTGAATACAAAAAATTAACGGATAATGGAAGGTTCAAAAAATCATTTTCCCATAATGGACCATAACAGGTACTGAAAACTGATTATTTTCCTTTAAATTGTAGTTTCAATTATGACTTCTTGTCGCGAAGTCGTAAAATTCACGGGACATCTATGAAAATAATAGGCACTAATGCGAAATTACCCTTCTAATGATGACATCAAATTACTGATCAGCTGATTGCCGATTTGTAATTATCTATGTGGTTCGAAAACTATGTTATTTTTTATCATTATTTTGTATTACTAAAGCACTAAGTTTCGTTCAGTTCAGTCGAGACAAGAGCCTCTACAGGGCATGTTCCTTTGTTATAAAATTTTTATTAAAAAACGTTAAATATTTAGCTCTTTATTCATGTATTTTTAATAAAGTATATTTAAAAACTAATTGTAGTACGGCTTACAAGTTATTTTAAAGTTAGTGGCATTCATTTGTACTTAAGTGGTCAATTATAGTTTGAAGTAATAAAACAAGATAAGACTACTCTCTTCTTAGGGTTGTTGGGTACTTTGCGAGGGTATACACGATTTCCTGGTCGTATTTACCCTTTAAAAGAAAGCGCTCGTGGCCCCGTTGACTCAGTGTTCTGTAAACGATCACTGCGTTAAGCAACATTCGCTACAGGTGGTCCTTAGATTCCACTTTGTTGAATTTGCATTTGCGAGCGTTTTCGTGCTTCGGAAGGCATTAAGCTGTTGGTCCCAGTTGCCATTAAAGTAACAGTCGTTAAGCCTGGTAAAAAAGGCTTGAAAATTTTCAACAGCAGGTCGCCACAGTCTGTGCCTGTCCATTTTAACACGGCAATGACTCACCACCTGTTACGTTGGACAAAAATGCATACGGTGAATGTGGGTGTATAGTATGCCTCTGCCTACCCCTTCGGGGTTAAAGGCGTGGCAATATAAAAAAAATTGCCATTATGGCGTGTGGTTTTAGGCAGATAATATGTCCATCTCACCGTTATCTCCGATGGGGTGTAGCTTGGGGGGAGCGTGTATAAAAAAGGAAGATTAAGAACGTTACTTAAGTACATTGTTTTAGTAAAGTAATAGTAGAGAAGTACATTGTTTTAGTAAAGTAATAGTAGAGAAGTACATTGTTTTAGTAAAGTAATAGTAGAGAAGTACATTGTTTTAGTAAAGTAATAGTAGAGAAGTACATTGTTTTAGTAAAGTAATAGTAGAGAATTGAACCATTGTATTTTTGTATTTCTTTCTGGTTTTTTTATTGGGACTAATCCCACCCACATTCCCATTACTGTGACTCCTGTAAACCAGGATCTACAGCAATGACCAAAACCACAAAAGTTACACCGAGGTTGATCTCGGTGAAGTCCCAGGAGTCTCGGAACCCGCAACGAAATTAATCAGAAGATAGTTTGAGTAAGTTGGTTCCGGCTGTATATATCTAGGAAACCCCAGAAAAACTAAACAGCTAGTCGCCCACTCCTAGCGTCTGCTGACTGACTGTTTTTGAGAGAACTCAATAACCCCTTAAAGTAAACGTTTACTCTTAGTCAGTATTTGATTAACTCGTTTGTTGTTTTTACAAACAAATAAACATTCTTATTCTTAATCTAGTATAAACTTGTTTATAGGATCTAGACTACTGATAAACTAACAGACGTACATACACAAGTGATTTTACAATATATACTCCTAGATTGTGCGCTGTATCTGTCATTCAAAATATGTACCTATGCCAAACTAGTGCTGTAATCGATTTAAATAGATATTATAGTTATTAATTCATTACATTCCTTTACATATTCGTTTATGTTACTTATTTTTTCCACAGTTTTCACTACGTAGAAACTTTTTTTTAACTTGCAGAATTTATCCTAGACTCAAACCGAGCTTCAAAATCCCTAACTAGACAGTTTACAGCAGAAAAGAATAAAATAGATTAGTTTATCCATAGATTAAAATATTAAAGTAACAAACTTTACTCAAAAACGCTACATATGCCACGCAAATCTCAGTTATGAACCGTTTTATAAAACAAAAATCCTTCTCCACAAACCGAGCATACCAGTGTCTAATAAAAATACGAATAGTATAAGCCTTGCTCCAGTTCATGATAAACTCGTATCAAACGGAGCTGGTGGCCAAAACTAGCGATCAACAAAAACAAAAGCATTGCGCAACAGGTACCGACATCAACTGGTCACAGAGTAGCAAAAAGCATAGAAGATCACTTGAAACTCTGCACCAGAGTTGACTCTTTTATACGTATAAAAGATACTCTGTAGACAAGTCGAAAGTTAATGTACAAACTCCACGATTAACTATTTGACACAGCAGAACTGATTACTGTATAGAATTGGTTTGAAATCAACAGTAAGTGAATGTAAATCTTAAATCAAAGTTACTCTGTCACAAATTCCAAACATATCTCAGAGTACTAAAATGTATACAAAGTTTGTGATAAAGATGCAAACTAATGAATATTTTAATAGTGTCAAAATTATACTGTGACAACGAATGCATTCCATGCGTTCAAAATTTAAATTCTAACAGGTGTAGGTAATGGTTGCGAGATTTGAATTTTAAAACAGCTGAAATTCGTCTGAAATGGAAATGTAAACAGGAATTCTTTTTTTAAAATATAGGTGATGTGTGTGACTATACTTTTTGAATCAGTCATAAAATAAGAAGGTCACTTGTATTTATGAATCTTTTTGTGGCCTACACTTGCTTGTAGGGATATCGGCAACATCTTGACACGGAACTAATATATTTCGCATACTGGCTACATTGTTAAAATGCTGTTAAAATGTAACTTAAATCGTTGCTTAAATAAAGAACAATTTGATATCATTATTTTTTTGGAACGAAGTTGAACGCGTTGCGAATGGGGCTAGACGGAAAAAATCAAGACAAAAATTTGTAAGGACACTTTTTGCTACAGTTGAAAGCCGTGCGGGCGGCGTCGGTCCCTATGTATGCTTAGATCTTTAAAACTACGCAACGAATTACGATGCGGTATTTTTTAATAGTTAGAGTGATTCATAAGGAAGGTTTTTATCTTTAATTTGTTAAGTTAACATTTACAAAATTATAACGATATTTGTGGCGGATGTCGGAAAAATATGAGACAAAACAAAATATTTTTTTATCTAATATTGGTCTACAAAACAGTGCGCGAAGGTATATATCTATCTCTTAAGGATAACATACTATAGCCATTTTAATATTTAAAAAGACCAGCAATTTATAAGCGATTATTTGAAGGCTATTTACACTAATACGTTATTAATCCTTATCATTTTTAATATATTAGTTGGCTTTAGCATTTCATGAAGATTATTTTGTCCCTTTACACCTTGCAAATGAAATAAATATCTTAGAAGATATGGCAAAATCAAAAAAAATGCACAAAAAATTTAATTTAGTGTAACCATAATTCGACTGGCCCGTGCGGGCGTAGGTACTGGAGAGCGGAGAAGTTATCAACTAATTTGGAAAATGGTCATACATTATTGTGAAATTAATGAACGACGGGGTTAAATGGGTGCCACGGGGTTCGCTAAGTATGACACTGGCGAAGCCGGGCGGGTCAGCTAGTAAATAATAAATACAATTCCTTCACTAATTAATCGAAAGCAACTTCGTTCCATCCGGGTGTCCCTTGACACCTCTCAAGTTTTTTTTATTATAATTCATTTTGGTAGCCATCTTTCATTCTTAATTTTTATTAGTCTGGTCAAATATTACGTAACTCGTTCAATAGCGAGTGGCTGACACTGGCGCGGTTAAACTTCCCGCCTATTGAATTTTCGCCTACAAAAGGAAAGTTTTCAGGAAATATACCGGGTTAGGTACATGCGTCACTCCGATTTATACTTTAGTTCGCGAAAATGCTTTATAGAACTTTCTATTTAGCAATGGATGTATAGATAAGTTTTCTTTTTCATTTGAAACGGTTGCAATTCTATATTAATTTAAAAAATAATAATAAAATCGTTCGGTGCAGGCCACCAACGAAACCGTTAGAAACTAATTAAAAACATCAATTCTTGCACCACGGAACGGGGGAATATTTCACGCACGCACACATTTATACACCCCACCCCCATGCACACACACTTGCAAGATGCACACAACGGTTAAAAATAAGTCCCGGGCCATATCCGCGTGAGAGAATGGTCCCGCTATTGCCTTGGAACAGAATACGGTATCTGGTACAGATATAGGGGGAGTTTTATTAAGGGTTTATTGCAAATGATGTATTGTTATACTTTATAAACATGGCGACATTTATATTTAGAAAAGAGAAAAATGACTTAATATTGAGTTAACCATAAAAATTATGGATACTATTATAAAAAATTAAATGTGAGAAAACAATTTTATGAATTAGTGTCCAAGTACCCATTATGACCTTAGGTTCACAATTTAATCATTTTACTTCCATCTTTCTTTTTCTTTACATTCTCGCAAAACAAGTGAATGAGTTTTTATATTCATAATTCCATATTTCACAAGACTTTAGACGTTAGGTAGAGTACTTAATACATACGATTGACAGTCACTGAAACTGTTCATTGTAACAATTCATTTTAATTTATTACACATTCTGATTTTGATACACTTTTTTTCATTTTCAAACTGAGAACTATATCCAGTTATCGCATGTTTCATTTCAACAGTTGCCCAGTTCTAGAAGTTATCCGCGGGGAGACGGGGATAGCGGTGCGTCTTAAGGCCGAGCGGGACGGAGCTCAAACTGAGTTATCGTAAATTGATCTGGGCTGGGGTGGCGGGTGGCGCGGCCCCAAATTTGACAGCCATGGAAATTGGCGGGAAACATTATTGGTTGTCGATGTAATTTTTTTTATATGAATTTGAATTGAGAATTTGAAATTGCTGGCTGGTTAAATCACCAATACTTTAAATCGAGTTTGTTATGTATGGACGTAAGTTTCATAGGCAATTAAACAATTGTTATGGAGGAATGTATGATCTACTTTTTGTTAGTTGCATTTTGATAGTCTTATTTATACAACAATGTAAAAGACCAACAGGTAGGTACTTAACGTCACTATATTTATGTAAATATTTCTACTAACAGCATTTGTGGGGACCGAAAAGTATAAAAAATACAGAAATCAAAATTCACGAGCTATATTTGAATTTCCAATCGCCTACGCGCACTTCGTTATGCAAAATTAGGAATTACAATTTATGTGAATTGAATATCAGCGCATAACTCGCAACTGGGACATGTAGGTCAGGGATGCTGAATGGAGATTTGATATTTCTTTTCGCGCTTTATTATTATTAGTTCTTGAGTAGAATGTTCAGGGTCCTTAATACAGACTCCTAACAATGTACCTATAGGGTTGGCAAAATATCCCTTTGTGTCTTAGATGATCCTGGCTCACGTACACACGGCCTCATAAAAGCTTGCACACAGTAACATCTTAATAGGAGTAGAATCGGAACGCTTCGAGCGATTTTTAAAATAAGAATATCATAACTGGCCACCGAGGGGCCCTGGGGGGACGGGGACGGTGGATTTCGGAAGAACGTTCGCACCCCCTCAAGTTTTTAAAATAAGAAAATTTCGGTGGAGCGTGATATTTTTAAAATAAGAACCACTTTCGTGGCATATTCCGTTGAGAGAGATTTTAAAATAAGAATAGTTTCGCGAAACCCCCCGTGCCCGGCCCCTTCGTCTGGAGTTTGAAATAAGAATTTGGGGGCCAGATTCGGGTGGCTCGGGCATATTCGGTGGGTGTTGGGTAGTCTTGATGAGGATCGGAGGTTTTTCGTACGATTTCGTTAGCTTCTTGTGGGGCCGTTGACCGGCGGAGTCGATACTTCGACGAATGTTTATAGTAATTAGATCGAAGCGACTTTGTTGGTTTTATTTCACTAAAGAAATTGACTTTGATAGTGAAAGATAGCTAGAGTGATTCAGGAAATAGGAGCTAATGAAATTTCAGTTAGTACGGAGTCTCGTTGAATGAGGCGGACCTATTGATTTAATCTTTAACCAGTACGAGGGGAGGTTTAAACTTTTGTTAAAATTATAAGTAAGGAAAAATAAGTAAAATCTAAGATAAGTAAAAGTCTATTACTTTTACTTATACACTCTAACGTCCCAGTTTATTGATGAACTTTCTTATTTATATATTAGGTGTTTATGACAATTAAAAAAAAAAATTCATATCATAATTAAAACACTCTCAGGTATTTCAACTCCACTGCTATAACTCGTAACAACTAGCTAATGCCCGCAGCTTCGCCCGCGTGTAAAGTAGCACTTGAGAGCAGTAGTATCGCGTGTAGAGTAACATTTTGAGATTTTTTTGACAAACAATTTTATTATTTTTCCATATAATGTATCCTATGTTACTTCTAATACCTCCAAGAATATGTGTACAAAGTTTCATGAGATTTCGGTTCAGTAGATTTCGCGTGAAAGCGAAACTAACAAACTTAATTTCACATTATTGATTCTATATAAATATATTTACTCGTACGGTTACAATTCGGTTCCTCTCATTGCTCGGTTGTACATTTACGGATGGAACTGTACCAAGTACCAAATAGTATTCACGATTGGCACTGGCACAAAAGCCTAAGTATTTATTCTTTAAAAAAATATAAATAGAAATATTTACAACGCGTGGTGTTAACTTGTGGTTTGAAAATCGAATCTCATATGAACCGTATGTTATGTACAATTTTTTTTCTGCAAGTAACTTTTTCCTGTTTATACCATTTCGAATAAAAGATAATAATAATTTTGTATTTTTTTAAATATCTTCTATTAGAAAAAAATGTATCGAAAAAGGCTTATTTAAATTTATTTAGATATTTTTTTAATTGCATCTTTCTTATTTTAAATTTGAATTTATTCTAGGGTTGTCGCACGTGTGCCATGGCGGAGTGCTCATTCGCGCGCTGCCAGCAGGAACGACGCGCGATTCGTAAGGAACTGCAACGCTGGACAAAAAACATGGTGTACATCATGGGTAAGTAACTTTTCTTTATTTACTAGTGGTTCTGTGAACCGTAGACTTCGGAGTAAATTGAGAAAAAGGCTAAACACTCTTTTGGTTAATGTGTTAATTATGGGATCATTTCCTCTCCCCTGCCTCCCCCCGATCTAAAACCACCTCGCTAAAAGTTTTTGGCTATATCAAGGATTGTCTATGCCAAGTTGCATGTAAATCCGATGAAAAATGCGATATGTAGACTGAATGTACGGACGAACAGTCGGACATCGATAACATTTTTCCAGTACCAGTGGACTTAAAAGGGAGAATTTCGTCGGCTCGCTCCGCTCGCCTCCTCAGTCAATTATTACACTTTTGTTTTGAAGTTTCTGAATTTAATGACTATTATGGAAATTAGTTTGACTAGTTGCCATATTAATATTTCTGTACAAAAGTTACTCTTGAGAACAAAAACTAAATAATTTTCTGAATTCACATGCAAAATGCAGTGAAAATATGTTTTTTTTACTCTAAAACCATTTACTTTTGCTCTTAAAGTTTAAAATAGTACCACAAAGTTGGTAAAACTCTGACGTATATCTAAAAATACCCGTGAAGTAAGGTTGCCTGATCAAAATTAAAATATCCGCACTAATGTAATTATTTGCCCAGCAGGCTGAACGTTGAAAGGACGGCTGTCATTCCCAATAATGCCGATTATCAAAAAGCTTCTGATTATTGCTCCTAGTAACCAAAAAGTGGACACTGGGCTCCAAATTTAGTTATATGAAGAGAGAAGAAGTGATGTAAATAAAGTTTTCAAATAAAGTTTGGTAGTGTGTAGTGACGGGGATGACACATGTCTATTTTGAATTGGACATTATGTGTTCAAATTAAGAGAACGAATTTAAGGCGCTAAGTGTGTGTCTTGGGTTTTTGGTTTACCAGTGGTCTAGGTCTGTCAATTTATTATACACGGCTTTGCACGTGACATATTTCGACCTCCCATCGCACCTATTTAATCCCGCGCTTATAAATTGTACAATAATGCATAAAAAATTGCCCGATTTCTCGACATTTGTGACTACTGCTCCGCTCTCAACAAACAAACTAACTCTTCAGCTTTATAATATTAGTATAGAAGGATAGATAATAGGTACTCTTTTCTATGTTACTTCTTCTGTAAAATATAAAAATACAAGAAAGACCAATATAATTACAGAATTACCCCCAAATTCCGGTAAATTCATATCTGTGGCAACCTGTTACACGCAATACGTTGATGCACATATTGCACCAAGTGTGTGGTCACTGAAATTTTGTGCAAGTTCTATGATTCTGTTTGTTTGTTTGTTTAGGCTTTATTGCAATACCAGTTTCGTTTAGGATGCCAAAGTATTGTGAAAGCTTGAGTTGGAGTTTTGAGAGAGTGGAAAGCTATTTTAATTATATATACTGTCGGATTTATCTCTTGGTTATAAAGGGTTAGTATTTCTAGGTATTGAAACTGATAGGAGATTGAAAATACGGTATTAAAGTAACTTTAAGTAATATAAAGTTACGCTGAAACTTACTTACTAATTAATGATCATACTTACATACATATTGTCACGCATTTATCCCCGAAAGGGTAGGCAGAAGCATATTAAACGTCAACATTTCACCATATGCATTTTGTTCTACGTAACAGGTGGTGAGCCCATTGGCGTGTTGAAATGGACAGGCGCAGTCTGCGGCGATCTGCGACGTGCCTTCCGAAGTACAGAATTGCTCGCAAATGTAAATGCCACAAAGTGGTTACCCATCCAAGGACCAGCCATAGCGAAAGTTGCTTAACGCAGTGATCGTTGACAGAACACTGAGTCCGCTGGTCCACGAGCGCTTCACAAGTGCTTAATGATCTCATCAAATTAATCTTTCCAGTGCTTTAGTGGTTACTATACTACTTTTAAATAATAAGATAAGTGCTTATAATTCTAACCACCCAAGGCTAAACATGAAGGCAGAGGTTCTATATGCAGAAGTATTTTAAAACAGGGGTGCATATAAAAATGTTTGTGATTATATATATTTGGGCGCACCACAGATAAGACTAGACTAGCTATCTAATATTGCACGTGTGTATAGAGACTAAGTGCGATGCAATGTGCCTTCTACAATGGTACCAAACGCACAGAAATGCGTGGTAGATTTCCAGTAAAATGAAAATGTAGGTAGGTACTCCTAAAAACCATTAATAAAATTTCCAGGTAGAAACCTACTTACTGAATTTGATACCAAAATCAGTGCTAGAAAAAATAAAGAAATAAAAATATTGTGAAAATATGTAGAGCATTGATTTTGGATGCGCAAATTAGGTAAATTACAAGCATCCTTTCGAAAACGAGGTTGTCTTTTCAAAATTTAATGATTTACGAACAAATCAACATGTTACAGACCGGAACTTAATACTTGGTATCACTAAAATGTTTTATCGGAATCTAAAACTAAATGCTAGTGATACCGTTTGAGACCATTGTGGAGAGGTGCACCGACAACAGTAGAGCGCATGCGCCCTTGTGTCTCACCATCAAACAACCTGTTGCAACTGGTCCGGCGTGCACTAATGCAACTTCTCTCCCGCAATCACCAGCTAAATTATTCAATTCCAAGTCTTTAACTATTAATACCGGTTCATAAACCTCAAAATAATATTTCAAAATTCGAACTTCAAGTGCACGTGATATTCAAATTTCAAAATTAAACTGTCGAAATACATAATTTAAATTTAGAACGAACGTCTTGTAAGTGCGTCGCGTCTTGAGACTAAGACGTAGTGAAGTGCTAAGTGAGTTGGAAAATAGGTGCTTTTTAATATTAATTTATTCAACCGTTAAATATTTCGCCAGATTTGTAAATATCGTTGTTAATCGTGTAGACTTTTTAACAGTTAGAAAAGTTGGACAAAAAGTTGATTGAAGTTGATTGTGTAAACCGAATTTCGGTTTCGGGATTCTAATTCGGTTGTGCGGCGTAATTGCAGCAGCTGGCTAAAGTTTTGCGGCGCCTGAAAACGAGAAGTTGGCATTCCCCAGCAACAAGTGTTCGTCTGATGCCTTTCCCGGTAAATGTGCCACTGTTAAGAGTTTGCATGCCCGTTGCACCGGGATTACGTTGCTATATTTCCAGTCCCATGAATTGAGAATTTTCGTTTTTCTTATTTGTTGATTTGCAGCTAATGTCGATTTAACCCGTACGATGTATTGTTTGCTTGTTTGTAATTTTTAAAGCATTTAAGTGTTGCTTAAGTTTTGATTACTTTTGCACTTTTCTGGAAGAGGGTGGGGCGTTCTTTTGTTTTAGATGGCAGCCTACGTCACTCGCCATCTTAGGTCGACAAAAAAGTGTCATGGCGTCTAGAGAGAAGTTTTTTGTTCTAGTTTCCGAAGTTGGTACCTAAATGTCTTCTGGTTATGTAATTTTTCTATAAATTGCTTTGATCTTCAATCGCCTGTTGCTGCAACACATTTTGGAAGGTCAACTTGTGTTACTGTACAAATAGAAGTAGTTTTTGCTGTATAAAATTTTCCTCTTATCAGGACGGGTTTCTTGTATATCGAACGTACTTAAGTCTAAATAAGGATAAATAATTGCCAACTAGTTTGTTTCTATGATGGTTTATAGTCTAATTACTCGCTGTGTGTTATATTACTATTAATTATGATAATTGACAAAGTACTTACTTTATCTATAATATGTATTTAGAAATATATAAGTATGTTTATCACTTATCTGGTTACCATAATACAAGCTCTGCTTAGTTTGGAATCAGATGGCGTTGTGTGCGTTGTCCTAAAAGATATTTATTTTTTACTTATTGCATGATTATAGATTTTTCAAAATCTTCCTGAAACGATAGTATTAATTAACGACACCGATTTCTGACAAAATTGATTTGCTGAAAGTTTTAGGCCTAAGGCCGTAAAGTAAATAAAAATTACAAATCAAATTCAAAAATCTTGTCTTGGTAATTTTAACAACGGTTTATTCTAACACGCTATATCACTGACGGGGTAGTCAGAGAAGACAGCTCGCCATATTATATTATAATACAACTCGTTATATTATATGACAAGAACTACTATATTTATGATATGTCGGGTCTTATTCGCGTCGTATATTATTAGATACAAAGCCTACCAATAACTTCTCGACGTTTCGACCGGATTATACCAGCCGTGGTCACGGGTTGACCGAATAAGAATATCAGCAATATGAGTGACAATCGCGAAAGTTTAAAAACATTAAGAACTACTATTTCAGAAATCGTGCATTTTAAAAGGACAACATGTGTCACCGATTGAATATCTGAAGTAATATCTATATAGACAAATATCTAAACTTAAATTTCGAAATCTGTTAAAATAACTGTTTTGCGTACGTTACGATATTGCTGTTTCATCTCATTTGCGAATCGTTATTTCATTTAATAAATATTTCGGTTGTATCTGACAAGTCCTCACGGTTCAATACCCGAACTACGTGGGTTTTGGCTGCCGGCGACAGACGTGGGTTCGAATTGAGGAAAATATATAATTTATTCATGAGTAATTGGCATATTGACAATATATTTTTTGGATAGATTTATTTAGACGTCGTTTTTTATTTATAACGCTTCAATAGTACACATTTTTATTTGATAATAAGCTATAACTAGCTCAACGTTTATTATATTTTATTAAACACTATACAGATTACAACTATTACTTACAACCTACAACTTAGTAATAAACCCCACACATAAACAAAAACGAGAACAATTTCTCTAAATGTTAAGCTTCTTTTGATACAGTTAGTCTCGTGATGGGTGACCGTTTTTGGCATTTTCATTTACCAGCGCTTTCGAGCTTCGGAAGGAACGTTAAGTTATTGGCCCCGGTTACCAGTAACATGGTAGTCGTTAAACTTACACAATAACTTTAGAGCTTCTGCGATTTGAAAGTTTGTCTGTCCATTTATCAGTCAGTATCTATCTATTTCTAAGCAACCATTAGAGATAGAGACAAAAGCTTTGCGGCAATCGATTAAGGACACCATGAATACGTTCATAGACTATTTTGAAGTTACCAACACTTCTGGTTTTGAAATTAGTTTCGGTTTAGAAATCGTCTGATTTCTTCGCTACGATAGTGAAGAGCGCGTTACATAATACATATTGTCACGCCTTTATCCCTGAAGGGGTAGGCAGAGGCATAATATATGTCTACATTTCACTGTATGCATTTCTGTGCCACGTAACAGGTGGTGAGCCCATTGCCGTGTTAAAATGGACAAGAGCGCGTTGCTTCTTATTATTATCAAAACTTACTCTTTTTTTAATTTGTATCGTAAAAAGGAGGCCATTTTGACCTTTTCTAGAGTTCATGCTGTTCTACTGCCAGAAATCACAACAAATCTTTTCAGTGGCTTTTCTTTCCCTTCTATCTGCCGGAAGTCCCGGGTGAACTCTCGAAAGAATAGCCCCAGCGCTCCCGATAGACATTGTCCACTAACACAACGCCATGTGATGCCAAACTAAACAGAGCAAGTACTATGCTAACCAGATAACTTATAAACATACTTTTATATTTCTGAATTCATACATATTATAGATAAATAACCCCCAGACACAGAATAAACCATCGTGCTACGATCGAACCTACGGCCTCTTGCGTAGCACGACAGAGACGATCAATTTCAAAATTCAAAAGTCTATGTAGGATTCGAGTGTTATATATATCGCTTCTTTGGGGGTAGGTTCGGATGTTATACTACTTCCTTGAGGGGGTTAAGGGCTTACGTGTAGCTGTCACCTCACGCCACGTCACCGTCCAGGACCTGGTTCTGTTTTCCTTTCAGTTTTTTACCTAGATAGAGTTATTTTCTTTCCCCACATCGAAATTGATTAGCAGATAAGAGGAGGTCTCCTCTTATCTTCCGATTATACTAGACGGCCTATGGCCTTCCGATTACACTAGACGGCTATGATGGCCTTCTGACGTTGTCCTTTCATGAAGTTTCCTATTAATTTTGATTACATTTTATTTGTAGAAATGTGTGAATAGTCGACCATCCCATAAATATGAGGGTATTTATACTAAGGTAGAAAACAGAGTACTGATGTAAAATATAATTACTATTGTTATATGTCAAAACGGCCATCATAGCGTGCCGCTAGTATAATTTCGATGTGGGTTGTAAGACTGGGACTTTACCAAGTTCAAGTTCGGTGTAACTTTTCTGGTCTGGATCATTGCTGGAAAGAAATCCTGGGTTACAGGAGTAACAGCAAGAATAGTGCGGGTAGAAATGGGAACTATTTTCTCTCACACTTCAATTGCTGTAGATAAAAGGCAGATGGAGTTAGCTAGACATAGACATATTGTCATGCCCTTATCCTTGAAATAAAATAAAATAAATAAAATAAAAATATCTTTATTTTGCATAGACCATTTTAACGGCGCTTACAAAATGTCATACACTATTTAAAATATTTAAAGCGACCAGGGCCGCATATATGTTAGAAATATTAAAAATATTGTTAGACACTTTTTACACAGCGCCATCTAGCCCAAACTAAGCTATAAGCTTGTAATATGGGATCTAGACAACTTATATTTATATTAATTACAACTTATATTATTTGCTAAATTTTTAATATAGTGGAAAAAGAGAATTTGATTCGAGACAGGGATTGAACCTGTGACCTTTGCCTAACCAGTGCAATGTTCTAGCCACCTGAACTACCCGAACCGTATCGAATCAAGTTGAAATTCTCCACCATATTTATATTGTCATTTTAAGAGTATGACCATTTTAAGAGTATGCCACTTTATTAAAAAAAAAACTTATATATATTATGTGCATATATAATAATAATTATAGGAAACACCCAAACTCCGAAACAAACATTTGTGGATCACACAAATACGAGTATTTGTTCCGACCCGGGAATTGAACCCGGGACCTCATGCGTGGCAGTCGCATACACTTGCACTGATGTTAGCTAATTTTCGTATTTTACAAGCTATTTATTAATTTACAATAGTTTCAATGTAATGTTTGTTCGAGCGTAGTATAGAAATTTAATTTTTAAGCAGTCTGAAATATTGTAATCACGTTTAGTTTGGATATCAAAGCATGGTAAGTTGTGGGAAGTCATTCAAAATCCAACATACCTAGTGGAAAGCCCAATTTTGAGGACTATACTACAACAAACATGATGGCCGTTTGACATATTTTAATAATGCAAAAAAAAAGATTTTTATTAAATAAAATACCGTACGTAGTTACTTTTAAATATTTTTTAGGCATACTATATTTAGGGTATTTTTTATTAATATAAATCTGAAATATATTATTTTCCTGAGACGGAATGTGAAATTAACGGTCATCACATAGTCTGCCGCTAGTGTCGTTATTTTTAAAGTACGCAACAATATGGTTATTAAATTAAAGTGCTTGCTGAGAATAACTCAATAAATAAAGTGACGTCATTTTCAATCTAATATGGCAGACTACAGAAGAATCGAAACTTGTAATTCATTTTGCAGTTTTTAAAGTTTAAAGTATTCGGATAACCAGACGTGCGTGTATGAAGCGATTGATGAATCTACAAAAAGCGAAAGAAGTGTGCATGGATCGCGAAGCCTGGCGATCTGTCCTCCCTGACTACCCCGTAAGGGATACAGCATGAAGATAGTTAGTTAGTTTTTTAACGATTAATTTATTTATTCTACTATAAATGTCTCGAACTAACTGTCATTCCGTGCCTAGTGTCTACATTTGTATATAAACCCGGAAAACTAAATCTGCCCAGCTTAGATAAATGGTTTATATTAAACAGGAATGGCAGTGCAAATTAGTTCTTATTTAATTAACTAGTTACTATTAATTTATGTGTTGATTCAAGTAATTCTATCTATCTATCTTCACGCTGCATCCCTTACGGGGTAGTCAAAGAGGACAGATCGCCAGGCATCGCGATTCATGCATACTTCTTTTGCTTCCTGCAGATTCATTAATCGTTTCATACATGCACGTCTGGGTATCCGAATACTTTAAACTTTAAAAACTGCATAATGAATTACAAGTTTCGATTCTTCTGTAGTCTGCCATATTAGATTGAAAATGACGTCACTTTATTTATTGAGTTATTCTCAGCAAGCACTTTAATTTAATAACCATATTGTTGCGTACTTTCCCTTAAAAAAAACCCTTAGAAAAGTCGTATAAAACGGCTCAGTCTGTCCGTCAGTTTGTACCTATCGATCTCTCAGGAACCATCAGAGACAGAGACAAACGATTTGCAGCATTATATTCAGGACACCATGAATACGTATTACATACGTACACGATTCTGAAGTTTCTACCACTTTTGGTTTAGAAACTGATTTCGGTTTAAAAGTCGTCTGATTCCTTCGCTGCAATAATGACTAATAAAGGGCGCGATGCTTGTTTTTTTTTCTTTGCTTATTTATATTATTTAGTAGTTGCATCGTTATAAATAGAGTGTTTAAAGTAACCCCAACAACTTCTTGACTTTCCATGAAACGCACACAATACCTCTAAACACATCATCCACACAAAGGAAGCTTTAATGGACTCTTTTAAAAGAATAACTCCATTATAAGAACAAAAATATGTGACATCACAGACGTGTGACGTCATAAGCTTACTCACAATAATTAATTTCAATAGGGATGTTATTTTCTACCGTGTTTATTAAACTAATAAATCCATAAATTTATTTTGTCTTCATCTTAGTGCATTTCCAGTTGCTTTTATGCACTAACTGGATTAGAAGCCTGAGTTGCACTATTATTTGGCTGCTAGGAACAGCTATCATTTGCTTTTGATTTTTTGGTATTGTAAGGAATGACTACCTTCTGACTACCCAACTCCGTACGTCGTGGCCTAGTCTGTTAGTCTGCAGGTGCACCAGGTCACTAGAGCTTCCGTAGATCTTGTTAGGTTCCTTTACACCCAAATCCATCAATTAATACATCATAGGAAACATTTAGACCTTTTGGAGAGTAATCTAGAACTGATATCAACTAGAGGGAAAGAGAAGAATAAAATTATGTAGATTTTTCAAAGCAACCTTTGTTTTCCCAAACGTCTACGTATGGGCACAGAATAAGTAATAGTACTACGTATGGTATGGGGGTACTGGTATGGGGTTCTTTAATAGGGGTTTTTGAAAGGTCTATAGATACTGCTATAATAAATAGATGATATTGACTCCTTCCCATTGGAAAGGCCGTAGGGTAGGCTGGTCTAGGAGTACGCACTTAAGATTCAAACTGTTCTAAATTAAAAATAAACAATTTTAGGACATGATCTTAACTTTTATTTTGTACCTAGTAGTCACATCTAGTCATAAAGTAATATAATATGCAACGAAAATTTGCCGTATCTTTGCAAAAATAATAAAATAACACAAGTGAGAATTGCTTACCGGAAGAGCTAATTGGTCTCTTATCCACGCAAGTGAGTTTGTAAGAGTACGCAGGAAAAATATCTCTAAGTTCGTGTTTCCTTACGTGCAGAAGTCACAAATGAAAATATTTTGACCTTCATAGCTGGCTTCATGTCACCACTTCTGGCATTTGGAACATCCAATCCAGTCGTCTTTAAGGGGGCATGCGTATACACATGGCAGACATTTCCGTAATTTCTTTTAGGATGCCGTCTCTGGAACTTGGAAAGGTTTTTTAGATCGTTTAGTATTTGGTATTTCAATAGTTTTAGTTTTTTTCTTGGATTGGTTTTGGTTTGGTTGCGGTGGTGTGTTTTGAAGCTGAACCCAGCTGAAACTTGTTTTTCTTATACAACTGAGGTGGCAGACAAACACATGTCACCGTAGCCTATGGACGTTTGCAACATCAGAGGTGCAGTACTCGCACTGCCTAGTTCAGTCAGAGTCCACAAATAAATTATATCACGTTAATGAATTATAACGAATTATTTGCCAAAAAAACCATACTGAACACGTAACAACTGGTCTAGGTACCTATCCACTTGTTGCCTTTGACCCAGATAGAATTAGAGAAATTAGAAACTTAGACGGCAATTCTTCGAACTATTCCGAAATGATAACCTGTTTTTTTAAATTTCGGTTCTGAAGTGAAGGTTTTGAAAGCAAACAAGGGCTTGGCAGCAGGATAAGATGATAACTTTTAAAAGAATATAGGGAGTTCATCTTCAAGGTGATTATTGGACTCTTTAGGCGCACGTAATTATGGTTTACAGAAATAACCAGAACCAGAAAACGTTACACCGAGATCAAACTCGGGTAAAATCTCAGAAGAAGTTAGAATGTCTTGGAACACGCATCGAAATTAAACAGAAGATAAATTGAGGAAATCAGAAAAAGACAGTAACGCACGTAACCAGGAATATCTGTCACGTCACCAATATTTCAGAGATGAAAGAAGTCTAATAGTAATAATATATTAAAAGTACTCGGATAACCAGACGTGTATGTATAAAGCGATTAATGATTCTATAGGAAGCGAAAGAAGTATGCATGAATCGGGATGCCTGGCGATCTGTCCTCTCTGACTACCCTGTCAGGGATACAGCGTGAAGATAGTTATATAATGTATTTATGTTTTTAAATGTTCGCGTTTTTCATACATATTTATATTGATAGGTATATTTCGGGTCTTATTCGCGACTTTACTATACGAAATATAAATATATAAGAACAATACCAATATGTTTTTTTTTAAATCCTAACGACAACAATTTAAACAATAAAATTAAATATGCTGCGAAATGTAAAAGAAATCTTTTACAGTAGGTAGCCACAACCTGCGTCTGTTCATTTCAACACGGCAATGGGCTCACCACCTATTACGTGGGACAGGAATCCACACGGTGAAAAGTGGGCGTATAATATGCCTCTGCCACCCCTTCGGGGATAAGGCGTGATGGATATTTATTTTATTTTTTATTTTTAAGTTATCATAAGCGTAACTGATTTATCTAAAAAGAGCTTATCTTAGACCCAATTGATAGTGCATTCCACCAGCCCATAAAGTGTACTGACTTCAATCTTAATAAAATAAATAAATAAATATCGTTGGCACAACTCACACAACGCCATCTGATTCCAAACTAAACAGAGCTCTATAGTAACAAGATAACTGATAAACATACTAATATATTTCTAAATACATACATTTTATAAACATTATGCACAGAATAAACCTTCGTGCTCGTCACACAAAGTTTTTCCTGGGAATCAAACCCACGACCTCTTGCGTAGCAGTCGGATACACTCCCACCGCGCATCCGAAGCGTATTATCAAATAATCCTTGATGTTATTTTTTTTCCTAAATAACCGTTTCAGATGGTTTCAGGCATTTGAAAAACGTATTAAGTATCACCAAATAACACCAGAATAACACTGAACTATTGATAAGATTTTATTATCGAAATATGTCTAAACTCTAAGTGGTTATAATCTTTATCAGTATCTTAACCATTTCGTCCATTGGTTAGGCAATAAACGAAATTTTATGAAACATTTTACACTGTACACGCAAATGGAAACCCTATTTTGATATACTTAAAACAAAATATTGAAATCCTTTCCGAAACTAATTTTCTACGTTCATCATCGTAACAGCGCCATCTCTACGAATTCCTACAAAATTTTTCACTGAACCATTTTCTTATAAGAACTACACACACAATTGCATTCTCTATGCACCGAACGCACACTAGTACAATGTTCTATAGAATCGAACGCACCCACACGCTGAAGAAAAAAACGATAAAAAAGTGCACACAAACTCAACTAATGTTGCACACACTAGAAAAGGCTAGATGATGCAGTAGAAAAAAATGTATAAATTTAAATTTAGAACTCAGTTTTTTACTTTTATTTGACTTTCTGATAAATATTCTACTTTGATTGATACGAAGTAAAGTTTAACTGAAATCTACAAGGTTCATACAAGCGTGGACATTCACACAAAGCTGAATGCAGATACGACATTGCACCCTGTCTGTGTAGTAGTGAGTGTAGTGCGACTGGCTAATCTTGAGCGTTATTTCCGATTGAGAGGACAAACAGTGCTAACGATTTTTGTATTTCTACATGCAGTCAAAAACATAAGAGTACGAATCTTGTAGTGTCATTATCGAGTCAAACTGTAATGATTGTTTTTTTCATATGATAATAATTTCATAAAATAATAATGTGAAACTTACATAAACCACAATAACGAAAACTGTGGTATAAAAATAGTCAGTTACTTATGGAAAATATAATAAATAGGTTTGTTATTTTGTTCAGTACGTAGTTGACAGCGCATCGAGTATCAAGACTGGTCGAGTCGTCGGTCGCAGTATAATATACAAGGTAATGGCTAAGTACGCACGCCGTCTAGTACGGTGTGCGCGCTCAGTGCAGTCCCGCCTTTGCACAATCCGTGGAGCGTCGCATTTCCGTTCCCGACACACTACAGGACCAGAACACGCGACATAACCACTAAAAACCTCCAAAATATAAACAACCCAAATAAAAAAAATATTTTGACCACAGACTTTATTAAATTTTACAATAAAAAAATATTCATATCATTCACATACTTAGTGGTTTATAATAAGAGAAATATTTTGGGATTTAGTGAGATTTTTCCGAATATTTCATCGTAAATTTAGTGCGGTTATCTTTGCGCTGCGATGCAAGACACATATCAAATGGAAACTTAGGACCCGAACTATATTTTTTATTTAATATTAAAAAAATAAATAAAAGGAATATTTTTGTGTACAGTGACTGTCGTGATGTGTTACGGTATATTATGCAGTGACAGTGTAATCGCTGTGAAATACGGCTGAATTGATTTGTGATTCTATGTCGAGGTGACGCCGATTTGTTATTGAAACTTTTTCTTTTTTGTTTACAAAAATTACTACCCAAGTGTCAAACTGGACGGAAGAGGAACCGGCCCCCTCTGACGTATGTAAGTACTTAGGTTTACTTATTAAAGTTATAACTTAGTACATTTTTCAAAGTCAATGTGTGCCCTTAATCTTGCATTCTCCTTGACTTAGCTGCGTAAGTGTGTGCGTGTAATGCATAAATATGTAAAAAGCACGCGTAACTGTTGTGGTGTGCGTAGGGTTCACGCACATTTTTTTGTGTTTTCTTACGAGCCCCCCACCACTCGCCCCACCTATACTCGTTATCGTTTATCTGTCCCACTCTTTTTCTATGACTACGCCGTTTTACGTTGATGCATGGGTATGTGCGTGAGCTTCGGGTGTGTGCGTTAATAAATTGCAACCTATATTTTGATCGAAGGCCAATGACGGCATAGAGAAAACGATTCTATTTTCAAATTTCTTAGTAGTCCCTCTTTTGAACGCTTATCAAATAAGTTTTTAATGGTTTTACATACTTAATTTGAATTCGGAACTTTAAGAAAAAATTTTAGCAGAAAATTAAAAGAAAAATGTTAGATTTTTTTTTTATAATGAATATAATTATTTTAATTTAAAAATATAACAGCCAACGTAATTAACCTTTTTCATACAGTTTATTGGGATTTAAATTGATTTGTAACAAGTGCTACGAGGCTCTACGCCGAATCGTAGGCTAAAATAAGCCGTCGGTACTTTTGACATAGGCCATAAACTTTTGGTTTTAAATGTAACTTTTACAATACTTTTTGAGAACTTTTTAACTTAAATTAGCAACTGAACTCTTTTTGTACACAAATTTATTTTAAGAAAAAGTTTTTTATTAACGGGTTTTTAATCAACAAAGGCCGAGCTGTGAAACTCCAAATTAATAATTTGTTTATTCACAATAATACGAAATAATATTATACCTACATTTTGTCAAATATTGGTTATCAGTGGTTTAAATTTGTACATAAGGTAAATTGTATGTTTTATCCTCAAATGTTTGCCCAAAAATAATGGTTTGGTAACTAATTAACTTTATCGTGTAGCCAATTCAGATGACCTTAAATGTCCTTGTTATTGAGAGACTTTGTAATACATTTCTTTTTTATGTCCCAAATTTGAGAGGCATTTAAATAGAATGATAATAAATACAAAAAAACATTTTTATACAGCAACCCAATTTAAGCTAATATAAACATGTACTTTGCTATCTAGACAACTACATACGTACGTATTTCTATGGATATATACTGTAAGATATTTGAGAGACACTCTGTGGGACATTTTTTTTAAACAGCGCCATCTAGCCTAAGTAAAGCTTACATGCTTGAGCTGTAAGATCTAGGTAACTCATAAATATACTGATATATTTATACATAGAAACCATTAAATACTGATACATTTACGTTATCAAGAACCTGATACCTGAACAACAGCAGTCGCATACACTACCGATGCATCACCGAGGCATTTATATCTATTGGTTGCCTATTGGCCTAAATTGGACTAAATAAAAAAAATGCTTTGTGCACTTCTTCTCTACATAATTAAATAAATAAATAAATATCCATCACGCCTTATCCCCGAAGGGGTGGCAGAGGCATATTATATGCCCACTTTTCACCGTGTGGATTCCTGTCCCACGTAATAGGTGGTGAGCCCATTGCCGTGTTGAAATAGACAGACGCAGGCTGTGGCTACCTGCTGTTGAAATTTTTAAAGCCGCCTATAAGGCCTTCAACTAGGCTTAACGACTGCCATTTTACTGGCAACCGGGACCAACGGCTTAACGTGCCTTCCGAAGCACGGAAACGCTCGCAAATGTAAATGCCACAAAGTGGTCACCCATCCGACGACCAGCCATAGTGAAAGTTGCGTACCTCAGTGATCGTTTACCGAACACTGAGACCGCGGGGCCAAGAGCGCTTCTCTACATAATTCTACATAATTCAAATGCAAATTTCCTAAAAAAGCGTACAAAATTTTCGCTTCACGTATTAATTATTTAGATTTGTGTATTATCATGTGACCAGGAAGCAATATAATATGTAAAATATATTGTTTATAAATGTGGTCTGTAATGCAGTGACCTACATATAATTTTATCGATAAATTCCTTTTATAAACATACCTATAGGCATTGCATCATTTAGACTGTTGCATTGCATATTTAAATACAATCGTTAAGGTTTTGGCTGTGATCCCGGGTTGAATGAAGTTTTGATTTTAAATTCAATAAATAAGGTTGTCCATTTTGATTTTTTTTTATGGCGAGTAGCCTATTGTCAACGCAAACACTTTCAAATTGTTTTAAGGCAATTGATTGGAGTTTTAATCATTGGTAACGATTTTTCATGAATTTAGTTAGGTATTTTTCTGGAACATATGTGCCTAGTACATTTTATTTTATTAGTATATTTTTGATCTTAAACTATAGATCTTAATCTATAGTTTAAGATCAAAAATATAATAAAAAGAGATAGTATCAGGGTTAACGTACTAAGGTATATGGTCACTTTAAATATATTATTCTTTCTTTAGTTTTAGTGTATGACATTTTGTAAGCGCCGTTGAAATGGTCTATGCAAAATAAAGATATTTTTTTATTTTTTTTTATTTAATTAGGTACCTACACAATGTTTATCAATGTGCTAAAATTAAAGTAATTTGATAAAAAACTGTTAATAAATACTATATTATTTTGAAAAGAAAACTAAGTAATGGAAGGAAACTGGATTTTCTTTACGAATATTTTGTATATTATGTATACCTATAGTTAATAAGAGCTAGGCTTTTAGGTATAGTTTTAGTACCTACCTAAACCATACTCCTTCTATATATCTCAGCTTGAGCTTTGTAGGTTTGATTCAACGCGCCAATTTTAGGAACTACTAATTTAAATTAATAATATATTTTTGTGTTGGATAGCCCATTTATCAGGATATCTATAATGTTATATATCATCACGGTACTACCTTGGAGTGTGGAGCAATAATCATAAATGTCAATTAATCGGATAAATTTCCATACATTATTGTATACTAATTAATTACGGGTTTTATGAGAATGGTGCTATAGCTGTTTGAAGTATGTATGGCACAACTAGTAATAAACAAGTATCAATTTTTTAAATAGGTATTCACAATTATATTTCATCACGATTCATTATTAAAAGTTCAAGTACGCGCCCTTCAATTGGAACTGCAGTCCTTGTACGCGCGCTCGGCCAAGGCGGCCTGCGCCGGCGACTGTCAATGTTACTACGGTATAACTAGTTGATCGCCGCCATATTGGATCGCGGCTACGCATGCTTGATGTCTTATTATGTGAACTTTGTAAAGATGTTTAAATATGATGATGCTTTTGATAATTTATTGCTTTTAAAAAACAACAAACTTAAAAAAATGTTGCTCACATTATTTTTCATTATGTGTAAATATATCCTAAATACAATAGATATATTCACAACGGAATTTTGAGAATTAGGCCATCTGAGCCTAAACCATCCTATCGGTTAGCAAGGTATGTGTTTTGAAAAAAAAATAAATAACCTTCCACGTGGTCCGCGATGAAAGCTAAAAGTAAATGCTTCAGGGAAATCTTTAGGCATATAAGAAGGTACCTATAATACACAAATTAACATTTCAAATTCGCTTCAGTATTTTTAAGTTTTATTTATTATCATTATATTGATAATAACTAGCTGATTTCCGAAGCTTCGCCTGCGTGGTGTAGTTATCCTATTCGAGATTACGTAACGAACCCAAAATTTTTTGAAAATAAAAAATAGCCTATGTTACTCACTAAGAATGCAGCTTTCTAATGGTGAAAGTATTTTTAAAATTGGTCCAGTAGTTTCTTAGCCTATTTATTATAAACAAACTTACAAATCTTTCCATCTTATAATATTAGTATAGATTAAGTAAGGGATTATACTGTGTTTATCATTTTACCTTATACTTAGACGATAAATATATATATATATATATATATATATATATATATATATATATATATATATATATATATATATATATACTTAGTTTTAAACAAAACAAGTATTTTATAAACGCTGAACAAAAATCAATAGAAAAAATATAAGCCAGAAACGAGAAAACACAGTAAAAAAAAGTTTATTAAAATTTTACCAAGCTATCTAGGTAGCCATGTCTAGAATTATGCAAGCGCCTTATTGTGGACGTGGCACTGAGTGGTTAGGTGCGCCGGCGCCGCGGCCAAGGCGAAAGTCTCACGATCTATGCACGAACTTGTGTAAATTCAAATTGGTTTTGAAATTGTTGATAGATGGAATGACGTTTTTTTAAATACTTTTTTTTTCAAATTTGTGTGCCATCTATGTCAATATGTACCAAAACTTTCTTCTTTATCGAAGTGTATTGACTTCAGAGTTGCTTCCAAACCTTATCTAGATTTGGAGCCTGGGGTTATTTGACTAATAAGAAAAGCTTTTCGGTATTAGGAGCTCCTAGTAGCCAAATGGAAGTTGATCCCAGGTTCCAAATCCTGGTAGAGTTTGAAAGCAACTGGGAGATAAGATAAAGAACATTTTAAAAAAAAATTAGAAACATACAGATTAAAATTAACCTTCTTTTTAAAAAAAATTATTTGAAAGCAAGAAGCGGTCTGAATAATCGGTTATCTGGCGTGTTGTAATCTAAACTCAATTAAACCTGTAGGGCAACTAAACTAGTATTATATACCTATCTATTACTATGTAACTGCCGAGTACTTAGTCAAAACAACGACAATGTATTTACGTCAATGCATCTTAATGTACGAATTAGTATCGCTGAATATATTTATTATGAGACTTGCCTACTGAAAACATGATGTATCTAATTCCACGTTTATGAAATAATTTCATGATCTTACCGAATATTTTGATCACATGATAAGATACAGTTTTCTGTAATTTTCTTATACTCCTGACCATAGACAGATAGAAGTGTAACGTGTGGTTTTAGTCGGTAGGAGACCGGCATAGCATCCATGAGGATTTCCACACGAAAAACAAAAAAAGTTGTTTTATTTAAATTAATTTGTAGAAATGTTACCCTAACTGTACTCTGAAATTCTAAAAGCAATTGCTAACTTCTTTTTTTATAATCGGCAACATTCACTTTGCTTTTTTTTTTTTTTTTATGATAAATGTATATGTGGTTAACATAAATACAGTATTGTAAGCATTAACCATAAAAAAATCGTATAAGCAAATTAAATGAACGCTATTAAATAACGCTTTTGAATGCATATCAACCCTGAATAATACCTAAAATGAGCCAGTATTGTCTGTCTGTACTTAGTCTCAATACTAGAGGGGTTAAGCCACAGTTCAATGAAGCCATATGGCGATTGACTAAAACAAAGAGTTCGGCATATAGTGTGGAGAATCAGGATTTTATTTTCATCTACTTAAGTGTTCATTAATTTTATTTGAGGTATATTTTTCTATCGATAGATCTATGCCTAGAATTTTTAAGTATATGCAATAATTCATATGGCAACACGCTAGAGTTTGTGTAAAATATTCTGCATGGTATTTTTGTATTACTTCATTTGACATTTTAGAAGTTTTGTAAATATAGCCAGCATGCCAAAATAGGCATGTATTTATTTCGAATCAAGACTTTTCGCCAAGCTGTAGTATATAATCCACACCGTTCATGTAGAAACATAAAAGACTGCCATGAATTCCAAATTTGAATATTCAAAAACCGAGCGAGTACAAAGGTTTCGTTTTTAAACAGCGCACATACTGCGTCCTCAATAACACGCTACATAAAATAAGAAATAATTCCAGACGTGAGGAAGGAGACATTGTCTGTCAAAAAACGTCCAAATCAAAATGGAGGTCATTCAGCCGACACTCGCAGAGCGAAAGCGAATGTAATGCGTTTTTTTTTATTTTATTTCGTTCATTTCATTACGTCTGGCCAACTCATTGTTTTGCCAACAGATGTTCGGCGTGTTTTAATTACATCACAATTTTTGGGGTCTCGGTGCCATTTTGGATTTTAAAACTGAATTTATATTTGTGAATTTTGGTTGCTATATTTTTAATTTGGATCGTCATAAGAGTATACATATCACTTATACACCGTATTTTAAATAATATCTTTTATAAAATACTACATTTCTTAGCCATAGCCGGTTGAAATAAGCATAGGTTAATTAATATTTACTTTAATCGCCGTTAATAAATTAATGGTCAAGGTGTTCAGTTCGTATATGGATTTTTTCATGTACATATGTAGTTAAGTGCCAATTGGAGTTTCTAAAAAAACCATTGCAAGCTGTAAATATAAAAATAAATAGGTTCTAAAATAGTCATCCAAAGAATGTTACTAAATTCATTAGTTTGTTAGTGCTGGTAATTATTACGCTACTTAAACGCGAGGGATTAATAAAAATTGCTGGTTTAAACAGCATTTAAGTGCTCCTATTTGGTAGTAAGAACTTGCAGTATCAATAGTATCTATATGTCTAATGTTGATAGGCTCATTACCTAGGTCATGGTTCAATATTGTACCTCCCTATCTACGTAGGTACTAGATACAGAAAAATGCATGTGCCATAGACATATTTTGTAATATCTTCCTGTAACACCTTTGTCTCTTTATTTTTCAAGCACTAATTAAACATTTTTATTTTCAATTCCTGCTGCAGCTGCCAACTAATTATCATAATATTTATAAAGAGAAAACGGAAGTAATACCTCTCAAAGATAAAGTATTTTCCAATTCGTCTCCTAATTCAATTTTCAAAGTTCTAAAGTGTTTAGGTACATAAAACTTAGCCTGATTTACCCACATTTAGAACTTTCTTGATACTTAATTGGCCCAAAGGTCTTAGTAACCATGCAAAAAACCTTGATGCTTAACGATTAAAAAGGACATTTGGCGGGAAGAGTGACAAGTGCGGACGCTTGCTTTAGAATATTTTCTAAAACTAGTGCATTTATCTTGTTTTATGTGCGGGAGTGGTGATTTCTTGGACATAAAAGTTCTGTTAACGTGCTATAGTGAAAGACAATGATATATATGCAGTGAAATGCTATTTTCTCTCTTGCCGCGAAACGTCCACTGACAACCTTAGTATAAGAATCACCATTATACTGAGGGCAAGGACCAGGACGGACAATGAGGACACGACATCGACTGGACAGGACGAATTAGAAGATAAGATTGAAGAAATATGATATAAAAAATAAGATTTGGCTAAAAGGTCTTAGGAACCAGGCCATTAAATAAATATTAAAAAAAAAATAACGATAAAAAAAAACAATATTCCATATTCAAATTAAAATAAGTATTGCGTTCGGATTACAATCAAATGGAATTTAGAAACAACTAAGGTACCTGTCCAGTGATCAGTACTCAGTAAGGTACACCTGTCTAGTTTAGTACAGTCTGTAACCTAGATATTTGTGTTCAGTGCGAATAGTGTGGATTTATTTAATTGCTTTACCGGCCGACCTTGTTCGAAGAATAAACTTAAATATATTTGACTTTGAGCTAAAATTGTATTGGTGTCCAGTGCTCCGAATATAGTGTTGTGATCCACTGTCGATTAGAAAAGTCACTATGAAGTCGCCATGAATTTTTTTGCCAGGTTATTTCTCAAACTGTTTCTAGGTATGGCCTTGCGAAGCTTCCAGTAATTTTAAATGTAGAAGAAATAATCTTTATAAATTTTAAAAATATTTTCATAATCACTACTGTCAATATGTACAAAATCTACTTTTGGTTATACAATAAAGAATAACTAACTAACTATCTTCACGCTGTATAGTAGACGGTGTAGTCTCTTTGCAGATTCATCAATCGCTTCATACACGCACGTCTGGATGTCCGAGTACTTTTGACTTTAAAGAAAAACTATTAACGAGTATCTATATACTTAGTGTCTCTGCTCACGGTTCCAAATCATATTCTCTTTCTCGAGATACCTACTCCATCTTGTTCGAAAATTTCATCATAATCGTAATATATTTTTATTCATATCTTTGGTATTAGGTACTTACACTCTTAGACTACAAGTATCAAATACCTTATTCGTTAATAATGTAATTTTATAACATTTTCAAAAATTACGATACATTGGAAAACGCTATGGAGAACTTTTTACTACCAGAAGGCATCCTTACTGGCAAGTGTGGAGAACTCTATGTCAATACTGTTCTTTAAGCAAAGGTGACACGAATTCTGACTGTAGGGTTATCTCTATAAATGAATATTGAAATTGAGATTACTGGGGAGGTGATAGGAATAAATTTAAATCGATTTACGCCATTTAATTTCAATACGATGGAAGAGCAGTGAATCGTTGCCATCGTACCTAAGTCACACAGCAGGTGAAAAACACAATATTTGTGATTTAATGAATGATTGTGGTTAACTCGTAAACTATTTAGCTATGATAATGGCAATTGAATTGTCTTTACTGTTGATGTCATAAAAATCGAGAGTGTTGATTCTTGCCACTATCGGCACTTTTATCCAATAGGTTGGTTTTTGAGACATGAGCACCATTAGCTTTCATTTCCAAATAGTCTACTCCGAATTCAAAAGAGGACAACGTCATTCCAATCAATAGGTACTTTCAATGATAGACTTACAATTTATTCATTTTATAATATATGGTTTAATAAAAAAGACGTATACACTAATGTCAATAGCCCAGAGCAAAAAGGCTTCTGTTTTTATGTTTAAGTAAAATATTTGTAGAAAAGGCAAAGTGTATTCTGTTTCATGCAAATAAGAATAGGAAATTTTGGGCAGGAGCAGTCAACTTATTACCTATGTCCCATTTACTAGGATATGCTAAGTAAAGGGTAACCCTTGAAGATAAATTGGCGAAACAATTTATAGTTATAATACCAACCTTTTTAATAACAGATTGTTCAATTTGTCAACTCTTCCTCATACATATACGTAAACATACGCGATTGTAAACATAAAAACTTGTTTGTAAACATGTTGAAAACTACTATTTACGATACAGTTATTGATTGTGAATATATTTTGTAACGAAATTTAAACAAACTGAATGATTAATTAAATTTTTTTGCGTGACTAATATTCTTACACAGAGTTTTGTGATTACTTTTGAGTTCATTTTTCAAACTTGCGAAATGGATACTGTCTACAATTATTATTAATGTGCAATTTACAAAATATATAATTAAATAGTTTTGAGCTCATTCGGGTAATATAAAATTAAAAGATTTTGAAGGAAAACAAGTCTAAATGGGCATGGCTTGTCACTAAATTTTATCTGTAAATATTATACCTACCTTTTGAAGTGTCACTAAATATGTAGGCATCTAATAGATAATTAAAATTAAATAATATAAAAATTACTAGAGCTAACAACAAAGTTAATTTAATAGTAGGTAATATAATTCCTAACATTTATTAGACAACGGACAAAAAAAAAACATCCATCATTCCAAGTAGCGAGACTAAAATCTAAAATGGCGACGGTCGTGAATCAGAATATCTATCGCGTAATAAATTTTAAGTAAAAACTGATGCACCTCATCCATCCAAGACGGAAAAAGAAACAAAACTTGGACAAAAAGCCCTTGCGCCCTCTACTCGTTTGTTGCCTTTGCTTTCTTATTTTGTCTATGGCGTTTGAAATATACATTTCTGTTTTTTCTTTTTATAAATATTATTATCGTTCTTTCATTGGTGTGACTATAATTGGTTTATGTTTTATTGAAACTTTTTTATTATATGAAATAAATAAAAATCATTGAATTAAATTGAATATTGTTATAATTTTAATAGTGAACTCGTATCGTAATTCCAAACAAACCTTTTTAAAATACTACTCAAAAAAAATCGTAATATTAGATTAAAATGGCGTCTTACTTATCGAACACATTCAGGCAAACCTTGTCCACCTGTTGTTTTACAAAAGGCTTGCACTGAAATATGATAACCAGTTTTGGCGGGGAGTTCGATTGTGAACCGGTCTCTCTGACCTGCCCCACTGTTTTATTCCTTTACAGACAGCCGTAAGATAGAACGAGAATTTGATTTTGAGGTTAAGTTTATGTTTACCTTATATATTTTGATATTGCGTGTTGGTTTGTGTGCGATTATATTTCTCGGGTTTGTCAATTTTATCTTGTACATCATCATCCTCATTCCATTAACAAAATAAATTGCTGGGCTGGAAAATAAAATTTTAACCTAATTTCGATATTTTTTATATCTATTTTATTTTGTGCATAAACATCCTACTAAAAATTATGTTTGAAAATAATTAGGGGAAATACCTACTGGTCAAGTGCGTATACAAAATTATTAATTATTAAAAAAATAAAATTATTTTATTTATATTTTACAAATTTAAAAAGTTGCTTAAGACTTGTACAGTCAGTCGATCATGACATGAAATGATAATAAACATACGTCGCCGGGTATCTTCCGATTGGAGTTAAATTAAGGGTGTCTGGGTAACATCCGTTCAGTTTTAAAATTTTTAGGCCACGATTTCCGCAGCCTAATTAAGAACTTAAATATTTTTGTAGGGATTTTTGATTAAACTTATTTTTATGTGTTTATTTTTTTATGTATCTATCTATCTTTGCGCTGTGACCCTAATGGGGTAGTCAGAGAGGACGGGTCGTCAGGCTTCGCGATCCATGCATTCCTACTTCTTTCACTTTCTGCAGATTCTTTCACATTTGTCACAGTCTGGGTATTCGAGTACTTTTGACCTTTCTGTCTTGAGCCATCTGCTCACGGAATCTTCGCGTCTCGGTCTACCCTGACGCCTTCTACTCTACTTCCGTATAATAAATAATCAGTTTTTTAAGTTTCGTAGTTTTCACGCCTAGAAAGAATAAACCGATCAACAGGGAAATATCCAATAATTTTCAGGTTAAAGATACTAATATAATCTGAAAGCCTTTTTTTAATATCTTAAATGTAATTCGACGAGCTAACTGAAATTCAAGTACAATTAAAAAAAAAAAATAGGCAACAGCTCTGTTGGTCAGCCCTTACATATTCATTTCATAGCACAGACTCTGTGGTTGTAGATTATCGTTACGCCCAAAGCTACCGAAGCCTCCGCGGATCCGCCGATGAACCAGTCCGCGTCATGCGAGCCATACTTCGTATTTATATCGCTGTTATTATTAGGGTAAGGATTACAGTTGACGTCCATATCGCAAAATAAACTATTATAAAGTAATAATAAAAGATTAATTAAGTAATAAAAAAGAGAGACTTTATTATTCTATACTTAGTCTTCATTAAATAGTATCTAGTTTAGAACTTCAATAATAATAAATGCTACAGTCTTAGAGCAATCACAAGATGGATCTATCTTATGCCCATTAAATGCCATAGGATGTCAGGGAATTTCCGTGATGTTTAGATAGATAGAATCTGAATAGAATATTCAGACTGTGTGTACACATAGTAACATACATATCTGTGTATAGACTTCTTCGATTAATACTATCAAACCTAAACTGAATTTTTCATTTCGGACCAGTACTTCCTGGGATTAGCGCATTCAAATAAACAGCCAAACAAACTCTTCAGCTTTATATATTAGTATATATACCAATACAGGGTAAAACACTATTACTACTATAAAATTCCTTTAAGTACACTTTCTTTACCACAAATGATTTGGTGATGTAAATATTTTTAGTACTAAAGTACTCAATGGTAATTTACATAAAACATTTTACACAGACAATTTACTATTCTTAATCTCCATATAAAGATGTCCTTGATATTAAAATATTGAGCACAGTCATGCTTAAACACTTTCAATGAACTTTAAGGATTATAAATGTCATTTAGTACTTACGCTCACGAAATCTGCATTTTTCATGTAAGCAGTCGTAATAATCAGATCAGAGTACAAAATAGAACTCATCTGAAAGGAATTCTTATTATAATTTAAGAATTGTAAATATATTTGCAAACGAAATTGAGCAGGCTGCTACAACAGACAAGCTAGTAATTCGTTATTTTACTTACCAAGGGGACCTGCCTATATTTAATATGGGAAAAACAGTTTTCTAAAAACTAAGGAGACCTGTGCAAATATATTAAAATGAATCTGACTGGCTGATCGATCAACGCACTGCTGGAACCATATGATCTAGAACGATGAAATTTTGTATATATGTTTTGTATATTCCTTAAGTGTCGTAGGTGTACACTAAAAAAAAATGTTTTGAAATTTCAACCCTTAAGGGAATGAAAACAAAATTTGTATGGAATAATGTGATTATATGTTAAATTTTTAAATTTATTGGTGACAAATGGGCTAACACACTGCATTAACACAAAGCCAACTTATTTTTGGGATCAGGTTCTTGTAGCAAACGGGAATCATGTGGGTGGAGCTGCCGGCTTCCCTTAGTATTTTATAGGATAAAATTCATTTTCTAAAATCTATGTCACAAAGCCGCGAACAGTCACAGCTACCTGACGCATATCCTGTTTGTTGTGTATGCGGGACAAAAAACAAAATAACGTACCTACGAGTACCGGTGAACGGCCGCTCCCCACTACCCTAGGGCTCGCACTTCACACCAAAATGATCTATTAAGTATCTGTAGAAGCACCTGTATCTTTATCATAACTTGCTTTACAGTATTGGTTTTAATCAAAGAAAATGGCGATCCGAATTATTACTCGTATTCATATCAGTAGCAATCGTAATAGTATTTTCAATTCAGAATCCACAATTACGAAAATAAATATTTTAGAATGTTTTGTTTCACAGAGGAAATTAGGTGTGTTAAAAGAAAGAAATTGATATTGATAATAAATTTTACTTCAAAACGAAAAAATATTAGACATGGAAAAAATATAGATATTTTTTTCGTGCCTCGGATAGCAAGCTAAGTGGTTGATCTTGTCTGCCAGTAACATGGTAATCGTTAATCCAAGTTGGAACCTTTTAGGCGACTGGAAAACTTCAAAAGCGTGTACCACAAGCTGCCCCTGTCCGGAACGGCAATTGACGCATTGTCAATTGCCGTGCCGGACAGGGGCAGCCTACGTATTGCTGGCGCAGACTACCTATTATTTGGGCAACTACCTATTATTACTTGGGACAATTGGTAGCTATAGGTTGCCTCTAACTACCCCTTTGATGTAACTGGTGTAGAATTTCTATACGGTACTACGGTTATAGAAAAATAATACTCTAAATAGAGGTGCATGTTAAAAAGATAATAATCTATACTAGGCATTCGTATAAGCAAATAAAAAAGGACAACAATATTCCACTTTTAAATGATCAATGACGCAAAAAGATAGAGATAAATGACCTATGCGGTAAGACAGGTTTAAACATCGGTTGACGCATTGCTTCTGACTACACGAGTTATTTGAAACCTGCAAGGATTGAATCAATTATTATGTTTCAGTCTTGTATATTACTTTAAAAATCAACTATTTATTGGTATATCTTATATGACAAGCTATTGACATCGCATTTTATTTAAATGTCTTTATTATTCTTTTGTCTTAGCACATTCCAGTTACTTTTAAGCCCTACCTGGTTTTTTGGTTGTTAAGATCGACTATCGTTTTACTTATAATATTCGGCATTGTTTAAACGAGTACGTTAGCCAGTAGGTGCGCTGCTAGCAAGTGAGATCACTTGAAACCTGCAAATCTTGATGGAGACCCAAAACGATCAAAAAATTATATAAATAAGTTAATTATCAACAATATTGTTCACTAAAAACCAAAGTTAGGTAAAGTGATATTGGGTTTGGCGAAGAAAATATAGATACTTACTTAATTAAAGAACTCTAATCTGTCCTGTATCTATTTTCTTAGGCTTTAGTGATTCTCATGACATTTATAATTTACAAAGAGCTACCAAATTTGATTAAAGCTTCTAGAACTCACAGCTTTGTACTTTTGAACCACTCAACCCGCTAAAGTTTTGACTACCGGTCAACTAAAGTTCCGGACAAATTAGTTACGATGCTATTGCTCTTACCAAAATTATTTACTTGAATCAACTATGTTTTGTATTTACTGTGTCATGTTTGTTCCTTCAACAAAATTCTGTATTAAAATTTCTATTGTTGCAATTCAACAAAAATCGGTCATCTAAGATTTAATTTTTAACTGACAACCCTATGCATACACGTCAGTGCGGGCAGTTTGACAGCTTTTGAGTTGTTCGCTTTTTGAATTGTGGGCGTAGAATATCTTTTTTGATTCGATTGGCTTAGGTTGCCAGTCATTCTGTTTTTTTTTATTCTGCCCGCATATTTCATTAGGCTGTACGAAAACCGGTATATGGTCTTTATGCCATAACAATGGTAGATGAGGTTGAGTAATGTATGGTCATTTAGAAGGAATGAATAGACAATATTAGTCATTTTTATGTATTAGTATGTTAGTTTGAGATCGAATGTTATCTTAAGGCTTACTTTTCCGATGCACGATTGCACGATGTAACATTTTGTTGTAATATTAAATAATTTATAGTGGAAATAGTTGCCAATACAAACTTGGCGTGAAGGTACCTGATAATAGATCCGATAGAGACCTTCCGCGTACGTTTGGATTGTAGAAATATCTCCATATCTTGGTTACCCCGAAAATCTACTGAATTGTGTTTCACAAATAAGTAAGTCTTAGAATGTAGACAGCGCGAATGTAGCACCATTGGTCACCACATAGGCTTCGGGGACCGCTTTCATTTAGGTAACTCTTGCTTGCCATAGTAGGTTAAAAAAAAATCCGCTATAGATATAAGAAGGCTCGTTACCCGATGTGTGAAAACATGAAGCGAAAGTATCTAGGTGATTTGGACATAATGGCTGTTTCCATTTGTTTATGCAGTTGACGGGCCAGGACACGAAATACACTCGAAATATGTAGGTAATTATTGTATTTTTTTTCACACAGCGCCATATATCCCAAATTTAGCTAATATGAGCTTGTGCCGAGAAATCTAGCCCACTGATAAACATTTTTAAATAGATATATCTAGATGACAAAAACATCCAAACTCCGAAACAAATACTTGCAAATTACACAAATAATAGTTCCAACTCAAGATTCGAACCCAGGATACCAGAAATGGCAGTCGCTATTTTTCATTTCTGTAAATGGGGTTAACGCTAGAATGACGATGACCTAAAACTATTATTTAGTTTATAGCCCACACCACACAATCTCCTATTTCCGCATATTGAATAGCGTGTATATTATTGTAAATATAATGGAAGGTGTATTACAAACAATACCCAATTTAATATAAACAAAATAATAAATAAGTTATAGTCCTGATAAGCCCCCATTCGCCTTTTGAATTTTAAGGCGCCTCGAGTTTAAACTTAAGGCACGTTTTACTGAAAACGAGATTGCCTTAAAACGAACTGTATGTGTGTGTTTATGTATGTGAGACTTCTTGTTCTGGCATCGAAAATATCCGCTTTTGTAAGAAGAATAATTTGTAATATTTACAGTCTGAATACTTGAGAAAAAATCGCATTCGAATAACATCGAATGTAAGAATATCAGGCCAAAATAGTTTAAAAATAACTGCCACAATTAGCCACAGCCTAAGTCCCACTACATAAATGTCAAAACAATACCTTTGCTGAAGACAGCAAAGGTATTGTTATTGACAGTGACAGACATTTTGTGACAGTTGACAGATTTTATCTGTGTTCTAAGCCTGTTAACCCATTTTCGGTATACGAGGTGACATCACAACAACACCTATAATTCATAGTCTCCTTGCTTTATTTCTTTCTTCTTCTTTTGTTCTGAAAATAATTCAATTTTTTCTCATTCTTATGATACTATAGTGGATCATCAACCATCTCTGAATCTTCAACTTTAGGACTAGTAGGTATAGTTGTACTTACTTTCAATCTTCATACCATCCTCCTTCTTAAAACTTCAACCTCTGAACCACCATATTTAGTGATTCAGAGGTTGAAGTTGAGTTAGTTGAAGACTAGGGTGAAAATATAATTTAGATTTTTAAATAACGGTGTATATTAGGTATAAGTATAAAACAAAGTCATGTCAGTTACATCATTTCTCTAAAACGGCTATATCCTGAAAAGCAGAATTAGTAAAAACAAGTAACGAGCCTATTTTTTTTTATTTCTTGTTGTCACTAGCGTAGCGTAGGAATTAGATGAACCGAAACCAGTTTAAAAACCGGAAGTGGTTAAAATTTTCAAAATTGCGTATTATTGCTGTATGTTGTCCTGAATCGAATGCCGCAAACCGTTTGTCTTTATCTCTTATGGTTTCTAAGAAATAGATGCGTACAGACCTTGTGCCAAACAAAAAAACAGAAAACTGAAAATTTAACAATAATAAAGAAATATTAAGAAACGTTTTTCTCCACACTTTTTGTGGAAATTGACTCTCAGACGTATACACAAGAAAGTATATGTATACCAAAGTGTAGCAACCTCGAATATTAGACGTACTATTATTATAATAAGCAACAGTTATACCATAAAATAACCAATAAAAAGTTTATTGAACTGATAATAATGTAAACTTGCCGATATCAGCAACAATTTAACTTATTTATTTAAATCGTATAGTGTAATGTATAGAAATGGCTTACTTAAATAGGTTTGTTTCCATTTTTATTATTTGAAAACCATTACGCACATTGATTGCGCTTCGATCAATCTAAGTTATACTTGTGTATTCGGTATGTATAGTATTTGTGTATGTAATGTACATAGTTGTAAAAATGAAAAAAAAAGTACACCATTCTGCCCCATCTCTAAATCCTTAACGCAGTGTTCATCCCAAAGTTTCCTGTAAGAAATTACTACTGCGCGATAAGGCTGCCAATTGTATCACCTGTACATTTTTATATCTAAGTCTGTTAAACTGTAATCTTGGGGTACAAAATAGTATTACTTACTTACTTAATTACTAAGTTCTATTTGACTTTGTTTTATGACCAATTTTAAAGTGGTGTTGTATGCAGTGCTTTGCTGAGATGACATACAAAATATATGTTTTGAGGCATGAGTGTTTACTATTACTAAAACCTACGTATTAAGTATGTGTATCTGTTGTCTAAATGTCATACCTTAAATTTATATTAGCTTAATTTAAGCTAGGTGACTTTATATAAAATCAAATTTGCGAAACATACCAAAAGTCTTATATTAGATTTTTGGTATGTTTCGAAATGGTCTATGCTTACTCCAATAACAACGAGTTGTGACTAATATATCGCAACATGTTAGTTTATCCCAACATTTTAAAATTTTATTTTATAATCATTTAGTCACATCAATTATTAAACACGCGGAATTCCGGTGTGTTTGTTTGTTTGTCAATAACGACAGAAATATTCGATTACTAATTATTATTTTAGTTTACTTTTGTATCGATTAATTTGTGTTCAATTTGGAATTGTGACGTGGCAAAGTGGAATTTCTTAACTAAGTTGCGGGCCCAGTGTAATATACTCGTATCTGTTATGTAAGCAAAAAAAGGACAGAAAATTAGCGTAGAAATTGTCACCAAAACAAAACCTATATTACTAATTCTACTTACTACATAAAGTAATCTAAGTATTTTTATAACGTCTTAGGGCTAGCGCATATATACAACTTTGCATCGACTACACTGTTTTGTCGCGGATCGATTGTTTAGTCGATGAAATGGGCACATCAATACAATGCAATACAAATTAAGCGTTTTATGATAGTTGTCCAACTTTTTAATCAAAAGTAGATTGATACGGATTTTTGACTTTGTTGTCGAACAACTATTGAGTTGACAGTATGTGCGCTTCAATATAGTCCTACAGACATAATTGATACACAACTAAATAGTTGTTCACCTACAAGTTGTATATATGCGCTAGTCCTTAAGAGTGAAAAAAATAACCATAATCTAATCTCGTGTCACAATGTTTGTTATTACCTAAACTCCTCTAAAATCGCTCAACTCATTTTAACGATCTTATATTTATGATATATCGGGTCTTATTCGCGACGTTTATTATTAGGTACAAAGCCTACCTTATACTTCCCGACGTTTCGACCGGATCACACCACCCGTGGTCACGGGTTGACTTTTAATTACCCGTTGTCAACTACAGCTGGTGCCCAAAATATTATAAATATGAGTGAAAATCGCGAAAGTTTAAAAACATTTTATGTTCTTTTTTGTGTAAATTCGGCAGGTTTGAGAATATATCGGCTTCTTATACCATTAGGTGATAAAACAATGTTTATCGGGTCAGCTAATAATACTTATACGAACTTGGAAAAAAAAAACAATCTTAGATATTCAGCAATTCGATATTCAATTTATCGAACTGACCCATTGTTTTTAAACGTCAGTTATTGGAAATGGTGGCTATTGAGTCGAAAGCGAGTGCCAGATTCCTCTTACTGAGCGATACAGTACTCACAATATGTGTGACATCTGATACACGAACTTTTTATTAGCCCGGATCGTCTGTCTGTCTGGGTCGGACAATCGTGCCCAAACGGGGCGACAACCTTGATTACGAATGTTGTATTATTGCAGCATGCATTGTATATAACGAGGCTTCGTATATGTGCAATATAACTATCTTCACGCTGTATCCCTGACGGGGTAGTCGGAGGGAACAGATCGCCAGATAAACGTGCCTAAAATCCATATTTTACAAGCCATTGTCTTTTTTTTATACATCTGCTTTATAATATGTTTAACACGAAGTTTGGGTGTTTTCTATGTATAATTATATGTATTTAGAAATATATAAGAATGTCTATCAGTTGCCTAGATCCCATAACACAAGCTTATGTTATCTTACTTTAGCCTACATGGCGCTGTGTAGTAAAAAAATGTCCCACAATATTTGAAGAGATTTTTTGATTGAACACGCAAATCTCTTGGAACCTAGTAGTTATAGGTTATATATCATCACACTATTACATAGGAGAGCGGAGTAATAATCATAAACGTCAATAATTCGGCAAAATGTTCATAAGTTACTCATTGTAAAAATTACAATTGACGGATATAAAAGGGCTCCATGGGGTTTCGAAGTATGTCAAGGGCAAACTGTGGGACTCAGCTTTAGTGCAATATAAAAGTACTCAAAATTTCATGATTTACGACCCATTGTCTTTCTTTGTATTTTTTGTAAACATTTAATACCGGAGTCTCGTTTCTAAAAGTTGTATGGCCCAAGTCAGCCGGCTCCTTGCTCCATCAGTCAATGAAACCATCCTATAGCAGTCTACTGCTGGACTTAGGCCACTCCTAATCATTTTTGTGAGGGTTCACGCTGGCCAGACGGGTTGGTACAGTGTTTTGTTTAGAGTTTTATTAGACCCCGAAGATCTAGGTAGGGCTTTTGCACGTGAATGTAATGTCATTATTATTGACATTTTTTGACTGCTTCGGTGGCGTGTATACGTAAAGTGGTAGTGTATACGACTGGCGCGCTGAGGTGAGGTCTCGGGTTCGAATTCTGAGTCGGTACAAATATTTGTGTGACACACATAATTTGCGGGTCACTACCGTTGCCCTGCTGGCTGGAATAGCGGCCCTCAGTCACGGGTCGTCATCTCAGCTTTCCATCAGGGGGGCGGTGACGTTTTGACGTGTCTTTAATAAAAAATGGATGCTTCGGGTTTGGTTTCCTAAATGTATTATTATTAGGTATATTTATTATTAGATATATGTATTTAAGGCAATGGGCTCACCACCTGTTACGTGGGAAAAAAGTGCATACGGTAAAATGTGGGCGTATAGTATGCCTCTGCCTACCCCTTCGGGGATAAAGGCGTGACAATATGTCTATATTATTATTAGGTACGATAGAATGTATCCCGTTTTAGAGAAAGATCTATTGAACTATGTTTACCATAAAACAAATCATGTTACCAACTATTACTTTGAAATGCCGAAATATGAAGAAAAAATATCAACAATGGCTAGAAGTGTAGGTAAGGTGGGGGGTGGGGGAAATCGATAGTGGTCGAGTGGACGATTCGACACGACCTATAAAACTGCTAAGATGCTGGGGCAAGTGGAGGCTTACGGATCATCGAATACACCCTCACTTTTCTGAATATTGGATGCGGTACTTTAAGGAAAGACGAATTTTCTTCTGAAAATATATAAAAGCGGTTAGTTTAATTCGCCTTCTTTTTGCACTGCCGACAAGTACTACTTTTGTACAGCCTGCCCGTTTAAACATCGTAATCACTTTTATGTCAATAATGTTTTTTATTTGGCAATGTAGGTCGTTAGTTAACTACTAACCACTCACAATCACTTAGTAGTGTAGATTAGACTTTGAATGAGCTAAGCCAAATTTGTATTTAAAGAAAATAAGTAAGCTAATGGTTCAATCACTTTAGTATTAAATAAATATAAATCTTTATTGACATATTAGTGGTACATTTAGTTACAGATCTCCTGCCTCCCGCGCTAGTGTGAACTGTGTTGCAGGAGACAGTATTTTCTTCTCTTCCTTTCACAATACACGATGTGGAAATAATATCAAACATTACAAAAAAAAAGTAAAGAACTATACAAATAAAAATAAGATTAAAGAAGCTACGCCAAATTTGGTAGGTATGCGAATTTTATAGACAGTAAAATAATAAAAAATAATAAAGTTAACGGTTTAATCAGTTTAGTGCTAAAGTACTACAATCATTTAAATATATCAAACAGCGTCAAAAATGTGCAATGATTTGTCTTGACAGTTATTTATATTCATGTCGGTACAAATTAAATAACAAATGTTACATCCAAATGGCAAGCTTCTGTTTCCTTATAAAGGCGCTCGCTGCATTAAAGAAAAAAGAATAAGCGAGCTTAGCGGCAGATGTTTGCAAGCTATTTTTATTTATAAGCACTGAGTCCAAACTACATTACTTCGTATTACTTTGAACTTCTCTAATGCACCTGCGTAAACCATTTGGTAACTGTTTAAAATGCCATCCATTATAGATAGACGAGTTCATACTCTATTGTGTAAGGACCTCATTTGGCTTTAATAACTTATATCTACCTACATAGGTACTTAGGTAATACATTATTATTTGATGGCAAATTTTCTGACTGCTTATTTACTTGCAGAGGTAAAATTTGGTGGCCACTTTTATAGAACAATAATTGGAATAGGTATTTAAAGGTAATTGGGCCTAAACGAAAAGTGAAAGTTTTGGATAGCTAACGCCTTAAGGTAAAACACAAAATTTATTCTGCTTGTTTTTTTATTTAATCTGTTATTTCCGATCATGAGAGGATCATGGTTTCTGATTTTTTCCTGGAGAACCTTCATGGTAGTAACTGCATCAAGCAGGCAGAATCATTACGGAAAATAGTTTGTTACCGTAGTACTTACAAGAAAGTAGAATGAAGTGTAGGGCATATATCGTTACCGCATCCACCCTATTTTATGCGCTATGTCTGAAGGGTCAAAGTTCTCAGCAAGCGTGTCTCGTACAGTTTTTAGTCTAAAACTCAGACAATAGCCCGGTCAGACGTACACGGAAAAAAAGGAATTGTCAAATTAAAGCAAATTGCTTTAATTCAACGCAAATCGTGTTTTCCATAGGAGGAAGACTATATTTACTTAAACATACAATATGATATTGATAAGAAAATTGTATTCACTCAATAAAACCATATTGCTAGATTAAAAAAAAATGTTTTGTTGTTGTAACAATAATAGTTTGCTTGTGCCATGCATTCTTATTGATTTGAAGTGATACTTTAGTTTATTTAGATAAACAAATCTAAAATTTTATTTCAACACACTATATTCTGTTGTTTTAAAAATATGTATATTGTCTTTAAAATAATATACATTAGATTGTTTGGACAATATAAATTTTTGTACACCAACAAAATATTGTTTCAACTTGATACCAGTGGTTCACTTATTGGAACAATATCGATATTGTTTTTCTAACAATACTTATTACATTAGCTTGAAAATAATGCTTTAGTTAGTTTGAGAGTAAACATATTATTCGTTTAACAGTAGATGTTTACTTGCTTTAACAATATACATAATTTGTTGCGGCAGCTAGTTTGAGAATATCGGATTATTGTTTCAAGACTAAGATTTACTTGGTTCTACAAAACAGATTTTTGTTATCATACGCATGGTTTACTAGTTTCAAGAATATTTATTCTCTTTAGGAGAATATACCTAGCTTGTTTTAAAATTATGATTTATTTGAACCAAAAACAGATATTTCCGTTTAATCCTTTGGTTTTACTTGTTTCAGTAATTTTTATTGTCTGTATAAGAATACACGACATGTTGTTTGAACAATATAGTTGAATTAGACCTACAATAATAAAATATTTCGTTTTGAAAATTAGGTTGTGTTAATCTAACAATATATTTACTTCAATTAAAACTCCGGTTGTTTCATTTAAAAATATATATTTATTACTTTAAAAAATAAATTATTACTTCGAAACAGTATTATTGTCCTGTAAATGAAACATAGCTTTAAATTACAAAATTAAATTGTCAGTAGTTTAAGAATAATTTATTTGAACTGATACGACACACGACGTCCGAGTAGGTACCCACGAGCACGTGCGACACGTGCCGTGTTTGCAAGGATTAAATTGGTGAGTTATTGGTTTTTTGAAACTAGATTTATATGTCTAGCTATATTTCATTTACCGGATAGCCAATATATCTTTTAACAATAACCAATACTTAAGACGAGTGGACCGACTCTTAGCATTATTGGGAAATATATTAACCAATGGAATATTGAGACTCAAATAGTCAAAAACAATGCTTGCAAGAATTTGGCGCCATGAGTCAGACCATCCGCTTTAACAAAAACATTACTTACAATGTATCAGGTATACTTAGTAAATTTAATTACAAAAAATACTAGTGTAATATTTAGTTAGATAAGATGGTGCTAGGTTCGTAGGTACGTGGTAATTGAGACAAAATATTCATAAAGAAATAAAGTTACCCATACCAGACACTTCATGAATCATCAAAGGCGTAAGAGAGAAACAATCATTTTTTTCAATAAATGCAAAGTCAGTAGTATTTTCTACTTTAAAAGACTGCAAATGAGAACAGTAACCTAAGATTCTTAAGATGCAACAGAAAAAGTAAATGTTTGCTGATTGAAGTTCGGGTATAATTATTTTGTCAATTTTATAAAATAAAGGTGTATCATTCTCATATTTGTAAACTAATGAATATTGACTATTGTACTTAACGCCATTTATTTCGTACCAAGTATAGCAATAGCATTTGTAGTTATTTAAATGCTCAGGTATAATATTAGAATCGTATGCCTCAATTTTGCCATATTTAACTCTATCTTCGAGGCCAGATTCAGACATAACCCTGTAGGAGTGCTGATATTGACATCTAACACCTAAGGAATACGGCAAATTCTTTCGACTACTAATAGACTGTGCCACTCTTTTCAGATCTCTATGTTTCGCTTCAAATTTAAAAGCACTTATTAGTACAGGTGGTCCGATATTCTCTATTATTGTGCAATAATGAGTTAAAAAATGATATTTGGGTTTCAAAGATTTTCCATACAAAGTTAGATATGATGAATGATGTTCTTCAATCAGTGTACGCAAGTACTCTAACATGTCTCGGCTAATAACTTGTGACATAAGAATGTCTGTTATTTCACGTAATTTCAAATAATTTTCCCAAATCAAGTTATAGACGGGTATAACATCCCCGACCATATACACAAAATTTCTTACCAAACACAACATTTCGCTCGCAGATATAATTATGCAACCATTGTTCAAATGGTTTCGTGTAATTTCTGCCGGAACGTTTTTATCAGAGCTTTGATATGTGAAATATTTAATACGGGAATTGAGAGTTTCTAAAGAAAAATATTGGTCCTTAATTAGTGTATCGATAATGAACGCCATGCTATATCTGTGTACTCCCTCACACAAGTCATGCATGACGTCACACGTTAGGTTTTTATAAACGTGAAAATCATGCAAATCATGCCACACACATTCTTCTTTTAAGCCGAGATGGGATTCTAAGTGATTATAATAATCATTTTCTTTACGTAATGACGATTGTTTTTCTTCACAAAGGTTTATGCAATCATTTTTTGACATTGTGCAAAATCTGCAATAATTATGAGCAGAGAAACTTCCACTAAGTCCAAATACAGAATGAATACCAAGGTTATCACCCGAAAAAGCAATTACCTGAAATTTAACTATTTTGGTGTTGTTGTCAACATGGATTTGAAGACCATTTTCATTCAAAAAATTCAGGTCAGAAATGAATTTTGAAAAAACTGCTCTGTTGCCAAATTCTTCTCTGTCATTGCTATTAAAAATTAATGCGACAAATACATTTTCTAGTCTACTAGAAACATCAGGAGGTAATGTGGCAATTGAAATGTAAATAACACCAATTTTATGGACACCGGCGTGGCTTCCTAAAGGATTCCCAGATTCAAAATCATCAAAGTAAATAATCAGAGGAAGTAATGTATCGGTAACAGTTACTAATTTGGATTTCCATAGAGATCCATTTACAACATTTCTTAAAACGTTACCATTGGAATCATTAGACTCTCGCAATAGTAATAACTGATGATCAGTGATTGTTTTCAATACATTAGGAAGTTCCAAAAAAGTTTTTAAGTTATTTTGCCAAGGCATACTACAAATTGTTCTATTTTTTAAAACCATTTTGACTTGATCTTTTTGTTTAGATACCTCTTGAGATACGCCTACTTCCACATGCGTGGGTTCTACGAAAGTTTTAGACTTCGTGAATATTTTATGCCTTTTGTATTCCGTATGAAAGTCTTTAAATGCATTCATAAACAAAGACAATAAACCAAGAACTTTTATAAAATGTTCATTTGAACTCAATTCATTCGCATTACTAAGATATTGCATAATTGTATCTACTGTTGCTGCTAAAAACGAATCTAGACTAACGATTATGTTTTGTATGGAATCGCGACTTAAATTTAAAATGTTATACAATTTTGCTATTAAAAGTTGAACAGAATGATTAAGCGTGTTTTTGAAGTCGTCTATGAATTTTTCAGCCTTTGTTTGTTGCTTTTCTTGGTGGTCAACAACATGGACATCTGCAGTTTTGTTTGAATTTGTATCAGAAAATTCTGTACTAATACAAGTAAATGTACTTTTAGGTTTTTGTTCCCCTAAAGTATGCTGTGAGCGTAAATGATATTTTAAGGAATGAGCAGTATGATACACTCTACTACACCCTTGAATGGGACATGAAAAAAAATTAGAGATTTTATGAAAAACTTCGAAATGGAATACATATTGTTTGAATTCTGAAAAAGAGTTACCACATTCAGTACAATTAAGTTCCATCTTATCAATTTTATATTTAACTATAGTTATAGATTTAGGTAAGATTCATCACATCGGCAATGTATGGAATCACTTTATCGTGCTGTGTTGTAATTCCATAAACTGAATGTTGAATTAACAAATACAAGTGTTCAGAAGGCGCTGGGTACCTACAATTGAACGTGTGATACAATTTGAACAAAGTGTCAAAAGCTTTCCCTGTAGATGTGAAAGAATATCTAAGTTTATCCACAACTATGAAAGTGCATATTATATTGTCTAATGTTGCACCCTGTACCAGAACATATGGTTGTACTGTTTGTTTTTTCGCAAGTGCCTTTTTTTGCTGTGAGGTAATCGCGTCTTCTATTTCGCTTGGCTTCTGTGAACAAATAATAATAGAAATATGAGAACTTTAGAGTAAATTTATTAAGAGTATGTGTCTTTTATAACTTGACAATGTGTTACCTTGACATGTATCAGCAAGCCTTCAATGGCTTCAGCTGTTGAAAACTTCCATTTTTTCCCAATACGTCCTTTTGGCGGGATTAAGTACCCCAAGAGTGTCATATGCATGGGCAACTTGCTGTCTGAAAAAAAATTAAAGGATAGAAAATGTGTTGACTGATACAAAAATCTTACCATATAAATGATGCCACTACAATTTTCACCACCATCAACAAATAACAATAGGAGTAAAAATCCCAATCGCTACTATTGGCGGTAACTGTAATGTTTACACTACGTTATCTTGTGGCAACCTTTATAGTCTTGGTTGCCACCAGTTCCACCGCCACTCGTGGTAACCGAGACTAAGTGCCCGTCACCGTCAGAAGTAGCAATCGTGTTTCTTTATACATCATCATTGGTAGAAATATTGTGGTAGCAAATGGGAATAAACCTTGAACTCAAAGTACTGGCTTGAGCTGAAAGAGCATCACACCATTTTTTTTAGAAACACCTAATATATATTGTTATGTAACTATCGTAAACTAAATGCGAGATTAGAGTAAACCAGGAACGTCTAGAGCAAGTGAATGAAATTGTGTATTTAGGAAGTGTGTTTAGCGCGGATGGAAGATGTGATTCGGATGTAGAACGGCGAGTAGCTGCCGGAAACAAAGTTAACGGTGCTTTGTCCCAGTTAGTAAAGCGACAAAGCATCGTAAAAGAAGCACGACTGGCTATTCATAACGCATAGTGCCAACTTTGCTTTACGGTAGTGAAACCTGGGTATGTCAGCAGATGCATGAAAGTAAATTGAATGCTTTGGAGATGCGATCACTTCGAAAATTGTGCGGCGTAATTTTGGCCGACCGAATACGTAACGAAGTGATACGCAATATGGCAGGTTTGAATGAAAGTGTCAGCGTTAAGCTGGAAAAGGGCGTGCTCCGTTGGTTTGGACACGTCCAACGAATAAGTGAGGAACGATTGACGAAGAATATATATTGTTCAAAAGTAGAGGGTAGAAGGAGTCAGGGTAGGCCGAGACTTACATATGAAGACCACGTGAGCAGATTGCTCAAAAACGGAAAGGTCAAAAGTACTCGGATACCCAGACGTGCGTGTATGAAGCGATTGATGAATCTCGAAGAAGCGAAAGAAGTATGCATGGATCGCGAAGCCTGGCGATCTGTCCTCTCTGACTACCCCGTCAGGGATACAGCGTGAAGATAGTTAAGTTAAGTTATGTAACTATCGTGCATTCCTTGGCGCAGGGCATTGGCAGTAGTAGTAAAAATATGGTACAGCCGTACCGGTTTGCGCTCGACTTGAGGGGACACGCCCAGATCAGCTCAGATAATAAACTATATTCACAAAGTTGATATTTAAAAGTTATATATGTATTAGTATTCCCTTTCAGCTTCGCTATCCCTATTTTTGAGTTCTCTTTATAGGTTAGGTTGAGAACTTCCACTTCCCATAATATTAATAAACAAACACCATGCTCCAAGACCTCTGTAATGTTAATCAATTACTAGAACATGCAATAAAATAGGATCATACACTGCCCCACCGTTTTCAGTTCGGATAATACCTATAAGAGCACTCACCATCTCACTTACTCAGTAAAGTTTCTGTCTAAACCAAAAAAACAGATGATTTTTGACACTCTGGATACTGCTGTAAACCAATTTAATTCAAAACGAAGACTTCTTTATCTTCGTAATATTATGTATCTAGAAATCTATTATTGGCTGATCTATAGTTAAACATAATATAGACATACCTAGCTCCGAGTCGTTTGAGTCTGTTCCTAAAGCCTCATCAAGCAATTTGCCAACTCCATCTGACAATGAATCTTTTTTGTATGCACGAATCTTGTCAAAAAATAGAGCCCACTTAGTGTAGAAAGCTGTGCCTCTTTCGGGATACATACGGTCAAAGTCTAGATTAATCTGTAACAAAATCAGCTAGTATTAAATCAATGAGGTTATCTGTATACCAAAAATATTTTAAATATCTCACTCAGTAATATTATATTAAAATAAAAAATGTGAATTATGCTAGTGAAAGGTAAACACTAATGTAACTAAAAGGCTCTTAACTAAATTTGTTATGGGGCTAATAAAAAGTCAAAAAATAAAAATAATCTCTTAACTTAAAACAGTGGTGTTTCAAAATGAGTTACTCAATTAATCTTTACAGCACTAGCCTCATATAGGTGGATAAAGTGAAGGGTTTTTCTTATGCTATAGTAGACAGGTATAATCTCTGTCTGCCTCGGTGGCGCAGTGGTAGTGTATGCGACTGCCGCGACTGAGTTCAATTTCCGTGTCGGAAAAAATATTTGTGTAATCCATAAATGTTTGTTTCGGACTTTGGGTGTTTTCTATGTTTAATATGTATGTATTTAAAAATATATAAGTATGTTTATCAGTCGTCTAGATCCCATACCACAAGCTTATATTAGCTTACTTTGGGCTAGACGGAGCTGTGTAAAAAAATGTCCTATAATGTAATTGAATCAAGAGAAACTTACCAATGCTTCACTCCTTAAGTCATTTAGTACTGGCCATTTTGTTAGAAACTCTCTCAGGTTGTCTTGCACGCAAAGTATTCTTTCATCATATGTGTTCATCCATTTCTGCATTACAACATCCCATGGTTCATGATTATTTTTCAGCCAAACAATGTCTTCATTAATACCTGGAATTTACATAATTATAATAGGAGTACTAAAGATAATATAATGTATAAAGGAAATTATAGGGTACATTTAGGTAGATATACTTACACTTATCAACATGACTACTTTTAGATATTTTAGAGCAATGTCCAGACTCGATCGGTGTAGAAACTCTCCTTTTTTCACCAGATTTGTAAAGCAGATTCCGAATCTTGTCTAACAGCTTTCCTTTAGCAAATACTGACTTGCCAGTTTTTGATTGTGATTTAGGTACAGGTCGCACAAAATATGTTCCAATATTTTCAGTTGGGAAGAGAGTAATTATTTTTCCAGCTAATAAATTGTACTCATCATAGGTCAGCTTTCTAAAATTTTAATTATAAAATGATATAACTTGAGAAACACTATTTTAAGAATTCTTGATGTAAGTAACAAGTACAATAATGTAACTATAATAAATATCGTTGGGACAACTCACACAACTGCCATCTGATTCCAAACTAAGCAGAGCTTATACTATGGTAACCAGATAACTGATAAACATTCTTATATGTTTCTAAATACATACATATTATAGATAAATAACACCCAGTCACAGAATAAATCATCATGCTCAATACATAAAGTTATAGCTTGGGTGCGAATCAAACCCACTACCTCTTGCATAGCAGTCAGATACACTCCCACCGTGCAAACACAGGCAGTCAGGCATCTATATTTGAAATTAATGCCAGTTCACTTACTGATTCACAGCATGCGTGTACACATGACGTGCAATTACATCAGTCAGTCTATTTCTTCGGGTTGAATCTAACTTCCCATATGTACTGTAGTAGTTGAGAACAGACTTGCCTAGAGGTGAAGTCAAAAGAAGAGTCTTTAGGTCAAAATCAAAGACTCTTCCTGAGTCTAGAATTTGAAAGACTGATGAATTCAGAATGATACTGTCCACTGAAAGAGTTCTATTTAGATCTTCGGCAGCGACTAATGTTGCAGTGGATTGTTCAGTGCTGGATGCAGTTGTTAGAGTGTCTGCGACACTTTCTAGAAATGTGTCAATATTTTCTTTTAATTCCAGCCGAATTCCTAATATTGGGCAAAGTTCTTTTAACTCTGGTTGTGTTAGTTTAGGAAAGTGTTCTGCACTTATTTTGTTTCCTGAAAAAAAAAAGACATTTCAGGTTTCACTTTTAAAACATACTTTATAATTTTATGTGTTTGTTGTATATTTACACTGAATGTGATAGGTGAGAGGATTTGTCACACTGCTTGCATTTTGCATCCTGTGGGCCAGTCAAATCGAATGTACAAAACATACTCCCTGACCACTTGCCCAGTAAGTGAAGCGCTCGTGGCCCCGCGGTCTCAGTGTTCTGTAAACGATCACTGAGTTACGCAACTTTCACTATGGCTGGTCCTCGGACGGGTGACCACTTTGTGGCATTTACATTTGCGAGCGTTTCCGTGCTTCGGAAGGCACGTTAAGCCGTTGGTCCCGGTTGCCAGTAAAATGGCAGTCGTTAAGCCTGGTTAAAGGCCTTATGGGCGGCTTGAAAAAGTTCAACAGCAGGTAGCCACAACCTGCGTCTGTCTATTTCAACACGGCAATGGGCTCACCACCTATTACGTGGGACAGGAATCCACACGGTGAAAAGTGGGCATATAATATGCCTCTGCCACCCCTTCGGGGATAAGGCGTGATGGATATTTATTTATTTATTTTTATTTACTTGCCCAGTAGAAGGTGGTCAGGGAGGTACTTAAGGACGCGGAAGGGCTACCTGGCCGCCGTCCGCTGATCGCAGCTGGGTAGTTACGCGCTCATCAGTTTTAGCCCTGCCCTGATCGCTGACCCATTGTCCTGACCAACAAATTATGCTAACACAGGCTGCAGGCTGCTTTCGTTTGATCAGACCGCAGGACGCAAAACGCATCCAGTGTGATAAATAATTATAGGTTCCGTTCTAGACCACATCAGGTAGTGGTGAAACGCTAGCCTATCAGAGATTTATAAAAAGAAAATTAACACGCACCACACAAGCTACCTCTCAGTAAATACCAGGCGAGTGAAGCAAATTACTCATTACCTCCTTGCCTTTATGCAATGAATGATAAATGAAGGTACTAGGTATCATCTACCAAGGCTTTCTATACCGGGCCGGAGCGCCTGTTTACAACTAAAGTTTTTGTCTGGGCGCATGAGTGGCTATGTATGTAGTAATTTTACTTACTTCTAAAACTTTCCACAACTTCAAACGGCATTTGCCATTTAGAAAGCAACTCCTGAATGGCTTTCTGACCAACATATTCTTCTGTATCAAGATGTCGATCGCCGAAGCCGGCGTCCATATTTATATATTTTAGATTAGCCCAGCCTACATGAGAATAAAAGAAGTACTTATAGAAAATAAAGTTACCTAGCTAACATTTATCTAGATCTAGTTTCAAAAAACCAATAACTCACCAATTTAATCCTTGCAAACGGCACGTGTCGCACGTGCTCGTGGGTACCTACTCGGACGTCGTGTGTCGTATCAGTCACAGATCATATAATTATTACTCGTGTCAGTGTTGCCGGCAGTCAAACAGTTAAAGTCCAAAATCACAAATTACAAGAAATTACCCCCGTATAGTAAAAGTACTTTTACTTTATATTTATTAATATGAAAAGGTTAGAATAGTGCTTGAATTGAAGTCATTATCTTTCGTAAGTGCCCAAACAGGCACTACGTTACTAAATACGTATAAATAAAAACATTTTTTTTTATTTATATATACCTATTAGGTAAATTTGAACATTTTTATTTATTTTGACTATATTGAACTATTTCCAAAATTTATGGGTGATATTCACAATGACTGATTCAAGCCCAAAAAAATAGGCCTTCTAGCTATATGTTTCACCAACAGGGGTTTAATTCAAAACTAAACTAAAAAACCTAACTATCTTCACGCTGTATCCCTGACGGGGTAGTCAGGGAGGACAGATCGCCAGGCTTTACGATCCATTCATACTTCTTTCGCTTCTCACAGATTCATCAATCGCTTCATAAGGCATGCACGTCTGGGTATCCGAGTACTTTTAACTTTTCCATTTTTGAGCAATCTGCTCACGTGGCCTTCATATGTAAGTCTCGGACTACCCTGACTCCTACCCTCTAATTTCTTCGCACAATATATATTCTTCGTCAATCGTTCCTCACTCATTCGTTGGACTTGTCCAAACCAACAGAGCACGCCCTTTTCCAGCTTAACGCTGACTTATCTTTATTTCAAAGATAAATAAATAAATAAATATTGTGAGACACTTTTCACACAGCGACATCTAGCTCAAAGTAAGCTAAATTGGCACCTTTTGTCAGGGGCGGGTTATTTGAATTTGACAAGTGAATATGTATTGAATTGACGTCTTGTTTATAATGTATTAATAAAAATATATCTTGCTGGAAAAAAAAAGCATCATCAAAGTCAATAGCAATTACATAATTTTTACTTTATTAAATGGTTGGCACTAAACGAAAATAAAATACATACATATTTTACATAGAAAACACCCAAACTCCATAAATCTAAATACTTTTCAAGTTACAATGCTAACTATTGACCTACTTTTTGTCGATTAATACTTTTGTTTTGCACAAATAACTATTAGTTTGATTTTATTTTCTACATTAGCCGACTCATCTTGCCATTACACGAGCTTAATAATTTACGCTTAGGAAATGATTTCAATGAATATTGTCGTAACTAATCATGTAGAAAAATTAAGGTAAAGGGATCACGAAGTTATTTCCATACATTGGTGCCACACGTTAAGTTCCCAGAAATATGGGAAAATTCCCGAAAATGCAAACACTGAAGTCTCGGGAGATTTCTGTGAATTAGCGTCGATGAAATCAAATCAACAATATTATTTATTGAATCAACAATAATCATGTTTTCTTGTGAAACAATTTTCTCTCTCTTCGTTTAAAATAAAATATTGTTGATTGAATATTCGAAATTTTAACGGAAGAACTACAATATTGTCGGGAATAATATTAATAGGTACTTACCTGCGCTAACCGTAACTTACATGTTTTAACTTGTCGAGTTCAGGCACATAATCCTATTAATATTATAAACGCGAAAGTTTGTAAGAATGGATGTTTGTTACTCTTTCACGCAAAAACTACTCAATGGATTTTAATGAAACTTTACAATAATATAGATTATACATCAGAATAACACATAGGCTACTTTTTATCCCGGGAACAAGTTCCAGTAGGAAACGGGAGCGGGATAACTTCTTTACGCGGGCAAAGCCGCGGGCATTAACTAGTAATTAATAGTACATGGCTCCGGCAACTTTCGGGTGCGGCCGAGCCGTGCAGAGCTTTTTTGGGGTTCTGTCAACTTCTGTCGGTTCGGTTAGGTTACGAAACAAAACGGCTACGAAAGTAAATAGGGATTTACTGAGACCTCGCTGTCCGTCTGTATGTCCGATATTACGATAGTACGCAAAAATACTATATTTTCAACAACGAAATCTAACAAACTAATCCTTATTATTAAAAATTATGAACGCGATTTTATATTAACCAGTGCAGTTCAGCGTAGCGCAGGACTTTTAATATAAAACAGATAGTTTAGATCCTAGATTAGCTACTTAATGATACCTACTCCTGGATCATTTCCTCCTTTACTGTTTACTTTTTATCCCAGATAATCCTGGAATATTGGGTCCACGCGGGTAAAACCGCGGGGCACAGCTATTTATAAAACAATAATATATATAATAAGAATGTGTGAAAAAACCTCAAAATATATACATTTTGGCTGAAATATTGAAATTGTTATACTAAGAAATAATCGATCTTTTATCAAACCACTTGTTATTCCTAATAACCATTTAACAGATTCTCGCATTGAAAATGTTTAATCTTCATCTAATAATTTGTCGCGCTATTTATATAATATTCTTGTTTTGAAACAAGTACCGTGAAATCCTCCAACTTTGGTCACATTTTGTAGAAAATTTGTCGCTACACAAAATATAAATAAGAAAAGGTATACATTTATTGACATTAACGTGAAGTATATACGAATTGCTATTAGTTAAACATTAAATACCTGTAAAAAATAACTTATTTTATATCTTAATAGTAACTTGAGAGACCGGCCAAAGTTAGCTCAACTTTCTGTCAAAATTGTCCACTGCTTATATCTTCTGAACTATGGGCCTTATTTGCATTCTGTTAAAAACCATGGTAAAAATCTGGCCAAAGAAGGGAACCAAATAAAGTAAAATACAAAAAGTGGCCATTTTCGGTTTTTATCATAGTGGCCAATGTTAGCTGGTAATTTTTGCTAATATCCATACAACTAATTTTAGGTACTAGGGCTGTCAACAAAGAAAGATAAAGAAATTAAACACAGTTTTTACACTAGGTGTAATTGTTTTATTTAATAATTAAGAATCATTAACGCGCTTTCATAGCGGCTGTAGAAAACATATGTAACTAAATAAAATCAAAACGAATCATGTGAGTTTACAAACTCCACAGTATTTTAATCGGTCTTATCAAACTAAGTATAAGATATTTTTTCTTCGACTTAACCTACATTTAAATGGCACTTCACGTTTTGGTACAGCGATAAAATTATAAAAAAAGAAAAACAAAAACAACAGCCAAAGGCTATCTAAAAATCTACTTAAATTTTAAACAAAATCTTCACCTATGGTTTAAGTTTTATCCTATGAGATCATAATATAGTTTCCTTCATCATATCATCATCATCATATCAGCCATAAGAAGTCCACTGCTGAACATAGGCCTCCTCCATTGATTTCCAAAAGGACCGATTGAGAGCGGCTTGCATCCAGCGCTTTCCTGCCACTCGTGACTTTCGTTAGATTCCTTAAAGGACATCAAATCCACTAAAATCTACGTCAAATTTTAATGAACCCCGGCGGCCATCAGTTGGTTGTGGTAATATTTTAACTATATCGAATAAATACATTTCAGACTCATCCTTGACTAAGGGCCATGAAAATTTATTATTTTTCTTTTTTCTTAAAAAGTTGATCGATACAAAGATCCCATTGACTTTTGTAACATTTCCTATGTAGTATTTAGTACTTCTTTTAGTCGTAAATTGGACCATGACATATGCGCCTACGTGCACATTATTTTCAATATCTCTATTTTCCAATAGGTCTTCATTTTCTACTGCTGAAGTGTTACTATATTCTGTTGTATTAATTTCGATGCCAGCTTCAATTTCTTCAGGAATGTATGTCTCGCTATCGGAGGATTCTCTGAATGAAATAGTTTCGGAGACATCGGTTTCACTGCCACTACTGTTTCGAATTAGTCTTCTGCATCCTTTTTGTCTTTTATTGTTTATACCAACTTTTTCCTCGGTTTTAATAGTTTTTATTCGCTTTATTTTTTTATTCTTGTAATTTTCTCTAGACAGTAATGGATGGTTTCTTTCTTTCTTTTCTTTATTTATGTTGACTTCAATTTCTCTCATCATGTTCTCTTTTTCCATGTCTTGCAATTCTTCTTCACTGTCGGAGTAAAGGACTTGTGGCCTAAAAAATTTTCCCGTTTGATTTGTCTTTCCAGTTGAGGTTGATGGCAGCTTTAAAATAACTTCTGAGAGAATTTTTATATTATTTTCATTGTGTTTATTTGTAGGTAATTTCATCATTCGGTTATATATTTCAGTCTTGTTTGTAGGGTTTGTTTTTTCTTTCATTACTAGGAGCCCCGTTTTTTCATCAAGAAACGTGTCAATTACACTAACGTCATCTTCAAATACATCTTCGGGAAATTGTGTCTCATCCATTGCAATATTATATGTAAGATCTCCATTTTTAGTCCATTCCATAAGTTCGGTTCGTTCATCTAAAATCATGTCCATCTCATAGCTGTCACTTCCATCATTGTCGATCAGTCTGTGACTGTTGCTCAGTTTTTGATCATTTTTCTTCCTTACTTGGGTATTGTTGGAAGTCTTGACGCCACCTCGTCGATGAGCTACTGATGTTTTTGGCGCATTTGTTTCCTGTCGTAGAAAGTCACTGACTGTTACTGCTTTTCCAGGTTCCGTTAAAACTTTTTTGTTTCTTCTAACATTCATGGGCTTTGGTTGTCTAGTCTGTCTTAAATAATCTAGTAAGGCCTCATCGATTTCATACGAACCCAAATCTTCGTGATATTCAGGTACCCGTTTCAAGACTTCACGAGGATTGAAAGGGCTTATTCCGGTAGCTTTAAAGCCGTTTTTGATATTCTTCGACCCTGTTAACTGGATCTGTTCAATCAAAGATTTTAATAATTTTGGAAAATGGTTTTTATTTAGTGTTGTTTGATGTGGATTCTCTATTTTATATTGGAGTAAAATTTTTCGCCACAATTTTTTAACTGGACCAAAAAAAGCCACATCAAGTGGCTGCGTCAGATGTGTTGAGTTTGCAGGTAGGAAAATGAACTGTATATTATGAATTTCGCAGAGCTCAATAACATCCACACTTAAATGGCTCGATAAATTGTCGCATATAACGACTTTTTTTCCTGGTAAATTACTCGCCCAATCCAGGACAATTCGTCTGAAGTAGTCCTCAAAAGTTGTGGAATCAAACCAACCTGACTTGGTGTGATTATATCTAGCATCACGAGGCCCACCCTGAACCCACTCCGAGTATACATTGTCAGCTTTATAAACAACATAGACGGGTAAAATATCACCATCCGCTGTAGCAGAGAACATAATTGAAATGGCCGCCTTTGTAGAGTTGAGATTCCTTTCGGGGTATTTGACCCCTCTTTTGAAGATGCATTTCGAATTACCTGGGTTGTCACATAAGTTGGTTTCGTCAAAATTAATTATGTTTGACGCAGGAACATCTTTCACAGTCTCCTGTAAATTTTCAAAATATGTTATGAACTCTTCGACACTTTTTTCAGCTCGTGCTGTTTTGATATTTTGCGTATTGCGTACGGTCAAGTCACAAGCGTTTCGCAACAAAAAATTATCGACCCAAGCTTTTCCAGGAGGTTGACCTTCAAACAAGTCTTGCCGTCCATTTTTTTTTAAGTATTCAAAAACCACGAGACGTAGGTCTAATTTAGTAAGGGGACAACCAAAATTAGAAGCGGCAATCAGAACTTTCACTATTTTGGCTTCTTCTTCCGCTGACAGACGCGCTGGACATCCAACTGACTTTGTATGTTTTTTTTGAACTTTGTTCAATATGGTCTGTTTAGGTATGGAAAATTGTTTTCCAGCTGCTCGTGCCGATAAATTATTTTTTTCCACTAACTCGACAGCTAATTCAAGCATTTCTTGGCTATAATTTTTGTATTCACGTGCCCCAACACGTCGGCGTTTTTTTCTTTCTCTCAGTCTGGATTTCGCTTTTCCTTTGTTCCTGAAATTAATGTCACCTGAGTACCTACATAACATTATAACTGCTATGAATATGGCAAAACACTTAATTTTTTTTAAGAACGAACTAGCTGCGCCCTGTGGCTTTACCCGCGTCCTAATAGCTATCATATCCCTGCCCTTATCCCACTCACTCCTATCACTCGCCATACTTGCAGTCACTTTTTTCATCTTTATATCATTCTTCACGCATTACACCTATCTTTTATTTGGCCTACCTCTACCTACATTTTCATTCACGCTCATACCCATCACTATCTTAGTCAAATGACTCTCTTCTCATCTCATCACATGTCCATACCATCCTAATCTTGCACTCTTAATTTTCTCCGTAAATGGCGCGACTTTCAAACATCCTCTAATAGTAGGTAATAAGTAGGCACATACCTATATATTATCTCACTTTAGTATTTTGTAATATAAAGTTAAGTATGAAACGTTTTATAGCTAAAATCATAAAAGGATAAATTTACTAGCATGTGGTAGCCCTAATGCATTATTGACGGCGGCCAATGTTTACACCGCAGGTACGGAGACTAGCTTTGTAACTTTGGCCACTTACATTTCTCAATCACAAACACCAATCGTAAGTTAGAAATCAAATTAAAATGTTCTCCTGACATCATTTTATAACATATATAAAAACTACTTACCCCGGCTTCATTATAACAGGTTGTCAGACAAAAGTTTACATGTAAAAATTGGTCCACCCGCGAACAGCGTCACTTTAACCTTGAATGAAAGACAACTGAATGGCACAGATAAAAAACCAGTCAATCAGTATTGCCAGATGTATAGTTTATTTTCTACTACTGTTTTAAAAATAAGCATAACTCGCATAATTTTAGAGGTACGAGCCAATTTAGTTTTTTTTTGGTTTCGGCCAATGTTACCTCTAGAGACCAAAGTTGGAGGATTTCACGGTATATGTAAAAATCTATGACAAAATAAAAAATATTTTGGCTGAACATTTGATATTGTTGTTCTAAGAAATAATAGATCTTGTATCAAACCCACTTGTGGTTCCTATTAACCATTTGACACATTCTCGCATTGTAAATGTTTAATCTTCATCTAATAATTTGTCGCGCTATTTATATAATATTCTTGTTTTGAAACAAGTATATGTAAGTCTATGACAAAATAAAAAAACATTTTGGCTGAACAATTGATATTGTTGTTCTAAGAAATAATAGATCTTGTATCAAACCCACTTGTGGTTCCTATTAACCATTTGACACATTCTCGCATTGAAAATGTTTAATCTTCATCTAATAATTTGTCGCACTGTTTATATAATATTCTTGTTTTGAAATAAGTATATGTAAAAATCTATTACAAAATAAAAAAACATTTTGGCTGAACAATTGATATTGTTGTTCTAAGAAAAAATCGATCTTCTATCAAAACCACTTGTTATTCCTAATAACCATTTAACAGATTCTCGCTTTGAAAATGTTTATCTTCGTCTGAGTAGTTGTCAGGCTTCTTGTGAAAAAGTCCATGTTTTAAAATGTAGTAATTGTGAAATTTTGATCGAATCATTTGAAGTGTTTCAGAATAACAACGACATTGTTACTTTGACAATTAATATGTCTTAATGTTACAAAGTTCCCTATATTCTCAATAGGACAATGTAAATCGTCGACTTAACAATATAATAGCGTCCGGTTAACAAATCTAGCATTATTAATACTAGATTAATCGTTATCTTATACTAAAGGTTTCAAAATGTTTACCTGACAATATTTACTTGATTTGAGATAGCAAATCAACAATTCTTTTTTGTATTTTGAAGGAAATGAAAATTGTCAAAGTAACTATATATTGGTAAATTAAGTAAATATTGTCTTGGAATTGCTAACAATATTTTTTTTGTTGATGGGACAATTCCTTTTTTACCGTGTAGAGACAGTTCGGTAATATTGAGTTAGGATAGGGATAAGTCAATGGCCTATTGACACGCTGATGAAGTTTAAGTCCTTGACATTATTTGGCATATAATTGTTACCATAGACCATAGTAAACTTTTTGTTTAGATTTGGAGTATCAATGTGGCTTAAATAGCTACGTGTATAAAACGAGGAGAGCCCTACTTTGATTGATCTCATTACCTGTTTTAGTTTAGTTTTATTATTTTTAAATTTGAACTGTTTCTACCTTCATATTTTTTCTAAATTATATAAACTATTAGTTTTTAAATTACTTATCTATCATTTACTTCACTGACTTGAATCGTTAGATTCTATGTTACTACATTAGGTTTGCTTTTCCAGGAATTTAAGAAAGACATTTTTTTTCTTTATTTTATAAGTCTGGTAACCCAGTCACAGTATCTACGCTTGCTTATAGTACACATTTTTTAACTTCTAAAATGCTGACTTGTAATTTTCTGGTTTGATTGTCACAATCATTGTTACTTTCATACTGAAAGCACAAAATTATCTACAGAACAAATAGATAAATACACAAATAATTAAGTGAAACGTTATAGACAGACGCTAATTTGCACCAAATTGTCCGTAGATAGATAGTTGGCAAGGTTCCAATGAGATTGCTAATGAATTAGCACCGAGGGATAAGTACCTAAGCAGCTTGCAAAGATCTTTTGACCTTTAGTGTAGGAACATTAAATAAAGAGCAAATACCTTATTCAAGTGATCATGCCTTGGGCTTTTAATCATTTTCTTTGGAGGTCAATATTAATAGTGATGCGTTGACAATAGGATGGAATCAGATTCGACAGACTAGATTGGATCCCAATTATTATTAGGTTTCCTACGGATTAATAGTGTTTTAAGTCTTACTCAAATATGGCTATAACTATTAGTGTCACACATACATATTATCACGCCTTTATCCCCTAAAGGAGTAGGCAGAGGCATACTATACGCCCACATTTCACCGCTTGCATTTTTGCCCCACGTAACAGGTGGTGAGCCCATTGCCGTGTTGGAATGGATAGTGTCTTGTCTAAAAAATATTAGCTCTGTACAGTATTTTATCATTAAAAAAGTAAATTGGGTTTTAAACGTCTATGGTGATTTATTTATAAAACTACGATATACATAAGTACTTTATAACACTTAACAAACGTGCAAGTCCATTCCTATTATAAAATACACTGCGTTAAAGCCACAAACGTTGAGCATCTAACTTTGAACTAAATTTCTATAAAACAGTTTAATCACTATACAAATAGTGGCCCGCCATTTTGGACGGCAGTGTATAAAAAAAACATTTTAGAAGGCGGAACTAGGCTGAGGGGTTTTGTTAAAATTCCAATGTGAGCCGCATCGGCGGCCCAATAGCGTGCGCGGGCGGAGTCAGTCAATGCGCTGACTTTTTGACAATGACTCTTTTTGTTCGATGATTCGAATTTGGAGTTCTTTGTGTTCTTATTTTGAAGTTGTGCTTTGTTTTAAAACGTGAATTAGTTATAGATGTTTTGCGAAGTGGGAGTTGTTATACGTAATGATTTCTGGTTCCTTTTTAAAAAAAAATGTTAGTAGATATGAGTTGTGTTTATTTGGTAAAGCTTTTTTAATACATTAATGTCAGAAATAAGTTACTCCAAATAAGTTCAGATACTTTTGCTTACGCGTTAAGCCTAAATACTGTGGTGCTATATAAGAGAAATGAGAGCTTAGATAGTGAGATGGCCTCTCTATTAGTAGTCCACTAACTATCCATCAGTAGATTACTTTAAGCAGCTCAATTTGGAAGCAACTACCTACATAAATATTTTTTTACTACCCTCGTTCAAAAATACATCGTAATATACAGCGTTCCAAATTGAGAAAAAGTAATATTTTTAACTTTGAATGTTTGATATTTGAGTTCTGGATGGGTCTGGGTCGCAAAACCTCTGCCTTTACTATACCTCACACGTACCATAAGACTACATGAGCTTATTGGAATCTTACTACAATTTTTTAAAACATTTATTCATACAACACTTCCTACAAATGATTTATCATATTGACATTTAATAAAAAGAACTCAACTCTGAATTGACTTGGCATTTATCTATCCTATTCGATGATGACAGGCCGATTACCGTTAATTACCCACACACACACTCACACTTATCTACATAGGTACAACTGTAAAAATTAGTTACTAGAAACAGCGGTATGTTATTATAGGTTTTTACTTTTGCATTTCACCGATTATAGACAAACAGCAGCTTATTTTGTTTTCTATGTACATATCTATACTTCATTAAAAATTTTTACTAGCGGATATCTCGCGCTTTGTTTCCGCGTCCCCAGCTAAATGCAGTGACGACCGCGAAAAGGTCGCAATGAGGAACTGGATGAAGAAATCGCAGGGCCTTGTGTTGGAAAATTGGGGGAGGCCTTCGTTCAACAGTGGAGTGTAATAGAGGGATTTAATTGATTAATTGTTCAAAAATTTAAAATTGTAAATCATTATAAACTCACATTTATTTATCTAACAACTTAGACACGTCCATATTGTATTTAAGTATTGTGTATCTCAATGTTTTCAACATCATTAATGTCAAATAATCAGTATCCTAAGGAAAACAAAGCAATTATTTCACGTAATTAGTTTAGATACGATAATTATTTCTTGTAGACTTCTCAATGCTGTTAGGTTTAATTTGCAATCTGTTTTCATTTAAAAACCAATGGCACAGAATGATTCCTAATCAATGTCCGTCATCGAATGTTCTTAATTCAAATGCCCTTGTTAGCAACGTTTAATTAGTTTCATATTGTTCTTAATTCAAAAAGCAATCGTTCGTAATTGACAGGTTCTGTAGAATAGCATAGAACTATGAACGTATAGATAGGATTTATTATTTTTTTATTTATTATGAACGGTGCAGGTATTTTTATAACATAAGTAGATACAATTAAATTGTTTTTAAATCATACCTACTACCAACAGCTTGCATGGTAACGGTAAGAAGATTCTAGGACTCATTACCATTCGTGCAAGAATATATTGGACGTTGCTTCACCTTGCCAGTTGAGCTAGTTGTCATACAAACCATTAGGTATACCACGTACCTAAATAAATAAAATAAATAAATATATAAATATTATGGGACACTTTTCACACAGCGCCATCTAGCCCAAAGTAAGCTAATATTAGCTTGTGTTATGGGATCTAGATAACTGATAAACATACTTATATATTTCTAAATACATACATATTATAGATAAATAACACCCAGACACAGAATAAACCATCGTGCTCATCACACAAAGTTTAACCTGGGTGGGAATCGAACCCACGACCTCTTGCAGTCGGATGCACTTCCACCGCGCCACAGAGGCAGTCAATATTTAAAAATAATCTCAGATAAGCTTCAAACTAACTACTATCAAAGACAAACACTACACACACATACACACACACATTTGCTAGTTATAAAATCACCAACTCAATGTCTAAACTTATGGACACACTCCGTAAGGTGTGACGCACACCGAGAGCTTTTACTTTAATTAGATTGGGACAGTGTTCTTTTGTGTTGCAGGTGTGGTGTTGATACAGTACCTACATTTTTCATTACATAGGACCTTGTCTAAGTGACACATAGGTACTAAATATGTTCATGAAACCTGTATGTGAATATACTAATAATAATAATTTATTAGATTTGTAAATTACAATGAGTAGTGCCGTTTTTTTTCTGAAGTATTTGTTTCAAGTATTTTTATTTTCCAACTGGTGAGCCGTATGCTTGTTTGCCACCTCAGTTGTTAAAAAAACTAGTTTTAATAATCACGTCATTGTCTATCAAAACGAAAACAGAGAAGTAGGACGCTAGAAACCATCAAAATTCTCTGTTTTCGTTTAAAAAAAATTTTTGAACACACTCCAAGGAATATCAAGTGGATAATACACTAATAGAGTCGTGGTTTGATTAAATGAGAAGTTTCTAAATATTGCTAGCTTTAATTTCTATAAAGGGTCGTGAAAAGGGTGAAATGGGGTAATATAGTCTACTGCTCGATGTAGACCATTCTCAATAGCGCATAGTATATGCAAGTGAGGCTGACTTGGCACCAGAAATGAGAGGCCTCATTGTACACTAATATAACTGTATTTTATTCTAATATTAATAACTTATACTGTGACATATTAATAATTATGGCACCGTGTGAACAAGTTGATTAAAACACTAGTACGACAAATAATACAAAAATGTTTGACAAGAGATAATTATTCAAACAATAATAGCATAGCATCTATGACTAAATGTCATAGATGCTAGTAAATAAATGTTAATTAAAACACTAGATTTTAATTTCTCTGTCAATCACACCCACTGTCGGGCCTCCCACATAGATTAAACAATCTATTATTAGGGGAGGTATTTTGTCCTTACTACCTATACCACGCTGTCTAGACAGATTTGATTGAGTTTAATTTCAAGTTACATTTCTCTCAGCAATAAGTACTATATTTGATAAATTTCGTTTAGTCGCTTTAAAAAATAGACCTTTTAGCCTTTTTGCTACCACCTCACTAAAAAAGCAACGGGTTCAAAATTTCTTCCTAATTTACGTAACATCTATAGACACGTTTTATTTTGTTAAATTTATTCGGCCCTTTAGACCCACCCCAGTTCCGTGCTTCGGAAGGCACGTTAAGCCGTTGGTCCCGGTTGCTAATGAAATGGCAGTCGTTAAGCTAAGTTGAAGGCCTTACGGGTGGCTTAAAAAATTTTAACAGCGGTCGATACAGCCTGCGCCTGTCCATTTCAACACGGCAATGGGCTCACCACCTGTTACGTTTAATATGCCTCTGCCTACCCCTTCGGGGATAAAGGCGTAACAATATGTATGTATGTATGTATGTATGTAAAAAATATACGTCTGACTCATCTTTACTAACTCTTCGCCTCAAAATTCAAATTGACAATAGTTTAAAATCATAAACTGAAGGATATAGAGTCATCCTGCTAAAAACTATAGCAGCGTATGTTTGAAGCTAACATTAATAATTTATCTATTCACACAAAATAATTATTAATTAGATATTTTTACATTATCATTAAACCACACACGGTACCAAAGTCTTGACTCTATTAATTACGTCAATGCAAGTACTTTTTGCATCGACTAGTGGCCATTTTAATAATGCATTGGTCCAAAGTTTTCCTGTTTTCAACTTCGTTTTCTAATTAATATTTATGTTTTGTGTAACCTATTTCGATAATGATTTTCTATATTTGTGTTGCACAATGTACAGTTAACTTACAGCTCCTTCTTTGTAATTCTCTTATGGATGAAATTACAGATGTAAGGGACTTAGACTTACGAGGCCCCAAGTCAATTCACATTTGCTTGTACTTATTGCGTAATACAAAAAGGATTATTATTGTTATTTATACACAAAAAGGTATTTAGCGTAGGTGCCCTTAACAACAATATTGACAGTAGCTTTTAACAATGCCGAAAATATAGGCCGAAAGGAAAATAGACTCCAGAAATTAATTTGAAAAATAGTTACGATGTTGAGACAAATGAAAAGTCCCATTTTTTTTTCTAAAAATAGTTGTAATGATTAACCAAATAAAAAGCTAATTATTGCCATTTGAATAATCTTTTTTGGTTTGGTTATGTTTAACTTTGTAAGAGACTAATGCCTGTGCCATTTTTTTTGTTCTGTGGCCTGATGTAGTTTTGTGCAACTCAAATCTCAATCAAATCTAATAACACAAAATTGCTCAATAAACGTGTTTTTCTACTTTGCGTGTGAGATCCTAATTTTAGATGGATATGATTGGATCGTACATGTCTCACACATGACCTATAAACGGTGTTACTACTCCTACGTGTACCTACACCCACTACTGTCCTTGTCATAATTTGATCGAATAAGAGATACGAACAGTCTTCTTTAAATATATAGAATTTTAAATTTAACTTTCGTTTAAACCTAATGTTACGAAAATATAATGTCTAGAGTGATAAGTTTAAAAGTATAGTGTACTTAATTAATATGGTAGAATATTGGAACGCAGATGGTTTAATTTTTAAGTCACGTAAAGACAAACAAAATCTATTTTTAGCACACCACTACACTAATTGAATGCAATATGGCAGTGATTGTAACGCATGCAAGTGTCGACCTATAAATGACGACGCTCTACCACCGCACCCATACATTACCGTGTGAACTAGCCTTTATTTGCTACGAGTTATATTTGTGCTTGGTGTGCTTGAGGGCTTGCTCTAATTGACGTTTGTTTTGGGTGGGAATGTCGCGACCCTCATGTGCAACTTTTAAATCAGTATTAGATACTTTAGCACCTCCTGCCAAATGAAATTCAATTGACAAAGGGTGAAATTAAGTGCTAAGTAACTCACTAAGAATGCCTATTACCTACCTCACAAATAATTGTTAAAATTAACTTACTTCATTTCAGCTTACGCATTGAATCAAAGGATTAATCAAGTTAATCCTTTGATTCAATGCGTAGTGTCAACTTTTTTTTTTTTAATATATCTCACTTAATATATACACATCATGTGTAGGTATAGCTAAGACATTATTTTCCTTTACCGTCTCAGTTATATCTAAACTTTTATATTTTTTATTCGAAGTATAAATTAAAAAATTACGTCTTATTTTATTTTACTTTTTATTTATCTATCACACCTTATCCCCGAAGGGGGGGCAGAGGCATACATATTGTTTGCCCCATTTTCACCATGTTTATTCCTGTCCAACGTAATAGTTGGTGAGCCCATTGCCGTGTTGAAATAGACAGACGCTGGTTAATCTAAATAAGGTTATTTACATCGTACATATTTTAAAAATGTAAGGACTATAAATTTGGCTGAGTACCTACCATGCCGTTTTCCTTGTCAGGATTATTATATAGCGTAATACCCGCTCAAAAAATTGCGTGCGAACTTAATATCGTCTACAATGTAATGAGTATCGACGTAATGACAAAATTAAGAGACTGCGCACTTTAGACCTGCCGCACGCACGATACAAATAAGGCAAATGCACATTAGTACAGAGAGCACCAAATTTAATCAAATCGAAGTGATTTTTTTTATTAAGAATACTAGATGTAATTTCTATTAATTAACTAACATGTAACGTAAACATAAGACACGCCATCAATACTGTCTCCCGTGACTACATTTTCACGATAGGAGTGTATCCGACTACTACGCAAGATAGGTCGTGGGTTCGATTCCCACCCAGGATAAAACTTTGTGTGATAAGCACGATGGTTTATTCTGTGCCTGGGTGTTATTTATCTATAATATAAATGTATTTAGAAATATATAAGTATGTTTATCAGTTATCTGTATATAGTTTGGAATCAGATGGCGTTGTGTGAGTTGTCCCAACGATATTTATTATTTATTTATTTCTTACAAACTTAGAGACCCTAGTAATGAGATCGTTGATAATAATGTGTTTTTTGTTTTCAATGATGATAATATGATGTTGAGGGCCAGAGACTGTCTTCTGCTAGATGCTTGCACCTAGACATTTTCTATGTACATAGTGAGCTTTTCCGCTGATATTGGCAGTGAGGTGACCATGTTAAACTCGTCGTCAACGTGAGTTGCTGCTATGGCTCCACGGCTTTCTCGTACATCTTAGGTACATGACGTGTCATAATATATATTCTACGTAACTAAGAGTGTATCTACTATCAGGGAAAATTGAGTTTTTAATAACCTTTTTGTTGCATTAAAAACTACTTTAACTTCCTAGTTACTTCTAACATTTGAGTTTTCAAGTAGTAGATTTTTATCATAATCAGTCATATTTATACTATCTTGCTTGAGAGCTGTACCATATTTTTAAACAAACATTTTAACTGCAATATTAAACGTCACTCATAACATCAAGTTCGCCCATAACCTACCAAAAGTACTTATGTCGTGATGCGTTGCGGTGTGCGTCCATCCTAATGCACGCTTTTTTGCGTGCGTCCAACGGCAACGTGTTAACGCACTCAAAAGCATCCGCGTTACGCACACAAACGAAATGTGTGCAGACGAAAAATGCGAGTTTGTCATTGTGTGCGTGAGGTGACACGCACACATCTACAAGTGCTCGAAGGACACGCGGCGAGGGCAATGACCCCACTTTTTTGCTAGCGAGCGCGTATTCCACTACTGCCGACGAGCATTGGCGGTTGCACATTTTTTTCCTTTTTACAAACACCCAAAGATCGTTCACTCCGTCAGTGAATACTGAGCTATTTTTATGTACTTGGGAATAGGGATATGATGTCAGTGTTTTATTTTATTTTGCACATTCAACCTTTATATGTACCGTTTGTTTTGATTGCCAATTTAATTAATTTTCGACATACAATTTCTTACGAGGTCGTCGTTAATACTATTTCAATTTCTAACCTAATCGCCTTAAACTACGTTGTTAAAAAATGAAAAAAATACGCATGCTTTTAGTATATGTAATATAGTGGTCATACGTCAACAAACTTCGGCGCTGTCAAGGTAATGAACGTTACTCAACATGTCAATATCCCGTATTCAAGTTGTAAGACAACCTCTGCGAGGTATTATCATTAAAATAATTTTAATACAGTAAAGTTATGGGTGTTCTTAACATGCATAGCTTTTCTATATTATTTTTTTATGGTAGGTACAGAGTTTCATTGCTTTATACTAGCAAAAGTCGCATCTCTCAATTTATTATTGAATTTTATATATTTAAGTTTATAATTTGATCCAATAGCTGTGAATTTTTTCACTTATAATTTGATGAATATTCTACAACAGAATTTAGCAAATCTACATACCAATTATTTTTATATGTAACAATCTTTCAAGGTACGATCAACAAGATAGCTAATCCTAATGTAATCGTACCTAACTTACACATGTACTTAAAATGTTTCTATTCAATTTACCAAGAGTTGATATCAACTAAGGTTGAATGGTAGTAACTTGTGTCGTAGAAACCGGACTCTGTTGGTCACTGATGGTTGTAGCCGTTATACGCGACTTTAGAATTTAGAATGAGAAACTAATTCATACGGTATATATATTTACATCAATTTTTAGTACATAGTTTCATCAATTAAGTATCTATTATCAAACTTCTACCTAATGTTAATATGATAATGGTCAAATACTTAGCAAAAATAAATTAAACATAAATTATAGGATTATTTACAATTATAACTAGTTGGTGCCCGCGGCTGCGCACGCATAATGAAGCTTTAGCTTTCCCGTTGCAATTTTTCCAAATTTTCTCTCCATAAATACCTTTCTTAGATTTCAATGATTAAATTTAAAAAATACTTCGTTTCCTTTAATAGTCGTTTTGAGCTTAGCAACATATTTTGCGATTCTTTTATATATTTATATAAATAACATATACTTCTAAATTAATTTTGGAAAATTTTAATACTTAGAAAACAATTAAATCCCTGGGTGATAGGAAAGCTAATAAGCAGACAAACTGTAATATGGTATTATTCCTTTCCTTTTTGTTTATTAGAATGAGTAAAGGTTCTCAACATATTTTTATATATTCTCAAAAGCAACAAATCAGAAAATGTTTTCTAGGAACAGAATAGTCGGAGTGAGTGATATTTGATTTGTAGTCGTTGATTGCATTTTATTACCGTTCTGTGAATTTGCATTTACGTATCTTCTTTCATTGGGAATTGTTTTCATAACAACATTTAATTCTATATTTATAATGGATTTGATTAATGTCGGTACAGGCATTGATTTAATATATTTATTTATAGGGATTTGCCTTAAACAACGTCGATTTGACTTTTTGGGGTCTCAAACTACGTCTTTTAGTATTACCGTGGACTGTGGAAGGTTTTCCGTTCGTGAATAATCAACTTGAATAGTAAAAGGTTATTGACAGTTAATTTTGATAAAAATGAGATATTTCAAGATACTTTTGGATTATACCTAGTCAGGTCATAAATCCTGTCACATGTTTAATATAAAATAATTGAAACAAGTTTATTCATTATGTAACCATTTATATACCAAAATGAACTTAACAAAACATAGATTCTTATGACTATAAAGTTTGTTCAAAATGACCTCCGTGATTTTGAAGACAGGCCTTCAATCTGCGCGGCCAGTCGTCTATCGCAGCACGAACGAGGTCCATGTCAATATCGGCGGCTGCCTTAATCAAGGATGTCTTGAGTGACTCCAAATTGGGATGAGGCTTTGAGCACGCCTTTTCCTCCGAGTGTTGCCATATCTTGTAATCTAACGGACTTAAATCTGGACTGGAGGAGGGCCAGTCTTCGTGCCAGATGAAGTCGATTTCAAACGCCGCCAGCCAGTCTTGTTTGCTCTTCGCTCTATGAGCTGGCGCCGAATGTTGTTGGAATACCCAGTGCCTGTTATTGAACATGGTATGAGAAACAGGTTCTACAAGGTTCGTCAGGACTGTATTTTCATACACAACTGCATTCATTTTTACACCTTTCTCACAAAAATATACCTCTGTTAAGCCTCAATAAGAAACTCCCAACCATACCATGAGCGAGGGTGGAAAATGACCTGGACACGCGGAATACGGTTGCTCGTTTCTTCACTACTGTGTGCGTACACCTTATCATTTTGTTTGTTGTAGCTTTCTTCTACGGTAAAAATTTTTTCATCCGTAAAAAGAATTTCCCGATATTTTTTTCCCGCCTACCGCTTCAACAAAGTGCGGCATCTCTTCAGTCTCAGGTCCATTAGACGAGCCTGTTTTTCGCCTGTTTTTATAAACGATGTCCTGTTTTTCTCATCGTCTTCATTTAACACCCTTTTCACCGTGGTTCTGCTTAACCCCACCTGAAGGGCCAACAGTTTCTGCTTACGTTTGGGATTTCTTTGAATTCGCGTCTTCACAGCTTTTATCACTGCTGGAGTCCTAACAGACCGAGGGCGACCATTTCTTGACCTGTCATCTACACTAGAGTCTTAATTGTATCGTTTGATACAATTAATAAACGAATCTTTTGGTTATATTCAAATTTTTCAGTATGTCAAAAATTTGAATTGGCGCGTAACCGCCACGATGCAGCGCAATAACTGCAACACGGTCTTCTTTCACTCCATATTTAAAAATGAGTAAAATTCTAAAAAGTATACATTTTTATTTTCATGAACAATTCGAAATTCGAATTCAATAAACTGTTTTGTGGCCAGCATTCTAAAAGAAAAGTTTTTACTGTGTGACAATACTTATGACCTGACTAGGTAGTTAACTGAAGACGATGCTATAGGTAGGCAATGGGCTCACCCCCTATTACGTGGGACAGGAATACACATCGTGAAAAGTGGGCATATAATATGTCACTGCCACCCCTTCGGGGATAAGGCGTAATAGAAAAATATAATATATAGGTACTCCTTAAAGTTCAGAAGCCCAATAAAATATTGAACGAATAATAAAACAAAAATATCCCAAATTTACGCCAATATAAAGCTACCTAACAATATCACAAACAACGCCGCTGAACATTCGGCGCAGGGCCCACCCCAATTCCGTCCCTAACCTACCCTAAGCGGACGTAGTATGTCCGTGTGCGTTCAACGCACACGCGCGACTGAACACCTTGCGTACTTTTTATTATGTTATGATGACGACATGCAACTCAAATGCTGAGCTCTGTTTTTTTAAATTACGAACTTGATCTTTCAAGTACCTACCTGATATTGTGTAGGGTACTTATTTAGTTATGTTTGCTGTTTACGTTATAAAAGGAACAAATAGACTTTAAAAATAAATAAGGCACTAAGTAATATTAAACATACTATGTTTACCTACTGTGTTTGTCTAATTATGTACTGAAGTAGTACAATAATGAATATCAGCAAAAGAAGTATGCATGCAACGCGACGCGCGAAGCCTTAATGATCTTTCCTCTCTGACTACCCCGTCAGTGATACAGAAAATAGTTTAATAGTACAATATTCTGTCTAACTTAAAGTAAATATTAAATTCGGCTTTTAAATGTGGATAGAATGCTTCCGCCAGGTCTAGTTTATGTGATACGTTTCAACCAATATAATATCCCTTTATAAACAAACAATAATTCATTTAAATACCACCGCCTTATATGACACGTCGAAAACATTTCATTGTATTTGTGTGCCGACCCATATAACACGGGCGCGTGTGCGTGGCCTACATAAATACAAATTAAACCCGCCCAATTTGTGTGCGTGCGGCACGCCTGTGTGCGTAACTTCTTCGCTCGGAATTCCAAGTTTGAAATTGGAATGAATGACGGTTAGGTTACTGACCTATGCCAATAGTAGTCGTTGCTTTAAAAAAAACAAAGATTTTCTCATTTTTTGCCGTAGTATTTATTTTTCGTAGTATTTTTTCATTATTTATTGTGTAGCTAAGTAGTAGTAAGTAACTTTCATTCTAACACAAAAGTAATCATAGGTAATGCCCCAGTCCCATTTTAAAGGAAATTACAGAAGGTAATGCGTAGGCCACAGGCACTCATTTTACATAGTACGCGACAGGTACCTACGTAAGCCAGCTTTACTTTTTCCTGACGGAGTGATGTAAGTAAAAGGAAGCAATTTAAAATTATGACCCTGGAATTGCTGGAATTGGAAACTAGAGGACTCTAGATCTGAGCAACGGGCCGCCGAGACAGTATAGAATAAACAGCGTCAACTGTTATCTAATAGGTACTATTATGCCTGTCACGCAGACTAGAACCGATAGTAAAGACCAACAAGTGTGAACAATGTTTAAATAATTAAAGCGAAGTTTTAAAGGGTCAGCCACGCGTAGTGTTATGTAAAAGCCCTAGTAGAATTCCATACATGAAAATTGCCGAAATTGACAGTTCTAGGTCAACGAAAAATATCTAAAGGTAATGAAATATTCTCATAGCCCATGGTGATGGGCCTGTGATCACAGTAAGTACCATGGCGAGCCGTGAATACAAGAAACACGTTTATACCTGAACAAAACCATTTTACTGTTTATAATGAGTATATTTGACAACCCCACGTACAATTATTCCACGTAGACTCATGGAATAAATCAACTTTTGAATAATTTGGAATGAAATTTTGAAATAATTGAACTTTTAATTTTAAACCCTTTCGTCTTCCTCAAATACATAGATAAACATTTAATCATTATCAAATCCTAATTTCCGGTGTACAAAAAACCTCTTCCGTTATGATCCTGTAAGTTGCTTCCCTACAAGTGTATGAGAGAGAGGGGAACTATTTAAACTATGATGCTTGAGTGAGACAACTTGAGGGCGACGACCTTTAAAACAAATCGCTGGTAGAAAGGGTTCGGTTACAGTAGTGTCTGCAAATTAGGATCACTTTTTAAATTATTGAATTTTTTAAATGTAATAATATTTTATTTGCACTGTAGGTACAAAAATTTGTTTTTTTTTACTGTTTTTTTTATTATGTACTAGATTGCAACCAGGCATACGACCCACCTGATCAAAAGTAGACTCGACTACACTACGACTCAATTTACTGCTATTTTGCGTTAAAATATAAGCAACATATGGGTATTTTGGCAAGGCATGTGCAATTATAATAATTTTTTTCATATTGTAACCTTTCCATACATTACTTGGAAATATGTAAAATACTAATAATTTAATAATATAAAATATGTAAAATACTAATAATCTAATACTAATTTTCATAAAGAATTTCAGTGTATTCAGATATTAGGTTACTCAATTCTTTTAAAAAATCTGTCAGTCACTGGTGTCAATGAGTTTTCAGGGATCAAACCTTATTGCGACAAAAATAAAGTAGATTGCTTAGATCTGGAATAAAAGAGTCCAAAAATATTGAACGTAGGTTATTAACGTGGATCCAGTCGATATCCGCAACAACAAATACATATTTTCTCTTTAGGTACAATTCAATTAGGTTAGGTAAGATTTCATTACCAACAAAAAATATTATAACTAGTTTTGTACGGATTAAACTATTAAATATTATAATTTTTTTCTGCTAACTGTAGATTTGTCTAGGCGCACCCTATTCCCTAGGATCTTTACAGGCTAGACAGGGACCTAGGTGAAAATTTAGGGTGCACATACACACACAAGCATATATGCACTATTACTATAACTATTACGTAATATTATTTTAGTGTGAGTGTGTCTGACAATGTGTGCGTTCAGCTGATATTTGTACAATGTCTAAATATTTTATAAAGAGTGATTTTATGCATTTCATTATTTTATTTTAAATTGGTATACGTGTTCCATAAAATTGAAAATTTACTGTGAACTTATAATAGTTTTAAAAAGCACTGTAAAAGCTCTTTTACAAATACTCCTAATATTTACCTAATGTCTCATTTACCACTTTCTATGCTAAAACGTGTTTAACCCCATAATAATATTGCCTGAATTTGTGCAAGAGTTACAATGCAGTGTAAAGCAACACGTGCATCTTAAATTGTGATTCTGTTACATCAACAACTAGAATACAAGTGCGATACAAGTAACATAAAGCAACAATATTTATTTCAGTAATACTTTACAAGGACTCGTTGAATACTTTAAAAAAGATTTTTATAACCTTTTTTTAACTTGCATATTTCGGGTCATCTTGTAACTCAATTTTGAAGCTTCTTTTTGAATTTTCAAGCAATTGAGCTGAAATTTTGCGTTTAGTTTGGATGTCAAAACCTAAAATTTACTGATAGAACATGGGTATTACATGAAATTATTTGCTGAAAATAATTCTTTTAGTATATACATTTTAAACATAAAAAGATACAAACAGTTATGACTACTGCTCCGCTCTCCAGTATAGTAGCATGATGATATTAGCCTACCTATAGCCATCCTCGATAAATGGGCAATCTAAAATAAAATATTTTTTCCAAATCCGACCAGTAGTTCCTGACATTAGCACGTTCAACCAAACAAACAAACTCTTTAACTTAATAATATTAATAAATTTTCTCTTAAGTTTAGTTTTTTTTTTATAATTAGTATCGGTTAGGTACCTAACCGTGAAATACTCTCTCTGCATTTTCTCAATGTAAGCAATTACATAACTTCTCGATATCGCACAACGAAAACTATAGAGTCGAATAGAACCTAGTAATCTTCATGATTAGAGTTGAGTTAGCTCAGAACTCTGAGACCAGTTCCATTGTTTTCTTCACTTTCAAATTTTTGTGGGACTGTCTACCGGTCATTAGAACTATTATTGACTACCTCGGTGGCGCAGTGGTAGTATCGATGTCCCGGGTTTGATTCCTGGTTCGGAACAAATATTAGTATAATCCGTAAATGTGTGTTTCGGAGTTTGAGTGTTTCCTATGTATATTAGGTATGTATTTAGAAATATAAAAATATGTTTATCAGTTATCTAGATCCCATAACGCAAGCTTATATTAGCTTATTTTAGGCTAAATGGCACTGTGTGAAAGGTGCTCCACAGTATTTATATTTATTTGTTTATCATTTTAAAAAATATAGTGTAAGTATCTCAATGTAGATGTTTTCCTAGTTGCTTTCAAATCCTACCTAGATTTCGAACCTGGTGGTCCACTTTTATTTGGCTGCTAGGAGCAATTATCGTCTGACTTTTAATTTTCGGCATTTTTGGGAGCATTACCGTCTAACTCCCAACTCCATATCGGGACCCTAACCTAACCCCTGTCGTTGCCTTATCGGTTAGTGAGCAAGTGAGTCACTTGGGCCCCGGAGATATTGGTGGGACCCCCTTATACCCTTTCCCTTTCACATAATGTTAAATTCACATGCCTATTCGATAATCCTTCAAACTGAAAAAAGTAAAAAGCTTATACAGGAAACTTGTATAACACTTACATACTCTCCAGGCACGTATCTGTTCCAATTCAGTTTACTAAATTGGCATTTGTTAATTAGATCAGAACGGTTTTATAATTGAACTCGAGTCGAAAATAAGAGTGTAAGAGACAGAGCATATTTAGAGCACAAATTGAACTAATTTTAAAAAAAGCTATCATAAAGACTGTAGTTGTTAACTAGTTTTAATAGAATTGCGTAAACTGCAGCTGAAGGGGTTCGAACCCCTTCAGATGCAGTTGAAGTGTGTGGTTCTGATATAGCTGAAAAAGACAATGTACTTACATAAGTATTTGAAATACGTAAATATTGAATTTGTTGGTTGCGGGGTTGGTTGGGATTAGAATACAAAAATAGCATCGAAATGAACTCATTACATTACAATAGAAATGGTTTCCATTTGGTACGAGAACTGCTTCAAATAATACTAAATGTAAAGACAATTTGAAAAGATTTAGTTTTAAAACTATTGTACTTTGCGATATCTCATCAAGGAAATATCAGAGTATATGATGTAGTAGTAGATTATCACACTACCACGTTGTTTGTTGATGATAAACATTTATTCAAAAAAGAAAATAATTCTTCTCAAGTGAAGTGTATATCAACCGATTTGCAATCACTCTAAATTTTAATATTTTAGTGTTTGTCACCGATATTATCGAACACCCGTCTCATAGCTTTCTTCTTTATACACCTATCTACGAATCATATTTTATTTAATAGTTCAACCTCCAAATATTCATTCAACTGATCTCTTCTCGTCAATTCTTTGCATTCAAAACTTAAATAGAATCTTCATTCAACCCCACTCTTTTGTCTAACCTAGAAGAGATTTTAAATATTCGTGAACTTAAATTCCCACACTTCGGAATAGTTCAGAACCTTCATTGCAATCGATTTGCACGGGTAAAAGACATAAGAAAGAAGTCACTTTACAAAACAAAAGGTTAAAGTCCAAAGAAAAGTCCCAATTACGCTCCCTGAACTCCCTCGTCCCATTTCGCCCCTCTGACCGCTCTTCTCATTCCCATTGCTACCCGTATTCGCCCCCTAAGTATCTGGTGCAACTGACAGCGGATTACGAAATTTAAGTTTACAATATTTTATTTAGGATAATCTTTTGAGGTTATAATCTCTATTATATGCCAATGAAGACTTGATAAGTCCGATTAATCGAATGACGTGAACGATTTCAACTTTTTGTTCGATAAAGCGTACAAAAAGTAATCAGGATGCTTGCAATCGTTAATGAATGCCAGTGACTTCGTGCACTTTTGAAATTGTATAGGTACATTATTTTATGGTTATTAAAAGCTAATATTTAAATAATATTTTATGATTTTATTAACCTTTATGAAATATATGTAAATAAATAAATATTGTAGGACTTTTTAAGCTATTGCATAGTTTTTATAGCGGGCTTTAAGTGGGATGTAATCAAGAAATTCCATAAGGAAAAAAACCTAAGATCCGAGGTCACACGAAGTTCACCGAGCACGGCCGAGCGTTGGCTTAACGTGTATGTACAAATATTATATGGTACGATTGTACGAAGCTCGGACGGATCGAGACGTGATGATAGTGAGTGTGAGTGTGAAGATGAGGGTGACTGTGAGAGTGAGAGTGGGGTGAGGGTGAGAGTGAGGGGTGAGGGTGAGGAGTGAGAGTAAGGGCGAGAGTGAGGGTGAGGGTGAGGGTGGAGGTGAGGGCTTTATTTTTGTTTTTTTTTTATTTAGTGTAACTTAAATTAATATCAAAGAAAAACAAAGGTATGCTATGCAAAAGCTTTACCGCGGCAGTCTCCGAGTGCCACACGTCTTTTTTTTTACACAGCGCCGGCGAGCCCAAAGTAAGCTAATATAAGCTTGTGTTATGAGATCTAGACGACTGATAAACATACTTACCTATATATTTCTAAATACATACATATTATTTATAGGAAACACAAACTCCGAAACAAACATTTGTGGATCACACAAATATTTCTTCCGAATAAATAATAAAGATATTTGTAGCCGTTTTGTCCTAGAAATAATATTCACTACCTCTAAGGAAAATTTTACAGAACCTGTTCTTAGAATCAGCGACACTAAACATATTTTCGGATAAAAGAGTTGATACAGGGTTTTCATTCTACTTTCATTTAAATATATGATGGATTATTTTATTTTATTTATCATCATGTTTTCTTGGAACTTGAAAAACGTATTGACTGCCATAATGCCATAAAATATATCATTTCATAATCAACTATACTCCATTTAAGCTACTAACCAACGTAAAGCTACCAACATTTTACATTTATCTTTAGGAAATTTCTAGCCTATCGATATAAATTTGGTCCATTTATCGCTAGTATCATTTTTAAAAGCCTATTATTAACATCTTTAAAGATTCTCTCTGCAATTACTAACAATGTATTTAGTTATTAAATATTTTATTACTAACGCGTTGATTGTATGCATCTTTACTAAGTACTTAGTGTAGTAAATCTTTACTATTCATTAAATGCCGTCATAAATTTTCAATATAAGTACCTACATTTCGCATGCAATTTCAAGAGCCTATTGCTTTCATCCAAACGAAAACTGAATCTCCAGTCTCGTATAGGACATATTTACCTTGCTTAGCTTTAGTGGTACCTAACGAGAATTATAAAAAAAAGAATTACACAATTGACAGACTATATTAAAATTCTCCAGTAGTCACTGCAAATTGAAAGATGCAGCGCCATATATAGACTAAATGAATGAAATCGCCGGAGTAGAGAGCGTTTACCAAACATTAAACAAGCAGAGCAACAATCCCATAACAAATAAAAAAAAGACGTGTGGCACTCGGAGACTGCTATTGCATAGCATACCTTTGTTTTTCTTTGATATTAATTCAAGTTACACTAAATAAAAAGAAAAAAAATCCCAAAGAAAAAAAGAAAAAAAAAACACTTTCACTCTCACCCTCACCCTCACTCTCACCCCACCCTGACTCTCACAGTCACCCTCATCCTCACACTCACTATCATCACGTTTCGATCCGTGCGAGCTTCGTACAATCGTACAATATAATATATATACATACACGTTAAGCCAACGCTCGGCCGTGCTCGGTGTACTTCGTGTGACCTCGTCTCGACCTTCGTCTTAGATTTTTTTTCCTTACGGAATTTCTTGATCAACGCCCACTCAAAGCCCGCGATAAAAACTATGAAATAGCTTAAAAAATCGCTTGCTGCTTTATAAAACAAAGCGTCGCAATTGGCCGCTCGCATTAACACCGCGCCTTTTCCCCAAAGAGTTTTATTGCACTGTCCAACGGAAGTAATTTCGTAGGTCAGACTTTTAGTTTTTAAGAAAGTTCATTTTCTTTAGCTAGACATTTTTCTAGTTATACACAAGCCAAGCCGGGTGTTGGCTTGCTATATGAATTGCTTTATTTTTAGTTTTAGCCAGTAATCTGAAAGTTTAAGTGACTATTGTTTGTGTTCAAAATTTGTGAGAGGTTGTTTTTATGAATTTGTAATACACACGAGTACAATGCTCCACAACTTACACTCTGTAAATATAGTGGGTGAATGTAATAATTAACTTAACTATCACTCCTCATAGTAATAAACTCGTATCGTAATTACCAAGATTTAGTTGATTAATCCTTGTTTAATTTGAAAACTCCTTCACCTAATCTGAATAATGAATTTGATTTTGATTTCAATCAAGTTCGATTAAACCACATTTGTCGTTGAGATAAGGTGGAAATAGGATTTGTGTAGGGCCTATTATGTGTCTATACTATTATCCTTGCTAATATTATAAATACTAAATTTTGTTTGTAATCAATGGATTTCTACTGTATATCCCAGAAAAAATATCTTATTGCCACTAAATAGTACGTGTTAACCAAATTTTATGCAGATGGAACCGTGGGCTGGCACTATTATATCTGTATAGACATACTTATGTCTGTCAGCATCAATAATATAAACATCACCAGACTTATTCCTTAAAAGGATTCTAGCAACTAAGAAAACTAAACGTATCTCATTGGGATAGTGTTAATATCAGAATAATAGCTAGGTAGGTAGGTACATCCCTGGGGCTATCCTTCCGAGGGCGAAGAAAGAAAAAAAAATCAGAATTACAAGTAGATCTTAATACTGCGTTTACACTCTCGCACGAGCCACGACACGAGCTTCGAGACGAGCCGTGAGTGTAAACGCAGTGTACGAATTTTGGCGTCCTGGGTGTATGGTAAATTCTAATATTACACAATTTACATTTTTGTTTGCTATAACAAGGAAAATTCAAAAATCAAAGATTCCACAAATATAATTTTGGAAAATTCTGTCAACGTTGCAAACCAGCATATATGTGATCAAAACTAGCTGGACGTTTTAGAGCTGTTACACTATTAGCGCTGCCGAACCTAAAATCCTGTAATACTCTTTAACTATGTATTGTTCAAGGTTTCATCAACAAAGCACATTGAAAGCCGCACAAAAGTATTTTTATCACGCATGTTGCATTATAAATAGGTACAAAAGCAGGATAATATATGTGCAGTATGTCTGTATGTCAGGTTATGAGTCAACAACAGCGGCATTGTATTTTATCACCAAATTATACTTACCCATGTCTGCTTGTGACCCAGTTCAAGCGGCGTGAAGGTTCATGGCCGATGCACTTTTGTTTTTAATGAGGCTCCCATTGTACTTCAAAGCTATAAATATGTAGAGCTATGCCATAATATGTTTTTTTTTTCGATGCTTGTGAACAAAAGGATATATACAAGTGATCCTAGTTGTATAAATACGCATTTATTGAACATAACACCTGAGAGCTTATAATTGACGAAGTTTTGATCACTTGTGCCCCTGGGCAAGTCACGGAAGAAGCTGTCCTACTCTCATAATCGTTAAAGCTAATATTGACGTCGATCTCAGTGATGATTTCCCTTTATCGAGATTTTTATTAGTTAGTCCCGTTATTTTGCGAGTCACATTTTATACAGTCACATTTCCTAGAAAATTAATTAATTTTAATAGAAGCTCACAGAATTTATAAGTGGAATATCTGAAGTGTGCCTTACCTAGATAGTAAAAAAGTGTGTGTTAGAAGTTATACTGCTTTAGTCTAATAAGATTTCATTATATTTACCGTAACTCTTTGATTGTACCAGGCATGACAAATTAGTAAAAAATAACATAAAAAGAATGAAAATGACTTTGAATATAGATATACGTTGTCATAGAAACACTTATCAGCTAACTTTATCTTACAAAGACAATTTTCCTTACTTTGTGCTTACTTTTTCAATAACTATCTTTTATGCATTTTATGTTATTCGGGTCTTTTTCGCGTAATATTTTTAACTTTTTCTCACCTCTCGACGTTTCAGCTATATTGCAATAGCCGTGGTCACGAGAAACATAAACTGCATAGTATAAGTCATGTGAGTTTTAAAAACATGACTATCTTTTAGTTTTTGTTTCCCAATAACCTTTCGTCATTACTTTCATATTATAATATATACTTATTCCTGAAAGAATTTAATACATTTAAATATGTCCAGCATAAAATAACAGAAGCGCTCGTGGCCCCGCGGTCTCAGTGTTCTGTAAACGATCACTGAGTTACGCAACTTTCACTATGGCTGGTACTCGGATGGGTGACCACTTTGTGGCATTTACATTTGCGTGCGTTTCCGTGCTTCGGAAGGCACGTTAAGCTGTTGGTCCCGGTTGCCAGTAAAATGGCAGTCGTTAAGCCTGGTTGAAGGCCTTATGGGCGGCTTAAAAATTTCAACAGCAGGTAGCCACAACCTGCGTCTGTCTATTTCAACACGGCAATGGGCTCACCACCTATTACGTGGGACAGGAATCCACACGGTGAAAAGTGGGCATATAATATGCCTCTGCCACCCCTTCGGGGATAAGGCGTGATGGATATTTATTTATAAAATAACAGTGTTATCTTCGTAACATTTCTGTTCGGTCATATAGGAACAAATACTGTTCGGTACTAGGGAATCATTTGGGAGAGTCAAAAGTCATATAAAATAAAAATGAAATATTATATTTTTATTTTAGACACTAAAACATAAAATTTACTTACCAATGTTAATTTAGATTCGTACCGGCCCGTACTTACATTCAAGCCACAACTAATACGTGGAAGAACAGCGAAGTTTATACGTTACAATATTTTTACGTGAAATTCCTGCATAAAATCCACAATGCAGACCACTCTTGCTTAAGTTAGGTTTGCCATAGACGCTCCCGCGCCATACGCGGTCTATCTAGATGTATCTCTATACTTTGCGTGCCAAAGCGTCATCCTTGTTCGCTTGTTAGTTACGGTTACATCCTTGGTTCGGTACTACCTGCCGTTCGGCCCTAGGGGACTTCCTCCTAATTATGTTTTGTTTAGATACGTGTTTGTCTTTGTTTATTATTTATTATTCAGTAATGACCTCCCAAGAATAATATGCATTAAAACAATAAACATTATAAACACAATTCAAGTACTCCACATTTATTGTCAATAAATAAAAGGATTTATTTTTACGTTGCTCCACTTTCTAACTAATATTTTATTTAAACATCAACTTACGACGTAATCACCATAATAATAATATTTTTAATTACTTCAACGGTTGTATACTAGCCTGAAGGTAAATTAGATCATACCATCGTTATAATTTGCATAATAGTTTCGTTTGTTATCATGAATAATATACTTAAATCAACGTTTTACTAACATCATCACACATAGTAACTTATATATTACTTTATGCTTTGATTATGTCTAAGCATTTTTGTATTACCAAAATCAAAGAGAATTTCTATATATTTATTAAAGAAAAACAATGACTAATAAAGACCACTTCTTAAAATTCTTTATTGGTATTATATCATATTACCTTCGCATTTTACAAAAAAAAAATTGTAACTGTTACGGCTGTATAGTAGCTCCATTTTTAAATTATCGCACATGCTATTGAATAGTGGGACTTAATTTTTTACATAAATTAAAAGTGGAACTTATAATGCACATAAAATGATTCCGTCGCTATAGCGTCGCTTGCACACTGGATCGCAACCTCAATGTCAGTGCGCATATTGTGCACGGATTATATGTCCATTACGTATTGTACTCTTTTCGCCGGTCCATTTATTTTGTAGTCGATTTATTGAAATTATTATGTTGAATACCGAATGACATTTATATTAAATTTACATTTTAAGTTACATTTAGGTTTTTTGAGCTAAGGACTTATTTACGAGACTCCTTAAACATTTGAAGTGATTTGAACAAACAAATTGTCCTCACAGCTTTTAATTCCTCTACTGAAGTACCCCAGAGGATATCTAATATTGAACAAATTCTACCTTTTTTCAATATAGAATGTGCATCACTCAAATTCTACTTATAGGGTAAACTATTTAAACACTGTAGCCCTGACTGTGTAGTTACAGAGGACAGATTTCCAGGCTTCGCGATCCATGCATACTTCTTTCGCTATGTGCATTTTCATAATTATTAATCGTTTCATAAATGCACGTCTGGGTATCCGAGTGCTTTTGACCTTTCCGTTTTTGAGCAATCATAGCATGTGGTCTTCATAAGTAAGTCTCAGTCTACCCTGACTCCTTCTAGCCTTTATTTCGGCACAATAAATATTCTTCGTCAGTTGTTACTCACCTATATGTATACCTACCTAGAGTTTGGCAAAAAGTCCTAAAACTGGCAACCGTTTGAGAATGATGTATTGTATGCTGCCTTTTTAAAACGTAACATATTTAAGTATTTTAATAAACGAAGCAATGACATTTTACAGAAAAAAATGTTATTTGAGTAGAACAACGCTGATTGTTTTACTCTTTTTTTCCGAGCTGTATAACGTATTTTATTTTCTTTTCCTATAATGAAAGCAATCTAAACTGTTTCATTTATATATTTAGTGTGATATTTATAAATAAATGCTTTCTTTAGTGTACTATTTATTATCGAATTTTCTTCAAGTTCATAACCTAATTCCACCGTTAACTTCTTTTTAATATTTATTTTATGGCTATGACTTCAGCTTTTTAGCCAAAACTTTTTTAGAATATTATTGGTGGCCATTTGCAACGTTGAAAGGACTTACCAACTGCACCTTATCTATCTAATTACCATTTCAGTTCTGTAATCTGTCTAATACCGAACTTGTTAGCTTTAAAAACAACGTTTATCGCACGCAGTATCTGTTGCGTGATAACATGTTAATACTTGGCATGTTATCTGCAGTGATAACTTATCACAGCCGAGTGCATCAATACCGAAACTTCATGTCGCCATTTTGAATTGCACAAAAAGATAGGTAAGTACCAACTTACACATAATGTTTAGTTTGATAACCAAACTATATACCAGTACCCAAGTAACTTGACAATCAATATTTTTTTATCTATTGTAACTAAAAAAGTAGAATTCAAGTCAATAGTACAATTAATATTTTAGAATAAAAAAGGTTTATGATTTTAAACTATAAAATGAACCGGTTTAAACTATGGTATTAATTTTTTCTATTAAACTATGATTTGTTTGAAAAACAATGTTAGAGAAATAAAATCTGTTGGATCATAAATTTGTGTATTTTTTTTTGTAGAATAAATATAAAAAAAAACAAGTAACTGAACTTAAATAAATATACATTTGTGTATTTGAAATATAATCTATATATATGGCAATGGGCTCACCACCTATTACGTGGGACAGGAATCCACACGGTGAAAAGTGGGCATATAGTATGCCTCTGCCACCCCTTCGGGGATAAGGCGTGATGGATATTTATTTATTTTTATTTATCTATATATATATAAAAATGAATTCCTATTAATAATAATAATAATAATATAATAATATTGTAGGACACTTTTCACACAGCGCCATCTAGCCCAAAGTAAGCTAATATTAGCTTGTGTTATGGGATCTAAATAACTGATAAACATACTTATATATTTCTAAATACATACATATTATAGATAAATAACACCCAGACACAGAATAAACCATCGTGCTCATCACACAAAGTTTTATCCTGGGTGGGAATCGAACCCACGACCTCTTGCGTAGCAGTCGGATGCACTCCCACCGCGCCACTTATTATTACTACTATTTCCCTTGGTCACGCCATCACGCGTGAACGGCTGGACCGATTTGAAAAATTCTTTATGTATTTGTTAGCCCATTTATTGAGGAAGGTTCTAAGCTATATACCATCATGCCACTACTCAGGACAGCGGAGCAGTAACCATAAATGTCCACAAATCGGGAAAAATTTCACACATTTTTGGAAAGTGATAAGCGACGGGATTAAATGGGTGCCACGGGGTTGGAAGAATGTCACGGACGAAGCCGAGCAGGTCAGCTAGTATTTTATAGGTACGTTCTAATTGAAGCTATAAACTGATAGAATAAAAAGATAGGCATAGGTAACGTCAGTAGAACATTTATGACAAAATACTTCATAGGAAATCACATAATGAAATCAGTATGTTTTATAACTATGTATTTTTTATATGTATGTATGTACTGTACTGCCTACTCCAAAACTTCTATAGTACCTACCAATATGCTTGTAATTTGGCTTTACAAAAAGCCTCCACAAAAGAATGGGTCTAACTTTGCAAATACAAATTTTCTTTGTGTTCATTAAGGATCCATTGCGTGTGATGATTAAAGTTTTACCTTTTTTTTAAAAAAAATACTGCGTGTCTGTTTACTTTCAATCTTGTGTAATATATGACTATATACGTTATTATATGATACTAGTTGACGCCCGCGGCTTCGCCCGCGTAGGAAAATTTCCCCGTTCCCGTTCTCCACAGGAAATTTTTCCGGGTATAAAAAGTAGCCTGTGTTATTCTGATGTATAAGCTATATCATTGTAAAGTTTCATTAAAATCCATTCAGTATTTTTTACGTGAAAGAGTAAAAAACATCCACACAAACTTTCACGTTTATAATATTACTAGTTGACGCCCGCGGCTTCGCCCGCGTATAGAAGTTTTCCCGTTCCCGTTTTCCACAGAAACTTGGCCCCGGAATACAAAATTAGCTATATCGTAAAGTTTCATCAAAATTTATTCAGTTGTTTTTGCGTGAAAGAGTAACAAACCTACATTGAAACATTCTTACAAGCTTTCGCGTTTATAATATTAGTAGGATAGTGTGTGACAGTTACCACACAAGTGACGTCACCAGAGCTAACAAGAATGGCCAAGGTTGTGATAACGAGATTCATCTACATCGACTGATATTGTAAATGTAGTCTTACTTAGGCATATATCTTCTAAATAGGTATTTTCTTTGTTTTATCGCGATTCGCTCGCTTTTAATTATAATTTAATTATACTAATTCGTAAAAAAATCTTAGAAGGTTACTAACACTTCCAAAACTCAAACTTTGCTTAGGTACCTATATAAAATGTATCAGCAAACAATCCCTGCAAAGGAAGATGGTTACCAACTCTTAACTTCAATAATCCCTGTGTCTCGCCTAACCCGGATATAAACACGGTATCTAGGTATCGAATCTATTTATCGCCAATGCCGCATCCGGAGTGGTCTCAACCGTAGTTTCGCAATTTGCTCTTATTTATCAATTAATTACATCTACTTAGATGCTAATTACATATTGTAATAGGCATAGATAGGGTAGCTAAAGTATTGGTGGTAGGTACATGTCGTGTCTACACACAGATGTTCCCTCACAGATCTTCTCTCATGACCGTTAGAAAAGTTAACCCTGATGAGAATGGATAGATCTCACAGAAAGTCTTGTCAAAATCCACTTTCTTTGTGGATTAATTATACTTTTATGGTACTCGAAAGTTTGTCTGACGAGAGATATACTAATACAAATGCAGTCTGAACTGAATTACTGAGGAACTGTTCAGTAATTCAGTTCGCTACGCAAGAGGTCGTGGGTTTGATTCCCACCCAGGATAAAACTTTGTGTGATGAGCACGATTCTGTGTCTGGGTGTTACTTATCTTTAATATGTATACCATAGTAGAAGCTTAGTTTGGAATCTGGTGGCGTTGTGTGAGTTATCCCAACGATATTTATTTATTTTATTTATGAACATAAAGGCATTCATATAATTACCCAGATCTTTCCTTCCATACTACAATAATATATGTCAAATATATAAGTTACTTATACCTAGTAAAGGACAATAAAGTAAAGGTTGTATTAAATTTATTAAATGTGTTTATGACTCTTCTAATCCTCGACGGTTGTAGTATAATACTTTCTTCTTTCTTTTCTTCTGTCTTTATGGCACCTGTTTTATATGTACCTACTTAGATATAATCTGTGATCGTGGAAAACCCGGTTAATGGTTCTAAAGACCGGTTCCCGTATTCACAATTAGTTGTAAAGTTTCCGACTAACATTTTACATAACATAACATAAACATAACATACTTTCACGCCTTTATCCCCGAAGGGGTAGGCAGAGGCGTACTATACGCCCACGTTTCACCGTTGCTTTGCTTTTTTGTCCCACGTAACAGGTGGTGAGCCCATTGCCGTGTTGAAATTGACAGGTGCAGGTTGTGGCGACCTGCTGTTGAAATTTTTCAAGCCGCCCTAAGGCATTCAACTGGCTTAACGACTGCCATGTTACTGGCAACCGGGACCAACGGCTTAACGTGCCTTTCGAAGCACGGAAACGCTCGCAAATATAAATGCCACAAAGTGGTCACCCATCCGAGGACCAGCCATAGTGAAAATTGCTTAACGCAGTGATCGTTTACAGAACACTACGTCCGGGGCCACGAGCGCTTCTACAAACATCTTACACCTCGTCGGAATACGTGTTAAAATCAAAAACATACATTATAATTATCTTCAACTTTACTTAACGATTGCTATGTCACTGGCATCCGCCAACATAATGTACCTTCCGAGGTACGGAAACGCTTTTAAGAAATTCCAAAAAATATGGTCACCCACAACCAGCCATAGCGATAGATGCTTAACACAGTCATCGTTTCAGAGTCAGCGCTTCAATAGTTATGAAAATACTTGAATATAATTTTCACTTTGAGAGAACTAAAGTAGGCGAAGTAGTTAAGCACGTTAAAGTAGCACGAACTGATCATAGGTATCTCTCAAAGAACTGACGGCCTAAAAAATCCACGAATTGTACAATGGACGCGACTCGGTAAATGTAAGATAGGATAAGACAACCCCAGGAAGATGGGACTGACTACTTAGAAAAGGTCGCAAGAAGGGACTGACTGCCGAAGGCCGTTTATGTGACGAAAATGTGACGTATTGAGCCAGCACCCCATAAATATTAATTAAATTGCATGACGTTTAGCTAACTGTACATAGGTAGCTAAATCTATCATAAATTATTTGTATGTTTACAAGTTATTACTGGATATTTTATCTGTACAGGAAGCCAAACAATCACTTATTACTATTTTCATGAAGCAAACAGTTCATTTAGACGACGCTAACAAAACATTCCACTATAGAAGCAATTAATATAATAAAACCTTCATTTAGGCCAAACAAACTACCTAGTGAACTAACAGCTGAACGCATAAAAACATATTTGTCTCTTTCTAACCTATGTAAACTCTCATTTCCTCGTTCTAAATACCGTAAGCAAGAGGCACAGTGGGCGGGCGCGGTGGGTTTTTTTTCACGGTTAGATAACGGCCCAAACGGTTTCGTATCTAAGCTCTTTTCCGTAATGATGTTGACTTTTGGCGACACGATAAAGAACCTCTTTTTCAACAAAATGGCGGAGGATTAATTTGGAACGTGTGTTGAATTTTGAAATAGTAGTTGTCATCTGTATTGAAAGATCTCATGAAAGATTAAAATGTTACTTTAGTTGAACATTATTATTTAGCATTATGAATTTATTTCACTGTTGAATCTCAAAGTAATGTTCGTTTACAACTACGCCGTTTATTTTTCCTGACATGTTTATTTTTTTTACGTCATTTAAGTTAAAATCAAACTACTTTTGTTACTCGACTATTCCACCAACACACAACTTACATAATACTCTCAAGAATTTTCAACAATAAACTAATCCATTATTTTCAGAGACAATGGCAGAACACCATAATAATTCATAACATTATGTTATTACCATCAAATGAAAAACTACAGTCTTATTGTCAACAATTCTAACCACTTCCTTAACTGACGACGCCATTTTGGTTTTTTTATTATGATTAGTAGGAATTAATCATCACTCCTTCGCTGTGGTTGGCTGGGAAGTTGAACACATTACCTAATTGGTTAGTTTTTAGTCAGCTTTACCTAGTAATAATAGGCAAAATTCCATTTAGTTTTACCTATTTACATTAAATAGTGCGCAGTTGTTATTTAATTAGACTGTTAATGTAATTTATGAAATAACAAGTCCGAATGACATGTGGCCTGTGCATTGTGCATAGATAAAAACTGCAATGCTGGTAATTATTGATTTCCCGTTCCAATCTCAAGGTGATTCAAATTTATTTAGAACATGATTTAAAACTCGAATGGAAATGTTAAATATTTACAGAAAGAGATTTAAAAGTTGGTAAGTTCTTAGCTATGGTACTAAATAAGATAGCCATAGATATACTTTATATACCTAGCTAAAAAATAAAATTAAGTGTTCTCCATAGAAAAAAAACCTACAGAAAAAAAACTGTTCTCCCTTACCAATCGAACTCAAATATGAGTATTAACATCATATTTGTGCCACGCGCGAGAGTTGAAACGTAATCTAGACACCAAGGTTGCGCCCTTGGTCCACGACACTAATACCCTCTAATGTATGTAATTACATATTCTATTTATTTAACATTGACAAGAGAACTGAGTTAAATTTAGTCTACTTTAGCTATTATATTGAAGGAAATCATAGATTGAAATGCATTGATTTTATATGCAGAATACATCATTACCTTTGTCCGTTGGTATCTTAAGCATTAATGCTTCTTAACTATTTAATTACTTACGATTCAGTGTAATTTTTTGAATATTTATTTTACTAATATCTTAATCTTAATAATATTATAGTTGCGAAGGTTTGTATGGATGTTTGTTTCTCTTTCAAGTAAAATATACTGAAATTTTAATAAAACTTTACAATAATATAACTTATATATAACAAGTTCCTGTGGCAAACGGGAACGGGAAAACTTCTCTACGCGGGCGAAACCGCGGGCGTCAACTAGTCTATTATAAACGCGAAAATTTATAAGTATGGCTTGATGTTTGTTACTCTTTCACACTATATCTTCAAAATGAATTTTGATGATACTTTACAATACCTAATTTAGTTAACATATCAGAATAACACATAGGCTACTTGTTATCCCGGGAACAAGTTCCAAACGAGAACGGGAAAACTTAACCACCCCGTGAGGAGTGTGGAGCCGCGGCGTCAACTATTTATTAAATTAAACTATAAAATTTTGACGTATCTAATCTTTTTTAGTTCATCTGTTTTCAAAGAGATGACAGTAGTAGTGATGCCCTTAATAAGTAATGTCAACGAAACAAAAGTGACGACATACTTTTTTATATTTTTTTACATGCCCTACATTATAATTTTTTTTTGACACATATGAAAAGTCGTTTTATTCTTTTTAAATATTTATTAATGAAGATTTTAAATCAGAAGATTGAAACAGTAGTGCTTAACCTCCATCAGCAGACCAGCGTGCGATTTGTAGGTACCTATACCTACCTAAACACAAGTCCTAACTAAGCATACGCATATAATAAAAATATTATTCAATTTCAGATTATTGTAATTTATAATTCTAATTCTTGTAAATCAAATCAATTTTTCAAGCTTCCAAATTATTCTCATATGTTATGTTTTCTTGCCAAAACATTTCTAAATTGGCGTTATCATGACTATAATTTTGTTCTCATTTGAAAATTGAATATGTTCCGCTTTAAAATACATGTGTGGTAAATGTTTTTAAACGTTTGCAATATATTATTATAAGGAATATTATTCATTCGTTTGAGTGTGAACGTCGCGGTGCCTGGATACTTACAAAAATCTGCATTGACGTTCTGCAATTCAAAAGACTTTGACGTAAGTGTAATTCACTATCTTTTTCTAATAAATAAGTATTTGTATCTAACAATGATCAGGAATTACATAAGTTGGTACTTTTGCATTAAAAATAAAAATAAAAATCCGAGGCGTTTAGTCACTTAGCAGCGCAATAGTTTAAAAGTCAGTAAAAATCCGACCCGTCATATTACAAATCCCATGCTCAGATTTTTTTTTTTTACTTTTTGTGGCCACTGAAAACATAGTTTTGTAATTTTGTGTTGTTCTTTTTTAGAATAGTAATTCTATGGTAGATATAGATAGGTTCTTGGAGTCAGAACTTAAACTAACTATACGTCGTATTTTTTTTTAATTTCAATTCATTTTATATTATTTAAATAACATATAAAGGTATATTATGATTTGAAGTGCGTCATAGATACCTAACTATACATATGGTGTAGGTAGATATTATCCAAATGAAACATTTTATTATCTGGTTAGAAGTGTTCTAATCCCCTTAGCTATCAGCCGTCAGTCGTGATAACACCGGTGCACAATAAAATATCATGTTTTAGCCTATATCTACTATTCGATAGTGTAGGTACGTAGGTAAATATTTACAATATATATTAAATATGGGGCTTAGATTGTATAAAATAGAATGCTGTGTAGGTACACAGTACAAAAATCAGTGTACCTACTAAGAATCAACAAAAAGGAACCTGACATCCTCTACTAAACCTACCTGCCACTGTTGTGTACCTACCAAGGTACTTTGTTTAGTAGCCAAACCAGTAAACCGCTTGTCTAAGCAGATTTGAGTAAAAACAGAAAGACTACGATTAAGTGTCTAGTTTTTATATTGTGGGGTAGAGTAGATATTATTATGGGACATAGTAACATGCTTTTCCCTAAATATCCCCAAAGACATCTATGCCAGGAATAGCCCTGGGAGCCCGGTACTTAACAGATAGGTAGAGACCGGCCTTAGTCGGTTCAAGTCGGGCAGGACATTCGAGGGGATTACCGTACAAAAAAATTAAAAATTCAGCGTGTTAGGTAGGTACCTACTGCCGCCAGTGTGCCAATAATACAAGCGGCATTACTACCTTAGAGTCGAGTTCAGACCGGAGTAAGTCACTCCGGTCATTTTATAATAACTAGTTGATATCTGCGGCACCACCCGCTTATTGAAGCTTTCCCGTTCCGTCCATAAAAACCTACCTTAGAGTTCAAGGAATAAACAAAAAATAATACTCGTATTGTTCCAGCCGTTTTCGAGTTTTGCGCTAAGCAACATATTTTGCGATTCAATTTTATTTATATAGATATTTTGTAATGTTTATAATTATTATGTAATTTAATTAAATTAAATGAATCTCTACTGGGAACCATTAAAATAAATAAATAAATATCGGGGATAAAAACCAAGCCGTAGAAAATTTGCCTACAGATGGCAAGTGGACTTGGGATAAAGCCGTGACCTACCAGTCGCTTGATAATGATAAGTAGGTATATTAGGTATTTAACGGGATAAAGGAGGTTATTTTTCATACCTTTTATTGCCTGACGGAGGATAATGAATATCAATGTCCTATTTAATTTTCCTCTATTTAGTACCCTATTACCGTAGAATCTAATAATTCAAGTAAAGTACGGAAATATGGATCATAGCCTCGCAGTTACCTTGAATGCCGTTAGAATTCTAGATATTGCAATATTTTCCGGAACGACTTGTTCGTGGAATATTTCTGATAAACGAGATTGGAATTAGGATGTCATACCGGAAGACAAAGATTAAATATACTGTGGATTTTCTTTAAACATATGCAGCACGTCTCTGGTGTTGCAATGTTTATTGTCTACTGTGACCTCTTTTGACCAGATGACTATAATTTGGAAATTGGAACGTGACTACCACTTTAGTTGTTGTTAGTTGTCTTCGCCTATCTTGGGTAGCAAAGGAAACTTTGTCCATACAGCCAAGTCTTCAGTTTTTATTATTTTCTTGTTATTTAGTTTTAGTAATGTCTAGTTGTTTGTCGATGTCAATTCCTCAGTCCTAGGTCCTGGTCCGTGCCCCAATAAGACAGTGGATCCCTAATTGGAGCTCTCTATGGAAATTTGGCACTAACACAAAAAAACACCGCTATTCTTTGCAATATATCACTTTCCTTCACTAATGCACTTTTCCGAACTCTTTATGTATAAATAATATTCCACCATTATTAACACAAAAACATAAATTTAACACTAGTTTTGGAAAATTATATACGACAAACGTGCGTCATTGCTAATGTTCGCGCCAAATGTCCCTTCCACTATAGTAGCTTTAAAAAAAGACAATCAATTTACCCAACTAAGAAGTTTAGTTAGGTGGGATGAAATTGAAAAAGATATGCTTACTTATGAACTTATGTGGAATAGAACTAGAGATATTCTACGCGTGCTCCAAGTTCAAGTTCTTTTTTATTTATGAATTCCCTTAAAAATCTGCTATTAGTAAATGTATAGGTAAACAAAAATAGTTTAGGGCCATTGTACAGTAGGTAAAGGGTAACTTGTATAATCTATACTTATTCAGAACCTTCCCTACTACTCTTATAAAGGATTGATTTTTTGGTTATGGTTATTAAATAAGTGTCATAAATGTAAAACATAGGTAGGTATACAAAATTTGGCTGGCTTATTCAGTTGTCCTGTATATTTATAAAGAGGTAATTCGCCAGTAACTCAATTAAAATCGAATACCTACATTCAAACTTTTTTCTACGAACTTTTATAGGTATGAAACGCTAAAACAACTGCAAATACAAGCGGTGACATCACAAGGTCAGCCTAGGATGTCCTACAAAGGTTCCATGTTAACAAAATGTTAGCACCAGTATATCATGTGTCTATCTGTGTCAAGGCGGTACTCGCCTGTGTGTTACGTACCTATTTTGTCAACGATAAAATATGGCGGGTTTGCTGGTCAGTTATTTTTAAAATCTTAGCTGTAAATTCTTCAATACTGAATAGAGAAGAGATTTTCTGAGAACAGGCAATGTGATTATTTTAATTGAATTTAATTGGAGCGTAGCGTTGTTAAAAAAAATGAAATGAAGAAAAAAACTCACAAATGGAATTCTAGAGAATCCGATCGAACAAAAAAATAACCCTTCAAATTAGACTACAGACTAGATAGTTGATCTCAACAGAAGAACCACTTGAGTACTTTTTTTATTACAGTCTTTTTCTCACATAAATAGGACATCTATAATTAACGCTTTTTTCCCAAACATAATGGCGATAATAAGTATTTGACAAGTTGTGTTTTTGTTCTAGGTGGTAAACTCTTTGCCATATCGCAACGGTAGATTGTGGCTAACTGCTGTAGAAATTTCTTGCTATTCTTGACTTCAACTTGACTTAAGTGCTTTTCGAAGCACAGAAACGCTAATGATTGACAAGGCAATAAACGGTCACCTAATACTTAATTTAACTAACTAACTATCTTCACTCAGTATCCCTGACGGGGTAGTCAGAGAGGGCAGGTCGCCAGGCTTCACGATCCATGCACACTTCTTTCGCTTCTTGCTGATTCAACAATCACTTCATACATGCACGTCTGGGTATCCGGGTACTTTTGACTTTTCCGTTTTTGAGCAATTTGCTCACGTGGTCTTCATATGTACCTAAGTCTCGGCCTACCCTGACTCCTTCTACCCTCTACTTTCCCACAATATTTATAATACTTAATTTAGCTGTGTCTTAAGATGCTTAACAAAGTAATCGTTTACAAAAGAAACGTTTTAATTTATCAATTCATTATAATTAATTTATAAAGGAAAATAACACAACTTATGATCTTTGAAAATCAAGTTTTATTTCCATAACAAAAGTAGTTTGACAATAAATACCTAAATAATAATCTAAAGTAATATATAAAGCTGAAAAGTTTGTTTGTTTGGTTGAACGCGCTATTCTCAGAAACTACTGGTCCAAATAGAAAAAAAAACTTTTTGCGTTGGATAGTCCATTTATCGAGGAAGGCTATAGGCTATATAAAATCACGCTTCTGCCCAGGAGAGGGGAGCAGTAATCATAAATGTCAACAAATCGGAAAAATTTTCATACATTTTTGTAATACTAAAAAGCGACGGGATAAATGGATGCGACAAGGATTCAAAGTATGTCACGGGCGAAGCCGCGGTGATTAGCTAGTAATATAATAATTTTAAGCACTATCTATTTGAAAAGAATATACTAGCTTAACAATAAACACCATCAGCATAAAGCCTCGTATCCAAATATTAGCCGGCCCATAAAGCTGTCGCGGCCATTTTAACAGCTAACCATAAACAATTAGCAGTCGTTTATCACAGTGACAGATAAGCTCGTTAGGTTGGCTTCACTCAACGATTGAGGTCATTTCTCTCCCACCACTCATACTTCAACGTCACACGAAAAGAGATCACAAATAAATTAGATGTAATTAATGAATGAAGTTTCGTATTAATTTTAATAACATTTTATTTGTAGAAATATGTGTATAGTCGTCCACAATAGAGGGTATTTATACTATGGTAGAAATTAGAGTTTTTATGTAAAACAAGTAAAATATCATCACTGTTGTAATATGTCAAAACGGCAATCATAGCATGCCGTTAGTATAATTTTCGCAAAATACTTAAAGGTTAAATTACTTTCTAGATTAGAGACATTTTGCACAGCAGCGCCATAAGCTTTTTAGCTATAAGAATTTAGAAATGTACCTAACTGATAAATATATCGATTTATATAAATAGGAATTCAAATTACAGATAAATTATCCTACCCAGGAACAGAAAAAAATTAACAAATTTATTTATTTATGTTTATTTTATTTTTGAAGTGAAACTTCTTTCTGTAAAAAAAATCACTGTTAAAAAATCGTCATGGTTTTCGGTTACGCGTCATGTTGTTTTAAAGTGAAACTTTTTTATCATAAGTGAAACTTATTTATCGACATAGAAGAGAAATTTAATACTGTAAAAATATCGTAAAGAAGTTTCCCTTCTTACCTGTGTAGACTGTGGTACACACACATAGGTAATCTTTTAAACCATTGAATCACACAAATGATAGATATTAATGCAACTTTACAGTAGTATAGTATAGCTTATACATCATAATACAATATACTGAAGTTCTTTTTATTGCAAGTAACAAGTTCCTGTGGGAAACGGAAACGGGAAATCTTCCCCACACGAGTGTAGCCGCGGGCTTTAACTATAGTTACTTTTAACAATATTTGTAATGTTTATTTTGTCATAATGGTTTGTGTTACAATACATAACAATACTAATTACTTAATCAATTTGCGCGTGCGCTCTTCAAATATTTTACTGCGAGTTAACTGACAATAACTTCCTAAGTTCCTAACCTGTAAAATCTCACGAGATATTTGTTCAGCCACGTGAAGAACAGTTTATGTCAGTAATTTACATACTAGTAAAGAGATGAATGATATCCTACAAATACTATAAACGCGAAAGATTGTAAGTATGGATGGATATTTTTTACTCTTTAACGCAAAATCTACTAAATTGATTTTGATGAAACTTTACAATAATATTGCTTACACATCAGAATAACACATAGGCTACTGTTTTTCCCGGGAACAAGTTAATGATGATGGAGGGAACGGAAAAACTACACCACCCGTGCGGTGCCGCGAGCTTCAACTAGTATAATATTAAGATAACCTTGAACATTATTATGGGAAACCGAGACATGTTAAATTTTATTAAATCTCAAATGGATAAAAACGAAAACTACAATCACTCTTGTGTCACTTTGGATGTCATCCTTTATCAAAGTCAATTTACTTAGTGTCTACAGATTCTAGTTTTGATTCCAGAGTCTATCGATGACTAAAAATAAAAAAAAAACCTTATAAATTTCATTTTTTAAGTAAACATGAAATTCTAACAAATAACGCAAATGCTTGAATTTCGAACATTGGTACCTATAAATCATTTGTCAGATATTATTATTAAATACCTAAACCATATTATGTAATTAATAAATAGACCATTCCTAACTTTCAGCCAGTCAGTTTCGGCCGGTGCCGACTTAGTCGAAACTACAGGAACATAAAGCTCAGTAAAAATAAGTAATTATTCAACAAAAAAAGCTAAAAAGTATTTAACCCCACACAAAATAATGTCAAATTCAAACGCTGAAGTCATCAATGACCACGACAATTAATGAAGACTGCACGTATAGGCTCAGTTCCAGAAATCCCTTGTTCTTAAAGTAAGTAAGAACTCTACAAGCTACACATAAAACCATCTAACAATAAAGCCACCCAGACTACCATACCATACGCAGTACATAATCATAGATCTAAATGTGCAGCGTACTCAACTCTTGCACATGATGCGCGGGAGTCTGCAAATAAATAAAGCTGCGCGGTCTAGGCCGCACCGCGCGGCACCAAGGTCATCGTACTGTGACCATGATATTAGACTTACGTAAACTTTTTTATTCAGAATATTAAATTTCTTTTTGAAGCGCTCGTGGCCCCGCGGTCTCAGTGTTCGGTAAACGATCACTGAGGTAAGCAACTTTCACTATGGCTGGTCGTCGGATGGGTGACCACTTTGTGGCATTTACATTTGCGAGCGTTTCCGTGCTTCGGAAGGCACGTTAAGCCGTTGGTCCCGGTTGCCAGTAAAATGGCAGTCGTTAAGCCTGGTTGAAGGCCTTATAGGCGGCTTAATAAATTTCAACAGCAGGTAGCCACAACCTGCGTCTGTCTATTTCAACACGGCAATGGGCTCACCACCTATTACGTGGGACAGGAATCCACACGGTGAAAAGTGGGCATATAATATGCCTCTGCCACCCCTTCCGGGATAAGGCGTGATGGATATTTAATTATTTATTTTTTAAATTTCTTTTAAAAGTGTATTTTATTTTCATCGTTTACTTTATATGCGCGAGAAAGTAAGTAGTTGTTTATTGATAACTGGGTGACCCCCATGGCTTCGCTCTTGACATACTTCGAACTCCCGTCGCACCTATTTAATCCCGACACTTATGAATTCTACAATAATGCATAAAAATGCCTGATTTGTCAATATTTATGACTACTGCTCCGCTTTCCAGGGTAGTAGCGTAATGATAATATGCCTATAGCCGTCCTCGATAAACGGGCTATCTAACATAAAAATATTTTTTCTGTTAGATAGCCCGTTCCTGAGATTAGCTTGTTCATCTAAACAAACAAACAAACTCTTCAGATTTATTATATTAGTATAGATTTGTTAATTATTAGGTTTTACAAAATTTTTCAAGCCGATGAGGTGTAACCTCACCAAGTTCTCCGGTGTCCAAATATGCGACTTCATCTGCTAGTGGTGCACCTATTGATTAACAGACATAGTAACGACGCAGGCTGCCACGCCCTGACCGGTTTCGCCTTGCTAAAAGGTTAATTCAGTCCTTACTACATCAAAAATCATTAATTTTCAATCATTAACTTTTGATAATTCCATAATTATTAAAAAAATAAAGATTTTATTTTCAACTTCAATTAAATGTTGAAAGTACAAGAAATGAAGTACAAGTGACTTCGTTTAGTAATGTGTTATAAACAAATTTAACTTAGGGTCAACAATCCAGTGTATAAATTTAAATTAAGGTCCATTTAATAACGCCCAACAATTTAAAACAAATTTTAAAGCATTTTTTTCTAGCATTTTAAACTACCCGGAAATGCACATTTTAACATTTACAAAGTGTTACTACTTTATAGTTTATTAGTAACTAGCGTGCTATTTGGCAAGCATATCTTTTCCAGACTTAATTCAGCGTTTACTTTTTCACTCACAATACATATTCGCGAACGTTTTGTTATGTTCCAGGGGGAAATCATACCCATTGCTCCGAATGAACGGCGTCTTTTTTATCGCGTGGAAATCCCCTAGAATAACAATAGGAATAGAAAACATATAGCTAAAGCTATAAATAATAATTAAGTAGAATAAAGTTGCCGTACCGAAAGATACTCCTTATAGATTGCGTGAAAGGTTGGTATTTCAAAATGTGACAATTTCAATTATAACAATTCTACAGTGATACCACATTTATTTTGTCAAATAGCCCAGAAATAAAAGTAGTGGAAACACGTGTGTTTGTGATGCAATTCAATGTGGTACGTAATGCAAAGAGAAGTGACCTGGTCGTTTTATTTTTTGAATCAGACTGTTTGTAATGTATTTGCATGATGTTTTAGTAGCAGAAGAGGTTAATATTAACTGAACATTATTTCGAACACTTCCCAAAGAAAATGTGGCACTGTACAATTAGGCATAGTTGCTTATGCATTACTTCACGCTCGAAGATGCGAAAGAAAAATACGAAGTAAAAAGGGGCGTTAGAAGTAGCCAGGATAAATTACTTATTAGAAAGATTCTTACTCGGATGATTATTAGTAAGCTTACATACTTTTTTAAGTTCTTAAATTGATAGATTTAAATCACCAGCACTTATAAATACTTGACCATATACTCGTATTGAAAAGATTGAATATAAGATTGTACAAGATAAATTTATATCGCGTCTTATGGCCATAAACCTCTCTCAGGGTACAAATAAAAAACACAACGTCTTTGAAATAATACTGTATGAATAGATGACCAAGGCTTTTAAAATTCAAAAAGCAGCACAAAATGCATAGAAATTCATTTAAACATTAATGGAATATCGTAGTAAACTCTATCTAAAACTATACTACGACTGACACGTGTAAACAGTTTCTATATAAGGAAAACACCCAACTCATGGTCACTGCTGCGCCCGCGCAGGCCTAACCTAGAAACGAGCTGGATTTCGTGACATTCGGACCGCGTGTATGTGTGCGTGCCCCATTCAGTGTTACGTATGTGTGCGTCATAGACTAACACGTTATCTAAACAATTGTGCTGTGGAATTTTCAGCTTTATTTCAATGAAAATATGGATGATTTGTGTAGAGGTGTGACAGCGAATGATTAGTTATACCAGTTTACATGGCATTGGTCGGTTTTGGTATGATAAAATGGGCGGACCTATTATATTAGTTTGTAGTTCGCGTTCAGTATTTGTATTTAGTACATTTGTGTCATTTTTGTGTGTACGTGACTAAATGTAAGTACTTGTAGATATTATTTAAGTATTTATTAATACTTTATAATACATACATACATATATAGGTAGGTAGCTATAATAAAACACGGAAAATTTTCCTAATGCAGACAAAGGGCATTGAATTTACTTACTAAATGATCGTAGAGTTGTGTTGTCTTTAGATTTAAAATGTTGTCTCTATTTTGTTTGTTCATCCATACTGTACAATCTTCAGAATATATTTTCACACTTATATAGTAACTTACCGATTTTATTATGGAGAACTATTTGATGGCCCGGACGTGAATAGGTACGTGAAGCTTTCTCGTACCCGTTTAACACTATTCCCCTGTGTTCCCGGGATAAAAAGTAGCTTATATGTGAAGCCAGGTATCCATCCATCCAGCCAAGTTTCAGCCAAATTAGTACAGGGGTTGTAGGGTGATTGCTGAGTAACAAACACCTTCACAATCTTTCTTCTCATTTACAAAATACTAGCTGACCCGCCCGGCTTCGCGCGTGACATACTTCGAACCCCGTGGCACCCATTTAATCCCGTCTTATATTAATTTCACGATAATGTATGAACATTTTCCAAATTACTTGATTACTTCTCCGCTCTCAAGTACCTACCACGCCCGCGCCCGCACGGCCCTGTCGAATTTTTGTTACACGAAATTAATTTCTTTGCGCATTTTTTTGATATTGCCATATCGCCTAAGATATTCATTTAATCTGCAAAATGCAAAGGGACAAAATAATCTTCATAAAATGCTGAAACCAACTAACATATTAAAAATCATAAGGATTAATAACGTATTTATGTAAACAGCCTTTAAATAACCGCTTTATTATTACTGTTTTTTTTAAGTATTAAAATGAATATAGTACGTTATCCTTAAGAGATGGACATATAGCGTCGCGGACTTTTTTGCGGACCTATATTAGATACACAATTCCACAATACATTATTTTGTTATATCTCAAAGGTAAACCCTTTGAGATATAACAAAATAATGTATTGTGGAATTGTCTTTCTTAATTGGCAGCGTTTTCGTTAAAAGCTCCCAGAAGGCTCATTTTTTTCGAACACCGCCAACATATATCGTTATAATTAAGTTAATGTATACAAAAACTTAACAAAATATATATAAAAACCTTCCATAAGAATCACTCTATCTATTTAAAAAAAACTGCATCGAAATTCGTTGCGTAGTTTTAAAGATCTAAGTATACATAGGGACAGACAGCGAAAAACGACTTTGTTTTATAATATGTAGTGATTATTAAGATTTAAAAAGCCGCTTGTCTCTACTTCTAGACACTGTATAGTGAGTGATAAGTACGTATAACAGCAATTAGGTACCTAGATTTCATTCTAAATCTCAATATTAGCAGCTTTACTTATTGGTATCGGTGTCGGACTTGTGTTCTCACGACCTAAGTTCGTTTCCCGACCGACTACAAACATGAACCCATTACTACTCATGACTACAGACCCAACCCAACTCAAGCTTAACGAAAATATTTAAATAAACGGTACCTATCACGCTGGTTATATAGACCAGCAAGCACAGGCATTAGTTTTTGTGCACCATCGCACCGCTTAAAAAATACATATATGTTAATTTGAAGACTTAAACCTCTTCGTTTTATAATTATCCGTTCGTTGTTTCACTTGCACCTAAAGCTTTTTTTACATATTTTATGGTTTTGACCTGAGATTCACGTCCCAGCTGTTACATTTCATGATTTTTATTATGATATTTTCAAGATCTAGTGGAGTGGTGTCTGAAGATAAACTCAGATGGCTTATAGATGTATTCGCAGTCCTAAAGACTACTTACAGGAAAGCATAGCAGTTTCATTTGTTAAAGAACTCAATGACGGCAGGCTTGTTTTTACTCCAGGGAAAATATCCTATTCCCCATGAAAAGAGTAGCTCATCCAGTTAATATACCTACTCGTCTATGTTCGTCTTTTCCCTGCTCACCCAAAAACCGCAGTGGTTTAAGTGAGTAGCATGTTTATGTACATGTCCTACATTACATAAGTTACGTATTTTGATCAATAAAAAAAGCTATCCTTTGTACATTGTACTCGTACATATGATACGACGACAAATTTAAAACTAAAAAATTGATTGCACGTTTTCATCGTCGTGTACCTAATCAAAGAGTTCGAGTGGCGGCCATGACACAGAATGAGTGCATGAGTGTATCTAACTATGTATATTGTTTATGCACTTATATCTACATATTTGATTTTATCTAAATAATAGGTACGAATGTTTTTATCTACACAATTTGAGTAAAACGTTTTAGATAGAGCGATATGAAGGGGATCTCGTCAGAATAAAATATACCACTTTCTACATGTAATGTAATTAAATTACACTTCATATTGTGTAATGTATTTAGATATGTAAGTATTTTTTTTATACCGCCATATGTTCCAATTATAAGCGAATATAAGTTTGTGGTATTGGATCGCGGCAACTGGTATGTATACCTACTTATATTTTCTTAATACCTACTTACACATTAGCACAAATACATAATTATATCGGTGGCCAATAAATTAATCAAGGAAGTGGTAAAACCCCATCTCCTCAAAGAAACAAGACAAGAATGATGGACACACGAACCCTCCAAAGAGACAGGATAACACCCGAACATCCCTGAACGATGCCGCGGTAGCGGACAAAGTCTGTCGGTAGCCTTGTGGCTATCCTTAAAAGGGCTCAATCAGGGCTCCCGGCCATAGACAGGAAATGGATACATGTGGACAGATGAAAGGGATAGATGAAAGCGGTGAGTGTCCTGAAGAACTTTTCCAATTTCCACCCTCCCCCTTCCGGTCCCGAACAACACGGGCGGAGCAGAGATGTCATCCTTACACTGTGGAGACTATCGTGCCTAGAACCGAAAGTATCCGTAGATCTTTCTTATGTCGCAGCATAAAAGCATGGAACTCTCTGCCAGCGCACGTATTTCCCTCCTCTCGGCTATCCCGAAATTTACTCGTGAGAAAAACCGTTTGGTTATTAATATTGTACCTTCTATTCACAAATTTCATTTGAAGTAAAAAATTCTAAGGCCTAAATTATAATATAGAATACTAGTATCTTCTATACCAAGTCCTTCTCACGGTAAACAGTACTAATAATCTATTATTTAATAGTAAATTATATGTTGAACAAAACACCCATGTGTTTTTCAAACCGGAAAATAAAGACCACATTTTCCTACTTTAAGAGTTTAATGTACAATTCTGTTTAGGTACTAGCTAAACGCTATTGCATTTTGCCTATTATAATTTGAATCGCATAATAATGGAGTTTAATTGGCACATGATCAAGTACGGGGTTTTCCCGTCGCTAGTTTGGTGCCTACAAAACTAGTCGTACGTCAATAGTTTACCACTTTGTTCATAGACAAAAATAACAAACTAATTGATGGAAGTGATTTTTATGTGCCAACCCTAGGATGAATAAATCTATGAAGTAGCCATTGGGCAAGGTCTACTAACTTCTCTACTTCTCAAAACAGAGCTAGGTAGTCGTGCTCAGTTGGTTTGGTCACGTTCAATGAATTAGAGAGGAACGATTGACTAAAAATATTTAATGTGCGAAGATCGAGACTTTCGTACGACGACCACGTAAGCAGATTGCTCGAAAAAGAAAGGTTAAAAGTACTCGGATACCCAGACGTGCATGTATGAATCGATTAATGAATCTGCAAGAGGTGAAAGAAGTACGTCTGCATGGATCGCGAAGCCCGGCGATCTGTCCTGTCAAGGATACAGCATTAAGATAATTAGTTATTTAGTCTATGGCCTTAGATATCTTACCGGCTAGCCTAAGAAGCTGTATTAGAAATAGCTATAGGTATTTTGGTTAATGTTTATAGAACGACAAGAAGACAACTCTTTTTTTAAATTTCTTGTATAAAATGTTCACTTGCTTCTGGACGGGCTTTTTTTTTTTCAGTTTACATAGGTAAAAAATAAGTGTCAAAAACAGATTTATAACTTAGTATTAATATTTAAAATACTAATTGAAACACCAACATCATTTACCACATATTATTATATTTGATTATATAAAAGTGCGTTGAGAGCATACAAGTGGATTACATTGAAATAGATATATTAGGTTTACATAGTTACACATGCATATTACTACCATCTACCATATTAGAAGCGATCTAGTGAAATTCAATATTAATTAATTGCCCCGGCGCATCGCATTCAATAACGATGTTTTAAATGTACTTTTAAGTGGTTACGTCGCCATAATTTCGATATTATTAAAAAATGTGTTGTAAGAGCTTACAAGTCGATGTATTGGTGAGCGTTCACCAGCATTGGTGCGGCACCTAAAGGTTGCAAACAATTGAGTTGGGTTGCGGCAATGAGTTCTGGTAGGAACTCTATAGCACAACTTATTAACCAGAGGGATGCAGTCGTATCTGTTATGGCAAATTTCATATAAAGCCATGGCTTCAAGCTGCTTGCGCCTTTCAGCAAGCTTAGGATATCTATATCTTTCTAAAAGTAGATCGTATGATAACCGACTATGGAAACACTTGTAATGTATAGTTAGTATCTATATATTATATTCATAGTACATAGAATTTTTTTTTGAACCATTTCTAGGGCTTCATTATACTTGTCATACTCGTAATACGGATTCCAAATAGCCACAGCGTATTCGAGTTGAGATCTGATAAGAGCATTATATAGGCAAAGATAAGTTGTTGGCTGTGTAAATTTTGTACTTGATCTCATTACTAGACCGTACATTTTGTACGACTTATTTATGACAGAATCTACATGTACCTAAATTAAGGTGTAACTTACTGTCTAATGTAATACCTGTCTAATTTATAGAAGGTTGGTAATCGAGAGACTCCATGATTTAAGGGCAACCCTTTAGAACTGGGGTATCTCGATCGCTAATCTAATCTAGCACTACTTACTGTAATTTATTAATTTATATAACGGTTGTATTACTCTTAACCTTTAAGATTATTATGTATTTAATAGACTTGTGATAAACGTCGTGGATGTCACAATTACTACTATGTTAAAACTTAACTATTTTAAGCATCTGCTATTGTGATGTTGTTTGATTATCCAATAATGAAAAAAAAAATCTAGGTCTCTAATTGATATGATTTTCCAAATACTTCTTCCGAAGTTTTGTATAATCTGTTATCAATGAATTTAATCATGTTAACTGGTAAAATAGAGATAGAGTATGATGTGGGTATATTTAGGATCTACCTGCATTTCTACTTCATATTTCTATGTATTAACTAAGTATAGATAAACCCTAGGTATGTATGTAGAAACTTCGAACTATGCGTCACCAAATAAATAGGTTTCCATTAATTTAACAATTTATTTGTCTTTAGTAATTTTCCTCTCATGCAGAAGTATCTAAAGAATTCCGCTCAAGTTAAAGTTAACAAAAGAAGTTGATTCGGTGTGATTTGAAACGCCATTTTCTTTCTATATTGCAACGGCCATTTTAGAATTTGCACGCGCTTCCAACTGTCATTAGACAGTGATGCCAACATTCTAAAATTACGAGTTGTGTTCGCATTCAACTATTAAATTACAGGTTCTTAACCCGCTGTTGTGAGAGGCGTGTTTAAATTTATACCGGTTATAAAGTAATTTAAGACACATTAAAGAACGGTTTTAGGTTTTTACAAAAAATATAATAAAGGAGACTGAAAAAGTAATGTGTTTATAATGCAGTTAGTACATTGAATTTTGTAGGTACTATTCAGAAATTATTCATTACAGATGTACGCTGCTGTTCATCTCAAAGTTGATACTTCGAATTGATCTTTTTCACATTTAAAAGTTTTTTTTGACATATATTTAGCTCGCTAAAATTTGCGCCATCCGTTTTATTGAAGCAATGCGATATCTACTGATTTGAGGACCACTTTCACAGTCCTCAGGACTATTGATGGTGGCCCACAAGTAAGCGGTCCAATGATTTTCCACTTCATGCTCTGCTTGAAGAAGTGCATTTTCGACTTTGGGGGAATTCAGTACATTTAAAAGTATGGTTTACCAAGGGCAAAAGATAATGAGTAGGATTTTGCCTATCAAAATAATGCACCTGTACTTTAAAGTTATAAAAATAAAAATCATATTTATTTTCAATGTTATCTCAACCGATTGACGACAACTGCGGGACATAGACCTTCCCGAAAATCCCACGGTGATAAGATCGATGTAATTTTTTATAAAAATACATGCCTAGGTCTTATTTTAAATCATAAAACTAACTTAAAATTATTTTTTCACTGAGTCATAAATAGGGCATGCATCACCAGAGTATCCCTTTGCACTTCCAATGAATTTGTAATACACAGCTGATAATTTTCAGGAAAAGTTAAATGACAAAAGTTTTTAACAAACTACCCACATCCATCGTTATTGGCGAAAGCCATACCGTCCTATGCGTTTCGATCAAAACTTCAATAGAAATATACGAAGTTAGTTGAATCGCCGATATGATCAATAATGGTGTACGTTAAATACCAAAACAGTTTTAATGAAAATAGTTTCGACAGAGTTTTGTTGTCAATGGCCGATGTTCTAGGCCATTAAGTTGGCAACATTGCCACAATGGATGCTTATATTAAAATAGTTGCGTTCATGTTTTAATTATTGCATAACTAACACCTGTGGCCTAGTCATCCATTCAATAGATTTTTGTATGATTAAGCTTGTTAAACATAATATTATGAAACTATTTCACAGACTAATATTAATTTCCCAATGCCTTTGTATTTTTTTGTGTTTGGAATAGTTGGAAAGGTTGGCACTATTGTTTTTGACCGATATAAGTGTATGAGCCTATGTTTAATTTCTGCATAATGTAGGTACTCTAGAACACCTAGTACTTTCATTCCTTATATAATTAAGAAGAATGGCTTGAAAGATATGTCTTATTCTTCTTCGTATCATGGCAATACAGATAATAAATGTGTCCAGTTCAGAACTTAGCGACATGAACGGCTTTTTTGGTAGCACCATTTAGGTCTTCCATAGTGCAAGTGCTAGAACTCAGTCGATAGATTAAGTATCTACAAAATTATAGTTTGAGGTAAACAGGTTGAGTCTTAAACAGCCCGCATTATTCAATTGACGGCTTATAAATTGATAAATAACATCTAGAACTAATTAGATGATGTAGCTAATTATTTGAAAATAATAATGAACTTTATGCACTATAAATAAATAAATAAATATTGTTGGGACAACTCACACAACGCCATCTGATTCCACACTAAGCAGAGCTTGTACTATGGTAACCAGATAACTGATAAACATACTGATATATTTCTAAATACATACATATTATAGATAAATAACACCCAGACACAGAATAAAGCATCGTGCTCATCACACAAAGTTTTATCCTGGGTGGGAATCGAACCCACGACCTCTTCCGTAGCAGTCGGATGCACTCCCACCGCGCAACAGAGGCAGTCTATGAATGTTTTAACGATTTCGAGGAGTTCCAAATTTGAATTAATGATCGTATCTTACATAGTAACATAAGGCAGCGATCACGTTACGCTTCGATTAGCGGAGGACGCACTTGTACCGTGAGAAAGATTTGTAGCCCGTAATGTTGGTAATAAATATGACAGGTCAAAGGCTGCTTTGTTACTCACTCATTCAATCGTAACGCATTGCGTACAGTTAAGTAGTATGTAATGCGTAGATAGTTTCTTTAATTCCCTTTAGTTTGTGGGAAGAATTTATTGTTTGTTTTGTATCTTACGTACCTAACACCTAGTCCATTGCTGGGATGAGATGGACATGTCTTATAATCAGGACCATATCCCCGAGAGTGCAGGATGTAGTGTCGTCACTTTGTTTGAGTTATACTCAGTAAGCCCTTTTATTTGAAACCCATATTGTGACAATGCATTAAAAATAACTAGTTATTTAACGAATCTTAGATGAATTAGAATGAAGTCCCATGCATTATGATCCAAACTAAACGAGCAAAATTTGAGATCAATCCATTAAAGATATCTGTTTCAAAGTTAATTTGCTAAATTTCACCCGAACAAACACGCAAATATAAAAAACAAGCTTCTATAAAAATACACCGAACATACAGAATATATATTGTTGCACCTAATACCATGCTTGTTTCCGTGTTTCGGAAGGCACGTTAAGTCCCGGTTGCCAGTAACATGGCAGTCGTTAAGTCTAGTTGAAGGCCTTATGGGCAGCTTAAAAAATTTCAACAGCTGGTATTAACACAACAATGCAATGGGCTCAACACCTATTACGTGGGACAGGAATACACATGGTGAAAAGTGGGCATATAATATGCCTCTGCCACCCCTTCGGGGCTAAGGCGTCATAGATGATTATTATTATTAATACCATGCTAATTTTAGAATGCAGAATGAAAAGATGCTAAGGTAGGAACATAATATTTATATTTTGTATAAAACTGCTTACTTTCAAACCTTTCACAAATAATTGATAAAGAGGGTACTTGTTGTAACTTGATAACTTATATCATATTGCGTGAGAAACAAATGTTTATACATATCATATACTTATTTTTTTGTAGATATGTCTATTGAGTGCTATTAATAAAATTGAAATGTCTATGTCCAAATGAATATGAAAGTATATTTATATGTTTCATAATTTTTTTCTCTGTCTGTCTGTCTGCTAGTTCCGGCTAATCTCTGTTACGGCTGCACAGATTTTAAAGGGACTTTCACTGGCAGATAGCTGAAGATATAAGGATTCATTTAGGCCACAGTTTATCTTGGTATTCCCACGGGAACGGGAACTGCGGGGCATCCGCTAGTAAATATAATATGGTACCGTAATTACAACTCATCGCTAAGAAACTAAGCAATAGATTTCATAGATTAAGGACACCTTTACAAAACTGTTAGTAAGCAATGTTAATAATATTATTATTCTATTTAAAACATATTTTATTAGGTGCAACAAATATATAGATATTATAGCAATAATATTCATAAAATGAATGAAGACTATTTATTCGGTTACATTGTAAGCTCGTCAATGTGAATTCTCCCTTTAACAGGTATGTTCAACATTTTTTACAAGGAACAAAACACATTTCTGTATTTTAATTGTTGCATTATTCTCGACGTTGGTATCGACAAACTGTTTATCGATAAATTATTCTTTGTGCGTAGTCGATCGAATAGATCAAGGTAGTTTGATAGTAAATTAATAATGCTTTCCTTAATGTTGCTATTTTTTTTTTATAATATAAGGTGTACTTTAAGTAGGTATAGATTAACAGCCTGTACCTTTTTTATGAATATTCTATTGCAAAAATGTTGATTACCCAGTTCAATTTAGAATTTTTATATTTATAGGTCGGTGTGCTTCGAAACACCTTCGATAGTATTCGAAGGAAAAAACCATAGAAATACATAATTAATATTTTTTAATAGATAGTGGTCCCAGAGAGGCAATGGATGTAAAATATGACCGTATTTAACTAAAATTCGGAATCTTCTGCTATTCTTCTTTTTTTGTCTAGCATTGGACTGCCAAGGGCTGATTTGTGATTTTAATAACATTTAACCGTAACATGGCAAACATCTTTGATCAGAATTTATCTAAGATAAATGTAAGCCCCTTTCAACATACGTTAACATATATCTAAATATATCAGATATGGGTGTACTGAGCGCCAAAAAAGTTATGGGAATCCAATAAATATTAAAGGGTCAAAGGTCAGGCATCAGTCGTTCCAAACAATGCTAAAATTAAAATCCAAACAATACCTGCTCCTAGCAGTACATAAAAAGTGGACCTCTACGCTCCAAATCTAGGTAGAGAATACACTAAGATGAAGAAATGAAAATACATTGTATCTACACCTTTTTATAAGTCAAGTATTACCTGTGTTAAATTGATTACACCATAATGTAATAATAGACAACAAACGATAAATTAATTCCAATTACAGGTCCATCAAACTACTTTTTTATATCCTGTAAATACGCATAGGTACATAGTAGTCATACTAATGTTATGAATATAAAGAACCAACCGCCCATCTGCTGACCAATAAGGTGACCGGTAAAAAAAATTCAAAAACAGGCTTAGCCTTTTTTAACAAACGCTGACCTTAAAAGGAACCCATTCAATGGGAGATGTAGTATTAAAAATTGAAATAACAACTTGCGTGCAATGACCGCGCGATAGATAACTCCAATAATGCAGCAAATAATTCTACGCGAGAATTGCAAATGAGATCTTACTACCATAATTTTAAAGAGCTATTTCGTATAAACATAAACGAAGCAGATGTTGTTCGAAATAAAGATTAGGGGAACTAAGACATAAAAAGCGGTCAGCCAATTGCGCCTCACGCTCGTCTGCCATCCTACTCGCACACGGGCACACCGCTCTTTCTAATGCTCATATTTTTTGCCATCTTATTCTAATTCCTCATTCAAATAACTCGTGTTCGATTCCAGGGGTCTGTAACCGTTTATGTCATAGATATTTTTACTACCATAAAATATAGTTCTTTATCGAAGTGCTTCGGTTGACTTCATCGCACACTTTTTTTTAATTTTTACCATTGTAATTTTTATCATAGATAATGATCTGTTTTAATTTTTTCCATGACCATTGCTACGCGTGGTTGCGTGTGCCGTAAGTGTGATGGAAATAGTTGTAAACAATGTATCATGATGATATGGAATGACGTTTTCATTAATTTTGCGACAATTTTTGAAGTGAAGCATTAACTTATTTCATTAAAAATATAAAATGAAGAATTGATATTTATTATATATCTACTAAATGCATTTATATGAGGGATACACCTAACGCTGATGATGATGATAAAACTAAAAATATACTCGTTAGAAATCAAAATATATATTATATACAAATAAAAAAAAAATATAAATGCTAGGTATACCTAGCATTTACCAAAATAATTTCATTTCATCATTTATTTATTATTATCTACTAAATATCATATATTATTTTTTTAAAACGTTACCCATAACTGCTTTAGTATATCTATCTACTTACATAGGTACATTGATGCCAAGATCAAGTACTTCGAGGTCGTACAAGATGAACTACATCCGGTGAGCGATTGTCTTCACCAAGATTCAAACCTGTTTCCTTGGCATAAGTCTCATGGATCCTTTGTTTTTTTTTATTTCCATCGGCTTATCTTAGTACTCATAATTCATGTAGTTGCTCATATTGAAACTTAATAAGCTTAGTTTAAGTAGGTATGTCATTTGTAACTAGTTAATAGTGTTCCCATACCTGATTGTATTTTAAATCTGGAAAATGAAAGCCAATAATATTTAAAAAAACATTTCTCATGTTATTATTACATGGAGCGTGATAGCATTATTATATATACGGTTATTTTAATTTATAAAAAATTTGGATCTCTATTATGTTTACACAATAGAATATTAACACAATTTTATTGCAATCTATTGCCATTTATGGTAAAATCAACGACCATAAATAAAGTTAGAAAAACTTGGAACGAAGAATGATTTTATTTAATAATAATGATAATTAAAAGCGAATAATATGTGCAATTCCACGCGCATATTCGCGATGTTCCAAACAAGGACATGGGTCGTTTCCGTGTTGAATCACTGATGGTGGTGCACAAGTTGCAAACGATCAGCGAGATGAGTTTTTCAGCATCTTAGTAGCTTAGTGATTCACTGAATTGATCATAAAATGCTTCTAGAACAATGAAAATTAAATTTCTTTTTGAACATCATACAGTTTGCAGTTTTAAGTTGTATTAAATCTGTGTTATATATGTCTTTGTTAGATGCTCTGAAATGCACCATTGGATATCTATGCCTAAATTTTTTTGGGATTTTTGGACAGAAATCGACATTTTTATTCCGAGAATATCTCGTATTGGCACAGAAATTGTATCTTTACATCTCTTGTCTTGGGTATTACATATTCTGTAGTAACAACAATTTGTTAATATTTACTACTATACAGTTATTTATATAAGGATTTTATATGTACCTATATCCCTTTGATATTTCAATTTGAAGTTACTCAAATATCTATTAACTACATCAATGTAAATGTTATCAGATGCATCCGCTTCCTTTTGTAACTTACACCACAATTTAAACACGCATACACAAATGCAAACTGACTCACATCGACCTTGGAATAGACTAGTCTAATCGTAGTTTTAGCCAATCAGTAGTCTGTTCACGAGGCTTACCATCCTTTGTTTATCATCTACACGCCATTATTAATAAATACTGAATTACCTAATGTTGTATTTCTTTGAGGTACCATCAATTTGACAAATAATGGTAATTTGATGGTGAAAGTGATACTAGAATTTGATCTCTTCTTATATTTCTTTTTAATAGTAAGTGTATTGTTGTTTGATTCTATTATTATACTGTTTAGGTCTACACTGTGTCCAGAATTTGGTCACCATAATAATTATTTATTTACTGTGACCCAGTATAAATATTGAGAATTAATGAAAATGTCATTATTAGGTATTAAAAATCTAATTTGTTGTGGGCTTCTTTTACTAAATCGTGTTATTTTATTTCGAAATCATCAGTGACTCAAATCATAAATACTTATTACTCTAAATATATGTATTTATTATGAAATTCATATACTGTGTATTCACGAAATAAAGCTATTATAATATTATTATAATAAGTTGAATTTATAAATACTTGTACTGTAAAATATTACTAAAAATTACAATAATTCTCTCACACTTTGAAACATCACAAGACATGTAACATTTGTGACTATTAGGCGATGGCTAGTACGGTCCAGAGATCATTCTCGCTTTCAAAACACATTAGCCACTCCGTTTTACTTGGAAACGACTCTAATGTGTAATTATTTTTTTATTATTATACGCCACAGCAGTTCAACGATTCCATTAATTACAATATTAACATGTGAAGGTTCTGCTTGAGTACCGGAGTTGCAGTTAACTTAAAATACTCTGATCGAGGAAATGACTACCTAGTTTTCGTGTTTTTTAATTTGTTACTAGGTGTGTTAGAACAAGCATGTCTTAGAATAATATAGATTACTAAACTTGAAGTTATTTAGACATAAACGTTTTCTTAATAGGAACAAGATGTTTTGCCGCGATAAAAAGTAGCTTACAATTCTGAAAATCATTATCAAGACATTGATTCCTTACAAAGCCAAAGGATAAACAAAGAAATGGTCTTTCCCATTATCATATTAAGTATGAATAATGAATAAATGATTTTTACAAGACCTGGTACAAATTAAATATAAATATTGGGACAACTCACCCAACACCATCTGATTCCAAACTAAGCAAAGCTTGTACTATGGAAACCAGATAACTGATAAACATACTTATATATTTATAAATACATACATATTATAGAAAAATAACAGCCGGACATAGAATAAACCATCGTACTCATCACAAAAATTTTTATCCTGGGTGAGAATCGAACCCACGACCTCTTGCATCAGTCGGATAGACTCCCACCGCGCCACAGGGGCAGTCAGTAAAATTTATTTATTAGACACAATAAGACATAAAACAGTTTCATGGATTTGAGTTTCTTAGTTCTATAGTCGGTTCAACCAGGTACAACGGTTGTCGTTTTATATATAATAATTACTTATAATATTTGGTTTTACGAACACTAAAGCCAACGAGCATTTAACAAGTAATTGCCTTTCTAATGCTTAAGACGTCAGCTCTGTACAATAAATTGTTATTTTTACCAATTTGTATTTTGTCATAATCATTAAGCATTTATCATTTATACCAAAAGTATGTTCAAATTAACTAAATCATTACAATCTCAACCACTTCTGGACATAGGGTAAACTTTTAATTAATAAAATACTTATAATAATTTACTAAACACTTACCTACTTATGCGAATGATATATTAAGTAAAATTAAACTGTTAACTTTTTTGATAATCATTAAAAACCTATCAATCACTAGGAACCGACCGAAGGTTGATGCCCCTGCAAATAACAACGGATACTATAGACAATGAACAGTTCTTATACTATATGCTAATAAGTGCCATTTTTACGTTCGCAATTCAAATGCTGACGCGTATCAGTTTTTATGATAAACGTTTACGCTTTTGCGTAAAGCGCTCAGGGGAAAATAACTATATATGTAAGTATGTATAGAATGTAAGTGATTTATTTACGTTCATACATTCAGAAAACAGTTATTCGTTAAGCGACGGACGATTTATTTTTTAATTATCTTTTTATTTGCATTTAACACGTCAAAATGAGACCAGGTCTCAATCCTGCTTTGTTTTTCTCATAGCATACTGTTCCTATTCTTTAAGTTTACAACCACTGTCATCATACCACTGTCAGTCTAAAAAACAAAACCATATTCTTTGTAAATTATCGGAATACTAATATTCACTCTAGAACAATATCAGAATTTAACGGAATTTCTCAAAGTATATAAATGCCTTTTTTTTATTGTTTCGTTTCCCTAGGTAAATATTGTCCCACGTGCTTATTGTCTTGTTCACACTTCACAACGTGACTCAAAATCACATCACGAAAGCTTTACAAGTAACAATAATTAATACGAAACTTCTCACTGTATGGCTTCCGACTTGAGAGGGATTTAGGATACTCGACTGTTCTCACATAAATCCAAAGGAACTATGTAAGTGTAATTATAATGAACACAACATTGATTTTTGTATAAATTCACTACTGTATAATTGTTCAATTATCATGTAAATCAAACTAATGTAATTACTGGCGGTTAGAAAAGAGTGGCCATGAGTTTTATTGCCAGGTTCTTCCTCAGGCTCTCTCTCTATTGCTTTGCGAATCTGGCAGTAAATGTAAATATAGAAGCAATAACCTTGACGTTCATAAAAGTTACTTTGTGACCTACATGAATAAAGATTTTTCATTTTCATTTTACACTACAAGTACGTTGATCAGTTTGGATTGGCAGTCTGGATTATGAAGCGTTATATTGCTTGCTATTTAACTTAAAAGCGTCTATCAAGTATAGGTATAACTATCGCAGTATAGTTATAAATTTATTTTTCCATAGTCCAATAGTGAACCGAACATAACCGATAAATCGGTATCACTGACCGCTCAAGTCGTCAATCATCGGTCTGAATCGATAATGCGTGAAAAATACATTTAAATCGTAATTCGGCCCTTGGCCGACGGGCCGTAGAGATATCGAATGCAGTTTGTATAAATACCTACCTACATAAAAATAAGCGGCGGTGCCAATATAAGCGGAAATACTTCTTCCTCATTACCTACATGAGTTTTAAAGTACCCGTAGATACGTAAAATTCGGTTTCTAAATCCGAAAATCTGCTAAAACAATTCCTATGAACCTTATTACCAGGATTCTGGTGAGCGTAGAATCGAATGTCGAACTACCCTTGTCCGATAAAAATATATTATATTTTGTATTAAAATTCTGTTGCTCCAATTAAAAGTATATCTCCACAGAAGGGAACATTTAACAGTTAATGGCGTAATGGCATTGATTTAAACTCTAAATATGTTTTACTTTGTTTTATCATATTTTAGGACATCTAAAATTGTTTGGGTTATAATTTTAGGTTAGTTGGTCTGGTTGTTACTAAATTATTAATAATTAATTATTTAGAACTAGAAGACCAAAGAAAATTCTTTGTAAGACCCACTATTTGAACTTTTTGAACTAATAATTCTACCCGAACATATTGATATCCCAATTCGTTTTGTTACTCTGGTAATTGACAAAAATATTTTTATTTTATTTTAGTATTTCTATAAAACCGCTCATCGCTAGCAGTCGGACTTGTACTGACTTAAACGATTTGTTAGTGGTACTAACTCAAACATTTTATCGCATGCTATAAATAAGAACAATAATGATTAATATAATGTACTTATTCGATAATTATTTGATAGAAAGGCAAACACAATAAATCGTAAACGTGGTTAAGTAGTCTTCGGCGACATTTTGGTTTTACATATATTAAGACTATTTGGGTTACAGCTGCCTTCCGTTATATTAAATACTAGATGGTCCAAGCGGTTTCACCCGTGACATATTTTGAACCCCCGTCGCAGCCATTCCGTCCATCTGTAATTAGGCTTCCCGTCGTTTATTAGGTACTTTCACAATAACATAATTTGTTATTGTCTATCTATCACGCCAGAGAGTGTGGCAGAGGCATATATATTATATGCCCACTTTTCACCATGTGTATTCTTGTCCCATGTAATAGGTGGTGAGCCCATTGCCGTGTTAAAATAGACAGACGCAGGTTGTTGCTACCTGCTGTTGAAATTTTAATTATTTATAATTTTTTTTTTTGTTGAAGTTTTTGAGATAGGCAACCAAAGCTAAATAATTCCTCAGTCTCGCAGCTTTTGGAATGTCCTAATTAGGTAGGTACTGAATTTTTTGCTGACACATATCAGTCCCTGATCAAATCTCGAGCCTTTATTTTGGTACTGGTCCAAAACCAGAATAAAAATAGCTAGTTGTGTTTATGTCTACTACAATAGTTATAGTTAGGTATGTGTGCTCAGAATGTTATATGAATATTTTTTAAATGTAGTTTTTTATTTCCAGGTCTAGAACGGGTGGCGGAGGAGTTGATGGGTCGAAGAAAATGGAAACTATATCAGGACGCCTTAATACCAAAACGGGGGGAGGGCGAACGCTCCAGCGACGAGGAATCTGTTCACACAGACCCTCCTCCCGCACTCAAGATCAAGACTATAGAACAGATCAACGAGGACGACGCAAAGGACGAAAGGTCCGAACGGTCCGACCGGTCAGAACGGTCAATCGGACTGGAACGACCAGAAAGGGTCGACCACTCAGACGAAAAACCTCGGCGTCCGGAGACGATACTGGAGTCGTTGATCAAAAGACCTGCCACTCAACCGAAAGTGGAACTCTCGGAAGAACCTTCAGACTGGAAACCCCAGGACAAGTGTTACTTTTGTACGGATGGGGAGCCTGTCCCGGAAGCGAGAGCGGTTGGTGCCACTGTGAGTATTATAAAAACTTAACTTTTTTTTGAAAGTTATACGTTTTTTGTATAAAAATGTTTGCATATAATAATTGCTTTAATAATTTATCCATGGATAAAGTAATTTATTCATCGCATCAATGTATAGAAATGGTTGTTATAATGTTCATTGATAGTTACAAAATGACTCGACAGATGGCTCTGGCTCTTCGATTCTTTAGATACTAATATAGTTATGACACGTAGTAGATACAAATTAAGCATGAGACTCACTTGTTGCTCAATCTTACATTTAATGAAAAGGGTGAATACTGTTTTAAAACAATTCAATTTACTATCCACGTAAATTGAATCTAGGGCTAAGATAATAAGTTTTTAAGTAATTTTCAAAATCGATTATTGTTTTCATGAGAACGTCTTCGATAGCCTACATTTACTTCAAAGTTATTCCTGAATACATTTTAAGAAAAAAGTAGAGAAAGTAACATTGACGTTCATATTATAAACTTGCAAGTAAGGTTTCCAAAGTCACATACCAGAAATACAATCGTATTCACACAAATGTTTCAGCAACCAATAATCAAATCTTAATCAAGAGCACATGTAATCTGGCCTACATATCCTGCTCACCGCATCAGGACGCCACACACACGCCGACACGCGTAGCGTTGTGCACATCGACATAAACCCATGAACTAGATTAAACACGACCGGTGTACCAGATGTTACATACAAACATACATGATGTAATTTTGTTGCATGACTAGTTTGTTTCTACATAATAATAATCTTGATTTTGAAGTCCATAATTGGCTACTGATTTGACATTTTTTGGGACATTTTTGGAAGTCTTTTACCTAACATTTTTTAACCTATTAATGAATGCTTAGCTAGAATAGAAACCAAACTATGAATTATCATCTGATTTTTTAAGTTATGCTTCTTTTGACGAGTTAGGGAAAAATGACGATAGTAAATTTTTACGATGCGCAGACCGCCACGAAAATCCCACACCATGAAGTTAGCTGATAAATGTTTCCATGACAACTTATGACTACATTAAAAGTAGTTTTCATTCGTTTAATGTTTTTTTTCTTACTACTCGTATATGTGATGAAATCATATTAGACTAAAGCAGTATAACTTCTAACGCGTGTACATAAGTACACACACACACTTTGAATTTGAATTAACTACGATGGGTAACATAGAATAGTTACCACCGTCTTCACAATCCACAGCAGGTAGCCATTATCTATACAGATAAATAGAATTGAAGTAATCTGTTTGTAATTTCAAATTAACAGCTTATTTAAAAGTAATGCATTTGAAAGTATAAATTATAAAGTATACCTATACATAATGAAAATCAGAATTTTGAAAGTTTTCTTAATCAGCCTGTCGGTCCGTCTGTCTGCCTGTCTGTATGATTCGCCTAATCTCTAAAACGGACTGATTTAATATTATAATGAGTAACTTAGGGCTATATTTTAACCCCGTATTCCCACGGGAACGGGAACCACGTGGGTGTTTGCTAGTTATAAAATATAACAATAATTTTAAAGACTGTATAATTTAAATGAATGACGTAATTGCCCTTTGATCTACAATTGCACAATAATGCATCGACTATTCTTTGGGTGACTCAAAACGACATTAGTCCTTGAATATATGATTCATAATGTATTAGAAGAGTTTCTTATACTTATATACATTCACGCGTATTATCTCTGAATGGTTAGGCAGAAGTAAATTACCCACATACACACACTATGTCAATATTGTTGTTTCCATGTCTTTTGTCTTCATATTAGTGTATTGTATTCGACAGCAGTAGGTTAGGTACTCCAGAAGCCGCTGCTGCGTTGCTGGTGATGCCTTTCTGCCGAGGTAGGACGCGGGGTTTAGTGGGTATACCAGAACACCGGCATCGGGAGTCCCACACACACTCTCTGTTTTTGCAACAGAAGGTACGGTGTGTAAAAACTTTCCCCGCGTTAAAATAAAAATGTGTGTGTACCAGAGTACACAGGTTAGAAGTGAAACCTCTTTAAGACATTTTTTTACAAATATTAAAATTCTCTCATACGTCGCTAAAGAAGTTTTACTTATGATAAAGAAGTTTCACTTCAACGACGCGACCATTTTTTTTACAGCTATAAAATGTTTCTCAACGTCGATAAAGAAGTTTCACTTCGAAGAAATAAGGTAGGTAGAGCGAGTGTAACACTTCAGTTATTACAATCATGAATAGGCTACGGTAACCATCTTTCAGGTAGGTTTGCTTGTCTGCCACTTCAGTAGTAAAAAAAGCTGAAAATAAAAAACAAGTACAAAATACACCTCCATCTTTTGTAATCCATCAAAATGTACATAATTGAATGCACCTTGAATTTATGCTAAAATGAGGAGAAGATTATAAAAGTACTAGCTGACTCCCGCAGCTTCGCCCGTGACATACTTCGAACTCCATCACACCCATTTAATCCTGTTGTATTATTACTTTCACAATTATGTATTAAAAATTTCCAGATTTATTTATATTTATGATTACTGCACCGCTCATCAGGGAAATAGCGTAATGGTATATATTTTATAGCCTTCCTCGATAAATGAACTAACAATAAAAAAAATCAAATCCAACCAGTAGTTCTTGTGATTAGCGCGTTTAACGAAACAAACTAACTTTTCAGCTTTATAATATTAGTATAGATGGGGACCAATGGGATTCTCGTGTATCATTTTATACGGAAGTCTAAAATGTAACTCCATTCCATATTTAGATATACATAGAAGTAGGTAAAATATGTAGTTTTTATTGTTCAAGCAATAATTTTGTAGCGATTGCCTGAGATTTTCCCAAGGCTCATACAATGGAAGCCAATAGCTAAAAACCGTTATCATAATTGTATACCAAAACTGGTTATTGTTTGTTGCTTTTGTTGTTATGTTTATTGAAGATTAGTTGATGCCCGCGGCACCGCCCGTGTGGTGAAGTTTTCCCGATCCCGTTTACCACAGCACTTTGTTCCCGGCATAAATAGTTGTGTCATATTCTGATATATAGTAAAATTTCATTAAAATCCATTCAACAGTTTTTTTTGACCACTGGTGTTGCAAACGTCCATCTGCCACCTCAGTGGTATACAAACTAATTAAAAAAAACTAAACATCCATACGTTCATATAAACTTTCAGATTTATATTAATAATACAGGTACCATTTTGATAATACACTTACCTAAGACAAGCGGTCGGTTTTATGTAAAAATAGGAATTAATTTAGTTTTATTGACATACGATTTTTTTCATCTATTTGCCTATTTGTAAGTTAATTATATACCTACCTACCTGTAAGTAAATGTTAAAATTACTATTAAAAATTAAGTGCAAAAGAACAAAAATATTGCTGGGTAAGTTTCGAATTTCGGAATTTGAAAACGGAATTCAAATATTTGCATGTTCTTCCAACAATTTGACGTTTATGGTTCATAATAATAGTTGTGACAGAGAATAAAACCTACTTTGCATTTTAGAATGTCCCAACACAAAAGAATGAAACTTTTTACACATATTTTAGTCATCAAAGCAAACCGTAATAGTTAATAATTACTCTGATATAAGAAATGCGTGACTTGATCCTTATACATACAAATTGTCAGAATGTTTTAAATAAAGAATCATAATAATGAAGTGGCAGAAAAAAAATTAAAAAGAAACCAACAGGGTTTAATAGTGTTCACCAATTGCTTTTTTATGAAAAATAAAATGACACGGTTAATAATTTTACCAAATGATCTTATTAATTTTCAAAAATAGCAAAAACATTCATGAATTTTTGGATTTCCCTACAACTCTAGTTATTGATTTAAAAGTAATTTAGTGAACAATAAATATTTACAAATACATTCGACTATTTATCTAGATTAATACCTCTGGTGTCAATGTTATAATGTATCAAAAAATATTCTGTAAATATTAAAATGTCACAATAACAACATGGATGCGTCCGTAACAATTCTAAGCACTGTCCGTAATTACACTTTATTGTAAAGCCAATACCAATTATGTAGCCTGTCTAAACCAAGCTAAATAACAACCAGTGTAACTAGACATTCGCATTCCCATACAACAGTTATTCTTTCCCACAATAATCAACAACAGTTGAATGTGAAAGGGTCTAAATATACAAGCCATGCAAACCATAGTTTCAATTTAGAAAACAATGGCTTATCCATTTTCTACGATTCCACGTCAAAGTAGAGATGGTATTTTGATTAATACGCGCGAAAGAGATGGGGTGCGTATACGTTACTATACAAACAAAATTGGACCTTTCTTAATGCAGGCATAAAGTTGAGATCACCTTTTACGGCTGTTTTGTTACTGAAATAGTGAATATGTAGGCGTAAGGCATGAAAAGTAGGCAGTGTAAGGACAGAGAATTGGGTAGAGAGGACATTAATGTGCTTTTTGAGTCTCATTTTTTTTAAAGGTACATAGTGCAATTGACGCTAATACATAGGTATTTATTGCACGGCAGTAATTTCTAAATTGAATTGTAATTTGATGTGGCGCGACTCGGCCTCACAATGACTTGTAAAACGACAAAATTAATATTATTGACGTCAAATTTAAATGTTTTACAATTAAAATTGTATATATTTTTGAATTAATGAGAATATGAGTACTACTAATTCTATTACTTAACCATTTTAGATCTACATATACTTAATTATATTATTCTACATATACTTAATTATATTATTCTACATATACCTACTTAATTATATTATGCCACTCCATTGTCATTGAATATTGATAATCTGATGAAATAAGCTTGAAGTGTTTAAAAATGGGTTCGTACGATATCATTAGAACACGCAAACATGCATGAATAAAAGTAATCAAATTCACGTGTATTCGTTGTATGTATGTAATTGTTTGGCGGTTAAAAACTGTAAAGGTACCTCTCGACTGTAATTGCACAGGAAAAGTGCTTCGAGCATGAAATTAATGCAGAAGAAAATATGAAGAACATTTAAAAAGCTTAATTATCATGTATTTCTTCTAAGACTGACAGACATAATGGATCGTACATTTTATATCTTACTTTGAATTTATGATATTCAATCAAATTGACACATAACGGAACGTTTTGGCACTTAAATACTGTAGAAGAGTTTTGTAAACCGATTTCTACATTTTTATACTTTAACTATTTAATGACACACAAAATGATGATTAAATAAAAAAGACTTTTCACTTGTTGCTACTCCACACCCCTTGCTATCCGATCGGTTAAACAGCATAGGCCGGACAGAAAAGCCTATAGGGGCGGTCCGCGGAGGGTGGAAACCTGGGAAAATTCACGTGCAAGGCCCACCCCTCGTCGAAGCACGTGCGGCCAAATAGCCTGACTGAACGAACGCCTTTACTAATCATTGCCGCTAGTGAAAAAAAAAACAGTTGACGTTTCACGTGACGTTCAAAAGTAGAATTCGACAATACTTTTTTAGATTTGTTTTTTTTTTTCATTTATTGTGTGTAAAAGGCGTGTATGTGAAGTGCCCGCTTTGTTCGAGTGGTTTTTACAGAGTGTGAAATGTTAAACGCAACATGAGCCGATTTCATGGTTAGTTGGCATTATTAGTTTCAGACATGAAATACATTGCGTTTAGTTAGAATACGTTATTTTTCTGTTAAGCTTTTTCTGTAACATGTTGAGTTATAGATACTAAAACGCACGTACTATGATTGGTGGAGCTTGTAACTTTATAAACTGGGCTAACATTTTTTTTCATATTTTTTTAAATATGGTATGATAATCAAAACTTTTTATTCTGTAGCGGACTTTTAATTGCGAGTAGTGTAACTTTGAACCTAATCTACATTCTTTGAATATTAATTTTTATATTTATTTGCTAGTTACATAATATCATGTCAAAGTATTATTGTTTATTAACCTAATTTATGATTGTGCTATGTAATGAATTAAACATTTTAATATTCTTCCGCATTTCTCTTTATGACCATATTGCACGTTGGTACGCGACATTTTTTAAACCACATGATTTGACCATGTTGTTTATATTAGTTCTTCTAGGTTTCAGAAATAAACTTCTATTTTCTACTTGATTCTATTGAGAGCTTTACTCAGTACACGCAAGTCTATTGATTTTATAAGAAGAAAAATATTCCCTGGTATATTACATCAGGACTTAGTGTTTTGTTTTATTAAGTCGTCAGTATAAAGCCTCCTGGTGGCGAAATCTGATGACGATATTCACTCTTACAGCCAGAAACATTTTAGGCAATGGTTTTAAAGTTGACAGCCATAAAATATATCTTTTCACACTTTAAGACCAAACAATCTTTCTTTAATATCCACTAAATTCCCATTATACATATACGTGTAATTCCAGTAGTGTATTTTTATTTCAAGTTTAACAAACACTTGGCGCCCCTGATAGAAAATAAAAAGAGCCCCTTAATACGAGTATCCTCTCATAGGACCTGAATGGTAGAACCACATTACCCGGCATGAAAGAGCCTGTTGTACTGAAGAATTAAGTAGCACTTTCTCACTTAATATTTAACAGCATGATGCCTTTCAGATCGAGAATATAGATACCTACATACCTATTTTATAAATCCACTAGCTTCTAACAGTGTAAGAATCGATTAAAATCTCTATAACATATCGGTAAGTACCTATATTCTTGGGGTGTTTCAGATTAAAAATAAGAAACTTAACAATCCAAGAGCGGTCTTGTCAGATAGTATATATAGTCTTGTAGATAAAGCACTTCCGAACCAGGTGCATAACTAGTTCAGCTCCCGTTCTTAAGGTTAATTTTTCCGTGACATTATAAGAAGGGCTTGTATCGTCGCTTGCGCAGTGTTCGGTATACGAGCAAAAAGAGTTGAACCACAGAACATTTAATAATAGGTATGTTCTGTGAGTTGAACGGTTTATAATTTCAACGACCGAATATATATGGTGAAATATCTTTGCCAGCCCCTTTAATAAATATGGCGTAATTATTGCGTTAAAGCATTTCCCGCGTCAACACAAATAAAACACGTAGTCTGGTAGATGTCAGCTATCGCAAAAAAAAATACCTATGTCCTTCGTTTTGGTACCTATTTAATATTTCTAAATGATAATGTCTGAATTATTGTTAATTGTAAATCTATGTATACATAGGCAGTCGTGACAGTGATCTATTAACTCACGGCTACGGATTTACCTCAAATTTGACATATACCTAAGCCATTATTCGACAGCCTCGCTGGCGCAGTGGGAGAGTATGCGACTACCGCGACTGAGGTCCCGAGTTCGAGTAAAAATATTTGTGGGACCCACAAATGTTTGTTTCGGAGTTTGGGTGTTTCCTATGTAGGTATAATATGTATGTATTTAGAAATATATAAGTATGTTTATCAGTCTTCTAGATCCTATAACACAAGCTTATATTAGCTTACTTTGGGCTAGACAGCGGTGTGTAAAAACAATGTTCCACAATTATATATTAAAACTAATAACTTACAAAACACTATTCACAAAGAAAATATTTTTTTAAACTCCGCACGTAAAGAGTAAATTTAAAAATGGAGTTTTGTTATGGCCTACTTGCTGACTTGCCCGGCTTTGTCCGTGACATACTTACTTCCAACCTCGTGGCACACATTTAATCCCGTCGCTTATTACTTTTCCAAAAAATGTATGAAAGTTTGCCCGATTTGTTGACAGTTATGATTACTGCTCTGCTCTCCTGTGTAGAGGCGTGATGATATATAGCTTAGACCTTCCTCAATAAATGGGCTATCCAATAAAAAAATATTTTTTCTAAACGTTCCAGCCGTTCACGCGTGATTGCGTAACCATTCATTTTTTTTATATATAAGATATAAGATGCTAGTTCTAAATAACAAAATAGCTCTTTAATTTAAACGTCTCCATCAAAAAACAACAACAATGTATACTCCCCAATGCATTTAGCAACAGTGTTAGTATTTACGTCACACTAACACCTAGATCGAGCGGCCTTGCCACCAGGCAGCGGGTTATCAACGGCTTAAACTATGCTAACTGATAACACGACCTCGCTTTTATATTAGTTGGTTAATCCGTGTCATCAATCGTAGGTACTTTAAGGGTATTTAATAAATACGTAGTGAAAACTCGAAGCGCTCGTGGCCCCGCGGTCTCAGTGTTCTGTAAACGAACACTGAGTTACGCAACTTTCACTATGGCTGGTCCTCGGATGGGTGACCACTTTGTGGCATTTACATTTGCGAGCGTTTCCGTGCTTCGGAAGACACGTTAAGCCGTTGGTCCCGGTTGCCAGTAAAATGGCAGTCGTTAAGCCTGGTTTTGGCATTATGGGCAGCTTGAAAAATTTCAACAGCAGGTAGCCACAACCTGCGTCTGTCTATTTCAACACGGCAATGGGCAAACCACCTATTAAGTTGGACAGGAATACACACGGTGAAAAGTGGGCATATAATATACCTCTGCCACCCCTTCGGGGATAAGGCGTGATGGATAAATAATAACAAAACTCGTCAAACGCTTTTATTTCCTCTTGCTCGGTGTTTCTGTTAAAGGATTACTGCATACAACTGAGAGATAGGGGATCATTTGTGACCTTTCCATTGCTTCTGTGCTTAAGGAGGCATTTTAGGACATAAGGGTGATTCCGGCTTCCGTTAAACCCAGTTGAAGGCCTTAAAGTTTGAAAATTTTCAACAGCAAATAACCTCAATTTGCCCCTAAACGAACCGGTATTAAGATCGTTTATTCGATCGTTTTTCGATCGATCGATTCGATTTAATCGATATATCGATTACGAGACTTTTATTTTATAAATAAATAAATAAATAAATATCCATCACGCCTTATCCCCGAAGGGGTGGCAGAGGCATATTATATGCCCACTTTTCACCGTGTGGATTCCTGTCCCACGTAATAGGTGGTGAGCCCATTGCCGTGTTGAAATAGACAGACGCAGGCTGTGGCTACCTGCTGTTGAAATTTTTTAAGCCGCCTATAAGGCCTTCAACCAGGCTTAACGACTGCCATTTTACTGGCAACCGGGACCAACGGCTTAACGTGCCTTCCGAAGCACGGAAACGCTCGCAAATGTAAATGCCACAAAGTGGTCACCCATCCGACGACCAGCCATAGTGAAAGTTGCGTACCTCAGTGATCGTTTACCGAACACTGAGACCGCGGGGCCACGAGCGCTTTTATTTTATTAAAATATATATAATAAGTAGAGGGTAGAAGCAAGTCAGGGTAGGCCGAGACTTACATATAAAGACCACGTGAGCAGATTGCTCAAAAACGGAAAACTCAAAAGTACTCGGATACCCAGACGTGCATGTATGAAGCGATTGATGAATCTGCAAGAAGCGAAAGAAGTATGCATGGATCGCGAAGCCTGGCGATGTGTCCTCTCTGACTACCCCGTCAAGGATATAGCGTGAAGATAGTTAGCGATATTATAAGTAATTTCAATAAGTTTACGGGCTATAAGTTATAACGTAGGTATATGGATTAAATGGATGGATATGAATTAAATTTGTGGATCAGAAAACGGGTACCTACATAAATGCTACAACCTCAACATTAGGTTAAAATAAAAAAGCTATGTCTACAAAGCCAGATACCCACAGACGTGCATTACGTGTATGAGACGATTAATAAATTTGCAGGAAGCGAAAGACATTTGCTTGAATCGCGAAGCCAGGTGATCTATCCTGTCTGACAACCCTGTCAGAGATACAGTGTGAAGATAGTTACTTGTGATGCAATGTGGTTCCCCACCAAATAGGTTTACTAACCTGACCTAGAAGCAGATTTAGGTACTAAGTACCTACATGACGCAAATGTAACTGCGTCTCAACTAATTTGATCATGTGATAGAAAAAACTATATAAATTCATACTGCATATATGGTAAAAAAACGAATGAAATAAGTCATTTCCGAATACACTAAAAAAGAACCGTACACGTCTACCTACATCAGACCCTATTAAAAGTAAAAAAAAAACGATTGTTGTCGAAAGTATTAATAAAAATACTATTCTAAATTCAAACGGCCCATTAACCGGTTCCCACGGCAGCCATCTTGGTTCGTCCTCGTCCGCTATTGGTGGAGGCCACGAGTTTAGAATTAGAATGTAGACCCCACCATTTGGCGAGCGGCAAATTATGTAGTCAGTTTTTTTACGTTCCAAGTTCAAACTGGCAGCTGTTCGCTCGTTCGTTTTTTAATGGTAATCCTAGGACCCGTTAGAAAAAAAAATAGATTCAATTTTGAAACCATGCAATTATAGCGTCATTTAACGTGTGTAGTTTAGTTTGATATTAATAATAGCCAAGGGCAGTAATATGGCTCAGGACTGCAGTTTGTAAAGGATAATAGCAGTACCTTGAGCAAATAATTAAACTGACATGCCTTAAGGAATTTCGTTATTGTTAGTGCAGCTCTTGAATGTGCTAATTTGAGTGGCCACGCGAATAAATGGCGAATGAAATTGACATACAACAATTATGCCAAAGTATTTTACCATTTAAGTATGTAATAACTAAATATGTAGATTATGCTTACTTACTTATATAACGATTTATGACATAATATGTCTTCCTACTCTTAACCCTTACTTCTTTTATCAACATATTTTGCTAATCTCTTCATCCAACGTCCGTCCCAGTTTCGTCTCGCGACGCCCGGGATCCGCTTTCCAACTTCTTTTCCTCCACTTCGCATTGTCATCGGTATCCCCTGTAGCTCACTACAGGAGATGCCTTTGGCAACCTTTGGCACACATATCATCCCTACGACGTCAAGTCAAAACTACTTGGGTCTTCCTCTCTTCCCGGGATCCGGCGGACATATTTTACTAATCTATCTATACTTTTTTATTAATAAAAAATAAATTAATACAAGTTTAATTATTATTAATTAAGTTTGATATCATTGTAATCTGTTTACCGTGCAAAAGATGGCAGTTACGATGGACATGTGGTACGTATCAATTACAGAGAAATCTTATGTATGCCGTTTTTGGATGGATTTTGGATAGAGTCCGAACCTGAAAATGAAGTATAGTATAATTTGATAGTACCTATACAAAGACACTGACAATATTAGAATTGGTAAAAACAATATTTTTGCTATTGTTTTTACCAATTCTACTATATGCAAATAAATAAAGCTTCATGGTATAGTATAACTAATGTCTGGGCCCCGGAGATCTTGGTGTGGTCCTTACACTCTAAAACAATTTACAACTAATATATTATCGAAATATATAAAGATTTTTGGTTTATCGGCTGGACGCACCGCTAATTCCCCGTTTTACCCTTTTAACGATAGGAATTGCAAAAACCCCATCGCAGGGTCCTCTTACATCAAATAGTATGATTATCTATTTAAATGAGAAATTTGAGTCAACTCCGTCAGCTCAAACTGAGCTGTGTATGCTTTTATAGGAATTTAATATACTACATGACCCCCCCCCCCCCCCCCTTCGCCCCTGACATACTTTGAACTCCCGTCGCACCTATTTAATCCCGTGCTTATAAATTCTACAATATTGCATAAAAAAATGCCCGATTAGTCCACATTTATCACAACTGCTCCGCTCTGGAGTATTGGCGTGATGATATCAATAAACGATATATCTAACCTATGTTATATATTCCTCGATAAATGGGCTATCAATTCAGCAAATAAACTCTTCAGCTTTATAATATTATTATAGATAACTCGATGTATAAGGTGGCTTCATTTTTTGTAACTAACAACGAATGGTGTATCATCATGTCATCAAACATGTTCTCTAGGTAATAACGATTACTTTTCCTACCAAAGCCATAAAACTCTAGAATGGCATTAAACCGATTTCTAAATAAATAAAAAAAAAAAATATCCATCACGCCTTATCCCCGAAGGGGTGGCAGAGGCATATTATATGCCCACTTTTCACCGTGTGAATTCCTGTCCCACGTAATAGATGGTGAGCCCATTGCCGTGTTTGTAATAGACAGACGCAGGTTGTGGCTGCCTGCTGTTGAAAATTTTCAAGCCGCCCATACGGCCTTCAACCAGGCTTAAAGACTGCCATTTTACTGGCAACCGGGACCAACGGCTTAACGTGCCTTCCGAAGCACGGAAACGCTCGCAAATGTAAATGCCACAAAGTGGTCACCCATCCGAGGACCAGCCATAGTGAAAGTTGCGTAACTCAGTGATCGTTTACAGAACACTGAGACCGCGGGGCCACGAGCGCTTCTTTTCCCATTCTCTTCTACTAGGTACCACTTGAGGGCTACAGTCTACCGTCAACCGTCCACTTGAGGGCCATAGTCAATAGCCTTCCTGGATTTAGTGGCCTTCAATATCTGACTTAGCCATAACTGGTCAGGCGATTGGAATCAGTTTCGTGAGCTTAAACATAAAAAGAAAGCCCTAACAACAATCTCGAATAGGGATTCTGAATAGGTACTTAATTACTCTATACCTACTGAATACAATTACGATAATGTTGAAAGATAATAATTTAGGTATCTATCTACTAAAACGTCTAAATATGTAAATACACAAATACCTACGATATATTATATACATGAAGATATTTAAGCAGGTATATATGACGCGAAGTATCTAAACAAGCCGTTAGTTAATATTCAAGGTGGACATGATTAGCGAAACGTCAAGGTGAGCCAAACTGGTCGTGGCGTGGCACTTGCACGCGGCGCCTGCGCATGTACTGGCCATAGATTTAACTAAATGTAGATAAGACGGTACTAGATGCAAAAGCATGAAACGATATTTTTAGATGAAGTGTATTCTATCTATCTTCACGCTTTATCCTTGACGGGGTAGTCAGAGAGAACAGATCGCCAGGCTTCGCGATCCATGCATACTTCTTTCGCTTCCTGCAGATTCATTAATCGTTTCATACAAGAGCCGTATTCCAGAACGTTTCTCAATACTCAATCGACGCTTGAGGCTAGTTTTTACCTTATAAATACTAACCAAGTGTTTCTTGAGTATTGATAAACGTTCTGGAATACGGCCCTGAGTATCTGTATACTTTTGACCTCTCCGTTTTTGAGCAATCTGCACACGTGGTCTTCGCCGTTCGTGACCGAACCAACGGAGCACGCCCTTTTTACCAGCTTAATGCTGAAACTCTTTTTAAACCTGCCATTTGGCGTATCACTAAGAATTGCAATGATTGTCTAGATACAGCTATTGCGGCTTTGTTTTTTAAATACGAGTATATTCCATTAGGTCTTACATCACTCGATCAAAAAACAAGGGTGTGTTATTGTAGATAATATATATTTTATTTTCAAATGGAGGATAGTTACAGCTAGTTACTTAAAATAGATATGAATTTAGTATTCCAACCGTCAATTACAAGTTTAATATGGTGAATTTTTATATCGAAACCCCACATTAAATTTTGACAAATTCACTAATTTACGGAAGCCTTACAATGAAGTTTGGATTTTATATGTGTTGGTAATCAATGAGAAATAACTTATTTATATTTCTATATTATTTAGAAATAAGGTTACAATAATTGTTATTCCTGAACGGATCTTTAAATTGCTTTAACATTATTGATTCTAACATCTATAATCTGTGATGCCAATGCTGCTGTTGAAAAGTTGAAAATCATAAAATTAATATAATAACATTTTAATAGCACCTACCTGTTACTTGTAATACAAGTGATCATAGAGAAATTTAATATACCGGTATATTATTATATTAATTTCACTTCTTTATCGTCATCATCATCGCTGTCGATGGATGCCATTATGCTCTTCTGGTCATAGGCTTCCCTCAAAGATCGTCTCTGCCTTATAACGTCAAAATATTTATAAATGGCAATACAAAAGTAAATACTTTCATTAATATTAATCTATACTAATATTATAAAGCTGAAGAGTTTGTTTGTTTGGTTGAACGCGCTAATCTCAGGAAATACTGGTCGGATTTGAAAAAATATTTTTGTTTTGGATAGCCCATTTATCGAGGAAGGCTATACGCTGTATATTATCAAGCTATTACTATATATTATGGATATATATATTATTATAGTGTTTTTTTATTCATTATTGTAGAATTCATAAGCGACGGGGTTAAATAGGTGTGACAGGAGTTCGAAATATGTCACAGGCGAAGCCGTGAGCGTCACCTAGATTTATTATAATTAATTACTAGATGATGCCTGCGACTCCAATCTCGTATAGAAGATTTCCCGTTACCGTTGCCCGCAGTAAAATTTTCCCGGAATATAAAATAGCCATCTCATTGGTCGTGCTCTATAAACTATATCTGGACCGTATTTAAAAAAAAAAATTATTCAAATCATCGAGATATATAGGTAGTCACAACCTGTGTTTGTCCATCTCCACACGCCACCACGGCTGTGTTACGTGGGACAAAAATGCATATGGTAAAATGTGGGCGAATAGTATGCCTCTTCCCCCCTTCGGGGACAAAGGCGTGGAAGATAAGTAACTTCAGAAATATTGCAAGACAGGCGTACGGGTAAGTAGGTACATGCCGCAAATAAAACGCTTGGCGCTAACTTGTTAATTATGGAGGGACCGGATGCGGAAGGCGGCAGGACTGGAGTAAGTAATTCATGGCACTGATATAAATAATAGGTATTAGGTTTTAGGTGTGAATAGAAAGAGGCCTGCTTCTAGCAGTGGACAGCCATAGCCTAATTTGAACGTAGACACAAACCAATGAAGTTGTTTTTTACTTGTAAGAAGAATAGATTTAGGGTATGTAAACCTATTGGTGAGATTAGGATGTCTTTACTCACATAACTCCAAAGAACAATACTATTGGTTCTGTGAACCGTAGGCTTCGGAGAATTTTTTTTTTATGAATTTATAAAAAAGTCATCATTGCCTTTTTGCGTTTTGAGCGCTCTTGCCAACCACTACGGGACCATTTCCCTTCCCCTGCCTCTATTTCCCCCCCGATCGAAAAACCCCCTTGCTAAAAGTTGTTGTCTACATCAAGGATCGTCCACGTCAAGTTGCATGCAAATCCGATGAAAAATGCGACCTGTAGACTGAATGGACGGACGGACGGTCGGACATCAATAGCATTTTTCCCGTACCAGTGGAGCTAAAACGGAGCAATAAGTTAATTATTGTAAGCCATACCTACCTACATTTTAAAAGAGCATCCATGGAGTTTCTTGCCAGATTCTTCTCCAAGAAGGGTAGGCTGCCCTTGGAGCTGACAACTAGAATCGCTCTCATTTGATTTATTGTCATGACTATTCATTTGTGCCTAAAATGGTCTACATAAATAGATTTTTTTTTTATTTTGATTTTGATGTTTTATGTCAACGTGCTTCAAAGTGAATAAGTAATCTAAAAGCAGCCATCAGAATAATTCTTATGTCTTTTATTTTTAGGTAAAAAATAATAATCATACAAGCATACTTGCCAGCTGCTTTCACATCACAAACTTATTTACCATTTCTACCGATATTTAGCAGTCCAGATCTCTTGTCCCGACGCGACCTACCAAACTAAACTAAAAATTAACTAACTATCTTCACGCTGTATCCCTGACGGGGTAGTCAGAGAGGACAGATCGCCAGGCTTCGCGATCCATGCATACTTCTTTCGCTTCTTCGAGATTCATCAATCGCTTCATACACGCATGTCCGGGTATCCGAGTACTTTTGACGTTTCCGTTTTTGACCTACCAAACGATGTATCCAAACTCTTATTTCCCAAAGTGCTCATTCTACAGCGTATCATGTACCAGTATTTAATAAATATCTGGAAAACAAACTATTCGTCTATGATTATTGCCAGGAACCATTTTCCATTTCCTTATTGTCAAATAGAGGCCGTCGTGATGAAATACCGGAAAATATAGTGATGCTAAACTTAGGGAAAATCGTTTGTAAATCAGCCTTGATAGTGATCGGTAGCTTAGTAAAACATTATAAAAATTTCTGCCCCTTGTAAAATCCTACTAATATTATAAACGCGAAAGTTTGTAAGACTGGATATTTGTTACTCTTTCACGCAATATCTGCTGAATGGATTTTGAATAAAACTGTTGCAATAATATAGCTTACACATCAGAATAACACATTGGCTACTTTTTATCCCGGGAACAATGTCCTGTGGGAAACGGGAACGGCAAAACTTTACCACGTGTGCGACGCCGCGGGCGTTAACTAATAGTTCATACAACTATGATGAAGGAGTAGGTACACTACATCGTTTTCTTCTAAGGCTGTAAAAGATGGCAGTACTGACAATAACCAATCATTCTTTAGATGACGCTGTGTACAAAGTGCCCCACAATATTTATTTATGTTATTATTCTTGTTCTAGAGTCCAGCGTCGGAGTCAGACAGCAGTTCGGTGTCGGAGGCAAAGTCCCCAGCGTCGGCGCCACCACTGCTACAACATCTGCTGCAACTACAGGCGCAAAACCCTCAGACTATAGCACAGGTAACCATTATTAACGCCTGATATATCAAACTGCCTCTGTGGCGCGGTGGGAGTGTATCCGACTGTTGCTCAAGAGGTCGTGGGTTCGATTCCCACTCAGGATAAAACTTTGGTTTATTCTGTGTCTGGGTGTTATTTATCTAAAATATGTATGTATTTAGAAATATTGTTGGTCCCGGTTACCAATAAAATGGCATGCGTTAAGCCAAGTTGAATGCCTTATGGGCGGCTTAAAAATTTCAACAGCAGGTCATCACAGCCTATTTCAACACGGCAATGGGCTCACTACCTGTTACGTGGGACAAAAATGCGTACGGTAAAATCTGGACGTTCAAGATGCCTCTGCCTTACCCTTTCAAGGATAAAGGCGTGACTATATGTATGTATGTATGTATTTAGAAATATATAGGTATGTTTATCAGTTATCTGGTTACAAGCTGTGCTCAGTTTGGAATCAGATGGCGTTGTGTGAGTTCTCCCAACTATATTTATTAATATTTATAAAAAAAAAACAAAAAAAATATTTTTCACTGTAACGGTATTCTGATCTCGCCAGATCTCCAGGGCCTAAGTGACTTCACCTGCAAGCGGGGCACTTGCTCTGACTAACAAACTCGGGCGCCCTTATGGGGTTATGAGGTCAGAAGACATTCGCATCTAATGCTATAGGTATTCCCAGCTATTTCTATTCTAAGCCCTGCCTGGGGTGCCCAAGACGGCGGCATGACGTGAAAATTTCACGTACGCCTCACGCTTCATGAAACGGGGTAGTACCCGATCCAACCCCCAAAGAAGCGGGATAACACCCCGAACCCTTAGGTGAGGCCGTGGTGGTAGCCAAATGCAGCCGGGAGCTCTGGGATATCTTTCCGAGGAGCTACCCGGGGCGTTCGGCAATAGATAGCTAGGCAGGGACCGTGTGGTTTGAGCCGGTTCGAGTCCGACATGCCATCCGAGGGGATTTTTACACGAAAAATTAGCCCTGCCTGGGATTTGGCTTAATTCGGCTGCTAAGACCAGTAATTGTTTGGTTTTTGGGTTTCGGCATTGTGCACAGTGTATGAATAAGGTTTAATAAAAAATTTAAAAATGAGGTTAACTCGACCATGAACGCTGAAGATTACTTTAACTTGCTCCAAAATTACGTGAAATCGATCAGTTTTCGATTATATACGAATTAGTTTTCGGTTGTAGATGATTTTAGTTGCATTTATTTTTTTACACTTGAATTTATTTGATTTTAGTTTTAAATTCGTTGCGTAAAAAGTCGATACAAAAATTCCTCGCTGATGCTTGAATTCAATAATAATTATACATATTTTTGGCATTAAATGGAGGCTATATATTCAGGCTTCACGTTACTACCAAGGAGAGCAGTACCTTATCGTAAATGTTGACAAATAGGGCTCATTTTACATACATTATTGTTAAATTATGAAACGACGGGATTAAATGTTTTCCACGGGGTTTCGAAGCATTTCACGGGTAAATCATGTATCCCCTTGGAATTTTGCCCTTTCGAGAATCAGGGGATCAACGTTACCTTATACTTTACACAGACGTCCCTACATCATGAGACACACACCTTTTTACGTGAAACTTTTTTCTCAATCTCATATAGATGAATTTTGAAAAAATGTCCCGGATGTATTGAAAAACATAAAACATAACATACTTTCACGCCTTTATCCCCGAAGGGGTAGGCAGAGGCGTACTATACGCCCACGTTTCACCGTATGCTTTGCTTTTTTGTCCATGTATTGAAGTCCCAAAAATTTTACCCAATAAACTAAAAATAAAGAACTTTGTTCTTTTTAACCCGGTTTATTGTTCATCTATCATCTAAGTACTTACACTAGCCGCACGCTGTGATGGCCGTTCATTTTACATTTTCGTCTCAGAAAAATAATATATTTCAGATTGATATTAATAAAAATTACCCTATATAGTATGCTTAAAATAAACATTTTCAAAAGTAAGGTATTTTATTTCATAAAAATCGTTTGGTTTTTGGCATTATTGTAATATGTCAAACGGCCATCATAGCGTGCCGCTAGTATAGGTACCATAATTTCCAAAAAATAAACCAGGTGTAAAAGTGTATTTGTATGTAGTTCCAGCAGATGATTGCGGCTCTGGCGGCGCTAGGCAGCGGGCTGGTCCCGCCGCCTCCCCTATCTCCAGCTTGGATGATGCAGAAAATCGTGCATAGACAGCAAGCAGACCGGTGAGTTGAGACTGTATTTTTTCTTAATTTCGTAAGAATATTTAAAGGGAAGGACATTTCTGTTCACAAAAACTTAGGGTATTTAATGTATTCAACAACAACATGCATATATATGTAACTAAACTAACTAACTATCTTCACGCTGTATTCCCGATGGGGTAGTCAGAGAGGACAGATTGCCAAACTTCGCGATCAATGCATTCTTTCGCTTCTTGAAGATTTATCAATCTTAAATACATACACGTCTGGGTATCCGAGTACTTTTGACTTTTCCGTTTTTGAGCAATCAGCTCACGTGGTCTTCATATGCAAGTCTCGGCCTACCCTGATTCCTTCCACCCTCTACTATCGCACAATATATTATATGCTTCGTCAATCGTTCCTCACTCATTCGTTGGACGTGTCCAAACCAACAGAGCACGCCCTTTTCCAGCTTTACGCTGACACTTTCATTCAAACCTGTCCGTCCAGCGGTGGCGCAGAGGATTTTTTTTTTTAGTTTTATACTTTGACAACCGGAGTCAAAAGCCTTCATACTGTATTTATGGTGTATTTCACCATTATTTACAATTTATAATAAATCAAAAGCGAGTAGAAAACATCATAACCTCTATAAAAGCGATTTACTGCAATCGTTTTCCAAATATTGTACCACAATTGTCCCATTGTCGTGTAATCAAGTCCTGCAAATATTTAGATAGGCATAATATACCTAACTATAAGGTGAAAGCTGGATTTTTGTTATGTTTATTTGCTGATGCCTCATTTACGCAACGGACCAAACATGGAATGGTTTAGCTTTCTTTCTTTTTAAGTGTTTTCTCAATTGCTTCCAAATCCTACCTGGATTTAGAGCCTGGAATCTAAATCCAGGTCATTATATTTGACTGCTAGCAGCACCTATCGTTTGCTTTTTGCGTTTATTTTTCGTCCTTTTAGGGGGTGACTGTCGACGTCTGACCTTTCGACCCCGTAAGGATGCCTGGGTCGTCGCCTCGACCTCAGCAGCTGCACCGCTAGCAGAGGTCAATTGGCCCACGCAGGTCTTAGTAGGACCCCTTACCCCAAACATGGGATATGTCATTCTAAACTATCTAACACGCCTTAATGTATCTAACACGCCTTAATTTATCTAACACGCCTTATCCTCGAAGGGGTGGCAGAGGTATATTATATACCCACTTTTCATCATGTGTATTCCTGTCCCACGTAATAGGTGGTAAGCCCATTGCCGTGTTGAAATAGACAGACGCAGGTTGTGGCTACGTGCTGTTACAATTTTTCAAGCCGGCCATAAGGTCTTCAACTTGACTTAACGATTGCCATATTACTGGCAACCGGGACCAACGGCTTAACGTGCCTTCCGAAACACGGACACGCTCGCAAATGTAATTGCCTCAAAGTGTAAAATTCAATTTTAATAAAATTCTAAACTAAATATTTTTATAGAGTAAATTTTTGACCTATTATTATTTGACATCGCATATTACTCGTATTTTATTAGTACTGGATATTTTATAGTTATTTTATTTTAACAAATCTCATATCCGTTCTTTGGCGCAATTTTCTTAAAAACGAGCACAAGTATTTATATCTGTAGATGTCCCAGTTACATAAACAGTATGCAAATACATATTTCAATCTTATTCAGTGCTCACTACAAAGCATACAGTTCAACGAACTTAACGTTCTGACTACTTCAGTGACGTGAGTTGTATACGACTGCCGCGATGAGATCTCGGGTTCGATTCCCGGGTCGGAACAAATATTTGTGTGATTCACAAATGTTTGTTTCGGAGTTTGGGTGTTTTCAATGTTTAATATGAATGTATCACTTGTCTAGCTACTGTACCTTAAGATTAAATGACTGAGGAGGCGAGCGTAGCGAGCCGACGAAAGTCTCCGTTGTAACTCCACTGGTACGGGAGAAATGCTATTGATGTCAGTCCGTCCATTCAGTCTACAGGTCGCATTTTTCATCGAATTTGCATGCAACTTGGTATGGACAATCCTTGATGTAGACAACAACTTTTAGCGTAGTGGTTGGCAAGAGCACTCAAAACGAAAAAAAATTAATGTATAATTTTTTTTTTAAATCGATAATAAAAATAAAAAAAAAGCTCTGAAGTCTACGGTTCACAGAACCACTAGTTAGCTTAGTTTGGGCTAGAGTGAAATGTTTTTTCGATTGTGGCCCTGCTAACTCAGTGTTCTTTAAATGATCACTGCGCTAAACAACTTTGTATGGGTTTACAAACGCTTAAAAACACTGCGCTAAACAAAATGGCATTTACATTTGCGATCGTTTCCGTACTTCGGAAGACACTTTAAGCCGTTGGTCCCTGTCGCCAGTAGAATGGCAGTCGTTAAATCTGATTAAAGACCTTATCGGCGGCTTGAAAATTTTCAGAAAAGCAGATCGCCACAATCAGCGCCGGTCCATTTCAACACGGCAAAGGGCTCACCACCTATTACGTGGGATAAAAATGCATACAGTGAAATATGGGCAAGGGGTATAAGTATGTATGTATATTTTTCCTTTTGCTAACATTAAAGATTTATAAGGCTGTCATTTCCCTGCGTACAGCTCAAAGTGTGGACGAGTCCTAACAGGTGTACAACAAGGCCAACGATAGGATTTATGATGATTCCACACAAAATTATACCTTCATTCAATAGTGCCGTTCTAATGGCATTGAAATAAAGTTTAAAGCTGTTTCAAAGATAACGCCGCGTTCAATATTTAGTGCAACAATATCCTAATAGGCTATTTATTAGAATAATATTATTTTAATATGACGAAGAATGTATGTTTAGCGCTGACGAAGGATGTGATTCGGATGTAGAACGGCGAGCAGCTACCGGAAACAATGTTAACGGTGCTTTTTACCAATTAGTAAAGCGAAAAGCATCGCCGTAAAATAAGCTCGACTCGCGATTCATAACGCAGTGCTAGTGTCAACGTTGCTTTACGGCAGCCAAACCTGGGTATCCTACGTTACATAACAAATAGTTGGTGTGCATTACTTTTCTCATGTTGACAATACATGAGAAACATAATCCTTAGCATCTTAGCAGCCAATTATTTTACGACTAACCTTGATCCTACCCCAGTATCGACAACCGTATCGTTAGCTACACGAGTGGAATACTAAAGATAGTTAGATCGACAGTAATCCTTGCCGCAAAGGCCACGGTTGAATCTAAATGCTGTAGTAAATTTTGGTTAGAGTTTTATGCGTGTTGGATCAAGTTTTTCAATTGTGTAAACTATCATTATGGTAAAAATACCAAAATTGTAGCTTTTTTTGCATATTAAAGCGCTTTAAAATAACAAACACATACTACACTACACGTACAATACTAAAATTGAAGCGCTTGTCGTCCCGCGGACTCAGTGTTCTTATGATCAATGCGTTAAGAAACTTTCGCTATGGCTGGTCACGGATGGTGACCACTTTGTGGAATTTACATTTGCGAGCGTTTCCGTGCTTTGGAAGGAACCTTAAGCTGTTAGTCCCGGTTGCCAGTAACATGTCAGTCGTTAAGTCAAGTTGAAGGCCTTAAGGGCGGCTTGAAAATTTCAAATGCTACTTGCGTCCGTCTATATCAACACGGCAATGAGCTCACCACCTATTACGTGGGACAGGAATACAAATGGTAAAAAGTGGACATATGATATACCTCTGCCAACCTTCGGGGATAAGGCGTGATAGATAAATAATAATAATATTATGACATCAGCCGTATTATGATTGACAATGACTTCGTCTAAGGATTAAGGCTATCATAACCGGTAGAGCTAAGATAGTAGTTGTCAGGTAAACGGAGAAGATGGATGAAAACAGATTGATCAAAAAGATTTATGAGGTGAATGTGAGTGGGAAACTAATGAAGAGTGACCTCGGCGTGCGTATGTCGATGAAATTGATACCGTTCGGCTAGAGAATTATTTCATATGTAGGTATTTAAAAATAAAATAATCGGATTAATATTGGCTAATATTTGAATAAAGAATTTAATGACGCAGCTCCCGACCGAGAATTGAAGAACTTTTTAAAAATAACCTTTTTTAAGTCCGAAACTATTCGGGGAATCCCCAAATTATTTATACTTCAGTAAATCAGTTTAGTTAGTATTAATATTAAAAAATACCACAGTTGCTAATATTATTCAACGATTTTTAGAATTACTTGGCAATTCTTCAATGGCAAAGTTGGTTAATGGAGTTCGAACGGGTTAAAATCTTATCTACAGGTCAAACAGCCTTGGTAACAAAATGTCCTACAGTCACATGTACACTCAAGGCAGCACAATTTGTTATGTAAATGCGTTTAGATTCTGCACCATTGTGCTACCCATCTTCGTGTGTCGTTATGTCACGTTACTTGGTTACGTTTAGTTATTTGTCTTTATATGTATTAAAGTATTATTACACTTGTATTTGGATGTATTTGTAGTTAAAATCTCATTGCGCTATGTCAAGTTTGGATCCAAAGTCACCATTTAGAGACTAGGACTTATAACTAGGTATGTAATTATTTTGCTGATTAGGAATTCCCTCTCGCAATCGCCTCACCAAAGTGTAGTAGTATTTAGCAGGTTCTACTTTTTATAGCTGGCAATCACTCAGCTCTGATTGACGCGACGGAGATTAATAAGTATTTACAAGTATTTATTGTGTCAAAATAAAATGTCAGTAGTCTTTCCAATAAAACTCTTATTTAAACACTTTCACTTTTATTTCGCCTGTAGATACACATCATAAATACCTTACTTTACCATAATATCACTTGATTTCTATTTTATCACAATATGTGATGCTCATTCTATGGTAGCCGGATCAAGAAGGTCGAACTAGGTTCGTGCGATACCTTTTATAACTTCATCAGCAAGTGTCACCACCTGTTACGTGGAACAAAAATCCTTGATTGAAATGTGGGAGAACAACAATATAGGCCTGTACCACCCCTTTAGAGATAAAGGCGTGACTGAATTTATACATAAAGAAGAATCACAGATCTTTATTTTTCCATTTACCTATCACGCCTTATCCCCGAAGGGGTGGCAGAGGCATACATATTGTATGCCCATTATTCACCATGTGTATTCCTGTCCCACGTAATGTGTGGTGAGCCCGTTGCTGTGTACAGATCTTTAAAGAAAAATATATATATATTGTGGGATATTTTTTTTACACAGCGCCGTCTAGCCCAAAGTAATTTAATATAAGCTTGTGTTATGGGATCTAGACACTAGAATATTTGTGGATCACACAAATATTTTATCCGACCCGGGATTCGAACCCTGGACCTCAGTCGCGGCAGTCGCATACACTACCACTGCGCCACCGAGGCAGTCAAAATTTATCTTAAAAACTTAAAGTAAACTTAAAACCCTATTCTGCACCACTACCAATATTTCTTACAAAGCTTGTCGTGAGAAATCTGCGGACCGGATGCATCGTCGACAACACAGTTCCGGCCTTCTCTTACCGCGAGGACATTTCGTTTCTGAACAAGTAAACCCATTTACCTCTGTTGTCTGTATTTGGGTTTAAAGAGATTTGGGTTAGCTTCCTTATTTCGCTTCGCCATAAACAAGTAACCCATTTAGATCTAGTTTTTATTGAGATAATATCTTTTGAATGCAGTATAAAACATCTGCGGATCACACAAATGTTAGTTGCGACCCGGGAATCGAAAGAGGAAGCTCAGCTCAGCAATCGCTTACTCTATCACGGATACGCCACCGAGGCAGTCAAATAAGTCGAATAAAGCAGCTAAATAGGTGGATTCCAGGCTATAAAACCAGGAAGGACTTGGAAGCAACTGCATAGAGCTTAAGAAGAAGAATTACCTAAAGCTGTGTAAACCTACCTTTACAAAATGGTTGCATTTTACGTAAACCGCTCGTGAGAAACGTAAGAAGCGCTTGTGGCTCCGCGGACCGTTCTGTACACGATCATTGAGTTACACAACTCTCACTATGGCTGGTCCTCGGATGGGTGACCATTTGTGGCATTTACATTTACGAGGGTTTCCGTGCTTTGGAAAGCACGTTAAGCCGTTGGTCCCGGTTGCCAGTAACATGGCAGTCGTTAAGCCCAGTTGAAAACCTTATGGGGTTCTTGAAAAATTTCAACAGCAGATCGCCACACCCTGCGCCTGTCCATTTCAACGCGGCAATGGGCTCACCACCTGTTACGTGGGACAAAAATGCATACGGTGAAATGTGGGCGCTTGGTATGCCTCTGCCTACCCCTTCGGGGATAAAGGCGTGACAATATGTATGTACGTAAACCAACAAATAAACAAACACAATTCGATATAGTGCAATCGAACTTATAATACACGTCTGAAGAAGCAGCCGACAATAGCGTCACGATGGCCTTTTGTGTGGCCCGGTCCCGTCAGACACTGTACGATTCGTTTGGGAATATCATTAGAAACGATATTGAAACGGCAACGATATTAAAATACGTTAGCAAATTCTTTATTCCGCAGTACGTTACTTAATATTAAAAAGTATGTGTGTTTACTAGAGTACACAGGTAAGAAGTGAAACTTCTTTACGATATTTTTTTACAATATGAAATTTCTCTCATATGTCGATAAAGAAGTTTGACTTATGATAATAAAGAAGGTTCACTTCAAAATAACATGGTGCGTAATCGAAAAACGTGACGATTTTTGTTTGATAATTTTTCTCAATGTCGATAAACAAGTTTCACTTCAGTAAATAGGTGCGTCATTTATATTTAATTTCGTTAATTAATGGTGTTTGATTAGTAGATTTTTAAGTGATAAAGCACTAGTCAATAACAATATACGATACGGTGTAAACAAGGTGATGAAAGAGGTTAAAAAATAAAAATATACTAAGGTGTTTTTAAGACTAAATTATTATTTGTAAAGAACATTTGGCAGACAGATAAGTGGGTAATTAACTATCTTATATCCCTGATGGCGTAGTCAGAGAGGACAGATGGCCATGCTTCGAGGTCCATGCATACTTCTTTAGCTTTCTGCAGATTCATTAATCGCTTCGTACATGCACGTCTGAGTATCGGAGTACTTTTGACTTTTACGTTTTTGAGCAATCTGCTCACGTGGTCTTCATATGTAAGTCTCGGCCTACCTTGATTCCTTCTCCCCTTTACTTTCGCACAATATTAAATCTTCGTCAATCGTTTTTCATTCATTCGACACTTGATCCATGCAACCTCTTCCACGGTACCTGGTTTTAAATAAAAAGATGTAAAAAAAACTCAGGCTATTAAAGAAAGAGTTTTCTTTAGAGGTGTAATCTTATCATCACCTACTACAGAATAATGCTCGTATCCTGTTGTGTCCATATTTTAACTTAAATAAGTATTCAAGTTGGTCAATAATATGGACGTGTTGACTTTGCAATGGCTTTACATAAGCCAGGCGGAATCATTTTGATAAACTAAATATTTTATATTTATTTGACTGCCTCGGTGGCGCAGTGGTAATGTGTGCGACTGCCGCGCTGAGGTCCTAGGTTTGAATCCCGAGTCGGAACAAATATTTGTGTGATCCACAAATGTTTATTTCGGAGTTTGGGTGTTTCCTATGTTATAATATGTATATATTAAAAATATATAAGTATGTTTATCAGTTGATCCCATACCACAAGCTCATATTAGCTTACTTTAGGCTAGAAGACGCTGTGTAAAAAAAATGTTCCACTATATTTATAAATCATAATCTCTTTGTTTCATGTTCACGACCTATCGAATTACAACTAGCTTGATCATTCACTATCTAAATATCGATGTATTTGTATGTAACAATAGTTTAACAAGAAACGCCACATCGTTTCAATGCCGTTTCGACTCCATTCCTCGAGATAGCGCCCATCACCTGTTCAGTTCGACAATGTTTCCCTTTTCATTATTATTGAGACGTTAAAATGGCCGCGAGCTGATGGAAATTCACGCCGAAGACATTGTTAAAGCTTCTCCACAATAGAGGATGATGCGAATGGAACGATCAATAGGTTCAGGGAGAATACTAGCACATCCAAACTGGAATACTTAAAGTAGAACTGGGTAGAGGCGGGAAATATAGAAAGATGGCGAAATGTCACTATTTTGCAATTGCTATTTATCTTTGTCTTAAGTATTTTCCTAATTGCTTCAAAATTCTACCTAGATTTAAAGCCTGGAGTACACTTTTATTTGGCTGGTAGAAGCAGCTACCTTTTAGACTTAAATTTTCGGCATAGCTAGGTTCCACTGACTGACTCTGATTTGAATGAGATCCGACTCATAACCCCTTCAGAACAACTGCACGAGGGTGCTTGGGTCCCGGGAATCATGGTTGTGATGGTGGGGTCCCTTACAACCACAATCCTACTAATCCTATCCTACTTCCTATTAATATTATAAACGCAAAATGTTGTAATACTGTATGAATGTGTTTGTTATTCTTTCACGCAAAAACTACTGAATGGTAGGTGAAGAAACTTTACAACAATATAGCTTACACATCAGAATAAACCATACTTAGGCTACTTTTATTCTTGAGAGCAAGTTCCTGTGGGAAACGGGTACGGGAAGCTTTACTACACGGGCAGAACCCCCGGGCTTCAACTAGTAATGAATATTCTATTCTAATATGAACTAAATATATACTTACTTAATATTAATTTCCTGTAATGACAAATTCTCTGGAAATATTTAGGACAGTGATATAATGTTATCATTTATGGAACTTTATGCCCTACAATCCGACCACAAAAACACAATACAATATACTTATAGCAACAAATATTATTTCGATAAAATACTCCAAACAATAGCCCCATATAACGTATATACAAAGAAGATGATTCATTAATACATACCTAACTTACCAAGTTTGCGGATGAAGTCTGCTGGGAGCCCTGGGGCTATCCTCCCGAGGGCTTACCCGGGACTCCTGGCCATAGACAAATGGAAGGAAACCGTGTGGTTTTAGTCGGTAGGAGTCCGGCATAGCATCCATGAGGATTTCCACACGTAAAAAAAATACCTAACTTGGTTTAAACAAATTTTTATGCCTTTCTGCCAGTTCTAATTAAACACGAAACGTTAGAACTAAACACGAAAACTAAACAAAACAAAACTTAATACTATAACTAAATCCTGCTAATATTATTAAAATGAATGTTTGTTACTCTTTCACCCAAAAACTGCTTAATACATGGAAACTTTACAGTAAAATAAATAGCGTATACCTATGTCAGAATAAGACATTGTAGCTACTGTTTATCCTGGGTTACAGAAATTGGAAAATTTCAATAATTATAATTGGGAAATAAATAAATGTTTACAAATATTTTTTCACAGTGGAACCCAAATTAAGGTAATATAAGCTTGTGCTACTGATAAACAACTTATGATAAACATCCTTAGATTAGTATATAATATATTTCTAAATACACACACATTATAATATAAAAACTAGGTACACACACAACAGGTAAAATAATTGGATTAGGCTCCGTACATTTTTTCGGTTTGAGTTTGTAATTGTGAAAAATATTTATTTCCAAATATTTCGCCCAACATAGTGGGTAGGTATCCTTATTGCTTTATCTCATAACATGCCTTAACGCAAATGAGTTGTAAATTTAGAACAAAATTACGTAAATCCGTGGTCACGACTATCGTATATTATTAATTGTGTTAATCCCTTTTGTCAAACCCAAATACTTGTTATTTTAACGTCAATACAATAGGGAAAACCAAATTAGTAGTCGGTTTTACAGACAAAATATTTCATGTTTAACAAGTACGTACGTACTCAAAACGATGTCTTCTATATTTACGAGTACTGATAAAACTTTGGCCCTATGTACTCAACTGGCTTGTAAGGACGACAAACACACCCATGCATTTACTGAAGAGACATTGACCCGAAATGCAAAATGGAATTTGTTTAATGTGTCATTTTATTGACAAAAAGTAAATTTACTAATGAGGTATGCGTTTTGCTCTGCATTCAACTGCATCTGTGCAAATGATAATACGGTTTTAAAGGAAAATTTATATCTACATAATGTAGGTATGTTTATAAAGGCAAACCTCCACTGGTATGGAGGCGAAACGAATTAAAATATTTTAAATGTTTCGATTCTAGCTACCGTATCTTTTCGTATTTTGGTTTTTCCTACCACAATTTACACAGTAATAGTAGTATTTTCTGTGTTTAAAGAACTAGGTAGGCACTAATATCGGAAATAACTCATACAAATTGCAAAATCGACACAGATAATCTTCTGCAAAAACCCCAGCTTATGAATATTTTAGTAGAGACGTAGGATTTGGGATAAAAACTACTTATAACATTTGAGACTCTTTGATAGCTCTTAGTAAAATATCTCGCTTGGACTAAGTTAAACTATACCGTTGCATTTTTTTTTAATTAAAGGAAATACGAGAAGATGTGCTATTTTCTCTTCTCTTCAAGTATGATAGCGTATTCCCCTGTGCTTGCAAACCCTTTGGGTCGACTTTTATTGGCTGCCAGCAGCAGTTATGGTTTTGGTTTTTATTTTTGGTACCATTGGAAGTGACTGCCATCTGACCGCTTACTTAACCCTGTCATGGGCGCTTTCGTTGTCGCCTCGTCAGTTGGTCAACAGGTGCACCGCTAGCAAGTAAGGTTATTTGTGCCCCGGAGATATTGTTGATCACACCCGAAATCAACGCGAATCTATGAACTAGTGAACGATAATAATAGCCAGCGATTATTTTTCGCTTCGCTATCAGTGTGTTTCTGCCCTTAATATTTGTAATTTTGATAATAATAGGTTTCAATTGCAGTCTGTATAAGTGGTACTAGTTGATAGTGGTTTATGAAAATATTACGAAATAAATTATACGTCTATTTCTTAAACAAATAATTATTGTGAAGTAAATAGATACGAGTAGTTACGTTTTTAAGTCGTAAATAAAACAATATTATTATTAATTCATATTTAAATGATTCGTTGTAAATTTGTTAGCCCTCATGAACTATACCTATATGTCATCTGTCTCTGTTATATTTGGGATTTATTATTCGTGAAGCAATTATTTTTGCTCGTTCTTACTCACATAAAAATGTTTCAACACAAAAGATACATAAGAAATATGTGTGATTTAACTTTAAACGATTTAAAACGATTTGAATTTTTCATCAAATTTTATTGGTAAGTGAAATAACTTAAAGTGTGTGGCAATCTATACAAATAAATAAAAATGGTCTGTATTTATAACGCCAAAATATACTCGTATAACAACTTTTGCCAAATATAGGTAATCAAAACTTGACACATTCAAATTGTACGTTATACGATACCTTAGGACTTATAATTGCATAGTGAAATACTATTTAGGTACATAATTTAAAGATTGAAGCGCTCGTGGCGTCGCGGTCTCAGTGTTCTGTAAACGATCACTGAGTTACGCAAATTTCACTATGGCTGGTCCTCGGATGGGTGACCACTTTGTAGCATTTACATTTGCGAGCGTTTCCGTGCTTCGGAAGGCACCTAAAGCCGTTGGTCCCGGTTGCCAGTAAAATGGCAGTCGTTAAGCCTGGTTGAAGGCCTTATGGGCGGCTAGAAAATTTCAACAGCAGGTAGCCACAACCTGCGTCTGTCTATTTCAACACGGCAATGGGCTCACCACCTATTACGTGGGACAGGAATCCACACGGTGAAAAGTGGGCATATAATATGCCTCTGCCACCCCTTCGGGGATAAGGCGTGATGTATATTTATATTTATTTATTTATTTTTAATTTAAAGATCAAATTAATTATAATAATATACCTATATAAGGAACAAACACCAAAAAGGCATTAACTTTAAATATATTTTCTAAAATATAAATAATAAATAAATATCCATCACGCCTTATCCCCGAAGGGGTGGCAGAGGCATATTATATGCCCACTTTTCACCGTGTGGATTCCTGTCCCACGTAATAGGTGGTGAGCCCATTGCCGTGTTGAATTAGACAGACGCAAGTTGTGGCTACCTGCTGTTGAAGTTTTCAAGCAACATTATGTAGACCTGTAAACCAAATTATTTTGTTGAGCGTACATTTAATATCATTTATGTAGATAGATAATGGGTAAAACTTGTTATTTATTTTTAAAAATTACTACAAATAATAATAAGAAGATGCCAAAAAGAACAAACTATTTTTTTATCTTTAGCTATTATACTCCACCTAAGATTCACGAGACCTACAAAATAACATCTTCATCTAACTCATTCTTCTGTCCACAGGCTATCAGAAGTGAATGATAAGGGGCCTGCATCCGCGTCTCCAAATCATGCCGAACAACCTCTGGACCTCAGCAACAAGTCTACTTCAAGCACCAGTGGGACACCACCTCCTGATGGAAAGCTCTTTGATAACAGGTAAGGAATCAATGTTGATGAAAGATCATATTACCTATATTATCTACTTTTTTGTTAGAAAAACATCGCAATGGAGACGTCTGACTATTCAACCAGGATCTTAGACAATTAGATAAGGTGAATACTTAGTTAGCGCTCGTGGACCCGCAGACTCAGTGTTCTGTAAACGATTACTGAGTTACGCAACTTTCACTATTGCTGGTCCTCGGATAGGTTACCACTTTGTGATATTTACATTTGCGAGCGTTTCCGTGCTTCGGGAAGCACGTTAAGTTGTGGTCCCGGTTGCCAGTAACATGGCAGTTGTTAAGTCAAATTGAAGGCCTTATGGGCGGCTTGAAAAATTTCACAACACGGCAATGGGCTCACCACCTTTCATTATATGACCTTCGGGGATAAGGCGTGATAGGTAAATAAAAATAATAATAATAAAACTCGCTATAGTCCCTATGGCGATTTTTATTATTATTACCGTTATTAGTGCCGTACCTGACCATTCAACCAGGGTCTTAGGTTCTTATTCCAGAACGTTTCTCAATACTCAATCAACGCTATATATACGGCCCTTAGACAATTAGATAAGATGAATACTTAGTTGATCAAACTGCTTAGTGTGATCAGACAACATACTCATAGGGCTGCAGCTTTAAAACACTCATAGAAAGTGAAAAACATATTTATGACTTCTATGTAATATACTCTCAAATACCAGTCTTACTTAACGTTTACAATAAGGGTTTCTAAAACCAGTAAACTTAAGGGATATTTTTATACTGTGCTATCGACTCTCTAAGCATCCAGCCCATCCAGGACCATAGATGATACACTTTTTCTGTTCCACTTACTTTTTGAAAGGTTATAATGTTAATAAGTGGCACAGCGCGTACAAGTGTTGTTATTCAAGACATACTATGGTACTTACTTTTCGACGAAAGGAGCAATATAATGCAATATTAGACGTTTCATGCATACGTAATAAATATATTAAAATCTAATATAGTGTCAGCACTGTACACTAAAATAAAATTTCACTACTACTTGTATTTAAACCCTATTTATTCCTAAAATGTTTGGCATTATATTGTAGAATGTGGACACTATAATAGCGTGGTTCAGATTAGTGAAACAACGCCATCTAGGCAAAATTTAAGTAAAGTAAGCGAAATATATGCTCGTATATCCAGTAAAAGAAAAATTGTTACAATATATGTTGACATAATCAGTATTTGATTTTAATAAGAAATATACTACACACTATCTGAATAAGCCTTGGGCTTAGACACATAGCTTTATATATATATATGTGCTATTTTGACTCTGTGTGACCAGGAAACCTACTTAGTATGTTGGAAATCCTTAAAAGTGTTATCGTTTACCCGGATTTTATGGGTGCCAGCCTTCAGAGCCTATTGTTCAAAATCCAACTATGAAAGTATGTTACTTTATACTTACATGTGTTTTGGGCGTATTTTGCGTGTAAATTAGGTTGACTACAAACATGCGACAGTTACCAATCCAATAATTTGCATAAAATTAAGGCCAGCGCTTATGTCCAATCGAATTTAGTCACGATTACGTAGATTAAAGTGTTAAAGATTTTGTGAATGGGTCACTCTGTTGGGGACAACAATTATTTTTTATGTGGGTTATTCAAGGACTATAAATAAATAGAAATTTATGTAATTTTGTATTTAGTGAGTAATTTAGTTTCACAAACAATCTCTATATTCTGAAGTTTAGTAATAGGTTAGGTTAGGTTTATCAGAAGCGCTCGTAGCACAGTTTGCTCAGTTTTCTGTAAAAGATAATTGCTAAAATGTAAGCCTGAAATGCGTAACAAAAAACTTCAACAGTAAGTAGGCAATCAACCTAACCTTTTCAACACGACAAAGCGTCACTACGTGAGACTAAATACAATAATAAAATACGGACGCATAGTATGCCAAAAAATATTTAAACATATATGTATAATAGTACATTTGTACAAAATTATCCAAAGTCCCATCGGTGTTGTCACTTTTGTGTGACTATGGATAAATTTCTTATTTCTATTGAATCGGTAGGAGCATTAAGGAGATTAAGGCGCAGGTATATTGAAGAATAAAAAATTAATATTTAAAAAATATTTTTAAAGAACAAACATTTCATGACCTGACATGTCATGCCAAAAAGAAATCGAAACAAATCCAAAATTACTCTCCTTCAAATGAATTTAGCAGAGGCTGACATCCAGTAGGATGGGCTTTTTTTATCGTGTGGAATTCCCTCGGATGTCATGTCGGACTCGAACCGGATAAAACCACAGAGTCATGTAACTGTCTATTGCCGGACGCCCCGGGTTACTCCTCGGTGATTGGTAAATATCGGTAAAGTTATTAACCCCTATACTAACAGTTTAGCCTGAATACATTTTAAACTTTACACCACTAATATTTGTAGTCCCTACCCACAGAAACATTGACAAAAGCCTTAAAAGCATTGTAACATAGTTGATCAAAGCATTTTAAAGTCACACGTTGTTGTTTAATACCCTAGTTGAAATAGAGGGGAAAAAAAGTTACTACTTTTATCCGGTGTTGTTTATTATAGTCTTACTCTACACATGTGATGCAAAAATTTGTACCTTCCCTATTTCTATACTTTTTTATACTATCCCCTATATATATATACCCTTTTCTATACTATCCATACGAATATTATAAATGTAAATGTAAGTTTGTTTATTACGCTTTTACGCGAAAACTACTTGACCGATCATCATAAAACTTTGTACAAATATTCTTGGAGGTATTAGAAGTGATATAGGATTTTTTATTTCTTTTTACTAAATCTCGAATAGGAAAACTTCACCACGCGGGTGACGCTGCGGGCATCAGCTAGTTACTTATAAGAAAATTGCGCGAACGAATGAACGTAAAATTTGACACATAGAAAGTTTATGAGAGGAAGTACATAAAGTCAATATCGATTCAAGTATTATAAACTGATATTGGCTATTGTTCTTTTTTGTATTTTGTGTAAATAATAAACAAAAAATAAAAATTGTTTTAAAAAATTATCCATGCGTGTGTTTTATTAATTTTAAAACTAGTTTTTCATATTCATACTTTTTGGTGATTCTATTATTGATTCCAAATTCTAAATATTCCCCTCCAAGATACTAATTTATAGAGCATAGATTGGTACAAAACAATGAATGGTTTAGGTTGTAGCACAGAAAAAGCAATAATAGGTACCTATAGGGTAAGAGTAAGACGTACAAGAGTAAGCAGACCAAACATATTCCTTTGCTTATGGAGCAATACTTTATCCTTTTCACTCTTGCCATTTTTTTATAAAGTTATCTCTGTTATTCCTGTAGCTACATCTAACTAATACATTGACAGCGAACAGCGCGTAGTCAATTTTTCAACTACAAATAAGCATAAACTTGTAATGACAACTGCCGCTGTCATCTTTAAATCAACGATTTATGTGTCGAAGTGAAAATATGACATAAAATTATTGTAAAATGTTGCAAAAGTAGACAAATAATATACAAAAAGGTGTTGTGCATAGAGTGATGAAGTTTCATGATCAAGCAATCACCAGAAATAACTATGCTAACCCACCTGTCTATGTGTGTGTAATAGGCTGCATTATTTTTGCTAATGTTGGGTCTGCTTACTCTCTTATAAGTCTGTGTAACGGTAAGACTAACTATGTAAACTTGTGATACTATCGTCATATGTTTGAACACTTTATATAATCAGGGATCGGTAAAGTGAGGGCGTGTACGTAAGTGGATTAGGAGGAGGTAGGTAGCATATTGACGTACTTATTTTTAAAATGCAAATGCTGATTAAATGGAATGCTCCATGTTAGTGCTCTAAATCCAATAGCTATTTTGCAAGTACTTACATCAAAATTAAACCCAATATTCCCGCTTTTTAATATTGTATGCTGTTCTACATACATACATACATATTGTCACGCCTTTATCCCCGAAGAGGTTGGCAGAGGCATATTATAATATTTCAACTTATGCATTTTTGTCGCACGTAACAGGTGGTGAGCCCATTGCCGTGTTGAAATAGAAAAGTGCAGGTTGTGGCGACCTGCTGTTGAAATTTTTCAAGCCACCTACCAGTCCTTTAACGACTGCAATTATACTGGCAACCGGGACCAACGTTATACTGTTTGAATAAAATAAATTAAAAACGTTTGATCATCATCATCCGAGCGTCTGTCCCAGTTGCGTCTCGCGACGCCCGGGGTCCGCTTTCCTACATTTTCTCCTCCACTTCTCACGGTCTTCGGCATCCCCTGTAGTGAGACCATTGGCACGCATGTCATCCCTTACGACGTCAAGCCAGCACTTCTTGGGTCTTCCCCTCTTACCGGGACCCGGCGGGGCTGACATGGCCAGACATTTGTTACCTACATAGCCCGGCGGTTGCCGCAAGACGTGACCATACCAACGAAGGCGACACTCTTGCAACTTGTCTGCAATGTCACGGACGTGAAGGCTACCGCGGATGCGAGAGTTTCTCACGCGGTCCATCCGCGTGACCCCACACATCCACCGCAGCATCTTCATTTCCGTGACACGCAGCTCCTGCTTGTGTCGCTCCAGTATCGGCCACGTCTCACTGCCATGTAAAAGGACAGGTCTAATAATGGTTTTGTAGACCTGTCCCTTCAACCGGATCGGCATTTTAGGGTCACAAATGACACCGGTCATCTCCCGCCATTTGGCCCACGCGGCAGCAATGCGTGACTTGACATCGCAATCGATGTCACTGGACGTGTGAAAAACAGATCCCAGGTATTTAACCTGGTCCGTGCGCTCGACCAAATCACCGCCCATGCGGACGGATGTGGGATCTGTCGAGTTTATTGCCAAGTACTCGGTCTTCGCCACATTTAGTTTCAGACCGCCGTTCTCAAGCGTCTCCTTCCACGCCTTTACACGTCGCACCAATCTGCCCCTGTCCGCGTCTGCCAGTGCAATATCGTCAGCATACATGAGCAACCATGGAGGCTGCTCATGTGGGTTTCTGATGCTGTCCGACAATTCGTCTAATATAACACTGAACAGAAGCGGACTAAGGACCGAACCCTGGTGTACCCCGACGGTGATGGGGAAGGGTTTCGTGTCGCCAACAGCAGTCCGAACCATTGAATCGGAGTCACAGTACATGTCCCGGATAGTGTCAATATAGACCTCTGGAACCCCTTTGGACCGCAGTGCCCACCAGATCATCGCACGAGGAACACAGTCGAAGGCCTTCTGCATGTCTAGAAACAAACAGTGCAGAGGCGTGTTCTTCGACCTGTATTTCTCTGCGACAACCCTCAGGGCAAAAACAGGGTCCGTGGTCCCATGACCAGGGCGAAACCCATATTGACACTCCGAGAGAGTACACTCCTGCCGGATCCGAGAGTCTATAATCCTCTCGAAGATCTTCATGGTGTGGGACATCACCTTAATACCGCGGTAGCTCCCGCACTCCTGCACTGACCCCTTACCTTTGAAGACTGGAGTAATTATACTCAGTCTCCATTGGTTTGGGATCTGCCCGCTGAGGAGTATGCGGTTAAAAAGGTTTATTAAGATGCCCACACCGCGAGGACCCATCGCCTTCCAGGCTTCGATGGGGACTCCATCGGGTCCGACAGCTTTCCGATTCTTCATGCGGCGAAGCGCAGTCAGGACTTCTCCAGGCGTTACCGGTGGCACTAGTCCCTGATTCGGAGGGAGGTCCGAAGGCTGCACCTCTTTGTGCTGTTTATTAAGCAGCTCGTGGAAGTACGAGCGCCATCTCTCCTTTACCGCGAGGTCTTCGCTTAACAGGTTGCCCTCAGGGTCTTTTACACAGCGACACTTGGATACACAGCGACACTTGGATGCAAATTAAAAACGTTTGCTATTCTAAATAAAATAAATAAATGAGAATGCTAGAAATGGTCACCCATCTCATACAGGTGATCATTTGTAGCATTTCAGCATTTGTTAGCATCAGATAGAATATGATGCTTTTCGCAGTTAATCTTAATAGAAAACCGATCAAGCAAGGCTACAGGACATCAAATAATAATTATTATAAGAAAAAAATAAGGACATCAAATAATAATTACTTTAATAAATTAAAAAAAAAAGAATAACCTAGTACTGCAAAACTGTGAGCGCTGTGCCTTAAATTCGTACGATAAAAACAATTGTAGTTCCGAACACAATGTGTTCCGAACTATAGATATAATAGTTTTTGTGTAAAAATATCGAAGTAAAAAGTCGTAATACAAGGTTCAGCTCTAGCTTATTTTCTTCTCCAATATTGAACCAACTTAAATGCTACTTGTTTTACAAATTTAGTAGGAAGGTATTATCATGTTATCAAATTTTTGTCTTTTATAATTGTTGTAAAGCTCATATAGGTAATGTATCACCAAAAAAAGTAACTATGTTTATAGACAAATAGTCGGTATTTATTTTACAGTAAAAATTATTGCATTGATCTCAAGCCAGATAGAACCAGGCGAAGAGAAATACTACCCGCATTTCCTGTTAAGATTTTAGCCTAATATTGCTTTAAAATGCAAGAAATAGTCGAAGCGAGGGAATTTTTTTTCGACTTATTTGAATAGGAAACTAGATTACGGAATCTGTGGATCCGCATTTTACTATCGAAATTATTATTATTATTTATATTATTTATCTATCACGCCTTATCCCCGAAGGGTTGGCAGAGGCATACATATTGTATGCCCACTTTTCACCTAGTGTATTCCTGTCCTACGTAATAAGTGGTGAGCCTATTGCCATGTTGAAATAGACAGACGCAGGTTGTGGCTACCTGCTGTTGAATTTTTTAAGCCGCCCATAAGGCCTTCAACTTGTCTTAATGAAATAATAAAATCCCAGGAACTCTCGAAGGAAAATAGAAAATCTTTGACTATAAATGTAATAAACATTAGTATTTGCACGTAAACTCAGTGTACATTAACGATTTGCTACGCCACCGTCACCGCCCTACCTCCATTGGCCATAACGCGATCGCAACATTCGCTTTGGACGTACATTTTAATCGCACTTCCTATTGAAACTCGCTCGACTTGGATAACACAAACAATAGCAGTGTGAACGCACCCATTAAAACATGAAAACGAAGCTTTGAACGATTGACTCGGGTCAATGTACTTTTGACAGCCCGCCATCGTAAATGACTCTGACAGATGCTTAATAGACGCCATTTTATAAAGTTCATTAAAACTAATATGTCATTGTTCACTAAATTGTAATATCTTATAGGTATTAATGAGGAGGTGATATGCTTGCGAGACATCTGAGCCTTACATATTCAAGTTTCATATAAAAGCGCTCGTAGCCCTGCTAACTCAGAGTAAATGAAATCTGCGTTAGCACCTTTCGCTATGGCTGGTCCTCGGAAAGGTGCATACATGTGGCATTTCTATTCAGAACGTTTTCGTGTTTAAAATGGAACGATTAGCCATTGGTCTCGATTGCCAGTAACATGGCAGTCGTTAAGCCAAGTTGAAAGCCATAGGCTATTGAAATATTTCAATAACAGTCGGACACAAACTGCGCCTGTCCATTTCAAAATTTCAAACTGCAAAACGTCAACACTGTTTACCACCTGTCAAATGTGGAAATGTAACTGTGTCACATTTCCACATTTGACAGGTTCCGTTCTACTTGATGCCGTTGAACCAGTTTCTTTAAACTATGAGTACTAAAGTTACATGAATATGATGAACTCTTAGCGGTAGGTATTGCATAGCCCGTGATATCAAATCTTGAAATTTGCGTAGCCGGTATTATCGGCCACATATTATTTGATATATTTTGAACTAACGGCTGAATTGTTCTGAAGCTGAAATTCTGCTAGATTAATTTATAGCCGATTTGATTTGCTTTATATAAAATCGAATAAATCAAAGTGTTACGCAATATGGCACTTTTGAATGAAAGTGTTAGCGTTAAGCTTGAAAAGGGCGTACTCCGTTGGTTTGAAGACGTCCAACGAATGAGTGAGGAACGATTGACGAAGAATATATATTGTGCGAATGTAGATGGTAGAAGGAGTCAGGGTAGGCCAAGACTAATGTATTAAAGACGACGTGAGCGATTATTCAAAAACGGAAATGTCAAAAGTACTCGGATACCCAGACGTGTATGTATGAATGGATTAATGAATCTGCAAGAACCGAAAAAATATGCATGGATCGCGAAGCCTGGCTATCTGTCTCCTCTGACTACCCCGATAGGAATACAGCGTGAAGATAGTTAGTTAGTTTTAGTCATATAAAGTCATTAAATTTTTGCAGTAAATTCCTGTATAAGTCTAATATTTCATGTTTTCGCTATCTCTGTCACTAAAAACAATAACCTTTTGAAGGCGCCTCTGTTTTACTATTATTGGAGACTTTGGATCTTCCCGCTATGTCAGGGCACAGATATTATTCAGCTGGTACACTATAAAGTTCATCATTTTCCACTAAATGGAACTTTAAACAAGATCCTTTCCATAACTCCTTTGAGCAATGCTCATACAAAGAAGTATTTAAAAGTAGTGTGGGTGATAAGCAGATATAATAATATACTTTCACATTATGGTAGCCTTTGTCACTTTCTTTCAAGGGTTAGTTGAGAGGTTATCCTTTATCCTCTTGCCCTGTTTATAAAGCAATTTCTAATTTACCTTCGTAAGAAGCAAAGATGTCAAGAATGATTGACAATAATATATGTTTTACCGAACTGAATAGAGTATTCAACGGAACGAAGTGAGAACCTGCGGGCCGAGTCTATGTCGAAATCGTCGCTCATTAGAAAGCAACCGGTACAATTTACATACAATCGTACTCCAATAGACTTCTATCGGTCGGCCGATAGAATTCTACTAACACATGCCGCGTCAGTGGCCGCTAGTCAGTTGCATTTTTGATAGTCTACTAACATTTTGACAGCTAAAAACAGCGATTCTGGTTCTATATTACGGCTTGTGATAGTAGACTCGGCCACCTGGTATAACTTCACATACAAAAACTTAACAATTGCCTCAATAATAAGGATTAGGATCTAGGATACTGCGTGAAGATAGTTAATTAGTTTAGTTTTACATAGGTTAGCAAATAGGAAATGACCTGCGCATAATTATCAGTCTTATTTTGTTTGCCTCAAAGTCAAGGAACCCCTATCTGCAAGTGTCAATGTTCTACTTTAGCATTAACAATATTGCAAAAGGACTAAGCTTATCGTGCGTCCACAAGACTTTTATTATTTGTGTTGATTCACTCATGATGAAATCGAAATTCTTATTTTTTTTTCATATGATAAGGACACTTGTTTGTAGTTCCTTGTTTTTTTTTGCGCTGTCATTTTATTGTTTGCGTTTCGTAATTATTTAGTCACGTTTGTTTCTTGGAGCGATGAATGTGGAGATAGCTGATTTTTATTTGTAGAAGTTTTTTTATTTTTCAAAATAGTTTTTATTAGAAACTCACGCTAGTATGACCACGAATGGTAGTCAGAGGTGTGTTAAGGTATCCTGATATCGGCTATATTTCTTTTGCGTAGGAGAGTATTATGTAAGACCTATCATGCGTTTTTAATTAATTTTTTTTTATGTCCATCTTTTCGTCATAACGATGTTTTTGACTAAAACGACTGCACAGTTTAACTAAATGCGCCCTCATAGTGACCAAATGAAAGCGGTAAACAATAACGAAAGCTACTGATTCTCGCGCCAATTCCTTCATAAAAGACCTTATTGGACAATAGGAGATAATATAAGATGCAGATTTTTGTTTAGGTATCTATGGATATATGTATTGTTTATCGGGGTTAGGAAAGTATCGCCATCCAGTCGCCATCGCCATCTACTTACTTGAAACCCTTAGGGAAAACCGGAAGCATCAATCCGACAAATCTGAATCAGAAGGTAGAGCCTAAAATTCTCCAAACTGGACAATAAAGTCTTATTAACTGTCTACATGCCCGTAGACTACTTCTCGTAGGCCCCTACGTCATTGTAGCAACGGCGCTGTTATAATTTTTTTTATGTTTTATTGTCAATGTCCAAAGTGCTAATCTAATTATCATCTGGTACTAAATTTTAATTTCATGGTAGTAGAATAAGGTTCTAAATATAAAATAAAATTAGTTCCATAAACGCTCACACAGTTCTCAGCGCTAAAATGGCGTTTTCAGTTAAACATCGACAGTACTACCAGCGTACCTGTTTAATGGCCAATAATAGTTCATTGCGCTGTGCTGATATGTATTATAAAAAGAATGTACGTAATAAACACAAATATAATATGACAACCTTAACTAATTTCCCGTTTTAAAACAATGTTAACGACCTTATAATTAAACTTAGATATCGCCTTAGTAATATTATACACAATTGCCAATCGATACTGAATAAATTCATTCTCTGAGACCGCGATCTGGGTCGCATGACTCGCCAAAACAAATAAAAATGCACCGATAGTCTGTTGGTGCATCGACCTTGCATCCTCGACTACCCCAGCCGAACACACACCTTATTATATCGAAACAGAGCATACAATCGCGTGAATATATTTAAAAAAATAAGAAAGCTCAATTTCAAGATGAAACCGAAGACAAACCGTGTTCAAAGAATTTTTCACTTTATTTTCGAGATGTTAAGATTGGTTTTCGTTTAGTGAAACTCTCTAGGGAATATAATAAAGATGCATTCACAGTACGCCGTTATCGATGAGACCGAGAGTAAATATTTCGCATTTCACGTTATCTTGAATTAAAACGATAGGGTGCAGCTTTAAAATATTGATTTTGAACGATTGTAGGACGTTGACTGGTGACCCATATGTATCCATTATGATTCATTGGGTTAATGTATTACTGACTTACGCCTTGGCAAACCCCCTTGAATCAGAAAGTTTTTTTTTGTGTTGGCTACATTGTCAAAACGCTTTTAAAACGTCACTTGTGTCATAGAACAAATGAAGTACGACTATGCTAAAAATATACAATACTTTTTAACGCATTGCCCTAAGTAAAAGCACACTAACATAGCACCTTCATTCGTTTCTCTTCGTTATTTTGGCAAGATGTGTTTTAATTAATTTAATATTAAAAAAGTAAGGGTATAATTATTTGCAACGCATCGACAGTTTGTTAAAAATATTGACTAATAAATATAAAATATGTTATAAAATAAATAAAATAATATGTTATGCATAAAATTCTAAAGTAATTTCTGATTTCTTGTTACAGATTGAAACGCACAGCACTCGAGGCCAGCAACAGTGGAGTGCGGAGAGCTTACACCGAAGAAGAGCTGCTATCGGCAGTGCGTGACATACAAGCTGGCCGGCTTGGAACCCGCCGGGCGGCCCTTCTCTACAATATACCGCGCTCGACTCTACGCAACAAACTCAACAAATTCGGTGCCCATCCAGAACCTGTCGATTCAGAACCAGACAGCGATGATAGAGTCGACTCTCCACCTTCAGTCATTCTTAAAATCCCGACGTTTCCACCACCAGATGAAAAGAGCCCCTCACCAGCTTCGATGCCTCTGTGTGCAACAACTATCACACCTGTCACACCAGTCGGACCACCACCGCAGCAACCGTTACTTCTGCCGCCGTCTGTATTTGCTGATCCACCTTCCTCGCAACACCTCTTTACTTCCCTCAGTGATGTTATAGCGAAAAGTATCAGCCAGAAATTCCAGCAGCCTCTCGACCGGTCCCACCATCAACCCGGCGACCTGTCTTTCATGCGCGCCCCTGATCGCCACGTCTCTGTAATAAAAACCCCACCGGACAACCAACGCTATGCCGCACCCGGAAATTCCAAAGCCATGCCCAACAATAACGGACAACCCGTCACGGGAGGCAAGGGTACGCGACCGAAGCGCGGCAAATACCGTAACTACGATCGCGACAGTCTCGTGGAAGCCGTTAAAGCGGTTCAACGCGGAGAAATGTCGGTACACCGAGCGGGATCCTACTATGGTGTGCCGCACTCTACTCTAGAATACAAAGTTAAGGAGCGCCATCTCATGCGCCCGAGAAAACGCGAACCGAAACCACCACAGGACACCAAGCCTCAGCCACCGAAACCGCCACCGCCTAAACCTCCGACGAAACCGTTCACCAACGGCATGAACGGACCCGAGACCGCGGGCTTCCCGGCCGGGTACCCCTACTGGGGCGGAGGAGGATTCGCCCCGCCGCCTGCGCCAGACCTGTACGCCTCGCACATGATGCGACGACTTCGAGAGGAAGCGCCGCCCCCGACCAACGGATCATTTCTGGAGGGAATAATAAGATCCAGCCTCGAGCGGCCCGCACTGCTGCAGCGGCTCACGGGGGAGCCGCGGGTACCCGGGGAGGCCACACCCGGCCTGCTGAGGCGACTGGCGGGGGAGGACGAACCGCCCGTGCGGCGGCAGCGGCTCGACAGCTCGGATCAAGCGCTGGCCGCTGAGATGCGTGAGGCCGTGCAACGGTTGCGCGCCGACAAGCTGCGGCCGCGGAACGGCACGCCCACCCCTCCACCTGGCGCAGGGCCCCCGCTGGGGCCCAGCATGAGCCAGGCGCTGGCCGGCCTGGGCTCCGTTCTGGGCTCCGTGGGCCCCGCGTCCCCCGCGCCCACGCCGCCCGCCGCGCCGCCCGACCGCGCCTAGTGCTGCCCTCACACTTTGTGATATGTTATGTAAAGTACTAAAGTACATTCCGCCGCTCACCGATGTCGCTCCAGTGCAGTAGGGCCGAGGTTTGTCGATAACTAGCGCGTTATCCGTGTATACTGTTGTAGAGACAATAAACTTAGTCGCAGCCTCCGAACGCATCACCGGTGTTGTAGATTCTTGATTTTTCTTTCACGACCTCCTACTACATTATGTGTGTAGTGGCTCCAGTTTTTGTTTCTGCTTCCCTCGGTCAGTCCGTATAGTCCTCGACACACACACGGACACACACTTATCTACATACACACACATAATCACCAAATATCACAATAGTTACCTAAAAGTCACAACCAGTTCAATATATCACAGCTTTACTATTGCGTTATCACATGTTAAATAATAGTTTTTAGTATCCCATGAAAGAAATTCGGATACTGTCGGTTGTAACTTACAGTTGCTTTCAGTGTAATGAATAGTCTCACAATAATTTCCATTTCGTACATTACAGATTCCCCTGAATTGTAATTATACAGACAGCTCGGAACGCAAATAATTGCCTTCCTTTTTAAATAGACATCCTTACCGAATACTCTAAACATCATTTTCCAATGATACTGCAGGTTACAAGCGACATCAGGGTTGTCCAAAATTCACGCAAATCCAGAGCCTCAAGTTTTGATCTTGTTTTAAGTAAAAGACAACCAAAAGTTAACGTTATAAAATTAACTATTTAAAATATTATTAAGTAATAAAAACAATGTAACAAATTAATTATAAAGCTAGCTATGAGTGTAAATGTTATCGATTTTTAAGTAAACTATTGCAGATTTTGTGCGGTGTTTTTATAATTAGATAGGTAATATATTGAATGAAATTATTAGCGCTATTGGCGGGAAATGTGATGGTGGCGTGACAGGTCATCACGATGAGATGAATGTTTCTCGATCTAGGCAATCTGACAGCAGAGCACTAGTGTAGAAATAAATCTCGTCTCAACGGTCAGCTCAGCTTCAACTACAGGAAGCTATGTTCGGACTTATGTGCAATTATTATTTTGTATAAAAAAAATAGTAATTTAAACTGTGTCTAAGCTAACACGTGGATTTCCATATTACTGAATGTGATATTTAGGTATTACGAGTGCGGTTTGAACGACGACTTGCGGAGTCCGCGAGGCCCCACGCATATATACACGTACGTACATTAAATACATCTAGTGAACTTATATATTTTATGTACTATTATTGTATCTTAAGAAGATAATATTCTTATTTTTCATGGTCCAAGTTTTAAATGTTTTATCGACTATACAAAATGTGGATAATCATTATTATATTCTTGTCAACTTTAAAATTATAACTAGCCCAAAAAAAATCCTCAAAAAAATGATATCTTCAAATTTGTGAAATTTTTTGGTGTTCAATCAAAAACTATATTATTGAAGTACGAGATGAAAAATGTATACGCTCTCCCAGAATAAATTTAGGTAAATACTATTTGGATATAAAATTATCATACGATACTTATTGTAAGTTATGTGTAAATGTGCGCCTCATGAAAATTAAGAAGTCTTTGTAATATGTATGTAATTAAAATAAACATAATTATATTATATACAAGTTAAAATTTAACGTCTTACCTTTTTCTTCAGAGACCACGAGTGACGTGCTAAATAGAAGTTCAAGAGACTTTACTGGACATTCCGACATACTTATACCCATATCCACTTCGGACCCAAACAAAACAAATTTATTATATACAAGTGATATTTGAAGTCATTATCCAATAAAATACATATCCCAATGCCGTAATGTCGAGCATGGTCTTTCAAAAAATACAAACATTTTTATATTCAAAATTTTAAACTAGTATATAGCATGTCTTTCTCTTTAGTTTCTGTGTGCATAATTTTCGACGTCTTTTTAGCATTTAATCTTTAAAAAAAATCTATTAACGTTACGTGCATTTATCTGAGTGATGAAAAATTTTGTATATTGAAAACAAATATAACATTATTTATCGTCGTGTTGACATCCCTACCAGACCGCATTTCGAAATTTGAAATGTTTACAAAAAAACGAACAATTTTTTTTTTAAATACGTACTCAAATCTGAGTGTTATTTCAGACATTTGTTGATAGCTTAAACAAAAAGTTATTTTGTGTAAGTTTGTACAGATAATAGGATGGGACAATTTGCAAACAGAATTTAGGTAATAATAAACATTCCGCTTAGAATGTTATTAGATTTTTTTAATTAATAATATAACAATTTTTTGCATCGGGAACAAATAATTATGTTGTTTAATCTTATTTTGTAACGTTAGTTAATTTTTAAGTGGCTTTAGTTTATAAAATAACCTTATATATGATTAATTATCATATTATATTGAAATGTTATACATTCATTGTTTTTGTGCAAGTGTTTGGGGTTCTATTCCCGGTTGAAAAGAGAGATGCGACTGATATGTAGTAGAAAATAGCCAAGTGCATGATGGCACTGGGTTCGGTCGGTACAAATGGTATACGCCGCCTTAACACTTAAAATGTTATTGATAGTGATCTCTACAATGTTTAAAATAATCAACACAAAATTTCCACGAACACATACATACTTAATAGCCTAAAATGCTATTAATATGTTGTACTTCATGTTATTGGTTATTTTTGACAGGCAGAATGTAATTTGCATTTGTCAAACCACACACGCCAAAAAAAAAGATAAGAACTGCCTCTGTTGAAATACCTCATTTCGTAATAGCGTTGTCAGTATAATATTGGAAGATACTGTACAAGTTGTGTGGTTTGAGAAAGAGCTTTGCTGAATTGAAGAAATCACTGTGTTATTAGTGAATCATTTTTATTGTATATTGTTCAATCATTTTCCACATAGTTTAAGAATTTTAGTTAATACTGTAGTATACTTTAATTGATTAAGTAGTGCGTAGCAATTCTTTAATATGTTCTTGTTAATTTTTTTTCGTAAATATAAATTCTGCGTAAGGGTTAGGTTAGTCTTGAGCGGTCCTCAACTGGTCCAGGAACAAAAGACAATGAAGGAAAAGTTGCATTTTAATCATAAATAATTTACCATAATATGTATCCGCGGCGTATCGATGTCGATAAAAGATCTACTTAAAAGAATTTTTCGATGGAACTAACGTGGTACGAATGTAGTTAAATATTTTAAATTTGACTTTCAAATTTGAGAATTCGATTTTTGAATTTGAAATGTTTATATTGCGGGTAGCTCATAAAAGACATTGCCAGAATGTTTGTGACACAAGTTGTTTGTTTGTGTACTCGTATCTGTACCTAACTTTGAGCGACGATTTCGAGTGGTACACAATGTAATACAGTGCTTGTTGGACCATTATTGGAGATGTTATTATGTACCTAATAGGTACTTCTTTTTTAACACCGTGCACAGGTTGTGTACAATTGGAATGCGTCGATTTCTAGAAATGTAAGAATCACCTATTGTCGTCACTAATTGTTTCCTTCTTACATCTTGTATGTATTTCTAGATGGTTAATTTTTAAACATTAAAAATTATTGTACTACTATTACAATAATTGACTTATTATTATTGACATTTAGCATTATCTTGGAAAGGAATAGAATATTGAACGATTGCTTTTATCGTCTTAAAAGGCGCAGTTCGCGAATGCTCTATATTCGCATTTTTTTTATAAAAATTATGTACAACAAGAAGCATTTAATTTTAGAAATATAAAATACATATAATGTGTATCAAACTGACGTGGCACATTAGGTATTATGCTGACGTCACATAATTATTTATTTTTGAATTAACGCTTAAACAAATTACATCACACTGCTGGGGGACATTTTCTTGAAATGTTTTCTTTGTAAAATTATAATTGGGATTATTTGTGTTCAAAACAAATCAGTTAGGTAACGGACCAATGTATAAACTAGAAAACTGTTATTTCCTAAAGAATCGATAAAAGGCTCACGATTTTTTTATATTATATAAACTGCGAAATGAGCTAGCAAGATCAAATTATAATATTGTTATTTAATTATTGAGTACAAGTTTTAATGAAATATTTTTTTCAATATACCTTACTCGCCTTTTTATTTTTGTTATTTTGTTCCTTTAGTTTTTATTATCATTGTTTCATAAACAGATGGATAGATTTCGAGTTAAATTTAAGTGACTCATAATTACTTTTATTATAAATTATAAAAAATATATTATATATCTATAATTATCTATCAATTCCTCAGTATAAAAGTGATGTTTATTATGTTATCTATCGTACAATATTAAATATCGATATCGTAATAATTGGCGAATATAATGTGATTGGCACAACACTATTGTATTAAATCTAGTCAAATTTATAGGGTGGTGAAATTTAATTGAAAAGCTAAGCTTACGAGGATTCGACTGAAATTTTGAAAAAAAAATTGCAAACGTCCAACACTGTCGCTAGGCGACTTAAAAAAAAAGTTGATTTGAAATTGTGGAATTGTAGACAATGTTTGTATACATACTGTTTCTTACTTATACTGTAACTTGAATAGGATGATTTGATGTGAAAAAGTAATGTTTTTTCATATGTAATGTCCTTTAATCTATAGGATCTTTATACCTTACGTTAAATATCATAATGAAATGGCTGGTTAGGCAGGTGTAATGTGCGAGGATATTTAAAACCTGTATACAATAAATTTCTTTCATTTGTTGAACTTTTTTGTTTTATTTCAATTTAATCTCTCCTATCTCATAGTGTTGAGATGATGACAGGCGTTTTCATGGCCATCGCAGACTATAGCTACTTTTAATATCCGCAACCGGAGATTTTGTAGCTTTTTACATACATACATATTGTCACGCCTTTATCCCCGAAGGGGTAGGCAGAGGCATACTATACGTATGCACTTTTGTCCTACGTAACAGGTCACTACGGCAATGGGCTCACCAGCCCATTACCGTGTTGAAATGGACAGGCGCAGGCCTTGGCGACCTGTTGTTGAAATTTTTCAAGCTGCCCATATGGCCTTCAACCAGGCTTAACGACTGCCATTTTACTGGCACCCGGGACCAACGGCTTAGCGTGCCTTTCTAAGCACAGAGACGCTCGCACATGTAATTTCCACAAAGTGGTCACCCATTCAAGGACCTCCTATAATAGCGAATGTTGCTTAACGCAGTGATCGTTTACAGAACACTGATCAGCGGGGCCAGTTTTTAGAAGCTAAACATCGATCACAGTCTCAAAATCGCCGGTTGCGGATACTGTAAGTAGCTAGTCTGAGGTGGCCCTAATAGAAGGCCCACATCCCATCTGTTAAGTTAAACAACCTCGGTCAGAAAGAAGGTCAATTAAAAAAAATGTATGGATGTAACTTTAAACTTATAATTTGGTGATATAAGTGCAATAAAGGAATGTATGTTTTCCTGGTACTTCCACATGATTTGTACTTAATGGCGGTAGTTTGACATTTAGGTAGTTATTTGCACAAGTAAATAAAACAATTTTATTTGTGCCAGTTACTGATTTACCGCAGATGTGATAGGAATTTGGCAGGAACGATGAAAGACACGGACGCCACTTTCATACATAATTTTAAAAAAACTAGTTTATATTTGAGTATTTATAGTGTATTTAAAATACAGACATTATTTAGGCATCAAAATAACTGTTCTACAAAGCGGTCAACCACAACCGTATTTAGAAGGATGGCAGCATTGCCGCGTTGAATGGCAATACTGAGCTTTGGCTAAATTAATAACCAGCTTTCTGGTCACGACATCCGCAGCCCAAAAGCATAAACTATTCTCTGCAAAGAAGTTTTGCTATAGCAAAGATTTTTTTTAACCCCACGGACGGTTCCGACCCCAAACGGCTCAAATACATAACTTTTACATACTTAACACACCGATACACACACACCCACACACCCACACACACACACACACACACACACATTCTCTAGAACTAATCATATTGTATCTACCACTGCACTGAGTTTTCTTTTTATTATTGTTAGTAAACATATATATGCTCTTTATAACATTATATAAAGTTAAAGTGTAAGCTGTGAAGGACCAAATAAATAAATAAACTTTGTCCGGTTTCTAACCGTTTCTAACCGGAACCCAAGTTACCTCACATGTTGACCAACGAACGAGATAATGACGCAGGTTTGGGAGGTCACACGGCAGTCGCACCGGACAATTCTAAAAATTTGCGTTGTGACATCTGGTGAAATTAAAACAAACGATATAAAAAAAGGTTTCATCACATATAAGTACCTCAACTGCTTGTTTGTAACAGGAATGATAAATTATAAAAAAAAACATCAATATAATGAAAACAACTTGGAATGTAGTTATAAGTTGTCATGGAAACACTTACCTATCAGCTAACTTCATGGTGTCCGTTTTTCATGACGGTCTACGCGCGCATCGTAAAAAATTACACTCATCATTTTCCCTAATGCTCCAAAAGAAATATAACATTAATAAAATTACCCAAACGATAGTTTCTAGCTGCCAAATAAAAATAGACCCAGGATTCTATATCAAGTAAAAAGAAGGAAACGACAAGTAGAAATATTACAAAAATATTGCATTGCGTTCGGAAATAATTACAGTTTTCATATCTGCCATAAAAAAAAGTGGTAACCATAATTTTGGTTTACCGCGAATATAAACAAGGACGCGCGCTAATTTGACATGCCGCATCTACCAAATGTCATGCAACTTTGGATGCGTTCAAGGATAACGTTAAAGACTTCGCGTTAAAAACAGAATATTTCTGAGGTAGGGAAGTTCCGTAGGTACTAAAAAATACAACGCATTTTTATGACTTCTTTTATCTTGGTGTACATTTCCGACTGTATCCAAATGAGTTCCCACTCTTCAAAGAAAATGGAATGAAAATTGTGTAATAGGCTTCATAAATATCTAAATGACAAGCCTAACATAGTGATACTCAGGCATATACTTAAGTAGTACCTGCTATCGACGACAAAAAAACTATCAACCCTTAAAACGTTGAACAGATCTGGAAAACTTATATATGTACCTATACTTAAATAGCTATTATGAAGTAATCGCCTAGTAAAAGGATTATTTTTTACTAGCTGACCCGCCCGCCATCGCCCGTGACATACTTCGAACCCCGCGGCACCCATTTAATCCCGTCGTTTATTAATTTCACAATACTGTATTAACATTTTCCAAATAATTTGATTACTTCTCCACTCTCCAGTATGCCCGCACAGCCCGGTTGAATTTTGGTTACGCAAAATTAATTTCTTTGCGCATAATTTTGATTTTGCTATATGTCCTAAGATATTAATTTAATATGCAAGGTGTAAAGGGAAAAAAACATTTTTCATAAAATGCTCAAGTCAAGTAACGTATTAAAATTGATAATGATTAAAAACGTATTTTTGTAAATAGCCTTCAAATTACCGCTTAATAATTGCTGGTTTTGTAAGTATTAAAATGGATATAGTTTGTTAAGAGAAATAGACATATTCAGTCGCGGATTTTTTGTAGACCTATATTAGATACACAATTCCACCATACAATATTTTGTTATATCTCAAAGGGTTTAGTTTAGTTTAGTTTAAAAGCTATTTTTTTCCTACACCTTCAAAAAATATCGTAATATTTTAGACAATGTATACAAAAATTAACTAATTATATACTAAAACTTTTCTTTTGCATCACTACGTCTATTAAAAAACCCATATCGAAATTAAATGAGTATTTTTAAAGATTTAAGCATACATAGGGACAGACAGCGGAAAGTAACTTTGTTATATTATATGTAGTGATTACTCATTCCCTAAATGGATACAACAGGGATTCGAACTAAGTATAGCGCGGGCAATGCCATGGGCAATACACAAGTAGGTAGTTATATAATAGTTAAAAAAGTTTATACTGTCTTAAAACCATTTATTTGGTAGTCCGAGTATTCTACAAATTTGACTTATAGATACTTATAATATTAAGAAATACGGCAGCCAGGATACAAAGTAGAAAGTTGTCCTAATATTAAAGTACTTATGTGGCCAGGATACAAACTGTAGATGGTAAGTACCTAGTAACTCTAATAAAAAGTAGTAGGTAGGTATTTATAATTTCTTCTAAGGCCTTATTGAATATTCAACAATTTCCAATAAGGAACCCCAATTTAATTATTTCTAGATAATATCTATAGACCGCATTTAACGGACATCCTTTACCGAAACATTATTATTCCATTCGTGGACCACTTTTCTTATGCCCAGCGGGCGGACCACTTGTGCTCAAGGCCGAGGTTTTGGTATTGTAAAAAAGTAAAATTACCAAGATGGCCGCCCCTGTTCCTCGCGGCACGAAAATAAAATATAAAGAAACCAGTTTAAAGCGAGTCCAATTTGGTGGTTATTTTTGTAAAGGGCAATGAAACGTCTATTTTTGTAAACACTTGAGTGTCTTACAACTTGCCAGCTATTTTAAAAACAGGCTTCGTTAAATTTGTGGATAACAGCTAAGTATTGCTTATATTCAGGAAAAGAAATGATTGTTAAAAATATCTTCTGTATTTTTTTAAACCATTTGTTAAGTAGCTATTGGAACAATTCAGATACTTTATACATATCTGAAATACTTACAAATATATAGAATATTCCATTAGGTAAGTAAAATAACTTCCATTCGGTATATGCAAATATCCCCGCCATTTTCTAAACACCAAACCCAACCCGTTTAACAAAATAAAGTTGTATAACATCACATTATATAAAACCTACCTCAATACAAAAAGTCTTATACACAAAGAGCTTTAAAAAAAAAGGATATCACCATCCAACCCTGACCATGCGCAAGAGGCGAACAAAGCCGAAATCATCCGAATGCAGCCGAAAACGCCCGAATCGTCGCCAAATCATGGCCGTGACCTTACTCTTGACTTACTTCTTGAATGTGTGAGTTTGTATGTAATTCGGGTACTTTAACTGGTTGAAGGATTTTATTTGTGTGGCAGACAACGAATAAATAAGTGACAGGCAGAACAATCCTTGCAAATATAAACGTGTTTTTATTGTTACTTAGTAGGTACATAACGGATCTTTATTTTTCGAACCAATTGTAAGGAAGTAGATGTAGAATATGCGGTCCCAGTAAACCTTCCCACTTACAAAAGGCGACCAATAATTCTAAGATTGTTACAATTTATCTAATAAAAAGTTATATAGTGCTCGTGTGGTGTGGGCTCACCTCTAAAAAAGTTTCAACTGTGCCTACATATTTCGATTTTGGTAGGGCTCATTAATGGACTAACTAACTTTCTTCATGCTGTATCCCTGACGGGGTAGTCAGATTAATGGACTAAGGAAGACAAATTCATAAACACTCAATACGAGGTTAATGAATTCGTTCAAGTTAAGTAATTCACAATTTTTTTAAGGTAGGTATGTAGAGATAGTCGACTTCTCAACATCAATCTTGAGCACTTCCTTAATCTACGTGTCTCTATATTACCATACTGCAACTGAAAGAAAGTGCCTATGGCGCTAATTCCGCCTTTATACAATTTTGTGACTATAGTTTTAAAATAGTATACCTTAAATGTATAATTGGGGTTTTTTATATTCTATATTATCTCTTTGGTGTTGGTATAAGTACAATAAGTATGTTTCTAATCTGAAATCCTTGCATAGGTAAGGATTTCAGACACAGTAGTCTGGTCTACGAACAGTAAGGCAGGTCCATTATTGCGTGATTGCCTTACGCTCTATGCCCGTTTGTCTATAACCTAGGAGCGAACTCAGTAACTGTCTGGACAGTCTACGTAGGTACATGCTATATTTTTTAATCTTTGGCCTGCAATTCGGATACTTTTTGTCGAGTACCACGCACACAACCATAATATCTACGTGCTTAGCGTGCATGTGTTCACATTTTCGCGGCATGCAGTCGTTTGGGCAATGCACTCGCTCACACAATGCCACTGACCTTGGTCAATGCAGCTGCGCGTAGGGGGACGAAAATCAGCCCGACAATTCGGCGGCGTCCGCGCACTTCTTTTTTCAAAAATGTTCGTTTACTTTTTTTTTATTCGTGGTGTTTGAGATTGTTATACATCTTTTAAGTTTTACTGGATACTTAAAGACCCTTTGAAAAAAAAATCTATTCGCTTTGTAACGCAGTTACCTATATACTAACATAGCGATGGATAGTCTAAATAAATGGAGATTAGGATTTTGGCGGGGAACAAAGGTTATTAATTTTTCAAAAGTTAGTTAGTTAGTTATTTTCGAGTGTGTATGTGTAAAAATAATGGTTTTAGCTTCGACAACGTGCACTAGTGTTGTGAAATTGGATAACTCAGTGGAACGCAGCATTTTCTGTTACTTTTCATAATCCACTTATATTATAAACTCTTTTGCAAAAAAAACGGGCACTTAAGCAAAGAACTATTTTATATTATTATTAGTTCGTTTGACAATTTTCGGTATTGTTCTCCTCAGAATTGTATAAATTAATTAGGAAGGAATAGTTTTTATCAGTTTTATCATAGCATTTTGATAAAATTATTGAGAAATAATGTTTAAGCTCAAAACACTTATTGTACCTGCTCGCTAAATAAAAATGAAACGCGTTAATTTCTTTGTTTTTCTTGAATACATTAAAAGCAGATAAAAGTTTAGTATTGAGTGTGACCCCCTCTTGCTGAAATCACGGCTTGCATTCGTCTGGACATGCTATATCTGCATGAGTATATCTTTTATGGTTTCTTGGGGAAGACGTTCCCACTCCGCACACACTAATCACATTCTTTAGCTCTCTGATGGTCTGCGGAGCCGGCTGCACTGATCTCACTCGTTGCTTCAGAACGTCCCAGACATGCTCTATGGGATTGAGGTCCGGACTTCTAGCTGGTCAGTCCAAACGACGAATTCTGACTTCTAGCATATACGCTTCCACATCGCCAGACCGGTGGGCCCGAGCGTTGTCGTCCATAAAAATATTCGCCAAAAGCGGTTAAAGCGGGTTGTGCATTAGGAATTAGAACTTCCGTTATGTATCGGTGTCCAGTCAGTGTACCGTTTTCGATGAAGACTAACTCCGTACGATCCATAGAATTTATTCCTGCCCAAAACATAACAGAGCCCCCTCCATAAGATGTGATTTCTTCAAAACATGCCTCTGCAAAGCGTTCTCCTCGTCTACGTAGCACTCGCCGACGTCGGTCTTCACCATGCAGAGATATCCTGGCTTCATCGGAGAACAATACCCTATACCAGTCTTCATGAGTCCATGACACACAATTTCGAGCGAAGCTAAGCCTGGCAACTCGATGTCCACGGAGTTTGAGAATTTAGGGCCGCGTGCCGGGCGATGACTGCGATAAGTCTCCTCCTGACTGTCCATAGACTAATTTGCACACTTCTTACTTCTTCGATGCTGTTCTTGAGGCCCACATAACAAGATTTGCGATTTCTCAACGCTTGACTAACTAGAAAACGATCATCCCGTGGTTCGGTACATGTCTTTCTGCCAGAACCAGGCCTTCTCTTGACGGAACCGGTCTCTTGATAGCGCTGCCAGGTCCTTTGAACTGTCGACCGACTCACATTTAGCCTCTGAGCCACGAAGCATTGGCTGCAACCTTCTTCAAGCAGCGCAATAATTTTGCTCGCTTTTATCACTTTATCTACCATTTTCGAGATTTCTAAATAGCAATAACAATACTTTTAAATGTCAAGGACATCAGATAATTTAATAACAATTGACAAAAGGTTAATTAGAGTCGATATTAACTATAAGGAATTCGCGCCACAAAATATAGTTAAAATTTGTTTTCTTTGAAAACCAGGCTCAGTCAAAAATTTGAATTTGGAATGTACTCTTATAAACATTATGGCTCTTTTATAACTGGCCAGTAACATGTTCAAATGATTAAAACCTTTTTGGTATTTTATTTTTTGCAGCCAGGAAGAAAATCGAAACCGCCCGTTTTTTGCAAATTAGTGTATATTATTCTGACAATGCTCAAGCCGAGAAAGTCCAAATATAAAAAAAAAAGGAGGAAACTTGGCTCATAGACAAACTAAGGGGTCCTTGCAGCTCCTTGTAATTTTGTCATCACACAAATAATAGAGATTTTTATATCTTTATTGTTTACTAGCTGTGCCGCCCGGCTTCGCCCGTGACTTACTTCCACGTGTTCCATTACTAATACGTGTTTTTTTATATCCAATAATATTTTTTGTTGATTTTTTACACCTTGTGTCCGAAAAACCCAAATATCTTACGGAACCCCAATTTTTTCCAAAATAAAATATAGCCTATGTTACTCGTGGATAATGTAGCTTCAAATGGTGAAAGAATTTTTAAAATCGGTCCAGTAGTTTTTGAGCCTATTCATTACAAACAAACATACAAACAAAGTTTTCCTCTTTATAATATTAAATAAAATAAATAAATAAATATCCATCACGCTTTATCCCCGAAGGGGTGGCAGAGGCATATAATATGCCCACTTTTCACCGCGTGGATTTTACCTGTCCCACGTAATAGGTGGTGAGCCCATTGCCGTGTTGAAATAGACAGACGCAGGTTGTGGCTCCCTGCTGTTGAAATTTTTCATGCAATATAAGGCATTCAACCAGGCTTAACGACTGCCATTTTACTGGCAACCGGGACCAACGGCTTAACGTGCCTTCCGAAGCACGGAAACGCTCGCAAACGTAAATGCCACAAAGTGGTCACCCATCCGAGGACCAGCCATAGTGAAAGTTGCATAACTCAGTGATCGTTTACAGAACACTGAGTCCGCGGGGCCACGAGCGCTACTTTATAATATTAGTGTAGACTAGCTGATCCGCGACATGTTACCGCCTTAAAATTAATATATAAATTTGTTTTTATTTAAAAGGGGTTTTAGAAGGTTTCTACAGGGTCAGTAGCGCGAGTGCCACTCAGCTCTGGTGTTGCAAACTTCCATAGGCTAATGGTATAAAAATGCTTCATATAAGTTCTTCAAAAGGAGTCTTATAAGGTTTTTGTCGAATTAGCCAAATTAATTAAAGCCAAAATAATTAGCCAAATCGGTCCAGCCGTGATCGAGTTTTAGCGAGACTAACGACAAGCAATTCATTTTTATATATATTAGATTTAAAAAGCTGCCAAATGCGAGTCGAACTCGCCCGAAAGGTCTTGTATTTCGTTGTAACTTTGATCGATGTTTACGATTAATGACGTATTAAAAAAACTACTTACTAGATCTCGTTCAAACCAATTTTCAAACTCTTCGGTTTACAAAAACTGAAACACGGAAAACGAAAAAAAATTCAGTTCTAAGTATAGGGAACCCCCTAAAATATCAGATATCAGATTTTTTTACACGAAATCTAATCGCTATGGTTAGCACTGAGAATCTCTCGTGGCCCTGCGGACTCAGTGTTCTGTAAACGATTACTGCGTTACGCAACTTTCAGTATGGCTGGTCCTCGGGTGGGTGACTACTTTGTGAAATTTACATTTGCGAGCGTTTCCGTGCTTCGGAAAGCACGCTAAGCCGTTGGTCCCGGTTGCCAGTATCATGACAGTCGTTAAGTCAAGTTGAAGGCCTTATGGGCGGCTTAAAAAATTTCAACAGCAGGTAGCCACAACCTGCATCTGTCCATTTCAACACGGCAATGGGCTCACCACTTATTCTTGGGACAGGAATACACATGGCGAGAATCGGGTATATAATATACCTCCGCCACCTCTTCGGGGATAAGGCGTGATAGAGATGAGTGCCAGTTTTTGGCAATTTTCATTTACCTATGAGTGTTTCAGCAATTCGAAAAGCATAACGAGCTGTTGATCCCGGCAACTTGAAGCGTGCGGCTTCGAAAAATTTCTACAGCACGTAGCCACAGCATGTTTCTATGCGTTATAAATTTAACACCGAAATAACGTCAGCAGTGCGAATATAACACCTCTAGTGCAATCATCTATAAGGCTACTGTAACAAAAAATTAATAGGCATAGTACCTAAAACGTAGTGTCTAAAAGTGTGTATGTAGGTAGTATTTGAAGTATCTCGTAGTCAAAAGATTTCGAATACCGACGCGAGCATGTATGAAGCGCTTAATAAAGCTGCAGGAAGCGAAGGAACTAAGTAATTCAGGGATACAGCGCAGCGTAAGGATAGTTAAGTAGTGTTAATCTAACTAACTAACTATCTTAATGATGTTGTAGGTGATCTGATGGGGTAGTCAGAGAGGACAGATCGCTAGGCTTCGCGATCCATGCATACTTCTTTCGCTTTTTGAAGATTCTTCAATCGCTTCATACACGCACGTCTTTTTATCCTAGTACTTTTATCTTTTCCGTTTCTGAGCAATCTGATCACTTGGTCTTCATATGTTAGTCTCGGCCTACCCTGATTCCTTCTACCCTCTACTTTCGTCAATCGTTCGTTAATGTTATTCAGTTGTCTTAATCCCATATGATGACCAGCCTATATTATCTTAACTTGGTCTGTATTATAAGGCAAACCTTATAAATAAAATAAAAATAATCAAAAATATTTATTTGACTCAAATTTACATTCGGCTTAAAGTTTTAACGCTAAGCCTTAGGATGATGCACAAGACATGTTGAAACTGAATTTCATACTAGGCTAAAGACTGTATTGTGGAAGACAGTATTCAGTCATGGAAACAATAATATCCTAGATATGGACATAGATGTCGTGAAGCCGCATTTACACCGGAGCGTGGCAGCTGATGTCAACTTTCTCAACGTATTCTCTCATTCTGTCATCGCTAGCGAAACTCGATCATTACAATGTATCTAAAAACCATACAACGTCAAAATGGCGGACTGTGCGTTATACGTAAATTGACGACAGGTGACCACTTTCGGTACTAAGCTAATTTGTAGGGTATGAAAAGGGCATTTGGTAAAATGGCAAAAGGACCGCCCTGAGTAAAAATAGGTCTGTTTTGAAGTTACAATTAATAAGTAGGATATTTTTTTTACATAGCGTCGTATAGCCCATAGTAAGCCCATAGTATTAGTTTGTGGAATGAGATTTTGACAACTGATAAACACAATATTTCAAAATACATACACATTATACACTTTTTTAACATTGCTATCTAGCCCAATTTAAGCTATGCGATCTAGACAACTAATAAACATACAAATAATAAACTAACCCTGTAGCACAAGCTTATTTGAGGTAGAAGGCGTTGTGTGAGAATGTCCCAAAATAGTTTATTTGTATTATTGAGGGCCAGTAAGTAGTTTACCGGTCCTAAGAAATGCTTTTTCACATTTAAAATCGTAGAATAAATAATAAATAAATAAAAAATTGTTGACACATTTACTTTTTCTCGGCAGGCAGATTGTAAGTGCACAATTTTAGCGGGTAAATTTATCTAGAATTGCATGATTGACGAGCATTAGTCTAAAGCATTAACGTTTTCGTTGAAAGAACTAATACGTTTGCGTTAAGCTTAAAGGGTGTTTAAATTTAATGGTTGCGTCAGGAAATACCTACGTATCAAAAATCTATACTTATTAATATTATAAAGCTGGAGAGTTTGTTTGGTTGAACGCGCTAATCTCAGGAACTACTGGTCGGATTTGAAAAAATATTTTTGTGTTAGATAGCTCATTTATCGAGGAAGGCTATAGGCTATATATCATTACGCTACTACACCGGGGAGCAGAGCAGTAGTCATAACTGTCGACAAATCGGGCAAATTTTTATGCATCATTGTAGAATTTACTAGCTGACCCGCCCGGCTTCGCCCGTGACATACTTCGAACCCCGTGGCACCCATTTAATCCGGTCATTTATTAATATCACAATAATGTATTAAAAAAATCCAAATTAATTAATTACTTCATGGTTACACGAAATTAATTTCTATGCCCAAAATTTTTATTTTGTCACATCTCCTAAGATATTCATGTAATTTGCAAGGTGTAAAGGGATAAAATAATCCTTATGAAATGTTGAAGCCAACTAACATATTAAAAATGATAAGGATTAATAAAGTATTTCTGTAAATAGCCTTCAAATTGCCGCTTTATTATTGCTGGTTTTTTAAAGTATTAAAATGGATATATTATGTTATCTTTAAGAGATAGACATATACCGTCGCGGACTTTTTTGTAGACCTATATTAGATACACAATTCCATGATACATTATTTCGTTATATCTCAAAGGGTTTAGGCAGCGTTTTCGTTTAAAGCTCCCAGACAGCTAATTTTTTCCGACATCCACAAAAAAATTGTCAGAATTTAGTCAATGTATACAAAAACTTAACAAATTATACATAAAAACCTTCTATAAGAATCACTCTAACCATTATAAATAACCGCATCGTAATTCGTTGCGTAGTTTTAAAGATCTAAGCATACATAGGGACAGACAGCGAAAAGTGACTCTGTTTTTTAATATGTAGTGATAAGCGACGGGATTAAATAGGTGCGACGGGAGGTCGAAATATTCCACGGGCGAAGCTGTGGGGGTCATCTAGTTTATGATAAAGCAGTAAAAATATTCATAATTTGTAAATAATTTCTGCATATTTTTTAATCATTTGCTAGTTTATTTTCTATTGACCACGAACCGCCCGTGAGGTTAAAGTTTTCCTGTACCTGTTTCAAACAAAAACTTAAATTGTTCCTTGGATAAAGCTTAGCCATTGTGTAATTTCAGGGTGTCGGGCTATCTGTATGTTAAGTTTCAGTTAAATTGATTCAGGGATTAGAGCGTGATTGAGTAACAAACATCCGAACATCTCCTCAAACTTCCACATTTGTATTTGTAGGATTTTAAACATGAGACTTTTCACTTTTTTATGTGTGGAAATACTCATCAATGCTTTAACGCAATCCTAACTTCTATCTGTCTATGGCCAGAAGCGCTGGGTGAGCCCTCGGAAGGATAGCTTTTCAGGGCTCCGGACAGACTTTGTCCACTAACGAACTTGGTATTTTTCCCTAAATAAATGTGGTGTGATGGGTCCGGTAATCAGATAAAGTAAATCTCACCTACGTATTAGAAAATGTAGGTATATATGGCTTACAATAATTAATTTAGTGTTCTTTAAAGTGACGACCTTCAGATATGCCTTTCCACATCTCACTTAAAGACCTGAGGTTGTAAGAGGATTGAAACACTGTGCTGGTCAACGCTGGTAATGAGTTCTAAGTTTCTATGACACTAAGTTTCTATGACACTTCAGATAATTTTAAGAGCATACTTAACATATTCCATTCCATATATTTTATAGGCTGCAGCAATGCCTCCATCCAAATCTTGGAGCAGCGCCCAATGCGGTGCCATCGCTGCATAGGTGTCGGCCACCCACAGGCATTGTGTCCATCTCAAAAGGATCGCAGTGGATCTCAGAGGGGCACACATTATCTACATGCTCGGCTCCACTACGCTGCGCAGTCTGCGCAGAACGCGGGTTACCTTTCGGACATCGCATGGCTGGGGTTAATTGCAACCCTCCCCCGGTTAAGGGCTGCCACCTCCCCCTAATTGGGGGTGTATTCCGCGCCATGGCCACGTTGGCCGCTCCTGTAGGAGCACCCATGGATACTAACAATGCCAGCTAGCCCCATGGTACGTGTGCTGCAGACAAACCTGAATCACTCAGCTGGAGCCCAGGCCCTCTTGCACCAGGCAGTGGCTGAGTGGAACATAGACTTAGTCATTGTCTAGGAGCCCTATTCGATCCCTTCGTCGCCAAGGTGGGCTGGAGCGACGGATGACCTCGCGGCAATTATGGTGTCCGGCGTGACACACTCTTTCACCATTGTGGAGAGAGGAGAGGGATACGTTGAGGCGCGATGGGGCAACATCATAGTAGTGTCGACGTATTTTTCCCCCAAACGCAGACGAATAGAATTCGAACTCTTCTTGGCAGTGCGTAGTCCGATGCTGCTGGCAGGGGACCTAAGCGCTAAGTCCTCGGCGTGGGGATCCCCTGTTACAAATGCAAAAGGTAGAAATTTGGAGTCCTGGGCTGTATCCCTTAATCTCCAAATTCTTAACGTGAGCAGCACCGCAACTTGTGTGCGGTGGCAGGGTACGTCCATCGTGGATGGACCACTTCGCCACTAACCGCCTGTATTAGGGACTGGCGGGTAGTTGAGGAGCCGGAGAACCTATCGGACCATAGATATATCCGATATGAGGTCTCCACGGCACCAACGAGTCTTCCCTCTCCACCAAAGCTCGGTGACAAATGCCTCACCTTTTCCTAGGTGGGCAATAGCTCAGTTCCAGCCAGAGGTGGCCGACTCGATTGTGGATGATCCCGATGGCATGGCGGAGTTACTCGCTATCGACATGAGGGTTGTGTGTGACTCCGCCATGCCAAAGCGACGAGTAAGTTCTCATAATCGAAGACAGGTGTACTGGTGGACGCAAGAAATCTCCGATCTGCGTGCTACCAGTACAAGTGCCAGACGTGCATACCAGCGCTGTCGCAGGCGCGCCCATGGAGATCCCAGTGAAGAGAAAGTGCTTCACGGGGCTTATAAGGAGGCCCACAGGGCCCTCAGAGTCGCCATCTGCAGTGCGAAGGTTGCCGCCTGAGACCGTTTTCTAGAGGTCCTTGACAGCGATCCATGGGGACGCCCCTACAGGATGATTAGAGGGAAATTTTCAGCTCCGGCGCCACCTACGTCCTGTATGGAGCCGCTGCTACTGCAGAGGGTCCTACGGACACTTTTCCCGGATCCGGGAACTTTTTCGCCCCCATGCATTCCAAACACCGGTTCCGTCCCGGATGAGTGGACTAACGGGCCTGTCACGGATGCTGAGATTGGCGCCGTAAGGGAACGTTTCCAACGCAAAAATAAAGCACCCGGGCCAGATGGGGTCCCAGCCAAGGTAATGGCTATTGCCCTAGGTTCATTGGAGGAACGTTGCCGAGCGGTGCTCGACGTCTGCCTGCAGAGGGTCCACTTCCCTGGAAGATGGAAGATGGGGCGACTCTGTCTTCTTCGAAAAGTGGGTCACCCAGAGGACTCCCCGGAGGGATATCAACCGATTGTCCTGCTCAATGAGACGGCAAAGGCCTTCGAGAAGATCCTTGCCTCCCACATCATCGGGCACTTGGAGAGCTTGGGGCCAGATCTGGTCAATATGGTTTTCGTACTGGACGGTCTACGATGGACGCGTTAAGCCGCCTCAAAAGAAGGACCGAGATGGCAACGGCACGTGGGGAGATGGTAGTAACGGTGTCCCTGAAGCTGGAGCTGGAACAAATGCGTTTAACTCCATTCCCCACGAAACCATAAAGGAAGCGTTACGGTTCCATAGAGTGCCCCTATATCTCCGTACCCTGATCGAGGAGTACCTTAAGGATAGGGCAGTTCTGTATGAGGACGCGGAAGGTCGCATTCAGTCGTAGAAGGTGGTAGCTGGAGTCCCCCAGGGATCAGTTCTGGGGCCGCTCCTATGGAACCTGGGGTACAACTGGGTTCTTCGTGGCTCGCTCTTACCAAGGATATACGTCATCTGCTTTGCGGATGACAATTTGGTGGCAGCAGCTGCGAGGGACTGGGAGGATGCGGTCCATTTTGCGTCGGTCGGTACCTCCATGGTCGTCCGACGCATTCGACTCCTGGGGCTAGAAGTGGTCCTTAGTAAAACAAGAGCTATGACATTTCATGCCCCACGTCGGAGAGCCCCCTCGGGGCTCCGCGTTCGGGTAGAGGGCGTCCACACACAGTCGAGGTGCACATGAAGTATCTCGGCCTAACACTGGATCCCCGATGGAGCTTCGACAAATATTTCGAGCATTTCGCTCCTCGGTTTTGTACCACGGCAGCTGCACTTGGACGCCTACTCCCCAATATCGGGGGGCCAGGCACGTCTTGTCGCCGATCATACCACGGGATCATAAGATCGATGGCCCTGTACGGAGCTCCAGTATCGTCGCAATGCCGAGGCGCCTCGTGCGCGTGCCCTCTTACGCAAACCTCAAAGGGTGATCGCGACCCGGGCTATACGCGCATATCGTACGGTAAGCCACGGGGCTGCCTGCGTATTGGCGGGCACCCCTCCTTGGCAAATCGATGCACTTGTACATGCGGCGGTGCATCGGCATAGAGCCGAAGCCAGATTAAGGGGTGAGCGGCCTGATCTCGAGGAGATCGAGCATGTCCGCTCACAGGCCCGAAGGGATGCTTTTCGCCAATGGAGCGAGGCACTGTCCAACCCAAGTGCTGGTCATTGGGCGATCGAGGCGATCCGTCCGGTGTTTGAGGAGTGGGTGAGTCGCTAAGGTGGCTGCCTCACCTACCGCTTGGTGCAGGTTTTGACCGGATATGGATGTTTCGGTCATTACCTGCACCGTGTCGCACGTCGTGAGGAGACACCGATGTGTCACCACTGCGGCGCCCCTGACGATACAGCCGAGCACACGATAGCTGTATGCTCGGCTTGTCAAAACGACCATCACGAACTAAACGTGGCGCTCGACGGGATAGTACTTGCGCTGCTAAATATAGTATAATACAAGCTATGGTTGGCAGTGCAGAGGCATGGGAAGCGGTCTCATTTTTCGCCGAGACTATAATGAAGGCAAAGGAAGCTGCGGAGAGGGAGCGGGAAGAGGATGCTCTGGCCGTTATCATCCGGCGTAGACGGGTGGGCAGGAGAAGGCGGGCGGTTGGGACCGCTGGTCTTGTACAGCCCTAAGAGTGACCTGCACACGTCGGGTGGCGCTGACGTGGGCATTGCACAGGCCACCTCGTCTGGGGATTATCTGAGCATACCCAAATAATCCTCCATCGGCGCGGTACTCCATTAAGGCCGGGCAGCCCAGAGGTGTTTTGGTGAATTTAACAGGTCCCAAAACACTTCCACTAGGGCAGAAAGGTAGCCGGGGAGTTTTAGTGGGTATTCCCAGTACCACCACGATCAGGTGCTGGGCGACCCCCACACAAGTCCATTGCTAGCCAGCAGTGGGTAGTCGCGGATATCTCCTCGTACAAAAAAAAAAACAGTGTGAGGGTGAACACCCTGTCTATGGCGAGCGGTGCGATGATAGAAGGTAGCCGTGGGCATTATGTCAAACAATGCCTCAGAGCACAGACCGTTGTACAGGCGATAGAACACACATAAGGAGGCGAAGTCACTCCTATCGTGAAGGAGCTCAACACCGCCGCGACGAAGACCACGGTGCCAGACCCGGTCAAAGGCCTTAGAGATATCGAGACTCACTGCTAGAGCCTCTCCCTTAATCTTACTATGATTCCGAGGGCCGGTTTATTTTTACCATGATCCAATTTGGTGGTAAGGTTTGTTCGGCGAGAGAAACAACTGCAATTCAATATTTAGTCCAATGAAGTTTTGTTCTCATGTCAACATACATACATACATATTGTCACGCCTTTATCCCCGAAGGAGTAGGCAGAGGCATATTAAACGCCCACTTTCACCGTATGCATTTTTGTCCCACGTAACAGGTGGTGAGCCCATTGCCGTCCATTGAAATGGACAGGCGCAGGCTGTCTCATGTCAAACGCAAATTAAAAACAGTTACTATAATTTTATGATAGTTAATTAGAAACCCGCCTAAATATCAAGTTGGTATAGCAGGTGCAGCTCAATTTTCATGCATACATTTTAATTATTATTGTTGACTTGATTCTATTAAATGTTTTATAATTCTTATTTATTAAATGAAATTTAGACTTTAGTAAAATTTATTTTAGTGTTTTATTTTGCGAAAGAACTGTGCATGGATCGCGAAGCCTGGCCTGTCCTCTCTGTCGTTAGGGATACAGCGTGAAGATAAGTAGTTTAGTTAATTTTATGATAATCATAGTATTAGACTGTTTACACTGTTGATTGATGGAGTCCTCAATACTTCAGTTACGGTGACACTGCTAGAACATCTTAGCAATGAGTTTTGTTGTGTAGTCCATATAGAGTTAGGATGCACGAGTACCTTCTTGATATCGGCGTACTTCAAGTATAGTCATGACATCAGCGTCCATATAGCGAACTTAGATGGTGTGATGCGGCGTCTCCCCAGGGGTCCTGTAATCATTGGGGTTGACAGTAACGCACACTCTCCTATGTGGTACTGCGAGACACGGGCAGCAGATGAGTACAGGAGACACCTCATGGAGAGTTTCATTCTCTCGAGGGACCTCCTTGTGCACAACGCTCCGGGCGAGCCACCTACTTTTAGTGGCCCCATGGGAACTTCAAATATTGATCTGACGCTGTCTACGAGAGGTATTCGCGTGCAAGGGTGGACTGTTCACGAGGGCACTAGTCTCAGCGACCATCAGCTGATCACGTATGTGGTGCACGGGGGAGGTAGTGATGGAGTACGTGGTGCGGATGTAGTGACTGTGGAAAGATTTCGAACCAAAGGCGTAAATTGGACTTCATTCTGCTCTGCGTTGCAGGCCAGAATGGGTAGGCTACATCCACGTTTGTCTGCGTTGGAATACAGTAAGCGCTACTCCGACACTCTACTCCAAACGGCTAGGGAACACTTGGGTAAATGTACTAGGAAGGATACTGGGAAATATGAATGGTGGACCCCATTGTTGGATGATTATCGTCGTAGACTGAACAAAGTCCGTAGAGACTGGCAACGGTCAAGAAGAGACAACAGCCCTGCCCAGACAGAACTTCATGCTGTCTTAAGAGCCCTTCGGGGAGAGTACAAGGCTGCTATGAGGACGGCAGAGCTTGAGTTCTTCCGAAAATTGGCGGAGTCAGGAAATGATGACCCCTGGGGTCTTGCGTATCGCGAGGCCAGTGGTCGCCTGCGGCCCCCTCCGAATGTACTCTACGGTACTAAGTTAGTCGACGGCCACACAGAGTCTGCTGAGGCCACCATGGATAGGTTACTTTCTTCGCTTTTTTCTGATGACACTGGTGATACTGACACCCCCTACCATTGAGAGGTTCGTATTGCAGCTGCATTTTCTCCTTCTGGTGAAGACATGGAAGCCGCCGGCGAGGAAGTAGTGGGGCGTATAGTGCGCTCTCTACCCAGGACGGCTCCGGGCATGGATGGACTGACTGCGGATATCATCAAATGGGCCTGGAAGGCCACTTCAGCAGAAATGATGACCATGTACGAGAAGTGTGTTGCGGATGGAGTCTTTCCCCATCACTGGAAGGTAGGCCTACTCATCGTGCTGCCCAAGGGAAATGGGAAGCCTCTTAGCGATCCCAAAGCTTATAGACCGATTACACTGTTGCCCATTTTGGGCAAGGTTCTTGAACGCGTAATAGTTGCTTCTGCCCCCTGTCTGTATGGTAACATATCGGATTCCCAGTATGGGTTTACTCGTGGTCGTTCAACAGTCACGGCTTTAGGCCGTTTGAACGCAATTGCCGAAAATTCATCTTCTCCGTATATACAGCTTATCTTTTTGGACATCTCTGGTGCTTTCGATAACGCGTGGTTGCCTATGATTCTTCTTAAGCTCAAGCAGGGTGGCGCTTCACCGAACCTGCATAAGATCATAGTTAGTTATTTTACGAATCGTCGGGTCGGTTTCATCGCCGGCACTCGGACATCTTGGAAGTCGAACACTATGGGATGCCCACAGGGATCTGTGTTGGGCCCGACACTCTAGAACCTCCTCCTCAATGACCTCCTGTTGCTGCCTGCACCCGAAGGAGTGCACCTGATTGCGTATGCCGACGATGTGACAATCGTAATTGAGGCGTCATCACGCGCGGAGATTGAACGGAACGCGGACGCCACGTTGAGGGCGATATCTGGGTGGGGTACCCGAAATCGACTGGGTTTCTCGCCGGGCAAGTCCTTGACGATGACGTATAAGGGGAAATTCAAGCGAGCGCCGACTATCAAATTGGATGGCGTCTCGGTTGCGAGTGTGTCACAGGCAAGAGTGCTCGGTGTTACTCTGGAAGAGGCTAGATCCTATAGCCCGCATGCGGATTTTATTGGTGAAAAGGCTTCAAATTGTTTTAGGAAAGTCTCGAGGGTGTCTGCCACTAGGTGGGGGATAAGATACCCGGCGCTTGGAGTCCTGTATTCAGGGACCTATGTCGCTACCTTGACGTACGCTGCGGCTATATGGTATCGACACTCGTCTAACTTTGTGGTCAAACGTATTCTGTTAAGAACTCAGCGACCAGCATTAATCTTGCTCACGAAGGCCTACAGATCGTGCAGTACCGCGGCGTTGCCTGTGCTTGCGGGGGTGTTGCCTGCTGATTTGGAGGTCTCTCGTGCTGGACGATTTGCGGATGAGGGAATCCAACGGGGTACCAAGGGACCTGAAGCAGCTTAGGACTCGCATAAGGGGTGAGATCGTTTCCCTTTGGCAAGAGCGGTGGGAGGCCAGCACTGACGGTCGTGATCTCTACAGCTTCTTCCCAGATGTTGTTGTGAGGCGACAGTATCGTTGGATCGAACCGGACTTCGTTGTCTCCCAGTTACTGACCGGGCATGGCTGCTTCAGGCAGCGCCTACACAAGCTAGGCCTTTGCGAAACTGCAGTTTGCCCCTGTGGGGATGGAGAAGAGGAAAGCCGTGATCACGCACTCTGGGAATGTTGCTTGTACGACGATGACAGGAAAGCTATGTTGGATGCCATCTACAATCTCAGCAAGGACCTTGTGCGCAGCAGAGAAGCATTCGCAGAATTTCGCAAGTTTGCACATTCTTGGCACACAATTCGGCGCGTTTATGAAGATTGATGATTTGAAGAATTCAGTTCAGCAGGACGCGCAGTACCGTGTATTGTTCGTCAGCCCCAGAAGGGGAAAGATTCGGTCAGTACGCCGTGAGGCAGGAATGACCATGGGTGGTGGAGGGAAATGTTGATTGATGGCACTTGGTGGAACTTGCTACACATCTTGAACTAAAACACTTGTACGGGTCCACTTATTTAAATAAGTGGAACAGTACAAGTGTTTTTGTTCAAGTTACATCGTATTAGAGTTAGGTAGTCACAGTTGATAAAGGAACACGTGGAAAGGATGGATAAAAAAGACTGACGAAGCAGATTTATGTGGCGAGAGTGGATGGGCAAAATGGTAAAAATCGACCTCGGCGTACTTTATTTTATTTTATTTATTTTATTATTTTTGGGGAGATTAAGGCTAATTTTACAGTACATTTACAAATTTGAATAATTACCTGCCAATTACAAGCTTCCACATGTGGGCAAAAAACAAAGTAGTACATGTTTGATAACTATATAAAATAAAGAAACTCAGATTTAAACTATAATGAGGCAACTAAAGCAGCAAGTCTGTATTAATATACAATAATCTTTAAATTTTTGTAGTGCTATAGTTAAATAAGTCAATTTGTATGTCAATCATATAGAAGACTTTTTTGGAATAAGTTTAGCTCAAGAGTACCTTCCTAACCTTCACCGACGAGCTGCCGTGGTCGGTTAAGGATAGGATAGCTCGTCGAGCGTATATGAAAACACTTATGGAAGTATAGGAAGCAAAAGTTGTACGTCAGGATCGTAGCAAGTAGAAAGTCACTTTCTCTGCCTATCCCTATCGTAGAAATGCGAGATGATATGTACCTACATAGGTAAACAATACAACATAAGCAAAAAATATCAACTGTACATACATATGTATCTACGTACGGTTAATATTTTGTAATTTGTTAAAAAAAGGATCTATTTTTGGCACTAAGTTAAGTGATTAATAAGAACTGTACCTATAGGTACGTAATGTAGGTAGGTGTCTACGATTCATTATTCCACCTAAGAGAAAAAAAAATACTTTTATTACAAACCTAGGTACTAGGTAAGTACTCAAATAATCTTTTTATTCGACGCAAAAAGAACAATTGCGTGCTAAAAATAAACCAGAACAATAGGTAAACTACAGTTTCATCAGCTAGCTATCTAAACCTGCCTGTCTTGGAAAGGTTTTCATTTCCGCTATAGTAATTATTATAATGGACATTTTTTCTATTGAATGACTCAAGCATAGTTGACCGAAAACAAGTATCACAATTACTAATTTAAAATCTAATATGATAATTATTTGCATCTCAAGTTCGGTTACCGGTGGTAAGGTGGTGGAAAATGGTGGTTAACAAATTTTGCTTTACAAAAATAATTGGAAAACAATGCTGTGGTTGTTGTACGCAAGTAGTGACATCTAGTAGCATTTGATATAGAATAGAGTAATTTACGTCTGACTTTGAAAAGCGACATCTATTCGTTTATTTTAACATTCATGTCTATAACGATGTTACAAATAGACGCTAGATGGCATTAACCATTAATACGGCAACAAAGGGCTAATCGAAAACCTACTAATTGTGCAAATTTTTTATACATAAATATTACTTTTTAAATAAAACATTTTATGTTTATTTTTGATACCATTAAGTCGAATGATGTTATTAGTGAACGCAGCTATAACCTTCATTGCAGAAATGTCGAAATGTCAAAATTGTATTGCTAGCTGTAAAGAATTTACCCGTTTAGTTAGTAATACTTAAAATAAATTTTCCCAGCATGGATAACGTCAACCTAAAATTTATTTCTTGTGGTCCACAGCAATAATTCCAAAATCTATCCTGGGATGTTTGATATTTAAGTAGGAATGTGATGATGGCTACTAAATGTTAGTTGGGACCCATGTTTAGCACTATTCGGTGAATGGGCCTAGCTGCCAAAGGGTACCGTGATGCTAACGCAGCAGCTTGTTATTGAGGTAGTTCATAATTATGTAGAATTTCGATCGTGATGTGCCGAAGATTAAATGACATACCAAACAATGTCCTATATAGTGTGTAATTTATGTTGACACGCCAAGGCCAACCAAGGTGCTTTTGCTACTTACGTATTAGAGAAATTTCTAATTAAGAAAAAGAAACAGAAAACAAGTCATCAGACCGCATTCACAAATTACCATACTTTGTTATTTGCGATAAAGTAATTGTCTTTATGCTGAATATGCCAGCAACTCATAATTATTGTACAGAAAAATACCTAAATGCTGCGATGACTGCTCTTTCAGATACTTTCATTGCCGGCTTAAATAGTTTTATATTTATTTATGTGGATGTACTGAATAACCGTGTTGTTTTCTTTACTTTTACCTTCTTCAATCAGGGTACATTAATTCTTTTCTATGACAACCCTAAATTTAGTACCGTATGAAACACTACGCGACGTTGAAACTGTTTTACATCCGCGCTAATAAAACTTGTTGAAAATGCATACATCAAAATGGTAGAATCGTTACAAATGTTTTTATTTCTATTTAAATCTAAATACAGACGAAAATATTCATGGTTCTCGCCATTCTCGTGTTCAGTGCTCATAGTGTTATTGTTCTGTGATGGTGTTCTGTCTAAGTGTAGTGATCATGATTGTGTAAATGGTGTGTGTAAAAATGATATTTGCGTGTGTTACGAGGGTTGGCAGGGTTCAGAGTGTCAGTACTGCGGTGGGAAAGTCAAGTAAGTCTGCTTTGTAGGTCCAAGATCTTTCAAACACGTTTTGATTTGTTTAGTTCAGTGACCTCTTTCTGAGGCGCGCCTACCTACAATTTTGTAGAATTTCCAAGAGAAAGCCCGCGAGGATTATCCAATTATACACTTTGGCTTCTTTCTTCCATCCTGAGTGTGGCCCTGAAAGTTAATAAATACTTATTTCTAGACTGAAATTTGTTGTTATTGTACAACATATTAATGTAATTGGTTCAATAAATTAGGCGATCCGTTTATCAAGCTTTGAATGTGTAGGGGCAAATGCTTTCATTATTGAAGATTTGGCTCATGTTATGTGTTTAATTCTCTCGTATTGTCAATATGATGTTAGAATTAATGTGCCATTTTTATTTGGACAGCCAAGTACCTACCTTAAACAGCTGATTGCATGGCAGTTATATAGTTGGTTTGTATGTGTTAAATTCTGATGAAAAGCTTCTAAATTTGTCTGTCTTTTAGAGCATTTTAAATAACTAATGTAGGCTCTAAAACCATATCTTAATAGAAAAAACATGACATTCTTTTTAGCTTGACTATAAAAAAACTTTGAAATATGTATATTAGATACTTCTTTTATTTTTTATTTCTTCTAGATATTTATTATAAAACTTTTATTTACAAAGTTATTATTCAAGTATTATATCTCTGTGTCTCCTTAAAATAGGAATGGGGAGTGACCAAAAGAACTGCCAATTGACCATAAAGTTTGCTAAGTACCTAGCTTCTATGATCCTCTTCTAAAGTAAATTACAAAAGAAAGATCAACTGTAAGGTTGATAAAACATTTCTATATAACACATTCAGTAACAATCAATATCTAAACAAATATTAACAATAAAATCTACATGTTCAAGGTATTTTAACATTATGTAGGTATGCTTACAGATTATTGCTATTACATGGAAATAAACAAGATATCTTGAGGATGCTGGCACTACTGAGCGAAAAATAACCACATAATTACTTACTTAAACATACATACATATTAACATCAATGAAAATAATGTAAGAGTAAACTAAAATACAACATAAAAATGTCACATACCCATATTCTTCACTAAGAAGCAAATAACTTTGTAGACAATAAGCTAAAGTAAATAATTAAAATTGATTCTCTTTGCGTAATCCTGTCCATCAAATAAAACAAGGGATTGAAAGCATAGATAAAAAAATTCTAATGAAATGTGTTTTGTGTGAGGAAACAGGAGTGTTTAGAAACAGTAAAGCATCTCACCAAAAATAATTTATCATACAAAATTTTTGTAACAAGTTTTTTTTATGTACCACAAAACAAAAAATTGATATTTTCCGGGCCCAAACCAGCCCCATTCGCAAGTGGTACACTTTATGTTGATGTTTGAGGTCCTGGTGAAGAGAAGAAATGCTCATAGCAAAATTCTATACCAACCTATCTTAGTCAGGATGGCACAGCAAGACTAATCATAAACCTGAAATAAAATTAGGATAGGCCATGTCCAGCAGTGGACTGTCATAGACTATTCAAATTGATCAAGATATAACATTGGCTATATTTGAAGTAGGTACGACTACTAATAATTGTAACGCTTCTCTCTGAATCTGTGTTCCCTGAAAAGTAAAAGTGCTGCACCTCTGTTGTTGCAAACATCCATAGGCTATGGTGACCACTTTCCATCAGGTGGGCCGTACGCTTGTCTGCCATCTCAGTGGTATAAAAAAAGAAGTACAGCCTGAATGTTTTTAAATACAGAGTAAACAGGTTTCTTCTAGGTAAACATGCTCCATTCTAGACAACCTCAACATGGTCAAATGCAAGCCCATTTATGTATAGAAAAACATCTGACAGCTTCTATTGAGACCTTTTTTCATTTACGTTGTTGTTGTCTTATGAGAATCTACTCAGCAACATTGTATCCACATCTAGTTATATTTTCCTTGTCTCGTTTAGCAATGTTCAAGTTATTCCTTGTCTGGCTATGTATGTTTTGGGAAATCCAGGGTCGCTGACCCCTATACGAATATACAATAGTATTATTGTGTATCTTATTACATACACAATAATACTATTTTATAGTCATTATTATTATTGTAGAAAACATTATTATTGTGCTCCTATTTGGTACCTAAAGAGGAAAATCAAACTCAATTTTCTTCTGAAATGTGAATTTGTACCTTTGCAATGCACAAAATAGAATTGATCCTGAGTTGAAATATTGAGGGCCGTATTCCAGAATGTTATCAAAACCCAAGAAAAACTTGAGAGTAGTATTTATAAGGCAAAAACTAGCCTCAAGCGTCGATTGAGTATTGAGAAACATTCCGTAATACAGCCCTGAGTACCTACTACTACTGAGTAGAGATACCTATTGAAGCGCTCATGGCCTGCTGACTCAGTATTTGTAACGTTGTAAAACGTCACATTGGAATCTCATTGTTGGTCTTGAGATTTAGAGAGAGGGGTGAGTAGATTGTTGACTCTTTCGCTCCGTCTGTCATTGATTTTAAACAAATTGCGATTTCTGTAAGGCCATATGCCTGCCTTAGTTTCCATGCTATATGGTAGACTTGGAAAGGAAAAAAAAAGAGATAAAAATGTCTTTTGTCTGTGGTGACAGAACAAGCATTCGTCTAGCTACATTGACATCAAAAAAGACGTTGATTGTAAATATATTTTTAAACTTCGCTGAAAAGAAGTAATCTTTTATAAATTGTATATGGAAGTTCACGCCTGTGAATTCTTATAAATGGTTATAACAAAATAACTATGTATTTCGGTAAGAACTTTGGATTTTTGAAACCACTTTTCTAGCCTTGGTGATCTTTAGTATTTTGACGAAAGATTGTTCGTTTGTTTACAGCTTATTACGAAGCTTGGAGCGGCGTTAATGGAATATTTGCCTGCTCTTCAAGATTTATTGGTTTTTCTTTAAAAAAAATGGTAAGTTCTCTTTATGTGTTCAAATCACGAACAAATCTCCAATTGTTTTTCCAAATCTAATGGAACTAATTCTTTTCTTTGCAGCTGAAAAAGCACTTTTAAATTTTAAAATTAGCCAAATTTTTATATTAACTTTATTCTTGGATAAAATTTGCCATGGATGCTGACCATGTGGTTACGGGCTCGTCATTCTCGTGGAGACGGCACCTGTCGCGGTCTGCAGATGTGATTTCGAATCCCGTGGTAATGTAACCACGCCTTCCGCCTTGGTACCTAGTTTGAATTGTTTTTGTGTAGATTAATCTAGTAATGATGCACGATCAATGATCAGGCCCATGTAATGACTCAATGATTAGACTCAACGATTTACGACTCAATGATTTGGCTCATGTTTTGAATCATGTTACGATATACATTTTGACTTATAAGCTGGCATTATGCTGGATCTCACTATTCTAAATTTCACGCCTCAACCCTATGAATAGTTAATCTTTAGCTTACTAAATCACTAGAATAGTTTATGCCAATGGTGATAACGTATACAATGTATATTCAATCAATTGGCCTATAAAAATTTAGAAACTTTCTTCTATAGATGTATTCTATTATTTTTGGTTCCTGCTCTTATGATTAGAAGCTCAATCTCTATCGCCGATATCCGTGTGCATAAAGTTGGTAGGACTTATCCTCCTGGCGCCTGAACCGAGTTATAACTTTTGTTTGTTTGTTAGTTCATGTCTCCATAATAAGACAATTAAAATATTATTATTAATATTCTAATAAACAATCACTACATTAAGCAACTTTAGCTATGGCTGATTACGGATGGGTAACCACTTTGTGGCATTTACATTTACGAGCGTCTCCGTGCTTCGGTAGGCACGTTAAGCCGTTGGTCCCGGTTGCCAGTAACATGGCAACATCAAGTTGAAGGCCTTATGGGCAGGTTAAAAAATTTCCACAGCAGATAGCCACAACCTGAATCTGTTTATTTCAACACGGCAATGGGCTCACCACCTATTACATGGGACTGGAATACACATGGTGAAAAGTGGGCATATAATATGTCTCTGCCACCCCTTCGGGGATAAGGCGTGATAGATAAATAAATAAAATAAAATAAATAGCATTTGGCAATCTCTTAATAAAATTAAGAAAATTTTGGAGAAATATTAGCTTAGTGGTCTCAACAACAGAATTAGCACCATTGTACTGTGATTATCTCTATGACAAGCCTCATGTTTCCTCTAATTAAACCAAAAATAATTTAACCATTCATCTTGTCCTTTTCACATCCATTTCTGCGATCTGAGACAGTCTCATGCCTATTGAGGACTTCCATCTAAGGTGGCTGCTGATTACTCCTTTTGGGATCTTATGAGCCATTGGAAGCCCTGGCTCTGTAATAGCGCATATTTCCGCCTGAAAGACGCTTGCGAATCCGCCTAGCCATATTGATCTGTTGATCTCAGTTCCGTTATTACATTTAATATGCACTCCAGAGCCAGATAGCTTTGTAGATTCCTTTCTGGAGCCGTCAGTGTAGCAGATGACACCCTTACTCTCGTCCACCTGCCAGCTCTCTCTTTGTCTTAAATGTATTCTATATTTTTTGTGAAAAACCCTCTCCTTCTTGATTAGGCTATTCTTGGAGAGAATCATTGACAATTTGTCTTCATATTTCTTATTGATACTGTCATGTCCGCCATCTTCAGGATAAACTTTCCATCTTCTTCTTTTTCTTTCTTCTTTTCGTGTCGCTAACAAACCTAAATTGTTTCGGCCCAATACTTAGCTACAAGAACAGCATTTTCAGTAACATTCATTAGGTCCTCCTGCGTGCAGTTGGAAGGGCATGCAGCACAATACATCAGGTGTTTCATTGTCTAGGGGACAGCCCCACATATGCACTCCAGATTCAAGCCATCTGAGAAGCCCCACCTAAACAGGTTCTCCTTACTTCGTTCGATCTGTGTTCGGAGTCTATTTAAAGACTTCCAGGTTGGCCAGCTCATGTCCAGGCGATAGGCTCTCAGATAATGGGACAAACGGGCTGTGAAGAGCGGCACCCTTTTGCCACAGTCTGCATCTATCCCTTGACCGGTTGTCATCACAGAGAGGAAGCACACATTTCACAAAGTTATTTCGACTTCTCAGTCTTTGTGGTACAGGATCATAGTAAAAAAGAGAGTGCCGCGTGTCTTCCAGCATTCTGGATCTCTCGGAAGAGTCTGACACCGCTCTGCGAACCCCCGGAGTCAAGAAACCAGCTAGCGGATACAACATTTTTATCGGGGTTGACTTGAGGCATCCAGTAATGATCCGGCAAGTTTCATTTAATGCTGTATCTACCATCCCGGTATGAGCAGGCTCCAGGACACGCAAATTCTTTCGCTGAAAAGGAGTGCGCGAGGCCCGTGGTACGCAATACATCTGGTGAAGCTCCCCATTTCGTGGAAACGAGACGGCGCAAGAGGCCATTTCTAGCATGTACCTTCCGCTTTACGTTTTTCTACTTTAAAATTCAATTGTAACGGTTGATTTGTATGAAGAATCGTTAGTAGTTGTTTGTTGTGAACGAATTTTCGTTTATAGTTATTTATTAAAACCTCTACGAGCATCTTCGAGTCATTTTTGACGTTTGTAGTAGTCGTCCAAATTCGCAACTGGAGTAATTCAGTCAAGATCGCTCGAAAACGAGTTTTACTCAACTTTTTCCATTTCCATTTCATCTTCTCAACCGAAGTTGTTCAGTCGAGATCCTTCTAAAACAAGTTTTACTCAACTTAATCGATTCTAATGAATTTCTCTTCTAACAGACTCAAAAGTTCTTCCACTACAAACCTCAAATCAGGTAAAAGGTTTAATAACTAGTAACTATTGTCAAAAAAAAACTATATTTTTTTAAAATAAATAACTACAAACGAAAATTCGTTCACTACAAGCAACTACTAACGATTCTTCATACAAATCAACCATTAGAATTGAATTTTTATAAATCCGGGGGTTGGCTATTTTTGGTTGATCCACAATATTTTTTCGGTTCAACTAAAAACAAAAAATTTTTTACTATAATCAACTACATACCAAGCTTTTCAAGAATACGCAAAAAAAATAGATTTTAGCAAGTAGGGTGCCAGGTTCACACGGGTTTTCGCAGTGCCTTCTGAATGTTAGCGATCGAGAGTGACGCCTAAGTACCTCAGGAAGGAGTTGTGTGCGATGAAAGCTCCTCGCCATTGAATGTTGAGCTGACGTGACGTCTCTCTGTTGCGGAGATGAAAAACGCAAGTTTCAGTTTTGCACGGATTCGGCCTTAAGGAATTCGCATCGTAGCACTCTCCCAGACTTTGCAGGGCACCCGATAGGTTCAGTTCAACCTGTTCGAAAGTAGAAGTTTGGGAGGTCAACGCGAGGTCGTCTGCTTAGAGGAAGCGGGACATATAGGAAGCCAACGGTTGATCGTTGTTGTACACATTGAAAAGACTGGGCGCCAAGACACTGCCTTAAGGCAGACCATTCTTCTGTCCCCTTCAACGACCTTTTTCGGAAAGAAAATAAAGTGGACCTGAAATCGACGGTTTTGCAGAAGTTCGCGGAGAACGTTGACAAACTTGATGTCATTAGTTTTGGTCTCTACATTCCACAATAACCGTTTAAAATTGACCGTGTCGAACCGTCTTCGATGTGTTATGTAAGTTTAAGGGTCTGGTTGCTACAAGATTTAACGGGACTAAATCCGGCTTGTTCGGGAATCAGCATCACGTCGATCAGTGGGCCAACAGCATCCTTTCAAATAATTTATATGTATGGCACATTAATGAAATAGGCCGGAAATTTCTAGGATCATCTGTTGATTTACCCGGTTTAGGGATCGCGATGATTTTCGAAAAATTGACACAATGAACACAAAATTGACGCATGTTCCAGGCTGTAGTTGAACATGTGAAGCAACCAGGACACCGCAACAGGGCCAAGATGATTAATTTGCTCCACCGAGATATCGTCGACTCCTTAGACCTTGAGTTATAAGGCCTTTTATGGCAGAACAGATATCAGTCAGGGTGAAGGATCGACTGACATCGTTGCAGGTGTCGATGGAACCTTTTGGTTTTAGGGCTCTGGTTAGGCGGTGAGGTGACTTCACATCGTTGCAGGTGTTGATGGAGCCTTTTGGTTTTAGGGCTCTGCTTAGGCGGTGAGCTGACTTCCTATTCAGAAATATTTGGTGGGCAATCTAATTCGCCGTGACCCTGTTGGGCTGTTGGGCATTGTGGGCTGAGGGGGCTCGCTGGCGAGTTTACGAATTGTTGCCTTCTTACTGTTGTCTATCAATACTGGGTCATATCAATATTGGAGACGGTGTTAACCCACTTCTCCCTTCGCTTTTCTCCAATATTAGTCAACAGCTCCTCGCCCACCAGAGTGGTCTGCTCTGAGAAAGGGTCTAAGTTGTACAGCGACTCGTATTTTTCTGAGTCTGGTGACAGCCCTGGGATGTAAGAGGTCCTGCAACCTCGCGGAATACATCGTCGTGAGACGGTCGACACGGTTTCGATAAACCGGTCGTAGTTTTCCGGGGAAGGTGACACACCAAGGACGTTACCATCGACATACTGCGCAAACAGTTCCCAGTTGGCAAAGTTAAACCGCCTTCTGAATGGGACATAGGTGGGACGGACAATTGATTGTAACGTGCACAAAAGGGGCCTGTGCTGAGTACGAGGTGTGGGTGGACATAATTACACTTTTAAAGGCATGAGAGCTAATGGAAGATGTGGTAAAGATCAGGTCAGGGTTGTAACCTCTCCTCCATCGGCCACTGTGGAAAGAGGCCAGTAGTTTGGGATCATGGACTAGACTCAGATCATTAGCTTCCGCCCACTCTTCCACTGCATGTCCACTTGGATCCGTATCACTGTAGCCCCAGTTGGCGCCTAGACTGTTAAAGTCTCCCACCACCACCCTCACCGGCCAGTTCCCAAAATTCTCCGAAGGATCAAAATGGAAAAGTGCCCCAGGTGGCTTGTAAACTGAAGTCACTGTGCAGTTCTGGGTTTTGACTGTAATGAACTCGATGCCATTATAAGACGAACATGAGGTAGAAACGATGCTTGCTTACGCCGGTAGCAGCAAACACTGCGTTACCGTGCTTCGGGTGTTGGATCTCGGCGATAAGCTTGAGTCCAGCTATTTGTGGGCGGCTCTGTGATGCATCTCGGTGGATCTCTTGAACGCAAAGGATATTGCAGTTTGTGTTACGGCAGAGATCCGAGAGTATTCCCGTTTTCACTAAACCTAGGAGTCATCTAAAATGGATGCTTAGCTTTTTTAAAGTTGCTTATAGCAAATTTGCGTTTTACCAACCTCAAGACGATGCGTAACATTGGTAAGCGTCATCCTAACCTAAGACACCAATTCGCTTGCACTTAATGGCTAGGCTAGCGCCCAAACATAATTATTAGATTTTTCTGTGCGCCCAAATTGACAGCTGCAAGTGTGCGGGTAATGTTCTGTGGCTGCAGGATTGATTTGGACAAGTTACAAAACTGTTTTTGTGTACATAACGGGGTTTTTTTCTAATTCGGTACAGTGATAAATATTTACCATGAGTTTTCAAGAACTAATAGACTATAGACTTATTATTATTATTATATACTTATTATTATAAAATTAAAGTACTGACGACCGGCGCCGGCGCGGCATTCGCTATAAGCTATTAGAAATATGCATAGTTTAGAATATAATATAATATTAAATAAAATTATGATTGTTGACAATATCATGGCGTACGAAACAAGGAGATTGTCCTTTTTTTTTATCCGACCGAGGTACGAAAACTATCATGAAATGTCTCAACTGTCAAACGTCAAGGTCAAAACACTTCTCCTCCTTACTTACCTATTCTTCCCCTGAATTGTTTAAACTTTTAATTTCCTTCATTCAGTGTAACTCCATCAGACTCTGATCCTTCTTCTCCTTATTTTTAAAATTATTATTATTTATATTATTCGTATTTATTTTTGTTTATATTAGTGGTTTTTTTTCTTATTGTGTTTATTCAAGAATTTTTCACATATTGACCAAAACCAAAATTGCTAAATTGTTATACCTATAATTTCCCATTTACAAATAATTTCCATCGCATGTCTGTTTTTGGCTGAATCGTTGAGTTCGTTCGACGAGTGCCATACCCAAAAAATTGAATTGAAGCTTACAACTGAACCAACAAAATTCTTGTTTATGAATCAAAAATCATAAGCAACTATACGCTAAGAAGTCGCCTTGTGCGAATTGGTTGGTGAAACGCAAGAACGTGCTTGGGAGTATCTAAGCCCTAGTATTTTCCTAGTTAAGCTTTGACTTAAGCAATGTTAGTGAAAACGGGCATATATCTGATTTGTTTTGGGAGAACCCTTCGATTTTTATCGAAATTACACACAGAGCCTGCTTTGTTAGCGGACAGTTGTTTGGGGTTCTTCATCGCGCTTGTTTTCATCAGGGAAGCCAGCCTCTGTACCTTGTCCAAATCCTTCTTGTTACCTGCCTTGTGCCACTATATCAAGGCACCATGCACTGCCATGCAGTATTCTGGGTAGGATAATAGCTTTGTATATCCAGATTGCTGTTGCAGGTTTTAATCCCCAGGTTCTACCTATTGCACTTTTGCACTGCATCAGAGGCATTTTGGTTTTTGAGCATTTTTTCTTTAGGTGTGTCTTGAAAGTCAATTTGCTGTCCAGTATTACTTGATTTTCTTAACCACTTCCAGGGCGAGGTTGTTTAGTCTCACTGGTTCAGAATTGCCTTTCTTGCTTTTATTCCTACAAACTTGGAGGTCCAACAGGTATATAGCCCACCCCAGCTTTCGAGTTTTGCCTTATCCCATTGACTTCTATATACAGTCAAATAAAATTGAATTGTCTATTTGTGATTCCAACAGTAAAGCATATGTGGTACCTGTATAAAAATCTATTAATATCATTTTTCAATCATCAAATAATATCAAGTAAAGCCTAGGGCGTACCCTAGGCTTCACTTATGAACCTTCCTCTTGCATCCATCCATTGATAAAAATTGTTTGGTAGTTTTTGAGTTTATCTCGTCTAGACAGTTGCTTTGGGTGATTTTGTTTTATTAGAGGTTAATTATTTAAGCATTACATAAAGGCCATTGTTTTATAGCCAGATATTATCAATTTTCAGTAATGAACATTAACATGACACACAAGTTATTTGAATTACAATAGGTACATATGTCACAGCAGCTGGTAGTACAAAATGAGTGTCATTGCCTCAGATTTACATATATAACAAAAACATTCGCTTTATGGACTGACACGGTCACTACCCATGTAATGAAAACATAAAAGGGTTCTGAAAAATTCACATGTGATTTATACCTATGAACTCGTACATAGCAACGACTCAGCCGGGTTGGAAATCAGGCGGCAGTCGCTCCCAATAATGTAGAAAACCAAAAGCCAAACGATAGCTGTTCCTAGGCAACGCCGCAGGCGTCCTTACGGGGTAAGAGGTCAGGCGGCAGTCGCTCCCTATAATGAAGAAAACCAAAAGCCAAACGATTACTGGTCCTAGGCAACGACTCAGCCGCCCTTACGGGGTTAGAGGCCAGGCGGCAGTCTCTCCCAATAATGTAGAACCCATTAAAACCTTACGGCCCCCTATTTTCTTATGGTGTAAAAACTCCCCACTGATAACATACGGGACTCGAACCGATTAAAACCACACGGTCCCTACCTATCTGTCTATCACCGGGCACCGCGGGAGGATGTCTACTTTCCTCTTCCTTGCCACTGTTTTTCGTTTTACATACAACTGTTATGTCTAAGAATCTACCAGTTTTAGGGTTCCGAACCATAAAAGGTAAAAAAGGGAACCCTTGTAAGATCACTTTCTTGTTCGTCTGTCCATCTGGCTGTCCGTGTGTCACCATTGATTTTCTTAGTAACGGTTGCACCTGATTGAAAGTTGAAATTCATACCAGATACTGAGGTCTATAGGACTATAGTTCCTATTAGGTGTATTAAAATCAAAGTCCTAAGTCAACACGATAAAAAGACATGGGCACAACAGAGATGAGGTATATTTTCTTTTCTTCTAAAATGCGATCAAATCTCCATTTACTCACTACTGTAATGGCATCATTTTAGTTGTTTTAAATAAATAACACTTGTAATTATACCACATTATTTACTTATTCACCTGACCTGTTTCGCCTTACTGCATTTTCAAAGGCGAAACAGGTCAGGTGAAGAAGTAAATAATGTGGAATAGTACAAGTGTTTTTTATTTAAAATGTGTAGCAAATTCCACCAAGTACCATCAATCTACAGTATAAATAAATTCATATTAGTTGTATTTTTGTTATATTCTCACCTCTGACGAGTATGTTTTTTTGGTTCCAGTTTAGTCTCCTCATCGGGCTTCATAACCGATGGTCCGGGGAACTACAGCGTCAGCACCCAATGTTCATGGCTGCTGACGCCGCCGCGGCTGGGGCCTTCGCCGCCCCCATTGCGTGTGAGGCTGGAGAGCTTTTCGACTGAGTGTGGTTGGGATCATCTCTATGTGTACGATGGTGACAGTGTCAGGGCAGAGAAACTTCTTGCTGTATTTAGGTAAGCGCATTTTCAATTTGGGTGTAACAGGCCCGACCAAGATTTGTGGGGCCTAGTTGACGCACGCGGCTCCGCACACTTGGTTTAGTTTTCCCGTTTCCCACAGGAACTTGTTCCCGGGATAAAAAACTAGCCTATGTGTTATTCTAATGTGTAAGCTATATTATTGCAGATTCATCAAAATCCATTCGGATGATTTTGCGTGTATGAGTAACAAACATCCATTAATACAAATTTTCGCGTTTATAGTATTAGTAGGATGTTTGTTACTCAATTACGCTCTAACCTCTGAATCGATTTGGCAGAAATTTCATTACCAGATAACTGGCACTCTGGGTGAACATATGGGCTTTTATTACGGTAAATTCATATGGGGAACGTGTCCTCTAGTACCTAATAAAGTACTTAAAATGGACAATCCTGTACAAAATGATCCTAGCAAATGTAAAAATCAAATACGATTTGATATCATAGTCAAATAGATAAAAATTGATCAGCTTGATCATCTCAGCTGTAACTCTGTCTTTTCCCGCAGCCTTACCACATTTCATACTTCTTATCGCTTGTTATTTTATTTTTCATATTAATGACTTCAATGACATCGGGATCCGGAGCATCGAAGTGAGCTCCACTTCCCGATGTGGCATCTCTGTATTTTCTTGCATACATCTTTCCATAATATTCACTCCATCTCTGCAGGACGTCAGTTTGGTCTGTTAGGACGTCATTGTTAACACTGAGCACTTTATTCATACTACAGATTGTCTAGCAATTCCGAGTCTTGCCTACCTCTTTCCAGAAGAGCTTGGCATTATCCCGGATATTGGACGACAACCTTTCATCCGCTTTCATTCTACACCTTTCAAGAGCTTCTTCTATCAGTGCCTTTGTGTTAACTTTTTGCAGCTTGTATCTCTCTTTCATATTAAAATCATTCCGTGAGGCTAAGTAGTCTAACCATGCTTTCCTCTTCATTCGAACTGCTTATTTCTCATTCTCATTCCACCATGCATCACGCTTATTACTACTGCCTCTTTTCGTTTCTCCACACACTTCCACAACGGCATTTACCATACTATCCCTAAGGTTCTGCCATACACTTTCCACATTCTCACTACTAACATTGACGTCGCCAAGATTTTCGACTACCCTTTCTTTATATTTATCCCTAATGGATGCATCCTGCCGCTTCCAGCTTTTGATACTATAGGTCGGCTCAGGTTCAGGACACTCGGTATGATGCCGCCAACCCGCGAACAGACCCCTAATCCTAGTTATGACTAGGTAGTGGTCTGATCCCAGCTCAGCGCTTCGATAAACCCTTGTGTCCATCACCTGTTTACAGAGCCGCCTATCCATTAGGAAGAGATCTATCATGCTTCCCTTTGACTTACATCTTCTCGTATACATATGAATTTGTTTGTGGTTGAACATTGTGTTCGCCACAAACAAATCCTTTTCCTTACAAAATGCCAGTATCAGCTTGCCAGCGTCGCTCACCCTTTTATCCCCATACTTCCCGAGTACCGACTCAAAACCATCGCAAGCCGTATCCACCCATCCATTCAAGTCTCCACATACTATAAGTCTTTCATTTCCTTCTATCACATTTAGAGCTTCTCTCATACTCTCCCAGAAGTCCTCTAGCTCACACGCGTTCGACGAAGATACTGGCGCGTAAGCAGCTACGGAAAATCTTCGTCAAACCAAGTTTTAAACGAATCCAGAGGATTCTAGGACCTACCAGTTTTTACTCTTACATAACGGAGGCCAATCGCGAGGACAACAAAATCCCAACCCTCCGATTGCCATGCTCACTCTCTGGTACTCCAGACCATAGCGCGAGCACCCCACCCGTGTGCTCCAAACCTTCGCTGCTCTTGCGCTTGGTCTCTGTCAAGCACACTACATCTAACTTTCTCTCATTCATAACATACATCAAACTCATTCATCTTATCTGCCATTCCTCCCCTAACATTCCACGCAGCCACCCTGCACTTCATCCTCCACTTCCCGCCGCGTCGGGCCGCGCGTGTTGGGTTGCTATCCCCTACGCCGTTTTGGCACACACTTTTAGCACCAGCGGGGACGAACTGGTGCGCCTCGCCTCGAGGGCACGCCCTAACATAATTCGACCTTGCGGTGCTCGTGTTGGAGTAGAATTGCAGCCGTAGCTGGCAGGGATGGCGACCTGCACGCTTCTACTCTTCATCCCCTATATATGAACATTTATCGAGTTATCGAGGCTATAGGCTATATCATAACGCTACTACACAGGAGAGCGGAGCAGTAATCATAAATTTCAACAAATCGGACAAATTTTCATACATTTCTGTAAAAGTGACTGGATCAAATGGATGCGACGACGGGGATTCCAAAATATGTCACGGGCGAAGCCGCAGGGCTCAGCTAGTGGTATATAAAGCTGAAGAGTTTGTTTGTTGGTTTGGTTGAACGCGGTAATCTTAGGAACTACTGGTTGGATTTGAAAAACTCTTTTTGTGTTAAATAGCCTATTTATCGAGGAAGGCTTATAGGCTAAGTATCATCACGTTACTACCCTGGAGAGCGAAGCAGTAATCATAAATGTCGACAAATCGGGCAAATTTTGATAGATTATTATAGAATTTATAAGCGACGGGATTAAATAGGTGAGACAAGAGTTAGTCGTATGTCAGTATGTCATGGGCGAAGCCGTGTGGGTCATATAGTATATTATACTCCTATAAACGCATATATAGCTCAGTTTGAGCAGACGGAGTTGACTCAAATTTGGCATTTAAAAAGATAATCATATTTGCTGTACGAGAACCCTGCGATGAGGGTTTTGCAATTCATATCGTCGAAAGGGTAAAATGGGTTATTGGCGGTGGACGCCCCGCCAATAACCCGTTTTACCAATATTTGGCAATAAAATAAAAATATCTTTATTTTGCATAGGCCATATTAACGGCGCTTACAAAATGTCATACACTATTTAAAATATTTAAAGTGACCACCGGTCCGGAACCGGCAAGAAACTTAAGAAGGCTTTTTTTTGATTTCTTATTAACAATTTAATATTATTTCACTTTGCCAGCAGATCATTTCCAGGCGTCCCTGTCCTGCAAATAGTATTTAACAGAGTAATAACCTTTTTCACACAGCTTTTTATTTATAAACTTTTTAAATTTATTGAATGGTAAATTTCTCAGGTCACAGGGAAGCTTGTTGTAAAATCGTATACATTTTTTTTTTAATATTTTATTTTATTATGGTTTACAAAACTGGGTACAATCTTCAATTCTTAAAGCTATTATCCGAGTGAATGACATTAGGCGATTATACCCTACTAAATGTAAACACGGCATGCGACATTAGGTTATGCTATTATGAATTAGGTACTAGGTACTATACAAAAGAAATATAATTAACAAACTGATATTATAAATTATGTTCTACGAGTAGGTATTGTCACAAAAAACGATAATCAAATCTTTTTCACATTGAAAAAGGTGTGAGACAGGGTTGTGTAGCGTCGCCGTTGCTGTTTAACCTATACATGGACAGTTGCCTGAAAGAACTGCAAGAGAGTACGTATGGTATAAAAATGGATGAACTGACCGTCAAGTGCCTCCTATACGCCGATGATCAGGTAATACTAGCATCATCGGCGGAAGAGTTGCAGTTGATGGTTAACATTATGTATGATGCGGTAAAAAACAAAGGAATGAAAGTGAATGTAAATAAGTCGAAAGTAATGGTTTTTGAAAGAGAGGCAAGTATGACGGATTGCTCAATTGTTGTGGAAGGAGAAAGAGTAGAACAAGTAAAAGAGTTTGTATATCTAGGTACAAAATTTGCGAGAGATGGAAAGTATGACTATGACATTGAGCGAAGAGTATTGGCAGGAAATAAAGTGAATGGAGCCATGTACGCCTTTATGAGCAGTCAGAACATTTCGAAGAAGGCACGTTTGGCTGTACATAGAGGTGTGCTGGTCCCCACACTTATGTATGGCAGTGAAAGTTGGGTATGGCAGAAAACGCATAAAAGTAAAATAAATGCAGTGGAAATGAGAAGTCTGCGAAGTATAGCTGGAGTGAAGTTGATGGACAAAGAAAGGAACAGCACGATAAGGGAACATTGCGGTATGACAGAAGATGTAGTGACTAAGATAGAAAAAGGGATGCTTAGATGGTTCGGACACGTGGAGAGGATGGATGAAAGTAGACTGACGAAGCAGATTTATGTGGCGAGAGTGAATGGGCAAACTGGTAGGGGAAACCATAGTCTCTGCCTACCCCGATGGGAAACAGGCGTGATAATATGTATGTATGTATTAAACTCCTTTTTAGTGAGGCCAAAGAATTACCACAGACAAACACGTCGATATCATTCCGAACGTCATTTAAAGCAGCACACATACGGTAAATTGGTGCAAACTGTCCAAGATTGGTTTTCATATTTGGCAAATGGAATGTCTTGCGATTACATAACCTACTTTCAGAGAGAGGAACGCTAAATTTTACACTCTCAAGAACATCGGGTGCGTCTATTGAACCATGAATGAGTTTATACAACATGGTGATATCGGAAATCTTACGACGTTTGCACAGCGAGTCCATTCCATAAAATGAGAGACGCTGATTAGGTATATGATGTTAACTGACGGCAATTATTGTTATTGTATGCTAAGTAATGCAGAAACCATTTTTGGACCCGTTCTATCCTATCAATGTGCACCCGATATCCTGGGCTCCAAATAGTGCTACAGTATTCCAGAATCCCTCGAATAACCGTGTTATAAGTAAGAACTGTGAGACTTGGTTGTTTAAATATTTTCATTTGTAACTAAAAAAAAAACTAACTATCTTCACGCTGTATCCCTGACGGGGTAGTCAGAGAGGACAGAAAAAATTGTCTGTTAATAAATTCTGAGAGCTGAGAAGTATGACCTGTAATATTATCAATGTGAGATCTAAAACTCAGCGTACCATCCAGAATGACGCCCAAGTCTCGAATTAGATCAACTTCTTTTAAAACGGCATTGTTTATAAATTATGTTGTCTGGAGGGGCCGCTTTTTTCGTAAATTTTTTGTGGTAGCATTTATCCAGGTTTAAAATCGTAAAATTAATTTCATACCATCTGTGTATTGCATTAATATCTGACTGAAGTATTAACTGTATCCCTATGGTTAGTAATGGGTCAGTATATTTTCAAATCATCAGCGTATAGTCTAAATTGAGATTGAATAATGTTCTTCGTTAATGTACACAAGAAAGAAAAGTGGCCCAAGATGGGATCCATGAGGAACTCCGGACGGAACTGGAAATGCCTTGGATTTGAATCCACGAATGTGCACCAACTGTGACCGGTTACAAATATATGACTCACACCATCTAATCAACGATCCATGGATTAGCAAGCTTGCATAGAAGACGATCATGATTGACTAAATCAAAAGCTTTTTTGAAGTCAGTGTACACTGAATGAACTTTACCACCCTTATCCATAACATCTACAATGTCACACACATAACCAAGCAAGTTAGTACATGTGGATTTTTTTGGTAAGAAGCCGTGCTGGTTCAGATCAATTGACTCACGCAAATGAGATAAAAGCTTTCTATGGCCTCCAGTACCTTTCCAAAACTCGATAGGATCGAGATAGGACGATATTGGCAAATTTCATCTTGATTAGGTAGGATTAGGAGTAGGATTAGTAATAAAATTAATTTATCCTAAATTGAGGTACTACATATTTAATAAATTAATTTAATAATAATTCTAGTTGTAGTCCTTGTAATTATGTACCAACTTTTTATATGTAAAGTACTGTAAATGTAGTATTGCATGGAATAATAAAAGGCTTTTTTTATTTATTGTCAGAGGTTTACTTTGAAGGAAAGAATCGCCAATCTTATGTAGTCGACTGTGGTGGACTGAAAGATTATTTTTATATATAGGTACCAACTGTGTGGCATAAGCATAAATAATTTAAATTTTCAAGGAGTTTGTTTTGTTATTGTGTCTATACGTCATTGGAGACACTATTATGGACCTCGTTTACATTATAAAGTGATTGGCTTTTGTATTCGGTATACTGAATTTTTAACAGTAGGTATGATAAAAAAAGCGCTCGATGCCCCGTGGACTCAGTGTTCTGTAAACGATCACTGCGTTTTGCAACTTTCGCTATAGCTGGTGGTTGGATGGGTGACCATTTTGTGGCATTTACATGTGCGAGTGTTTCCGTGCTTCGGAAGGCACGTTAAGCCGTTGGTTCCGGTTGCCAATAAAATGGCAGTCGTTAAACCAAGTTGAAGGCCTTATGGGCGGCTTGAAAAGGAGGTCGCCACTGCCTGCGTCGGTCCATTTCAACACGGCAATGGGCTCACCACCTTTTACGTGGAATAAAAACGTAAACGGTGAAATGTGGGCGTTTAATATGCCTCGGCCTACCCCTTCGGGGATTTAGGCGTGACAATATGTATGTATGTATGATAAAAATTCCCCTGCGTTTTCCGTTTGCAGAACTCCTTGATAAAAAAGCGTCGAATGAATGGTCACTGAGTCAGGCATTTAGTGTATAGAATACAAATCATGATTAAATCTGTATACCTAAATAGTTTTATTTAGTAATGTTTTATAAAGTTCAAGGTCTACTGCATTGCTCGTCGCGGCTGTGGGTATCGGGGAATGTAGATAATAAATACAGTGATGTCCTTTTCGGGTTTTCCCCGAACGCCAGTATAATACGTCCAATCCGGGTTTTTTTCGTAAGGTCACTTTCGATATATCACCGTACTCATCACAATCATCAATATCATATCCCTATCCTACTAAACTCTCTCTCTCTTTTGACTGCCTCGGTGGCGCAGTGGTAGTGTATGCGACTGCCGCGACTGAGGTCCAGGGTTCGATTCCCGGGTCGGAAAAATGGCACAGGTTGTGGTGACGACCTGCTGTGGAAATTTTTCAAGCTGCCCATATTATAATATATATAGCCTTCAACTTAGTTTAACGTCTTGTACGCTACTGGCAACCAGGACCAACGGCTTTATGAACCTTTCGAAGCCCGGAAACGCTCATAAATGGATTGCCATTAAGCGGTCACCCATCTGGGACCGGCCTGAGTGAAAGATGCTTAACGCAGAGATCGCTTACAGAACACTGAGTTGGCGCGATTACGGGTAGGTACTTCGTGAATAATGTTATTAAATCTTAAATCGAAGGTAATTTAATGCACCAGCCTAAAATTACCTAACGCTAGGTAGGTTTTTAAAAATTGTACCTTCTCCTTTATATTTTTACACCGTGAATCGTATGTTGCTAGCTTTTCATTAACTTGCCATGATGAATGTTTGTTCGCGTAGAATCGTTTTTTTTATGCACTGCTGCAATATGGGTAGTAAATGAAAGAACTTGCGAAGAATAACCCGAAAAATAAAGTGACGTCACTCGAAATGTAATACGGACTATGCTTTTTATACTTTCCCACAATATGGAAATAAAATCAAAGGACTTGCTATGAATGATTCTTTTATACAAGTATTTAATATAAGTACAACATTGTAATTTAACCGAATGAATAGTACTGAAAAGATTGCATTGCATTTTTTTTTCTAATTTCCAGTGGTGTTCTGGAGAATAGTGAATCAAGTTGGACGAGACAGGTCATAGCACGCTCGGGGAGCGCTCTCCTGCACTTCTTTAGTGATGACGCTTTTATAATGGAGGGGTTCAATGTGACTTACGCGGCCTATTCGTGCCCATCCAATGATCATAGGACTAATTGTTCCAGTAAGTAGCTGTGCTCTGTAATTTTTTTTCCAGTTCTGTATCAATCATCAGTGAAGAATTTCAGCTTGTTTCGGTAAAGTTCTGGTAGCTTAGTTGGCTTAGAGTATTGCTCTGGCTAGGAAAAGGTCACGGGTAGGAGTACCTTCCTGATCCGAGTTCAAAATTTATATCAATAACAAATCTTCACTTTTAGTTATCTTATTAAATTTAAGACTAGCCCTGGGGTTCACCCGGGACTCCGGGCCATAGGCAAATGGAAGGACACCGTGTGGTATTATTCTGTAGGAGTGTGGCATAGCACCCATTAGGATATCCACACGAAAAAGAAATTAACTAATGTGATTGTAAGTGAGATTGATAAATAAATAAGTAAGTAGTGTTTTAGTTACCTTTACCTGTAATTTTAATCCTAGAGATACTCGCAGTTGTCCTTTGAATGTCTGTTTTTTATATTATAAATTTATTAATACATCTTTATTCTGATTTCAGTTAATGCATTGCTCATGAATTCATAATTGTCTTTTTCAGATCACGGTGAATGTGATGATGGAACGTGTAGATGTGAGAGGGACTGGACTGGTGAGGCGTGCGACCAGCCACTTTGTCCAGGTCAGTCAGTCTACTATAATTGTATTTCCAGGTCAAAATCACACGGGATCTATGTTTCACCAGTAAAAACATTCTCCTTGTAGGTAGAGCTAATAGGTTCGATAATATCACACAAATATTGTATCTTTAACAATTTTACTCTTTATGTTGCTTTTATTGTGTAAATACTTAGACACAATATAATTTAGGTACATATTAGTGATATGAATTTCAAATTTATATAAAAAATAGATACGGAGAACGATATTAATGCAAACATTTATTGTTTATATTATGGAATAATATAAAAAATTATGATAATAAGTACTGCGCACGCGTCGTCGCTTAACGAATCGTACCATCCAATTTTTTTGGGTTTCTTATTGAAACGTAAAGTTATTCTAACTTTAATCTAATATACCCAGTATTTTAGTTTATCAATCTCGCCTTATCCCTGAAGGGGTGGTAGAGACTTATTATGCGCCCTCATTTTCACCGTGGACATTCCTGTCCCACGTAATAGGCGGTGAACCCATTGCCGTGTTGAAATAGACAGACAGCAGGTTGTGGTTACCTGCCGTTGAAATTTTTCAAGCTGCCCATTAGGCCTTCAACTTGGCTTAACTACTACCATGTGGGTTCGATTCCCACCCAGGATATAACTTTGTGTGATGAGTAAGATGGTTTATTCTGTGTCGGGGTGTTATTTATGTATAATATGTATGTATTTAGAAATATACATACATACATATTATCACGCCTGTTTCCCATCGGGGTAGGCAGAAACTATGGCTTTCCACTTGCTACGATCCTGACATACGCTTCTTCTACTTTCATGAGTGTTTTCATACACGCTCGCCGGTTAAGGGTACTCTTGACCTGGTCTTTTTCCAAAAGATCATCGATTTGATTGACATACGTGCGCCGAGGTCGACCCCTACCAGTTTGCCCATTCACTCTCGCCACATATATCTGCTTCGTCAGTCTATTTTCATTCATCCTCTCCACGTGTCCGAACCATCTAAGCATCCCTTTTTCTATCGTAGTCACTACACTTTAGAAATATATAAGTATGTTTATCAGTTATCCGTTTACCATACTACAAGCTCTGCTTAGTTTGGAATTAGATGGCGTTGTGTGAGTTCTCACAACGATATTTATTATTATTGTTACGTTCGTAGGGTGGGTACTAATAAGATTTGCACCAATACCACACATTTAAAAGAAACACTTTAATTACTCTAAATAAAAACAGTAACACCACAATTAATAATCGCTACTAAACAAACTAAACACAAACTCTTAGCTTAGATAATCGCACTGTAACAGTATCGCACTATTTAGCTTCGATCACTTCGATTTACTTTGATTCGCACTGTTCGCTTCCTCAAAGGAGACTGTCCCGTAGCCGCGATCTCGGCCCTTTGTATACGCCTAGTAATGTTCTGGAATATTCGGAAGAATTCGCTCTTTACCTACAATCGGGTACATCTCTAGAATGTTCCACACGATACTAATTGCTCCTTCGGTATGTGCCGGAAGGTTCTCGACCTATTGCTGTCCCTTCTGGTGCTACCTCTATCACATCGTTCTAGAATGTTCTTAGTGTAGCTATCTCTTTTTAATAGTGCTATCCCTGTCCAATAGCTCTGGAATGTTCGAAGTGTAGCTCTCTCTTTCTTATACTGCTATCTTTGTCACTCTTTCTTAAAATTCCGCCATTTACTAAAGTGGGCTTCAAAGGACCATAAGGGGTCCTAAAAACGCTTGAAATAGGGTTTTCAGGTTATGATGGTATGTGATAGGGGGTGGCCTGGAACGAACTGAAAATATGTTTCAGGCGCCTGAAAACAACGGGGTGAAATTTGAATAATTTGATATGTGATAGAGCCTCCTCGGAAACGGCCTGAAACCGCTTTTCAGCCTGTGGAAAACGTTCCCAAGGCCCAGGAAATTACGTTTAAAGTTGTTCACTAGTCTGCTCGTCCCGAGCATCGTTGTCTCCATGATATCTGGCATGTCGGTCAACGTGAACTATCTTGCAGGGACTACGAGGACTCCGCTGTATTCGATACGTGACGTCATTGATTCTAGTAACCACTCTATACGGTCCTTCCCAGTTAGGAGATAGCTTTGGGGACTTCCCTTTCCGCCGCATAGGATTATGTAACCACACCAATGAGCCTTCATCAAACCCAACTTAGTTTGATCTCAGATCATATCGAGTTTTCATCCTTTCACTAGCTTGAAGCCCGTGTTCACGAACAAGTTTGTGAACATCGTCGATCCGATCCCGAAACTCGCTAGCGTACTCGGTGATGGATCTAGATGAGTCTGGAGGACGCCCAGTTAGAAGATCTGCAGGTAGACGAAGTTCTCTCCCAAAAATCACGTATACGGGTAACAGCTGTGCTTTCATGAGTTGCGGACCTATACGACATTAAAAAAAAGCGGAATCTGTCGGTCCCAATCTTTCTGGTGACTCTCGACAACTTTGGCCAAGTGTCTATCCAGTGTCTGGTTGAATCTTTCGACCATTCCATCCGTTTGTGGGTGATATGCCGTAGTTCTCGTTTTATGCAAACCCATTATCCGGCAAGTTTCTTGAAAGACCATAGACTCAAAGTTCCTGCTCTGGTCGCTATGAATTTCAAGTGGCACTCCAAACCAACAGAATACCTCATTTACAATTTATTCCGCTATGGTGGTGGCTTCCTGGTTGGGAATTTGGTGAAGTAATCCATCACCACCAAAATGTACTTATTCCCGGAGTCTGATGTTGGAAACGGGCCCGCAACATCCAAAGCAATTCTTTCCCAAGGTACTCCAACGTTGTACAACTCCTCTGCTGCGGGTATGTGGACTCTTGACTGATGAACAGCTAGTACACGTTTTACACCTGTCTTCAACGTCTTCACGGCAGTGAATCCAGTAAAACCGTTGGCGAATTTTCATTAGCGTCCTTTTGATTCCAAGATGTCCGCCGGAAGTTCAGTCATGAAAACTCTTCAAAACATCTCTCACTCTTATCTTTGGAACAACAACCTGCAGGTGAGCATCTTTCCCATTCGTAGACTCCCATTTCCTGCACAGTACGCCATTATGCATGACCAAGCTATCCCATTGTGCCCAATAGCTCTTTGTTACTGTGCGCATCGGGGCTACTTCACACCATCTCGATTTGGGTATTCCTGCGTTAATCCAATTGAAAATGGGTTGGATATCTAGGTCCTCTTGCTGCTTGCTTGTTGTATGACTTAATCGCTCCACTCTTCGCTCACGGTGTCGGTCCTTAACATTCTCACACATTCCTTGTCTTCTTGCCTTAGGAAATGTTTGCAGTCGTCAGGACAAGGTCTTCGAGCGAGAGCGTCTGCATTTCCATGTGACTTCCCGCTACGGTGTTCGATGCCGAAGTCATACTCCTGCAGCTGTTCAATCCACCGTGCCACCTGTCCTTCGGGGTTCTTAAACTCCAACAACCACTTCAAGGCAGCATGGTCCGTTCTGATACGGAATTTTCGCCCGAGCAGATATTTACTGAAGTGCTGCAACGTCTTGACAACTGCTAGTAATTCTCTTCGAGTGACGCAATAATTTTTTTCTGGTTTTAATAGCGACTTACTAAAGTATGCGATCACGACTTCCTGATCTCCCTTCTTTTGTGACAAGACACCACCTATACCAGTATTGCTGGCATCCGTGTCCACAACAAAATCAAGTTCCGGGTCTGGATAACCCAAAATGGGTGTTTCACAAAGCCTTCTTTTAAGATCTTCGAACGCTGCAGCACACTGTTCGTTCCAATCGAATTTTCTTTTTTCTTCCGTTATCTGATGCAAGGGCTTTGCTATATCAGAGAAATTCTTCACAAACCGTCTTAAGTATGAGCAAAGTCCTAAAAAGGCGCGTACTGCAGTCTTGTCCCTCGGTATAGGCCAGTACTTAACGGCACTTATGTTCCCTGGGTCTGTCTGTATACCGTTCTCCGAGATCACGTGACCTAGATAATTCACTTTGCGTTTGAATAGCGATCATTTTTTTGGACTCAATTTAAGATTTGCATCTCGTAACTTAGATAACACCTGCTCCAGTTTTCTGAGGTGGTCGTCAAAGTCTCTTTCAACGATAATGATGTCATCCAAATAGACCAAGCAAGTGTCGCCAAGTAGACTAGCAAGTATTTGTTCCATTAGTCTCTCGAATGTGGCCGGTGCATTACATAAACCAAATTACATTTAACTGCCAGAATCCCTTTCCAGTCGAAAAGGCCGTTTTCTCCTTATCTTTATCCTTGATTTCCACTTGCCAATACCCACTTTTAAATCCAAAGTAGAAAACCACTTCATTCCATTTAAAGTGTCCAAAGTATCGTCAATTCTTGGCAAAGGATAACTGTCCTTCTTGGTCACATCATAAAGTCTACGATAATCAACGCAGAATCTCATGGTTCCGTCTTTCTTCTACTAATACTACGGGAGAACACCATGGGCTAGTTGATGGCTCAATAACGCCACTGCTTCTCATCTGTTTCGACCATATCTTCTACATCTTTCTCCCGAGCTATTGGAACTCGACGTGGTCGTTGTCGGATGAGCATTATTTCACCAGTATTGATTTCATGCTGTACTACTCTAGTTCTGCCAATATCACTGTCATGTGTCGATAAGACATCTTTGTATCGCAGTAGTAACTTGTGTGCCTTAGAAAGTTCTTCCAGGGTGAGATCGTTCTTGGCATCGTCCAATAGTGTCTCGACATCCACTGAAGGTACAACACCACCAGGTTTCTCGATTTCGTCCGCTTCTTGACAGCTCCGTATCCAAGAGATCTCCTCACACGACCCAATAAGAGTTCCTTTTCCCAGGACACATTTAGTACTGCTTGGATTTAGAACCCTTACGAATGCGGTAGGTGATGTCGTTACCATCGTACGAGCGACGATCCAGGGTCTTCCGTCGTCTATCTTCTCTACCAACACACAACGGAGGGCCCCGCGCTCTGCATGATAGGGCAAACTTATCGGAACCAGCCCTTGAGACCTCGGATGGAGAATGGTCCTTCGTGTACAGTACACATTCCCATTAATTCCACCTTCCATAAGCACATCGTCGGTTTCGAATTTCAGAACTCCAACTTTCAAGTCGATCTTGCAGCCATATCCTCTCATGAAATCTAGGCCAACGATGCAGTCGTCCACGATGTCAGCTACGATGACTTTATGCCGGTAGTTCTCTTCACCAATTTCGAACACAACCTCCCGCTCACCTTGAATGGGAATATGCTGGCCGATAGCTGTTAGCAGCTGGAGTTGATTAGGTCGGACTAGATGATCTCTTGGCAGGTACTTCAGTAGCCGAGAACTGATCACTGTCCGAGAAGCTCCGGTGTCGATGGTAAGGTGACATGGTATTCCACCAATGTCTCCTGTAATAACCAGACTCTTCCCGTCGTTCGCCTGTGAGATCATAACTGGGACCTTTCGACCACCAGCCAGCACTCGTCCCATAGTCCTGACTTTTATTCGTTTCCCTGCTGCGGCGCAGGGGCTGAGCCTGACGTCCTTGTCATCGGAGCTGGGTCGCGAACTTCTCTATTCTTCTTGGGGCAACGGACTGTATGCCCTCGTTCGCCACAATTGTAGCATCGTAGTCCAAACTCACGGCGAGGTGCAATTGGCTCCTTAGCAGATACTTCCCGCACCATTTAAAGCCTCGACGAATCCTGCCGTACAGCCTCTACTTCCAGTGCGTGGGCAACTGCGTCCTTAAGACTTCCGTGGTGCCCCAATCGCACTGCGGCTCTTACCTCAAGGTCCCGTATCCCGTCAAAAAAGGCCTGCACCAGTATACTGTCCACCAGAGAGGTTGAAGCTCGTTGGTAAGCCTTCCTGACCAATTTCTCTATTTCTAAGGCCCACTGTTGTAAGGACTCATTACGCCCCTGGCTTCGGTCTTTCAATTATGATCGATACACATGCTCTAGGTGACTGTCTAGCTTCAAGAAGACGGTCATATGTCCTGTTGTCTCCCAGGGCCTCCAAGATGGTGAGGGCCTCATCACGTAGGGCTAACGTTAACGCCGTCTTAGCTTGCTCCTTACTCCAGCCGTTAGCCTGGGAAACGGACTCGAACTGCAGCTTATATGCAGTCCATGACGACGAACCAACAAAGGGAGGTGCTTTGAAACTTCCACCTCCCGACGTGGTAGTCTCATGCACACAGGAGCTGTTAACTGTTGTTGCCTTGGTCTCCAACTTCTGCAGGCGGTTCTCGTGCGTCTCCACCTTTTCATTCATGTTGTGAAATCTAGTCTCAAATTTGACGTCCATTTCGGTCCACGGTCCACGCTGCACTATTTTCTGACTGTGTTAACACTATGCCTGACATAGTTATCAGGCAATGTGATGTGCGAGCTGTGCTACGGTCACTCGACACGCGGAAAGCAAGTGGTCTTGACGGCATTCCAGCGGTGGTGCTGAAATAATGTGCAGCTGAACTGTCTCCAGCGCTAACGCGCCTGTACCGTCCGTCGTACTCATCGGGGGACGTGCCGGAGGCTTGGAAGGAGGCGAACGTACAACCAATCACCAAGAAAGGGGATCGGTCAGATCCGACCAACTATCGCCCCATAGCCATCACCTCAGTTATCTGCAAAGTATTTGAGCTCATCATTAACAAGCAGCTCATGCGTTACCTAGAGGGTCACATCGGCAAAATGGCTTCAGGCCGAAACGATCAACGGGTGATCTTTTATCGTACGTGACTCAAGTTTGGGGTGAGGCTATGGAAGCGCACGGCGAGTCCTTGGCTATAAGCCTGGACATTGCCAAAGCGTTCGATAGAGTTTGGCATGCGTCGCTGCTTCTTTCCAAGCTCCCAGCATACGGTCTACAGCCTCAATTGTGCAGCTGGATGGCCAGCTTCCTGCAAGGGCGACGTATACGGATTCTCTGTGATGGCCAGGCTTCGTGCTTTTTGCACGTTAATGCCGGGGTACCGCAGGGGTCTGTTTTGTCGCCCAATCTCTTTCTTCTGCATATCAATGATATGCTTGCCCTCGGGAACATTCATTGCTATGCAGATGATAGCATTTTGCATGGGAGTTATTCTGGCTGCCCAGCGGCGAGACCGACCGACATTGAGGATGCGAGACGGAAATTTGTGGCTGATCTCGACCGGGACTTGAACCGCATATCTCTGTGGGGTTCAGAAAACCTGGTCGATTTTAATGCTCGTAATACACAGGCGTGTGCGTTTACCACAAAAAAAATCACCCTTCCTACCTTTACCCTCTCTTCAGAACGTTTCAATACCAATGAAGGACAATCTAGACATCCTCGGCATAGACGTCCGTAAAGAGCTCAACCACAAAGCTGATAGAGAGATAGAGAGCTGTATTGGGCTAGCCTCGCGGAAGCTAGGAGTTTTAAATAAGATAAGGCGATTCTTCACGTCACAACAGAGATGTTTTCTGTACAAGACACAGATTCGACCATGCGTTGAATACTGCTCTCACCTTTGGGGTGACTCCGCGAGGTACTTGCTGAACGCGCTAGACGCTATGCAGAGACGTGCTATTCGCGTTACAGATTGTCCCGAGGTAACAAAAAGCCTTGAACCGCTAGCGCAGCGTAGAACAATAGCTTCATTGGCTGCGTTTTACCATATCTACCATGGTGAGTGTTCTGAAGAGCTCTTTAACCTAATCCCACCTTTTCCTTTTCGTTCCCGAACATCGCGTGCCGGGCAGAGGTGCCACTCCTACACTGTGGAGAGAATTTTCGCCAGAACTGAGCGGTTCAAAAGATCGTTCTAGCCTGCTTGTCCTGTTTTCTAGCCTGCTCGTCCTGTTTTCTAGCCTGCTCGTCCTGTTTTCTAGCCAGCTCCTTTAACAGGACTAGCATGCTGCTCAAGTCCACTTCTTGCTTGGGTGTGGTCCGCGGCTCCGATGTTCCAGCAACAGGCGTAGATTCCCCACTGGCTCCCGTTTGACTTCGGGTTTGAACCCCCTTGGGCTCTGTTTCACGTGGCATAATCGGCATTTCCTAACCCGCTTCTGACACCAAATGTTACGTTCGTAGGGTGGGTACTAATAAGAATTGCACCAATACCACAAATTTAAAAGAAACACTTTAATTACTCTAAATAAAAACAGTAACACCACAATTAATAATCGCTACTAAACAAACTAAACACAAACTCTTAGCTTAGATAATCGCACTGTAACAGTGTGATAACACTATTTAGCTTCAATCACTTCGATTCGCTTTGATTCGCACTGTTTGCTTCCTCAAAGGAGACTGTCCAGTAGCCGCGAGCTCGGCTCTTTATATACGCCTAGTAATGTTCTGGAATATTAGGAAGAATTCGCTCGGTACCTACAATGGGTACATCTCTAGAATTTTCCACACTATACTAGTTGCTCCTTCGGTATATCGGCACATACCGACCTATTGCTGTCTGTTCTGTTCTCGACCTATTGCTGTCCCTTCTGGTGCTACCGCTATCACATAGTTCTAGAATGTTCTTAGTGTAGCTATCTCTTTTTAATAGTGCTATCCCTGTCCAATAGCTCTGGAATGTTCGAAGTGTAGCTCTCTCTTTCTTATATTGCTATCCTTTTCACTCTTTCTTAAAATTTCGCCATTTACTGAAGTGTGCTTCAAAGGCCCATAAGGGGTCCTGAAAACGCCTGAAAAAGGGTTTTCAGGTTATGATGGCATGTGATAGGGGGTGGCCTGAAACGAACTGAAAACATGTTTCAGGCGCCTGAAAACAACGGCAACTGGGGTGAAATTTGAATAATTTGATATGTGATAGAGCCTCCTCGGAAACGGCCTGAAACCGCTTTTCAGCCTGTGGAAAACGTTCCCAAGGCCCAGAAAATGACGTTTAAAGTTGTTCACTAGTCCGCCGGCGTAACATTATTTATGTTACTGGCAACCGGGACTAACGGCTTAACGTGCTCGTAAATGGAAGCAGAGAGCCTCTGCCGTCCTATCTCCCAACGTCGTTAGAGCGCCTGAGTCATTGCCTCGTCCGTTAATCAGCGAGTGAACCGCAGGTGAGGTTGCTAACGCTTCGGAGACTTTGCTCACGCTTCGGAGACTTTGGTGGGTCATCCATATAAAATTAACATAATTATAGCAGGTACATACTTGTACGTAACTCATCGGGATATTACGGATATCCCGACATGGCACGGCATTGTATAAATTAGGTACCATCTACGATATATCATCTTTATAATGAATGCCAATAATTAGTGATGGAAATTAATGCTATTTTTTGTTAATTTCATTAGCGTGCTAATTTTTATCTCTTAGCATGCGACGTACTATTGCTATGCTAATATGAACACCAATGAAGTAAACATCAACTTGCTAGGTCCTCCCGTTTCTGAGAAAATCGATGATGACACATGGATAGACAGACGAACTGACGTCCAGACGGACATTATGAAAAAATATAAGGGTTGCACTCTGCAAATTTATTAATAATTACCAAAAAACTAAAAAAATACCGGGATCGACGTTAACGATGATGATGATGATAAAAAAAATTCTACACCGAAAGAGTCTTAATTGATTACACAATATTTTTTAATAAGACCTGAAGATGACCGGGATTAACGTTAGATGATAATGATGATGATTCTATTATTTAGTAGCAAGATATTGAATTTACAGACATATTTTTCTAGACGCGTTCGCGGTCTGCTACATGTACATGCATATGCCTAACGGTGTCGTGGGTCCAGATATTTATCTCATCTAAAAATAAGCGTACCGCTCTAAAAGAAGTTTTCAATTCAATAAAAATAAAAAAAACTTTAGTTCTGTTGTTTTCCTTTCGAGAGACGGAACCCAAAAAATATATTTTGTATTACATTATTTATTCCACAATAAAGTACAATCTCACGATTTTAGGGTTTATATATTCAAAATAAAAGAATAATACATAAAAACCAAAGTATCTACAACTCGTAAAAAGTACGTACGAATTTCGAGTTCTTACTCAACTCAATGGCATTAACAGAATATCAAAAAAATGTACACTAAAATGGAATAAATAACCCCAAACACAAGCATTTAATAGTTAAAAATAATGGGCTAAACATCAACCATGCACTTTTTCATTCACACACTCCGTATTTCGCAATAGCACAATGACACGATCCATTCATGAATAGACGCGAAAATTCATTTTAGCAATCGCAGCGACGCATCATTCGCAGCTCGCCTGCCTCATGATTTAGTCGTCGCAGCGACGCAGCGTTCACAGCTCGCCTGCGATATGAATTTGTCGTGAATTATAATTATGAGTTTTGGCAATTTAATTTAGCATTCACAACTCGCCACTCAGTAGCGGCGCGAACGTCGATGCGCTTAGTCATGTATTGGAGGGAGATTGTGGGTTCGTGACGAATTGTCAATTATTGCGTAATCGATGTCTCTTAGCAATAATTAATTTTAACAAGTACTGTTCATTAAATTAATACGAATGGAGTCTTAGCAATTAAATATGATTGCTAACGCTAATATTTCCTACACTACCAATAATATTAGGTATATGCCTGTGATACTGTTATAACTCTGTAAAAAGAAATGTATCGTTCTTAGAGGAATGCAATGCGGCTAACGACGGTGGTACATGCATAGCTACGGGTTGTGCCTGTGGAGCCACGCGACGCGGCCCGGCTTGTGCCCGAGACGCCACCCACGCTGGCTGGGCACGACCCCCTATTCTAAGAGGGGATATCCCACCTGCAGTGGCCGCTCACAGTCTACTGCCATATGGGGACGATCTACTGCGGGTGGGGGGAGAGACTTTTACAAACGCTGCCTTTTTGTACAGGTATGTTAGCTTTTGTATTTGACTGTAGGCTAATCACTGTCTTTGACTGTAGGCTAACCACTGTATTTGACTGTAGGCTAACCACTGTATTTGACTGTAGGCTAACCACTGTATTTGACTCTAAAGGTCGTATTCCAGAACGTTTATCAATACTCGATCAACGCTTGAGACTAGATTTTGCCTTATAAAATCTACTCTCAAGTGTTTCTTCAGCGTTGATAATCGTTCTGGAATACGGCCCTAAGCTATTTTACAATTTATTTTGAAATTAGAATAGTCATAATATAACGTACTTACTGCTATTATAATTTCAAATATAAGAATAGCCATAGTACAAGCTCTGCTTAGTTTGGAATCAGATGGCATTGTGTGGGTTGTCCCAACGTTTTTTTTTATCGTAAAGTAAGCTGTAGGCTAGCCACTATTTTGAACTATAAGCTAGCGGCTGTTTTTTAACTGTAACTAGCCGCTGACTTTCAATAGAAACTATTTACTGTCTTTTTCAGTAAGCTATAGCCTTAAACTGTAGGTTACCTACTGTCATACTTTAAGCAAATAATTTACTTTTTTCGTCAGTCACGCCTTTTTCCAAAGAGAAGGCAGAGGTATACTAATCGCCTACATACAACATAATAATATAGTTCATTGCCTTGTTGAAAAGAACAGGCGCTGGTAGTGGCGAATTTCTGTTGAAATTTTTCAAGCTGCCCATAAAGCCTTCAACTTGCCTTAACGACTGAAATGTTACTGGCAGCCGAGGTCAACGGCTTAACGTCCGTAACTGGTAATGCCATAAAGCGGTGACCCATCTGACTGATCTGACCACCGATAGCGTAAGATGGTTAACGCAGTGATTGTTTACGGAATAGTGAGGTATACTACCTACGAGCTCTTCAAGCAAATAATTGCTATAGGTGGTACTAGATATATTTTTTATTTGTGTGTGTTTGTGTATTATGTGTTATATTCCATGATTCATTCCTATTGATGAATAAATTATCTGTGAATCCATATTTGGAGCTATTAATATTAAACAAACCTACATCCATATAATATTACAAACTTTCTCGTTTTTAATAGAGCTAACACACTAACGGATTTGGTCTGCCGGACCTCGACAGATGTGATCCGCCGAGTCTGCCGACCAAATCTGTTGTCGCAACAGACGACCGGATCAGACCGTACCGGACGACCAGACGACCAGACAGGGTGTTCAGATCCTAATCTGAAAAATTCGGAAAAATCCCCTAGGCTTTTTCCCTATTCTAGGGTAAAATTATTTTTTTTAAGAAACTTTTGTGGAAACGAAAAGTTTCTAATAAAGTATATCATTTTAAATGCATTTAGTGAAAAGCAGAAAATTTGAAATTACACACACACACACACACACACACACATTTCAATTTTACTTATCTATGTAGATAACTGGTATGCATAGTATTCCTCTACATAGAGTAAATAAACACTACGTTATGTATTAACGTAGCTCTTTTTTCGTTCTGGCAAAAAATGTATGAAAAAGTAATTTTTTGGGGAAAGGTAAAATCGGTACTGGGGACATTTTTGACAAAGTAACTAAGATGGCAACATTGGGAAAAAAGTTATGAAAAAGTGTCTATTTGGAGAAAAATTAAAATAAATCTGGGGAAATTTAGGACAAAGTAGCTAGAACGACAACATTGATCATATCCGATGCGGATCGAGGCGGACTCAATTAATAATAATTATGCTCTACAGACGGTAAGATTTGGTCGGGCGGCCAATCAAATCCGCTGTCTGGTCGGATCAAATCCGGTCGTGTGTTAGGGCTTTAATATTATTACCTAGGATGTACTTGCTTCGGCAGTACATATACTATAATATTAGTAGGGTTGACATATAGACATTAAAATATTCGTATACCTATTTGTATTTTCAGATATAAAACTGCGGATCAAGAGTGGGAGGAAGTACAAACATATGAGCCACCTGCGCCCCGATTTGCTCACTCAGCTGTGTTGTACGAAGATGAGCTCATTGTGTTTGGCGGAGTGGTCATATCTGATGAGCCGGAGAGGGGGTCAGTATGTTATTATTACAGTATTGTAGTTTATTGAAGACGACGTAAGCAGATTGCTCAAAAACCGAAAGTTCACAAGTACTTGGATACCCAGACGTGCATGTATGACACGATTAATTAATCTATAAAATGAAGGGCTCTACTTTACTTAAAATATAAATTATTTATTAATTTATCTATCACACCCTATCCCTGAACTTGTGGCAGAGGCATATTATATGCCCACCTTTCACCAAGTGTATTTCTGTCCAACGTAATAGGTGGTGCGCCCATTGCCGTGTTGAGATAGACAGACGCAGGTTGTGGCTACCTGCTGTTGAAGTTTATCAAGCCGCCCATTAGGCCTTCAACTTGACTTAACGAATGATATGTTACTGGCACCAACAGCTTAACGTGCCTTTCGAAATACAGAATCGCTCGAAAATGTAAATGCCACAAAGTGGTCACCCAGCCGTGACCAACCATAGCGAAAGTTACTTAACGCAGTGATCGTTTACAGATCACAGAGTCCGCGGGACCACTAACGCTCCTAATTAATTAAAAAAGTTTAAACAAAGCTGAAACAAATTATTTTATGGTTATTATTACAGTACCATATTATTATTACAGTATTATAGTTGAGTCAGCTGTAAAGGGTTCCAGAGACAGCCAATTAATAGTCCCTGTCCTGTTCTGGAACCCTTTAGTACCCATGGTCTCTGTCTTATTTACAGGTGAGTATAGGTAGAGACCTCTACCCACCTGCAAGGGAGACGGAGACCCTGGTGCAAGTAGCATTGTATGAGTTGAGAAGACAAATTACATCACATTTGTCCCCAACAGTCAATCTGAACGATTTACGATTCCCTTTACGACTATAAAAAGGCTATTACGCGGTTAAAGACTATTTACAGGACAGGGATGCCTGGAAACGATCTGCTGGCTTAGTCAAATAATATTAATTTGTAAATAGGCCATTAAAAAAAGCATTCCGAGTTTCTTGCCGGTTCTTCTCAGGTGGGCCACGTTCTGAACCGGTGGTCACTGTAATAATATGAATTGTATATTTAGTTCAATTGTATGACATTTTGTAAAATGGTCTATGCTAAATATAGACATTTTTATTTTATTGAAGTTAAACTTCTTTATCGACTTTGAGAGAAATTTTATAGCTGTTAAAAAAATTCGTCACGTTTTTCAGTTACGCGTTATGTGGTTTTGAAGAGAAACTTCTTTATCGTACGTATGAGAGAAATTTTATAGCTGTAAAAAAAAATCGTATAGAAGTTTCAAGTCTTACCTGTGTACTCTGGTACACACACAATTTTTTTATTTATAACGGTATAGGTATTTGGTTTCAGAGGTGGACTGGCAGGTCTCGAAGGTCGGGCAGGCGAGGTTACCAATGAAGTGTGGCGAGTGCGTCTGGATGCTGAGAGGCCCTTGTGGAGGAACGCTACTCCTGTCGCATGCAGTCCGCATCGGCAGGCGCCGCTTAAGCACTGCGGTAAGTATTGTGGTAATGGAGAACACAAAAGGGTTACAGGATTTGCTCGAGATCTTGATGAATGGCGGCCGCTAGCTGTATATTATTTACCAAAACTAGTGCATTAACCTTGTTTTAATGCGTAAAAATTGTAGTTTATTAGACATAAAATTTGTGTAAGCGTGCTATAGTGAAAGAAAGTGATATATTGCAGTGAAAAACTATTTTACAACTTGCCGTGCAAATTCCACTGAAAGCCTCAATAACGCTCTGCCACGTTAATGGGGCAAGGACACAGGATTAATGACTGGACTTAACATCATCAAAGAACTGGACAGGACAGAACTAAATTAGAAGATAAGATTGAAGAAATATGATATAATAAATAAGATTTGGCTAAAAGGTCTTGGTAACCAGACCATTAAATAATTATTGAAAAAAGGGGTTACAATATTACTGTCAAATACAGCTAAAATTAGAGTGTAGCTCATGTACATTACATTAGTTTTTATTTCATTTCAATACATGCAGTAATTCCGAAGCTATAACGACGACGAGAAGCTTTAGTCCTTTTTTGAATTTATGAGATTAGGCGCGCCCATTATGACGCCACAGCCTCGCACAGACTGCAACAAGGCGCGGCGCGGCATTCAGGTGTAACGTATGCGGTCACCCGCGTTATAAGCACTTTGATCGTAAATATTTCAGCTAGTTTTTAATATATAAAGAAAGTTAAAACACATTTTTTCTCGAATTTTTTGTAGATTTATTTGGCATTTAAAGTAAAAAACGTTTGATCGAAACATTGTGGTAATTTTTAAACTGTTTATTATTGTACCCAATAGTTTGGTGAAATGAGCTGGTCTACCATAAAATATTTTATACTGTTCCTAATGACTGTACCTAAATAAATGTACCGTATTTCATACAAATTAATAATAAATAAATTGCCACTCACACATTACCATAATAATCAGAGGTTAGGTGTCACAAAAGGGCAAATAATGCAGCAAATGAGCAGCTAAAAGCCATACGCTTTTAATTTTTGGCATTATTGGGGAGCGAATGCCATCTGAACTCCCAATCCTGTAACGACGGCTGCCCTGTCCGTTTAGGCCCCGAAGATTTTGATGAGGCCCCTTTCACCTAAATGTTCGATATGTACATATGTTATAAATAATACATACATACATATTGCCACGCCTTTATCCCCGAAGCGGTAGGCAGCGGCATACTATACGCCCACATGTCACCGTATGCATTTTTGTCCCACGTAACAGGTGGTGAGCCCATTGCCGTGTTGCAATGGACAGGTGCAGGCCTTCAACCTGACTTAACGACTGCCATGTTACTAGCAACCGGGACCAACGGTTTAACGTGCCTTCCGAAATACGGATTCTATATATAATATGTATATAATAAATGTTTTCTGATTGCAGGTGGTCTTCATGTGTCTGGTCACACAGCGGTGCTGGTATACCTAGGAAAAACAAAAAAGCCTGTGATGTTAGTTTTCTTCGGACACTCACCCACTTATGGGTATCTTCACTTAGTACAGGTTTGTATGACAGTGGATGGTGCAAATAAATGGAAGTAAAACTAAAAAAAAAAAAACTAACTATCTTCACGCTGTATCCCTGACGTCAAAAAAATAAATTTGAAAAATAATAAAAAAAATTAATAAATTAAATATATTAATTAATTAATTTTTAAATTAATTTTCTGGAATTAGATACTATAAAACTTATAGTATCTACTTCCAGAAACCGTATACTATCTACCTTCAGTGGCGTGACTGATAACCATCAGTCACGCCTCTGACGTATGAGAGGTAGCTCGTGGTCCCGCGGACTCAGTGTTCTGAAAACGATCACTGCGTTAAGCAACTTTCGCTGTGGCTGGTCACGGATGAGTGACCACTTTGTGGCATTTATATTTGCGAGCGTTTCCGTGCTTCGGAAGGCACGTTAAGCCGTTGATCCCGATGGCCAGTAACATGGAAAATTTCAACAGCAGGTCGCCACAGCCGGATGCACAAGGAGTTTTGGATCCCGCCAAGATCTTCAGGGCTCAAGACAATCTGTGCATGGTACATCTGCTACCAAGGAACACAAAATAAAAAAAACAATATTGTGGGCCACTTTTTACATAGCGCCATCTAGCCCAAACTAAGCTACAAGCTTGTACTATGGGATCTAGTCAACTGAAATACATACTTATATATTTCTAAATACAAACACTCAAACTCCGAAACCAACACTTGTAGATCACGCAAATATTAGTTCTGACCCGGGAATCGAACCCGGGACCTCATGCGCGACCTCATTCTATTTGTCCAGCACCTAAGGTTTCCGTATCCGATCTCTTCATCAATTTAAATCTACTCATTCTAACCCAAGTCAAAAGTAGTCGGATACCCAGGCGTGCGTGTATGATGCGATTGATGAATTTTGAAGAAGCGAAAGAAGTATGCATGGATCGCGAAGCCTGGCGATCTGTCCTCTCTGACTATCCCGTCACGGATACTGCGTGAATATAGATTTTTTTTCATTCTAACTCACTAATTCTTATGTTATCAGGAGTACTACGTAGAAGAAGGCGTATGGTCGTCTGGCGGAAGACGCGGTTGGGCGGCTAGAGGCGGATTTGGACATGCGGCTGCCTGGGACCCGCTTTCCAGTAAGGTCTACGTGCATGGTGGACTGGTGTCCGAGTCTGAGGCCACACAGGTACATTAACAGTTAAATCGTTTATAGTAAAAGAATGAAAAAAGAAAGATAAAGTTTTCATCGACAAAAACCAAAAGCTACACAAAAAACTAAATAAAACAAAAAAATCATTCAAAAAAAAATTCTTACCTAACAATGAACAACCCAAGCAGCTATGTATAAAAGAAAAAAAATCACCTTCTCATCAAAAAGGAATCCAATGGCTGTATGTATAAACGACCCCTAGCCTACCGAGTGGCCACGCACAAAAACAAATAAGAAAATAAAAATCATGGCGGACGGTCGTGACGCAGTTTTTGTGAACGTGGTTTCATCGACATCTAAATATCAAATAAGTTGCTTAAGTACATACATACATATTGTCACGCCTATATCCCCAAAGGGGCCAGAGGCATACTATACAACAACACTCGCGGCTCCGCCCGTGACATATTTTGAACCACGGTCGCACCTATTAAAGCCCGTCGCTTATAAAAATGTATGAAAATTTGCCTGATTTCTTGATTTGATGAAATATAGCCCTCCTTAATAAATAGGCTATCCAACACTAAATGATTTTAAATCGGACCAGCAGTTACTGAGATTAGCGATATTCAACCAAACAAACAAACTCTTCAGCTTTATATATTAGTATAGATTAGTACGTTTACCGTTTACAACTAGTTAATGTTTGGGCATTGGTTAATTGTTGTTCTTAGATATGAATATGACTCTTAATTCATTATGATAGAGTTGAAATTTCAAGTACGATAACATTGCTTTAGAAGTTTCTTATTAATTTTCTAAAAATTATAAAGATACTTGTTGACGCCCGCGGTTTCGCCGCGTAGAGAAGTTTTCCCGTTCCCGTTTACCACAGGAACTGGTTTCCGGGATAAAAAGTAGCCTATGTGTTAATCTGATGTATAAGCTATATTATTGTAAAGTTTCATTAAAATCCATTCAGTAGTTTTTACGTGAAAGAGTAACAAACATCCATACAAACTTACACATTTATAATATTATTAAGATTAACAGACGCACTCAAAGTCGTTCATTAAATTAGTGTAAATTGTCATTTAACTAATTATGATTAAAATAAATAATTGGCCGTTGCTCCTAGAGACGAAAATTAATGGTTCATTAGTTAATGCCAACTTAAGTCAACGTAGGGCGGTGCGCTGTATCGAAACGTATGTCGGCAAAGTGCAATATCGTTACATGCCTAAGGACATTTAAATAATTTTATGAAATATAGTAGTTTTTAAAGGGTAAAGTTATTATTTTCCTTCAAAATACAAAAAGTTTAATGTTTTACTATTATTTTTAAGGAAAGTTACTATCAATTACGGAATATTTCCTGAATAAATGACAATAGATATGGATGGATCACTATACATATCGCTCTTTGATTCTCTCCGCAAAAAACATAGGTGACATAATAGCGCTAACATACGTTCGGATTTGGTCTGCCGGACCTCGACAGATCAAATCCACCGAGTCCACCAACCAAATCTGTCATTGTGATCTCTCATTATGAAAAAGTGTGTTTTTGGAGAAAAATAAAATTAAATTTTGGAAAATGTACGACCAAGTAGCTAGAACGGCAACATTGACCATATCCGATACGGATCGAGGCGGATTCAATTAATAATAATTATTTTCGCAAATATTTGTGTGATCCGCAAATGTTTGTTTCGGTGTTAGAGTGTTTCCAATGTATAATATGTACGTATTTAGAAATATATTATATAAGTATGTTTATCAGTTGCTGTGCGAAAAGATTTCAACAATATTTATTTCATCGATCACGCTGATACCCAAGAGAATAAAGCAGTAACCATGAAAGTCGACAAATCGACCAAATTTTCATATATTATTGTAAAATTAATAAACAAGGAGATTTAGGTCCGTATTCCAGAACGTTTCTCAATATTCAATCAAATCTTGAGGCGAGATTTTGCCTTATAAAATCTACTCTCAAGCGTCGATTGAGTATTGAAAATCGTTTGGGAATACGGACCTAAATCGGTGCCACGAGTTTTTAATTATTTCCCGGGCAAAGCCGCAGACGTCAACTAGTTGTTTACATCTTACTAATATTATAAACGCGAAAGTTTGTAAGTATAGATGTTTGTTACTTTTTCACGCAAAATCTACTGAATAGATTTTTATAAAACTTTACAATAATATTGCTTACACATGATATCAGAATAACACATAGGCTACGTTTTATCCCGCTTACAAGTTCCTGTGGGAAACGGGAAAACTTCACCACGCGTGCGGAGCTGCGGGCGTCAACTAGTATTTTTATGTATTTGCAGGCGCCGTCCGCTGCGTTATTTGAGTACGATCCAGAGATAAGACTGTGGCGCCCTCTACAATCGGCGCCTACACCTAGATATCTGCATACTGCTACGTTTATAACGCCAGGTAAATAGCTCATACCTACAGTTCAGTCACTTATCATCTGAGCGTAAAGTCCCAAGTTCACTAGAACAAAATCATCCTAATTGTTGAAGTTATACTTTTTATGGCGCGTTATGGAAAAATGACGAAAGTATTTTTTACGATGCGCGCGCAGACCGTCATCAAAAACCGACACCATAAGTGTTTCCATGTCAACTTATAAACACACTGAAGTTAGCTGATATCCAGATCCAGGTCTCCCGCTGTTCAAAGGAGGGACCTTTGAAAAGCGGGAGACCTGGAAAGCAACTAGGTGTAAATCTTATAGAAATAGGGAAGCACTACGGTAATAGTAGATATAGTATAGGTCCTATGTGAGTTAATGTTTGATTTCAGTAATATGTCTGGCAGAAACGTTTAAAAGCACGAAAACTCTCGATGCCACGAGATCCACATAGTAACCTACTCCCGTTTTGCCAAATACTACACTCCCAAAGTATATGATGGGCGATCTGATCATATTTGTCATCAGCAGTTGAACACTGACACAACGGTGACTCCACCAGCTTAAACGAATGTAATTTGCTCCTATAGTTCCTGTAAGAAATTGAGCAACACGGTGATCAACCTCCAGCCAGGATATTTTTCTATTTAGACAACTTTCGTACTTCGAAAGGCATGTATAGCGTTGGTCCCGGGTGCCCGCTCGTAAATCGAAATACCACTCGCTATAGCGACAGATGTTTAGCTCAGTAATCGTTTACAGAACACTGAGTTACTCTTTATAACTAATTAGATAGTTAGTTAGTTACGCTGTATCTCTGACGGGGTAGTCAGAAAAGAACAGGTCGCCTGGTTTCGCGATCCATGCATACTTCTTTCGCCTTCTCCATGCGTGGGTTTCCGAGTACTTTAGACTTTTTCATTTTTGAGCAATCTGCTTACGTGGTCTTCATATGTAAGTCTCTGCTTACCCTGACTCCTTCTACCATCTACTTTTGCACAATATAAATTCTTCGTCAATCGTTCTTCACTCATTCGTTGGACGTGTCAAAACCAACTTCTTTATAATTATGAATATTATGTTTTTCCAGTTTTTCTTATAATTATGAATGTATTTTGTTGACTTTTCCAGGTATGTTTATAATTGAATGTAATTATGTTGTCTTTTCCAGGCGTGATGTTAGTATTCGGCGGTAACGCACACAACGACAGTGATTCCAAGTGTTACTCGGCTGGAGCACTTCTCTATGACGTAAGGTAATGTGTATAAACTTATTACTTCTTCCTACTCTTTCACACAGCAAATAATCCGAGAGAACACTAGTATATTTTTTTTTTCTAATAATGTTATGATCTGGTTACTAAGACCTTTTAGCCAAATCTTCATTCATACTTCTTCAATATCTTTCTTATTATCTAAAGTGCCCCCGTCCTTTACGTCTTAGTCAAGTCTAGTCTTAAATCAAGGTCAGTCCCACCCCAGTATAATGGTGATTGTTATACTGAGGTTTACAGTTGATTTTACGCGGCAAGATAAAAAATCACATTTCACTGCATATATATCACTGCCTTACACTATAGCACGTTAACATAACTTTTATGTCCAAGAAACCACTATTCCCGCACATAAAACAAGATAAATGCACTAGTTTTAGAAAATAATATACAGCAAGCGTCCGCATTTGTTAATCTTCCCGCGTAGAAACCACACTAGTATCTTCAACAATAATGATACCATAGACAACGAAACTTAATGTTTGTAGTTTTACCTAGATCTCTGGAACCTCACCTCTAGTGGTGCACCTATTAAATAACAGACGAGGTAAAAACGCGGGCGTCTTTGCGTGGTTGAGAGATCCCATAGATATCTTAACTAAAGAGATATGGGAATGCAGCTTATACTATGCGAATCTGTGTCGTAAAGTTTATCGACCTTCCGCGACATGTGGACGCACCAGACATCGCAATAAAATGACTGTTTATCGCAAGCTTTGCATTCCATTGCGTGTTTGATTGGTAAGTGATATTGTTAATAGTTTTGTGTGTGGAGAGGATGGATGAAAGTAGACTAACGAAACAGATTTATCAGAAAAGAGTGAATGGTCAAACTGGTAAGGGGCGACCTCGACGTACATAAATGTCACTCAAATAGAAGACATTTTTGGAAAAAGGCCTGGTCAAGAGTACCCTTAACTGGCGTGTGTGTATGAAAACACTTATGAAAGTGGACGAAGCGAAAGTTGTATGCCAAGATCGTAGCAAGTGGAAAGCCATAGTCTCTGCCTACCCCGATGGGAGACAGGCGTGACGATATGTATGTATGTTGTGCGACTAAGTGGGTATGAAGAGTAGAAGCGTGCACGTCGCCATCCCTGCCAGCTACGGCTGCAATTCTACTCCAACACGAGTGCCACCAGGACGAATGATGCTAGGGCGTGCCCCCGAGGCGACGCGCACCAGTTCGTCCCCGCTGGTGCGAAAAGTGTGAGCCAGAGCGGCGTAGGGGACCGCCACCCTACACGCGCGGCCCGACACGGCGGGAAGTGGAGGATGGAGTGCAGGGTAGCTGCGTGGAATGTTAGGGGAGGAATGACAGATAAGATGAATGAGTTGATGGATGTTATGAATGAGAGAAAGTTAGATGCAGTGTGCTTGACAGAGACCAAGCGCAAGGGCAGCGAAGTCTTGGAGCTCCCGGGTGGGATGCTCGCGCTTTGGTCTGGAGTACCAGAGAGCGAGCATGGCAGTCGGGGGGTTGGAATTTTGCTGTCCTCGCGATTGGCCTCCGGTATGTATGAGTACAAACTGGTAGGTCCTAGAATCCTCTGGATCCGTGTAAAACTTGGTTTGACGAAGATTTTCCTGGTAGCTGCTTACGCGCCAGTATCTTCGTCGAACGCAAGTGAGCTAGAGGACTTCTGGGAGAGTATGAGAGAAGCTCTAAATGTGATAGAAGGAAATGAAAGACTTATAGTATGTGGAGACTTGAATGGATGGGTGGGTACCGCTCGCGATGGTTTTGAGTCGGTACTCGGGAAGTATGGGGATAAGGGTGAACGACGCTGGCAAGCTAATACTGGCATTTTGTAAGGAAAAGGATTTGTTTGTGGCGAACACAATGTTCAACCACAAACAAATTCATATGTATACGAGGAGATGTAAGTCAAAGAGAAGCATGATAGATCTATTCCTAATGGATAGTCGGCTCCGTAAACAGGTGATGGACACAAGGGTTTATCGAGGCGCTGAGCTGGGATCAGACCACTACCTAGTCATAACTAGGATTAGGGGTCTGTTCGCGGGTTGGCGTCATCGTACCGAGTGTCCTGAACCTGAGCCGACTTATAGCATGACATGATGGCAGAACCTTAGGGACAGTATGATAAATGCCGCTGTGGAAGTGTGTGGAGAAACGAAAAGAGGCAGTAGTAATAAGCGTGATGCATGGTGGAATGAGGAAGTGAAAGAAGCAGTTCGAATGAAGAAGAAAGCATGGCTGGACTACTTAGTCTCGCGGAATGATTTTAATATGAAAGAGAGATACAAGCTGCAGAAAGTTAACACGAAGGCACTGATAGAAGAAGCACGTGAAACGTGCAGAATGAAAGCGGATGAAAGGTTGTCGTCCAATTTCCGGGATAATGCCAAGCTCTTCTGGAAAGAGGTAGGCAAGACCCGGAGTTGTTCGGCAATCTGCAGTATGAATAAAGTGCTTAGTGTTAACAATGACGTCCTAACAGACCAAAGTGACGTCCTGCAGAGATGGAGTGAATATTATGGAAAGATGTATGCAAGAAAAGACAGAGATGCCACATCGGGAAGTGGAGCTCACTTCGATGCTCCCGATCGCGATGTCATTGAAGTCATTAGTATGAAAGAAATAGAACAAGCGATAAGAAGTATGAAATGTGGTAAGGCTGCGGGAAAAGACAGAGTTACTGCTGAGATGATCAAGTACGGTGGGTCGCGTGTCTGGGACACACTATGTCTGTTATGCAACTTGTGCTGGCGGACGGGTGAGGTCCCAGATGACTGGCGAGTAGCAGTTGTAGTACCTATTTACAAAGGGAAAGGCTCGTGCCTAAACTGCTCCAGCTACAGGGCGATCAGCTTGGTCAGCTTAGCTAGTAAGGTGTATGCAAAGGTTATAACGGCACGAATGCAAGAAAAGTCTGAAAGGTATTTATGGGAGGCTCAATGCGGATTCCGACGTGGAAGAGGTTGCATGGATCAAGTGTTTTCTCTCCGCATGATCGCGGAAAAGTTTCTGGCTCTTAGCCAGAAGGTTTTCTGCGCTTTTGTGGATCTAGAGAAAGCATTTGATAACGTTGTGAGAGAAACGCTGTGGGACTTGCTGCCAGGATATGGTGTGGACGGCTCGCTACTGCGGGCAATACAGTCGCTTTATAGGGACTGTAAGGCTTGCGTGCGAGTAGGGGGGGATGTGTCACCTCTTTTTGATGTCTGTACAGGCGTCAAACAGGGATGTGTCATGTCCGCCTGGCTGTTCATAGTGTATCTGCACAGTTGCCTGCAGAAGTTGAAAGATTTTAATATGGGTGTGAATTTGGGTGACTTTACAGTAAACTGTCTGCTGTACGCTGATGATGCGGTGCTCATGGCCTCATCAGAAGCCGACCTACAGGCATTAGTCACTAATATGAAAGAGGGGTGTGAAAGTAAGGGTCTCCGCTTGAATGCAAGTAAAACTAAGGTTCTAGTATTTGAAAGAGGTGACGTAAGAACTAAATGCGAGATTAGGGTAAACCAGGAACGTCTAGAGCAAGTGAATGAAATTGTGGATTTAGGAAGTATGTTTAGCGCGGATGGAAGATGTGATTCGGATGTAGAACGGCGAGTAGCTGCCGGAAACAGAGTTAACGGTGCTTTGTCCCAGTTAGTAAAGCGACAAAGCATCGTAAAAGAAGCACGAATGGCGATTCATAACGCAGTGCTAGTGCCAACTTTGCTTTACTTTAGTGAAACCTGGGTATGTCAGCAGATGCATGAAAGTAAATTGAATGCTGTGGAGATGCGATCACTTCGAAAATTGTGCGGCGTTACCTTGGCCGACCGAATACGTAACGAAGTGATACGCAATATGGCAGGTTTGAATGAAAGTGTCAGCGTTAAGCTGGAAAAGGGCGTGCTCCGTTGGTTTGGACACGTCCAACGAATGAGTGAGGAACGATTGACGAAGAATATATATTGTTCAAAAGTAGAGGGTAGAAGGAGTCAGGGAAGGCCGAGACTTACATATGAAGACCACGTGAGCAGATTGCTCAAAAACGGAAAGGTCAAAAGTACTCGGATACCCAGACGTGCGTGTATAAAGCGATTGATGAATCTCGAAGAAGCGAAAGAAGTATGCATGGATCGCGAAGCCTGGCGATCTGTCCTTTCTGACTACCCCGTCAGGGATACAGCGTGAAGATAGATAGATAGATAGATAGATAGTGAATAATTTACAATGTAGTTGAAATTATGAACGCTCGTTCTGAAAAAATTGAGACAGCGCCGCGCCACTGAGGCCTCAAAAGTCGCGCGCTGGCGTTTACAGACGTACGACAAAATGCTAAATGCGCTAAATGCTAACTTTTTAAAGAAAACATGTCCTTGAAAAGGTGTATTATATGTGATTTGTGTAATAGACACAAATAGGACACTAAATTCGTTTCAAATTAACAATTTAAGTAATCAAATCACTGCCGCTCGGTGAACTTTACTGGTAATTTGTTCCATAACTTCGTCAATTTTTGTCATAGACAAAAATTTTTGTAAGAAAAGGATTTTGAACGTCTATAAATCTGCATTCTTACCTAAAACCCTACAGATATTCATTGAAAAATTATTTTTGTGTTGGATAGCAAAGTTATCTAAGAAGGCTATAGGCTATAGGCTATATCATCACCATATACTACCCTGGAGAGTGGATTAGTAATCATAAATGTCAACTAATCGGGTCAATTTTTCATACATTATAGTAAAATTAAAAACGACGGGATTAAATGGTTGCGACGGGCGTTCGAAGTAGGTCACGGGCAAAGCTGCGGGGGTCAGCTAGTAACTACGAGGGCTGCACTAAAAGTATCGGGAATGGAACATTTCCACTGTTCCTGTCATATTAAAATCTTTTTAATTGAAAACTCCTTGGTTTTAAAAATCGAATACCATTTATTTATTAAAAAAAAAAAGATTCTCGTTCTTGTCACAAGGTTTTGTCAAACTTTTTTAGTCGTTGAGACTTGACTCGAGAAAATTCAAGAGCAATGATTTATTATGACTTTCGAAGTGGTTTAACACAAAAACAGTGTGTTGACCGGATGATTTCTGCATTTGGTGATGAAGCCCCATCCAAAACCACAATTTACCGCTGGTTTGCTGAATTTCAACGTGGACGTGTTAAGCTCAGTGATGATCCCCGTCATGGTCGCCCAAAAACTGCAGTCACCCAAGAAAACGTTGATGCTGTGCGTAAGCTGATTAAGGAAGATCGACATGTGACATACCGCGATATTCAGGCAACTTTAGACATTGGCATGAGTCAAATACAAATAATCTTGCATGAACAATTAGGTGTAAAAAAGTTGTTTTCCCGATGGATACCGCGAGTTTGGGTGTTTGAAAATGTGTTAAAGCCAACAAAAATTGTTCATTCACGGAGTGTTGCAAAAAAAATTGGTGGCCACGTTTGTCTCCAAAACCGGCCTTGTTGCGACTATTCCTCTTGAGGGACAAAGAACGGTTAATGCAGAATGGTATGCTAGCATTTGTTTACCACAGGTCGTTTCTGAACTCCGTAAAGAGAACTGCAACCGCCGCATCATCCTCCATCACGACAATGCGAGTTCTCACACCGTGCACAGAACAAAAGAGTTTTTAGAGCAAGAAAACATAGAATTATTAGACCATCAGCCTTACAGCCCCGACCTAAGCCCTAATGATTTCTATACTTTCCCTAAAATAAAGAATAAATTGCGTGGTCAGAGATTTTCATTACCTGAAGAAGCTGTGGACGCCTACAAAACGGCCATTTTGGATACCCCAACTTCCGAATGAAATGGTTGCTTCAATGATTGGTTCCATCGTATGGAAAAATGTGTCAAATTTCGCGGAGAATACTTCGAAAAGCAATAAATACATGTTAAATAGTAATGTTGTGTCACTTCCTTGATTCTCGAAATTTTCAGTGCTGCCCTCGTAATATAGCGTGCACATAAGTTATCTATCAGTGACCCTAATAGATAACTTATGTGTGTGTGAGTATATGTGATTGATATTTTCTCACTCTCTCAATTTTTACAGCGGACTGTATATTGTTGTATGTTGCAGATGTAATGTGTGGTATACGACTGCACCGCCCGGTCCAGAGGCAAGAGCGGCCCATGCAGCCGCCCCACTGCTATTGAGAGAACGACGCACTGTCTATATACATGCCGGGTATGATCACATTAATAACTATCTTTTAGATTATATTTATCTATCACGCCTTATCCCCGAAGAGGTGGCAGAGGCATATTATATGCACACTTTTCACCATGTGTATTCCTGTCCTACGTAAAAGGTGGTGAGCCCATTGCCGTGTTAAAATAGACGCAGGTTGTGGCTACCTGTTGTTGAAATTTTTCAAGCCGCTCATAAGTGTTCAACTTGACTTAACGACTGCTATGTTACTGGCAACCGGGACCAACGGCTTAACGTGCCTTCCGAAGCACAGAAACGCTTGCTAATGTAAATGCCACAAAGTGGTCACCCATCCGAGAACCAGCCATTGTGAAAGTTGCGTAACTCAGTGATCGTTTACAGAACACCAAGTCCGCGGCGCCATAAGCGCTTTATCTTTTAGATGATATCAGATTTCATGCAACGGTACCCTACCGAGATTGTTTTGATTCCAATTTATCCTCACCTTCAAGTGGTGCACTGCTGACTAACAGACGAGGTCTTATCGATGAGAAGGAATCTTGAAACCAAACCCTATACCAGCCCGTCATGCCAGTCAAATCACCCTCACATAATTATTACTCCTGACTTTCTTGCGGGACTCTACAATGGGTCTGACAAACGTTTTTTTTTTACTTTAAATGCAAAATCTACAAATAAATACGAGAAAAACGGTGTTATTACTGTTTTATATTTTTTGAAATATTTAATATTATTATTTTATATTTATATTTTATTTCAAAAAATGGCTGAAATATTTACGATCAAAGTGCGTATAACGCGGGTGACCTCATACGTCACAACCCTGCTCATTCGACAGTAGCACTCTCGTTCGCACCCGAACGCCGCGCCGCGCCTTGTCGCAGTCTGTGCGAGGCTGTGACGTCATAACGGGCCCGCCTAATTTTGGAAATTCAAAAAAGGACTAAAACTTCTCGTCGTTATAACTTCGGAAGTACTGCATGTATAGAAGTGAAATAAAAACTAATGGAATGTACACGAGCTACGCTCCAATTTTAGCTGTATTTGACAGTACTATTTTGACCCTATTGTGTTCTCCATTCACTGCTTTTTTAAATATCCTTTGTTCCGTTTCTTTCCAGATTCGATGGTCGTTTACGATCGGACGCGCTTATATTCGAAGCAGGCGAGGGTTGTTCGCGACACAAGCACGAGTCTGACTGTCTGTCCGCGTCACAGCTTACAGCGATTGCTTGCGTTTGGCGGCTTAGGGACAAAAAGTGTATATCGGTGAGCATAATTTATTAATATTACTTTTGTAAATATAATTTGAAAAAGTCCTGGTTTTGTCGGCGTGAAATTTAGTTCCAATACAAATGTGTGGTGGCGCGACTGTATTTTCTAACAAAGTTTCATTACCTTATTTAAGACGGAAATTAGAACTATCCCACTTGCATTCCCATTACTGTCATTCCTGTAAACCACGATCTATAGCAATGACGAGCGATCTTGAAAAAGTCCCAGGAGAGGCTACAATGTCTTGGAACTCGTATCGAAATTAATCATAAGATTATTTGGGAATGCCGCTATTTACAAGGATCGAACTTCATTCCTTCAGGCCCATGTCTATTGTCTTCGCTTCATCGTAGTGCATTCCCAGTTACTTCCAAAGCCAGGTAGGCATTTGGAACCTGGGGCTATTGTCCACTACCTATTATTACACTAAAAACTTGACAGATTTCGTAGTCTAATATTACAATGGCGCTCTAATAGTATTCTATCGGCCGGCTGATAGAATGTCATTAACACGTGTAGCGCCTGTAAGTAGTTCTTAATTAGAATTGCTGTCTATATTAATATTTTGATAGCTTAAAACAGCTATTTTGTCTCTATTCTGCAGCTTGAGAAGTGTGATTATATAATAAATAATAGTTTTAGTAGACTACCTAGTTTTGGACAAATCGAAATAGAACCACTATAGAAAAGAACTAGAACGTCTTTCTATTAGAAAATAGTAGACTCGGCCCCCAGATTTACAACTATTACCTAATAAGGGCCTCCGCCGACTAGCTTCTTTAAGTATCCGCAACCAACGACTTAGTAGTTTTGTGGAAGCCAGATGCAGCGACCGAGGGCGACACAGTATCGACACATTCTCAAAGTCGCCGGTTGCGGATACTAAAGGCCTATTCGCACACAACAGTACCGGCACAGTGCTGATACGTGCCGATCAATAACGTATACATCAGTGTCAGTGAAAAATTATGTTGTTGCATACATTTTGTACGACACTATCCGCATTATATTAGAGTCACCGCACACAGTGCCGGCACGTGTCGGCACTGTATGCGGTGACTCTAATATTATGTTAATTCATTGCTTGCTTATGCATACAAAAATATATCATAATTATTTTTTGTTTCAGCTAGAGGAGGTAGGATGGGCTGCATCCTTCGACGATACAGTGAAGGCCTGCCTCAACGAACCCCATTTTGGTAAGTGGCTGTTAAAATGTAGCATAGCTAATTGAATCGGACGTTACATGTCGAAAATCCATCGTAAAACGATAATAACTGCCTCGGTGGCGCAGTGGTAGTGTATGCGATTGCCACGATTGAGGTCATGGGTTCGATTCCCGGGTCGAAAATAAATAATTGTGTGACCCACAAATGTTTGTTTCGGAGTTTGGGTGTTTCCTATGTACAAAATGTATGTTTAGTATGTTTATCAGTCATCTAGATCCCATAACACAAGCTTATATTAGCTTACATTGGGCTAGACGAAGCTGTGTAAAAAATGACCCACAATAAATTAGGGAGGAGGATTCCACCACACACCCTCAATTCGTCAATCCTAACGTACAACGGTCAAGGTACCTAACGTACAACCTCTTCTAATTGTAACGGAGAAATGACGAACAGAACTCCTCTAGGAAAAGGATGTATGTCCTACATCCTTACCCTCCAGATAGTTAAAAATGTGCAATACTCCGCTTGCATTGACTATCTTCTCGCTATATCCCTGATGGGGTAGTCAGATAGGAGAGATCGCCATATTTCGCGATCCATACATATTTCTTTCGCTTCCTGCTGATTCATTGATCGCTTCATACATGTACGTTTAAGTATCCGAGTACTTTTGACCTTTCAACAAAAAAAAAACAATATTTATTATTACTTGTTATATAAAAAAGTTAGCATACATCATCGCTTTGTGGCGTTTCTATTCACGAGCGTTTCCGTGCTTCAGAAGGCACGTTAAGCTTGTTATGTTAAGTTGGTCCCAGTTATCAGTAATAAGGCAGTCGTTAAGCCAAGTTGAATTTTATACCACTGAGGTGGCAGACAAGCATACAGTTCACCTGATGGAAAGTGGTCACGGTAGCCTATGGACTTTTGCAACACCAGAGGTGCAGCACTCGCGCTGCCGACCTTTTAAAAACCTTCTAAGACTTATGTGAGTCTTAGTAACAACAATTTCAACAACAGGTCGCCACAACCTGTTCTTGTCCATATCAACACGTCAATTAGTAACACCTGTTACGTGGGACAGAAAGGCTGACAGTGAAATATGGGCGTATAATACGCCTCTGCCACTCCTTTGGGGATAAAAGCGTGAATGATACATACATACATATCGTCACGCCTTAATACCCGAAGGGGCCGGCAAAGGCATACTTAGTCTCACATTTCCCCGTATACATTTTTGTCCACGTAACAGGTAGTGAGCCCATTGCCGTGTTGAAATGTACAGGCGCAGGCTGTGGCGACCTGTTGTGGAATTTTTTCAAGCCGCCCATAAAGCCTTCAACCAGACTTAACGAATGCCATTTTACTGGCAACCGAGACCAACGGCTTAACGTGCCTTCCGAAGCACGGAAACGCTCGCAAATGTAAATTCCACAAAGTGGTCACCCATCCAAGGACCACCAATAGCGAATGTTGCTTAACGTAGTGATCGTTTACAGAACACTGACTCAGTGAGCGATGATAAATACTAATTGTTTAAAAAAATGTATCTGAATGGTTTTTGTAGATGAACGGCGTTGTGCTACCGCAGAGTCTTGTGCGGCTTGTACGGCGGCTCACTGTATCTGGTGTGGCGCTTGTTACCCCGCTTCCGCCTTCTGCACTAGACACTCCCGACCTGTAAGTACTTTTTAGGTCAGCGTACCCAAAGGGTAAAACGCTAGGACGACTACTGGACGCGGAACGTACTCAATAAAGTAAGAAATCATGTTCAACCAACTTTCGTGCCGTTGAACTACACACAATACCAACTTTTATGCATTTGTACACACGATCATATATAACCACATTCATGAATGCACGCACACGCAGTTTTATTTGTGCGATATATTGTTTTGTTACTCTTGCATTAAGTGTTGTCACTGTCTAACAACCAATAAAAATACAACTGCAAATACAACATAGAAAAATCTAGGTATGCAATACGAATTTGACTCAATATTATTCGGCTAATTTGAGATGGGAATTTTTTTTATAATGTTTAATACTGAATATAGCCAGATTAAGTTGTTGGTATATTTCAGTAATTAATGGTATTTGGTAAAAATGGGTATGTAAATGAGATAAATTTTACTTACGAGTAAAAAGAAACATTAGTTGTTCGACCGATATAACTTTTACACAATTTCACAGCACATTTAGTCATTTGTCGTTTTATATTACCCTCCAAACGTGTATGATAGACTCAGTCCACGGAACAGTCGCCTAGGCTAAAGATTCTAAGCAAATGGCAAGCATAGCGCAAAAGGTAAGATCGCGCGTCCATTGGTTAAATCGTCCTAGGTAAAACGAGACCCGTTCACCAGGCTGTATATTATGAACCGTGACAGTAAGACAGTTAAAATTTTCACAGATGGTGTATTTCTGTTGCCGTATAATAACAAATATTATGAACAGAAAAAATACTAGATCACTAAATGAATCAGACGTTACATGGCGGAAATCCATTTTAAAACTATAATTATTTTGTTTTATATTTTATTTTGTTTTAATGTTGACACTTATTTCGCGTACACACGAGGCATTATCAAGACTCACGTAATTAAATGGGTGCCACGGGGTTTGTAATATGTCACGGGCGAAGCCGCGGGGCCCAGCTAGTCGTCGGTATAAGAATATATATGTATATAACAAAATAATTTTGTCAGGCGATGTCGTCTATCGAAGAGTGTCCGACAGACAGCGAGACTCCGCGGGAAGCATGCGGCCGATATCACTCGTGCGCAGCTTGCTTAGCGCATCAACACCAACACAACCATGTTGCAGTAAGTAACATTCAGAGATTTTTAAACTTCCATACCCTATTTATCTATCCCTCCTTATCCCTCAAGGAGTGGCAGAGGCAATAAAATAAATAAAAATAAATATTGTTGGGACAACGCATGACCTACGACATCTGATTCCAAACTAAGCAGAGCTTGTACTATAGTAACCAGATAACTGATAAACATACTTATATATTTCTAAATACATACATATTATAGACTAGTTGACGCCCGCGGATTCGCCCGCGTAGAGATGTTTTCCCGTTCCCGCTTCCCACAGGAACTTGTTCCCGGGATAAAAAGTAGCCTATGTGTTATTCTTATGTATTAGCTATATTATAGTAAAGTTTCATTAAAATCCATTCAGTAGTTTTTACGTGAAATAGTAACAAACATCCATACAAAGAGTTTGTTAGTTTGTTTGTTTGATTGAACGCGCTAATGGGACTGGGACTACAGATTCTATTTGAAAAATTCTTTTTGTGTTGAATAGTCCATTTATCGAGGAAGGCTATATTCTATATAACATTACGCTACTACACTGGGGAGCAGAGCAGTAGTCATAAATGACGACAAATCAGGCAAATTTTTATGCATCATTGTAGAATTTATAAGCGACGGGATTAAATAGGTGCGACGGGAGGTCGAAATATTCCACGGGCGAAGCTGTGGGGGTCATCTAGTAATATTATATTAAGATAAACACCCAGACACAGAATAAACCATCATGCTCATAACACAAAGTTATATCCTGGGTGGGAATCGAACCCTCAACCTCTTGCGTAGAAGCAGTCGTATACACTCCCACCACGCCACAGAGGCAGTCAAATATTATACGCCCACTTTTCACCAGGTGTATTTCTTTCCCACGTAATAGGTGGTGTGCACATTGCCATGTTGAAATAGAAAGACGCAGATTGTGGCTATCTATTGTTGAAATTTTTCATGAGGTCTTCAACTTGACTTAACGACTGCCATGTTACTGGCAACCGGAACCAACGGCCTAACGTGCCTTCCGAAGCATGGAAACTCTCGCAAATGTAAATGCCACAAAGTGGTCACACATCCGTGACCAGCCATAGCGAAAGGTGTAAGCAGAACACTGAGTCCGCGGGTCGACGAGCGCTTCAAAACCCTAAAGTTTAAGGCCCGTATTCCAGAACGTTTCTCAATACTCAATAAAAAAAATACTATTTTGGTCCATTTAGTCCAGATTGTACATGCTTAAGGTTTAATCTTAAGCTTATATCGCAATACGATTAAGATCATTCACTAATGCGTTCGAAAGAAAATAATTTCGTTCATACTTCGACGTTATACATCTACTGACTATCAACCACCATATTTCTTTTATGGCAAATAGCTTAATTTAGTCTGAATTTACGGTAAAGTGTGGCCCGTTCTTTGTTTTCGCGCCACTGTCAGCCGAACGCGCGACTCGATGAGCGAGAGCGTAGGAGCTGAGTGGTAGCGACACACGGATGTCAATGCCTTCATCAGCACGGGAGCCCTTTCGATCGCATAATCTTTTTCAGGGGTCCGTATTGGGTTGCATAAATTTTTGAGGCATAAATTAAAACTGCATAACGTTTTTTGGCATACTCTTCATTTCGCATAACGTTCAAACAGAATAAATCATCAGGCATAGTTTATTTTCCCATAACTTCTTTATAATAATGATATACCCGCATAAAATGTTTACGCATAATTTTTTTTACAAAAACTATTACTAATCATAACATTTTTTGGCATCTCACTCACTTTCGCATAAAGATTCATACATATAGAATACATATAGAATACCATAATGTTAAAGAGTACATATTTTTATATCTAAGCTTGTACTGTCTGTGATTGAAATGCCCACTGATTATAAATGTCGATAGTCACTATACTGAAGTTTAAAATGTCAACACTTAAATATAGAATATATAAATCAAGTACAAAAGAAGTAGGTAGATTAAAACGAGCGATTCAGTTCTGGCGCATCGCCGGCCGCTGCCGCGGCACGCTCGCTGCGCTCGCTCGGCTCGCGCGTTGTGGTCACAAGTGACCTAACACTCCTCCTCGCTTCGCTCGTCGTCGTACCTATTTACGACTTTGCTCAAGACTAGTCTAAAATTAATAACACCTAAAATATCGTTTTATAATGTTACAGCTCACAAACGTGGCTATGAGTGAGATGATTATTTACAATTGTGTCACATCATTTCTTAAATATTCTTAGTCAAATTTATTATTCATTTATGATTTAAACGGTTATCCATACCTCCATTATGTGTTTTGTATTTTATGATAAATTATCTTTAGGCGTATAACAATTATGCCCTTTACATGTATGCTGATTAAAATTATGATAAAAAAATTAGAGTAAGTTAAAGTTATGCCCATAAAACCATTATGCGTTTATAACACTCTGCTTATCATAACTTATGCGATAAAACTTTATGCTGAAACGGTTATGCCAAACTCCACTATGCTGAAAAAAATTATGCGATCGAAAGGGCTTCCCTTTTTCAGCATGGTATAGTTTGTCACAACAGATTCAGCATAAACTTTTCTCATATAAATTATGATAAGCAGAGTGTTATAAACGCATAATAGTTTTATTGGCATAACTTTAACATACAAAATTTTTTGATCATAATTTTAATCAGCATACATGCTTATTTTATTTTTCTTATATGAAGCGGATGCTACTTTATGTAGATTCACTTTAGCGACTACGATCTAGCTAATGAGCTAATAAGTAATTTTAAGTTGACTTAAACTTCTAAAATACTTATTCTAAGAAAATAATCCACTGATTTTTCTTAAGAGTCTGAAAAACTTATTACACTTTGTTCTTGTGTTCTAAAGTCAAAGCACTACACACTTATTGTTTTCACTTATCTATCTATCTACTATCTTTTGAGTCGTCTTTTTAGGTCCGACCAATCGAGGAGCTGGATAGCCTCAGGATTGACATGAAAATGAAGTCTCTTTTCGTGAGCTTCTGCAAATTGCTCGACAATTTTGTCTACAGGCTCCACTTGTAGGTCCCGGTCGAGTTCATTGTTTCGAATGTACCAAGGTGCATTGACAATACCCCTCAATACTTTATTTTGAATATGAATTATGTTTTGTTGGTCCGGTTCGTGCAGCCCCATAGCTGTACACCATACGTCCACACTGGCATGAGGACTTGTTGGTAGATAAGAAGTTTGTTGGATATTGACAAGCTAGAGTTTTTTCCAAGCAGCCAATCTTTATATCTCATATCTAGGTCTTCTCGCTTTTTCTTAATGTGAGCCTTCCAGCGCAGCTTCGCATCAAGTGTCATACCGAGATATTTTGCTGTGTTTGCATATGGAACAATCTTATTGTTGATATATATGGGCAAGTATTGGGGAGCTTTGATGGTAAAATCGATATGAACCGATTTCGATTCATTTGAGTAGATACGCCACTTTTGAGCCCATTCAAAAACTTTTGTGACTGTTTTTTGTACATTCTGCACCGCTTCCTTGTGAGTGTTTCCCGTTGACATCATGGCGGTGTCATCGGCAAAGGTTGCAATGGTGGTGTTTTCTAATTCTGGAAAATCATAAGTGTATAGTAGGTACAGGACCGGCCCTAACACACATCCTTGCGGAATTCCAGCTTTTATTTCCCTAAGTTCTGAATAAGCATTTTCCTGCCTTGCCCTAAACATCCTGGAAGAGATATAGGATTTTAAGATTGTTACAAACGGCGTAGGCAGCATCAAGCTTAGTTTGTGTATAAGGCCTTCATGCCATACTTTGTCAAATGCCTGCGCGACATCCAGGAACACTGTGGAGCATACTTTTTTCTCTTCTAATCCCTTTCTATAATACACTCACGGACACCTAAATCGAGCCACCGTGATTTTTTTGGTTTGGAGTACTGTAACTTATAAAAGATATATGTAGAAGGAAAATGTTTTGATGCAGTTTTGGAGCTGGTAAACTCATCATTCATTTAGAGTGCCACTGTTCTAAATTTGAACTACAGTTTATTAAAAAAGTCGAGTTACGTTGAAACAAGTCCATATTTGCTTTTTTCAAGGAAAAAAATCTAATCGATTTTTAAATAAAGACATGTTTTACATGAAAAGAAATGTTTATGTAAAAAATAAAAAATATCCATCACGCCTTATCCCCGAAGGGGTGGCAGAGAGATATTATATGCCCACTTTTCACCGTGTGGATTCCTGTCCCACGTAATAGGTGGTGAGCCCATTGCCGTGTTGAAATAGACAGACGCAGATTGTGGCTACCTGCTGTTGAAATTTTTCAAGCCGCCCATAAGGCCTTCAACCAGGCTTAACGACTGCCATTTTACTGGCAACCGGGACCAACGGCTTAACGTGCCTTCCGAGGCACGGAAACGCTCGCAAATATAAATGCCACATAGTGGTCACCCATTCGAGGACCAGCCATAGTGAAAGTTTCTTAACGCAGTGATCGTTTACAGAACACTACGTCCGCGGGGCCACGCGCGCTTCATAAAATGTTTATTTAGTAACTTGTATTGCCTCCCAGTGCATTTATGACAGAGCTCTCATACGGTTTGGCATAGAATTAATCAATGTCGTTATGACATGTTGAGGTATGTCCTCCCATTCTTCCAAAATTACATTTTTGAGCTCCTGCGTGGTTTGCGGGGCAGGATGATGAGCTCGAACACGCCTCTTCAGCTCATCCCATAGATGCTCTATAGGATTCATATCAGGACTTCGCGCTGGCCATCTCATAACAGTGATACCAATGTCATTTAAGTACTCCCTGACGATTCCCGCAGTATGGGCCCTTGCATTATCATGCATTAAAACGAAATCTTGGCCAATAAATCCAGCATATGGCATCACGTGGTTCTCTAAACATTGGCGAATGTATCTATTGCCATCTAGGGGCGGCAGTCGTGGTCCCGTCACTACCTCTAGCTCAGTTTTGCCTTCCATAGAGATTCCTCCCCAGACTGTCCCTGATCCTCCACCATAACTCACTTTCTCGTCAATACAGCATTGCGCGAAACGCTCGTTCTGTCTTCGGTACACCTTACTCCTTCCGTCTTTACCGTATAGCATTATCTTGGACTCATCTGTGAAGAGAACCTGGCTCCATTGATGTCGAGTCCAATTTAGATGTTCGCGCGCAAACTCTAGACGGGCTATTCGGTGTGCTCGTGTCACTTTGGGTCCATTGGCTGGCTTATGGGGCTTTAAACCACGTTCATTGAGTCGCCTTCTAACGGTCCGAGCACTTACAGCCACTCCGTGAAAGTACCTGAGCTGTTCTTGTATCTGAACAGAGTTAAGGCGTCGATTTCGTAAGCAAGTGACAATGTATTGATCTTGTCTCGCCGTTGTCACTCGGTAACGAGGTCCTCCTGTTCGCCGAACGAAGCCGCCAGTCTCCAGGTATCGGTGGTACACTCTTTGAACAGCGGAACGACTTATGTGAAGTTGGGAACTCACATCTCGCTGACTTAGCCCAGATTGAAGAAGTGCTACAGCTTGCGCGGCTACTTCAGGTGAAGTATCCATAATTTTATAGCCAAAAACGGTTCAAATTATAGAAAATAACTAAACTAAACTTTGGTTGACAACAATTGCGAAAATTCAAACCAAATCGACATTAAATTGCTTCAAAAGCAGCTTTCAACAGTCATTATTTTTTTCAAATCAGTGACCAAGCTCTGCTTTTGTTCTTTATTTTAAATTCTAAAATTCAAATTTGGAATAATATATACGGGGAAGACGATGGAATATGCCAGCATTAAAAATGCATTAAAACTTTTTTGTTATATTGTATATTTTTTTGTGTATTTTGCTTTTAGGCCCGGGAATGTAAGGTGGCTCGATTCAAGAGTCCGGGAGTGTATTTGTAATTCTGTGTACTTGGTCTATTGTAGAGTGTTTCTCTCTAAAGCCAAATTGGTGGTTGGGTATAAGAACTTTTTGATTAAGTATAGGTTTCAATCTATTGAGCAGAAGGTTTTCGAATAACTTAGATATGATGGGCAGCAAAGAGATCGGCCTATACGATGTCGGTTCCTGAGGAGGCTTGCCTGGCTTGGCAATCATGATGACTTCAGCTACCTTCCAAACAGCTGGAACATACTTTAATCTCAATGCTGCATTGATTAGATTTGTCAATTTTACAAACGCTTTTCGTGGGAGATGTTGCAGGACTTGACCTGTAATAAGATCAAAACCCGGCGATTTTTTGACTTGCATGGATTTCCTTATTTCGGTTGCCACTTCTTTTGGTGTTACTAATTTTATTTCCATCGTTTCTGGTTCGCATGTTTGGTGCGGCCAGTCTTCCAACGGCCCATCGTTCGGTTGGAATATTGACTCCAAATGTCGCGCAAACCTTGGGGCCTTTTGCTCATTACTAATTGCCCATTTACCATTTTCTTCCCTTATTGGAGGGATGGGCAAAATAGATGTTTTATATTTACTCATCGTCTTCCAAAGTGAATAATTTCCTGAGCGGTCACCGGTCAACCTTTCCAATGATCTCGCAATTGATTCATCTTTATGAGCTTTGATGGTTCTTGTCAATGTTTTAGTTAGGGTATTTAGATTTTTTTTATCGGTAGGTGATCTTGTGTATTGCCATTTCTTTGCCTTTTTTTCTCTACTATTAAATCTATAATTTCCTTAGGATATGTGTTACCTTTTCTTCTTATCATAATTATGGGTGTGTTTTGCCATGCTGATTTCTGAATGTCCAAAGTAAATTTATTTACTTCAAAGTCCAATTGATCTGCATTTCTGAGTGGCACATTAAGTTGAATTCTAGCTTCTAAATCTACTTGAAAACTTTCTCAGTCTGTTCTCCTATTCACTAAAATACCTTCTTCAATAGTCATATAGGTTGATGAGATGTTTTTAAATATGTAAAAGTCTATTAGATCAGGTATTCTGCCTGGATCTGTTGGAAAATAGGTAGGTTTACCAGTTGATATTACGTTGCATTTGGTTTCTTTCATAGCACGTAGTAGCTCTCTTCCCTTCGATGAAGTTAAACTTGAACCCCAATGTGTATTCTTGGCATTAAAATCACCTCCGAGAATAAATCTGTTGCCAAGTTTTTGCAGTAAATTTAGGTATTACTCTGTTTTGATCGTGTGTTTTGGTGGGCTATATATAGCTGACACATTAAAAGCATATCGTTTAGTTTCAATGCATACTGATACAGCTTGTATAGCACAATCTTCATAAATCATAGGTTGGTAATGGGAAATAGTTTGTTTTATGATCACAGAACTGCCTGCAACTGCAAGAACCCTTGCACTGTTGCTGGGATGTACAGCGTGATATGATTTATATCCCTTAAGGTTAATAAAGGACTGTTTGGTAAAATGAGACTCGGATATCAGACACACGTCGATGTTTTCTTTGACTAGGACAACTTGCATCTCATATTGATGGTTGAGAAGGCCATTGGCATTCCAAGTCATGATTTTTAAGACTTTATTCATTATTGTTGTTTAGCTATAGCTTCGTTAGCGCTATTTTTGATTTTATGGAGACGTTCGTCAAATGATAGCACGAGTCTCAATACTTTGTTTAATTTTTCATCGATATCCTTGTTTGTGTTTACATTATGAGTCACGTTTTTACCACGAGTGATTTGAGCATAGGATGCATTTTTTGTTGTTGCATTTGATTTGCCAGATGCGCAAAGTTGCGATGAATCCGTGACCTTAATAGCTTTTCTTGTGTTTGCATCACTAGTGTGTCGCTGCAAATGGGTTTTCTTCTTTAACATTATAAATTTAAAATTTTTAAGCTCCTTTGCAACTAAATATCCCCTGTAGTTAGCAGGATGCGGTTCGCCACAGTGTATACATTTAGGTTTCTCTGTTGCTGACTTCTGGCAATCTTTAGTTAAGTGCTGCCAGTACATTTAACGCACCTTGCCTCTTTGGAGCAATATTTTTGTGTATGACCGTAGGCTTGGCACCTTTTGGATATCTTCATCATTTTTAAAAGTAAACATGAATAAGTTGAGGGGCTCCTTGTTGTTCCACCTCAGTTTATTCACTGCAGCCTCTATTTTGTAACCTTTGTGTTGGAGGTCCTCAATAATCCTTTTTGGTTCACAAGATTAGTATAGATTTTTGGCAACTACTCTAATAGGACGATCTTGCTTATTTTCATAAGAGTGCCATAAGCAATTATTATAGGAAAGGTGTTTGGTCATCAACCTGTAAGCATCCCCGTCAGTTGCATTTACCTTGACGGTGTCCCCGCTTAACATTTTGACAGTAAATGAGTCACCTGATAATCCTTCTACCAGAAAGTCGTAGAATTTTTGGTAATTTTGGATGCCGTCCACTATCACTGGTGGTGGCAAAGGAGTCTTTTTAGAAATAATCTGGCTCGCATCGCTGTTACATGCTAATTTGGATGGGGGTGAGGGAGTTGTGTTGAGTTTCCTTTTTTTCCTGTTTTTGACACGAACCCACTCCGTTTCTTTGGCTAATTCGTCCTCATCTGTGCAATATTCTACACTTTTTAAGAAAGAACTTTCGGTTGCTTGTTTTGTGACAGTTTGGGGGACTTGTTGCTGTTGCAAAAGTTGCTCAAGCTGTGCCCTAAGGCACTCGAGTTCCTCTTGCAGGACTTGAACCTGTTGTTGGAGTTTTTGATTAGCTGCTTTCTCGTTGCGATAATAGTTAAACAGCAGATGCTCATTCTCTGTTTTTAATTTAATATTCGGAGACGAAGCCATTTCGAGCACGTCACTTTGTACACTTTGTACACTTTGTTAACGTCACACGCAGAAGTGGGTCATGATGTCGCGCACTGCCGACAGTGGGCACCAGTAGCGGCGCGGGCGGCGCTACCTATGCACTTTTATCACGCACGAAGGAGCACGAGAGTGTTAGGTTCAGCACGTCTGCTTTGTTTGGGATTACGGACTCGAATGATACATGTAAAGAGCATAATTGTATTACGCCTTAAGATAATTTATCATAAAATAAAAAATGCATAATGGATGTATGGATAACCGTTTAAATCATAAATGAATAATAAAATTGACTAAGAATATTTAAGAAATGATGAGACACAATTGTAAATAATCATCTCACTCATAGCCAAGTTTGTAAGCTGTAACATCATAAAACGATATTTTAAGTGTAATTAATTTTAGACTAGTCTTGAGCAAAGTCGTAAATAGGTACGACGACGAGCGAAGCGAGGAGGAGTGTTAGGTAACTTGTGACCACAGCGAGAGCCGAGTGAGCGTAGTGAGCGTGCCGCGGCAGCGGCTGGCGAAGCGCCAGAACTAAATCGCCTACTTCTTTTGTACTTTATTTATATATTCTATAAATAAGTGTTGACATTTAGAACTTCAGTATAGTGACTATCGACATTTATAATCAGTGCATATTTCCCCTCCCGATCAGAAGGTCTAGAAATCTCAGACAGTTCAAGCTTAGATATAAAAATATGTACTCGTTAACATTATGGTATTCTATATGTATTGTACTTGTAATCTTTATGCGAGACTGAGTGAGATGCCAATAAATGTTATGATTACTAATCGTTATTGTGAAAAAAATAATGCGTAAACATTTTATGCGGGTATATCATTATTATAAAGAAGTTATGGGAAAATAAAGTATGCCTAATGATTTATTCTGTTTGAACGTTATGCGAAACGAAAAGTATGCCAAAAAACGTTATACAGTTTTAATTTATGCCTCAAAAATTTATGCAACCCAATACGGACCCCATCAGCACGCCTTATGACTTCTATTGCCCAAGTGTACGTGATGATTTAGAGAAAAGATGCTGCAGTACATGCGGTATTTACTTTGCATCTATCACAAGAGCTGCAGAGCACAGGCGAGCAGCCCACATTGCATCAGCCAAGCAAGCGCGTATGTTTCGCAAAGTGCGAATCCTCACAAAACGAGCTAATGAGTTACTCTGCGCAAGCGCCAACGGCTTAGAGTGACTAGATCAGAACGAAGTTGAAGGAGCAGATGATTTTACTGAAAATCATATGGACATGTTGGTTCCAATAGTCTATCTTGAGACCGCGCATGATTCTTCATGGACTGAATTAGAGTAGATATTCTTTTTTTAAATCACAGTAGTCATGATTTAAGTATTCTATTATTAAATTTTCATTACACTTATAACTCTTAGCAATATTGATTACTAGTTTTAACTAGTCGTAAATAAAAGCACGAAGTAATTTTTTTTCTTTTTACAATAACCAACGCGTTTACGTAAGAAACTCACATTTTGATAAATCTCACGTGAGATTTGGGGAATGGGGGAGGGGGTTGAATAAAATCTCACGACATCTCACCTTACAGAAAATTTAAAAAAACCCCTCACATAATTTATGGAGGCCCATCTTAGTCCGTCCATCTGTAACATCAAGAGATAAAGGGCGCGTTGCACTAAAGGCCCGCAACGATCGTAACACCCAATGTGTCGTTCCACCTAAAGCTTGCGGTCGTTGCGGGCGATTGTATGACGTCATACATTACGTCACTGTTTGCGACCGCATGACGCCCACATCGCCCACAAACTATAGGTGCGTCCGAGTGGGCTTTTGCCAACACTTAGCGGGAATATTCAAAATAAGAACAATGGCGACTAAAAAAATTACATTTTTGGATCCACAAAGTGTTGTTGCAGTGGAACTGATATTGTTAATGTTTGTGAAATAGTAGATAATAATATTTCTCAAACGAATAACATTTTCTTCAGCTAACCTCAAAATGAAATATTTTATAGTTCGAGAGGTCTTTTTGAATCCGAATATTCTATTTATTTATTATAAATAAAAAGAATAATTATATAATTATAATAATTATTAATTATTATTTATTATATATTCTATTTATTTATTATAAATTTACGAGAAACCAAAATTAAAATAAATTTTATAACTTTATTTTGAAGTTTCGGTTTTAAATTAGGATTTCGCGCTCGAAGTGCGTTCCACTTATAACTTTCACCCACAACGCCCGTGGGCTTTGTTACGTTAGTGGAACGGCAATTTCAGCGGTCGCGGTCGTGGGCGTTGCGGGCGATAAGTGGAACGCGCCTAAAGACATCGGTTTGCGGTATTCGATTGAGGACATACGTTAGAAATACGGTAGAAACTTCTATATCGCCTATCGATATAGAAGTTTCTACCACTTCCGATTTAGAAACTTGTTTCGTTTTAGAAGTCGACCGATTTCTTCGCGAAGGGCGCGGTACTTATTTTTTTTTAATTTTGACTCTACTACCTGACGTTTCCTACCTGATGTAAAGCAGAGACGACCCGTGATTGCTTCATTATCGTACATACATATATACATATTGTCACGCCTTTATCCGCGAAGGGGTTGACAGAGGCATACTATACGCCCACATTTCACCGTATGCATTTTTGTCCCTAGTAACAGGTGGTGAGCCCATTGCCGTGATTGCTTCATTAACCCTAACTAAAAAACCGAGAGAGCCTATACGTAGTACGTATTCCGTAGTCTATACTAATATTATAAAGAGGAAATATTTGTAAGTTTGTTTGTACTGAATAGGCTCAGAAACCACTGGGCCGATTTTAAAAACTTTTGTGCCATAATTCGTTCGCATGTGAGCATAAAGCAAATGGTCTTGTCAGAAATAAAAAAAATATTGACAGATTCGGCTGAGGAGTTATATTATGTAAGAATTGCTATTTATGAACTTTATTTCAGGGATCGGAAGAGTTAATTCAGCGCGCCTGCTATTGGGACTACGAAACTATTAAATGTAAACCTGTAAATTCATCGGAAGATATTCGGTAAGATGGTTTCAAATTCTTTAAAACATATAGCGCAAGGAATTTTGAAATTTTACGAATAATGAGGAAAGACTCGACGCATGTAGTTGCATGTTATCTTTTTTTCTAGTTGCACAAAGAGCTGAATAAAACGTGCAACTTAGATTCAAATGATTTAAATAATTTAAATTCACAAATCTTCAAATCTAAATGATTTACCGCAATAAAGTCTTTGAATTTGACATTCGGGAAAACAGAGCATCTTCATTATCAGAACCGATCAAAATAAAATTTAAAACAAAAATAAGCGTATGTACCGGCGCACACAGGTAAGAAGTACCTAAACCTTCTTTACGACATATAATTTTTCTACTATTTACAAATTCACGAAAATTGGGTAGGCTTACGCATACGTCGATAAAGAAATTTCACTTATGAGAAGTTTCACTTCAAAACAACATGGCGCGTAACCGAAAAATGTGACGATATTTATTTTACAGCTAAAAAATTACTGTCATACTATAATTTACGTCGATAAAGAAGTTTCACATCAAAAAATATAGAAAAGACGCTAAGTTGAAGAAGATGAAGAAGAAAGTAGCTAACTATTATTACAAGCTACTTATATTAGAGTCGTGTAGGTCCTGAACGAGTGATATGAACGATCTATATCATTAACACAGTAACAATCTATCACTCGCTTACATTAGTTCCGAATATATCAATAGCTCTTTAGCTCACCGCTCGCTTCTAGATCTAGACTAACGTTGTTGACTGTATCACGAGCGAGTAAGACAAAACTACATATTAGAGTTTAGAGTGAGACAGGTAGGTGTGCTGCCTGACGAGGATGATAGCTCCTGCTAATTTCACATCGCTGTAACTTGATTGACAAGAAAGTTCAATTTAACTTATGAATTATTCGAAAATCGATTTGTATTTGTGATATTATGATTTATGGTGCTAGTTTATTCCTACCTCAATGGGTGCTAGAACAATACAAAATTTTGAAATTCTTTTTTTATTGGTAATTAGTTTGTTCCCGGGGTTAACATTATAAAAATTAAAATATTAGTCATGTGCACATCAAAACTATCTCTAGGTTGACAGTCCTAAGCCTGTCAAGTATGAAGGAAAATCAATTTTAATATGTCTTTGAATTCGGACTTAATCAAGAATGAAAAATAAGTCATAAATCCGTCTGAGCGATAGATTTCAAGTGACCAAGATTTGAATGTGAGTTAGATGAATGATTTAGTATTGGGAGTGACTACTGAGCTAAGTAAGCTAAATGAGTGATATGTTTTTTAAGGTTGAAAAGATATGTACAATCTTTTCAGTTTAGTGACACATATTGCGCATCACTAACTTATATTATATTTGTTTTATAGAAGCGTAGCAGCGGCCGGCCCATGCAGTGCGCCTTGCTCGACGTTTCAGACGTGTGCCAACTGTACCGCTGAGGAATGTATTTGGTGCGCCTCGGCTGGTAGATGTGTTGATAAGGTGAGCACAAGCTTCGTAGGCAATCAGTAGAGCTGTAATTCAATGTTCTATAAATGATCATTCCTTATCTTAAGACTGTGTACACAGTTGATTAATGGCACTTGGTGGAACTTGCTACACATCTTGAACAAAAACACTTGTACTGTTCCACTTATTTATTATTTTAACCTGACCGGTTTCGCCTTACGCCCTTTTTTAAAGGTTAGCACATATTTAATGTATTTCTGATGTCATTGAATACAATATATGAAGTTATAACAACAAAGTTTGTACGTATGGATGTTTGTTACTCTTTCACGTAAAATGTACCGAATGGATTTTGATGAAACTTTACAATTATATAGCTTACGAGACGCCGCACTGTATATGTATACTGTCAATACAACCAGGTGTCTCAGGGATAGTCGCCATTTTTTATTACGATTACACTAATTGCTACAGACGAATAGTAAGCAATTGACAGGTCGCATATGCGATTTTCACAAACAGTTAGGCGTAAACTTGGCACGCGGTATTATTATTACTTTACTCTCTATTAAGCGCGAGCGAGGGAATGAGCAACATTCCTTGCTCTGATGTCTACAGCATCGAATACATAGCTTAACAGAATTGTGTTGTTCTTTCACGCTGCAAGAGGCGTGATACTGCGTTCTGATTGGCTATACTAAGTTCGCGCGGCTCACGATTGACGTTTCGATTGGTCTCAGCGTTGGTGTCGTTTGTAATGCAGTGTCTATTGGCTGATGCCTTATAATAGTAGGGGAGGTAGCGTAAATTTTCACAAGGAATTTGATACCGGCTGATATTCATAACACTAATAGTTCTTTACCACAATACATAACAGATTTGACCGTTCAGTCAGTCTGGTAGTGGTGGAACCAAAAGTCATAAATGCCAATTAAGCTAGACTTCCAAATTGTATAACCGCTATGTATGTATGGGGACCTAGAATTGTGAATTTTGGTAAAAAGCGTGGTCTTACAGCACAAATAAAAGAAAAACTTCAAAAAAAGTTGTAAAGACCCCATACATACATAGTTACCCATAATACCAAATAACATAGAACTTTGAGTTGTATGGGCGCTTATACAATTTGAAGGTCTAGCTTAATTGGAATTTTATAACTTTAGGTTCCACCACTACCAGACTGACTGACGGTCAAATCTGTTATGTATAGGGAAAGAACTAATAGTTTTATGAATATCAGTTGGTATCAAATTCCTACTGAAAATTAACGCTACCTTCTATAATGTATAATGTACTATCCTGACAGAATGCATACGGAGCTTCGTTCCCGCTGGGCGGATGTCGTGCATGGTCGACATCAGGCGCGGGTGGTAATGGCATATCCAGCAGCGGCACGTGTGGGCCGGTGCGTGGGTGTGAGGCCCACGTGTCTTGTGCTGCGTGTCGCGCCGAGCCGGCCTGCGGTTGGTGCGACGACGGTACGGGAGGGGGAAGGGGGGTGTGTCTGCCGGGCGGGGCTAGGAGGCCTCATTCGCCTAAGCTGTGTGCGCCATACAGGTTTGTATAGACTAGCAATCAATTATATTGCCATCTCTTCCGCACAGTTGTAATCTATCAATCAATTTTATTGCTATCTCATTCGCACTGTTTTAACCTACCAATCAATTATATTGCTATCTCATTTGCACAGTTGTAATCTACTAATCAATTAAATTGCTATATCATTCAGACAGTTGTAATCTACCAATCAATTATATCCATCTCATTCGCACAGTTGTAATCTACCAATCAATTAAATTGCCATTTCATTTTCACAGTTGTAATCTACCAATCAATTATATTGCCATTTCATTCGCACAATTTTAATCTACCAGTCAATTAATTATATTGCCATCTCATACGCACAGTTGTAATCTGCCAATCAATTGTATTGCCACCTCATTTCCACAGTTGTAATCTACCAATAAATTATATTGCCATTTCATTCGCACAGTTGTAACCGACCAATCAATTATATTGCCTTCTCATTCGCACAGTTGTAATTTACCAATTATTTATATTGCCATCTCATTCGCACAGTTCTAACCGAACTTTGTGTGAATGAAACGCCAATATTAAATGTATAGGAGTCACAGAGGCGGTATAATATGTATTTACAGAAATATAAGTATGTTTATCAATTGTCTAGAATGAGAGTTGTGTAACAATATCCCAAAAGTTAATGTATATTTATCTGTCTTATTCATAGTATGTAGTCCGAATAAAAACAGCATTGCATCTATAAAATTTGATTTTCAGATGGCACTTCACAGCGTGCCCAGCATGTCAGTGTAACGGACACTCTGTATGTGATAGTGAAGCGAGGTGTATACAACCGTGCGCGGGACGGACTATAGGTGACCACTGTGATATGTGTGCCCCGGGTCACTGGGGCAACCCGCTTAATGGCGGCCATTGTCAACGTAAGTTATACTTTAGATTATAATTTAGGGTACTTCACAACCTGTCAGCGAGTCGTTACAACGGACACTCTGAATGTGATAGTGAAGCGAGGTGTATAAAACCGTGCGCGGGACGGACTAAAGGTGACACTGTGATATGTGGGCCCCGGGTCACTGGGGCAACCCGCTTAATGGCGGCCATTGTCTACGTAAGTTATACTTTAGATTATAATTTAGGGTACTTCACAACCTGTCAGCGAGTCGTTACAACGGACACTCTGAATTTGATAGTGAAGCGAGGTGTATAAAACCGTGCGCGGGACGGACTAAAGGTGACACTGTGATATGTGGGCCCCGGGTCACTGGGGCAACCCGCTTAATGGCGGCCATTGTCTACGTAAGTTATACTTTAGATTATAATTTAGGGTATTTCACAACCTGTCAGCGAGTCGTTACAACGGACACTCTGAATGTGATAGTGAAGCGAGGTGTATAAAACCGTGCGCGGGACGGACTAAAGGTCCGTCACTGTGATATGTGTGCCCCGGGTCACTAGGGCAACCCGCTTAATGGCGGCCATTGTCAACGTAAGTTATACTTTACATTATAATTTAGGGTACTTCACAACCTGTCAGCGAGTCGTTACAACGGACACTCTGAATGTGATAGTGAAGCGAGGTGTATAAAACCGTGCGCGGGACGGACTATAGGTGACCACTGTGATATGTGTGCCCCGGGTCACTGGGGCAACCCGCTTAATGGCGGCCATTGTCAACGTAAGTTATACTTTAGATTATAATTTAGGGTACTTCACAACCTGTCAGCGAGTCGTTACAACGGACACTCTGAATGTGATAGTGAAGCGAGGTGTATAAAACCGTGCGCGGGACGGACTAAAGGTGACACTGTGATATGTGGGCCCCGGGTCACTGGGGCAACCCGCTTAATGGCGGCCATTGTCTACGTAAGTTATACTTTAGATTATAATTTAGGGTATTTCACAACCTGTCAGCGAGTCGTTACAACGGACACTCTGAATGTGATAGTGAAGCGAGGTGTATAAAACCGTGCGCGGGACGGACTAAAGGTCCGTCACTGTGATATGTGTGCCCCGGGTCACTAGGGCAACCCGCTTAATGGCGGCCATTGTCAACGTAAGTTATACTTTACATTATAATTTAGGGTACTTCACAACCTGTCAGCGAGTCGTTACAACGGACACTCTGAATGTGATAGTGAAGCGAGGTGTATAAAACCGTGCGCGGGACGGACTAAAGGTGACCACTGTGATATGTGTGCCCTGGGTCACTGGGGCAACCCGCTTAATGGCGGCCATTGTCAACGTAAGTTACACTTTAGATTATAATTTAGGGTACTTCACAACCTGTCAGCGTGTCGTTACAATGGACACTGTGTATGTGATAGTAAAGTGAGGTGTAAACAGCCGTGCGCGGGACGGACTATAGGTGATCACTGTGATATATGTGAACCATGCTACGGGAGCAACCCGCTCAATGTGATAACCATAACCTGCACCCGTTCTTTTCAATATGACAATTGTGACAAAAATATAACAATAGGCTCATAACCTAATACATGAGACTAAATGCAACTGGTGAAATGTGCGTGCAGTATGCCTCCGCCTACCCTTTTGAAAATGAGAGTATCTATTTGTTTTCGTACCACTGATGTGGCAGACAAGCTTACGGCCCACCTTATGGAACGTGGTCACCGTAGCCTACGGACGTTTGAAACACCAGAGGTATATGTGTGTGTAAATACAATCGAAAGGAACAACAAGAAGCAGAGACCGCAGTGATTTATTGCACTTTTCTATCATCTTTTTATCTTTCTTCCAGAATGTGAATGTAACTCACAGGCGGTGGCCTGCGCTCCTGATACGGGCCGCTGTTACTGCAGCACTAAAGGCCTAGCAGGTGATAGGTGTGATAAGTGTGATAACACTAACCATTATCACGCGGATATCTATAATAAAGGAGCGTGTTATTGTAAGTATACTGTAATTTTTAAGCTTTTTATTAACTTGCATTATGTATGTATGTATGTGTGATTGTTTGTTCAGATGGAATCCTGCAATTATTTTTTTATATTATTTATTTACGCCGTAGGGGATACAGCGTGAAGATGTTAGTTAGTTAGTTATTTTGAAAAAGATATCATCAAACGATTGGGCTTAAATTTTGTATACACGTTTAATATGGATGACAGCTGCATTGTTAGCTGTCAATGTCAACATGGCGGAACACCCAAAATGGCGGTCTAGTTATTTTTAATGCACGCTACATTATGGTAGAAGAGTAGAAAAGTGCTCGCAGCCCCTCTAACAATCTGTGTTCTGTAAACAACTCACTGCGATAAGCAACTTTCGATATGGTTGGTCCACGGATAGGTATCAAATGAAAGAGCTGAAATTTTGTATGCTAGAATAACAAAGTATCATCTCTCTAAATCCAATATGGCTGACTATAGATTAAGACAATTTCTTTAAATACTGCAACAATTTAGAAAGCTTGTTAAACAAATGACTGTTTTTCAAATAATTTACTCTGTAGATTTTGCTCGACTCCCAGTGTAACTTGTGCTAATAATTAAAAATAATAATAAATAAATATTGTTGGGACAACTCACACTACGCCGTCGGATTCCACACTAAGCAGAGCTTGTATTATGAAAACCAGATAACTGATAAACATACTTATATATTTCTAAATACATACATATAATAATAAGTAAAACTTTTTTATCGATGTTGAGAGACATTATATAACGGTAAAAAATGTCGTAAAGAAGTTTCACTTCTTTTCTGCACACACATTTATTTTTATGGAGAACCGACCGACAGATGAATCAAATTTGATTTGCATCAGTAAGCCAATTATATTATCACACGTTTACCATATATTAGATTTTAATGTGAGTATATTTATATAGCTGTAATATTTTGAATATAAATAGACAGCATTCTAGTGTTGTTTGACACAACAGATTTGACTTTCCTATTTGCTACTACTTTAGCAAATAGGAAAGTCAAATCTACATTTTAATCCATCTTTAACTGCTTACTTGCGTTCCACTGCGATATATGCTCTTTGCTGCACCACACCATACATAATATACAGTGTGCAGCTATGCTATGCTAAGCTATGCTTGTATACCATTATGACAAATGATTGACGAGAATGATCAAAAAAAAAAACTAACTAACAAATTTCACGCTGTATCCCTGACGGGGAGTCAGAGGAGACAGATCGCCATTCTTCACGATTCATGCTTAGCATGATAGCTTCACACATGCACACCTAAAATAAGAAAAAAAAGTTCAAAAAAAATATCTCATGTTACTACTTACAAATTAACTTAGTAAACATTAGAAACAAAATTATACTTATTAAAATTTACTGTTTAGAAATAAATATGATTGAAGCTATTTGACTGCCTCGGTGGCGCGGTGATAGTGTATGCGACTGCCGCGACTAAAGTCCCGGGTTGGATTCCCGGGTCGAAATTTTTTTTTGTGTGACCCATAATTGTGTATTTCGGAGTTTGGGTGTTTCCTATATATATTACTAGTTGACTTCGCCCGCGTAGAGAAGTTTTTCCGTTCCCGTTTCCCACACGAACTTGTTCCCGGGATAAAAAGTAGCCCATGTGTTATTCTGATGTATAATCTACATTATTGTAAAGTTTTATTAAAATCTACTCAGTAGTTTTTACGTGAAAGAGTTACAAACATCCATACAAACTTTCGCATTCATAATTTTTTTTTTCCTGTATTGCGTAAATATAAATCATTCCAATCATTTCCAAATAACATCACAAAAACCAACATAGGTTTGTCTGGATGCTCAGACACTTTTGAGCAATTTTATTACACGATTTCTTACAAATAACTAAAACTAAAACATCTACTTACTTATACTACGCACGCAAACATAATTAGTAACATTTCTCAACAATTCAAAAACTGCATAAAACTTCGCTTCTAGGTACATACTATGCGACATAGCCTGAGACAATAACCGGTTTGAGGCAAGCGGCCGGCAGAGATATACAGGATGTTGCAATAACATAGATCGTATATCCATGCTATATTCAAAAAAAAGAATAAAAAATATCAAAGAATCTTAATTACAATACAATCAACCCTTCGATTTATAATAGTGAATGAAAGTATAATTTATATCTATTTTTATAATTTATATCTGTTATTTTGGATTGCGTATTTACTGGTATTTCATTCATGAAACTTGGCAGTAAATACGCATTCGTTCTTTTACCATAATAATTAGTGAATCTAGGTGTTTCTAATTTTGAATGGGTTATTTTGCGCGTTACGATTTCATGAAAAATTTTTACTTGTAATTTTTTGTTAGGAAATTGCTCTGTTAATAGCCACTGTTTTACTTTTAAGTGAATGGGTAAATTTTTACAAAACTTGAATAACCCTCTGACTTCACCTCCGTCACAGACAGACTCTCGTAACTTGGTAGGTGTTATGGTTTTTAGAATGCGGAGTTGTAAGTTGTATATTTTGTCTAGATATGTTTTGAAGGTCCTACCGTAACTAGTAATCCCGTATGACACAATTGACTCGGCCAGTGCGTTATAAAGATTAAGTAGGATGGGAAAAGGTACTTTGTGTTTTAATATTGTGAATTTTGCTAATAATGCTCTTAACTTGTCACAAATTGTATCAATGTGGTAGCTCCAATTAAATCTTTCGTCTACCACAATACCCAAATATTTGTAGTGTGAGACCTATCGTATTTTATTGCATTTACAATTTATTGTGGGTATATCATGCAAACACTGGTGACATTGTGCAACCACTTTAATGCTCTTATCATAATTATTCAAGTGGCTCGAGCAAATATGGATTATTTTCGTTTTACTGGCATTTATTACCAGACCTACATCATGTGACCATTTACAGAGATTGGTAAAATCATTCTGTATGTAATGGTCGGCCCTAGACAAGTCTTTATCTGCTATCACTAGACATGTATCGTCTGCATATTGGTAAACAGAACAGTGGTTAATAATGTTCTGCATGTCATTTACATATGCTAAGTAATGAAGAGGCCCGAGAACTGAGCCTTGGGCTGTTCCAGTAGTTACCAACATTTCATCGCTATATACATTACCAATCTTGACACGGTATTTCATATTATCTAAATAGTCACGGCACCAATTTAACAAGGGACCGCGGACATCTGTGTTGTCGAGCTTTTTATAAGAGTGTCATGTCTGAGGGTTTCAAATGCCTTACTAAAATCAATAAATAGTAATATTACATGCTTTTTATCATTAAGATGTTGATTTACTTCATATGTAAATTTTGATAGCAATGTAGTAGTTGACTTACTAGACTGAAAACCATATTGAGCAGTTGATAGTACATTGTTTTGCTTATAGAATTTATGGATTTGCTGACTAATATATTTTTCGACTACCTTATCTATGACTGGTAGTATTGTTATTGGCCTGTAATTTCCATAATCTTTGTGGGATCCTTTTTTGTAAATCGGTCTGACGATTCCAGTTTTCAATTCTTGTGGATATTTACCTACCCTAATGCTCGCAGTTATAAGCTTAGTGATAACAGCTACAATTTTGTCACTTAATATCTTTACATCTATGCATCTAATGCCATCATTACCTGCTGATTTAATGGAATTTAATTTACGAATTATTATTATTAAGTCTCTTTTAGTAGGTATTTTAAATAACATTGATTTATTTTGTGGAAATATATAATCTGCTTCTGGTAAAATTTTTCTGTTGCATCTAGGTAATTTTTTTTAACACTTTCATTAAACTCCTTACCAAAATTATTAGCAATCATTTTTAATGTTACGTTATTATTCTTAAAAGTTTTAATGATGGCTTCATCAACCGATTTACACATTCGTCCAGACAGTTTGTTTAAAATATCCCATTTAATTTTTTGTTTAATTTATTATTATTTATTAAATCATTATAATAAGTATTTCTAGATTTTTCTATTATTTTTTGTGTTTTATTTCGTAGTTTATTAAATTCTAGTCTAAGTATAAAATTATTCGGATCTTTTCTCCATTGGTTAAATAATATATCTCGTTTATGGTACATGCAGTTAATTTTACTATTTATCCATGGATCTTTGTTTCTTTTACTATTTATACTATTTTTCTGCATATACTTGGAATTTTCATAGCAATAATCAAACTTATTTTTATATATTCTAATTTTTTTATGGGACATTGCACATTATCAAGCTCTTCCCAATTTATTTCATTAGTTTTAATTTAAGTAACTTATAATCGATTCGTTCTGTATATTTTACAACATACTGGATATCTCGTATAGCTTCTCCCATACACGACAAGACAATCATTCGGTGATCTGCCATTACAGTGTCGATGTATCGATGTATGTATGTCGATGTCAGTTAAGATGTATGTATTTAGAAATATATCAGTATGTTTATCAGTCGTCTAGATCCCACAACACAAGCTTATATTAGCTTACTTTGAGCAAGACGGCGGTATGTAAAACAAAAATTCTGACAAAATTTATTATTATTATTAAATATGTTCTGTATTACAGATGACCTAGCCGTAGATTACCAGTTCACATTCAACCTTTCCAAGAAAGAAGACCGGCATTTATCTGCGATAAATTTCCGTAACGCGCCGGTTAAACCAGACGTGGATGCGGATTTCTCCATTACTTGTTCGGCGCACGCCCGTATGAACTTGACTGTTCGGACTCGGGCCGATCCGCGGGAACGCACGCTGTTTGCTGACGTCAACTGTACTAATTTTCGGTTCAAGTGAGTCATACTTCCTACCTTTACTATCGCACCGTAGGAATCAAACGACTTCTAAACACTTGACTGCCTCAGTGGCGTAAGTGGCAGTGTATGCGACTGCCGCGCTTAGGTGTCCCGAGTTCAATTCCTGGGTCGGAATAAATATTTATGTGATCCACAATTGTTTGTTTCGAAGTTTGAGTGTTTGCTATGTATTTAGACATATATAAGTATGTTTATCAGTTGTCTTGATCCCATATCACAAGCTTGTGTTAGCTTACTTTGGAAAAGATGGTGCTGCGTGGAAAGTGTTCCTAAATATTTATATATGTATATATATTCTTCGGAGAGCGAGATTATGGAGCGGCCCTCTGGGTACACGCCGCAAAGGAAGACCGCTTTCTAGATGACATGATGAGATCACTAGAACGGCTGGCCCTGCTTGGATACAGGAAGCACAGAATAGGGAAAAATATAAATCTTTGGAGGTTCACCCGAGGAGGGGTTCTGGAAAATGAAAAATAGGCACTAAAATACAACTAAATAAAAATTGAATAACATAAACCATAAATAAAAAATTAAAAATTTTTAAATTTTTAATTGAGCTAGAAAATTCTTAGTGTAATTGACTAATTAATTTTATTATGAATTAAATTATTGTATCAGTTAATTAATATTGTTAATAATATTAATTCTTAACATTGAATTATTTACTTTAATTTTGGTTTAATTTATGAATGGTAATTTTTATGTTTGTATTATTAGGATTCCTATTTATTTTTCTGTATTTTATTTTATTGTATTATTAATTGGCAAATTGTTATTATGAGCACAATATATCATATGTCATAGATTTATTACACATCTTTATTATTTTTAATTATGATAGATATGGAATAATTCCGTAATAGAGTTCTAGTTTAAATTTGAAACAATGCATGTATTAGAGTATCATTTATATATTTTTAATAATCTAGTTATAGTACGAAAAATTGTATAATCAAATCATTTTTTCAGAAATATAAGGCTTTTTTTTTTAAATGTATTCTTGGTCAATCGTTCCCCACATTTGTATGTTTAAACAATATTCTGAAGCCAAATTTAGTCAAATATGATGTATAAAACAGATTCGCGAAGTCAGAGCACTCGTTCGGCGTGGAAGACAACGTGACGTTGACGACGTTCTTCGTGTACGTGTACGACTTCAGACCGCCGCTGTGGATACAGATCTCGTTCTCGCAATACCCCAAGCTTAATCTTCAGCAGTTCTTCATCACGTTCTCTTCGTGCTTCCTTCTGCTGTTACTCGTGGCTGCTGCACTGTGGAAGATTAAACAGGTTTGTACATGAAAAATTTCAAAAGATTCCGTAGATTTATGTCGCACCATAAAAGCATGGAACTCTCTGCCAGCGCACGTCCCCACCTCTTACAATCCTTTAAGAGAAGCGTGAAAAGGCATATTTCTGGGTCGTCAAGATGAGGGTCGCTATCAGAGCCCTGCTGGTTGAGATAGCGGCCCCAATCGCGGGTCGTCGCCTTTGCTTACCATCAGGCGGGCGACGCCTTTAGCCGTGCCACATATAAAAAAAATGTCCTCGGTGAATGACGCTCTGCCAAGGTATGAATGAATGAAAGAATGTATGAACTTTTTATTCGACACGCACTAAATCAAATACAGTAAGATTAAAGTCTCTGGTCCGAATCCTGGGATGGCATAAATAATTATACGGTTATACTTGTGTCTAATACGAAGTAGCACGATTAGTTTCGAACCTGATAGTGACCCAATTCTCCATGCTTGAAAGCGTAGACGAAAATTTTCTGTAAAATGGCATTTATTTCGTATTTAAAAACGACGAATCATGATACAAAAGACATTTCACTAGTAAATTTACGTCTACGCTTTCAAGTCGTGTGTGTGATCGAGAATTGGGGCCCCAGATCCTTTTTCAAAGAGTAGAACGTCAATACGTCAACCGACGTATATAATATTAGCTGACTCGTCAAACGTTGTTTTGCCACATAAAGGGTTACCATAATCACTTAGGGGTATAAAAAAAAAAATTTTTCTCAGACCTAAACAATGTGATAAAAATGGTTCAAGACGTTTCTGAGGAGTATACTGTGACACGAGATGACTAAAACGAAATAGATGTACAGAGTTAAAGTATCAAAAAGGTTTGACGTGCTATAACAGTAGGACATATTCTTATTGACGTTATTCAATGCCAATAATGACGTTTGGTCGATGTTGCCAGCATACAAAAATATTTAAATACTATTTTGAGAAATTGATAAATAATTATTGTTTTCAGAAATACGACATGTATAGAAGACGCCAGCGTCTATTCGTGGAGATGGAGCAGATGGCTTCCAGACCGTTCAGTCAAGTCTGCGTAGAACTTGACAGGGGTGCCGTAGGTTAGTGTGTTGCATTACCCATCTATATCTTAGCGTCTTTGCGGTTACTTTCAATTGCTACTATGAGGTCTTTTGGACCCCGGAGGTCTTGGTGGGGGCCTCATACACCCAGTGTGATGCAGTATCCAAATATCTATTATTGGCTTCATAGACAGAACCCAGGGATGTTGTTGCTTATTAGATCAGCAAGAACAAAACTACTCATTGGTTTTGTTCTTGGTATGGAGGTTTATTTTATTTAACATAATTATTTTATGGCCTGGCTACGAAGACCTTTTAGCCAAATCTTATTTTAAATATCATATTTCTTCAATCTTATCTTATAATTTAGTCCTGTCCAGTCTTCAATGTCGAGTCCTCAGTCCTCGGTCCTGGTCCTTGCCCTTAGTATAATGGTGGTTCTTATACTGAGGTTATCAGTGGACTTTACGCGGCAAGATAGAAAATAGCATTACACTGCATATATATCATTGTCTGTCACTATAGCACGTTAAGAAAAGTTTTATGTCCAAGAAACCACCTCATACCACCACATAAAACAAGATAAATGCACTAGTTTTAGAAAATAATATACAGCATGCGTCCGCACTTGTCAATGATCCCGCGCAAAAGTTCTACATTCAAAGTAGTTTTCATTCTTTTGATGTTTTTTTTGTTACTAATTTATCATTTCTGTTAAAAACAAAGAGTTTTAGTATATGTGATGAAATCTTATTAGACTAAAGCAGTATAACATATGACGCGTGCACACTTTTTTTATATTCTTGTCTTGTCTACTGTAGGTGCCGGAGTCCCAGCACCCGTAGCCCTGGAACCTTGCCGGGGTGGCAGAGCAGCAGTTCTGTCGCTGCTGGTGCGGCTGCCCACGGGCGGCACGGGTAGGGCTCCGCCCCTGGGCGGGTTGGCGGTCGCGTCGGCGCTAGTGACGTTGGGGCATCACACGCATCATGACGTCATCAATAAAAGGCCGAGAAATCACTGATACACAGGTGCGGTTTGTTTGTGTCAATCTAAAGTTTGAAACCAACTTCAGTTATAAAAATAAATCTTTTTTCAGTGCGATGCTGAGAAATTTTATGACGTAGTTAGGTTATTGGTTTTTAATTATTTTTATTTACCTCGCTTTAGAATTATTTAATGAACTATAATATCTTAATTATATATTTCATTTCACTTGTGACACTTTTTATACAACGCCATCTAGCTGTAATTCAGGAACTAAAAACTAGTTCTATGAGATCTAGATAACGGATGAACATACTTAAAATAATAATAATAATAATAAATGTATTATAAATATGTAATAATAATATTATTATTATTACATATGTATTATAAATAGACAACATTCAAACTCTGAAAGAAACATTTGCCTATCAAACAAACATTTGTTCCGTCCCGGGAATCGTACCTAAGGCGTCAGCAACGGCAGTCGCGTACACTAGCACTGCACTACCGAAGCAGAATGTTTTGTCTTTTAGTCGGTTTGTTCTTTAAAACTAAAAAGGTCTTATAATTCAGGTCATGCGAAAAGTACTGAAAAGATTTTTTTTTTATGAGAAACATCTTGTCCGCAGATATGTAAAAAATATAAATTATTGCTGCCGTTTCTGGGATAAATCGTGTTCGACCGTGTGTGTTTAATATAATAATGTACTTAATATCGAAGAAGACCATTATATTTTATTCGAAATTTCATATTTATAATAATTTAATGTATCCTTGTTTCAGATACTGTCACCAATGTATATAGATCATGTATGTATGAACATTGTACATAGGACACGTTTAGTGCATTGCTCAAAGTGTAACATTTTTATAAATAATAATACTCAGTTATATTATCGTTTATATCCATTTGACTAAAAGAAAACGTAAATATCTTTTTGTAGCTATACGAACTTAGGGTGATCTCCAATTTGTCCAAATACGAATTTTGCCATATTTATGAACTCAGTCGCGATTTTGACATTGCGGAGTTCGCATCGATTTCCGCTTATAAAAAAAATAACAATTTGAGGGTGTATACGGTATAAATTATGAAAAAATAGTCACATAGAACAGGTATTATGCTTGTATCGCTACAAAATTTTATCATCTACTTATTTAATATCCAATCGACAACCTTTTTTATTGTATAAAAATAAAAAGTAATACTAACCGTTTCACTTCCAAATATAAAGTTGCCAAAATACTCTAAATTTGTATATCACTATCAATGTTAGGCACGTATAGATTGCTAGTGTTCGATATAATATTTGGTCGTATTTGTAACATTAATGTGCCTTGGAGCGTTTGTACTGGAAATTGTACTTTATTGCATATTCAAACCACATTTTTGTATGTGCAATGCCTAACAGCTTCTATCCTATCGGAGCTAGCTGTGATGGAAATGGGAATATAGCCAACCAAACCCAGTCGGTGTACATACACACATACCTAGTAGTAAAGTGTTTTCTATTTTAATCCATTCTATTTTTATGCTTTCTCTTAGTATATTCCCAGTTATTTCCATATACCACCTGGATTTGGAACCTGGCAACCACTTTTATTTTATTTTAACTTAAAGAACTTAAATATCTGCTGCTTACGTTATTATCACACATTATAAATAAGTAAACGGGATTACTCACGTTTTACGACCAGTAATAGACCGAGCGGTGCTGTGCTATATTAAGACAGCCTTTTTCAGATGTGCGACCGTGCAAACTGGTCAGTCTATTGCTGGTCGTAAAACGTGAGTAATCCCGTTTAGTTATTTATTATATCTTCTGCTTCGCTGTATCCCTTACGGGGTAGGACAAAGAGGACAGATGGGCCAGGCTTCGCGATCAATGCCTTTCGCTTCCTGCAGATTCATCAATCACTTCATACATGCACGTCTGGGTATCCGAGTACTTTTGAAGTTTCAGTTTTTGCGCAAAATGCATATGTAAGGCACACTTTAAACATTGTGTTCTTCACTTTTTCAATTTATCATTTCAAGCTATTTTCAAACCATCGTCTCCCTTTGTTTTTATTAGCAAATAAGCAGTTTTCTGACCACCCAACTCCGTAAGCTTGCCTGCATCGAAGTCACTGTTGGTTAGTAGGCCTTATAGTTGGGAATGTCTTGGGCCCCAAACATCTGTTCACAGCCTGATACATCTTCATACTTCATTTTAATTACTTTATACAATTTTCTAAAATAATACTTATGAAAATATTTTGTATTTTATTTCATTACTAATTTTTAATCAATACAATAATTATTTTATATTAATTACTTAAGTTTTTTTTTTAATTTTTAAAAGATTTCTAATCAAACTAAAGTCTTGATCTTCCAAAAATTCTCTCCTATGATAGAGTTGCCAAATATTTTGTCATGATTTGCCGAGCAATACCAACAATTAGTGCCAACATCAGAACAGTTGACGGAGTTTAGGAAATTTTATAATCTGTTTTCCATATCTCATTTCTCTTACTCGATACCATGACTGCACTTTGACAGATCAGTTAGGACAAATAATTGTATATAATATTATGATAGGCATAATAAAAAATAATCTAAAGCAATTTCCAGTACTTACATCCTAAGTGATGTGCTTTAAAAATTTGGACTGCATTCGTAGCGTTTAGATTCATTGCATTTTCTATGGATATATTTAATTTGTATAGGTTTTTATAGACTAAAATTTTTGATGCTAAGATTTTTAATATATAACATTGTACAGATTACAAATACAACAATAGTAAACAGCAAGTTACGTAGTGCAAATCGGTATTATTAATAAATTGGGGTTATTAGAAAAAAACCATTAATCTCTTACACATACAAAAACAAGGATAGTGGCAACACTGCCTTAGAGATTAACATATGGACTTTTCGCGGGAACAGTGACAACTGCGGACGCTTGCTGTATATTGTTTTCTAAAACTAGTGCATTTATCTTGTTTTATGTGCGGAGTGGTGGTTTCTTGGACATAAAAGTTGTGTTAACGTGCTATAATGAAAGACAATGATATGCTATTGCAGTGAAATGCTATTTTCTCTCTTGCCGCGAAATGTCCACTTAAAACCTCAGTATAAGAACTACCATTATACTGAGGGCAAGAACCAGGACCTAGGACGGAGGACTTGACATCGACAAAGACTGGACAGGACTAAATTAGAAGATAAGATTGAAGAAATATGATATAAAAAACAAGATTTGGTTAAAAGGTCTTTGTAACCAGGCCATTAAATAATTAAATAATGATTAACTATCATTGTCTTTTAATTCACACTGCTGAGTGTGGAGAAAATAACATCCTCGAGTAGACAACTCGAGGATGTTATTTTCTCCACACTTTTAATACTAACTCCGCAGTTTTAATGCATACTATAATAAATAGCATTGCAATGCTTTTTAACTTAAGTAGCTGTCGTTCACTGTGTTCTTGAACGTATGCTGTTACTGTGTTTTTGAGCGAATAAGCGTTGATTGTGTTTTTGAGCGAACGAGCGTTTACTGTATTCTTGTGCGATCAAGCGGTCTTTAAGTTTTTGTTCGATTGCGATGTTACTGTTTTGTGCTTGTGAAGGGTAAATTTGATTAATTAGAAATAGCTAGAATTGAATTTTTTTATATTAATACGAAATATCATACAAGAATATATTAATTTAAACATTTGACAGACACAATCCTGTATACACAATCAAACAGGTATGAGTAACCTTTGCTTAAAAGAAGAAATATATCAATTGTCATCTCTATTAAATAAGCTGTGTGCATTAAAATATTAATTTAATTTTATTGCGCAGATATTTGAAATTTTTGAATCTCCAGCCGGCAGAAGGAAAATTTACCCGGGGTCTGTGGGGTTCCCCATATATGTCATAAAGTATTGCGAAATTCATTTCTTTCAGTAATTGAAATGTTTACAAACTAAATTCTTCGTGTGGTTGTTTTGTACAAGGATACCCGAATACTTCTAACAACAGAATAATCACAGCATGAACAATTTTAGTCCACTAGTGTTGTAACCATAAATAATAGGCGATATTTGTAATTAAATCGTAATATTTATTTTCTCATTTAGAAATAGCTAGCAAATAGTTTGCTTACCGAATAATTTAAAAGACAGAAATTTTTTCACATAATTATATTCGTAGGTATTTTTTAAATAGGTTTTATTTTCTTTTGTAATTTAATTGTTTTGTATGAATTGAATGTAAATTGACAACGATGTAATTAGTAAATTTTAGCATCACAAGTATTTTTATCGATTTAAAGTCAATATTTTAAATCATATTTGTTAGTAATCCGCATAACTGAAACTCTTATTAGAATTGAAATGAAAATATCTTTATTCATGTAGGTCACAAAGTAACGCTTATGAACGTCAAGATTATTGCTACATTAACATTTACTGCCAGATTCGCAAAGAAATAGGTAGAGCCTGAGGAAGAACCTGGCAATAAAACTCATGGCCACTCTTTTTAAATCGCCAGCAATTACATTAGTTTTCGTTTACATAATTTTTTTTATATATATATTTTAATATCTACAGTAATGATCATGTCTAGAAAAGTTTTATCGAGTTCGAACTTGTTAAAGTCCCAGGGGGAGTTAGTGTCTTGGAACCGGAAAATGAGTGAACTAAGGTAGCGCTTCTTCCCTCCTTTGCAAAGCGGGAGACCGGCAAGGTAACTAGGTCTAGATTCTATAGAATTGTAGGTCTAAGTAATTCGTTACTATGAATGCATTAATGCTTTTTTAAAAATCAAATACAGCTATTAAAGCATTTTACAAGTATCAAATCGTCATCCGCGAATCAAGTGCTCGTAATCTCGCTAGCTCATTGTTCTGTAAATGATCATCATCATCATCATTCTCTAGGCAGCCAAAAATAAAGGCTCGTAGTCGCTTTTTAGGTTACGAAATATAGTTAACTACATTTTTGAATAATACTTAAAATAATATGCGAAAATGACCCGAATACCGAAAAAACAAAGTAATAAACAAATCAATATTGTCTTTAAACCGATAAAAAAAGTAGGTAATATATTATCTATACGTAAAGTCACTATTACATATATTATTATATGTAGATGTAAATAGTGCGGCTTATATAAGTACGATACTAATATTTTTCTTACGACTGATGTGTATATGATGTAATATAAAAAAATAGTTACTTTATTTCGTGTGATTGCATTTAATTTGTGAATGTTGTGGCAGATTTAGAACCGTATTTTACAAAATCATAATTATCATATCCAATCAATTATAACCTATCACAATTCACTGTTTTTGTGTACAGGATGAATTTTTCAAGTGAGCCTTCAGGGCCATATTCTATACTATAAGGAAGGTAGGTTAAATAAAAAAAAAACATTTTGTAAAAAAAATCGCTATTTCCTAAATTTCCCGTATATAATTTCTTCACAGAAATCGATCCTTATTAACAACACTATCAAATGGTGTAATAATACAGGCTGTGATTTTTTTTAAATCATTGTGTTCGATTCCTGGCTAGAATTATTGATTTTTAAAAAATCCAATGATGCCTTTTTGATTTTCATTAAAATCGGGCTTGCGACTCCTTTAAGCCTTTTTACATATTCCTTATGGTTAGGATATGGCCCTGAATGCCCACTTGAAAAATTCATCCTATTATACTACAATGTATGCAAGTAATACCTATACCTTGAAAATTTTTAAAAGTTTGTATATGTTCTTCTCTTACTCGTGTTGTTCAAAACATTGAAAAGTGAGATGGCAACTAATATATTTGTTAAGTTTCTAGTTGTGTCTAAACTATACAGCGCGTAGATACATACATATCGTCACGCCTGCCTCCCATCGGGGTAGGTCTACGTCTTTCCACTTGCTACGATCCTGGCATACAACTTTCGCTTCTTCCACTTTCATAAGTGTTTTCATACACACACGCCGGTTAAGTAGCCGCGTAGATAGTTAGTTGAAATGTGCCACATAACACCTATATACTATAAGTTCATGAACAAAATTACCCTGTGAAACGACATCTTGAGTTACGTTTAGAAGTTTTCTAGTGATGAAATGAATTCTCAGCCCTATGCCGTTATTTTTAAGTAGAATATTGGATAGCAAATATCCTTAGTGATTTGATTTTTTAGATCTATTTAAATGTTCTAACATATTGAGGCAATAGGTCCCAAATTACAGATAATTTATACTTTTAGGGCCGTATTCCAGTACGTTCCAGGCTTCTCAATACTTAAGAAACACTTGAGAGTAGATTTTATAAGACAAAATCTAGCCTCAATCGTCGATTGAGTATTGAGAAACGTTCTGGAATACGGCCCTAAAAGTGTCAGTTTTGATTGTCAAAAGTAGAAGCCATTAGTTGAATTCTATATTGTACACAGAAACAAAGTAAATTAAAATTAAATTGAAACAATGTTGTACTACGGCGTGCTAAACGCTAAGTTTTTTTCCAAGCAAACCCTTGAGTAAAAGGAAACACGCAACTAAAGTTCTAAGTAGAGTTGCACACTTCTTAGAACTTTAGTTGCGTGTTTCCTTTTACAAATAATATAAATATATACAAAATAAAATAAATAGTTATAAGTTTTATAATGTACTATACTATATCAATATATTTATATACCTACTATCTATTATAGAAATACACATACTAAACTCACATATGTATAAATAGTAACTATATAACAGTATAAACTTAATATATAATTCTCTAAAAGAAATTCCTAATGTATAATTTTACAGGAAAATTTTATTCATGAGCTTGTATTCTAATAATTATTTCATCACAATATATTTTAAGTAATTTGTCTGATCACAACATTCACACCAAATTTTATATCGTATTATAAGATTAGATGTAAAATCGTATATTATAAATAATACAAGCTAGCTATACCTACCTACCAGGTAGGTAACCGATCTTAGTGAATATTAAACAAATATAATTTATTTTTATGCTTTGTTTAGTATTAAAATAATAAAACCGTTGGTTATGTGTTTGAAAAATGTTAAAAAAATATTGTGAATTTTTTTTTATTACAGTTTTTTAATGTAAGATATTTTAACGTTGTGTAGCGGTCGAATGGTATTGTGTATTTATTAATTTATTTTTTTATATACATAATTTTATTAACAAATCTAAATGAATTGATGATCTCAGTAAATGAAATAAATGTTCGTTTTCTTAGTATCAATTATTATAAATATTAACTTAACTTTTGCGTTGCATAATACAAATTAATATAAAAATATGTATAGTCTGCTTAAGAGCATTGCTAGTGCAACCCAGTTGAAACGTCAATCGAATAAAGCATACAAGTATGATCGTCTTCGTACTAGTATTTAATTTTTTTTATTTATCTATCACGCCCTATCCCCGAATCCAGAGGCGTATCATATGCCCACTTTTCACCATGTGTATTCCTGTCCCACGTAATAGGTGGCGAGCCCATTGCCGTGTTGAAATAGACAGATGTTGTTTTTTTGAGCAGGGAATGCGTTTACGCGCCATCATTACTACTGTAGGGGCAGCAGGAACGGTGGGTTTTCACGGCCTTTGAGGGCCATCCTATCCACTAAACCCCGCGGTTTTCCGTCTTCTTCCCAACCGGGTCGCAGGATAGGCCTTAGGGCTATTCACCGTGGCCCGGATAAGGAAATAGCCCCAATATAAGACTCTGCGGGGAGATCCAGTACTGCATATTGATTTGTATCAGTTATGATCATTTACTTATTTTTTTTTGTATTTTGGTTATATAAACTTATATAACGGCGTATTTCTCTCAGGTCTATTCATCATTGAGTTTTTATTTCGTTTTATTATTGTACGTTTGAAAATGTCTTGATTTAAAAAAGACGCAGTGTGTGCATATTTGAGAATTTCACTTATTCAAATATAGCCGTTATAATATTAAAAAATAGTACATTCTAATCGGCACGAGTATTATGACGCCGACTCATACCAGTTTGTTCACTCACGCTCATCTCATTACATCTGTCAATCTACATCCAACCATCTTTTACACGTATCCGAATCATCAGAGCTGTCTTATATCTAATTGGTCATTAAATCTTTAGATATGCCGTAACATTCTTCTATCACGCAGTTCCTTCTTTGTCTCTCAGTTTCACTCCTAATTTATATTGTACTTCGTACTTTCATACTATTTCATACGAAATTTTGACACAATCACTCCAATATACACCAGCCAGTCGTGCTATTCATATGGCTGTAGGGTCAGCAATGAAAGTAGATACTCATTAACGAAGTTAAATGTTACTACATAAAATCTAAATATTGATTTCAATATTTGTAATATAGAACTACTAAGGTAAAAGGTTTCATTTATTATTTTAGTCGCCACAGCCTGCGCTTGTCCATATCAAACGGTAATGGGCTCACCAACTGTTACGTGGGACAAAAATTACGATGAAATGTGCTACCCAAAGGCGTGAATGATAAGTCATAACATTTAATTCTATATTTTTGGATTGTGTTTATCTACTTCTGAGCCTGACTACATGGCTCCATTCTTTATTTTCGACATATTGGAACCTTGGTAATTTTACAATAAATAGAGTCTAACCTATTTATTGTCTCTCCCTTGGGTAGCTTGCTAGTTACATAATACAAAAGTAATCTTAGTAAAAGTATAATTAGTGCATTCAAATAATACACAAACTCGAATTCTTTATCTTTATATTATTTGTATTTAAATTTCCCTCTCTATATACATAATTGTAATCTACTAAAATTTAATAATCTTAAAGTATTTCCCAATTTATCTCAGTTCCTCGAATTTAATGTTAAATCTTTTTATTTTTATCACAAGGATTTTTTTATTGGTATGGTTTTAAATAGATTTTACGCGCGTCATTTTAACATAAAGCCAACTATTGTAAAATTGTATACCGCTAGTAACTTATTCCATATTTTATATTACTGTGGTAAACGTAATTTTATAATTTGTTTACGCCTGTCTGACGTTTACTTACAAAATTACTGAAACTGTCCACGGGGCGGCAGCGTAAATGTAAGGCCTGCCTGTTATAGCAATTGAAACAGAGGGAAAACAATGTTCTTTTCTTGAAAAATACATTGTTTTTTCACTTTTATAAACTTCACTTTTATAAAAATATATAGGAAGGGCAACAAAATTTGTAATGCGCTGGTAATACGTATATATATATATATATATATATATATATATATATATATATATATATATATATATATATATATATAATAAGCTGGTAATACGCTTCTTGGAAGTTCAGTACGCTAGACTGCAAGCAAAAATAAAAATATCTTTATTTTGCATAGACCATTGTAACGGCGCTTACAAAATGTCAAACAAGGCGTATTATAAAGTGTCTATAAAGCTGTGCGGTTGTTGATAATTAACATTATTCCAATATATATATATAAACTATAAGAGCTGTAATAATGAAATGGATGCCATAAGCACTTATTTCTATATCATATACTAATGTCAGCGTTTAAAAATCAGAAAATATAACATTATAAATACGTTAAACAGCAAAAAATATATTTCCTTTTTAACTATAATAACATCTAGTCGAATAAGAATAATTGTATTGAGCATTTTTGCTGACTGTACCAACTTAACCTACACAAAGTGTTAGCTTTCACACAATTGTAATAATATATGAACATATAACTATAATATATGTATTATAATATAGGTGTATAGGCTATAGCTATGTTAAGCGTTAAGAAATGTAAATATAAACGAATATAAATTATTGTAATTCGAAATATAATTATCAATCTGTATAACTTGTCTTTTTTTTTAATTACATTACTACGCAAGCCGTAAAAATCACAGGGGATGGGGATGGGTCGGTGATAGCTCCTTTGACCTTGACCTTTTTCAACCGCATTGATGTCCATCGTTCATCGAGGCATGACAAAAAAAGAGACCCAGGAGTAAGCGAATCCAAGAGCGAAAACCTATGACGCAGCTCCACGGTTCAATGTATGATACTACCCGATTCGTAACGAATTGCCAAAAGTTGTAGAACAAACATTGTTTGGCTACCTTGGCTATTCAATCCTAGCAGGTTGCTGGTTTATTACAAATGACCCTGTATAAAGTGTCTATCTCTAGTGACTTTTGAGTGACCCCAGTTATTCTTCGGGTAATGTGGGCAAACTATACTACGGTCGATTCTTACTTATGTGTGACGCAGGTTCTATACAAGTCGCGGGAGCTAGCTGGATGCGGGAGGGATGCGAATCTTGTGGTTATTCTTGGGGACCTAACATCCTGTGCTCAGCGGTGGCCATCATAGGCTTAGATGTTGATGAAACAATAATTGGCTTTCGTAAAGTTTCATCTTTCGCGTAGAGAAGTGTGCTGTTCACACACAGGTATACCTAATTTATCCCTATACATTGACAATTTTGCACGCGTTCATACTTCTCTACCAACCTAGGCAATGCTTGAAAAATCGTTTGGTACCTACAATTATTAAAATCTAACATAATTTTCTCAGTTACCATACTTCACCTTGAACACAGACAGATATGTATGTGTTCAAGGGGAAGTATGGTATAATATACTACTATATAAAGCTGAAGAGTTTGTTTGGTTGAACGCGCTAATCTCCGGAACTAAAAGTTGGATTTAATATTTTTTTTTGTCGGGCAATTTTTAAGCATTATTGGATAATTTAGAAGCGAAAAGATTAAATAGGTGCCAAGGGAAGTATGTCACGGGCAAGTCGTAGGGGGTCACCTACTAAAACTATAAGTCAGTAAGACCTTGAAGAATCACAGATTTAGACTATATCTGTGTGAAGAATAGACTTTTAAAGTAAAATTAAACTGTAAAGAGGATGTGTCTAAAATTCTAGCATTGGTTACCGTTATCTGTCAGCGCTGTCACTGTAGGATTTGTAAACATCTTGATGTCCTATCGCGTTTTACGAATTTTACTCTTTTTAAGTGTTCTCTAGTTCTTATATTACTTTTTTTGTGTTTTATACATTTATATTATTATATTTTTTATCGTACACTTTGTCAATGGTAAGATTTTGAACTATATTGGCTGATTAATCATTTTCAAAATAGTCTTATTTTGCATAACTATCCCTTTGGGGAAATATAAATAGATTTAGGTGTGTGTTCTTACCCAATAGATTTTTTAGGATTCTGGCTCTGATTGTTTTAGGCTTAGATTATATAAACACAGTGTTTCTTTATCAGCGTGTGACACTGGTTCTTTATCACCGTTTAGTTACTTGAGTATAATAATATAGTAATTCTTTAGTACCTTATACTGGACATATTTACTTTCTTCAATCCTCCAGCGAAAAACTTACAAACTGAATTGCATCTTATGATTTCTAATATCGTAAAATCTTAATAAAACAACAAAACACGATTTTACTATTGTAAACCTCATTGTATAATCGATTGTTTACAAAAATAATGAAGTGTACGAATTTAAAAACAATACCCACATTGCTCATCACTACACATAAAAATGACATAATCAGAGAATTTAATTTTAGTGTATTGCACATACTTTTGCAGAAGTATCGTTCGGATAATGTACCAATATAATATCGCTTAGAAATCGTTTCAGAAAATAAGTGCCTTTAAAACTTTTCGCGTGGGATAACTATTCCCTTACCTAATTTATAAAAGTTTTATTTCTTCAATGTCACTAATACCAATATAATATTGTTTAGAAAACATAGTAGTAATTTTTTAAACTATTTTAGTTATTTTAAATCAATATTATTAGTAAATGATAATTTGTTTGTAACTGTAATTTATATTTCTCCCTAGTCGCCTAATAATGTGTCAATTGGTATGGCTGTGGTTCCTTTTGGTTACACTAACGGCCGGTGCACCAGAGGAACACCAGTATTGCGCAATCCGCTATCGAAGACTATGTCAAGGCAAAGGACGTCATGTTGCTTGCCAGTTTCCCGATGTAAGATAATCTGTTTTAATAGATTATTATAATATAAGGTTTCAAAATGCTCATTTTGTTGGTCCTTCGAACCGGAGTAAATTAGCAAAATTAACTCTCATGTCTCATGCGCGTCGTAAAATTTAGTGTTGACTCAAGCATTTTCATAAGTACTTAATGTAACTTCTTTTCAGCGGAATGCTCACCGTAACATTTAGAATTAAGTGACTGAGCTTTTACCTGTGTACGTTAGATATTATTTTGTGTTGTGTACCGTAATTGTGTGAAAATGACGGCAAGCGTTCGACAATACTATATTAAAAGTAGCTCTTTGGGATGATGATAAACTTACTATTCTTGCAATTGCAGTCTGGCCCAGGTTCGTCGTGCGAACGTTACACACCCATCAAGTTCACAAATGATTTGAAACATTTCATCACACATTATCTAAACAGGTAAGATTCACAACATACTATCTATTTGCACATAGTCGTGTGTTCTGTCATATAGAACCGAATCGGTCTTCTTCATACCCGGTAACCTGGATTTAGAGCCTTAAGTCCACTTTTATTTGGCTGCTAGGAGTGGCTATTCGTTTGAGGATTAATTTTCAGTAAAGTTGGGAGCAACTGCCGTCTGATCTCCTAACTCCGAAAGGGCGCCTGCGTCGTTGCCTCATCAGGGGGCTGAGTCTACTATTTTCCAATAGAAAGCCGTTCTATTCTATATCGATTCTTTTGCAATTAGTTCAAAACTAGGTAGTCTACTAAATTATATTATATATATTTCGCAAGGTGCAGAATAGAGACAAAATATTGATATAGACTACCAAAAATGCAAATTTAGAGCTACTTACAAGCGCTACACGTGTTAATAACATTCTATCGGCCTGCCGATAGAATTCTATTGGAGCGCAATTGTAATAGTGGACAATTTTTTCTGTCCTGTCTTTATTGCACAACGGTTTCTATTCTCTTCTGAAGCGATTGAATTAGTAGACTTGGCCCGCTATTAGCAAGTTAGCGGTTTACGTTGCATAGGCTCAAAGATTTTCTTTTTTTATATAATTATATGGCCTGGTTACTAAGACCTTTTACCCAAATTTTAATTACTTCATATTTCTTCAATCTAATTACCTAAAATGTCCCGTATACTTTATACGTTATATGGCCGTATATATGCGACTACGTTTTAGTCAAGTACAGTCTTAAGTCAAAGTCGTAATATAGTCATATATCCAAGTGTCGCTGTGTAAAAGACCCTGAGGGCAACCTGTTAAGCGAAGACCTCGCAGTAAAGGAGAGATGGCGCTCGTACTTCCACGAGCTGCTTAATAAACAGCACAAAGAGGTGCAGCCTCCGGACCTCCCTCCGAATCAGGGACTAGTGCCACCGGTAACGCCTGGAGAAGTCCTGACTGCGCTTCGCCGCATGAAGAATCGGAAAGCTGTCGGACCCGATGGAGTCCCCATCGAAGCCTGGAAGGCGATGGGTCCTCGCGGTGTGTGCAGCGGGCAGATCCCAAACCAATGGAGACTGAGTATTATTACTCCAGTCTTCAAAGGTAAGGGGTCAGTGCAGGAGTGCGGGAGCTACCGCGGTATTAAGGTGATGTCCCACACCATGAAGATCTTCGAGAGGATTATACACTTTTGGATCCGGCAGGAGTGTACTCTCTCGGGGTGTCAATATGGGTTTCGCCCTGGTTATGGAACCACGGACCCTGTTTTTGCCCTGAGGGTTGTCGCAGAGAAATACAGGTCGAAGAACACGCCTCTGCACTGTTTGTTTCCAGACATGCAGAAGGACTTCGACTGTGTTCCTCGTGCGATGATCTGGTGGGCACTGCGGTCCAAAGGGGTTCCAGAGGTCTATATTGACACTATCCGGGACATGTACTGTGACTCCGATTCAATGGTTCGGACTGCTGTTGGCGACACGAAACCCTTCCCCATCACCGTCTGGGTACACCAGGGTTCGGTCCTTAGTCCGCTTCTGTTCAGTGTAATATTAGACGAATTGTCGGACAGCATCAGAAACCCACATGAGCAGCCTCCATGGCTGCTCATGTATGCTGACGATATTGCGCTGGCAGACGCGGACAGGGGCAGATTGGTGCGACGTGTAAAGGCGTGGAAGGAGACGCTTGAGAACGGCGGTCTGAGTGCCGTATTCTAGAACGTTTCTCAATATTCAATCGACGCTTGAGGCTAGTTTTTGCCTTATAAATACTACTCTCAAGTGTTTCTTGAGTATTGATAAACGTTCTGGAATACCGCTCTTAATGTGGCGAAGACCGAGTACTTGGCACTAAACTCGACAGATCACACATCCGTCCGCATAGGCGGTGATTTGGTCGAGCGCACGGACCAGGTTAAATACCTGGGATCTGTTTTTCACACGTCCAGTGACATCGATTGCGATGTCAAGTCACGCATTGCTGCCGCGTGGGCCAAATGGCGGGAGATGACCGGTGTCATTTGTGACCCTAAAATGCCGATCCGGTTGAAGGGACAGGTCTACAAAACCATTATTAGACCTGTCCTTTTACATGGCAGTGAGACGTGGCCGATATTGGAGCGACACAAGCAGGAGCTGCGTGTCACGGAAATGAAGATGCTGTGGTGGATGTGTGGGGTCACGCGGATGGACCGCATGAGAAACTCTCGCATCCGCGGCAGCCTTCACGTCCGTGACATTGCAGACAAGTTGCAAGAGTGTCGCCTACGTTGGTATGGTCACGTCTTGCGGCAACCGCCGGGCTACGTAGGTAACAAATGTCTGGCCATGTCAGCCCCGCCGGGTCCCGGTAAGAGGGGAAGACCCAAGAAGTGCGTGAAGGGATGACATGCGTGCCAATGGTCTCACTACAGGGGATGCCGAAGACCGTGCGAAGTGGAGGAGAAAATGTAGGAAAGCGGACCCCGGGCGTCGCGAGACGCAACTGGGACAGACGCTCGGATGATGATGATGAGTCTTAAGTCAAAGTCAATCGTACCCCATTAACGTGGTAGTAGCGTTAATGAGGCCTTCAGTGAAATTTGCTCGGCAAGATGTAAAATAGCATTTCACTGCAATATATCACTGTCTTTCACTATAGCACGTTTACACATAAACTACATTTTTTACACATAAAACAAGGTTAATGAACTAGCTTTGGAAAATAATATAGAGCAAGCGTGTGCCATTCGAGAAGTTCCCGCACAAACTCGGGCTTAGAGATCTTGGGACCCCTAACACCCAAAAGGTAACAAATAAAAAAGAAAAAAGAAATTTGAACTTTTTTAATGCAATGACAATGAACTACGAACAAGTACCTACAAATTGCTTATAGTAATTGAAAGTTTTATCCTATCCTTTAAAAGACTGTTTGTTTCTCATTTTGTATCTTTAGAACAGAACTCATAATAAATAAACAATCGCGTTCTAAATTTACCGAGTTACCTATATTGATGTTTTGTTAAAAATGGGGCTATATTTTACAAACGCGGCTATGTATGATTGATGAAGCGCTTGTGGTCCCGCTAACTCAGTGTTCTCTATACTATCACTGCTTTAAGCACCATTCGCTATGGCTGGTCATCAGGTGGGTGACAACATATAATATTTTCATTTACGAGCGTTTCCGTGCTTGAGAAGGCACGTAACGTAATGTCGCCGTTAAACCAAGTTAAAGGTGCTATGCGCCAATAAGTATGTTTTATATATCTTTGTTGCCCGATGTTTCGGTTTGTTTGCACCAACCGTGGTTGTTGACTGTCAGGAGTCAGCGTAGATACGATAGTACCACATGCAATACACAATATTTTTCTTATATTCACAGACGTCGCCAGCGGATCGCAGCAGGCAATGAAAGGGTCCGAGGCGGCGTTCATTTGCCCAAACCACAAATTATGATGCTCGTTGTAAGTCAAGGATTAACTACTCGTAATTAAATCGGGCGTTACATGGCGGAAATCCATAGTAGAAAGATAATAAAGGAGGATCCCACCACACACCCTCGAGTCGTCAATCCTAACGCACAACAGTCAAGGATAACCTCTACTAAGTAATTATAACGGAGTAATGACGAACATTAGTCAAGGATTATTTTGGCATTACTATTACTTGGTACTCCAAGAACATGCCCACGTTAGACGTGACGCGTTTAGTTGTTGACTAAAGTCCGTATTCCAGAACGTTCCTCAATACTCAATCAACGCTTGAGACTAGATTTTGCCTTATAAAATCTACTCTTAAGTGTTTCTTGAGTATTGATAAACGTTCTGGAATACGAACCTAAGTGTTGTTTACTAAGTGCAATGATAGATATTGATAATAGGTCCCATAATCTTACCGTTTTGTGTACTTTCACAACATTGGGTGAAAGGTTGCCTATAAGAAATTGCACTTAGCGGTAAGAACGCCCATGAACATTTCAAAATCTGTAATCTGGTGTAAATGGTGTTCAATAAAGTATATTTCTATTCTAATTTATTAGGGTTGATAAGCATACGTGCATCCGACCATATAAATATTTCCATTGGTAGGTACATAGAAACCCTAGTTAATATTCAATTCACATAACTCTTATAAAAAACTAAAATCAAGATCTTCGAGTGTCGTGGAAAGATGTTCTGTTCAAAGCATAGTTTAAAACCAGATTTCAATGAAACAGGAATGGGATCGAGAGCTATCGCAATTGGCACAAAGACTTGCTGACCAGTGCCACTTCGTTCACGATGATTGCCGGGCTACAGGTAAGAATTTCATTTGTTTATCATCATTATACTGCGAATGCCCGCGATTTTATGGTAAATTATATAGCCAAATCTTTCATTTGAACCACTTTATCCATTTGTGTAAAGGGTCCGTATTGTGTGTATTATCCGAATCTTTATGCCATAGAGTGAGATGCCAATAAATGTTATGATTAGTAATCGTTATTGTATAAAAAATTATGCGTAAACATTTTATGCGGGTATATCATTATCATAAACAAGTTATGGGAAAATAAAGTATGCCTAATGATTTATTCTGTTTGAACGTTATGCGAAACGAAGAGTATGCCAAAAAACGTTATGCCTCTTAAATTTATGCAACCCGATACGGACCCCAGAAATATGCCTTTTCACGCTTCTCTTAATGGACCTCGGATTCCGGTAATAGGGAATCACGTGTGCCGGCCGAGAGTTTCATGCTTTTATGGTGCGACATGAGAAAGGCCTACGAAATCTCTCGGTTTTGGGCACGTCTGTGTCCACAGTGTAAGGATGACTTCTCAGCCCCGCCGGTGTTGTTCGGGAACGGGGAGGGCGGGACCAATTGGAAGGAAATCTATATTCGATGTATCGAGATTGATGTATTCGAAAATCTGTAGTAATCCTTAACATGACTGTGGTAATACCAAGAAGAGCGTGTCTGAACTGCCCCACTGAACCAAACATTTGTGTAGCAGTCCAATTTAGCTAGTCATAAATTGTTAGGTCCTTTGTAGTTTGGATATAACTAGCATTCGGTACTTTCACACGGGCTTTTGAGAATATTTTCTATTAGAATGACTAATGATGAGCTTAATTTTGGATTACTATACTGTCATGTCACCTAACATTTTAATAACAATTAAATATTTACTACAGTTAAACGTACTATAAAATACGTCGCGTTCAAACAATGATGTTTCTTATTTACACGATGTAAGAGCATCATACGACATTAAGATAGAATAGTAAACATTCATTGGTTATCTAATACCTTTACCTACTATCGTACTAATAATATAAACGCGAAAGTTTGTTTGGATGTGTAAATGGACGTTTGATACTTTTTAACAAGGTACCGAATGGAATAGTTTAACAAAATTTTACAGTAATATAATATAGCTTAGGTATAGATCAGAATAGGATGTAAAGAATGCTACTTTTTATTCCGGAAAAAAGGTTCTGTGGGAAACGGAAAGGGTTAAAAGGGAAGGATCTTAAGAAAAGTTACGTGCATATTTCCTTTCCTTCCGTTCGTCGAAATAAACCCGTAAATCTATGGAAGCAATTCCATGAAGGATTGAAATAAGTCGTAGAAGTGATAACAATAATAATTATAATATTGCATCCAAGAGTAACTTGCGAACAAAGTGCGAACAAAGAACGAAGTCATTTCAATTGGCTAAGACATTTTTTAAATTTTTGAACTGAATCTGGAGTATTTTAGTGCGACTTTGATTTATTGAAGTGAAACTTCTTTATCGCCGTTGAAAAATCGTCACGTTTTTCGGCTACGCGCCATATTGTTTTGAAGTGAAACTTCTTTATCATAAGTGATACTTCATTATCGAAATTTAAGAAATTTTATAGCTGTAAAAATGTCGTTAAGAAGTTTCACTTCTTATTTGTGTACCTACTCTGGTACACACACATTTTTTTTATAGGATTACTGCTCACATACCTACCTTGGGCCAGTTGAATGGTCGTTCGTTTTCGTGCAATTGCAAATTGTTTTATTTGTTCCAGTTAAATATCCATACGCTGGACAAACAGTGGGCGAAGTCCGGTGGCGTCGTTCTAGCGATTCTGATGAACTGAGCGCACAACGCGCTATACGACGGGTTCTGGACGCGTGGTGGGGCGAGCGGAGACGGGTGCAGTCTAAGCAACTCACGGCTCCTTTCAGACTTACTGCTAAGTAATCACTATTTACATATACCTAACTTCAGCTTTGTTTGGGAAGTCATATGTTTCACAACTCATACTCAGGTAGATAAGTGTATCTAAGCCCCCCAAAGAAGAGGGATATATCCCGAACCTTCGAAGATAAAGCCGCGTTGGCGAACAATGTCTGTCAGGAGCCCTGGGGGCCGAGTCTACTATTGACTCGCTGATCGCTGTTTTTAGCTGTCAAAATGTTAGTAGAATATCAAAAATTCAACTGACTAGCGGCCACTGGCGCAGTACGTGTTAGTAAAATTTTATCGGCCGACCGATAGAAGTATAGGAGTACGATTGTAATAGTAGACTACAAAAAACTGTAAAAACTGTACCGGTGGCTTTCTATTGAGCGACGATTTAGATTCTATTTTGACACTATTAAAATAGCAGACTCGGCCTTCAGGGGCTATCCTTCCGAGGACTCACCCGGGACTTCTGGCCATTGACAGATAAAAGGGATACGTGTGGTTATAGTCGGTAGGAGTTCAGCATAATTTCCATGAGGATTTCCACCTAAATCTCCGTTGCCAAAGCGAAAGATACCTGTTAGAAATACACCTATAGATTAACAGTCCAGACAACAACGCAGTCGAACGCTATCTGACTTCCCGACCCAACTCGTAAGGACCTATGGAGTTGGGTTGGGAAGTCAGACAGCGTTCGCTCCTAACAATCCCGAAAATGACAAGTCAAAGGATAGCTACTGTTCACTGTACAAGGATAAAACCTATATGGACAAATAAATATATGGACACCAGGCCTCAAATCCATGTAGTATTTGGAAGCAATTAAGAAACAATTACCGCAAATAAGGAGAACTTCAACTTTTCTTTTGCATATACCTACGCCAGATTAGCAAAGCGAAATGTTGAGGCTGTGAGAAAATAACTTGGCAATGAAAACTCATGAGTACTTTAACTTTTAAATAAAATACTGCAACAATAGATTTTTTTAAGTGAATCTTCTTTATCGACGTTGAGAGAAGTATTATAGCTGTAAAAAAAATTGTCACATTTTTCGGTTACGCGGCATGTTGTTTTGAAATGAAACTTCTTTATCATAAGTGAAACTTCTTTATTGACGTATGAGAAATTTTTTACAGCTGTTTATCGACCTTTAAGAAAAAATATAAAGCTGTAAAAAAATTGCGTAAAGAAGTTTCACTTCATACCTGTGTACTCTGGTACACACACACTTACTTTTTTTATCGGTCACGCCTTTTATCCCCGATGGGGTGGCTTATTCACCCACATTTCACATTTACATAACACACACATACTACACATATACACATTCTACATCTATTGAGTAGGTTTCGATACTTTCACGGTATCGAATCATCAATACTGCGATGACGTTTACACTTGACACGTCATCTTTAGAGTGATTTTATTGGAATGATACATTTTTCTTTAAGCAACGCGTCTCGATCCATACAGCCTATTGTTAATAGTAAAACTCGTTGTTTTATTATCTTGTGTGTTTTGTTTAGCAATAAATATTTAACTTTCTTTTAATACACCCACATAGCATTTTTTGCTACTTATATTCCTGCAAAGAAGTCGTGATACTTTTAGCAATCGTGCGGGATTCATAACATATTTTTGATAATTTTTTACTCTATCCAAAATTTTCAGAGGTACAGTTTGGGGACACTTCAGCCAACTGGCTGTATGGAATCTCCAAGCAGTGGGCTGTGGTGCTGTACGACACGGAGCCCATCACCCGCGGTTACTGCTTGTGTGTGATTTCTCCCATACTAACATGCTTGGGCAGCGCACTATCGTTCCTGGCGCTATGGCCCCTTGTCCCATACACACGGCAAGAAGACCTAGGAGCGCCTATCCTCTTCTTTGTGGACCGGTTAGTGATTTGAACTTTTCTTATAGCTAGTAATTACATTAGTTTTATTTACATTATGAAAATTAAAAAGAAAATCTCATTAAATCAACAAAAAAAATTGCTTAAAATTGTCCCCCGTTCCCACCCTACCCAGTTCAGTGCCCGATGCAACCACTGCTGACAGAGACTGCCAAATGCCAATGCACTTCCCAGCATCCCGGGTGGAGGCTCCTTAAGTGTATACCTATTTACAAGAAACATAATTTAAAAAATCTTCTGAATGATGTTGATTTTTCTGTTCTATGCATAAGTTGACACGTTGTCCAAATTGTTTTAAGTTCGTGAAATGTATGTTACAAAAGAATAACTCCTTTTTTGTTTTTGGTCACAATATTTGTTTGAATTAATTTTGGGACACTATGAAAAATTTGAATCTTTTGTCTGCATTTAGAAATATATAAGTATGTTTCCGAGTTATGTGTAAAGGAGTCCACCCACCAAGATTCCTGGGGTCCAAGGACTCACTTGCTACTCAATATTTTTATCAGGTCCGTCACCCCGCGCCTCAAGAGCGTGAAGAAATGGAGGCGCAGGAGTACGATGATGACGACGATGAGTCCGATGAGGCAGAAACTGTTGAAGGTAATCCTACTAATATTATACCTAAAGCCGAAAGTTTGAATGAAAAAATGTATGGATGTTTATTATTACTAATAAACGGTTTTTTGTTTTAATTGGGATAGCTCCACTAGTTTCGGACCTAACGAAGTTTTACTAGTCGGGCTATCCCGATATTTACACGTGAGTAAAGTCGTTTAGTTAGTAATAATGGACAACGTTAACGAGTTATTATTCTAGCATGGATGTTTATTAAGTAACAACGGATGAACACATATAATTCTCTTCTTAATCTCGAAAGTAAGGCTTTAGTATTACGCTTAAGAAAAATGTACATGAGTAGAGCCACGCCTATCTGCTAGTATTATGAATTCAATAATTTTACGGGGAATAAATGTCACCTCTATTCTCTATAATCTTACACTGAACCGTATTACCACATACCATAGACACTCGGAATTCCATCACATCATTTATCCTCTTATAAACCAAATTTCATTCGGCGCGGGCGTATAAAAGGCCGTCTATTTGAGGACACCAGCGCAGCCGTAACATTAGCCTTTATTCACATAACATCGCGAAAATTCGAATAAAAAATCATGTTGATCTCATTGATTTCAATAATTTTAAAAAGTAATTAATAGGTATCTATGCTGACTATACCATTAAATTTTCGCTCAACTCTGGAGTGGCTTAAGTCGGAAACGTGGGTTCAAATCCCCTTCGACCTGGTGCAGTTTTTTCCACATTCTATTATCATTTGATTTTTATTGCATTTTGCTACTCTTATGAAACTTAAGTACTGAAACTGAAGAAGAATGATGACTCCTTTGGAGTTCCCAAAGTAAAGCAGCTATTCCATTTCACACCTTTTGGGGTGAAATTTTGAAAATCCCTTTCTTACCGGGTGCATACATTACAAGCGTTGCTGACCCTATAATAATATGTAATATTATTGTGCATATGGACAAATAAAATGAAATATGGACGTATAGTATCCCGTCGAGGATAAAGGCGTGACTTATAAACTAAATTAAACTAAGATCCTAAAAATCTTAGGTTGGTGTAAAGGTTTTGGTTGGGCGTCTCTAAGTGAGTGAGTGGGTCACCCGATAATGTTATTAGTATTTAAATAAGTCCATTAGGGATACATTTTAAATCAATTAGTATGCTAACTTTACATATATTTTTATTAAAGTGACAAAAGACGACTTGGTCGGCACTGGGATTGAACCCGTGACCTTTGCCAGGGCAATGTTCTAGCCACTGAACTACCGAAACAACTCGAAATTCTTTAATGTATTTTAATCGTCATTTAAGAGTATGAACAGAGCCATCTATCGAGCTACTTGACAACTCCGACCCCAATAAACAGTGTTACAAATTTTTAAAGTAATATATAGATAAATTTTTAAAGCAAATAATTGCTTATCCATAGATTGAGTGGAGTCTATTGCATCAATGTTTAAAAATGATTGTAACACTGTTCAATCCCCGTCTCGAACCAACCAAGTTGTCTTTTTTCGTATTTTGATTGACCACATCAGTGGGCGCAAATAGTCGTCCTAAATTGGCCAATGAATAACATTTTGTTGTTATTATTGCATTCTATTGGTCTGATGTCGAATCGACGTCGCCATTTATTTATATAATGTATATCATAAACGTTTCGGACTCCTAATTGTATAAACTTATACTTATAATACTTTGAAAAAAAATGTCCTATAATAGTCGTCCTATCGACGAAGCTTAGTAAAGGCGTTTTTTGTTTTTAAATATGTTTTTTTTTTTTATAAAATGGGATGTACGATTGTTTATAGAATCGATTCGTAATATAATATTCGACGACAGTAGCAGCGATGCCCGATCTTCTGCGAGTGATTCCGACGAGGATGTTGAGGATTTCGCGTCTTATGGCTGGCCGAGAGCTAGCTATGATGAAGTGTTTTCTTTAAGAAAATAATCTGAGTTAGAAATATATGATAATGAAGAAGTAAGAAAAATTAAAACGAACTGTGTTTTAAAACTAGAAAATTATAAAACTTAAGACGTAAAAACAAATGTTCCTAATAAGATTTATTATTTTAAGTTTAATTTTAAGTATTACAAATTCAGAATAGTTGTAATGACTGACTATGAAATTGTTTTGTATAAAACATGTATTAGGTAACAAATTTATAGTAAATAATGTTTTTGAAACGCATCATCTCGCAGGCGTTGTCGAATCGTCGAAGCTTAGTATAAAGTTTTAAATTTAATTTTTGTACATATAACATTTTACATAACAATTTAATATAGATAGTAACAACTTTTAGAATCAAATTTTCTAGTTAAATTTATTTTTTTATAAGAAATATTTTTTGTTTACTTATTCAAATACAGTGGTTCGTAAATTAGCCTTTATGAGTGCTAAGGCAAGAGCTGCGCTGATAGAAAACAAGAGAATAGCCGATTTACAGAAATCTCCAGCCCAGGGACACTGTAGAAGACCGATTCCAGATCGCTACTCATCGCTGGGCAGAAGACCTCCCTTACCATATGGTGTGGTATGGCCTCATCGACGACACACTAATGTGCTATGGAGAAACTAAAAGCTATACAAATTTTTGTAATAATATTTGGGCCTGATTTGAGCTTGAAGATATCGGCTTTGCATATTTTATATCTTTTTTTTTGCAAATATATGTACATAATTTATTTCATAAGTACTTACACATATTCACAGTTTAATAAAGCATAAAATACGGAATGATATTTAAATCCGTATTTTAAAGCCTTTGTTTACAAATAAATGTATATAATTTAGTTATGTAGTAATTTATTACATATTCACCTTTTAATAACTTATTTCTATGAATTATACAAATTAAATTGCGTGAAATTGTTAAGTATTTAAATTAATATTTAGTTTAAGTTATAAATTGTTTTAAATCTAACTATTTAGCCAATTTTACTATAACTTGTACTCTGTTTAATTGGTGTATTTTAGATACATACCTACTGTGATTGAATTAACGTGTTTATGTAAGTATGAAAAAATAAAGATTTCGACTTGATTGATTTGTGTCTAATCAACTATCCCACTTTATAGCACCTCATCTGGGATACGAAAGACGGATGGTCTTCCGTGTCCCAGAATATTAGTGGACGTATCCGTATTAGAATAAAAACTAAGTATTAAGTTCCACAACGTAGCTTCCGTTTTTAATAAATGACGATATACATCTCTGATTATTCAATCAGAGATGTATATCGTTGATTTATTAACTGAGCCCTGGGAATTTATATGAGATAGAAGAGGAGAGAAGGCAGTATCAGTTCAAATTCAGATGCATGCGCATCAGATCTGGGGTGTTGGGTAGGACAACCTCCACGTGGTACACCCTGATAACGTGGACGACGATGTGCGCTTTATTGGAGGCGCACGTCGTCGCCCACGGTCAATAGTCCACCAAGGAGGGGGCCGTATTGGCCACTTCGGGTTGCTCCATCTACACTCTGCTTTAGGCAGAGCGTATTGAGCGGAGAAACCGCAGGACGGGTAGGCTCTCTGCTCATGCAGGGGCTTACAGGCATTCGTGCCAGCGTCAGTGTTGGGGAGGTCTAGCCACCCCCCTGCGTCTCGTAACCCCTAAGATTATCCGCAGCGACCCAACTGGTGGCACCAGTTGGTACGCGATGGTCCTGGGGGCCGAAGGGCTTGCCTTAATTGGCCGGCTCGCGACAAGGACAAGTCTCTAAAACCCGACAGCGAAGTCGTTAAAACCTGTGGGGCACCTGGAGCACCCCACAGTATACATCCCACTCCCCGGAATGAGCGTCACCCGGGGAGTTGTCGTCTGTTCGTCTCCACTCGTGGGATCAAATATGAATAATGATTTTTACCAAAGCCCAAAAGGCCCGGAGGTGTGCCTCAAAACCACCCCCCAAACGGACGCAGAGGTTGCGTCAATCCCGGCTGAGACTGACGCCGAGTCAGTCCTCAGCATAGACACTGAGACCGAGGGCCTCCGTAGGAAGAGGCCACGATCCTCTGAATCAGGCAAAAGCCTGTTTCGTCGGCCGGGGACAATATCCTCCAGGATGACGTACCCGCCAAGGTGATAGCTACCACCGCGGGTAGAGGTCGAAAAGCCGACCTCCACAATTTGAAGGGGCGGGTTCCAAATCCGCCGATACAAGCCCCTCTGCTGACCAGCGGCAAGGCCACGGATGTGCCGGCGGCGAGAGAGCTCCTAACGGCTCTTGCTCGAATTTCTGACGCCGTAAAGGGTGCCAAAAATGTACAGGGCAGGAAGAAGATAGTGGCCGAAGCCGTCACAGGCGCCACTAAGGCCCTAGAGGAGCTCCTCGACAGAAGCGTCTCCGAAGAGGAGGAAAAACTCCGGGCTCGGGTTGCGAGCCTGAAGGTAGAGCTTGCTGACTCTTGCAAGCAACTCCTGGAGATGCGGGAGGAAATGGGCAAGCTGACACAGCTGGTTCAAGGGACCGGGGATGCTCAAGGGGTGAAGAACCTCCCTCCCCAAAAGGCCCTCGAAATTCAATCCGCGCTCCACAGCCGTCGTCCTAACAGTGACAACACAAGGCTTGGAGCGGGGCGTGGGGTACGCCGAAGTCCTGAGGCAGGTGAAGGCCTCAGTTGACCTAAAGGCCCTCGAGATAGAGGGAGGACTCCGGTGCAAAACGACGCGCACTGGAGCACGCCTATTTGAGGTCTCCGGCGCCACCAGCGGCCCCAAGGCTGATGCTCTAGCGGCTAAGCTATGGGTGTCGCATTCATATTGTGCGGGTATACGCATTTCGGGTCTGGATGACGCGGCTACGATGGAGGAGATAATCTCTGCCGTCGTGGAAGCAAGCGACTGACCCCGGGATCAGATAAGGTCAGGCGAAATTGGCTTTGGGCCAATTGGTCACGGATCAGTAGTCGTGAGCTGTCCCGTCGCGGCAGCTCAGAAGATTGCGGATGGACGGAGCCTACTCATTGGGGGCTTCCTCAAGGCGCAGGTGCATCTCCTGCAGCCCCGCGAGTCCCGGTGCTATAGGTGCCTGGTCGCGGGGCATGTGGGGGTGCAGTGCACAGCGGAAGTCGATGTAGGTGATAGGTGCTTCCGCTGCAGCCAACCCGGACACAAGGCCATTGCCTGTAACGCTCCACCATGCTGTTTTAGATGCGTGGCGGAGGGTAAGACTGCTGAGCATCAGGTGGACAGCAAGTCCTGCGCCGCCTCAAAGCCAAAGCCCCGTTCATCTGTAGGGGGGAATAGGAGTGCCGCTCAAGAGCGCCCACGTTTACGGCGGGATGCGGATATGGATGTTCATTAATGAATGCACATATCAGCATCCTGCAGATCAATCTGAACCACTGCTCCGATGCTCAGGATCTTCTGTACCAGAGCATCGCGCAGTGGTCCATCAACGTGGTCGCAGTCGCCGAGCCGTACTGGGTTCATCCCGGAAGCCCGGTGGCCCTGGATCGCTTGGCGACTATCTTTGGGGTCCGGCGCAGATACCTCGCGCCTTGCAATAATTGCAAGGGGCCCAGGTTGTGTCGCGGCGGATTATGAGGGAGTGGCGGTCGTGGCCGTTTACATCTCGCCGAACCGCGACCAGCATCAGTTTGAGCTATGGCTCTCTGAACTGGACGTCGTTCTCACTGCATGCCGTCCTCGCCCTGTCCTGGTCCTGGGAGACTTTAACGCCTGGCCGATGGCTTGGGGCTCGCGCGAGACCAATGGCAGGGGGATTCTGGAGGATTGGGTCACTACCCGTGGCCTAGAAGTCCTCAACCGGGGGAATGTCGCCACCTGGGAGCGAGGGGGACTCAGTTCAGTCGTGGACGTATCGTTCGCGCCCCTGATCTCACTCGCATTGTCCAGAACTGGCGCGTTGTGGTTGAGGAGGAGACGAGTTCCGACCACAGATATATTCGGTTTGACGTCTCCCCTCCGCCTAATCTACCGCCAGTAATTGCAAATCCCCCGGAACAGCGTTGGGCGCTTAAACGGCTAAATCGGGAGGCTCTCCAGGAAGCGGCCATCGTGCAGGCCTGGACTCCAGCATCGAAGAGGCCTGCCGATGTGAATACCAAGGCAGAGTGGTTCCGGAGAGCCATGACGCAAATATGCGATGCGGCGATGCCTAGGGTTAAGCCCGGGCCGGTAAGGAGGCAGGTGTACTGGTGGTCGCCGGAGATTGGACAGCTGCGAACAGCTTGCCTGACCGCGCGCCGCCGGTACACCAGGTTCCGCCGAAGGCGTCGCCGCCCCGAGGATTTCCGAGAGGAGGAGCTATATGAGGGGTACAAGAGAGCCAAGAGGGCCCTCCAAACAGCCATAAAGCGGGCCAAAAAACTGGCCCGCGAAGAGCTGCTGGAGACCCTGGAGCAGAACCCCTGGGGGCGCCCGTACCTTATGGTTAGGGGCAAACTTCGCCCTTAAGCGCCTCCGCTGACCCAGAGCCAGACCAACTAGAGAGGGTCCTGGGTGCTGTGTTCCCTGCGGGAGCACAGGAGTACACTGCCCCATGTACGGCTTCACCTCAGACGTCCAACGCGGATCCCAGTGAGGATGACGTGCCCGAAGTCACTGAAAGTGAGCTAGGGGCGGCGGTATTGCGACTACCGCCCCCGGACCCGACGGCATACCAGGCCGAGCATGGGTCCTGGCCCTTGAGGACTAGGGCCTCGACTGGCAGGGCTCTTCAGCGCATACCTTGAAAGGGGCCAGTTTCCCAAGGAGTGGAAGACGGGGAAACTGGTCTTAATCCGTAAAGTGGGGCGGCCGGCGGACACTCCGTCCGGTTACCGGCCGATCGTGTTGCTCGACGAGGTATGTAAGCTTTTTGAGCGTATTATAGCGGAACGCCTCGTCGAGCATCTCACGGACGTGGGGCCAAACCTGATAACCAGTTAGGTTTCCGTCAGGGGCGCTCCACCGTGGATACGATCATGCGAGTGAAGAGCCTAACAGAGGAAGCGATTTCAAGGGATGAGGTGGTGGTGGCGGTGTCTCTTGACATCGCCAACGCCTTTAACACCCTACCCTGGAGCTGCGTCAGGGAGGCACTTAGCTATCATAGAGTGCCTTCCTACCTCTGTCGTATTGTCGGGGCATACCTATCCGAAAGGGCGGTGGCTTACCCGAGTTGGCTAGGGCTAGGTCGGCGAGATGTGTCGTGCGGTGTTCCACAGGGGTCAGTCCTAGGACCGCTCCTGTGGAACATTGGCTACGATTGGGTGCTGCGTGGTCCGTTGCTCGAAGGTGTCGGCGTGACGTGCTACGCCGACGATACCCTCGTTACGGCGCGAGGAGTAACGCACCGACACGCAGCCCTAAAGGCCACGAAAGGTGTTGCTCAAATCGTGGGTCGAATTCGGCAGCTGGGCCTGGAGGTTGCCCTGCACAAATCCGAGGCTCTGTGTTTTCACGGGCCTAGGAAGCAGCCTCCTCCAGGATCCAGCATAACAGTGGGGGACGTTAGCATCAGCATCGAGCCCTCGATAAAGTATCTGGGGCTCGTACTCGATAGCCGATGGAACTTTGGACATCATTTCCGAAGTTTGGTATGATATGGTAACTGAGGGGGCAACAGCTGCGGTATCGCGGTTGTTGCCCAACATAAGGGGACCTAACGCTCCCTGCAGGAGACTGTATGGCATGTCTCCTTGCCGGGACCCCTCCATGGGACCTGGAAGCGAGAGCCTTTGCGTCATTGTTTAAATGGCGCAAGGAGGCGCGGGAGAAGGGCCATAGGCCTACGCCCCGAGAAATCGAGGCTCAGCGGTCCCAGCTCAGACAGGAACTCATGGAGACATGGAAGGTGCGACTTGAGCATCCAAGGTGGGGAAACGCCACAATCGGGGCGGTCAGACCGGTCATGGATGAGTGGTTGGAGAGGAGCCATGGCAACCTCTCATACAGGTTGTCACAGATATTTACCGGGCACTAGTGCTTCGGTAAGTTTCTGTGGCGTATACACCGGGAGACCACAGCCGAGTGCCAGCACTGCGTAGAACGCAGCGAGGACACAGCGCTTCACACATTGGTGGAGTGCTCAGCGTGGGCGCAGCAGCGCCAAGACTTCGTGGCGAGTCTGGGCGTAGACATTTGAAACTATTGGAAACTATGGTGCAAGCCATGGTCTCCAGCGGGAGCAAGTGGGACGCCGCGGCGTCTTTCTGCGAGCAGGACATGCTCGCGAAAGAGGTGGCGGAGACGGAACGGGAGAGGACTCTTCCGCCCGAGTTCCGCAGTCCTCGGCGACAACGCCGCAGACTTGTCTTCGCCCAAGACTACCGGCCTCCATGACCGGGGGCCTGAGGACGGCGGGTGGGCTGCTCGCCGTCCTTACAGAAGCAGGCCCAAGACGTAGGCATGACGTGAAAATGTCACGCACTCCTCATGCCCCAAGAAGCGGGATAGTACCCCAACCAACCCCCCAAAGAAGCGGGATAGCACCCGAACCCCAGGTGAGGCTGCGGTGGTAGTCAAAGTCTGCCGGGAGCTCTGGGACATCTTTCCGAGGAGTTACCCGGGGTGTCCGGCAATAGACAGTTGGGCGGGGACTGTGTGGTTTTAGCCGATTCGAGTCCGGCATGACATCCGAGGGGATTTCCACAAGTAAAAAAAAAATAATGCGCATCAGATCTATCGAAGATTTATCACCCCTACGAAAAATCAAACGCACTTATACCCGTATTCCTCTATTTTTATTGAACACAATTTGTGCGATTCGCCTCTTAAGCAGTCAGAACCGGTCAGGTTGTGTTAAAGTAATAATAGTGATAAATTTTAAGTATCAGTGATTTTGGTTTTTCGTGACGTATTACAACATGTTCCACCACACGGGCCAAGAAGCGAGAGTATAAAAGGTTCTGTCATCGATTCACTCATTAATAAATACTTTTGTCGGCGAATTGTTAGTGTCGAAATTTTCTGTGATTGATCGACTTATAAACGAAACGTTCTGTCGGCAGCTCATCTCTCAGAAAAAATGCTTGTCGGAGACAAATTTCAGAATCAAAGTATTCACCTACCTGATAATATATATCAATTTTAAAAAGCGATTCCTTCTACGCGTGTTGCTGTTATATTAGATAGAATTACTGGGCACATAAAGTTTTAGAGAACTGCTCCGCTGCTCCATATATATATATACCTATGTAGCAGTAATAAATGAAGAAAGTCACTGAATTACAAGTAGCAAAATGACCATAAGCCAAGTTAAAGGGCATATGGGCGGCTTTAAAAATTTCAACAGCAGATGGTCACTAAATGCAGCTGTACATTTCAACACGGCAATACGGCTCACCACATGTTACGTGGCACAAAAACGGTGAAATGTGGGCGTTTGATATGTCTCTGACTACCCATTCGGGGATAATGGTGTGACTATATGTATGTATTTAAAGTAACCATAAATCGAAATTTCAGGCAACGACTTAGTTACTCCTCTTGTTTCGTTGAAACGCAACAAGTGTTGGACAATGCAAAATCATCCATACACAATTACCTACTAGTTATTTCTCTTTCTCTCTCTTGTATGATAAAATTTCGATAAGATACACTTCAAAAGATATTCCTATACTTGTTGACTTGGATAAGACACTTTAATCCCTAAACAAACCTCTAAAACCTTATCATGAAAGAACTATACGAATAAAAATATATCAAGCTAGAATATGGTCGAATAGGTCTTCAAAATTTATAAGCAAATTATCCGGTCGCTGCGATATGCTCAACGTGCTCAAGACTCTTCGCAAACGGCGGCGCCTCGGACAAAGACAACACAACTGTAAATAAACATACACACAATACACACACAAATGTAAATAAAGTACACAAATGTTCTTGCATGCTATTTCTCCTGTTTTTACCCTATCTATGGTAATAGCAGCATACCCTTAAACTCTAAAGAGAGCTTTAGATAGAATTAGCAATACATTTAATGTTAATAAATTGCTAAATACTCTGTATCAGCCCAGATAAAACCTAATTATCAAATGGAATATTCTTTACTTGTAGTTGGAGACGTGCCATCACCAACTCTTTGGCAGAAGAGAACAGAATCGTATAGAACACCGTCAAGGGCGTATACTCATATGTCTGGTCTCCGACCTCCTGTGAGAGGATCTCCTGACGTTGTATCCAGGCAACAGGACTCTGGGTTATATAGAGGTGATATAGGTTATTATGTAATGTTTATCAGGCCCCATCAAGGTCTCTGGAGCCCAAACGACCTTATTTGCTAGTATGACCTGGGGGCCGAGTCTGCTATTTCGAAATAGAATCGAAATCGTCGCTCAATAGAAAGCCACCGGTACAATTTTGACAGTTTTTCGTAGTCTACTATTACCATCGTACTCCACTAGAATTCTTTCGGTGGGCCGATAGAATTCTACTAACACATACCGTGCCAGTGGCCGCTAGTCAGTTGCATTTTTGATAGTCTACTTACATTTTGAAAGCTTAAAACATCGATTATGGTTCTATTCTACGGCTTTTCAATAGTAGACTCGGCCCCCTGCTGATCAACGGTCATGACAGGTTTGGGAGGTTAGACCGCAGTCGCTCCGAACGTTGCAAAATTCAAAAGTCGAACGATAGCTGCTCCTAGCAGTCAAATAAAAGTGGACCCCAGACTCCAAATCCAGGTAAGGTTTGGAAGCAACTGGGCATTCACTGTAAAACGAAGATGAAGAGATGGGTAACATACCAGGATAGATGTCTATTTCCCTAAGGAGTTTTGTTGGTGTTGTTGTTCACTAAAAGCGTTGTTGTGGCGACCAACTCAACGAGAAACTACTTAGTGGGTTTTTTTAGAAATGGGGTCAACTTGTGACCATCTTACATCTTATATCAGTTGGTCAGAAGTTACGGGTTCTTAGACTTGACTCCCCCGGTGACTCCCTTGGTGGAGACAAGGTGATTTTGCTTTTTTTTTTCTTTATCAGATTTTTTCCTTTAGATTGTTGTTGCTTAAATAATACAAGTCCAAAGATTGCGTAGGCAATGTCACGAATTATAAACAAACTTTACATTTAAACAAAGTTTCCTGTTCGCGAAATTAATAAATAAAACCACATCGAAAATAGTACTTAATAAAAACCTTGACAAATCTTTCAGAGAAATTCACTGAATCGGTAACATCTCCTGTAGTCAACAAAAATCCTATTAGAGAGAAAACTAACAGAGAAAAAGCTACAGATCAGGACCTAGATAGAGATAAGGACGGTGAAGAATTCATGATTCATTCAGAAGATGACATGGACAGGGAACGAATCAGAGATGGTGAGCAGATCAGAGACAGAGTACCAAACAAAGAACCAGTCAGAAAACCTGAGCATATCAGGCATATGGATAGAAATATAGATAGAAATATAGACAGAGTCAGGGATACAGATCTGGTGATGGATGAACAAGCCAGAAGAAAAGCTATATTTAAGCAGGATAAGAACTACAATCCGTTACTGGAACACACTGATTGGCCGACTAAAAGGCAGTCCTTTGAAAGGCCGTATGGTCGGCGGTAGGTAATATTAGAAACAATTTTGAAAAGCTTACTTTTTCTAAATTTTTATTGGATAAATTTTTCCGAACCCGAACCGTTCAACGCACCAGACGCTTTTACCAACTACACCACCGAGCCCTGCTCGAAACTGACGAGTCAATCCACCTATTTACGTCTTAGGGCGACGTAAGGCGCCATTGACCGGCACTTAGCAAAGTTGCACGGGTACGAAAGTATAATCATTCGATTTGTGATTACACCTGCCTAAACATTAGAAACAATTTTGAAAAGCAATTAGTATGCTAACTTATTAAATTTAAATTATAAAGTGGAAAAATTTTTCAGTCACGAGCTGGACTCGAACCAGCGTCTTCTGGTTCAACGCACCAGACGCGTTACCAACTACACCACCGTGACCTGCTCGTAACTGACGAATTAATCCACCTCTTTACGTCTTAAGGCGACGTAAGGCGCCATCTACCGGCACTTAGCAAAGTTGCACGGTACGAATGTATAGAATTGCATCTATAATCATTCGATTTGTGATGACACCTGCCTAAACATTAGAAACAATTTTGAAAAGCAATAAGTATGTTAACTTTTTCTAAATTTAAATTATAAATTGGAAAAATTTTTCAGTCACGAGCTGGACTTGAACCAGCGTCTTCTGGTTCAACACACCAGACGCGTTACCAACTACACCACCGTGACCTGCTCGTGACTGACGAATTAATCCACCTCTTTACGTCTTAAGGCGACGTAAGGCGCCATCTACCGGCACTTAGCAAAGTTGCACGGTACGAATGTATAGAATTGCATCTATAATCATTCGATTTGTGATGACACCTGCCTAAACATTAGAAACAATTTTGAAAAGCTATTAGTATGCTAACTTTATCTAAATTTAAATTTTTAAGTGGATAAATTATAAAATTTACTATTTAATTTTGAAGACGCTGGTAGGTAATATGTATTTCTTTTCAATTTTTAAGTCAGACAATAGTGTTAGATTTAAATTAGTTGTCAAATTGCACATTTAAACTGTGAGAACTGTGTAATTGAGCTGGGGACGAAAAAGATTTGTAGGGAGTCAAGAAATCGCCCGCGGGGAACTCACAAGCAATCTGCAACGAACCCTCCCCCACGATTCGGTAAGTACGTCGTGAGGAAGGAATGGCCATGGGTGGTGGAGGGTTATGTGAGAACTGTACTTGGGATATAACGGGCCCTACCAAGATCTCCGGGGCTCCAGCGATCTTGCTAACGGTGCACCTGCTGACTAAAAAACGAGGCAACGACTCGACGAACTCGACAACAGACGGCAGTCTCTCCCAAAATGCGGTACATAAAAAATCTAACAATAGCTGCTTCTATAGTTTGATCGCTCACTGTGTACAATTCAGTGGTCGTGGTCAAACTATAGTAGCCAAATAAAAGTGAACATCTGGTTCCAAATCTAGGTAGGGCTGGGAAGCAATTGACCATTCAGTAAGATGGGGAGTCAATGAAACAACATCCCCTTGAATGTTGAAGTATACTTATCTTGGGTAGTCTTTTCTTTAATCAATTCTTATAAATCTGATAGAAATTTGGTTGGTCTATGGATTTGACGAATCAGAACTAATGATAGGCTTGACGAATCAGAACATATTAAAATTTGACTAATTAATACTACTGATAGACTTGACGAGTAGACTTGTCCAATCAGAACCTTTACATGCCTTGACGAAACGAAACTTTATTAGTGTTTGACGAATTTGAACAAAAATGTGTGAAAAACCTCGCTTGGCGAGTTAAAACAATTTTCAGCCTTGACCAATCATACCCTAAATCAGACTGACGAGCAATTTAAAGAGAAAGTAGCTCTTTAATTGACAACTTAACTTTTAAAAATCTTTTTTTTTTAATATCCAAATCAGTCCTTTTCTTTAAGTCAGGGTAACGAGAATCCACCAGTTGAGAAGGAGAGAGATTTAGAACAAGTTATACCTCTGACGATGACAAGGCGTGTTCCCACGCAGGCTCAGGAACCGAGGATGGTTGAAGTGTATCGGCCCACTATCAGAGAAGACATTGAGGCTACTGAAGCTGACTCAGTTAGTACTTTTCAAATATTTCTTTTTTAATATCTTAAGCAGTGCTCGTAGCCTCGCTAACTCATTGTTCTGTAAACGATCACTGCGTGAAGCAACTTTCACACGGATGAGTGATCGCTTTGTGGAATTTTCATTTACGAGCGTTTCCGTGCTTCGGATGACACGTTAAATCGTTGATCCCGGTTGCCAGATTACCAAAATTACAGTCGTTAAGCTAAGCTTAACCACTGTAATTTTTCAAGCCTTATTAGGCTTGAAAAATTTCAACACCAGGTCCATATTAACACGGCAATGGGCTCACCACCTGTTATGTGGGACAAAAATGCATACGGTAAAATGGACGGCAGGTTTAGATACGAAAACCATTCAACAACTGTGCAGATAAAACATGATAAGTATTTTTTACGCATTGTACTCAACAGTAATTTCTTCACGAAAAGGGTTTCTGGCCCAGCCCTGCACAGGCACAAATGAGTTTGATATAAGGATAAAAAATACATATACCTGGAAATACACAACACAACATCATATATGTGTTGATACTTCATCTATCATTTCAGGAGGCAATGTACTCAAGATGGCAACAGACAAGATTTAGACCAAAGAGGTAAGTGTTGCCATACTTTGTATCAGGGGCTTCTCCATTGTCATTGTTTAGCCAGAAAACCTCTTCGTGAAGAATGTGAAATATTAATTAAATCTAGTAAGGCATTACAAAAGGCTAAAGGTTGCCTGTAAGAAATTGCACTTAGCGATAAGGCGGCCCATTGTACATTTCAAAATCTGTCTATTTACTTGTAAATATTAGTAATTGGTTACTAATATTTACCACTAAATAATAATTGGTTAATTAAACACTACAGATCCGTCCGCAAAGGCGATGACTTGGTCGAGCGCACGGACCAGGTTAAATACCTGGGATCTGTATTTCACGCGTCCAATGACATCAATTGCGACGTCAAGATACGCATTGCTGCCGCGTGGTCCAAGTGGCGGGAGATGACTGGTGTCAATTATGACCCAAAAAGTCAGGTTGAAGGGACAGGTCTATAAAAGCATCATTAGGCCTGTCCTTTTACATGGCAGTGAGACGTGGCCACTACTGGAGCGACACAAGCAGGAGCTGCGTGTCACGGAAATGAAGATGCTGCGGTGGATGTGTGGGGTCACGCGGATGGACCGCGTGAGGAACTCTTGCATACGCGGCGGCCTTCACATCCGTAACATTGCAAATAAGCTGCAAGAGTGTCGCCTTCGCCGGTATGGTTACGTCTTGCGGCAACCGCCGGGCTGCGTGGGAAACAAATGTCTGGCCATGTCGGCCCCTCCGGTTCTCGGTAAGAGGTAGACCCAAAAAGTGCTGACTTGGCGTCATAAGGGATGACATGCGTGGCAATGAAAATTTAAGAAAATGTTGGAAAGCGGACCCCTGGCGTCGCGATACGCAACTGGGACAGACGCTCGGATAATAACGATGGTGTACAATAAAGTATATTTCTATTCTACAATTTTAATACATCTACCCTGCTATACGTGCCTACCTACATTTTAATGATTCAACAACATAACAAAAAGACGTGCATATACCTTATTATTAGCATAAAAATCTACATTTGTTTTGAAATATCATATTTCGTTGTAGGCCGGGTGCGAATGCACTTTTATACACTTCAACAATAAAGCAGACCAAGAAACCAGCTCTGGTTAGTTTCCTTTAACTTGTTGATAAGTAAATATAGTCTCAATCACAATATAGGTACTCATATTGTGATTGAGACTATATATATATATACCTCTTTATTTTATTACGGTGGGCAAACAGACAGCGTCTACACCGATTTTTGGAAAGCGTTTGATCGGGTAGATCACAAGATGTTGTTGGAAAAGTTGGCCTTCAATGTTATTCGCGGAAATCTCTGGAGGTGGTTTAAATCATGTATAACAAACAGAACACAAAAGGTTGTTATCAATGGATACGTGTCGGAAAAGGTTGTTGCGTCATCTGGTGTGCCACAGGGGTCTATTCTCGGTCCCCTATTATTCATTTTATTTATTAATGATGTGCATACCTGTTTTCGTTATTGTAAAATTCTATTTATGCCGATGACCTTAAATTTTATCGAACGGTAAACACGATTGATCAGCATGAGTTTCAGGACGACTTACACAGATTTTCCAATTATTGTGACACCAACAAATTGCAGCTCAGTCTTAATAAATGTAAAATTATCACCTTCACAAGAAAACGCTCAAATAATACATATAGTTACTCAATAGGCGGTCATTGTCTTGAAAGAGTACAAGTTATCCGCGATTTTGGTGTTACGCTGGATTCCAAACCGACACTACACGCACATGTCGATAATACACTCCCGGACTCTTGAATCGAGCCACCTTACATTCCCGGGCCTAAAATATACAATATAACAAAAAAGTTTTTATGCATTTTTAATGCGGGCATATTTCATCGTCTTTCCCGTGTGTATTATTCCAAATTTGAATTTTAAAATTTAAAATAAAGAACAAAAGCCGAGCTTGGTCACTGATTTGAAAAAAATAATGACTGTTGAAAGTTGCTTTTGAAGCAATTTAATGTCGATTTGGTTTGAATTTTCGCAATTGTTGTTAACCAAAGTTTAGTTTAGTTCTTTTTCTATAATTTGAACCGTTTTTGGCTATAAAATTATGGATATTTCACCTGAAGTAGCCGCGCAAGCTGTAGCACTTCTTCAATCTGGGCTAAGTCAGCGAGATGTGAGTTCACAACTTCACATAAGTCATTCCGCGGTTTAAAGAGTGTACCACCGATACCGAGACCGGCAGCTTCGTTCCGCGAACAGGAGGACCTCGTTACCGAGTGACAACGGCGAGACAAGATCAATACATTGTCACTACTAGCTTACGAAATCGACGCCTTAATTCTGTTCAGATACAAGAACAGCTCAGGGACTTTCACGGAGTGGCTGTAAGTGCTCGGACCGTTAGAAGGCGACTCAATAAACGTGGTTTAAAGCCCCATAAGCCAGCCAATGGACCCAAATTGACACGAGCACACCGAATAGCCCGTCTAGAGTTTGCGCGTGAACATCTAAATTGGACTCGACATCAATGGAACCAGGTTCTCTTCACAGATGAGTCCAAGATAATGCTATACGGTAATGACGGAAGGAGTAAGGTGTACCGAAGACAGAACGAGCGTTTCGCGCAATGCTGTATTGACGAGAAAGTGAGTTATGGTGGAGGATCATGGACAGTCTGGGGAGGAATCTTTATGGAAGGCAAAACTGAGCTAGAGGTAGTGACGGGACCACGACTGCCGCCCCTAGATGGCAATAGATACATTCGCCAATGTTTAGAGAACCACGTGATGCCATATGCTGGATTTATTGGCCATGATTTCGTTTTAATGCATGATAATGCAAGGGATGGGCCCGATTGCCCGATGTGGCTCGATTTAGGTGTCCGGGAGTGTATTTGTAGTAAGGCTTACAGGATGTATGGTTTTGTTATGCGAGCCAGTAATGACTTGCACCTCTATAGGACATTAATTCGCTCTCAATTGGAATATGCTGTGTGTGTTTGGGACCCATTCTACGAGAAATATTGTGATGCTCTTGAAAGAGTACAGAAAAAGTGTCTGCGCTGTATGCATTATAAATGCTATCACAGCCGCCAATCTTACTCCAGACTATTACAAACCTACAATCTTTTCGACCTTAAGTCAAGGAGAATTCAAGTAGAAGCAATGTTTTTACGTGATGTTTGCCACAACAGGTACAACTGTATTGACATTGTCAATGAGATCAACTCAGACTACACACACGAAGCTGTCGTACAACCCCACTTTTCTTCACCCGAACACCGCGCACTAACGCAGGCTTGCGCGTACCCATTCGTCCCTTACTTGATTTATATAACAGTAACTTTAACCAATTAGACATATTTGCAAATAATACCTGTATTTATAGAAGGTTGGTAATCGAGAGACTCCCTGATTTAAGGGCAACCCTTTAGTACTGGGGTCTCTCGATCGCTTATCTAATCTAGCACTACCTACTGTAATTTCTTCATTTGTATGACGGTTGTATTACTCTTAACCTTTAAGATTATTATGTATTTAATAGACTTGTGATAAACATCGTGGATGTCACAATTACTACTTTGTTGAAACTTAACTATTTTAAGCATCTGCTATTGTGATGTTGTTTGATTATCCAATAAAGAATATAAAAGAGTTCACATTAGTCCTTCGAGCCGGATCAATGGGCATTATTCTTTTCAACACAATTCACTTTTGCGCAGGTGCGAACTAGTTCATTTCTATCACAAAGGGTACCAGATAATTGTATGTTTTTGAACCAAATGCTTCAGGCATTTCCTCAATAGATACCCGCTGTATCCCTGACGGTTTTAACTCAATTTTGTTCTTATTAAATGCCCTGCGGCATGCTTTGAGTAGGTGTGCATTGATAGGTCAGTTAGTATTTACAACTTAAATTTTAATGAGTAAGTATCTCAGTATATATATCTATCTATATCAATTTATAAAACATAATTTACGATTTGCAGTCGGTGATAAAACTGGATAAAGAAGATATCGACCAGTTATTTCGCGACACGGGCTTCAATCTGGACTGGAGGAAACAAACCACGTGACATAAAATATACCGTTTTTTACTTGAATACTTTGTTTTATTGAACCACTATTTTACTTTATTTTAAAATCTAAAGTTAAATTATTGCGCATAAATTTAACGAACTTTTGTAAAGGAGCTCAAAAGAAGACCTTGGCTTTAGAAGCCGATTATGACAGAAAAAGTTGAGCTTTCGTGTTTGAAACAGGAGCAATTTAATAATTCATCAGATTCATGGGCACAATAGCGTGTAATAATAAGATTTGGTATGAATGAATGTACATGAAAATTCATTCATACCATAACTTATACCTAGTTTGAATTATTTGCTATAATTGAACTTCTTGGATAAGCTGCAATACGGCTCATATGTAAACGAATAATCTTCACGCACATTTACGGTGAAGCCGTGAATCACTGTCCTCGATATTGCCAAAGCTTTTGATAGGGATTCTTGTAAGTACCCGGGAGTACACCGCGAACCTAACCTCATGAGTATTTCACATTATTTATTTCCCCAGAGTTCTTATATAACACAGGGCTTTTATCAGATAGATTCAATAAACGAAAATAATAAGTACTTATAATAATTTATATGATTTAATTCTGCAAGATATAATAATGTTGACGAACCAAACAATAGTAGTAGATTCATCATCATCTATGCTTTATGCGTTACCAATAGTCGTCGTCCAGCTGTTTCGGGTTACAGCATGGGCTACAATCACTACATGCACAGTTACATTCAATTCCACACAAATGAAACACATAAGCGATAGCAGTAAAGCAGAACAGACATCGTATACTGCCACAGAAGTTACAACAGCACATTTAAAACTTCCAGACAAAGAAGAAATTGAGGAAAAAGCTTTTTCAGGAATGACAATATGTGCGCCATAAGCTGTTATATATTAACACTGCACAGTTTCAATATCCATGATCATTGCTGTTTTGATTCTGGCGTAATTCGAGATCAGAGCAGACGTCTTAGGAAAATTATGAACAAACTGGAGTATATAGGTTTTACAGTCTCTTCTTGTTTTATTCTAACTAAGCTTTTAAAATATGGTTTAAACATTAAATTAGAACTTCACTTTAGTATTGGATATCAGCTTCGGTTTATATTATTTTATTGCGTTCCCTTCCAAGCCGGTCAAAATAAGAACTGTTCTGTCATTTACATTTTGATCGGCAAAGTTAATAAACTATCCAGTTTCTTGAATATGGTAAACATTCTTATTTGATTTCGAAGGTTGAATACATGTAATGTTGTTTTATTGCTCTTTTTTCTATTGTTCTCTTAGTTTACAGCTGTTAATAGTGTGTTTGGTCAGTGTATAAGTGGACATATCATAATCATTTCACATGTCCTGTCAACATTAATCATTTTAAATATTACTTATATTCTCTTTGTCATTGTACTATTTAGGGTCAGTATTACATTCTCTGTGATCATAAAATAAAATCTCAAAATTGCTGACGTTCGTTGTAGTGCAACCTCAATAAGCCAACCCTAAACGTTCAAAATTAAACAAACGCTTTGGCAACATCCAGTGACCGCAACCACAGGTATCTAACAACCAATTTGCTTCTCAGACAAATTTCTGAAAATCAAATAGATACTCTTTTGCAGCAACGTATTTGCTTCTCAGGTAAATTTCAATTGTTCAGCCCTCAATGAAATTTTAATACTGCGTAATGTAAATGCAGTATTACGCTCTCGCGCGAGCCACGAGACGAGCCGCGAGCTCGAATGAAAATGTACCGACTGCGTTTATACTCGCGGCTCGCGGCTCCTCTGAGTGCAAATGGGTTTTAAACGGGTATAAAGGTATATAATTGCCATTCTTCTTATTCTTAATGTACCATAAACTGATGTGTTCAAAATGTCTAATGTAGGTGTAAATGTCAGTCTTACGTGTGAATAAAGAGGATCAGTCACACTATTATCAGGGTGAGTCACCCTGATAATAGTATCGAAATATATTATATCAATGGGGGCGATTTGACAATGGGGAGGGTTCATAGTGTCCCTGATTTACAGACGAAAATTCAATTTTTTTTCAATTGCAATTTCAACTGGGAGTCAGTTTAAAAGATTCTATAAGTAGGTTATAATTAATAGCTAGCCTATTGGAGCCAAAAGGTACCATAGTACCTACCTTTAATTATTCTATGCTGCCCATAATCAGCGAGTTGTACCTTTTATAATCTCTGAAGGCATAACGTGTTGAGGGAATATAATTATGTAAAGATTGTGGCGTTTGTTGATAGATAGTACTTAATTCAATAATGATTATACCACTAGAGTGAGAAAGAAATATCCAAGAGACCGCGACGAATTGTCCTTCCTTGTTCTTGAACTCGACAAACCAAGTAGCCTTAAAATACGTAGGGTAAAGAGGGGGAATGGCGTTCACTTAAGGAAAATATGGTGTATTTTTTAAATTATTTATTATAAATCAAATTAAAGTAAACTAATAAGATCTGGAATTATCGAGGAATTAACAATTTAAAAACAAAAACATATATCTCTAACCTACTAGTAGTAGGGAAACATAATAAGAAAAACATATTTGAGCGCCATTGCCCCTGATTTAGGGTAATGCCGCCCAGGGTACGGGGTAATGACGCTCAAACATTTATTTTGGAATATAACAAGCAAGATATATTTTAATTAAAGTATTATTAAGGAGATTAATCTTATACAATAATCTCTATCTTATAGTCTATCTTATGGTCTAGAATCTCTAATAAACATCATTTATTCCCGTTTGTACGTAGCACTATCCTTTTTCAATTTAACAATTATAGTTAATTCTTCGAAGTGAAATCAACGTCAATTTTATAATATAACATAAATTAAGTATTATTATTAGAGATAACACAAATAATAAAAAGTGATATTTATCTTTGGTGGCAGTTATATCCATCTGCCGAATCCCACCCTTAACATATAGAATGGACCCACAGTCCGCAGATGGTACACCGATACCACAACTCAGGTTTTTTTTTCAAATTCTTGGCATATAATATATTTATTATAATCATCACTACCCACATTCATTTCGTCATCACTGTCGTCATCGCAAAGGTCCTCTTCATCTTCACTCTCTGAAGAATTTTCTTGTAAAACCTTTCTATTGAATATGTTTTATGTTTGTTCTTCTTTTCTTTGGCAACTTTATTTAGTCTTGTATTTTAAGTTTTCCAGCCTTATAAATTTTCACTAGTTTTTTTATGTTCAGCAATTTCTGTTTCTTTTGTTAAGTGAAAGCAGGCTTACGACCTGGCCTTGGGTTGCTGATGTTTTCATTTTTTAGTCGATCTCTCAAAGAAATAAATGGTATATTATATTGTCTTGCGGCTTTTCTTTTAGACAAATCTCCTTCAATCAGTTAGGTCTTGTTCGACCAAGTCGCTTTAGCGGTGGTTCTTTTACGATTTCTTGGCATATCTAATACAATAAAAAGGTACTAAGGGGTAATGGCGCTCAGAAGAGCGGTATAACCCCAAGCAGTCGTTTTGAAATGAAATTGAAATTTAAAGAGATCATACCCGCTTGTTGAAAAGTTATAGCGTTATTATAAAATAGAATAGTTTTACTGCCAGAAAAGTAAAATTAATAATTAAATAAGCATAAAATTTTGGACTTACCGACAAATAACACGTAACCAAAAATTAAATCAGCGCGACCGCAAACAAAGAATCGTACTTTATGGTCACATGACATGAGCTAACTGTCCGTTTGAAATCACTGCATGTTAGACGCCCCTCCTCCCACGTTTCCCGTGACGTAGCGTGTTGCTACCTACCGTTATGACACAATTGCAGAAGTGAGCGCCATTACCGAGTGAGCGCCATTCCCCCTCCTTACCCTACCTATATTACATAAATTATTTGTAACGGATTCATAGCATAGATACGAACCGCAAACGTTTTTGTGTAACTTTTTTTATCAGTTGTTGGTTCAACTTAACTACGATAGCGTTAATGACAAGATACCACGGGTACATATAACAGGTATATTCTATGTATCTTTAGCGACCCTGAAAACAGATGAAGTTGTAACGTGCTGCGCTGTGGTTGTGCAACGTAATTTTATAAGTAACAATTCTCCTTGCACCGTGAATACTTTACCATAGAAAATGGCATAGAACCGAAAAACCGTTTTATAAAGTTCAACTTATTAGTGACAATAAAGTATCTATTTTCTGCTGCAATACTTCCAGTAATAGATTAAGTGGATCTCTAACGTATTAGTATTAAAGTGTGTGTATCATTTAGTGTTTGAAAACAAAGATTCAGCTAGTTGTACCTTTCATAATCTGTGAAGGCATTTAGTGTGTTGAATTGAGAGTAAAATTATCAAGTGTTCGAATGAAAATCTGTTGAATTTTCAGTGAAAATGTGTTGTTCATGTAGCTGCAACTGTGGTGCCTGTGGAAGATGCCTAAGGTGTCTTCTCTGTGTAACTGCGTGTGTGTTTCTCCTAAGGATGTGTGGTGTGGATGTCGGAGATGACTGCTGTGGTGGCGATGAAGACTGATCATTTTAAAATTAAATATTGTTCAATACTTATTTGTTGTTTTATTGACATTTGTTTGAGGTTCTGTATTCATACAGTATGTTTGTAAAATAAAAATGAAGAAAATAGGTACGTACTTTTTTATACCACTAAGGTGAAAAACAAGCATAAAGCTGACATTATCGAAAGTGGTCACCGAAGACTATGGACGTTTTTAACACCAGAGTGCTGTTGACCTTGCGTAAACCTTCTAAGACCCCCTTTGAAGAACCACATACTGTAGACGTAGTAAGGTTTGATAGGGGTTTCATGTTTTCTTCTTCCCGGAACAGTCGCTACGTCATTTTAGGACGCAGTGTGACGGTCACCCTGCCTATGGTAAGCGGTGTGATAATAGTATTAGTAATCATATAATTACATAATTATATACGTACTTCAGTAATAAGTATAATTTCCATGTTTTCGAAAACTAAATGGTGCTTTTTGTACACGAATCGTATTTTAAAGAATTTATTTACTGTCTAATTTAGCTAATGATTTTTCATATGACTAGGTACATTTAAAGAATGTGTGTGCAAATAGTGACCAAATAAGCAAAGGTACCCAATTGTCATATCCCGGTTTGCATATGGAAGTTTACCTACACAAGATAAAGTTTCACAACATGCCCAGAACTTAGGCAGTTGGTTAGAAAAATCATGCATCTATCTAAGTAACCACCAAAATTATGCTTAGTTACCACGGTAAAGTAATTCCATTGAATTCTATTGTAATGGATAATTGTGTAACTAATGATTATTCATACTTATTTTTCAAGACTTCGGGAAAACCTAAGTAGGTAGGTATATCTACTAAGTATTTGCCGAAGTAATGAACATCTTTGTTGTTGAACAAATTTAGTACCTAACTAAATTTGTATTAAAGAAACACAATCATTTATAACTATTATTAACTACTAACTGTACTTTTACTTAACTAGGAACCAATGGTGCGTTTTCACTTTTAATTATACTTAGGTATACATAACTAGTTGACACCCGCGGCTCCGCATGTGTGGTGAAGTTTTCCCGTTCCTGTTTCCCACAGGAACTTGGTCTCGGGATAAAAAGTAGCATATGTGTTATTCTGATGTGTAAGCTATATTATTATAAAGTTTAATTAAAATACATTCAGTACATTTTGAGTGAAAGAGTAAGGAATATCCATACTTACAAATTTTCGCGTTTATAATATTAGTAGGGCAGGATAATAAACCTCGGTTTGACTGCCTCGGTGGCGCAGTGGTAGTGTACGCGACTGCCGCGCTGAAGTCCCGGGTTCGATTTCCGGGTCGGATCAAATGTTTTTGTGATCCACAAATGATTGTTTTGGAGTTTGGGTGTTCCCTATGTATAATATGCATGTATTTAGAAATATAAAAGTATACCTATCTGTTGTCTTGGAGTCTTGGAGATGTGTCAACGGAGCCTCTTATAAAGCTGACAACCACCGCTATATACCTAAGTAATGGTATATAATCATTCACCTTCATTCATTCAATACAAGGCGTTTCTAAAACAATAAGGCTCGTTTTCGATTCAAAGGCAATTATCGTTTACTTTACGTGGTATGATGTTAATCGTCGCGGTCTGACCTGTGCGTAAGGGTTTACCTTGGTGCACCATTTAAATACTTGTTTACCTATTATGACTTAATTTATGTCAATTGTAATGACGTTTCGTGGTTAGATACGATGCTATGATTCAGAACTCATAATCAGGTAGGTAGATAAGTGTATCTACCTAACTAAAGATAAGGACTGAAGTATCATCTTAAAATTACGCCTATATCCACGAGGTATTAGACATTTAAAGGGCAATATGGGTGTAAATGGCCCGCTAAGATCCCGGGGGCCTAAACGACTGCCTAACGAAAGGAAGAGTCAACGAAACAGGCTCCTTTACGATGATTATTTATTTATTGGGGACATAAAACAGTCACATGATAAGATAAACAATATTAACAATCATGCAACTCACACAATTGCCCACGAATTAACTGAACAAAGTGAACAGGATAGTTTTGTAACTTTATTTAATCACACTAGTGGTTCTGTGAACCGTAGACTGCGGAGTAAATTGAGGAAAAAGGCTAAACTTACCGCTTTGAGCGCGCTTGCCAACCACTACGGGACAATTTCCCTGCCCTGCCTCCATCCCCCCCCCCCCCCGATCGAAAAACCCCCTCGCTAAAAGTTTTTGGTTATTTCAAGGATTGTTTATGCCAAGTTGCATGCAAATCTGATGAAAAATGTGACCTGTAGACTGAATGGACTGACGAACGGACATCGATAGCATTTTTCCCGTACCAGTGGACTTAAAACTGAGACTAATAGTTTTAGCTGCTTTTTGAGATGACATTACAATAAAACTTAAGTAACACATAAAGTTCAAACAAAATAGGTATAAACAAATTGCATCTAATTAAAACTGCAATTGTAAGTTGACCAGTAGACGTTAGGGAAACCCCAGGCAGGGAGTTCATTTCACAATCTACGCGTACGTGGACTAAAGTCCCTATCGGACCTAACCGTATGCGAACGCAAAGTGTGGGCGTGTTTGTCTATGGCGAGCAGTGCGATGATAGATAGAAAGTACCCGTGGGCATCATATCTAACAATTCCTCAGAGCACAGACCACTGAACAGGCGATAGAACTCATATTAGCATAAGGTTTGTGTGTTATGCTGTAAATAAGGAGGTCCTATCCAATAGTTGATTGCCATAGGGTGATTTGAATGTCATATTACTCACATTGTTGGAAATTCATAGGTTTCGTTTCCGAGTCCATGGCAATAATGAAATGAATCATTGAAGATTATTTTGATAAATATAACTGTGATAAGGTTTATATTGTCTATTAAATTGCGCCGCTTATTTTATCTATCTGACACCATTTATTAAAATAACCTTCAGTAACATAATAGTCTAAAGTTATTATAACGAATTCTTTGAAATAAGTTGTATTAAAAAAAAATGGTTGGTATATTTATTACACCTTCTAAATTCAATAAAATGGGTATCAAAAACAATGTGCATTATTCATTCTAGACATCATGTTTTATACGAACACTAGATGACACAGCTTCGCCCGTGGAATATTTCGACCTCCCGTCACACCTCTTTAAATCTTATAAATTCTACAATGATGCATAACAATTTGCCCGAAATGTCGACATTTATGACTACTGCTCTGCTCCCCAGTGTAGTAGCGTAATGACATATATCCTATAGCCTTCCTCGATAAATGGGCTATCTAACACAAAAAGATTTTTTTAATCCGACCAGTAGTTTCTGAGATTAGCGCGTTCAACGAAACAAACAAACTCTTCAGCTTTATAATATTACTATAGATTTAGTAGGTACAGCATATAGACCTACACAATCAAAAGTCCCAAAAGAAGATATTTTTGGTTATTTTTGGGTCCCTAGCAGTCAGTTGAAAGTGGACTTTAAATTTAAAGAAATGGACTTTTATTTAGGTATTTTTGGAAGTCACTGGGAGCACTATGATATAGATTTGGGATAATTATAACACAGTGCCATCTATCCCAAATCAAGTTAATATACGTAAGCATGTGAAATGGGTTCTCTTCTAGATTGCTGATGAACCTACATTATATACCTACTCGTATTTCTTGACAGTCACTGAACATATCTACTACCTAGGTGGCGCAGCAGTAGCATGCCTCGCTGAGGTCCCGGGTCGGAATAAATATTTATGTGATCCGCAAATGTTTGTTTCGGAGTTGGGTGTTTCCTATGTAAATATATGTATGTATTTAAAAAAACTAACTAACTATCTTCACGCTGTATCCCTGACGGGGTAGTCAGAGAGGACAGATCGCCAGCTTCATGATCCATGCATACTTCATTCGCTTCTTGCAGATTCATCAATCGTTTCATACATGCACGTCTGGGTATCAGAGTACTTTTGACATTTTCGTTTTTGAGCAATCTGCTCACGTGGTCTTCATAATTATGTAAGTCTCGGCCTACACCGACTCCTTTTACCCTCTACTTTCGCACAATATAATATATTCTTTGTCAATCGTTACTCATCATCATCATCCGAGCGTCTGTCCCAGTTGCGTCTCGCGACGCCCGGGGTCCGCTTTCCTACATTTTCTCCTCCACTTCGCACGGTCGTCGGCATCCCCTGTGGTGAGACCATTGGCACGCATGTTATCCCTTACGACGTCAAGCCAGCACTTCTTGGGTCTTCCCCTCTTACCGGGACCCGGCGGGGCTGACATGGCCAGACATTTGTTACCTACGTAGCCCGGCGGTTGCCGCAAGACGTGACCATACCAACGAAGGCGACACTCTTGCAACTTGTCTGCAATGTCACGGACGTGAAGGCTGCCGCGGATGCGAGAGTTCCTCACGCGGTCCATCCGCGTGACTCCACACATCCACCGCAGCATCTTCATTTCCGTGACACGCAGCTCCTGCTTGTGTCGCTCCAATATCGGCCACGTCTCACTGCCATGTAAAAGGACAGGTCTAATAATGGTTTTGTAGACCTGTCCCTTCAACCGGATCGGCATTTTAGGGTCACAAATGACACCGGTCATCTCCCGCCATTTGGCCCACGCGGCAGCAATGCGTGACTTGACATCGCAATCGATGTCACTGGACGTGTGAAAAACAGATCCCAAGTATTTAACCTGGTCCGTGCGCTCGACCAAATCACCGCCTATGCGGACGGATGTGGGATCTGTCGAGTTTAGTGCCAAGTACTCGGTCTTCGCCACATTTAGTTTCAGACCGCCGTTCTCAAGCGTCTCCTTCCACGTCTTTACACGTCGCACCAATCTGCCCCTGTCCGCGTCTGCCAGCGCAATATCGTCAGCATACATGAGCAACCATGGAGGCTGCTCATGCGGGTTTCTGATGCTGTCCGACAATTCGTCTAATATTACACTGAACAGAAGCGGACTAAGGACAGAACCCTGGTGTACCCCGACGGTGATGGGGAAGGGTTTCGTGTCGCCAACAGCAGTCCGAACCATTGAGTCGGAGTCACAGTACATGTCCCGGATAGTGTCAATATAGACCTCTGGAACCCCTTTGGACCGCAGTGCCCACCAGATCATCGCACGAGGAACACAGTCGAAGGCCTTCTGCATATCTAGAAACAAACAGTGCAGAGGCGTGTTCTTCGACCTGTATTTCTCTGCGACAACCCTCAGGGCAAAAACAGGGTCCGTGGTCCCATGACCAGGGCGAAACCCATATTGACACTCCGAGAGAGTACACTCCTGCCGGATCCGAGAGTCTATAATCCTCTCGAAGATCTTCATGGTGTGGGACATCACCTTAATTTGTCAATCGTTACTCGTATGTAGGTATGTATTTAGATATATATAAGTATAGATATTTATTAGTTGTCTAGATCCCTTACCACAAGGTTTTATTATAAGCCCCGCAAGTTGATATTGCGATTGGCGGCCATCTTGGTGACATAGTCGACGTCGCACCGTCAGTACCGTTTGCAAGGTCAGCCCGTGCTTACTCGTATCGAGTATCTACTTGTTAGAGCTTTTTGTTGTTTGTGTTATCCTGTTTTATTGTTGTTGTAAAGTTTTGTTACCTGTTACCGGGTTCGATCCCAGCTTAGTGCAAATATTTGTATGCAAGAATATGGGTATTTCCATTGGTCTGGTCGTGCCTCGGAGAGCACGTTAAGCCGTCGGTCCCGGTTGCCAAACGAACATCTAAGGCAGTCGTTACGCGTTGTTGGCGCCCTAAAGCGTACAGAAAATATCGAAGTTTTGCCAAATCAGCAGTTAGACTGGTAAAGTAGTAATAAAAAAATACTCGTTCCTTGAATTCGTTAAAATTAAATGAAAGTTTATTTGTCAAAATATGGGTGAGGTATAAAGAGTTTACACTTTGCATTGTAATTAATAAAATTATAAAATACATATAAACCCATAAACCTAGTACTTTATTGCCAATTTTTCTTGCTATCTGTCCTTTTATGCAGCGGATGACGTCACGTAGCTGTTATTTTGACAAGGTTCCATCGCAATATCAACTTGCGGGGCTTATAGTTTACTTTGGGCTAGATGCCCTGTGTACAATAAAATAAATGTGCTTCGGATTTCACGCTAAGCCGTTGGTCCCGGTTGACAGTAACATGGCAGTCCTTAAGCCCAATTGAAGGCCTTAAGGCTTAAAAAATTTCAACAGCAGGTCGCCATAACCTGCGCCTGTCCATTTCAGCACGGCAATGGGCTCACCTCCTGTTACGTGGGGCAAAAGTGCATACGGTGAAATGTGGGCGTATAGTATGCCTCTGCCTATCCCTTGGGGGATAAAGGCGTGACAATATGTCTATGTCTCTATTAGGGCGCGAGTAGGAGCGAGCATCTTTACTTGTTCCTTAATAAAACGACAAAAAGAGTTTAACATAAAACATTTTTTATTAAAACTTAAATTGTAAGAACTGTAAATATAAAAGCTAAACATTGTCATGATTATTACATTTTTCCACATTTGCACCTATGTCTGTCGTGATATTCAATTCTTCCATTTTACGGCCTGTGAATAAAAAAACACTACTATTATTTTTAGTCACGCCATCTATTAGACGAAGAAAGAAAGAATAAAATATGAATAGTTGCTCATAACTCGGCGGCAGATGGCGATAAATGGTAGAATATGTAGTGTTGAAAAAGTTGCCAGAACATGACGCTTGACGGCCTTGATGGCCTGACGACTTTCTTTTTTCTTTTTCTTTTAATTGTGTGTTAGATGTGTGTAGTAAAGATATTCCGAGATAAGTCGGGCTCTCGGACTTTTCTCAATCTTAGTATACGGTGGTGGTGTCGGAGGTATATATGGTAAAAGAGGTGTAATACGAGTGGGGTGGTGGAGATTAGGAAGAGTATAAGGAGTCGTAAGATGTATGGATTGAGAGTGTGTGAGGGGGTTGTCTTGTATATTAGCATATAAAAATAAGGTTTATTTTTGTTTAAAAGCTGTTTTGATGTGTATTATGTTGTAGGGCTAAAAAAATTTCAACAGCCGTTCGCCTCACCCTACGCCTATCCATTTCAACACAGCAATGGGTACCTGTTACGTGGGGCAAAAATGACCACGGTGAAATGTGGGCGATTAAGATGCCTCTGCCCCCTTAAAATAATTATTTTATTGAGTGCTCTGGCATACTTACTGAATCTCGCAAACTATTTTCAGCTAATATATACTCTTCTGACTGTGGGCTTAGCGTCATCTTGTAGTTAGTCAGTGCGGTACGATCTTTCTGCTTCACAAACGTTTCAATGATTACCGAGTAAATCTGTAACAATTGATACATTTCAGCGTTCAATGAAATGTTATAAATAAATAATAATAAATTACGTTGGGACAACTCACACAACGCCATCTGATTCCAAACTAAGCAGAGATTGTACTGTGGTAACCAGATAACTGATAAACATACTTATATATTTTTAAATACATACATATTATAGATAAATAACACCCAGACGCAGAATAAACCATCGTACTCATCACATAAAGTTTTATTCTGGGTGGGAATCGAACCCACGACATCTTGCGTAGCAGTCGGATGCTCTCCCACCGCGCCACAGAGGCAGTCAAATGAAAAACCTCTATTCATGTAAGTCACAAAGTAACACTTATGAACGCCAAGATTATTGCTTCTACATTACATTTACTGCCAGGTTCGCAAAGCAATAGATGAGGAAGAACTTGACAATAAAACTCATGGCCACTCTTTTCTAACCACCAGTAATTACATACATTAGTTTTATTTACATGATATTTGACCAATTATATAGTAATGAATTTATACAAAAAAAAAACTAAATCAATGTTGTGTTTAAAATCATATCAAAATGAGAGCGATTCTAGTTGCTAGTTCTAAGGGCAGCCTACCCTTTAAGAAGAAGATCATCTTCAATCCTAGTCATATAGGCTTAAATCATCGAAACCTGCTCAGACACACGTAGTTTTAACGCACCTACTAAGGCCTATATCTTTACATAGTTTAAAATTAAGTCTCTTCCCATATTTAAACTACTCAACGGATGTTATTATAGTTTTACGTGCTATAAGCACTGCACCAGTGCAAGGCCGGTGCGGGTCGCTAGTAAATAGGGAAGACATCGCAAAACTTTTATGTAGAGGGCGCTGTGTGTTTGTTACACAGAAAACGTTAAGTTTCATTACAAAACCTTTAATCTTCTTCGTCTTGCGTTTTATTTCTGGTCTAAGTTTATTTTTTGTGGTGGAAAAAATCTTTACAACATGTATTCTACCTGGCGAGTCGTTGAATTACAGGAGGAATTGTAAAAAAGAAAAAAGAGCCACATTTAAAAGTCACACAGCGACCCATTCTTTAATAAATAATTACAAACGAGTATTGCTAACGAAATCATATGGAGATTGACAGTTGCTTTGTAACAAACATTTGGCGCCTTCTACAATGAACTATTTGACAGTTTTCTTCCCTATTGTAAATTTCATTTTTTCCAAAGAATGTATTAATGTTAGAATTTGTTACTCTTCCACGCCAAAAAACCACTGAATTTTGAAGAAACTTTACAATCCTGTCAGAAACGTCACGGGAAAACATCACCACGCAGGCGGAGTAGCTGGTGTCAACTAGTTAAGAACCGGTCAAGTGCGGGTCGGACTCGCGCACGAAGAGTTCCGTACCATTATTTATACATATACCCGCGCCTGTCCATTTCAACACGGTAATAAGTTCACAATCTTGTTACGTGAGACAGTATGGTGAAATGTGGGCGTGTAGTATGTAGTACGCCTCTAGACTACTTCTTCTTGTCCCGGAAATGATAAACAAACAGACATTTAAAATTTCTGATGTCCTTATGAAGCGCTCGTGGCTGCGGAGCCGCGAGCGCTTGAGCTCAATATGCTGTAAACGATCACTGTGTTAAGCAACATTCGCTATAGGTGGTCCTTGGATGGGTAACTTTGGGGGATTTACATTTGCTAGCGTTTCCGTGCTTCGGAAGGCACGTTAAGCCGTTGGTCCCGGTTGCCAGTACCATGGCAGTCGTGAAGCCTGGTTGAAGGCCTTAAAAAATTTCAACAGCAGGTCGCAACAACCTGCGCCTGTCCATTACAATACAGCAATAGGCTCACCACCTGTTACGTGGGACAAAAATACATACGGTAAAATGTGGGCATATAGTATGCCTCTGCCTACTCCTTCGGGGATAAAGGCGTGATAATATGTTATTATGTCCTTATTAAGACCGAGAGAAAAGCGGAAAAAAAATATATTTGTATTTGGGGCTCCCATACAACCAACATGTATAAATATTTATTTTATTCGGTTTTTCGTATTCGCTGTTATAGCGGCTACAGAAATACATGATCTGTGAATATTTCAACTGTCTAGCTATCTGGGTTCATCACATACAGCCTAGTGACAGACAGACGGACAGCGGAGTCTTAGTAATAGAGTCCCGTTTTTACTCTTTGGGTGCGGTACCCTAAAAATACTGTTTACACTGTTGATTGATGGCACTTGGTGAAACTTGCTACACATCTTGAACTAAAACACTTGTACTACACTTATTTAGTATTTAAACCTGACCGGTTTCGCCTTACGACATTTTAATATTGTATACATATTGTATTGTATATATAAATATATGTATACATATTGTACCCTATGACATCCGAAATACAAAAAATATGTGCTAAACTTTGAAATGCCGTAAGGCCGTAATAAATAAGTGGAACAGTACAAGTGTTTTAGTTCAAGAAAGAAACTAAAAATAACTGTGGCATATAACTTTACCTTATAGACATGTGCTAATCGTAGCCGGTCGTCGTTTCCCGCTACTTTGTTGACGCAAGTCGCCAATAATGTCTTGCTCGCCTGCAAAAAACTAAAAATAACTGTGGCATATAACTTTACCTTATAGACATGTGCTAATCGTAGCCGGTCGTCGATTCCCGCTACTTTGTTGACGCAAGTCGCCAATAATGTCTTGCTCGCCTGCAAAAAACTAAAAATAACTGTGGCATATAACTTTACCTTATAGACATGTGCTAATCGTAGCCGGTCGTCGATTCCCGCTACTTTGTTGACGCAAGTCGCCAATAATGTCTTGCTCGCCTGCAAAAAACTAAAAATAACTGTGGCATATAACTTTACCTTATAGACATGTGCTAATCGTAGCCGGTCGTCGTATCCCGCTACTTTGTTGACGCAAGTCGCCAATAATGTCTTGCTCGCCTGCAAAAAACTAAAAATAACTGTGGCATATAACTTTACCTTATAGACATGTGCTAATCGTAGCCGGTCGTCGATTCCCGCTACTTTGTTGACGCAAGTCGCCAATAATGTCTTGCTCGCCTGCAAAAAACTAAAAATAACTGTGGCATATAACTTTACCTTATAGACATGTGCTAATCGTAGCCGGTCGTCGTTTCCCGCTACTTTGTTGACGCAAGTCGCCAATAATGTCTTGCTCGCCTGCAAAAAACTAAAAATAACTGTGGCATATAACTTTACCTTATAGACATGTGCTAATCGTAGCCGGTCGTCGTATCCCGCTACTTTGTTGACGCAAGTCGCCAATAATGTCTTGCTCGCCTGCAAAAAACTAAAAATAACTGTGGCATATAACTTTACCTTATAGACATGTGCTAATCGTAGCCGGTCGTCGATTCCCGCTACTTTGTTGACGCAAGTCGCCAATAATGTCTTGCTCGCCTGCAAAAAACTAAAAATAACTGTGGCATATAACTTTACCTTATAGACATGTGCTAATCGTAGCCGGTCGTCGATTCCCGCTACTTTGTTGACGCAAGTCGCCAATAATGTCTTGCTCGCCTGCAAAAAACTAAAAATAACTGTGGCATATAACTTTACCTTATAGACATGTGCTAATCGTAGCCGGTCGTCGCTTCCCGCTACTTTGTTGACGCAAGTCGCCAATAATGTCTTGCTCGCCTGCAAAAAACTAAAAATAACTGTGGCATATAACTTTACCTTATAGACATGTGCTAATCGTAGCCGGTCGTCGCTTCCCGCTACTTTGTTGACGCAAGTCGCCAATAATGTCTTGCTCGCCTGCAAAAAACTAAAAATAACTGTGGCATATAACTTTACCTTATAGACATGTGCTAATCGTAGCCGGTCGTCGCTTCCCGCTACTTTGTTGACGCAAGTCGCCAATAATGTCTTGCTCGCCTGCAATTCACTCAGTCGCGCTAGGAGAGTCTCTATCGGAATGTGAGACGACACCGTGGTTCGACCAAACCAATCCTGACAAAATTGAGTGACATTTTATAACACCTCTACCCCAATTGACGAAGAATATATATTGTACGAAAGTAGAGGGTAGAAGGAGTCAGGGTAGGCAGAGACTTACATATGAAGAGCACGTGAGCAGATTGCTCAAAAACGGAATGGTCAAAAGTACTCGGATAGACGTGCGTGTATAAAGCGATTGATGAATCTTGAAGAACCGAAAGAAGTATGCATGTCCTCTCTGACTACACCGTCAGGGATACAGCGTGAAGATAGTATAGTATACCTCTAACCTAGAAGCCCTCGTGGCCCAGCGGACACAGAGTTCTGTAAACGATCACTGCGTTAAGCAACTTTCACTATAGCTGGTCCTCGGAAGGGTGACCACTTTGTGGTATTTCCATTTGCGAGCATTTCCGTGCTTCGGAAGGCACGTTAAGCCGCTGGTCCCGGTTACCAGTAACATGACAGTCGTTAAGCCCAGTTGAAGGCCTTATAGACGGCTTGAAAAATTTCAACAGCTGGTCGCCACAACCTGCAGCTGTCCATTTCAACACGGCATTGGGCTTACCACCTGTTACGTGTGACAAAAAAAGCATACGGTGAAATGTGGGCGTAAAGTATGCCTCTGCCTTTCTCTTCGGGGATAAAGGCGTGACAATAAGTAATATGTCTTTATAACACCTGCCCAATTGATTCACAACCCTATATGAGTTTGGGCCAAAGATATCTTAACTAACATATCCTTATTCACAACAACAATATCACTTACTGTTTTTGTATGCTTTCAAGATATTCTTTGCCAAAGCCAAAGCTTGCAATAAACAGCCAATTTATTGCGATGTCTGGTGCAATAAAATAACCACACGTCGCATATTTTTAAATACATACGAATTATACATAGAAAACACCCAAACACCGAAACAAACATTTGTGGATCACACAATATTTATTCCGACCCGGGAATCGAACCAGAGATCTCAGCGCGGCAGTCGGATACACTCCCACTGCGCCACAGAGGCAGTCAAAGTTAGATAGTAGTAGTAAAAATTTTGATGGTATCACCAAGACAATTGTCATGGGCAAAGTCATCGATCACAGCAAGTTAAAAAAGTTATAACTTACTTTTTTAGTAAACAGCGATTCAACAATGTCCCATTTGCCAGCTTTTGCGTGTACATTCAATACCACCCAGTCGTATTGCAATGGACTTATCTGAAATAAAAAAAATGGCCGTTTGAAATAAGATAAAATATATTAACATTGTAGGACTTATTTTTTACACAGCGCCATCTAGCTAAAAGTAAGCTAATATAAGCTTGTGGTATGAGATCTAGACAACTGATAAACATACTTATATATTTCTAAATACATACATATTTTATATAGGAAACATCCAACCTTCAGAATAAACATCTCAACCCAACTACTTTGGTATTCGTCTCCATATTATACAAGGAGGACGCATGTCACGGTATGGGGCCAAGCGTGCTGGCTGGTCGCAGCGATAGCCATTACGCAAATAAACAATTATTGTTTAAAAATAAAGAACGGAAAATAAAAGAGGATAGGCTGATGTCACTTCTTAGAAGATTGGATGGCTGAGCTCCGTGGCGACGACTTCGCTGCTGATCGCCACCAGTAAAAATCCGGGTTAGATACTACAATGAATTTGCAGTCGCGTTTGTGAACCGTATATTAAAGTTCCTTGTAACAAAATATCTCGCGATAAACCCAAATAAGCATTTTTGTTTAGTTCAGTGCTATTTGTTTGTATTTGAAATATCAGTGTATCTCACGTCCCTAGCTGAGGAGTAGACGTGGACTAGCAGTGTTTCCAGTACCGGACAGTTGCAAGCCCACACCTCGTACTCCTGTTACTGTTGACTCCGGCAGGGCGTCACACTACCACTGCGCCACTGAGGCGGTCTTCTTAAGAACACACAAAGCCATTAATTTAAAAGCGGAACTTTATTGTAAGTACTTGATTACCCAAACGTGTATGTATAAAACGATTAATGAATCTGCAGGAAGCAAAAAAAGTATGCATGTCTGGCTACTCTGTCAGGGATACAGCGTGAAGATAGATTATTATTATAATTATTTAATCTAATGTTCTTAATTATTCTATTGGTCAATTACAATAATTAAGAACATCCGGCTTCGCTCGTGACATTCTTAGAAAACCCGTTGCACCTCACATATTAACCAATGGCCCTTATTAATTTTCAAATACTTCCATACAAATATGATCCCTTGTTTTACCCCCCTAAATGATAGAGTATTGGAAAATTTTGAAACACATTTATTTTTAATCAAAAGCATATATGATACGACGTTTGGTGTTTTTAAACATGAAAATGAAGAATTGTTCATTTAAACTTTAAATTTATAACCCCTGTTTTATCCCCTTAGAGGTAATATATAGATTGATGGCAACTGAGCACTTTTAGCACTTCCGCCGAATGTTAAAAGTACTCACTTGCTAAAGCTGCCTTAAGTCTTTATCTGCATTTAAAAATAAGTAAATACCTGGTGTCTTTGACAAAGTGTCAAAGGTGACATGGCGTTTCCAGCGCCTTCATGCCAGTGATGTGAGCAGTTGTAAGCCAACCACTGGATCACCGACTTGTAGTTTAGCTCCGGTTTGTTTACGTGTTTCTGCCATTCTGAAAGTACAAACAAGTACCATGCAAATCGGTGCATACATTGTCAAATATATACACATTAACACGCAAATACAAATTGGATTAGACTTTATAATTATAACTAGACTGCGCACTACGGTGAAAATACCAGTCCGGTAGTGTGTCCCTTTCTAAATAAGTGACCATGACCAAACAGAACACAGGACAAATTGCTTGCCTAATTTATTGTTAATAAAAAATAAAATAATGAATGGAATCTACATCACATACCCTTGAAGTGGGTTATGGGTAGGAAGTACTTTTGTTCCTGCTTTTATGATAGGTATCATCTGATGTACTGGTTGTACAATACCGTGTACCTATCGAGTTAGTGCGCCATGTGTGTTTTCACATCATTGCCGCTGTGGAGAAGCCGTCGACAATCTTGGACACCATGGACTTTCACACGCGGCACAAGCGTAGGACGTATCGGTACATCTCCAATTTAAATAGTCGATCGAAAAGTTAAAATTTACAACTGTAGGTTTTCGACTAAGTACGCTTTTTTTTTTCAATTTCGGTCGGTACTTAAGTATCTACCTACCTACTATATAAGATTGTAAAAAATATTTGATTAACAAAATTCAAGGTGACCCTAAACTTTAAGCAAGATTGTGGATCTTGCGTTTAGTATTACCATGCCCAAACAAACAAAAAGAGTAGTACTTAAATAAGTACTACTCTTACTTGTATTAATGAGTTATTTTTTATACTATAAAATTATTTTATTAATTATAGGAACTGTAGAAATATTTTGATAGGATCCAAGTTTAGGATTAAATAAATTTACTAAATCATAAATAAAATCCACCATTTCTACCAAATGCCAGCTTAACTAGCCATTGGTTAGTTAAGCTGGCAACGCGTCAGACAAGGACACACCACCATTGGGAGTTCTATCGCCAGGACCGCTTTTAGTTAGCTACCGCTTATCAGAAAATAGCTACACTAGTAATAAGAAAATATATGTCATTTCAGCTCCGATTTTTAATGGTACTCACTCATGTTGTAAGTATAAGGTCTTTGGTAAGAGATAAGCAGCGGCGGAGATAATGTATTCAAGTATTAGACAGGGCTAATCTGCAAATTATTTCTATTTGGACATTATATTAACGCTGACTGTAATTTTAAATTAATTTCTATATGTGACTTTAACTGCTATACTTTAAGGGTGAATTGCACGAATTCTCTGGTTATAGTTTCCGTCAAAATTAACTTTAGCAGTAACAATAACGGTAGCAATAAAATTTAACAATGATGCGTTGCACAATCCTACTTTTTGTTATAGTTAATGTTAATGGGGTTGCAAATGTAAAGTTAGATGCAAAATTGAAGGGGTAATTTTTTTTGTTCTGGAAACACTTCGTTCAAGCGTCATAAAAAAACTGTCAGACTAATTCAAACGTCAATTTTAAATAAAATAAGTATTTAGTTTACTGAAAACATGGAAAGTGCCACAGGATCAAGCTCAATTATTGGGTTGGATGAATACTGTATGAAGTAAGTTCACCATTATCATTCCGTCGCGTCGGTTATATATTCAGTGAAAACTTACTAATATAATATTTTTATTTTCAGAGTAAGAAGTGTTAATTTTAGTAAAGATAAAGTAAATCATTTGCAAATACTGGTGGATAAAAGCAAGAGCATTTTAATGTCTAAAAAAACATGCATGCATGCATTTATGGTGATGAAAATTCGTCAGTTCAAAAGGAAAAAGACTGAAGAAATATGTCTTAATTTTGACTGCAGTAAACCGTTGGCACCACCACTAAAACGTAGGTGTTTTTGATAAATGAATTTATATCAGACTAGCTTCCGCTTGCGGCTCTGCGAACTTTAGTTAAAAACTATTGCATGGCATTCTTCAAGACTCGAATCCATCTTTATACCAAATTTCATCAACACTTTTGTTAAATGTTAAATAATATTAGTATGGATGTCTGATCTTTATTCCAAAAAGACATACATATTGTCACGCCTTTATCCCCGAAGGGGTAGGCAGAAGCATACTAAACGCCCACATTTCATTGTATGCATTTTTGTCCCACGTAACATATGGTGAGCCCATTGCCCTGTTGAATGGACAGGCGCAGGTTGTGGCGACCTGCTGTTGAAATATTTCAAGCCCCTCATAAGGCCTTCAACTGGGCTTAACGACTGCCATTTTACTGGCAACCGGGACCAACGGCTTAACGTGCCAATGTTAATGCCACAAAGTGGTCACCCATCCAAGGACCACCTATACCTATAGCGATAGTTGCTTAACGCCGTGATCGTTTACAGAACACTGAGTTAGTCCACAAGCACTTCTTCAAAAAGAAGTTAGGGCAAATACTTTTTTTTAAATTTAGGCATATCTCTTATAAATATTAATATATATTTTAGTTATATATATTTTAAATATTAATTTTTGTCCTCATTTTCAGGCATGATTAAGAGATTCCAGGAAAACAATAGTTACAGTTTTATAAAAAGAGCTTTACGCGAAAAGAAAATTTCAGTTTTAGACGGTCTCCATGCCCTTGAACTGGAAAGAATTCAGCAAAGTATCAGGCAGCAAAAAGAACTACATGATCAAATCATGAGACAATGAAGAACGAAATAAACAAGAATTAATAAAACTTCAATTTCAAATTGACATATTAGAAAATAAAAAATACTATGATAATTAATAAATTGTTTATTAAAGTATTTAATTGTCTGTTTATTTCTTAAACCACAGAATAAACCCTACTAATGTACTGCTATTAATGTAATCTTTACGCTGTATTCCTGACGGGGTATTCAGAACGGGCCGATCGCCTGGCTTCGCAATTCATGTATACTTCTTTTGCTTCTTGCAGATTTATCAATCGCTTCATACATGCACGTCTGGCTATCTGAGTACTTTTGACTTTTCCGTTTTTGAGCAATCTGCTCACGTGGTCTTCATATGTAAGTCTCGGCCTACCCTGGCTCCTTCTACCTTCTACTTTCGCACAATATATATTCTTCGTCAAACTCAACCGTTCCTCACTCATTCGTTGGACGACGACTGTATATCTCGGCATTTATTCCACCTGAAGATTTGATATTTAAATGGGTACAGTATCAGAAGAACTAGATTCCTAAAAAATATCACACACTAATGCCATCATACAATAACTTATGTAGGTATCTATACTTTACCTATTACAACGTTTACCTATTACGTTTATGCACACAATTAAGCATATTATATAGGAATATTTGATTATTGTTTGTAGTGTCAAGTTGACCGTAACGTCATTACGTCTGTTACTATAACCGACGATATAACTTTAACCGCCAAGAATCGGCTTGTTAAAGTTAGTGTCAGATGTGACGTAATTTTAACCATAGTAAGAATGGTGCAATTCAAATAGTGTCAAACCAGAGATTTGACGGCTGGTTTGGCTTTGGTTATTGTTATAGTAAGTTGATGCAATCCACCCTAATTGTAATGAAGTTATTCCTAACTTGCTGTTTGAAATGATGCATGATGTAACTATCGTATAAGATTTGTACACCTATTAGGTTATAAGTTAGCGTGCTATCATAATAACATTTACCGAATTTGAACTAACCTGATTTACGCAAATAAATGATTGTATATTCATGTATAATAATGTATGTATAATACATTTAAAAGGTACCCGTGACTGCATCTATGAAAGTACAGTTCAAACGGCATAAGCTTATAAATTATTTTAAACGCGGATAAGAAGCCGAAGAGCAAATGATAGTTTTATATATTACAGCTCACCTAATAACTTGATATAGTCAGCCAGCATCTTGGCCTGGTGTTGGTCAACCCCCGGCTGGTCAAAATGGTTGGCCATGAGATTCATAAGTTTCCGTAGTAAAACATCGATGTTGTTGCCTTGAGTCTTCACTGTGTGTTGAAATTGGTACATCTATAAAACAATCCATATCTTAATTTGTAACAGAAATGGTAGAAAAAACGTCTTTTGACTAGGTGCAGTGGACAAAAGACTTAGGTTTTATAACAGAGCTCGCATTTTTTTTTCAGAAAATTCTGTGTTTTGTTGTTATGGTATTTTGTATGGTCATATTTTTTCTATTGCACTCATTAAAATAACCAAAGCAAAGCTAAGAACATTTTCTGGATTGACTTGATTAATTTATCTGTGCCATAATTCCAAGCTTACTAACACGTTTTCACAGAAGCAAGCAAGCAATACAAAAATTTCATTTTTCTTGTTTCCGGGGCCCAAGTCAATTTTACATTCAATAAGTCTAAGACGATTTAAAAAAAACATTATCAGCAGGCCGGCACAGCCTGCGCCTGTCTATTTCAACACGGCAATAGGGTCACGTGGGACAAAAATGTTTACGGTGAAATGCGGGCGTATAATATGCCTCTGGCTACCCGTTCAAACATACAGGCGTGACAATATGTATGTATATATGTATGTAAACTTTAATATATAGTTATCTATTAATTTATTAATTTACTCACAGCTGCTTCGGGGCTCCGACCAAGCATCCTGGAAAGGCATAATGCTAACATTAAATAATACAAGTACTATCTACCTTTCCATTTACTACAAAAAGCGACTTTTTTCTTATTTTGTGTTGTAGAATAAAATCAAGCCATTAATATTGTATCGAAAGCATATTTGGTAATGAACGGACTGACTGACTTTATTGAAAAAAGGACGCTCCACATTGACGCCGCATAAAGTGCAAGTATGGAGCGGGTTTATAAAATCATTTCGTCAGTATAATTTTATAGTATTATTTTGTATAGGGAATTACTGAATGTATGAAATGTGTACCAAACATAAAATGACTACTTACGTAAGTAAATCAGTAAGCTCCGAGATCTTTCCTTCATTTTGCAGGAACGCAATGTAGTGGTTCAGAGCGACCGGCCTTGATGATAGAAGTTCGTATACTAACTTCTTATTCAAGGTTTGAATGAGGAATAGAACTACCTAAAATTATAATTACTGTTTACTTGTCTTTTTATAAGCAATAGGTCTACTGAAATAAGCAGGATAGTCTTGAGGTAACAAGAAGCCTTGAGCCACTGGCGCAGCGTAGAACCATAGCTTCCTTGGCTGAATTTCACCGAATATAACACGGAGAGTGTTCTGAAGACCTCTTCAACAACTTTTTTTAGTTATATGGAACACTCTGCCAGCGCACGTGTTTCCTTCCTCTTACAATCCCGGGTTCTCCAAGTGGAGAGTGAAAAGTTACATCTTGGGCGGCCAACTTGAGGGACACTGTCAGTAGTCATGTGTACTATGAGAGTGGCCCTCAATTGGCTAGATGTCGCCATGGCATTCCATCAGACAGGTAGAGTCATTATTGCAAGCTAAATATAAAAAAAATGCTATATATATATGGCAACTCTTCAAATCAGGATCATAACTCAGGTCAGTCATGATAAAAATATCCAACTCGAAAAATCTTTGCGAGCGACAGTGTTGCCAGCTCGCCGCTATATTCCGCGGCATTTTTGCATTATGTTACCACTATGTGTGTTAAAGAGGGCTAGCCGAGATGAGACACGCTCTAGATACTATATGGGGCACACTAAAAGTTTTGCACTTCTAGCTAAACGGAACTATTTGAATTTCGAATGTTACATTTTTTAAAACGTTGCAACCTTCTTAGTAATAAGAAAAAAAGTAGGAGAGATGCACCTTGTTAGAGCACCGAGAGGCGATGGTTTTCTGAATTTAAGAGAGGTCGAGTTTCTTAACATGACGAATTTCGTAAATGGCGGCCTTCAACTGCCGTCAACGAAAATAATGTGGCTACTGTTAAGCGGCTAATTTTATTGTATTGTATGAGCCAAATTCAGAAAATTTTACACGAAGAATTGAAAGTTCGGAAACTTTATTGTCGTTGAATCCCTCATGAACTGACAGCAGAGCAGAAGCGGGCTCGCGTGGAATGGTGCTCACAGATGCTACTGAAGTACGACCACGGACAATCTAATGCTGTTTATGACATTGTCACAGAAGACGAAACGTGGATTTATTGTTTTGAACCCGAGTGGTATTCTACCATTTGTTTATCCAGGGTGTTAGAAAAAGTGCGCGAAAGACGACCAAAAAGCCGCGTTCTCCCACATCATGACAACGCTTTACACACGGCCAACAGAACAAAGTCATATTTAGCTTCCGAAAATGTACAACTCGTCACCCATCCTGCGCATAGCCCCGACCTGGCACTCTGTGATTTCTGTATTTTCCCCAAAATCAAAGATTTGATGAGAGGTTTCACTTTTACCAACTCCGAAGAGGCAGTGATAGCGTTCAATCAGCACGTAGAAAACATGCCTTCAGATCTGTGGTCCTCCTGTTTTAAAAAATGGTTCGATCGCTTGAAAAAATGTTTGAAATGTAACGCAGAGTATTTTGAAAATCAATAAACATAATATTTTGGTTATAACATGTTGTATTTTTAAGTAACGCAAAACTTATAGTGTGACCTACGTATGTGGTGGCTTTATACTACAAAAATATTTATTAGCGCTAAATTTAGCTCTTTTGTTTGCAACTAGTTGTAAATAAAGAATAATTTATATTAATTTTGTAACCAACCGGTTACCAACATCAAATATTATTTAATATTTTTTGTTGGTAAAATAAAGTTTATTTTTAATATGCAACCAAATGTAGGAAATAGCATTATAACGCTATAAACCACTTGTTTTGCTTCACGCTAAGCATTTACTTTGTTTTACCAGTATCACAATTTTTATTTATTTACACGATTAATAAAAACAGTTCAGTCCGAGACTACCAGGACTAATTGGTCGTGCTAATTAGTGTCTAGCACATAAGACCTTTTAGCCTTTTTGTTACCACCTCACTAAAAAGGCAACGGGTTCAAAATTTCTTCCAAATTTAACATCTAAAATAGACACAGTTTATTAAATTTTTTCGACCCTTTAGACCCACCCCAGTTCCGTGCTTCGGAAGGCACGTTAAGCCGTTGGTCCCGGTTGCCAATAAAATGGCAGTCGTTAAGCCAAGTTGGAGGCCCTATGGGCGGCTTAAAAAATGTCAACAGCAGGTCGATGCAGCCTGCGCCTGTCCATTTCAACACGGCAATGGGCTCACCACTTGTTACGTGGGACGGAAATGCATACGGTGAAACGTGGGCGTTAAATATGCCTCTGCCTACCCCTTCGGGGATAAAGGCGTGACAAAATGTATGTATGTATGTATTAATAAAAAGCAGTTTTATCTTTAATGACAGATACCTATACATAACGCTAGCTATTAATTTCAAATAGTTAACCTACTTAGTTTATACATCAGTGGTTGACTATTCAGGCTGCATAGCAAGAAAACAAAAATGTTTCTTGCAGTTGGTCTCGAAATTTAGTTGCTATCGTGAAAAATGGTTTACTTGTTGGCAACTGTTTGCGTGATAAGCCTAAACATTCGCCTACCGCAACTAGTTGCCAAGGGAGAAGCAAAACTATTCCCTTGCAACTGATTGAGTAACATGACTGCGATAACGGCAGGGTTCTTATGCAGCACAGTAGCACTATGCACCCACGCAGCACTATAGAATATACTCTGTGTAAGAACAGGACTACGAATGAGGTGCAAGAACTGGTACAGTCGTACCAGTTCTTGCACCTCATTCGTAGTCCTGTTCTTATCTTTATACAGATCTGAAAGCAACCTTAATATTTTAAGATACATATTCCTACTGCTGCCTCTATTCAATCAATCAAATCAGCCTATGGCAGTCCACTGCTGGACGTACGCCTCGTTCAATTTCCGCCACAACACACGTCCAGCGCCTTCCGCATCCAGTATTCTTTAAGGGAACTCCGAAACGAGGTTATCCGTTAGACAACCAAAGTAGTCGACATAGCTCGCAGAATAAGCGTAATAAAGTGGCAATGAGCACATCTGTAGATGAACCTATGGCTGATGGAGCAAACAAGTTCTGGGGTGGATTCACGATTCGGAAAACGTATGGTTAGGCGAACCCTTGCCAGATGGACCTGGAAAAGGTCTCAAGGAGGCCTCTATTGTATTCTTTCATCTCTATTACTTGTAGAAGAAAGAAAGAAAAACCGTTTATTTATCATAAAGTGGGCACATATAAAATGACAAGAAACAATGTGATACAAAAGTGAAATGCATGCCACACTTGTAAAAAATTTACTTACTGTGAGAACTGCATTTCCATCGCCAATAGCCAAGGCTCCGTCTAGCAGTTCAGTCTTGGCCTTAAAGCTGCGATGTATGTGAAGGGAGCAGCTCCGGCCAAGAGTAAGTCTCTTTAGCGTCATGGCGACAGTTTCTTCTGATGGCTTTGTTTCCTTTGAAGGGTCCTTGCCAGACTGGGCAAGAAGGACTGTTTTAAAAGAATTATATTTTTATAAGAAATTGTAGTGCTAAATTTATCTATTATTAATCAGTGAGTGATGCATGTAATTAAATAATACAGGACAAGCGCGAGGCGGACTTTCCTACCGAGGGTTCCAGACCAATTTGTGCATATAAATAGTTTTTTTTAGATACGCTGTGTATCTATTTTTATGTTTACAAATAATTTTAATTTTCTCAGTCTCAAGGGACCTTAGACTTGAGTTAATGGTTTTAATTTCATGGGGATATCTCCATGCATTTTCGAGATAAAGGGTCTTGAGAGAGTCACTTCAATAATTTCGTCAGCCTAATCTTGAACAGTGCCTTTCTGTTCCTTTTCCCAGCTCTTGGGTATCAAGTAGTGATGATTTTGCTCCATTTTTCTGGGCCTCGACTGTATTCTTCTTTATCTTAGGGTATTCCCAATTGCTTCCAAACCCTGGATTTGAAGCCTGAGGTTCACTTTTATTTGCTAGGGTATTTGATAGGATACTCGAAGCTATTCATTTTGGGTCTTATTGGGAGTGACTGCCATGATTGGAAGTCACTCCAAAAACTGTAATCTGGTAATTTTAAAAAGGAATTATTATTTTACAACTTGTTAATTTAGTTTTAATAGATTTAGATTATACAGATTGGGCTAGGGTATGCAGCGCTTATTTGCTTGTATGAAGGGCACGCGTCTGCTGCCATTTCACTCCACTCCTAATCCCACAAGAGAGCCTAAGTTGTTGCTTCATTCGTTAATCAGAAGCTCCACCTCTAGCAGGTGAGGTCACTTGGTGCGCCACTAATTTGCTCAAACATAATCATTAGTCCTTAATTTCATAGGATACTTTTAAAAAACTATATTGTTTTTGTTTTAAATGTTATTTTTGCAATATTCTGCTTTTTAAATAGTCATATGATGTCAAATTACTAGCTGCTAGAAATTATAAAACGGGACGGGTGTACTTTGCTGAACGTACAAACAGACTTCCACACTTCGGCTTTGCTTAGTTTATTCGCAAATAGACAAAACAACTAGAAGTTTGCATCGCGCTATCGTTTGGTTGCCTTCGACACTACAAAAGGTCGAGGTGAACGCGCAAGCTCTTCTGCTGCCAAACAGTCTTGATAATTCCTCGTGTGTAGGCGAAACACGTGTCGACAATATATGACAATTTAAAAAGAGGAATAGTGCAAAAATAACATTTAAAACAAAATAATTATAGTTTTAAATGGATTTCCGCCATGTAATGCCTGATTCAATTAGTTATTTATAGGATACTTTGGTAATCATAGTCTTTTGAAACAAATATTGATTCCAAATTGTAACGTTGTAAAACGTTATATTGAAGTGTCATTGTTAGTCTTGAGATTTAGAGAGAGAGGAGAGTAGATTGTTGACTCTTTCTCACTACTTGTTATCGAATTTATATAATTTACGTTTTGAGTAGGCAGAATGTTTTTGAATGTCTTAGCCTGTTCCTGGAACGAATGCATTAAAATAGTTCTGTCAATGTCTTTTGACAGTGGTGACGGAACGTGATTCGCGATTTACAGATCGACAGAAAAGATGTCTGTCGTAAATATATTTTTAAAAACTTCGCTAAAAAGAAGTAATCTTTTATAAATTGTAAATGGAAGTTCACGCCTGTGACTTCTTATCAATGTTTGTATCAGGATGACTATGTATTTCGGTAAGATCTTTGGATTTTTGGAACCACATTTCTAGCTTTGGTGATCTTTAGTATTTTGACGGAAGGTTGTTCATTTGTTTACAGTTTATTACGATGTTGGAGCAGCGTTAATGGAATATTTGCCTGCTCTTCAAGATTAATTAGTATTCCTCAAAAAAAGTGGTTGAAGCGCTCGTGGCCCCGCGGTCTCAGTGTTCTGTAAACGATCACTGAGTTACGCAACTTTCACTATGGCTGGTCCTCGGATGGGTGACCACTTTGTGGCATTTACATTTGCGAGCGTTTCCGTGCTTCGGAAGGCACGTTAAACCGTTGGTCCCGGTTGCCAGTAAAATGGCAGTCGTTAAGCCTGGTTGAAGGCCTTATGGGCGGCTTGAAAAAATTCAACAGCAGGTAGCCACAACCTGCGTCTGTCTATTTCAACACGGCAATGGGCTCACCAACTATTACGTGGGACAGGAATCCATACGGTGAAAAGTGGGCATATAATATGCCTCTGCCACCCCTTCGGGGATAAGACGTGATGGATATTTAATTTTAAAAAAAGTGGTAAGTTCTCTTTATGTGTTCAAATCACCAACAAATCTCCAATTGTTTTTCCAAATCTAATGGAACTAATTTCTTTTCTTTGCAGCTGAAAATGCACTTTTTTTATATATATATATATTTTTTTTTTTTATTTATTCACAAACAATCTGTTACAATTGTGTCGGAAAACATTTACACAAAATCACACACAAAAAATAGAGGTAACAATCTCACCAAGCGTGAAAACAAGTTGATCAACGCTCATTGCAAAAACAAACAAAAAAGAAACATTAACATAACATTAACTCAACAAAATTCCAAAATTAATTATAACAATTCAATTTCAATTCATAATTCCCATTAACATACAATCACAAAAACACATTTAACTGTAATGTCAATGTCACTACACCTCATCATCATTCCTATGTAACAAAGTGTCAAATTCAATTAGATGTCAATAAAAAATTTTACGCAATAAGTCCAAAGAAATTAAAATCATAAATAATTAACATTGCCATGTCAATAATACGAACGTCATTTAGATATCAACATTGTATAATTTATTCAAGGTTATTGTGAATATGTCATAAATTTTTCAACAGAATAAAAACAGTTATCATTTAAAAATATTTTAAGATTCTTTTTGAACACGTGAGTGTTATAAATATCATTTTTAAGTTCGCACGGCAAGCAGTTAAATAGTTTCACTGCCTGGTATGATGAACAATGTTTGACAATATTTAACGTAGGGACTAGATCTATTTTTAAATGGTTCAAACGTGATTTTTCTCTAATTTCCCTATCATTATCAGATTCATAGTGGTGAATATGTTTAGATAAGTTGGTCAAAACATTAAGTATATAAAGGCATGGAACTGTAAGTATTGATAATTCTTTAAAGTATTCCTTGCAGGACACCCATTGTGGAATACGAACCATTATTCTAATTGCTCTTTTTTGTAAGATGAAGGCTCTAGTGCAGTTATATTTATAACTATTTCCCCACAATTGAATGCTATATCGCAATTTGGACTCCACCAGAGCATTGTATATGGTTTTCAAATACCTTATACCCACTTCATCTCTTAAGCTTCTTAGGGCATAACAAGCAGATGATACTGATCCATCTATGGCATCCAACTCATTTTTCCATTTAAACTGGGAATCAATATAGACACCCAAAAATCTTACACTCTCTATTACATTTATATTGCTATCGTTAAAATTTATACTCAATGTGTCAGTTCTTCGGCAAGTCGAATTAAACAGAATAATATTGGTCTTGTTCGAGTTAATGACAAGATTACTAGCAGTAAACCATTTCTGAAACATATCCAGACTCAAGTTAATTTTAATGTTTAATAGCTCAATGTTATTATCACTTACAACTGCATTTGTGTCATCGGCAAATACCACTAAACTGTTATCATAGCCCTCTTTTGCGGCAAAGTTGATTAAGTCATTAGTATAGATTAAAAACATAATAGGACCCAAAATTGACCCTTGTGGTACCCCCATGCTCATATTGTTTATTTTTGATCTATATGATTTTTGACATTTATTAGCCTCAATGGTATTAATTTCCACATACATTTTTCTATTCTCAAAGTATGAAGTAAAGAATTTAAGAACTTTTCCTCTAATACCATAATGCTCTAGCTTCAAAAGTAGTAGTTTGTGGTCAACGGTATCAAATGCAGAACTTAAGTCTAAAAATATACCGGCTACCTTCATTTTATTATTCAATTTTCTTACAATATCATCAACTAGGGTAATTATTGCGTCTGCTGTACTTCGACTTTTCTGATATCCAAATTGTCTTTCATTTATAATCTTATTCATATTTAGATGGGTAACAAGCCTTGTTTTTATTAATTTCTCAAATATTTTTGATAGTGTGGGCATTCCCGAAATAGGTCTGTAGTTTTTTGGATCAGACTGTGGCCCTTTTTTATGTAATGGAACCACCTTTGCTAGTTTCAGCTGTTCTGGGAAAATACACTTCTCAATACAGTTGTTAAAGAAATTAGAAAGAGGGCTCGCTAGAATCTTTATATGTTCTTTTACCACTGATATTTGGAGTCCATCATATCCACTCGATTTTTTTTTTATTAATTTTTATTACAGTTTTTCGAACCTCTTTTGGAGTGATAACTGCTAAAGACATTTCATTTGTCACTCTCTCTGTGTACATTTGAAGATATGATACGGCTTGACTAGTGTGCCTATGAATTAAGGGCTGAGTGTTTTTAAATTGCTGAGCGAATATATTAGCAACATCTCTAGGATTCTCAATTTCTTTATTTTGGTGGGATAGTGTGATTTTACGTACAGCTTTCTGTTTGCTTTTATTTCTATGGCGATTTACCACCTGCCAAATTTCCTTACTCGAACACTTTGCATTTTCTAGTTGCTGAGCAACAGCATTTCTTTTTGCAAGCTTAACCACGTGTCTGAATATTCTAACGTAATTTCTTTTATAGTTTAGGACACTGGAAGGAAGATTGTTTCCATTGACTGCACATAGAAATCGTTTCATTTTACTAGAAACTCGTATACCCTTTGTTATCCATTTAATGCCCTTCTTATTTGTATAAATCTTTGTTTCTATTATAGGATAACACAGCCTAAACGTTGCAGAAAATTTATTTAAGAATGTATTTATACCCATAGAAGTCCAATTGTACGTCATTAATGTTTTTTTAAATTTGTCATGATTTCGCTTATTAAATAATCTACGATTTATTATAATTGTATCCTGCATGTCAAATTTACCAGCCATCAAAAATTCGCAAATTAGTCCAGCATGTCCATCTCCCAAACCATTATGATCCACATTTGTACTTTTTATGTATTGGTCATCCAAATTTGTCAAAAAGTTATCAATACACGAAAAGGAGTCATTACGTCTAAAAGTTATTTCATGCACGAGTGGTCTGAAATTATAGCATCGTAAGAGACTTAAAAATTCTGTACGCTCTTCACTTTCTAACAGAAGGTTGACATTGAAGTCTCCGCAAATTATTGACTTTCTGTTGAAAAGATATTCAAGGACTCTTTCTAAATTTACCATAAACACACTAAAATTTTTATCATACGGACTTCTATAACAACAACATATATGTAAGCCAGTATCAACATTTACAACACCGCACACCTCAAAAGAGTCCAATTTATACAGCTTATTAATCTGAGGACAGTCGACAATCTCCCTATTGAACCGTCCCAAAATCAAACTGCCGCCTCGCTTTTTATTGACTCTTATATTGTGTGCAACGAGATTGTAGTCTGTAACGTTCAACAGTGGAGCTGAAAATTTATTTAAAAAATGCTCTGTAATGCAGATGAAGTCTGGTTTATTTTTTAAAGTATGTATATATAATTCTAATTCGTTAACTTTGTTTCTAATACCACAAACGTTCTGATGAAATATATTTATACTTTTAGGAACGAAAAAAAATGTCTACTGAATTATCTGGATCATCAGTCCGCTCGACTGCCTCCACAGTTAGGGACTCAAGTTCGGTTGAGTTACATTCAGTTTGAGTACCTATATTGCGATAGGACTCAAGTGTGCATGCGTTATCTATACCAGATTGAATTAATTCATTAATCATTAAAGTAAGATTTGCAAATATAATCGCCATGCCTCGATTATTAACAGTTCCATATTTGTAACTAAACATTTTACAATCATATGTCAAGTAATAGTTAGAGTCAAATAACAAATTTTCGTAATTATGGGTACACGCATCTAAATATAATAAGCTATTAAAATTTTCTATTCTTCCATTGAACATGGCTGAACAGTCACCAAGTTTAAATGTTGGTGCACATACTATAATATTTGTATGATTATTTCTTAACACAGTTTCCCTTAAACGAACTGTCAGATTAACATAATTATTAGTTTTGTTAAAGTCATTATCACCAATAAAAATCAAGCAGTAGTCATTCATTGTATAGGATTTTAACTTCAAGTCAATGTCATAAGTAAGTGTCTTTATCCCGCAGTGGGGTGTCAAAAAGTGGCACAATTGATAATTTGAAAATGATTTTTTAGCTATCTGTAGTATATTATTTCGTTTATTGCTGCTGATAATACAAATTTTCCGCCTTTCCGCACTAGGCTGTGATGATAATTTAGGACCTGATATTTTATTTTGTAAGTTTTCAGATGAAAATAGCTTTGTAGCAGATGATACTATTTTTGTGTCAGTTATATCATTACTAAGAGAGTACAGCTTACACACTGCAGGAACTGCAATTTGTATGGGTGATGCACATGGAGAACCCATTTTCCGACGACTACGTACAATGTTCTGTGGTGTACATTTAATTACATTTTTTTTAGGTGTTGAACGCTCCTGCAATACATCAGAACTAGTAACTTTTTTGTATAAACCAATTATCTTGTCATATTCATTTAATTTATTTTTTAAGTAATAATTTTCCTCGTTGAGATTTGCCACCTCAGCGTGGGCCGTCTCCAGTTGAGTCTTTAGATCGTCTATCTGCTGTTGTAAATCGACAACTAAATACTTATCTTGTACTGCAGTTTCAATCAAACTGGATCCAGATAAGTCATTGAAATTCGTACTATTAAATAGGTTTTCCTTTGCCGAATAATCACATATATTTTCGTCAGATTTACTTTTCAAGAGTGAAGCATTTCTTTGTTTTCTCTGCGTAACATTACTAAATATAGAAAGCATGGTTGATAATAATTAATTAAATATCACGTAAGCTCAAGTTGTTTTTGAATATGGTGTATGCTCAAGATGTTTTCTTGTCACGTAAGCTCAAGCTGCTTACAAGTAGCGTATGCTCAAGTTGTTTTTATTTTTGGTATTGTGCGGGTAGTATTACTTCAATTCAATACGTATGTCAAACTTAGTTCTATATTTTGTTTTGGTTGTGGTTTGTGTCAGTGTATTTAAAATACACAAAAACAGCTGTTAAAACAGCTGTTTATCACTGTGTGGGTGATATTCAAAACCAGGTAACTGTTTTCGATAACGATTATGATATGTTTTACTCACGGTTCAAATAGGTAATAACTTTTTTTCCGAGTTAGACAACTCTTAGGTTAGGTTGTGCATGTATTTATGTTATTTTCACAGACTTTACACACTTATAGATACTTTTACTAATATAAAAACAAGGAGTCTCCTGTAAGACGTATTTACTCGGCTGGGGTTGCCAACACAACAATTTATTCTATTGTTGAATAAAATTTGCCATGGATGCTGACCATGTTGTTACGGGCTCGCCATTCTAGTGGAGACGACACCTGTCGCGGTCTGCAGATGTGATTTCGAATCCCGTGGTAATGTAACCACCCTTCAGGTACCTAGTTTGAATTGTTTTTGTGTAGATTAATCTAATAATGATGCACGACCCAATGAACAGGCCCAAAGACTCATGATTAGGCCCAAGTAACGACTTAAAAATAAATGTCAAAAACCTGTCAAGTGATAAGATGTGTTGTGTGTTTGGATAAGAATAATTTAATTAAAAAGTGTGGATAAAGTGAACTATATGGTTGTGTGCTGCTATAAATATTTACCTTACCTAAAAATACTAGTGAAGAACATTACATCTGTGAGCAAATATCGCTAAAACCCACTGCAAAACAATTGGTTGTGAAACAAGAAAAAACATAACTACCTCCTTTAATAATATAAACATTTTATATAAAACTTCATAACTGACAGTTTAAGCAGTATTGCAAGTTATAATAAATACGTTTGAGTAACATCGGGATACCAGATCGAAGTTAGTGTTGCCAACAGCAACAAAAAACTGCCAATAAGCAGTAAATAAAAATGGCTGGGGAAAATGAAATGGAAAAATTATTTAATAGATTAAAATTAGAAATGAATAAACAAACAGAGATAATAACTAAAAAAGTAGAAGAAACATTTAAATCTAAACTTGAAGAAATGGAGCAGGAAAATTATAAGCTAAAGGTGATTGTTGAAGATCTCACGGGAAGAATAACAAAATTAGAAAGAGACTCCATAAAAAGCAACCTCATATTCTATGGTGTAAGGAACTTATAACATTGATTAAAAGACTATTGCAAAGTAAGGCCATCGAGATAGGAGACACAGAAATAATTAGTGCCCGAAGACTGGGCAAGCATAACGAGGGAAAGAAAAGGCCAATAATATTTACACTTACATCAGTGTGGAAAAAAATAGAAATTCTAAAAAATAAGAAAAGTCTCCCAAACAAAATATATATTACAGAAGACTACCCAAAAGAAATTCTAGATAAGCGCAGAGAATTACTCATCCAAATGAAGGGAGAAAGAGAGAAGGGTAACTTTGCAGTAATCAAATATGATAAACTGTTGATAAGAGAAAACTACAAAAATGATAATAATATGACCGAGAAAAGGAAAAGGCCTGAAGAAACTTCACCAATCAATCAAAACTTCTCTTCCGGTGTTCCCCAGGGATCCATTTTGGGACCATTGCTCTTTACACTGTTCATTAATGACATTAAAAATTGTTTTATTCACTCTCAATTTCTCATGTCTCAAAATAGTCTTGTAGTAATAAGTATGACTGTTTTGCAGGAAGACCTTGACAGACTTTCCAGGTACTGCTCCCATAATAAGCTTCAGCTTACTATTCCAAAATGCAATGTAATCACTTTCACAAAAAAAAAAATGTTACCATATTCGACTATGGCCTGCAGGGTGCCACATTGCAAAGAGTCGAATGTGTGCGGGATCTTGGAGTTGAAATAGACTCAAAATTACATTTCGATGTTCATATTAATAATATTGAAGCGCTCGTGGCCCCGCGGTCTCAGTGTTCTGTAAACGATCACTGAGTTACGCAACTTTCACTATGGCTGGTCCTCCGATGGGTGACCACTTTGTGGCATTTACATTTGCGAGCGTTTCCGTGCTTCGGAAGGCACGTTAAGCCGTTGGTCCCGGTTGCCAGTAAAATGGCAGTCGTTAAGCCTGGTTGAAGGCCTTATGGGCGGCTTGAAAAAATTCAACAGCAGGTAGCCACAACCTGCGTCTGTCTATTTCAACACGGCAATGGGCTCACCACCTATTACGTGGGACAGGAATCCATACGGTGAAAAGTGGGCATACAATATGCCTCTGCCACCCCTTCGGGGATAAGGCGTGATGGATATTTATTTATTTATATTAATAATATTATTAACAAAGCTTACCGGATGTTTGGGTTCATAATGAGGTCTTCGCGGGCCTTTAAAAGACCGTCCACTTTCCTAACGTTATACAAAACACTGGTGAGATCTCAGTTGGAGTTCGCTGTCCCGATTTGGTGTCCTATATTTGATGTTTATATACAAAGGTTGGAAATGGTCCAGAAAAAGTTCTTGCGATCTATGCACTACCGATGCTTCAAGTCCAGAATATCATACACACAGTTGTTACAGCGATATGATCTTCTGAGCTTAGAACCTAGACGTAGTTTACTGATGGTCATGATGCTTCATGGTTTGAGCAATAACAGATTTGACTGTAATAATATCACTAATGACCTATGTTATGTGGTACCTAGAAATTCTATGATTCGTGAGGCGCGAGCGGCCCGTTTGTTTCACGCCGCAGGGTGCAGGACACACGCGGGTGAGCGGGTTTCTCTCCGGAGTATCGTTGAGATGTATAACACACGCTTTATTGACTTAGACATTTTTGCACTTTCTGAAACTTAATTTAGAAGAATGGCAATTGAAAAATTAAAGAATTAGTTAGAGAATGTTTTTTGTAAATATTTTTATTATTATTATTGACGCATGTATGTACAGGCAAAATTGTAAGAAAAAAAAATATTACTCTGCGGACAAAGGTGTTTACTTATAGTCGTAAGTTAAAATGTTAAACCTTAAGAGCTATATGTAACTGTTATTTGTCCCAATAAAGAAAAATAAAAAATAAAAAAAAACCAAGACGCACAGAACAATCTTCGCACCCCAAATCCACAAAAGAAAAATAAAATTGAAGCTTACACTCACACAAGGCAGAGACCTTCAGGGTCAGGCTTAAACAAAATCTCTGAAAGGAAGTAGCAATTAGCCCAAAACAAAAACATAAAACAAACAAGAAATAAATTGAACATTGCGATACGCGACAGGGAAAATATAACTAGATTAACAAAAACACCTACACTCCCCAACCCGGCTGGTCACCGTGGGGTTATAGACCAAACCCTTCCAGAGTCACAGAGGGACATGGGCATAAATAGTAGAAAGAAAACTAAAATATATATAGCAACATACAATGTAAGAACACTGAGAACTGATGAGTCACTTATACAATTGGAGTATGCATTGGAAAATATCAACTGGCATGTAATTGGACTATGTGAGGTGAGACGTGTGGGAGATGAAATACTAGATATGGGTTCATATATTATGTACTACAAAGGAATTATTAAAGGGTTGTATGGAATTGGGTTTATGGTGAAAAAAGAACTTAAGAATAACATAGAGGAATTCAAAGGTGTATCTGAAAGAATGGCCATTTTGAACATAAACTTCCCAGGTTATAAAGGAAAATGGTCCATCATACAAGCATATGCTCCAACTGAAGTTTCAAACAAGCAAGAAAAAGACCAATTCTACAAAGATCTCCAAAACACTGTAGAAACCGCTTACAATAATATAATTTTAATGGGAGATTTCAATAGCACTCTGGGAAGCATACATGGTACCCTACTTAAAAACTTGGGAAAATATAGCACAGGGTCGAGAAATGAAAATGGAAACAGACTAATAGATTTTGTAGTAGAACAGAATCTATATGTAATAAATACATTCTAGAAGAAAAAGTTTAACAAAAAGTGGACATATGAATCGCCAAACAAAATAAGAGATGAAAGAGATTTTATCCTTGTAAACAAGAAAAATAACATTAAAAACATAGAGACAAAAATTTAAACTTTAATTCGGACCATCAAATGCTTCGAGGTGAAGTGTTTGACAAGAGTTCAAGAAAGTCCAGAAAATACATAAAGAAAAGAGACACTACAAGAATTGTTTCTATAATTCCACAACCGATACTGGAACGGGTACAACTTAATTTAAAGGAAATATACAATACAAATGGTATACAGCAAATGTATGACCTACTGGAGAAGGAACTCCAAAGTGTTAGTAGAGATCTTAAAGGTGCCAATAGGAACAAAGATAGAATAGGAGAAAAGGCAAGACAACTATTAAAATTACGTAAAGAATTGCTAGAAAACAGAAAAGCTAATAAAAAGAAAATAACACAAGTAAGTAAAGAAATCAGTGAGAATATAAGAAAATACAGGCAAGGCAACAGGCAAGAAAAATAAAAGAATGTATTGAAAATACAAGTGGAATAAAAAAAGCTATGAAAGAGCTAAACAGCTTAAAAACTTGGACAACAATGTTAAGAGACAATTTACAGAGACAACATACTAAAAAGTGGAAAATATTAGATATAGCGACAGAATTCTACAAAAAATTGTATGCCGACTCAGATAGTGGAGAGAATGTTACATTAAACACAAGCAGACAAATGGAAGACATTCAAAATATACGACCTATTTTAAAAAGAGAAGTGGAAACTGCTATAGCCTCCCAAGGAAATAATAAGGCATCCGGTGAAGACCAAATTTCCAACGAACTCCTGAAAAGCACTGCAGCGGTAATCATGGACCCACTCACTAAAATTCTAAATAAAATATTAGAACATGAATACATTCCAACCCAATGGACTAAAACCACTATAACTCTACTATATAAAAAGGGAGATAAAAATGACATAAACAACTACCGGCCAATAAGCATGACGTCAAATTTGTACAAAGTATTTACGAAAATAATATCGAGAAGTATTAAAAAATCGCTAATGGAAAACCAACCAAGGGAACAAGGTGGTTTCCGAAAAAATTATTCCACTGCAGACCACATACTAGTTGTAAAGCAAGTAATTCAAAAATACAATGAATATGGAAAACAATACTATTTTACATTTATAGACTATAACAAGGCTTTTGACTCACTCAAACATGACGCTATTTGGCAGTCACTGTGGCAACAGGGAGTGCATCCCAAGTATATAGGTATAATAAAGAAAATATATGAATCAAGTAAAGCAAATATTAAATTAGAAAAAGAAGGAGAAGAATTTGCTATAAATACTGAAGGCAGGGAGATCCATTATCTCCAAAGATTTTTACTGCAGTGCTGGAAACTGTATTTCAATGCCTAGACTGGGATAATAAGGGAATGAACATCAATGGTGTTAGACTGAACAACCTACGATTTGCTGATGATCTTATAATAATAGAAGAAAATCCTTCACTACTGCAGACAATGCTGACAGAACTGAACATGGAAAGTAAGAGAGTGGGATTAACCATGAATATGTCAAAAACGAAGATCATGACAAATGCAATAAAACAACCACCAATAGAAGTAGACGGTATCAAAATCGATTATGTTGACCAATACACCTATCTTGGGAGCATTATAACAACAAAACATAAGGATGAAAGGGAAATAGAAAATAGAATAAATAAGACATGGAACAAATTTTGGTCACTAAAAGAGGTGCTAAAGTCTAAAGAAATGCCACTAAAGTTTAAGTTTAAGATACTTGATACCTGTGTGCTTCCAGTGGCAACATATGGATGCCAAACCTGGGCGCTGACAAAGAGAACTAAGAAAAAACTGGAAGTATGCCAAAACAACATGGAGAGGAGCATATTGAGTTTAAAACTAAAAGACAAAGTTAAACTGACAACCATAAGGAAGAAATCCAATAGCAAAAGAGTGACAAAAATAACGACAGAACAAAAATGGAGATGGGTGGGCCATTTAATTCGATCAAAAGATGAAAAATGGACTAAAGACATAATAGAATGATACCCAAGAGGAAATAAAAGAAAATGTGGTAAACCAAAGTGCAGATGGGATGATGATATACGGAAGACAGCAGGAGCAACATGGATGCAAAAAGCTAGAAATAGGAAGGATTGGAAGACTCTGGAAGAGGCCTTTGTCTCTGGACAAATTGATTAATAAAAATATAATTAAAATAATGTAATAAACCATAATTATATAATGGAATAATGAGTTGAATAATTGAATGATATATGAGACCATGTAATACTATTATGAACCAAATTAAATAACATTGTAATGAATGGAATGCAGGTAATGAGGAAATGAAATGAAGAATTTAATAATGAAATGAATTATTATATAATATTGTAATGTGTAATTAATATTGTAATGAAATTAATATAATAATGCATGAAATTATACATAGGTAGGAAATAAAATGTAAAAATATTAATCAATAAAAAGGCTATAAAATAAAATAAATAAAATAAATAACGACTTAATGATTTGGCTCATGTTTTGAATCATGTTATGATATATATTTTGACTTATAAGCTGGCATTATGCTGGGTATTCTAAATTTCACGCCTCAACCCTGAGAATAGTTAATCTTTAGCTTACTAAAACACTGGAATAAATTATACCAATAGTGATAACGTTTATAATGTATATTCAATCAATTCGCCTATAAAAATATAGAAACCTTCTTCTAGAGATGTATTCTATTATTTTTGGTTCCTGCTCTTATGATTAGAGGCTCAATCTCTATTGCTGTTATCCATGTGCATAAAGTTGGTAGGACTTATCCTCCTAGTGCCTGAAACGCGTTATATTTTGTTTGTTGGTTCAAATCTCATCGCCCTTATTAAGACAATTGTAACATTTTTATTTATTTATTACAAAATGTTGTATAGCCTTCATTTTCAATCTAAGATAAGGCAGGCAGAACTAGAGTTTGCCTAATTTCAGTTACAGAATAGAAAAGCAAGTATTTTACATACTAAGTTCGAGCACCTTTGAAGAAACAAGGCTGCTCAACGGCACTGCAGCAGACTTGGCAGTAGTGAAGTTTACGTTGCTGAATATACTGTCTTCGCTTTGACCTGGGTAAGATTTTTGACCGATGGCCAGGATCTCTTGTGGTGACAACTGTAATAAAGCAGTTATAATATATTATATTTGCATATTTATAGGTACTAATATACAGAATACTGTTAAAACATAAACTTTGCTTGGAGTCATATTTTTGGTAGTCTACTGTACAATAATATACCTACCTATAATTGGGTAAACAAGTAGTTCTGTAGCGCAATTTACAAATCTCGGAACAAGTAGTTCTGTAGCTCAATTTACAAATCTCGGTTCCAAATCTCCTACTGTGCAAATGTAATTGATATTGGAGTTCTATGAACATCAATGACATTTGCGCAGTAGAGGATTTGAATCCGAGATTTGTGAATTGTGCTACAGATGTCAGATTTACGTTATCGCAGCCTTAGTTAAGCCACTTCTAACATAAGATATTTAGCTGGAGAGGTTAGTGGGAACATTAGGAATATTAGGTATTCTTTATAAAAAATATTTCTATACAGTTCTGGCTAAAATTTAACCTGCTATAGCTAGCTAGGCAAAAGAAAAAATAAACATGGGAGCAGCTAAACTTGTATGCCAGGATCATAAGTGGAAATCCATTGTCTCTGCCTACCCCAATGGGAGACAGGTGTGATGATATGTATGTATGTATAGCTAGCAAGTATTTAGAAAAGTAGTTTTTGTTATAAAACAGGATAGTTATCACTGTTTATACTTTTTATTCATATTCAGTTGCGTTAAATGAGGAATGTCAGAGATATACTTGGAACTCCGTTGCACCATAGCACTGCTAGCAATTATAATAATAATATAATATAATATATTTATTTTTGAACCACTAGGCTTTATGAATGCAGATGAATATTAAAAATCGGTCCTGTATTTCCAAAGCTCGTCGACTACAAACAAACAAATCTTACCTCTTTATAATATAAGAACGCTACTTCATATATTTTAAGTGTATATTAGAAGGATTGTATAGTATCTAACCCAAATTAGTCTAATAGAAACCACCAATAAATTTATTCAAATCTCCTTTTAATCTTTTTCTCAAAGTATCTCAATCTGTTCCTGAGCAGTCAGAATTTCTTGAACATAACAAACAATGGATGCAAAAACAGAACCCGTAACATAAAATTACACCAAGGCACTTACAACATCGTCATCGAAGCTCAACGCTTTGGCCTTAGTTTCACTTCTATTCCAATAATCATCGTCATCCATGGCCTGATACAGTTGTTATATTGTATTATGGTTTAATTTTATCCAAATAACTTATTATTTAGCTAAACTAATATCTAAAAAGTAAATAAACAATAACTTTTTTTTTGTTGTCTTCGCCCATCTTGGGCAGGCAAAGGAAACTTTGTCCATACAGCCTAGTCTTCAGTATTTATTATTTTCTTATAATTTTGTTTTGGTCCTGTCTAGTCGTTTGTCGATGTCAAGGTCTCAGTCCTAGGTCCTAGTCCGTGCCCCAATAAGGCAGTGGATCCCTTATTGCCGCTATGTATGGAAATTTGGCACTAACACAAACAACACCGCTATTCTTTGCAATATATTACTTTCGTTCACTAATGCACTTCTCCGAACTCTTTATGTATAATATTCCACCATTATTAAACACAAAAACACGAATTATACACTAGTTTTTGAAAATATACAACAAACGTGCGTCACCGCTCGCGTTGGCGCCAAACCTCTCTAAATAAACAATAAAACAGTAAACATTTTTTTTTAGTTGTCTTTGCCCATCTTGGACAGGCAAAGGAAACTTAGTCCATATAGCCTAGTCTTCAGTATTTATTATTTTCTTGTTATTATGTTTTAGTTCTGTCTAGTCGTTTGTCGATGTCAAGTCCTCAGTCCTAGGTCCTAGTCCGTGCCCCAATAAGGCAGTGGATCCCTTATTGCAGCTCTCTATGGAAATTTGGCACTAACACAAACAACATAGCTTTTCAATGCAATATATCACTTTCTTTAACTAATGCACTTCCGAACTCTTTATGTATAATATCCACCATTATTAAACACAGAAAACACGAATTTTACACTAGTTTTTGAAAATAATTACGACAAACGTGCGTCACTGCTCATCTTCGCGCCAAAAGTCAAAACAGTAAACATCAATTCCACTCTTTTTTTTTTAGTTGTCTTTGCCCATCTTGGGCAGGCAAAGGAAACTTAGTTCATACAGCTATTCATCAGTATTTATTATTTTCTTATTTTGTTTTAGTCCTGTCCAGTCGTTTGTCGATGTCAAGTCCAGTCATAGGTCTTTTGTCCTTGCCCGAATAACGTGGTAGAGCGTTATTGAGGCTTTCAAAGGAATTTGCACGACAAGTTGTAAAATAGCTTTTCACTGCAATATATCACTGTCTTTCACTATAGCACGATTACACAACTTGTATGTCTAAGAAACTACCATTTTTACACATTAAACAAGGTTAATGCACTAGTTTTGGAAAATAATATATCCGAGCGGTCGCCATTTCCCAAGATCCCGCGCAAATCCTGTCTAAATTATCAACACAATAAAATATAGTTGTCACTGTAGCTTATCTGTGCTACTGTATTGAGATATATAATATGGGGCGCGGTTGGCGCGTTCCACTAAAGGCTCACAACTGCACGACCGCGACCGCTGAAATTGCCGTTCCACTAATGTAACAAAGCCCGCGGGCGTTGTGGGCGAAAGTTATAAGAGGAACGCACTTCGAGCGCGAAATCGAAATTTTAACACCGATACTTCAAATTAAAGTTTTAGAATTTATTTCAATATGGATTCTTATTTTGTTTATTTATTTATTTTATTTCAATATTATTTTACAAGCGCTCGTGGCCCGAGGTGTCAGTGTTCTGTAAACGATCACTAAGTTACGTAACTTTCACTATGGCTGGTCCTCGGATCGGTGACCACTTTGTGGCATTTTACATTTGCGAGCGTTTCCGTGCTTCGGAAGGCACGTTAAGTGGTAGGTCCCGGTTGCCAGTAAAATAGCAGTCGTAAAGCCTGGTTGAAGGCCTTATGGGCGGCTTGAAAAAATTCAACAGCAGGTAGCCACAACCTGCGTCTGTCTATTTCAACACGGCAATGGGCTCACCACCTATTACTTAGGACAGGAATCCACACGGTGAAAAGTGGGCATATAATATGCCTCTGCCACCCCTTCGGGGATAAGGCGTGATGGATATTTATTTATTATTTTTATTTTATTTACATGTAACCTTACCATTTTCAGCGCGTAATGCATCCTCCACTGACAGTATAAGTTCCACTGCAACATCTCTTTCTGGATCCAAAAATGTAATTTATTTTGTCGCCATTGTTCTTGTTTTGAATATTCCCGATAAGTGTTGGTAAAAGTCCACTCAGACCCGCAAACCCGTTGTGGGCGAAAGTTATAAGAGGAACGCACTTCGAGCGCGAAATCGAAATTTTAACACTGAAACTTTAAAATGAAATTTTAGAATTTATTTCAAAATGGATTCTTATTTTGTTTATTTATTTATTTTATTTCAATATTATTTTACAAGCGCTCGTGGCCCGAGGTCTCAGTGTTCTGTAAACGATCACTGAGTTACGTAACTTTCACTATGGCTGGTCCTCGGATGGGTGACCACTTTGTGGCATTTTACATTTGCGAACGTTTCCGTGCTTCGGAAGGCACGTTAAGTGGTAGGTCCCGGTTGCCAGTAAAATAGCAGTCGTAAAGCCTGGTTGAAGGCCTTATGGGCGGCTTGAAAAAATTCAACAGCATGTAGCCACAACCTGCGTCTGTCTATTTCAACACGGCAATGGGCTCACCACCTATTACTTGGGACAGGAATCCACACGGTGAAAAGTGGGCATATAATATGCCTCTGCCACCCCTTCGGGGATAAGGCGTGATGGATATTTATTTATTATTTTAATTTTATTTACGTGTAACCTTACCATTTTCAGCGCGTAACGCATCCTCCACTGACAGTATAAGTTCCACTGCAACATCTCTTTCTGGATCCAAAAATGTAATTTATTTTGTCGCCATTGTTCTTGTTTTGAATATTCCCGCTAAGTGTTGGTAAAAGTCCACTCAGACCCACCTATATTTTGTGGGCGATGTGGGCGTCATGCAGTCGCAAACAGTGACGTAATGTATGACGTCATACGATCGCCCGCAACGTCCGCCAGCTTTAGGTGGGACGACACATTGGGTGTTACGACGATCGTTGCGGGCCTTTAGTGGACGCGCCCCATGGAGTGAGCATGTTGTTCTATATGAACTATCGGTTATAAAATTTTGTAAATCGACATTGTACTTATACACTTATAGCCATCGTGCTTTAACTTTCTTTTAATATATGTGAAAAGAGACAATATGTTTATTCAACTTAGTTCTGACACCATAAAATCGTGACGTCATAGCAATCCATGATCGTGGCCGGTCGCCATTTTAGTTTCTCACCATAAACTGTCAAAGTAAGTCTTTAGAGCTGCCCTTGAAATCATTTTTCATATCGATTTTTCAAGTGTGATTTATGGTATAATATTTTTATACCGGGCTTTTTTATTTAAGGTTGCTTATAAATTACAGTTAAAAAAAATGTGAGTAGATACTATAGGAATGGGGAAGTTAAAAACTCATATAAAATCTATTTAAATTTGCTCTCTTCAATTAATAAAATCGTGCTTTAATCGTACTCTAAATATTACGACATTACGAGACGAAACCGTACCATCGCGATCATTTTCTCATGTAGATTTATAGACTTTGCCCCTTTAGTTGTTCCAAAGGGATTGAAATTTTGCTACTAATTAAATTTTAAAGAGGTAGAAGTATGTACTCTTATATAACTTTGGGTCAGATTTATTTAATTGAAACTGGATATTTAACTACGAGCGTAAGCGTAGCGAATAACTGATGACATCATAATCCGAGCGTCTGTCCTCATCGTCTTCGTGACGTCATCACAGTTGCATCTCGCGACACCCGGCGTCCGTTTTCCTACTTTTTCTCCCCCACTTCGCACGGTCGTCGGCACCCTCTGTAGTGAGACCATTGGCACGCATTTAAAGTTATTCGCTACGCTTACGCTCGTAGTTAAATATCCAGTTTCAATTAAATAAATCTGACCCAAAGTTATATAAGAGTACATACTTCTACCTCTTTAAAATGTTTATTTTAATAAATCTTTTTTTTCTTCAAAATAAATGGAATATGAGTAGAATAGAATAAACTTTATTGCTCACCAATATAAAACATTAACGTAAAGAGATAATTTCAGTTTTACAAATGTACAGAGGGCGGCCTTATCACTAAAAAGCAATCTCTTACAGGCAACCTTTGGATGGAGAAGATTGTGAAAGATTACCTAGGAAATGGGTAGCTATTAGTGTTAGATATTTAATTTTGAAATAGCGATAAATACATACATATAAACATAAACAGATGCATACATATACCCATACTTACATAAATAAAATTCATACACATACACAGATACATACATATACCCATACTTACATAGATAAAAGTCATACACATACACAGATACATAAATACATACATACACACACATACATATACATAAAGTTCCTTCATAGTTACTATGATTCCAAGTAGTACTCCTTAACAAGTCTCTTAAAAACGTTCAATGACTTCGCTCGCCCTTATGTTTAATGGTAACGCATTCCTCAAATAAACCTAAAAAAATTTACATAATCTGTAATAGTAATTACAGATGATGCTTTCATGTAAATTTTTGGCATATGCGTATCTTCACATACGACGTGTGATTTTGATATTTACCTTAAATATCCATCACGCCTTATCCCCGAAGGGGTGGCAGAGGCATATTATATGCCCACTTTTCACCGTGTGGATTCCTGTCCCACATAATAGGTGGTGAGCCCATTGCCGTGTTGAAATAGACAGACGCAAGTTGTGGCTACCTGCTGCTGAAGTTTTCAAGCCGCCCATAAGGCCTTCAACCAGGCTTAACGACTGCCATTTTACTGGCAACCGGGACCAACGGCTTAACGTGCCTTCCGAAGCACGGAAACGCTCGCAAATGTAAATGCCACAAAGTGGTCACCCATCCGAGGACCAGCCATAGTGAAAGTTGCGTAACTCAGTGATCGTTTACAGAACACTGAGACCGCTAGGCCACGAGCGCTTCGATATTTACCTTAGATTTCAGTAAAGGGAGAGTTAGACAACTGGATGAATTAAAAGCCTTAAATTATTTCCGGTTGAAACCCGGACGCTCTACAGACTCTCTATACATTCTAACTTCATTTTTAAATATTTCGAAATACAATAGAAGCACTATGAAAAGACGCCATTTTTGTTTCTCAGTATGAGTAGTAAGTATACACGCGTTTTTCGTAGGTTACTCTAAGGTGTTACTGTCAGTCAATTGCCCCGCGTAGATTTCTCTCTAGATGACTTCTAAATAATACAACCCCTTATTTTTATTGTCTACTAAAAAAATTACATTCTTTACCGCAACTGATAAGATGGTCTAAGGGTCCCTGGGTTCCCTGATGTCGTTTATCCGCCACAACTTTAACTTTGAACTGGGCAAAATTAGTCGTCATTGTATCTAAGTGCCCCACAAAAATTATTTATTTATTTATCTACCAACTCCAGAAGAACCACAACGAGTCCAGCGCCACGTCTGCGCTAGGCCCACGGAATTTCGAACACGGAAAACGAATTCTGAAATCGAATACGGATTTAGAACGTATGCAGCCAGCTTTAAGGACGTGATAGTGCACGAGTCTCGCGCATACCAGCCTTTTGCGTTCTTTAGATATCTTCTGAGACCTAGCAGATCATTAAAAATGATGTCTGAGCTCTCAAGCAAATAATAAGGCAAAAACTAGCCTCAAGCGTTGATAGAGTATTGAGAAACGTCCTGGAATAAGGATCTCAATGTCGATCGGTGTTCACTGTTTTTTCAAATTTGAGAGGCCGTCGTTCGTGCATGACCTGAACTAAATACAGATTTTCTTTGCGCCGATGTTTCTGTAGCCAGGACTGACGCTCCTGATGTCTTCAGATTTTCAGAAAAAATAATTGACAAAACATCTTTATCTTTATTCACTCTGGCTTACAAAGTTACATATCACATCAACTTATGAATTGTACATTCGGCAACACTTATTAGCTTTAATTACAATCGCTCAACTGCATCTAATGAACTAAAAAGAAAATAATATCGCGAATTTGAAATGGCATGATGATTATAACAAAAAATAATAAATACTAAATAAAACTCTGTATTTTACATGCTGCTTTAAAGAATTTTTCTATTTGGATAAAACAACGGTTATTAATGAAACTAAGAAAGTAGGCTTAGGTCCATGGGCGTACCCAGGATCTGGGCCAGGGGGGGGGGCAATTCAGATTTTTTATAATGTTACCTGTTTTTAAACGCCCCCTCCCCCGGGCAAAAGTAGGGGTTTTGATTTCGGTGTGTCTATCTGTGGCATCGTAGCTCTTAAACGGACAGACCGATTATAATGAGGTCTTTTTTTTTCATTTAAAATACCCGTTTATTGGTGTTGGTTTGGTATCGGTCCAGCTGTGTAAGAGAATCACCTTTTTTTTACATAATAATGTTAGGCATTTTTGGCGTGTGATTACTCTGTTAAGTGCAGTGCCTTGCCAGAGAAGTTTGACCTAAACCTGCAATGAAAATGATCACCAGAGAACCCGACTAACGGCTAAGTTCAAATCTATATGAATAGATAAATAAAATTAAAATGTCTGTTTGTAATTCCAAATTTACAGATTTTCACCACAGAAAAAAAAGTCTTTATTTTGCATAGACCATTTTAACGGCGCTTACAAAATGTCATACACTAGTTTAAAGATAAATTTAATATTTTAGAGTGACCACCGGTTCGGAACGCGGCCCACCTGTGAAGAACCGGCAAGAAACTTAGAAATGTTTTTTTTGATAGCCTATTTACAATTTAATATTATTTTACTTTGCCAGCAGATAATTTCTAGGCGTCCTTGTCCTGCAAATAGTCTTTAACAGCGTAATAACCTTATTCATAAAACTTTTTTTTAATTAACAGAAGAAGAATTTGAAGACAGAAGGTCGAGAGCTTTGCGTCTAATTCCATAGTGATGTAATTTTCTGCACAGCGTTTCCTGCTGAACGCAATCAAAAGCTTTGGATAGATCGCAGAATACACCTAATGCATCTTGCTTGTCTTCAGATTTTGATAAATCAAATACGATATTTACATAACAAAAAAAAATTTTTTTATAATGTGCATTCTGTTTGTATGTTCCAGCTAATCTCTGACACATCTGAACCGAGTTTAACGGGACTCACTGGCACTCTTATTATATGTAGAAGAAGTAACTCAGGCTACTTTTATCCCGTTCTTTAGTTTAAACCGCTGTGCGTCCACTAGTAAATAAGAAATACATATAAATTAAAACAGGTATTATTTATATAATTTCTTAAATAACTATGTTTAGTAAAAAAAAAAAAAAATATCTTTATTTTGCATAGACCATTTTAACGGCGCTTACAAAATGTCATACACTATTTAAAATATTTAAAGCGACCACCGGTTCGGAACGCGGCCCACCTGAGAAGAACCGGCAAGAAACTTAGGAAGGCTTTTTTTTGATGGCCTATTTACAATTTAATATTATTTCACTTTGCCAGCAGATCATTTCCAGGCGTCCCTGTCCTGCAAATAGTCTGTAACGGAGTAAAAACCTTTTTCACAAAGCTTGTTTTTAATAAACTTTTTAAATTTATTTAATGGTAAATTTCTCAGGTCACAGGGAAGCTTGTTGTAAAAGCGTATACAGTTACCCTGGAAAGAATCGCCAATCTTATGTAGTCGACTGTGGTGGACTGAAAGATTATTTTTATTTCTAGTGTTTATATTATGTTTATCACAGAGTTTAGAGAACTGTGATAGATTTTTCTGGACATACATAAGATTGGCAAAAATGTATTGTGATGGTACGGTTAGAATATTTACTTCTTTGAATTTTTCTCGGAGAGAAACTCTGGGGCCCAATTTATAAATCGCGCGTACAGCCCGCTTTTGTAGAACAAAAATACTATTTAAATCTGCAGCACTCCCCCAAAGGAGAATACCGTAAGACATAATACTATGAAAATAGCTGAAGTAAACCATTCTAGCCGCATCCACATCTGTTAGAGTCCTGATCTTTTTTACAGCGTATGCAGCCGAACTTAAACTAGAGGCTGTCTTTTCTATGTGTGGGCCCCACTGCAAATTGGCATCAATAGTTATACCGAGGAACACAGTTGATTCTACAAACTCTAACACTTGTCCATTCAGTTGAACATTGGCCGCAACTTGTTTTACATTTGGTAGAGTACATTTTATACATTTAGTTTTATTTTCATTAAGGCAAAGATTATTTGAGCTGAACCAATGAACTACTCTTGCAATTGCATTGTTTACATCGTCATTGTTATCTAATTGTCTTTTAATTTTAAAAATTAATGAGGTGTCATCTGCAAACAAAACAATCCTATTCCTGTCCCCTACATAAAATGGTAAATCATTAATATAAATGAGGAACAAGAATGGCCCAAGTATCGAGCCTTGCGGAACACCCATTGTAACAATGGATCCTACAGAACGTGTACCATTAATATCGACCCTCTGTATTCTATTGTTCAAATATGAAGACAGAAAGTCGAGAGCTTTGCCTCTTATTCCATAGTGGTGTAATTTTTTGCACAGCGTTTCATGTTGAACGCAATCAAAAGCCTTTGATAGATCGCAAAATATACCTAATGCATCGTGCTTGTCTTCCCAAGCTTCATGAATACATTTTAATAACTCAACACCAGCATCGGAAGTTGAGCGCCCTTTCGTAAACCCAAATTGATTCGCATGAAGTATTTTATAACTATTAAAATGGGATAGCATTTGATTCAAGATTATTTTTTCAAATACTTTGCTCAAAGTTGGCAGCACTGACACTGGTCGGAAATTAGACGGCTCTGTAGCGCTGCCAGCCTTGAACAAGGGAACGACTTTGCTGTGTTTCATTAAATCAGGAAATGTACCACTAGAAACACAGTCAATTAACACAGTTGCTAGATGGGGCGCAATTACCTCAATTATACATGATGCAGTTTTGACCGATAATCCCCAAAGGTCCGCGGTTTTCTTAATTTCGATACATTTAAATGTTTTTACAATGTCCTGAGCACAAATATCTGTGAATACAAATGCATCCCTGCAACAAAGAACAGATTCTTCTAATAAAAGTTCAGCGGAACTGGAAGACGCTTGGAGAGATAATGTTGTCAATATAGGTACATTTTTGAAAAAATGTTCAAACTCCGTCGCCACTTCCAGGTCCCCTGTAACATGGCAACCATTTACTTTTAAGTGGAAATCCCTTTCAGTCACCAAAGATCTACCGCATTCAGAGTTAATGATGTTCCAAGTCATTTTTATTTTATTTACAGAATTAGAAATTTTATTTTTAATGAAGTTTGACTTAGCAAGATGACACGTTTGTTTAAATATCTTTGAATATTTTTTAACATATTCCTGAAAGGTTTGCCTAAAATTATATGATTTTTCTGAATATAATTCAAATAATTTATTTCTACTTTTAAAGATACCTGGTGTTGCCCAGTCACTGAAAACAGGATGACCACCAATCTGTAGTGTTTTTGAGGTAATAACTTTGCCAAACTCATCATTAATCAAATTAAATAAGTGTTTATATGACTGGTCTACACAAGTGAAGTTAGGTAGATATGGTAATCTCTTTAATACATTTTCTTTAAAATTATTCAAACGACTTTGATTAATTGGTACATATTTAGTTTGTTTTTTGCTGACTTGGTTACTACTTTTAGGAAATTTTATCCATTGGCCACGATGATATGACTCCACAGGATCCACAATACCTTTATCTATAGGTTTAATATCAGTAAAAATATTATCAATACATTTTGCACTGGTGGCTGTAATACGAGTGGGTTCTAAGAATGTACTATGCAGATTAAAGGATTTAAATAAATTTTTCTTTTTATTTCTCTCTGATGGAGTTAATGATGTATCTAATATATCAACATTAAAATCTCCACAAACTATTATAGATTTCTTAGAACATTGGCATTTGAACAGTGCTTCTTCAAGTTTTTCTTCAAATTTAATGTACGGAGCTTTAGGGGGACTGTATACGCTTAACAAGATGAAATGCTCAAATTCAATACTGGCAATCTCAATAACTCGCTCAATGGAGAGGGCTACTAAGTCTTTACGTTCTTTAAATTTTAACTTTTTATTAATTAATATTAAAGAGCCTCCACGTTTAGAATGTTTTCTATTAAATGAGCTAGCAACCTGGTGATTTACGAAGTTCAACAATGTGATTTGATGATCTTTTAACCAGTGCTCTGTAGCACAAAAAATATTAATAGAATTTGCATTAATGTATAGCTCTAACTCTAAATCTTTACCATTTATTAAACCTCTAACATTATGGTGCACCAGGTTTATAAAAACAATATTTTTACTAAGATTATTCTCAGGGGCCAAAGTATATAAACTAGTTTTTTGGAATTTCATTTTCCAAATGTGAAGTATCAAAACTATCCTGCTCATTAAAAGCAGTTGTACTTGCCAATAATTTGGCTTGAAAAATTAAAAAATTTGATAGCAACAGAGCTACCTTTCGTTGTAAAAATTTTATTATTGAAAAACTATTATTATTGAAAATTATGTTCCAATCGAACAATTCAATTTTTTTGGAATATGATACCATGGTATGTAGTTTCATATTTAATTTATATCTTAAGTGATTTTCCTTGTGGCTCATAGCAGTGCTGTATGGCAAGGTGGACAAAATTACTTGTTTTACTTGCAGACTTGATAACTTATCAAAAATGTTTAAAAGTTTGTCACTATTAATATTGCCTCTTCTGCCAACCAGCACCACTATAGTAGACTGCATGCAGTATGTACCAGTCAATATAAAATCTATAATTTGAGAGTATGAAGCTCCTGGATATGTATGATTTATTACAGAATGACCTAACTCCAAAATTTTTACCTATGTCATCGCAATAGACTATGGTCCTTGCATCACTTTTTATTTGCAACTTTTCTATTATAGATGCCTCGCAATTACTACTTGAACTTAATATACTATTATCCACACTGCACACAGTTTTAATTGGTGAAAATTCATCATTGCATCTAATTCTTTCACAACTCAAGGGTGAGGAGGGAACATGGCCTGCGGATATCAATTGGTCATTTTGACAATGACATGAATTTACTAATTTACCCATGGCTAACACCTGTTCCCTACTCTGTTTCTCTGCTGTTTCATATTTATATGAAATTGATTTCAAAGAGTCTTGAAGTCGGTCAATCTGACATTGAAGGGCCTGTGTATCAGTTTTGTACTGTTGTGCAACAGTATCAAGTTCTAACATATACATATTTACCTGGTCAATCAGTTGCAATCTCTGTCTATTAAGTGACATGCTATTTATAAAAAACTTGTATTTATGTATCATTTTTTTAGATTTAGTAATAAACTTTTTAATTTTTAAATATTTCTTTAACTTATTCTTACTACACTTAATAATTTTTAATGATTTAGAACAGCCCCCGGTTTCATCATCAGAAGTGAGGTCTATGACAATGGAAGGGTGAGCTGTAGCAGTATCTAAGCTTGTAGCCATCAGTTCATCGAACAAACTCTGATTAGATTGAACCACTGTGTTCTGTTTCTTGTCTTCTAGTTGCGATATTTTGATTTCCGATCGTTGTAGCTCCTCTTTTAGTATTCTAATTTGGTGCAGAGTTTGTTCATAATGTTCCTTACATGAGTCAAAACTGTCAACTATAAGTTGTAACCTATCCCGATCCTGTAAGGTATCAGTATACAGTGAATGCAACTGTGCCAGTTCTTTTTTGAGTTGTCCGTTCTTACTTAAAATACCTAGCAGTTCTAACTCATTTTCGTACGCTGGATGACCCACTGTTTTTACAGAAGCAGGTCCAAGACGGCGGCTTGACCTTAAAATTTCACGCTCGCCTCACCGCCTCAAAAAGAGGGATCCAAACTAAACTCCAAAACTTGTGTTTAGCTCTGCAGCACTCATTGGTTGACTGCCAGAAAATGCTTTAGGCATAAATTCCTCCTACTACCATCTCTGTGATTTATGGAACTTTTTAAAGGTCTGATTGACTCACGGATCTATTGTTGTTGTTCTACTTATCATTTGACATTCAGAAGCGCTCGAAGCCACGCTTGTGTACTGCTCCTCAAAGGATCACTGAGTTAAACATCTTTCGCTACGGTAAATACTGAGATGGGTAATTGCTTGTGGTATTTTTATTTACGAGGTTTATCGTACTTCAAAAGACTTTAAAAGATTTAAGCTGTTGGCCTTGGCTGCTACTTATAATCGTAGTAATATTTAAGCCAGACATCTTTAAAAAAATCAAACACAAGTACTAGCCCTGTCCGTTCCAACACAGCAAAAGCTTAGGTCCAAATATCTGCTGAAATGTAATGCCTCTGCTTTAGTGTATGGGGCCCCACCTAGATGTCCGGGGCCCAAGCGACGTCACCTGCTAGCGGCAACGAGACCGGCTCCCAAAAATTTCAAAAATTGGGAGCCAAAGTATGGCTGCTAATAGTGCTGCAAATAAATCCAGGTGGGGCTTTAAGCCGTCTGGAAAAACCCTTAAGATGAAGAAGAGTATGCCTCTGCTTACCCCTTCAAGAAAGACATGTCACTATAATACAGGTAACATTTACGTATACCCGTATTATTAGAAGAATTACAGAATCTGTGGTACATATTATTATTTAAATATTATTTTCCGGTTGGAATGTCCCGGTACAGCCAAAGACCCGCGTATTTTGTGGTCAATTTACTTATAAATGCACATAAGACTGCTTATTTTTAAATAAGGATTTCCTCCAAGAATAGATATTTTGTTATTTCAATATGGGTTTCACGCCGGGAGGTGATGCGGTACAATGTACTTATTTTAAACTACTTAATTGCATCCTGTATTTTACTATGACTGTTATTTTATATCTGTACAAATTCCCACAATAACAAATACGGGTTTAATGTATTGTGGTTTCCGGGTCTTTTCCGCGTGTATAATAAAGTTAAAGGAATTATGTATATCACTTAGGTATCAAATAAGCATAAGGCTCATCTGATGGAAAGCGGTAACTCTAGCCTATGGTTGCTTGGTTGTACGCGCTATCCTATCATAGGAACAACGACAATTATATATTTCACGATCGAAAAATCTAATCACAGTCTCATAAAAAAAACTGGTTAACTACAGGGATTAAAAAATCTTGTAGAAATAAAATATTATTGAAAATTATAATAAGACTTACAAATAGCACTATTCTTACATCACATTATAAATGGTATGAAAAAACGTTACAGCGAGCTGTAATAACAGCTAAAAAAACTACAGTATATTTATAAAATGAAAATATCCATTAACATAGTGAGAACCATGTGGGGTATAATTATTGAACGAACAAATAAAAATTTAGGAAAATCGTACCATAATAAATTGAAAATAAATAGCAGTATAATTTCTGACCCCAAGCTGGTGGCCAATACATTCAACGACTTTTTTGCGAGGATTGGACAACAAAGTCTTAGTATGACTGGCAGACCAGAGATCGAGCGTAACGAAAACTTTTAGAGTGCCGTGAGGCGAAACCGGTTAGGTTTATCAAGTAAATGTTGTGGAATAATACAAGTGTTGTTATTGAAAGTGTGTAGCAAGTTCCACCAAGTGCCACCAATCAACAGTATAAATAAAACTCCTATTATTCTTGAAACCTGTAGAACCCTATGAAATAAAATAAGCGAAGTCACATAATTGATGAAGTTCCATCCTTTTTATTCAGAAAGTTTGCGAATGAATTGACTTTACACTTCTATAATCTAATAAACCAGTCATTTGAAAAAGGTACTTTCCCTGAACTATTAAAAAAGGCAATCATTAAACCTATACATAAGTAAAATACAAAAGCGGACCCCAGTAACTATCGCCCGATTGCATTACTGCAAACAAGATCTAAAATATTCGAATAAGCTATGTGTAGACGTATCTACTCCTTCTGCGAAAATATAAAATTTTTCACAATGCTCAAAATAGATTTAGACACAATTGTTTCACTACATTAGCAATCACACAACTTCACGATAAAAATATAGGTTAGGTCTCTTACTAGACATGACTAAGGCCTATGATAAGGTACAGCATAAAATATTATTGAATAAATTAAATGGAATAGGCATTCGGGGGAAAGCGCATGATTGGTTTGCATCTTAACTAAAAGATAGAGAGCACCAGGTTGAAATAGAACACTATAATGACAACACTACAGAAGTACAAAAAATACGATCTGAGGTAAAAATTATTAGCGCGTCTATTCCCCAAGCAAGTGCGATTGGATGCCTAATATTCTTAGGGCCTTAATCCAGAACGTTTATCAATACTCAATCGACGCTTGAGTCTAGTTTTTGCCTTATAAATACTACTCTTAAGTGTTTCTTGAGTATTGATAAACGTTCTGGAATACGGCCCTTAGTCTATATCGACGACCTTCCAAAAAACATTGACACGCCATGCATCCTATTCGCCAATGATATCTCCATGATTATGTCTTGTACTAACAATTTCAATGTAAACCAAAAACTATGTACACAAAACGTTGTCTCAAACAGTAGAATGGTTAAATAAGCACAATTTAAAACTTACTTACTCAAAGACTAAAATAAATACTTTTCACCCGTATCAAAAAAGGACCTTGGATATAAATTTCCCGTGTGTTGGTAAGAAGAATATAGATAAGGTGTCTACCTTCAGTCTATTAGGTTTAACAATAGATACTAACTTGAACTGGATCTTACACATTCGGAATGTGAAGGCTAAATTATAAAAATTTACATATGCACTCTTTGAAATAAAGAAAACTATGTACTTGTGTCAATACTGCACTAGCAGCATACTACTCGTATGCCTATGCTTGATTGAGTTACGGTGTGATGTTATGGGGGAACAGTACAAACGTGGACGAGCTTTTAGCTTCACAAAAAAAACTTATTCGAATACTGGTTAACATGCGAGGGATGGACAATTGTAAACCGCACATTTAAGGCCCCAAGGAGTTTGATCCTTCCTTGTATATTTTGGAGACATGGTATATTTGTACGAAAGCATCCTCTGTTCTACACCACTAGGGAAGAAAAACATACCAGGTAAGTTCCTGTGGGAAACGGGAACGGGAAAACTTTTCTATGCAAGCGAAGCCGCGTGCGTCAACTAGTCTATACCTAGTCAGGTCATAAATTCTGTCACATGTTTAATATAAAATAATTGAAACAAGTTTATTCATTATGTAGCCATTTATATACCAAAATGAACTTAACAAAACATAGTGATAATAAAGTTTATTCAAAATGACCTCCGTGATTTTGAATACAGGCCTTCAATCTGCGCGGCCAGTCGTCTATCGCAGCACGAACGAGGTCCATGTCAATATCGGCGGCTGCCTTAATCAAGGATGTCTTGTGTGACTCCAAATTGGGATGAGGCTTTGAGCACGCCTTTTCCTCCAAGTGTTGCCATATCTTGTAATCTAACGGACTCAAAACTGGACTGGAGAAGGCCCAGTCTTCGTGCCGGATGAAGTCGATTTCACGCGCCGCCAGCCAGTCTTATGTGCTCTTCGCTCTATGAGCTGGCGCCGAATCTTGTTGGAATACCCAGTGCCTGTTATTGAACATGGTATGAGAAACAGGATACACAACTGCATTCGTTTTTACACCTTTCTCACAAAAATGTACCTCCGTTAAGCCCCAATAAGAAACTCCCAACCATACCATGAGCGAGGGTGGAAAATGACCTCGTTGGACACGCGGAATACGGTTGCTCGCTTCTTCACTACTGTTTGCGTACACCTTATCATTTTGTTTGTTGTAGCTCTCTTCTACGGTAAAAATTTTTTCATCCGAAAGAAGAATTTCCCGATATTTTTTACCGCGTACCGGTTCAACAAAGCGCGGCATCTCTTCAGTCTCAGGTCCATTAGACGAGCATTTAAACGAAGTCCGGTTTTTCTTCGATATGACCGAAGCCCTAAGTCTTCATTTAACACCCTTTTCATCGTGGTTCTGCTTAACCCCATCTGAAGGGCCATCAGTTTCTGCTTACGTTTGGGATTTCTTTGAATTCGCGCCTTCACAGCTTTTATCACTGCTGGAGTCCTAACAGACCGAGGGCGACCACTTCTTGACCTGTCATCTACACCAGAGTCTTAATTGTATCGTTTGATGGTACGATAAACGAATCTTTTGGTTATATTCAAATTTTTCAGTATTACAAAAATTTGAATTGGCGCGTAACCGCAACGATGCAACACGGTCTTTAAGGGTCCACTCCATATATAAAAATGAGTAAAATTCCAAAAAGTATACATTTTTATTTTCATGAACAATTCGAAATTCGAGTTCAATAAATTATTTTGTGGCCAGCATTCTTAAAGAAAAGTTTTTACTGTGTGACAATACTTATGACCTGACTAGGTATATATAAAAGAAAGTCGTGTTAGTTACACTATTTATAACTCATCAACGGCTGTACCTATTGGGCTGAAAATAGGTGGGGACGTAGCTTAGAGCTAGGATACGGATATAGGCTACTTTTTATTCCGGGAACAAGTTCCTGTGGGAAACGGGAAAAATTCTCTATGCTGGCGAAGCCGCGGGCGTCAACTAGTATACAATAAACTACCGGAAGGTATCAGGAATTAAAATAAAATTAATACCTTTAGTAATAGAATTCTGCCAGTATTTTGATAATAATATCTATATTAAAATGGCAGACGCCGTTATCATCAATAGCTCATGTAAACCCAATCCATTTAACCCTCAACCCAATAGCCCATTTCATAGTTAGCACATTATACTATAGTTTAACTCCCATTGGAGATGGTGCATAATCGTTCTTCTATATGAGGCGGGCGTGGACTGTCTCAGTGGGGCCCCATTTCCTATAAGATTATGCGTATCAAAGTATAGATGGATCTTTGATACGCTTTCACGCAAAATCTACTGAATGGATTTTGATGAACCTTTACAATAATATAGCTTACCCATCAGAATAACACATAGGCTACTTTTTATTCCGGGAACAAGTTCCTGTGGGAAACGGGAAAGCTTCACCACGCGTGAAAGAATTTATTTGCTTTTAAACATGGTTACAATAAGGTCTTATATTGTCGTGTGGTTGTGCACATAGCACAGCATATTCAGCCGCAGTATGTGGCATGCAAATTTTAATTTGTTATCATTAGTTATGCGTGCGGAGCTTCAGGCGTCAACTAGTTATGAGCATAAATGTTTAGTTTAGTATTATGATTCTAATTGTTCCTCATTCTAACATTAATGTACTTAGTTTTATTTGTATTCAGGGTTAGTAAGTTTTCTTAAAGTCAATTATTTCTAAACAACTTTATAGACGTCCTCGCGTTATTCAGCTGAAAAAAGCAATGCACTGTCGTCTTATGACATTATAATCCAATTTTGAAGTGTTATTAAGTAGGTTGCATAGGTCATTTATATAGATAGGTGAAAAAGGGGCAATGGGAGTCAGAGGGCAATGGTGGTCAGCGTTCTAGTTCCTAGACCTAAGTAGCTAAACAAACGAATATCGTCCTTAAAGACTCGCTAAGTGACAAGTTCAGTTCGCGACCATCGTTTGCATGGGAAGACTGTTGCGCAGTTTCGCGCTCATTTGATGTAATTTTACGTGTGCAGAAAATAAGCGGTAAGTACATCAATACATTAAATTTCTAAACTCAGATTAGATTATTGTGTGTCTTTAAGCTTACATTATCGATTTAAAAAACATTTCTGGTATTTTAATAGCAAATAAAAGTTTTATTTTCATATTATACACGTTTAGTACGAAGGGGTAATAAGAGTCACTGCAGTGCGGGCAATGAGAGTTGACTCCCATTGCCCGCAATCATTACTAAAAAAAATCATACTCATTCATTACTTTTCCAGAAATGCCGAAAATACGTCGCAGGTCCACAAATAAGGCTCAGTGGTCATCTGAAACACTGTCAAAAGCTGAGGCTCTCATGAGTCAAGGCCACTCTATGAGAAGTGCTGCTAAAGCCATGAATATACCTTTTTCAAGCCTCCAAAAGAGGTTAAAGAAGAATAATTCATCGGAACCACGTCTTGGACGACTTCCTGTATTTACAGCAGATGTAGAAAAGGTTTTGTCAGACCGGATAAAATATTTATCTTCTATTTTTTATGGAGTCATAGCGATTCAAATAAGGAAAGCAGCAAACCAGTATGCAGAAGAGCTTAAAATTTCACACAGTTTTGAAAAAAGTGCTAAAATGGCTGGACGCGATTGGCTAGAGGGCTTTTTAAAAAGAAATAGCATCTCTGTTCGTAAACCTGAAGCTACAAGTATCAACAGAATAACAGCTTTCAATAAAGAAGAAGTCCAACTGTTCTACAGACTATTAGGAGATCTAATGGGCAAATATAAATTTACTCCTAATAATATTTATAACTGCGACGAGACAGGTATTTCCACAGTGCAAGATCCTGGAAAAATATTAGCTCCCAAAGGCATGAAAAGAGTTGGCTCCATAACAAGTTGGGAGAGAGGAAAAAATATTACACTCTTGTGTGCCATGAGCGCTGCTGGTAGTTTTGTCCCACCAATGTTCATCTTTCCGAGAAAAAGAATGACTCCTCAGCTTGAGAAAGACGGTCCTGCAGGTGCTATATACAAATGTTCAGATAATGGGTGGATTAATGAACATCTATTCTTTGAGTGGCTGCAACACTTTGCCATGTATACCAAGCCATCGTTACAGGCGCCTGTTTTATTAATACTTGACAATCACGCCAGTCATACTTCTTTGATGATTTATGATTTTTGCAAACAAAATAATATACATATACTGTCAGTGCCTCCACACACATCCCGCAGGATGCAGCCATTAGATCTCACATTTTTTGGTCCTCTTAAAGCTATTTACAAAAAGGAGTGCGATATATTTTTAAAAAATCGCCTTGCTGAGAAAATAACTCCATACGACGTGGCGGCAATTTTAAATAGAGCATATTCTACGGTGGCATCTATAAACAAAGGTGAATCAGGATTCCGGGCATCAGGTATTGTCCCATATAATCCGAATATATTTTCTGATGAAGATTTTACCGCAGCTGTAGTCTTAACCCGACCTGAAGTAATTATTCAAGATACCTCAATCGTCATCCCATCTACATCTGCTCCAATACCATCTACATCTTCTGCAACAATACATCCAATACCGTGTAATTCATCGGTTACAACAAATTTAACTCTATCTACATCGTCTGCAGAAATACATCATATGCCATCAATATCATCCATAGTCGTTGATTCAATATCATCGACTTCGTCAGCAACGTTAGCTCCTGGAATATTGAATTCTAATATTGAAGATCTACTTCCATTACCTATCAAAATGATTCCTGAAAAGCCTATAAGAAAAGGACGAATGAAGCAACACGCAAAAATTATGACAGCAACACCCGTTAAAGATAGCCTTGTTGAAAAAGAAAATAAGAAAGCATCTAGAGCAGCAAAAGGAAATACCCTTATTCCCAAAGGTAGCAAGAAGCAGAAACCTAAGAATGATATTGCGAATAAAGCCAAAAGGCGCGTACTTCAAGATCTAAATACTTCTTCAGAATCAGATATTAGTCTTAATGAGATATGTGACGATGATGAAGACGACGATTTAAATAAATGTTTGGTATGTGATGAATTTGGTCGCAACAATGAGTTATGGTACAGATGCACTTCTTGTGGCTTATGGGCACACGCTAGTTGCACAGGATGGGACTCGCCAAAAGGTTACGTATGTGACAATTGTTAGACTAGGCTGACTCTCATTGTCCCCATAGTGACTATAATTACCCTCAGATATGGACAATGGTGGTCAAAGATGTTTTTTTTTTTAAGTTGAATGTTAATTAATATATGTTTCCAAAGGTAATGAAACTGTATGAGACTGATAGTTTAATGATTAAAATACTTTAAAAGTTGATGAAAATAAAGATAAAGTAAAAAATGTGTTTTTTATTCTATATCTTGCTTAAGTGACTCTCATTACCCCCTTCTCCCCTATAAATAGTGGATGATAAAATACTGCCCTGCGGCAATCCATAACAGGGGGCCGAGTCAGCTATTTCAATCGTGTCGAAATCGTCGCTCGATAGAAAGCCACCGGTACAATTTTGACAGTTTTTTTGTAGTCTAATATTACAATAGTACTCCAATAGACTTCTATCGGTCGGCAGATAGTTTAAATTAGTAATTTAAATAATAATAAAAAAAGCCGGGGAAGTGCAAATTGGATTCGTCAACCGTGGGTTCCGTAAGAAAATATTTAAGCCCCGGATTCACCAGTGACATACTTCGCACGTCTGTTACACTCCACAACTCTAACGCATGCCTGGGGGCCGAGTTTACTACTAACAAACCGTAGAATAGAACCAGAATCGCTGTTTTTAGCTATCAAAGTGTTAGTAGACTATTAAAAATGCATCTGACTAGCAGTCACTAGCGCGGTACGTGTTAGTCGAATTCTATCGGCCGACCGATAGAAGTCTATTGAAGTACAATTGTAATAGTAGACTTTGAAAAACTGTCAAAATTGTACCGGTGGCTTTCTATGAGCGACGATTTCGATTATACTTCGTACGATTGAAATAGCAGACTCGGCCCCCTAATAGTTAGCTTTAAAATAACGTATAGCGGCCTAATTTGTTAACGTTTATGATTACCTACTGCACCGGGTAGTAGTGTGATAATCCTACTTTATAAACGCGAAAGTTTGGAATAATGGATGTTTGTTACTCTTTCACGTAAAAACTACTGAATGGTTTTTAATGATACTTTACAGAATAACACACAGTATACTTTATATCCTGGGAACAAGTTTCTGTGGAACTGGAACTGAACTGAACCTGGAACTGAAACTGGAACGGGAAAACTTCTCTACGCTGGTGAAGCCATAAGCTGCCACAATCAACGGTTAGTTTAATGAAAAATATGTAACTACGTAATCTGTTAGAATGTATCTAAAATAAATAAATGATTGTAATGTAATGGTAAATTAGCCAAAAGGAATAATTTATAGTATTCAATTGATGAGAATTTTATAGAAAAGCATAATAACATAGTGCAGCTTCTTTAATAGTTCGCTATGTTGGATTTACAGTGACGGCGCTTTATTTTTTAAATTATTTTAAGCAAGTATTTTCATTTTATGCCAAGATTGTAGTAGTGAATTAAAAGTAATTAGTAGAATTAGATGGAAGTAAATAATACTCAAACTGATGCATTTCATGTCCGTTAACTAAAGAAACCGTAAATGGCATTTTCTTCTGTGATTATATAAAAATGAGAGGCGTACTATACGCCCACGTTTCACCGTATGCTTTGCTTTTTGTCCCACGTAACAGTTGGTGAGCCCATTGCCGTGTTGAAATGGACAGGTGCAGGTTGTGGCGATAAGGCCTTCAACTGGCTTAACGACTGCCATGTTACTGGCCACCGGGACCAACGGCTTAACGTGCCTTCCGAAGCACGGAAACGCTCGCAAATATAAATGCCACAAAGTGGTCACCCATCCGAGGACCAGTCCGCGGGGCCACGAGCGAAATTCGATTAACTGCGACCAGCAATGATTTATTAATTTGACTATGAATTCATTAATTTATTTATTAATTTGAATAGAATTTATTTGCTTTTAAACATGGTTACAATAAGGTCTTATATTAGTTGTGTACATAGCACAGCATGTTTAGCCTCAGTTTGTGGCATGCAAATTTTAATTTGTTATCATTACTTACAGAAGTTAGCACGACATCAAGGTTACACATAAACTGCATTGAACAACTTGCCAAGCAATCAAACTGTTTGTACAGTTTTGTAGGACATTGTACTAGATTAAGTTAATATAATAAATATTTCAATAAAATAAAAATCAAAAAGTACAGAATCAGTCACTAACACCTAAGTACATAATCTGTCAATGTCAACCCTCAAAATATATATTTAGTTTACAATGTCAACTTTCTACAATCTAAATAAAGCTAAATCTTTAAAATCCAAAATGTCTAGTACAAAAAAAAACTATTATTACAACATGTCAAAAGAATACAAATGTTATACAGAGCGATTTGTGAATGAGTTTAATAAATCTACAGGAAGCGAAAGAAGTATGCATGAATCGCGAAGCCTGGCGATCTGTCCTCTCTGACGATCCTTTCAGGGATACAGCGTGAAGATAGAGTAAGTAAGCCATTTATGGGTTAGCCATTTATAAAGCACCAGTAACCCGCTAGGAGTACATTGCTGGTGTTTCACAAATGCTAATCCTGCAGTGTTTTGATATTCTCATTTTTGTTCAATTTACATGTTTTGTTGAGTAGTAATCCCCCTCCCCTTACGAGTAAAGTTTTGAAAAATTATTACTTAGTATTTATATTGATGATTTATAGCACGTGGTGGAACATGCTACACATCTTAAAAGACTCGAATGATTGAATATGCAAAATATATGTGCTCACCTTTGAAAAAAAATGCTGCGAGGCGAAACCGGTAAGGTTTAAAAAGTAAATAAGTGGAACAATACAAATATTTTCATTAATAAGCACAGTATACTTTGAAAAAAAAATAAGATTACGGTGTAAGGTTTCGGCTGGACGTTGATAGATGTAATTTTATTACAGATTTCCATTTATTTATTTAAAATTTATTAATTAATATATTATACCCGAAGGAGTGGAAGAGGCATACATATTGTATGCACACTTTTCAACATGTGTATTCCTGTCCCACGTAGGGGTAGGTGGTGAGTCCATTGGCGTGTTGAAATAGACAGACGCAGGTTGTGCTGTCTACGTGCTGTTGAAATTTATCAAGCCCTCCATAAGGCCTTCGACTTGACTTAACGACTGCCATGTTACTGGCAACGGGGACCAACGGCTAAACGTGCCTGCCGCAGCACGGGAACGCTTGCAAATTTAAATGCCACAAAGTGGTCACCCAACCGAGGACCAGCCATAGTGAAAGTTGCGTAACTCAGTGATCGTTTATAGAACACTGAGTCCGCGAGGCCACGAGCGCTATTTTACACATTGAAAAAAATTACTAATTTAATTAAAAAAATATAGTTTTCAGATATTTTCCTGTACTTGTAGTATATTAGTTGCCAAATGTCGTAGTTTTAGGTCAACGGGATACCCTAAAAATTTTGATTCCTTTGAGAGGTTCGAAAATACGTTGTTTTGCGTCATAAACGGCAATAACTTTGCTTAACGGAACATAGAAAATTGAATTTTTCACATCTTCAAGGGACCGCAGACCATTTTAATTTTAACCTTAGTTTTTAATTTTACCTCGATACTTTCACGCGTTCCCAAGATAAAGCGTCTTGACAGACAGACGAATAGTGATTCCGTTTCTGTGACAAACGGAACCTTAAAGAAGGCTAAATCATGAGTAAAATGTCGTCTAAATTTACTCCCACTAGTCTTCCACCATTCCACGTTGAATTTTAATGGCTAAGAAATGTCAGTGTGTGGTTAGACAGCCGGCTGGCACAGTTCACCGGTTAATACGCACGATACACTCAGTTGTGCGGATAAATTAAACGTGTTTGTGTGTTTTTGTTTTTAAAATGCTAAAAACTTACAGTAACCCGATGTTCCGACAATATGCTGTGGTGATTGCAGGTTCGTAGATATTATATGTGTATTTTCGCTTTCATTATAAATTTATTTTGTAATATGAATGTTGTATTTATATTATGAACTTAAAAAAAATATGTGTGCGTAATACTAGTAATACTAATGCATTTTACCGTTTACATCAAACGCAGTTCTTTATCATTTTAATAATTAATTAACTGGTCATTACTTATAATAGTTGTGTAATTGAATATCGATTTTTAATAGAAAGAGATATAAAATAAATGAATCCTTATATCACAGCATCACGCGTTAACGGTTGAACCGATTTCGCTGTTGTGTTTATGATTTTCAGGAGAAGATTCTTATGACAGTTAAAATAAAAAGAAATGCGCTTTTGACAATATAATTTTTTTACTGTAACTGCGTGTAAAAGCGAATGACACAAGATTTGACAGGATGCGTGCTACCCTATACCCATCGCCAGAAAAAATATGTAGGTACATAATATCTAACTGAACTTGAACTAATGATACATTTTTTAGTTTAAATAAAGTGCCTTAAGTACCTATGTATCTATATTAATATATTATATTCACGCGTCAAAACGTACATATTGCTAAAAACGTCATTATCCAATAACATCTATTGGAGTTAACTCTAATATATGAAGTGAGTGAAAAATTAAAATTAACATAAGCCAACCTCTTACCAAAATTGTGGTTAATTACGAATTTTATAATTTTCATGCGACATAACATCTCATAAAAATCGTAAAAACTGTTTTTAAGATTATTATAATCAATTCAGGTAAGTGTTAGTAAGATTGATTTTAGATACATTTTTAAAGCAAAATAACTAACTAACTAACTCGTTTTTACTATTTCTTATGATTTTTAATTACATGAAAAAAAAAAGAGGATTTGGTTGAGGACGGGCTTTGAATCCGTAACCTTTGCCTAACGAGGGCAGTGAGTACCTACTGGTTTAGTTCCGGTAGCTCAGTGGATTAGAGCATTGCCCTGGTTGAGCAAAGGTCACGGGTTAAGTCAAATCCCTTCCCGAACCAAGTTGTCTTTTTTCACTTTAACTTTACTTTTGACTAACGAGCGCAAAGAGTGCTGGTTCGGTTCCGGTAGCTCAGTGGATTAGAGCATTGCCGTGGTTGAGCAAAGGTCACGGGTCAAGTCAAGTCCCGCCCGAACCAAGTTGTCTTTTTTCACTTTAATAAAAACATATAAGATTTTTTTTATCATATCTCTGAATTATTTTAACGATTTAATCAAGATTTAATTTAAAAAACATTCTAGTTACTTTTTTTATCAATTTTAATTCTTGTTTCTAGTTTAATAATTTATGTTATGGTTATTTTATTGTTATTTGTTTTCATTTTTATTTTTCTGATATTGTGATTAAATTATTATTGTATTATTTTTATCAGTAATTACATGGTTATTAACAAATTTAAATTTTAACATATTTTTTTATTTTTTGTATTTAAGTACACAAAAATATTTGCTTACCTACGGGTGGAGAATAGAGAAGCTATATTATAATTATCCTATTTACGCAAATAAATAAATGAGTGAATGAATGAATGAAAAACATCTTGTGGGATTTTATCAAATTACGAATTACGAATGTTATAATTTTCATGCGCTATTATATTTACTTGTCTCGCTCACGTTATGTTCAACGGATAGTATTAAGGTGTACTAAATCAGTGGAGCACGATAATTTTGTTACGATTTCCACACCTTTTACCTGTCGATTATCAGGCATTGGTAGACATGACACTTCATAGATAGACGTAGTGTCCTTGACATAGATATCTATACAGATAATGAAAATTGAAGTGTTTGTTTATACCTAATTCCAAATTAACAAATATTAGTTAAAAGTTGTTCATTCAATTATTTAGTTAAACGTTGTTAATTTTGATATTTATTTAAATGTTGTTAATTTGGAGTACGGTAAGTACAGTATTTACTTACTGTATTGACTAGCAAAAAGAATTAATTTTTTAAATTTGTCTCTCTCTGTCGGTCTGTCTGTCTGTCTGTTTGTTCCGGTTGATCTCTTAAACGGTTTGATAGATTCGTTCGTTTGATAGTATCGTTTCGATATACCGTTTATGTGAGTACATAACGTACTCAAAAAAAAAATCATATGCCATTAGTAAAAAACTGTTAATTGAAATTAAGTGAATTACAAACAGACACTTTAATTTATGTATGCGACTGCCGCGACTGAGGTCCAGGGTTCGATTCCCCAAATGTTTGTTTCGGAGTTTGGGTGTTTCCTATGTAAATATGTATGAATATGTATTTGGAAATATATAAGTATGTTTATCAGTGGTCTAGATCCCATAACACAAGCTTATATTAGCCCACTTTGGGCTAGACGGGCGCTGTGTAAAAAAAAATGTGCCATAATATTCTTCGACTAGTCGCTCTTACTAAAATTACTAACATATTGCCGTGTTCAACCATACAAACTATTCAATATTGCAAAATGGAATAGGTAGATACAATTTCTAAAGTGTAGGCCACACACTATAGGATATGGGCAATTTGCGATCGTCAGCTTGCCCATTGTGCTCATATAATCTTGCTTTCGTCATAGGTCGAACACATCATGAGGACAAATGTGCGATTTTTGGATTTTATTTTCGATTACGCGATGTACATTACATTTTTACGAAACACTCCGTTCAGTAATTTAAATCCAGGGTGCGTACACTATATTGCATGATACGTTTGTATCAATTGAAAGTATGAATGTGGGTGTTCTATGACAAAGACCGGAGTCTTAAAGAATGTTGTACAATACGCGTTAGCATTGACCGAGTTTAGTAATTATATAATAGTGTTTGGATTAAGAGAAATGTGGCAACCCCGTTACATGGAGATTTCGATTATAAAGGGGCAAGCCCCAGTGGCGAAAAACTTACATCATGCATTCCACAACCATACTTAATATCTTGGGTTTGAGTTTTGGTGAATTTTACAGGTCCCAAAGCACCTCTACTAGTGCGGTTTTAGTGGGTATTCTCACTGCCATCATGTGCAGGGCGACCCCCACACAAGCCCATTGCTTAGCCAGCAGTGGGCAGTCTGTAAGCAGGTGACTCCTCGAAAATATAAAAAAAATATAAAGGTCTTGGGTTCGTATTCCGGGTCGGAACATATATTTGTGTGGTCCGGAAATGTTAGTCTCGGGGTTTGAATGGTTTCTGTTATATATGCATTTAGAAATATATCTATTTATGCATGTATGTTTATAAGTTGTTTACATCCCAAAGTAAAAGCCACAGAGGGATTTTGCTCGCTCGCGCTAAATAGAAACGAAAGTAATAATAATACCGCGTGCCGAGCTTACGTTAAACTTTATAAGAAAATCGCATACGCGACCGACGACGCCCTAATTCTGATCATGCGACTTGAAAGCGTAGACTACTAATATTATAAAGCTGAAGAGTTTGTTTGTTTAGTTGAAAGCGCTAATCTCAGGAACTACAGGTCGGATTTGAAAAAATCTTTTTGTGTGAGATAGCCCATTTATCGAGGAAGGTTATAAGCTATATATCATTACGATATATCCTAGAGAGCGGAGCAGTAGTCATAAATGTCGACAAATCGGGCAATTTTTTTGTATGATTGTAGAATTTATAAGCGACGGGATTAACTATTTAATTTTTTTAAACGCACCTATGTGCGACGGGAGTTCGGAGTATGTCACGGGCGAAGCCGGAGGTGGTCACTTTATATGAAATAAATGACATATCGGCAGCAAATTTGCGTCTTCGTTACGTATGAAACGATTAATGAATCTACAAGAAGCCAAAGAAGTATACATGGATCGCTAAGCACGACCTAAGCAGATCGATTTTCTCTTTTTTTAGTTTTATTTTTAAGTCCTACGTAATATGTTATGTAGCCTAATGTGTTGAAACTTACAGAGAAAGATTGTGGCCACACGCAGTAAAAAATTTCAAGCTGCCCATGAACTTGACTTAACTACTTCCATGTTTCTGGTTAATATGTTAAATAAACCTGTACTACACATTACCATAATTTAATAATTGTTATTATTGTATCTGTTTTTATTAAATTTTTATTATGTTTATTTATCATATTTATTATTATGTGAAAATCTTTTTTAAATTTTGTATTGTGTTAATCTACTTTTGAGGCTGGTTGGATACGTTTTCGAAAATTAACACTGAAATATTTGTTTTCATTAAATCTTAATAATATTATAAATGTGAAAGTTTGTATGGATGTTTGTTACTCTTTCACGTAAAACTACTGAATAGATTTTTTAGCTTATACATCAGAATAATACATAGGCTACTTTTATCCCGGGAACAAGTTCCAGTGGGAAACGGGAACGGGAAAAAATCTACACGCGGGTGAAGCCGCGGGTGTCAACTAGTAATCTAGATACTGAAAAATAAAATTTAAATTGTCTGTTTATATTTACATTAACATATTTTAAAATTTATTTCTGTTTGTCTCTGTTTGTTTTTTCAGAAACAGTTGGACCTATTTTATAGGGTTTTTAAGTGTTATTAATTATTTTGGGATATTCTCTCAAAACGCCGTCTAGCCATAATTGACAGACATTCTGAATAGTACATTATGATATAAGTGCGTTATGGTGATTATAACGCACGAGGCGGCTTTTCAGTCCGAGCCTATAGAGCGTAATAGAGCCGAGTGAGTTTAACCAATATATGCACATGCATATTTTGGTTAAACGTCCAGCCCGAGACTAACAGGACTGTAATTGGTCGTGCTAATTAGTGTTTAGTACATAAGACCTTTTAGCCTTTTAACCTCACTAAAAAGGCAAGGGGTCAAAATTTGTTCCAAATTTAACATATAAAATTGACAAATTTTATTACATTTAAATATCCGTGCTTCGGAAGGCAAGTTAAGCCGTTAGTCCCGGTTGCCAGTAAAATGGCAGTCGTTAAGCCTGGTTAAAGGCCTTATGGGCGGCTTGAAAAATTTCAACAGCAGGTCGCCACAGCCTGCACCTGTCCATTTCAACACGGCAATGGGCTTACCACTCGTTATGTGGGACAATAATGCAAACGGTGAAATGTGGGCGTAAGGTATGCCTCGGCCTACCCCTTCGGGGATAAAGGCGTGACATTATGTATGTATGTATGACGTGACATTATGTACGATATACATAATATATCGTAGGACGTTTGTCAACAAACTTGGGAGGAAAAGTCATTCAAATATTCAATAAGATATCGTAAAACGCATTTGAAAACAGAGTAGATCCCAGAACGCACATCCTTTCGGCAGTGCGCCGATGACGCGTCTGAGCGATACTTATTTATTGGCCAGCCAGAGGCGACAACTATGCGCGGTCGCGCATGCGCTATACGCTTATCTCGCGCCATTAAATTACATTGTCTTTGGACCAAGGACCAATAAGTTTTATTCAGTGATGAGTGTAGAATTCTTTTAAATCAAATTGATGGACGTCAAAGATGATGGAGACGTGAAGGGGAACGATACAATCAGTTAAATTTTGAAACTACGGTAGCATACGGCGGAGGGTTCACAATGGTTTTGGGGGGGATATGTTGTGGAGCTCGCATGGACTTAGTGGTGTTCGAAAGAGGGAGTCTGACTGTTGATAAGGGAGGTTCTTGAAGAAAACGTGACGGCTTTGTGTTGATGCAAGATAATGGTCGGCCTCATACCGCACTGCGAACTCGCGAGTACCTTAATCATGCGAACATCGTAGTAATGGAGTGGCCAGCAAGGTCACCAGACATTAATCCGATGGAACATGTCTGGGACTTACTAAAACGTGGGGTGAAATCCAGAATACCCGTTCCTGTGATTTTGAATAAACTGCGAAATGCCGTATTGGAGGAATGGCAGACACTTTCCCAAGAAACGATAGACAACATCATTCTTAGCATGCCAAGACGGGTAGAAACTTTGATAAGGGCACGTGGACGAAATACTCGATACTGATTTATCCTTTATTCCAAAGAAAAATATTTATTTTTTTAAAATTTTTTTTTGGTCACCATGAAAATTCAAGAATGTTTTTTTTCCGTAACGTTTATTTTTCTCAATTAATTTGCACCAAACAAATAACCTTTTAATTCTAAAATATGGCATTTTATTTATGACAGCAAATGGCGTTAATTGGTTTTTAAAATAATATGAATGAATGAATGAAAAATGTTTAGCATTTTTTTTATGTTCCGCTAATTGTACCGGTGTGTGTACTTTATAAATATTCTTTTTACTATTTAACGTCCACTGGGACTGCCTTTGGCTGATTTGATTTAAATAACAGTAATCACTGTTAATTTATAGACAAAACTTAATAATAGTATGAAAGTAAACTTTTATTTACTTTATTTAAGTAATTTATTAACAAAAATATTTACATACTGTTTCTTTGGAAGCCCTTAGCTGATAAAAAAAGCAAATAGTGCGGTTATAGAATATAATTTCACTATTTGCATCTATAACGCACGGGTGTTTTATAAACTGCTTTATGTATCCAAAATCGGTGAAATAACATCCACTTTATGAGCAAGTGTGTTGAAAACATACTTAAACACTCATTTCTAATTATATATGTATAATATAAAAATATTTAAATAAGGCATTAAAACATCGATACTCATTACAAACAATTGTGGATCATACAACAATTTTTTCCGACCCAGCAATCGAACCCAAGACTTCAGCGCGGCGGCAGTCGCATACACTATAGCTTACGAAACCGAGGCAGTTACATTTGGTACTTGGGTTTAGGACTGTTGGTTCCATTGGAAAGTTCCATTGATGGGTCCAACAGGATTTTTTAATCCTTTTGTCTCCACAATTACGAGAATGGGTCCATCAGGATTTTGACAGTACTCGTGTCTCCATTGTTCAAAACAAGTGGAACATAAAAAAAATGCTAAACATTTTTCATTCATTGAAAAAAAAAACAAAAGTAGGGCGCCACAGCATGCGCCTGTTCATTTTAACAGGACAATGTTACACCACCTGTTACGTGGGACAAATATGAATACGGTGAAATGTGGGCGTATAGTATGCCTCTGCCTACCCCTTCGGAGACAAAGGCTTGACAATATGCATGTATGTATCGTGATCAATATCATGTTTTTTTAATTTACATTTATTTTTCGTCGTTCATTTGTTTTTTTTTGTAATCTTCATTTGTTTTCAAGGACGAAGAATCCAATTTAATTACTTTAAAAAAGGGAAGCGGAGAGGCATTTGACAAGGAATTGAATATTATTTGCTGCATTGCACAATCTAACGGCGGCAAAATAATATGGTTAAACTCCTTTTGTACCCATCAACTAGAGAAACTAAAAAGTTTACTTCTAGTCTCCCATACTTTGGGCGTATCACACATCGTGTGGCGAGGGTACTTAAGGAAAATAATGTTTTCTCGGCCTATAGACCTCAAAATACCTTAAAAACATTATGTAATGGTAAAGATAGTATTAGTAATAGCAAAAAATCCGGTATTTATAAGTTGAAATGTGATGGTTGTAGCAATGTTTATATAGGCCAAACAGGTCGTTCATTTGATACCAGATATAAGGAACACTTAGGAGCATTCCGAAACGGTTACACAGATAAATCACATTTCGCGAAGCAGTTGCTGGACACCGGGCGGTGATAACAACAGTTTTGAAATTTTACATTTATGTTAAAAGGGTCTAAAAATGTCCGTATTAGAGCAGTTAGAAATTATAAAACGGGACGGGTGTGCTTTGCTGAACGAACAAACAGACTTCCACATTTCGGGTTGGCTTAGTTTATTCAAAAATAGACAAAACAACTAGAAGTCTACATCGCGCTATCGTTTGGTTGCGTTCGAACTACAAAAGGTTGAGGTGAACGCATAAGTACTTTTGCTGTCAAACAGTCTTGATAATGCCTCGTGTGTAGGCGAAACACGTGTCGACATCGTACGACATTCTAAAAAAACGGAATATTGCAAAAATAACATTTAAAAACAAAATAATTATAGTTTTTTAAAATGGATTACCGCCATGTAACGCCTGATTCAATTAGTTATTTAAAAAAGGGATCAAGGGGAATAACATGACTAACATATTATCATAATTAGATAAGCAATACAATTACTTCTGTAAACACAAAAGTCTTTAAGCTGTACTTAATATTGCAGACTAAAATGGGTGTACTTCAATATTTTCGTACACGTTACCATTATAAATTTAAATTATTCCACACATAGCACAAAGTTATATTAGTTTACTTTGGGCTGGATAACTCTGTGTAAAAAAGGACCACAATGTTCACACAAATCTCCCATCCTTTCCTTATAAAACGTAGGTATTAATTTGCGTCCATTTTACTAACAAATTAAATTACAACCATATCATCCTAACGCATTTGATGAATATCACAGAGACCTATTGGATCAATTGTCGATCCAGTATCTAAGAGGAGACAACAATATTCATAAATCCTGATAGCATCACTTGTTTTGAACAATGGAGACACGAGTACTGTCAAAATGCTGATGGACCAACAGTCCTAAACCGGTACTTGTATTAAGACAAAAAAAAAATTATTAAAATAAATAAAAAATAAATATCCATCACGCCTTATCCCCGAAGGGGTGGCAGAGGCATATTATATGCCCACTTTTCACCGTGTGGATTCCTGTCCGTAATAGGTGGTGAGCCCATTGCCGTGTTGAAATAGACAGACGCAGGTTGTGGCTACCTGCTGTTAAAAATATTATTGGTAAATTATATTGTATATGTTTTTTATTAAGGGATTTAGGACGAAATTTCAATAAAATGGGGCATTTAGTATTAAAATTGCATATCATTAAATGTTACTAGGTTTATAAATTTAAAAATTATTATTATTATTATTTTATTATAGCAACAAATATTTTTAATAATTTACCGTAGTAGAAAATTAGAGTCGGTTCAGCCATATTCAGCCGTTCCGGTGATTAGTGAGAATATAGAAACACAAAATCTAAACTTGTCTAGGCCGACAGAAGTTAGGTTAGTAACTAACTACGAACAAACTATTCAGACTAACACCACAAAAAATATAAACTACACAACAGCTGCTCAGTTTTTCAAGCCGAACTATATCCTACAAGCCTTACAATATATCCCCACCAACCAACCATCCGAATCATCCATAATATCCGATTCCAAATCTAATCTAATGGAACTCTCAAACTCAAAATCTACCAATCATCTAGCCTCTCAAATTCACCAACTACTCTTCACCGCTAAGCATATCAATATAAACATCCATTTCACCTGGATTAAAACCCATGTCAATATACTTGGATACAACTGAAAAATGAACTAGCCGATCAACTCGCAAAATCCTCCACAAAGCCCCAAACTACTCTTACTTCCCAATTAGTTACATCAAATATAAAAATATTATAATCTCACAAAAAGCCTACTCAGAACTTTATCAAAAAGGCACACACATACTCACCCTGTTCAACAATTACGCCGATCTTCAAAAATTTCTCAAGATAACAAAACTCGCTTCTCATTACCTTAAATTCTAACCAACCATAGATACCATAAAACCTACCTACACCAATTCCAAATCACTCCAGATGACCTATGCCCCTGTGACCTTTCTACAAGGCAAACGATCGACCACCTACTAAAAGAGTGTCCAAGGTTTTAAGTAGTAGGTAATTAAAAATTAAATTAAATATTATAAACCACCTAAAATGAGTCAACAATAATAACTAATAAAAAATCTAAAAACAAAACATAATAAAAAAAGCAATTACTTTACATAACATATTATTTATAGTATAATAAATAATTAATTTATGTATCTACTTGTATATACAATATGTTAAGAAAACCCTGTCCGACCCGAAAGGGGTACGTATATGTATAGGCACATCAATAACATAACAAAAAAAATTAAAAGTCATATTATTTTTATGTATAAAATAGTTATCATTTTTTTATATGCGTGTCCTTTTTTTTTTATGTTATTTTGGCGATGTCCTGTTTGGACTTAGCCACGACGAATATTATATTATATTTTTCTTATAGTGATAATTTTCAAGTAGATAATGAATATTCTTCATTCAAAAGTAGTAAATTATTCTTATTGATAGCAGCGTATTCATGTATAGGTTTGTTCAAAGTTCTAATTTCTACTGCAGTAAAATGATGGTAAATTTTACTGCAGTTATATGTGGATTTTGGAAGGTAACAGAAAATACCGCGCTCCACTAAGTTATCCAATTTCACAACACTTGTGCACGTTGTCGGAGCTTTTATGTTCTTGAGAAATATATTAAAAAAAACAGACAAACGGACGGACGGACACAAACTGAGCTGTTTTATAAGTCCTATAAAACAGCTCAGTTTGTGTCCGTTCGTTATTTTTAAATTTAAGGGTTTAGAAGTCTAAAACGAGTGTGCCACCAGTGACCACTGAAGTAAAACTTCTTTATCTCCACTGGCTATGAAAGAAAGAGGGTAAGAAAATGTGTGCTCACACCTCTCTCACTTGCCTCTTAAGTAATAAACGAAACGTAACTCTCTCTTTTCAATCTCCACTAACTTATATCTCCCTCTCAACTTCCATTTGCTTCGTCTAATCACACTTTTCGTAACCACCTCGTTACGCATTCGCCAGCTTAGGCACTCCTCCAGTAAATCGTGCGTAAATAAGTTTTACTTCAAAAACCTTACACACAACTTATTAAAACTTATTCACAGACTAAAGAGCAATATGAAAAGAGTGTTGCTCTGTTACTATGTGAATTTGTAAACGTGTGACTCATATGTATCTTGCAAGAATTGTACTCGCACAAATTACAAAACCTTAAACCATTACATATAAAGCGGCGGCGTGAATGTTCTTACCGTATTTATTAAATTTTAGTTAGGCTAGGAATATACTTAGCAGTAGTTCAAATAGAATCACTATTAGTTGTTAGTGTCCATAATCTCGGGAAATCTTGAAAAAGTATATTGGATAAATAAATCTTAACTATCTTTACGCTGCCCTTGTATTCCTGACGGGGTAGTCAATAAATAATATAAAAATAAGGTGGAGCCCTTAGGTGAATTTAGGTGAATTAGACAATCCTACTAATAATATACAAACAAATAGACACAAAGAAAAAAAAGATGTTGCGTGATGGTTTCATTATAAGGATATAGGCGGGTTCGGACCTGGACAATCTGTTTATAGTCAAACAAGTAACGCGCCCTTTACTATATCGTACCGAAGGAATCAGACGAATTCTAAACCGAAACCAGTTTCTAAACCAGTAGTGGTAGAAAAAATCAAAATAAATATAATAAACTAGTTCACCTGCCCGGCTTCGTCCGTGACATACTTCCAACCTCGTGGCACCCATTTAATCCTGTCGCTTAATACTTTTCCAAGAATGTATGAAAGTTTCCTCGATTTGTTGACATTTATGATTACTGCTTCGCTCTCCTATGTAGAGGCGTGATGATATACAGCTAAGAACCTTCCTCAATAAATGGGCTATCCAATACAAAGAGAATTTTTCTAATCTGTTCAGCCGTTCACGCGTGATGGCGTGACCAAGGGAAATAGGGATTCATTTTTATATATATAGATATTGTTGGGACAACTCACACAATGCCATCTGATTACAAACTAAGCAGAGCTTGTACTATGGTAATCATATAACTGATAAACATACTTATATATTTCTAAATACATACATATTATAGATAAATAACACCCAGACACAGAATAAACCAACGTGCTTATCACACAAAGTTTTATCCTGGGTGGGAATCGAACCCACGACCTCTTGCGTAGCAGTCAGATACACTCCCACAGAGGTAGTCAAAATCTCCTATTAACGTATTCATGGTGTCCTGAAACTGGCTCAAACTATTTGCCTCTGGCTCAAACCATTTGCCTCAGGCTCAAACCATTTGCCTCTGGCTCAAACCATTTGCCTCTATCTCTTATGGTTACTAAGACATAGATACATACAGTACAGACGGACTGAGCCGTTTTATAAGACTTTTCTAAAATATCGCGTTATCTAAAGCGATATAAATTGTAACAATAAGTAGTGCCTTACGTAAACTATATCTCATTTCTTTTTTTTCTGGGAAGTAATGACGTCGTACTTAAGGACAGTGTCGGATATTACCACAGTATAAAGAGTAAACCTATGTCTTGCATTATATTTTAACGATTATTAGAATTGAAGCGCTCGTGGCCCCGCGGTCTCAGTGTTCTGTAAACGATCACTGAGTTACGCAACTTTCACTATGGCTGGTCCTCGGATGGGTGACCACTTTGTGGCATTTACATTTGCGAGCGTTTCCGTGCTTTGGAAGGCACGTTAAGCCGTTGGTCCCGGTTGCCAGTAAAATGGCAGTCGTTAAGCCTGGTTGAAGGCCTTATGGGCGGCTTGAAAAAAGTTTAACAGCAGGTAGCCACAACCTGCGTCTGTCTATTTCAACACGGCAATGGGCTCACCACCTATTACGTGGGACAGGAATCCACACGGTGAAAAGTGGGCATATAATATGCCTCTGCCACCCCTTCGGGGATAAGGCGTGATGGATATTTATTTATTTATTTTATTATTAGAATCATAACTACATTGCCTTAATTTACCTTGTTTGACTTAATGCTCAATTATATTTCTAAACTCACAATGCAGTCATCATATTTATATTGTCGTTTCACGGTCAAAGGAAGGTAAGTAGAAGCACTCGTGGCCATGATAATTCAGTAATCTGTAAAAGATCACTACGTTAAGCGACTTTCGCTTTGAAAATAGCCGGTTAAGAACTCGTGCGCCAACGGTTTCGTAAAAAAAATAGTACCTAATTTGAGATAGGCCCAATTAAGCTAAACCTCCAAATTGTATGAGCACTCATACCTAGGTAACACTGAAAATATTTAGAACTGGCCAGTAAGAGATATTGCTAATGAAAACTTTTTTTGAATTTCAATTATAGAACTCTTTGGTAACCTAATGTAATATTCATTTGTCATTTGTTTTTGTGAATTGGCGGCAAATGTAAAACTCTTGTTAAACGTGAAAATGAACTTAACGCGAGAAAATTTTCGGTCAATGATTTATTTTGACTTTCGTTGTGGGCTTACTCAACAACAAAGTTATAATAGGCTGCGATTAGCAGTTCATAATAAAGCTCTATCTCGTGCCACTATTTACAATTGGTTTAACGAGTTTAAGCGTGGACGTAGCAATCTCAGTGATGATCCGCGTGAGGGACGTCCTTTAACAGCGACTACTGAAGATAACATCAGTGCTGTGCGACGTATGATAGAGGAAGATAAGAGAGTGACCTATCAGCAGATACGGGCAAACCTAGGCATTGGTATGAGTCAAGTTCAAAAAATATTACACGAACATTTAGGCGTCAGGAAGCTTTGTATCAGATGGATTCCCCATACTTAAACCGACGACCAGAAACGCCTTCGCATGGACTGGTGTCGCGAAATGTTAGATAAGTTCAACGGCGGTGATTCAAATGCTGTATTTGACATCGTCACAGGTGATGAAAGCTAGATATATTGCTACGAACCCGAAACCAAAAGACAATCAGCTCAGTGGGTGTTTTCTTTTGAGGATCGGCCAACTAAGGTAAAGAAAGGAAGAAGTCAAGGAAAAAAGATGATAGCCTCGTTCTTTGGTCGGAAAGGTCATTTCGCGACAGTTATGCTAGAAGATGGAAGGACAGTTATTGCAGACTGGTACGTCAATCGCTGTTTGCCTGCTGTCTTGGAAAAAATTCGACAGCAGCGCCCTCGAAGCAGGATCCTTCTTCACCACGACAATGCTTCAGCGCACTCCGCAAAACGGACTGTTGAATATTTGACGTGTAATATTTGCAGGTGTCGAGATATTGAGTCATCCGCCATACAGTCCCGACCTGGCGCCCTGCGACTTTAATTTATTCCCAAGAACTAAATATAAACTTCGAGGTATTCGCTTTACGAGCCCTGAAGATGCGGTAAAAGCGTACGAAAATACTAAAGAAGAGACCCTTGTTTTTTATACGACTAATAGGGACTATAGTCCTCAGTACCTGGTATAAATTTCAACTTGCTAGGTCCACCCATTCCTGAGAAAAGAAAGTAATCTTATAATTGTATTTTTCCTTTTGAGGCAATAAAACCTAAAAAATAAAAAAATGAGTTTAGGGGATATACTCAATTGACACTGGCTACTTGCCACTGGCCACTGGGTTAAATGAGTGTAATTATGTAACCATAAACACCTCATTAAAATATTAACTGGATATTAAAAAATCATTTTTTATAGGGCGGCCCTGTATGCTTATAGTCTCTGCCCATTGTACAAGCTATACAAACAATAACATTGCTTCGAAACAGACAATACCTACACATGTAATGTGACATGCAAACAAATGGCCGCCGTTACCTTGAAACTGACTGAATCGCGTGATTCATACATAATAATTTTCATTTCTAATTGATAAACAACAGCATCTCCTTACAGCATCGTTCTGCAATTGAATGTTGAAACGCTTACAAATCTTGACCTTGACCTTGACCTGGCGAGCTCAGGTTATTGTTTGGGGTTATGTTTCTTCTACATACAATCATACACTGTCTCGGTGGCGACTGCCGCGCTAAGATCTCGGGTTAGATTCCCGAATCAGAACAAATATTTGTGTGATCCACAAATGTTTGTTTCGGAGTTTGGGTGTTTCGTAGGTATAATATATGTAGGTATGTATTTTGAAATAGAGGTTCAAAGTATGGGGCGAAGCCGCGGAGGTCAGAAAGTCGATCTATAAAGATAAATAAAATTTCTCATAAATTTTTAATAAAAGTGGAAAAAGACAATTCGATTCGAGACGGGGATTGAACTCGCGACCTTTGCCTAACCAGGGCAATGTTCTAGCCACCTGAACTACCCGAACCGTACCGAATCAAGTTGAAATTCTCCACCATATTTAAACCGTCATTTTAAGAGTATGACCAGAGCCATCTATCGAGCTAATGAACAACTCGATACCAATGAACAGTAGTTCGGGTAGTTCAGGTGGATAGAACATTGCCCTGGTTAGGTAAAGGTCACGGGTTTAATCCTCGTCTCGAATCGAATTGTCATTTTCCACTTTTATTAAAAAAAATATGAGAAATTTAGCAAAATAATTGCTTTAAAAATTTATCCATAGACTCAGTCTATGGATAATTTTTTCCATCGCATCGATGTTTAAAAATGTTTGTAACACTGTTCATTGGTATCGAGTTGTTGAGTAGCTCGATACATGGCTCTGGTCATACTCTTAAATGACGATTAAAATGTTGTGAAAAATTTCAACTTGATTAGATACGATTCGGGTAATTCAGTGGCGAGAACATTGCCCTGGTTAAGCAAAGGTCACGGGTTCAGACGGGGAGTCTCGAATCGAATTGTGTTTTTTCACTTTGTTAAAAATAAATATTTGTGTGATCCACAAACGTTTGTTTCGGAGTTTGGGTGTTTAGTAGGTATAATATAATATATGTAAGTTCAGGTTCAAAGTACGTGGCGAAGCCGCTGGCGTCAGCAAGTCTATCTATAAAGAAAAATAAATCAGTGTCTGTATGTAATTCCAAATTAACAGCTTTTCACTAAATGCATATTGAAGTACGGTAGTTACATAAAAAAAAAACTATTTTAAAAACTTTGTCTATCTGTCTTTCTGTTCGTTCCGAATAACCTCTGAAATGGCTGCCCCGATTTTGACGGGACTTTCACTGACAGATAGATCATATAATAAGGTATAACTTAGGTTACATTTTATGGCTGTATTTCAATGGGAACGGGATCTAAGCGGGCGAAACCGACCGCTAGTCTTAATTTTAATTTTGCTTATTGAAAAAATGAACGCAATTAATTTTGTCTTATTTTGTTACAGTAAACCTTTGCCTACTAGCCACTGGAACCGGCGTAGTGTGGCCATCACCAGTATTGGTGAAGTTGGCTAACAGTACACAGACAGTTCTGTCCAGACCCATTACTGAAGAGGAAGGATCATGGATAGTATCTATTGGGTCGTTAACAGGAATAGCAAGTACGTTTTTTTTTATGTGAAGCACGTCATAATGGCGTCGTCCGCCTGATGGTAAGCAAATACGAAGAACCGTAATTGAGAGCCGCTATCTCAACCCACAGGGCTCCGATAGCGACCCTCAACTTGACGGCCCAGAAAAATGCCTTTTTAACGCTTCTTTCAAAGGACGCAGGATTGTACGAGGAGGGAAACACGTGCGCCGCCAGAGAGTTTCATGCTTTTAAGGTGCAACATAAGAAAGACTTACGAAATCTTTCCATTCTGGGCAAGATGTTGTCTACAGTGTAAGGACCATATCGCTTTTAAAAGATAACATTTTGCAACGGCGCTTTTAAAATGTCACAAATTAACTAAAGATAATATAAAGCATATTACTAGCATAACCGGTACAGAACGCGGCCCATTCGAGAAACTCGGAGGGCTTTTTTTGTCAGTCCATTTACAAAATTATATTTTACGCAGCCAGCAGTTAAATTCTAGGTGTCTTTCAAATAGTCTTTAATGTTATAGGTGTTTTTCGCAAAGTAATAGCCTTTTTCACAAAGGTTTTATGGTTTGTTTAAATACTCAACTCAAGTTTGAAAATTTATCAAATGTGTTCCGGGAATCAGGAGCACGGTTGATGCAATACATTACTCGATGAACAGGTTTCTCTCGATATTCAGGGATCAATGATTCATCCAAACAATATGTTTTCATATTATTAAACAAGTTTCTCAAATAAAAAATTCAAATTAATGTTAATTTGGTTGCATAATCTATATGATAAATCCTAAAATGTTGAATTTGCTAAATCTTGAACTTTTAATGTCAAAATGTAGAATTAGCAAAATTGTGAACATTAATACTAAAATGTTCTTAATTACAATCGTCAATATTAATGGTATTATATTTCGTTTTTATATTTCTTCGACACTTAGGCCCACTTGCCTGAATGCTGGGGTTAAATAAATAATTATAGAGTTAGTTAACTCGGAATTAAGTAAATAACTTTTAACCCTAATCATGTCTTGCACCATCATCATCGGGTTAACTAACCCAGTCACTCTATGTCATCCAACCAAACCTCCTTAGACAGGTATGGTATGATCAGTCCTGTAATTTAATTTTTGACTATTTTTAGTTACGTATTTAAATCTGTAAATGATATAAAAAACTATTTATTGATAAAAGATTGTAGTCCATTTAAATGTTACATTTTTTAGGCCTTACCTTGCGTTTCTTAGAGGACGCAATTTTATTTTTTTCATGTGCAGGGGGGGTCAGTGTAAAGCTAATACCAAGTTAATGGGGTCGCCACCCTTGTCCCATGGCCGCCATCTAGAAAAAAGGGGTTGAAATGGTTTTTACGATATATCTCTTAAACTATTTATGTAATAAAAAAAATATGTAAGCATATTTTGTTGCATATTAAATTCTCTACAACTTTGGTCCAGTAACTTTTGTCGTAGTACTATAAGTAAAAAAGTTATAAGCGAAAATGTAGACTACCTCGTGGGTGGTGGGGAAAAGAGTCAATAATGAATTATTAATAATATTGCAAAATAATAATTAAAGAAAATGTAATAACAAAAAAAAGGAAACTAACTGATGACACATTATTAGTACACACGTATAATATACTAGTTGACGCCCGCGTCTTCGCCCGCGCACAGAAGTTTTCCCGTTCCTGTCTCCCACAGGAACTTGATTCCGGAATAAAAGTAGTCTATGTATTATTCTGATGTATAAGCTATATCACTGTAAAGTTTCATTAAAATCCGTTCAGTAGTTTTTACGTGAAAGAGTAACAAACATCCATAGTAACTTTCGCATTTATAATATTATTAAGATATGACGGAGGAGGTACAGTCGAATAGTTAACAGATAGAGTAACATCAGCCTCGCTGATGTTAATTCTCTCATAACCGGTGCTCATATTCATTGAAACACAAAAATCACTATACAATGACTTTAATAGCTTTGCCACAATATCTGCAGTTTATCTTGATAGAAACTAAATCATAGTTTTACTAATTTCAGTATAGAAAACCTTAGGTACTTAACTAATTTGTTCCTCGACCATCATTGACAAACGCTCCAACAAAATGGACGATGTTTCAGTTCTCTAGCCTCTACAAAACTAACAAACATCAGCTAATCTGTCAAATACGATTCTTGGATTCAAACATAGGCACGGAAGTCGCTAATTTTGTAAAGACTGTACAATATCATTTCATATATTAGAATTCATATTAAAAACATTAGTTTATGAATTGTTTCATATTTTAATTCTAAATTTATTGTGATGACAATTTTACAGATAATAATTCGTTACTAGATAACTTGTGAATTAATAAAATACCACACCGGACATCCGGCTCAGTATTCAAAGATAATCGATTTTGTAAGAGAAAACTTCTTGCTTTTCATCAAGCATATTACTATTAAGTTTAGTCATCCAAATAGATAAAGCTTTACTATAAATATTTATAAATTGTCGTCGTCGCGCCGACAGATATATAAAAATAATACTCACTTCGTAGCGCTGTAAAACCTTAGCTATTCACTAAATGAAAAAAATCTTGCTTATAAAAGTTGTTCCTTAAAAAACGATCTACAAAAATGGTCTGATATATATTTTTTTCGTAAAATGATAAAAAAAAGTTATATCGAAAGATATTAATTTTTTACATGAATTTCTGAACATTTTCGCTATAACTGTTTTATTTATAGTTCTACGACAAAAAGTTACTGGACCAAAGTTGTAAAGAATTTAATTTGCTACAAAAAATATTTTAACAATTTTTTTTTATCAGATAAATAGTTTAAAAGTTTTATCGTAAAAACCATTTCAACCCCTATTTTCAAGATGGCGGCCGTGGGACAAGGGTGGCGACCTCACAAACTTGGTTTTAGCTTTACACTGAACCCTACACATAAAAAAAAATAAAATTGCTTCCTCTAAAAAACGCAACCCCAAATGCAACTTTTCAATGGACTATTGATTTTCGTGAGATTCTTAGTATATGGAGGTACGGTTGGTTTAAAATTTGTTTTATCAAATTCTTATAAACTAAATATTTATAAGACTTCTGCTGTCATTAATTACATTTTTAAGAATATACGTAAGTTCCCAAACTGGTTCGGTGAATTTTACTTAAACTTCAAAATATGTAATATTTTTACAATATTTTTTTTTTTATGCCAGTAATGAAACTGCTTGATTAAAAGTAGCCAATGTCACCTAAACAAGTTCATGTAGCATACTCATATTGTTCATAATAATGATTTATATCTTTATTTTCACGCATCATGAGAAAAGTTATAAACTAATTCTGCCTGTAAGCATTTTAGAGTGCCGTTCAATTTATACTTTACTCCTTAGAGATTAAAATTAGTATTCTCTGTTCTGGAATATTCCATAATATCCTAATAATATTATAAACGTTCCCGTTTGTAAGAATGGATGTTTGTTACTCTTTCACGCAAAATCTACTGAATGGATTTTAATAAAACTTTACAATAATATACACATCAGAATAACACATAGGCTACTTTTTATCCCGGGAAGAAGTTCCTGTGGGAAACGGGAACGGAAAAACTTCACCACGCGTGCTAGTTGACACCCGCGGCTCCCGACGACGTTTACGACTAGATGAGAGAATTTTATAGCTGTAAAGAAAATGTCGAAAATAAATTTCACTTCTTCATCATCATCATCCGAGCGTATGTCCCAGTTGCGTCTCGCGACGCCCGGGGTCCGCTTTCCTACATTTTCTCCTCCACTTTGCACGGTCGTCGGCATCCCCTGTAGTGTCATCCGCATGTCATCCCTTACGACGTCAAGCCAGCACCTCTTGGGTCTTCCCCTCTTACCGGGACCCGGCGGGGCTGACATGGCCAGACATTTGTTACCTACGTAGCCCGGCGGTTGCCGCAAGACGTGACCATACCAATGTTCCATGATGCGAAGCGGATACGGGTTGGGGCTAACTTCTTTAGCCGTGCTGGCCCGACACACGGCAGCCCTAGCCCACTTGCCACTGGAGTCGGGCCGGGCTCCTGCGCGCCGTTTTGCGGCGGCACCCTATCCCTAGCAGCATTCCTATAGTTCTTTTCCATTTTTGTTTCGGCGGGTGGCTTTTATGGGAGCGACGCCCTCAGACCTCCCAACCCCAGAAGGGAAAGCCAGCGCCAGGGCCTCGTCCGTTAGTCAGCAGGTGCACGCACTAGCACGGGAGGTTGACTTGGGCCCCGAAGATCTTGGTGGGGCCCCTTACACCCCAATAAAACTACACCCCAAAAAATAAATTTCACCTTTGTACAATGGTACAAACACATTTTTTGTTTAAATTCATAGACAATTTTTATTTTCAGTAAACTTGTTAATAGCCTTCTACGGAGACACAATAGGCAGAAAATATGCATTGATTCTTGGCAACCTGCCTAGAGTCATAGCTGGGTTCGTTTTTATATTTGCTACAGAAGTATGGCTTTTGCTACTTGGCAGAGCTCTGACGGGTCTGTCTGATGCGGCTATGTTTACTATAGTTCCAATGTATGCTTCGGAAATTGCTAGCGTAAGTATATTTGAGTTAGTATCAAATATGAAGCAATATGACATTTTTCTCAAAAGGGTTTTCAATTTTTATTATAGAATTTCGGTTATTTTTATTTCATTATTGTGGTTTTAGTTTGATACAAGCAAATCAATAACGTGAAAGTTAAGTTAGGTTGCAAGCACCAAAAATTATAAATAAGATTTTTAAGACTTTTACAATCCTTGAAATGCGATTATGAAGAACTTTTAAAGATTCTTTGTATTTATTTGGTGTGTATTGTTTATTTTTCAGAAAGAAATTCGTGGAGGATTGGGAACCATGTTGCAAATTATGTGTTCGACAGGAGTAGTGATAATGTTCAGCATAGGACCTTTTGTTTCGTATTTGAACTTGAACATTATATTCACCTGCATAAACATACTTTCTATGATACCACTATTTATATTACCTGAGAGCCCTTATTTTTTATATACGAAAGGTACGTTAATAAGTTTATTTATACAAAGTTTATCATAGCATTGTGGAATGCCGTCTCATAGTGTTTTTTATTGGAGTTGTTTAATCGTTTAGGACAATTTGCATTTCATCATCATTTGAACTTTATAACCTTTATTTTGTTTATATATGTATTTATATATACCCTTAATATAAGGCTTCGGCCGTAATCGCAACCACGTTATGCAAATGACAAGTTGCAAATGAAAAAATTTCCTTCTTCCTAGGCAACTAATAGTGGAAAATATTTTGGTCTCGAGCTGTGAGACGCTTCTGCATTTGAACTATCGAGACCAACTCGAAACTGATGAATTAATCCACATCTTCCGTCTTAAAGCGACATTCTTTTTCACTCTACATTTAGTTAGCATACTAATTGCTTTTAAATTTTTTTTCTTTTTTGCCAAAGAAATTAATTTATATATTATTATCTATTCTATTTATTCTTGTCCACTTTCTTGCTGTTAAGTTATTATTTTTCGCTATATATTTTGCTTAAATTTTAGGTAGAAACGCAGATGCCTTAAAAGTGTTGACATATTTCCGAGGCTCCGAAACACTGGCGCAACACGAGTTGAAAGAATATGAAATTGCAAATGGCAATAATGAAAGATATACAATAAAAGATATATTAAAAAACAAATCAACCATAAAAGCATTAACGATAGTCATTATAATGGCTCTTGGAATACAGTTTGTGGGATTCAACGCGGTCTCGTTTTACTTACAGACAATTTTACAGTCTTCTGAGACATCTGTTAGTCCAGAAATTGCATCAGTTGTTATAGGACTCATTCAGTTGTTGGCGAGTTTTGGAACAGGCTTCATGACGGATAAATTTGGGAGAAAGCCTATTTTAACTGTTACTAATGTATTAATGACAATTGGAATGGTAAGTTTGACTCATAATATCCGATAGATTTAGATTTCTATGATTGGATCGCACATTGATTATTGAACGCATATGGTAAGCATATCTTTAGATGAGATGAAATCTCTGGACTTGCGACACCGTTAAGAGATGCAGCTTTATTGTGTGCATATTATACCTATGCATGTACATTTAGCAGACCGCGAACGCGTCTAGATTTTTTTTGATAGTTAACTGGTAGATTCAATACCTTGCTACTAAATAATATAATTTTCATCATTATCTAACGTTGATCCCGGTCATCTACAGATCTTATTAAATAATATAGTGTAATCAATTAAGACTCTCTCAGTGTAGAAATCTAAGTCCATGTTTATTTACACGCGTGGTGAAGTTTTCCCTTTCCCGTTTCCCACAGGAACTTGTTCCCGGGATAAAAGTAGCCAATGTGTTATTCTGATGTGTAAGCTATATTATTGCAAAGTTTCATCAAAATCCATTCAGTAGATTTTGCGTGAAAGAGTAACAAACATCCATCCATCCTTACAAACTTTCGCGTTTATAATATTAGTAACATGTCTATTACATTCCCTGCGCCATTTACAAAACAGCGATTTCTTAACTAGACTATTACTTAACTCAATACCAATATACCGGTTGGGCATACACACACAGACAGGTACTTTATACGGACATCTCGCAGCTCTCGCGCCGCACCTGTGACCTGGGTCAATTGCAGTAGCTTCCGTAAAAGCCTGGGGGCCGAGTCTGCTATTTCAATCGTGTCGAAATAGAATCGAAATCGTCGCTCAATAAGAAGCCACAATTGTGGCGACCTGCTGTTAAAATATTCAAGCCGCCCGCCGTAAGGCCTTCAACTAGGCTTCAAACTCAAGGCTTACACTGTTTACACTATTACTACGCCACCAAAGCAGTCGAAAAGAAGATTCTATCAAGTGATTTTTACTGGCTGGGCTTCTGCTCATCAAATCAATTTTTTTATTAGAGATCTTTGGTTATTATAAAAAAAAAAAAAAATAATAATCATAGTTTTTTTTACACATCGCGGTCTAGCCCAAAGTAAGCAAAATAAGCGTGTGGCATCGGATCTATTCAACTGATGAACATACTTATATATTTCTAAATACATACAAATGGAACGACGACCTAGAAAAGGTCACAGGGAAGAAACAGGTGTGTTGTGGTGTGAATTGCGAGAGGCCTACGTCCAGCAGTGGACTGCCATAGGCTGATTTGATTTATATATACATATATATTATACACAGGAAACACCGAAACTTCGAAACAAACATTTGCGGATCACAAAAATATTTGTTCCGACCCGTAGATTGAACCCGAGACTATATCGCGGCAGTCGCATTCACTACAAGGCAGTCAAAGATTAATTTATTTGTCACAGATCTTTAGTAACTATATAAATATAACTACAGTTACGCACAAGAATCTTAATCTTAATAATACTATAAATGCGAAAGTTTGTGTGGATGTTTGTTACTCTTTCACGTAAAAACTACTTAATAGATTTTAATGAAACTTTACAATAATATAGCTTATACATCAGAATAACAAATAGGCTACTTTTTATCCTGGGAACAAGTTCCTGTGGGACGGTAACGGGAAAATATCTTTACGCGAGTGAAGCCGCGGACGTCAGCTAGTATCATTATATATCATAAGAAACATTACCTAGATCTTAGCGGTCTTTGACATCAAGTGGTCTTACCCATATCCAGTAGGCATACGTAATTAATTAAATATCTACTTTTCAGTTCGCCCTCGGAGTCTTCTTCAAACTAAAAGAAAATGGTCCAGTGACAGGCTTCCTGAACTTCGTACCTCTATTATCATTAATTTTGGTTGTATATACTTTTAGTGCAGGTAAGAAATAGATTTTCGATTTTCTATGTTATACGTACTTTGCGCGGCAATTTGGGGGATGGCGGGCGCTCGCTGTATATTAAAACTAGTGCATTAATCTTGTATTATGCGTAAAATGGTTGATTCTTAAACACAACAGTTGTATCACCGTGCTATAATGAAAGATAGTGATACATCGCAGCAAAAAGCTATTTTACATCTTGCCACACGAATTCCTCTAAAAGTCAACAGTAATGAGTCTACCTACACTTAGGAATCCGAAATACGCAATTTAAATTGTTTAAAAGCTATTTGACTGGTAGAAAGCAAAAAGTGAGGATTGGGGATGTCGTTAGTGATATGGGGTGGCGCTTGCAAAGCCTACTTAATGGAAGTGGAAAACCTCAAAGAGCAGATCTGAAAGTTAGTATGTCCTTGCCCAACGGCTTCTCGACAAATGACTTAAACAAAATAGTAAATGTACGAGTACTTAGTTTGGCAACATAGACAAGCGACTTAGACATAGGGTTTTTTGCACTATGAAGCAGTGGAACACTGGTTTCTCAGTGAGATTTTATGGATTCTTGAGCGTTTATCTATATAATAAAATTAATAAGATTCTTTCAATTTGTTCTCTTACAAAGTACAGATGTAAGGAAACTGTCTCTGATTGGCTAAGCTGAGAAGCTGTTGGATGTAGATTTATGAATCACTAAATACACTTACTTCCTGAAATTGCCCACATTCTTTGCCACTCTCCCCCCACTCTCTCTCTCTCTCACACTCACACACACACATACAAACACACACACACACCAAAAATTATATTCTCATACATCATATATGCCTTTTTGCATTATCTGGCGGTACTTACCGTGTATCACTGGTGCAGATCTTGAGGGGCTGGTGATCTTTTAAGACTTAAATAAAATCTATGGAACAATAGCATTTTTTAATATTCGGTACAGGTCTAATACTGGATATGCCTATTATTTTTTGTGAGCGTGCTAAACACTTGACAAAAGGACCTATTTTAGGTCCGAAACTAGTTGAGCTATTATCTTCGGACCTAGGTGGGCTATACCTACGGAGGAAAGAAAGAACTGTTATTCGCTACTTCGTGACTATACCCTGAACTGGACACGTCAGTAAGCCGTTTAGCTGTAGTAACTGTCACGGAAGTTTAAAATTATTTAAATTTAAAATTATTTAAATGTACAAAATACTTAACTAAGGATGTTTTATTGATCATGTAACCTAGTGATAGTCTAATAATTTGTAAAAGGCACGTATATAAGCACAGTGCACAGCTGATCAGGATCTGACCTTGACTGAACACGTGACCTGATTGTCCAAAATTACTCAAACATATGGCAGGTTTGAATGAAAGTGTCAGAGTTAAGGTGGAAAAGGGCGTGCTCCGTTGGTTTGGGTATCTACGTCCAACGAATGAGTGAGGAACGATTGACGAAGACTAGACGAAGACTTTACATATATGAAGACACGTCAGCAGATTGCTGAAAAACGGAAAAGACAAAAGTACTCGTGTACCTTGCATGTATGCAGCGATTAAAGAATGAACCCGTGACATTTGCCTAACCAGGGCAATGTTCTAGCCACTGAACTACCCGAACCGTATCCAACCAAGTTGAAATTATTCACCATATTTTAATCGTCATTTAAGAGTATGACCAGAGCCATCTATCGAGCTACTCAACAACTCATACAAGTAATTGTTTTTTACGCAAAGTCCCGTTTTTGTTAATAGTATTATAATGTGCGTAAGTTTTAAAAAAAATAATTGGTTTTTATGTTAATAAAACATAGACTTCGTTTAACTATGAGGAACAATGGCATTTACTTGTCATTTACCTACATGTTTCCGGTCCTTTTTTTGGTGCTTGTCAATCACAATGTGAAGAGTAGTTCACCTTGGTGTTCCAGCAATAGCTGCAGTTTTTATACCTCATTCTTTAGTTTTTATTGTTATATTATTTTTTTGCTCACATGTTTTATTCGAATTCAAAACGACCTTTCACATAATTATCGAGACTACTTCGATAGAATTAAATGTACACACAGCTCCAACCAACCAAGGCGCTTTTATACTTGGAACAGTCAAATATTTTTAAAAAATAATGTTTTTCTTGTATGTCTAGCTGGATGGAATTTTGGAATTTTAAACTAACTTCCCGAGGGACATACTTGAACATAACTCAAGAGGGGATGATAATGCATAAAAAATTGATAAAGTGTGTTCTTTTTAGTCTAATATAAATACATATAATACACTTAGTTTTAATTGTAAGCTGGTTTTGAAACGACAGTGGTTAGATGTGACAGTGAGAAACAAAAAAATTCAGTGGTATAGACAAACTGGTTTTAAAGACAATGTTAAAAAAGTGTTTTATTATGTAACAGTTGCAACAAAAATAAATATAATTCTATTATACATTAATTATCTATTCTTAATGATAAAAAAGTTAATAATAAAAATAAGCTGTACAGAATAAATAAATAATTAAAATAATATACATTGTGGGACAATATAGCAATCTCTCATTACCTATATTGCTGTCTTACAAACATTACGATACGGTATTTACGCTTGACAACGCTGATTTTCAGTTCAGAATTCTAAACAAATTACTTCACTTTATGAGTTTATTTATTTATTTTGATATTATCCCTATTGAGATCTTCGGGACCCAAGCCAGCCTTACGTACAAGTGGTGGCACCTGTTGACCAACAAACGAGTTCATGGTGGAGATAAGAAAACTCCGAAGTAAAATCGACCAACTTTCAGTCAACTCGTCTGGCCAGGATTTTACAGTAAGCCCAAAGATGTTGAGAGAGTACGTACAGTTATTGCATCATTACATCATTACAGTCCAGATATTGTAGTTGTTTGCAACTGTTGCAAGATAAAATATTAAAATGTCTTATACCCCATTTACATAATTTCACAAGCCACGAGACGAGCTGAAAATGTACCATAATACATAATACTGTGATAACGAGGTTAACACTCACGGCTCGCGGCTCGTCTCGCAGCTCGTCTCGTGGCTCGCGCGAGAGTGTAAATGAGGTATTATAGGTGCACTCTACACCTTACTCTCAGACATTACAAGTTTCGTAAAAAGTATATGATATGATATGATGGTGTGCGTGAATCCCCGATCTCTAAATGTAATTTTGATGACCTTGGATAAAGTTATTTTTTTTATCTTGTCCAGGTTTCGGGTCACTCTTCTGGGTTGTAAGCGCAGAGTTATTCGAAGACAAGTCTAGAGGATTCGGAATGTCTGCTGCTCTCATATCTACTACAGTAGCAATGTTTATAACAACTAAATATTTTGCTATGTTGAATTCAGCCATTGGTCCTGCATATACATACTGGATGTTTAGTATAATCTGTATATTAGTGACACTGTTCGTTATATTCTGTATACCAGAAACTAAAGGGAAAAGTTTCGCAGAAATACAAGATATGCTCAGTAATAAAAAGAAGGACGGCAAGAAGAATGGTGATGTATCCAAAGATATAGCGACGGTATCATGACGTGATATAAATGTTGTTTAGTTTTAGTTATGTTTAGACATATATTGATAATGATTAAGTACAGTTACCCGGTGATAAATACAGGGTCATTTGTAAAACACCAGCAACCTGCTAGGACTAGGTAGCTAACATCATAAAAACATGTTCCACGATGTTTTTTTTTATTTTGTTTTTTTTTTTGAAATTTTTGAAATTTATTTTTTTCAAATTTTCTATTCTTTTCTAAATCTTTATTTAATGTACTGATGAATTACAGTAATACGCTCTTGAAAATCACAGGGGATGAGGGTGGACCGGTCATAACTCCTTTGACCTTGACCTTTTTCAACCGCTTTTAAGTGCGCACGTCCATCGTTCATCGAGGCATGCAGTACGTATCGAAAAAGAGACCCAGGAGTTCTTTCAAGCGAATCCAAAAGCAAAAACCTATGACGAAGCTCGAAGTTTCGAAGTACGATAGTACCTACTCCCTGTGTAACGAATTGCCAAAAGTGGTAGAACAAACGTTGTTGGTTATCTACTCCTAGCAGGTTACTGGTGTTTTACAAATGACCCTGTATAATAGGTATATATCGAAATTTGTATAGATCCGCCGTATCGGTTAGGTATAGCGCCATCTCTGTTGCACAGTTCGCAAGTAAGCCAAATATTTAGTGTTTTGTGCAAGAGAGATTACGCTCTATTAGGTCCGTATTTCAGAACGTTTCTCAACACTCGATTAACGCTTGAGACTAGATTTTGCCTTGTAAAATCTACCCTCAAGTGTTTCTTGAGTGTTGACAAACGTTCTGGAATACGGCCCTTAAACTATATCTCTTTCCAAAGTTCAACGTGCATTAGGATTTATGATCGGGAACTTTATTAATTACAAAAAAAAACATATATGTGAAACTGTGATAATTTATACCTATATGTAAATGTCATGTCGCTTTTGATGCATAATACCCACCTGGAGACCGAGTCTATTATTTTACAATTTTTTAATATTATATTCTAGTTTTGTTTAGTTCTATTTATATTCTATATCGATTTTATTGCGATTGTTCCAAAAATAGGTAGTCTACTAAATCTATTATATATTTTACAATCGCACATCACAAGCCGCAGTTTTTACCAATAGTACCAGAATCGCAGTTTTTAGCTGTCAAAATGTTACATAATACCACAAAATTGCAATTTACGAGCGGCCACTGGCGCACCGCGTGTCAATAGAATTCTATGGGCAGGCTGATAGAATTCTATTGCAGCGCAATTGTAATAGTGGACTACGAAATTTTATGATTTAAATGTGTTGACATTAGTATACCTACCTATTTTAACAAGCTTGTAGTAACTTGAAATATATTTATTCTATGTACGGAATCTTTGTAGGTGTGTGATCTTCATTCCATTCATAGATTTGATACTTGCACACTCATCAAGGACTGGTGACAACGCAATAATTTGTATATTTTGTACCATTCTTACCAGGGGCCCAATTCTCCACCATACGACTTGAAAGCGTAGAGGGAGCGCTCGGTCACTGCATCTGGCTTTTAAAAAGTTTCTGTGTCGCCGGTTCCGGATACTAAAAGAAGCTAGTCTGCGAAGGACAAAAAAGTAAAAGCCAAACGAGGTTGTTTCTGCAGACAAATAAAAGTGTCCAAATCCAGGAAGGGAAATAACTGGGAAATATTTAAGATAAAGAAGAACAATCTGGCTGGCTGTGATTAGCAAAAAAAGCCGATTTCTTTCCGTTGTTTCTTTGATTCCATTCGTTTCTTTGATTGTTCTGTGAACCAAAATGATAGTCAAACAAAAAGTTAAAAATCAATAATACTTTAAAAAACTAAAAAAACAATGATGCTTTAATAGAAATCAAACTATAAAAATATTTTTTTAACTGTATACTTAACTTATACTCACAATTAAGTTAAAGGTAGAAATCAATTTTAGTATTTAAGTACATTAAGGATAGTGTGATAAAAAAGTTGTTCAAAGCGTAGAGTGCTTGTTACCAATTATTATTAATATTACAGCATGATTTATTATAAAAATCACTACACAATTTCTAACAATATAATTCATTTTTAATTTAATGAAAATTATTATTTACCTTCTTTACTTTCATTTTTTAGCCGCCGTGTCAGTAATTCTACTAAAAGGACCCAATTGACGATTATGCGATTTAAAGCGAAGACGGAAAATAACTGATTAAATGTTGTTTGTTACAAATTTATACGGCGAAACACAAGACTAACGACATTTCACCAGTAAATTTACGTCTACGCTTATAACAGCCCTGGGGTAGGCAGTGGTGGTTGTCCTTAGGTAACGACAACACACACACATACATCCACCGGTTACGGTTGGTACTCCATAGAGATGCGTAAGAAACACTATCTCGAATAATCACCGGTGCGCCAGCTTCCAGAGCATGAAGATCAGACGTGAGTGTGGACCCAACTTGGAGCAGAGAAATATCACTTATAAAGAGGGCGCCAGGTATCTCCCATCAAAGGAATGACGCAATTAAAAAACCACAACCTCATTTAAGACTTACATATGTGTACCTATGTCGTAGACCATCTAACTAAACCTATATGCATATTTATAAAAAAAAATAAAGGAATGGCTTAGTTATGCATAGTGGGATCCATAGATAAGGTTACTTTAATATATGTCTATATTTATAACCTATCATCGAAAAAATATCTTCGTAACACATTTGAAAACGATACTTCGCTAAAATGCTCTGTATCGAAAAGAGTTCCACGGTTAAGCCAAGTTGAAGGCATAATGGACGGCTTGAAAAATTTTTACCTCAACCTGCACTTGTCTGTTTCAATATGGCAATGGGCTCACCACCTGTTACGTAGGATAAAATGCACTGTAAAATAGGGCGTATAATATACACCTGCCACCCCTTCGGGGATACAGGTGTGATTGATACCAAACTATCCAGACTAGCATAGATTTAAATTTAAGTCATCAGTGCCAGATTTTGATTTCATCAAAATTTAAACCTTATTATCTTAAATAATTTATATTGTTGATTGATAGAACTTGGTGGAACTTGCTACACATATTAATTCAATCATACTATTTTAAACTATGCCACAACCTTTTCTCCGTAAACTAACCGGTTTCGCCTACGGCATTCTCAAAGGAAAGATGACCACTGATCCTACTAATATTATAAATGCGAAAGTTTGTAAGTATGGATGTTTTTTATTCTTTTACGCAAAATCTACTGAATGGATTATAATAAAACTTTACAATAATATAGCTTATACATCAGAATAACACATAGGCTACTTTTTATTTAGGGAACAAAATTTCCCCCCCCCAGAAGAAGATACCGCGTTTGCGGATAAAGTCTGCTGGAAACCCTGGGGCTATCCTCCCTAGGGCTTACCCGGGACTCCTGGCCATAGACAAATGAAAGGGTACCGTGTGGTTTTTTATTTATAAAAAGGGAACAAGTTCCAGTAGGAAACAGGAACGGAAAAACTTCACCACGCGTGCGGAGTCGCTGGCGTCTACTAGTAGATAAATAGGTCCCAGTGCTCATCTCTCTTTTATCTTTCCTCACGTTATTGAGTAGATGTGTCACTTGTAGGGAAGGTTGACTTGGACCTTCATTATCATTGTGTGTGGGGGCGCGGCTTATTAGTGGCGGTTATAGCACAGCCAATTCTTTGTAATAAGTTAATGGAATTTGTAAAGGTGTTTGTAATAAATCATATTATTAAATTAATCTTAACCAAATATCTCATCACTTCGAATAGCAAGTTGTTGTTTTTATCTAAATTGGTAGGCATTATTATCAATAACAACTTCTAACTTATGGGCAACTTCTAACTTATTAATTACGAGATGACCCCCACGGCTTTGCCCGTGATATACTTTGAAGACCCGTCGCACCTATTTAATCCCCTCGCTTATAAATTCTACCTAAATGTATAAAAAATTGCCCGATTTGTCGACATTTATAAATACTGCTCCGCTCTCTTGGGTAGTAGCCTGATGATATATAATCTAAAACCTTCCTCTATAAATGGGCTATCCAACATGAAAATAATTTTTCAATCCAACCAGTAGTTCCTGAGATAAGCGCGTTCAACCAGATGAACAAATTCTTCAGCTTTATATATTAGTGTAGATTAATTTCAACAGGTTTAAGTTACAACCTGCGCCTGACTATTTCATCTTGGCAATACACCCATCACCTACGAGTATTACTTCGAACAAAAACAAACTATTTATATTTCGATGAACTTGCAATTGGTTCTATTAGCACTCATGATAGAAAATCATTACAACGGTGAGAGAATTAACATACATACATACATATTGTCACGCCTTTATTCCCGAAGGGGATACTATACGCCCACATTTCACCGTATGCACTTTTGTCCCACGTTCCAGGTGGTAGGTCCATTGCCGTGTTGAACTGGACAGGTGCTGTGGCGTCCTGCTGTTGAAATTTTTGAAGCCGCCCATAAAGCATTTAGCCAGGCTTAACGACTGCCATTTTACTGGCAACCGGGACCAACGGCTTAGCGTGCCTTCCGAAGCACGTAAATTAAAATTTAATAATATGTGATCATTATAGATGTTAAATTTGGAAGACATTTCGAACCCGTTGCCTTTTAGTGAGGAGGACCTCGCGGTTAAGGAGAGGTGGCGCTCGTACTTCCACGAGCTGCTTAATAAACAGCATAAAGAGGTGCAGCCTCCGGACCTCCCTCCGAATCAGGGACTAGTGCCACCGGTAACGCCTGGAGAAGTCCTGACTGCGCTTCGCCGCATGAAGAATCGGAAAGCTGTCGGACCCGATGTAGTCCCCATCGAAGCCTGGAAGGCGATGGGTCCTCGCGGTGTGGGCATCTTAGTAAACCTTTTTAACCGCATACTCCTCAGCGGGCAGATCCCAAACCAATGGAGACTGAGTATTATTACTCCAGTCTTCAAAGGTAAGGGGTCAGTGCAGGAGTGCGGGAGCTATCGCGGTATAAAGGTGATGTCCCACACCATGAAGATCTTCGAGAGGATTATAGACTCTCGGATCCGGCAGGAGTGTACTCTCTCGGAATGTCAATATGGGTTTCGCCCTGGTCATGGGACCACGGACCCTGTTTTTGCCCTGAGGGTTGTCGCAGAGAAATACAGGTCGAAGAACACGCCTCTGCACTGTTTGTTTCTAGACATGCAGAAGGCCTTCGACTGTGTTCCTCGTGCGATGATCTGGTGGGCACTGCGGTCCAAAGGGGTTCCAGAGGTCTATTTTGACACTATCCGGGACATGTACTGTGACTCCGATTCAATGGTTCGGACTGCTGTTGGCGACACGAAACCCTTCCCCATCACCGTCGGGGTACACCAGGGTTCTGTCCTTAGTCCACTTCTGTTCAGTGTAATATTAGACGAATTGTCGGACAGCATCAGAAACCCGCATGAGCAGCCTCCATGGTTGCTCATGTATGCTGACAATATTGCGCTGGCAGACGCGGACAGGGGCAGATTGGTGCGACGTGTAAAGGCGTGGAAGGAGACGCTTGAGAACGGCGGTCTGAAACTAAATGTGGCGAAGACCGAGTACTTGGCACTAAACTCGACAGATCCCACATCCGTCCGCATAGGCGGTGATTTGGTTGAGCGCACGGACCAGGTTAAATACCTGGGATCTGTTTTTCACACGTCCAGTGACATCGATTGCGATGTCAAGTCACGCATTGCTGCCGCGTGGGCCAAATGGCGGGAGATGACCGGTGTCATTTGTGACCCTAAAATGCCGATCCGGTTGAAGGGACAGGTCTACAAAACCATTATTAGACCTGTCCTTTTACATGGCAGTGAGACGTGGCCGATATTGGAGCGACACAAGCAGGAGCTGCGTGTCACGGAAATGAAGATGCTGCGGTGGATGTGTGGAGTCACGCGGATGGACCGCGTGAGGAACTCTCGCATCCGCGGCAGCCTTCACGTCCGTGACATTGCAGACAAGTTGCAAGAGTGTCGCCTTCGCTGGTATGGTCACGTCTTGCGGCAACCGCCGGGCTACGTAGGTAACAAATGTCTGGCCATGTCAGCCCCGCCGGGTCCCGGTAAGAGGGGAAGACCCAAGAAGTGCTGGCTTGACGTCGTAAGGGATGACATGCGTGCCAATGGTCTCACTACAGGGGATGCCGATGACCGTGCGAAGTGGAGGAGAAAATGTAGGAAAGCGGACCCCGGGCGTCGCGGGACGCAACTGGGACAGACGCCCGGATGATGATGATGAGTCTCGGACTGGAGATTTAAGACCGTTATTATTATAGCTCCTAACTGAGACGCTTAGTAGCCCTATAGTCAATTTGTCACACAAGGCGTGCTGCAAGGAGGTGTGTGAGAAAACATGAACCATTTTTAAATTCTAATAGCAACTATCCAAGACGGCGTCGTGACGTTAGAATTTCACACACGATTCACGCTCCAAGAAGCGGGATAGTTTTCAAAACAACCCCAAATTCAAATTCTTTATTATCTGCAAACAAGCGTATTTAAAATATAGTTGTTATAACTATATACAGGTCTTCCGAGATTCGCCCTTGCCAATAAAAATTTTTGAAATCATTGTAGCAACAATATTATAATTAATACAACATTAAACTTGAATTTCAGTATCACAATAATAAAAAAATAAAAATAAAAATAAAAATAAATATCCATCACGCCTTATCCCCGAAGGGGTGGCAGAGGCATATTATATGCCCACTTTTCACCGTGTGGATTCCTGTCCCACGTAATAGGTGGTGAGCCCATTGCCGTGTTGAAATAGACAAACGCAGGTTCCACAACCTGCTGTTGAAATTTTGTTTTTGTTTTTTGAAAAAAATAAATAAATCATAGTAATAATGTCACACAAATATAGTCAATTATAAACTAAAAGAAGAACAAAGAAGCGGGTTAAATTGGAAGTTCCAGTTTATCCCGCTTCTTTTAGGGGTTGATCGGATGAAACCCTAGAGTCAGACTACAGTGGTTACCAATGTCTGCTGGGAGACCTGGGAGATCCTTCTGAGGAGTTAACAGGGACGCCCCGCACTAGACAGATAGGTTGGGACTTTGTAATTTTAGCATAGAATAAGTAATAGTGCTACGTACAGAAGTTATACTCCCTAACAAAAGTCAGTTTAAGGTATAAAAACATACCTAGACACGCTGCCTGCAAGCAAAATTGTAACTTATAACTGCGCGCGGGACTTCCACGAGTTCAAAATAAGCATAGCAACTACCTTTACATCATTAACATAATATACAAACAAAATACCGTAAGATGATTCATAATTTAAAATTTTAACTCCTAACCATGAATAAATAACTACTTATAGATTCGTTTAGAATTAATGTATTATAATTTTAAACTGTAGTTTTATATTTAAAAAAAAGTATAATTATAAGTACCTACCTATGTTTCATCAATTACCAATGCCTTATTACCGAAGATGCAGTTTTTAACTTCTAACGGGAATCAGCGAATTCGCTGTGAGCAACATTGAAGACTTAATAGGAGACTTTTTCATGCTTGGCCATTTCAATACGGTAAACGGCTCACCCTTACGTGGGACAAAAATGCTTACCTATGGTGTAATGTAGACGTATACTGTAGTATGCCACTGCCTCATTTTCGAGGATGTAGAATAATAAATAAAAAAGATAGATAATGTTTAAGATAAACATAAAAAATATTTGTAAAAATGTAAAAAAAAAACTTTTCAAAAAATTGTGATGAAAATTTTTCTCCAACTTATTACATTGTGGTTTTTTTTTAAAGAATGTTATCTAGCCTAAGGTAAGCTAATATAAGTTTGTGATATGGTATCTAGACAACTGATAAACATAGGTACTTATACATTTCTAAATACACACATTATACCGAATAATATAATGAATCCGCAGGAAGCGAAAGAGGTATGCTTGGATCGCGAAGCCTGGTGCTTGGTCCTCTCTGACTACCCCATCAGGAAAACAGCGTGTAATATCGAAAGTAAACATAGTAAACATCGAAATTTGAAAACAAATGACCCAGATTCGAACCCGAGACCTTAGATTGACCGGACAACCCATATCAGTTACTGAACAGGATTCAAGCTCATTTTAAAACTACACAACACACCTTGGGAACACTTTGAAAATTGTGTTAGACGACTCAAAAAAACAACTAATAGGATATACTAAAGATAGCGTACCTACCTTTAGCGGCAAAGGGATTTCTAGAGAATGGGGTTCTCTTCAGCGATATCTACGAGGGCAAAGCCGTTTTTGTCAACTTTACCACTCTTACAGAAATTTTAGGATCTCGGCCACAACAGCACGAAGCAGATATGTTACTGATAAGATCTGGAAGATATTTTCGTACAACCAATTTTCTGCGATAAATATATTTTTAGCTACTGGCGTAATATCGTTTTTCGTACATGGCAATACAAGGCCATTGCACAGTATTGGTGAACTACAAACATACTGTTTTTGGAGAAAGCGGTGTTACCACTTTACCTTGGAGTGTTGACATTGCGCAATAGTCAATGCGCCAATTTTGCCAAAGATATGTTATTCACACAAAAAAATGCATCTATTGTATAATTCTCCACTTATTTCTTCGGTAGTTTTAGCCAGGTATAAGGTGCAACAAGAGTTACCGGTAAAGAGGATTCCACCACAAACCCTCGATTCTTCAATCCTAACGCACAACAGTCAAGAATAACCACTACTAATTGTAACGAAGGAATGACGAACGGAACTCTTCAAGGGAAGGAATGTAGGATAGGTAAAAGGTATCCTTACACTTCAGGTTTTCAAATTTGAGCAATAATTCGCTTAACTTTCCTTTATTATCGTTCTACCATAGTATTAAGAGAGAAACCTATGATCTTTCGGCAGTGGTTCTACTATATGGATTTCCATTATGTAACGCCAGATTCTCCGATATTTATCTCGAATAATGAACTCAAACTAGAGATACTTTACTGGTTAAAGACTATGACCCCTCATTATGTAGCCTCCAAATCTCAGACCGGCACAACAACAAGGTTTACCAAACAAGGTGCTCTCCACCATTTTTCTCGCATTTTTTTGTACATTTATTTGGCATATAAAGTAAAAAAACGTTTGTCAGACCCATTACTGATACCATAAAAAAACAATATTATTATGCAAGTCACTATGTACCTAAATTGTAAATGCATCAGATTTTAATAAAGGATTTTTTACATGAAAAAACTAATAAAAATACAAGACTGACAGAGGATAAGCATCGCAGACGGCCCTGATTTTTTTGTGGATGTAAATTTTATAGTTATAAACATATTTATAAGGGTTCATACTAACTAATGAACCCGTATAAATGTGCCATATCCGTCCACTTATACCAGAACTAGGTGACCCTCCCGGCTTCGCGCGTGACATACTTCAAACTCCCTTCTACAATAATGCAAAAAAAAATGCCCGATTTGTCGACATTTATGATTACTGCTCCACTCTCCAGGGTAGTAACGTGCAAATTCCGATAATCGCTCTGGCCTATCCCGCGACCCGGTTGGGAAGAAGGCGGATCACTGCTGGGTTTATAGGGTAGGACGGCTCCCAAGGGCCGGGAGTCCCACACACTGTTCCTGCTGACTCTGCAGTAGGAATAACAGCGCGTAAACGCATTCGCCGCGTCAAAAAAACAGTAATTGAGGCTATTTTTTTCTTACACGCTAGAGTGGGTAAAGTACTGTAGGTACATTCTAGGCAGTATGTATGGGGTATCGTGCGATAAGTACAATATTAAAATAAAATTTAGGTTTGCTATATCCATTTTTAGATTTATTAGAGGGAGTATGATAGTGGCGCCTGTGACTGAAAAAAATTAGAGGAAACCGTCTGTCTTGATATGGGCATGTGATGAGAAGGGATGAAAGTCATGTCACTAAAAGAACTATGAATATGAAAGTTGATGGATGGAGAGCCAGAGGAAGGTCGAAGAAAAAATTTATGGATTGTGTATTTAAGGAGTGATATGAATATGAAAGGAGTGAATGATCAGATGACGAATATCAGGGATTAATGGAAGAGGAAGACATATTGCGCGACCCCAAGTAAATTGGGATAAGGGCAAGAGGATGATGTTATAACCATTTTTCGATAATGGTATCCGTTAATTAAATAATAAGCCCTAAATTGACATTATTTCAATCAGAGAATCAAATATTTTTTGGACAAAAAAGCAAAAGCATACGGTGAAACGTGGGCGTATAGTACGCCTCTGCCTACCCCTTCGGGGATAAAGGCGTGAAAGTATGTTTCTGTTTTTATTTATTTGTTTTCAAAAATACAAAATATTAATGAAACAAATATTTTGAACAAAATAACAAGTACGGAACACCATATCGACAGTATGCTGCCAATACCTCGTACCTAAAATTTTAACCTAAATACAGATTTTTTCGCCATATGTTAGCTTGTAACTGTCAAAGCAAATTAAACGTGCAAAAATCCGTTCTAGGAATATCTACCATCTACAACGAAAAAAATTTAGAGCCTCAATACTTCCTATCTACAGTTTGACCGGTGACGATCCAGTATCTGAACAGTGGAGACAATAATACTCATAAATCCTGATAGCTCCACTTGTTTTGAACAATGGAGACACGAGTAACTACTATCAAAATCCCGTTGGACCCATTAATGGAACTTTCCAATTGAACCAACAGCCCTTAACCGATTTTGAATGGAGTAACGAGTTTAGAGTGCTTTCTTCAACTAAAGTGAGTATTTTTTCTTTTTTCAGTGTATCAAGTTGCAATATTATATTGTAATTTATTATTTGATTCATTTTTGTATGTTTATTTGCCGTACTACGTGTTTCCCTAAATGTTGATGATGACTGGCAAGATTAACCACAAAAGATCAATAACATTGAAGTTATACAGAATTATATACAACTAAAATAAAATACCAATTACAGATACAAGAATTAATATTTCCCGGATGCCAGTAACATGGCAGTCGTTAAGTAAAGTTGAAGGCCTTATAGGCGGCTTGAATAATTTCAACAGCAGGTAGCCACAACCTGCATCTCTCCATTTCAACACGGCAATGGGCTCACCACCTATTACGTGGGACAGGAATGCACATGGTAAAAATTGGGCATATAATATGCCTCTGCCACCCATGCGGTGATAAGGCGTGATAGATAAATAATAATATTTTAATACATTAATTTGGGTGTAAGGGGCCGTATTGACAGTTTTGGGCCCAAGCCGACCTCACCCGCACGTGGTTCACCTGCTGATCGACGGGGGAGGCCAAGGCGCACAGGCACTCAAAATGTGGTCCTGCATCATGACCTTACAATTTGGGTGTTGGCCTGATGTTATTTTCCTTTATTAACGGCATACCTTCCTCTTTGTAATAAAATAACATCCGATCATTTTATTAAAAAATAGTATTTATCATTGAATTTCAAAATAACACCTTTTATTGGAATTGGACCTGCTATAAGAGTCAGATTCGTCCGTGAGTGGAACACTGCGCACATCTCTGGGATGACTCCGCCAAGTACCTGCTTGGAGCTCTTGACGCGTTGCAGCGAAGTGCCATCTGCATCATAGATTCTCCAGAGGTCAATGGCAGTTTTGAACCGTTGGAACCGTTGGTCGCCAGCTTAGCTGTATTTTACCGCATCTACCACAGTGAGTGTTCTGAAGAAGTCTTCCAATTGGTCCCACCCTTCTCCTTCTGGTCCCATACAACACGGGCGGGGCAGAGATGTCATCCTTACACTGTGGAAACTATAATGCCGAGAACCGAAGGATTCCCTAGATCTTTCTTATGTCACACAATAAAAGCATGGAACTCTCTGGCAGCGCACGTGTTTCCCTCCTCTTACAATCCTGGGGCAAGATGAGGGTCGCTATCAGAGCCTTGCGGCTTGAGATAGTGGCCCCAATCACAGGTAGTCTGCTTACCATCAATCGACATTTTGACGTGCCACATTATAAAAAATAAAATTAAAAAACTTGAGAGGTGTGTGACACCCGGATGGAACGAAGTTAAAAAAAAAAAAATCTTTTCGTAAGAATTTAAAAAGATGATGTTAATGTATTAATAAATAATTAATAAAAATATAAAATAATTTTTTTTTTCCGTCTAGCCCCCTTTCACAACGCGCGATAAGGAACTTCGTTCCAATAAAACGTGTTATCTCGTCGTATCCAGTCAATTGTCATGTCATGCCTTCTATAAGAACTTGCCTTATTTTTAAATCACATAAAGTTGATTTTATTTTTTGTTTTATTACCTAGATGTTTAGTTTTAAGCATTGTAACAATGTAACTTTTTAGCCGATTCGTTGTCGACTGGGGAAGGTCACTACGTCCCCAACACAGAGATCAGTGGTGTCTCTTTACTAGTCGACACAGAAGGGGTGTGGGTAGTGATTAAATAAACGGTTTGCTCTAAAGCTTTTTTGTTTGCTGTAAAACTCTTTATTTCGCCACGTTCATCGCTTGCATTAATCCGGGTAGGCTCTAATAATAAAATTTAAATAATCTCATTTTTTACAGGGTTTTAGCATTTAAGCATTCACAGGGCATCCATTAAATTTGATATATATTTGCCTTGACATTTGCCATCATCATTAATACACGCGCGTCGTTTAACGCGTTTGCAGTACGTGATGAAAAAGAGATCCAAGAGTTTTATGACGCGAATCCAATAACGAGTACCTGTGTCGAATCTCAACGGTGGAACACTACGACAATACGAACTTTATTGTAGAGTTATAAAAAAAACCGTATTTAGAGTGACCGCTTTGTGGTATTTCATTTATGAGCAATTCCGTGCTTCATAGGACACGTTAGGCCGTTGGTCCCGGTTTCTGGTAACATGGCAGTTGTTAAGCCAAGTTCATCATCATCATCCGACCGTCTGTCCCAGTTGCGTCTCGCGACGCCCGGGTCGGCTTTCCTATACTTACTCCTCCACTTCGCACGGTCGTCGGCATCCCCTGTAGTGAGATCATTGACACGCATATCATACCTTACGACTTCAAGCCAGCACTTCTTGGGTTTTCCCCTCTTACCAGGACCCGGCGGGGCTGACTTAGCCAGACATTTGTTTACCACCTAGCCCGGCGGTTGCCACAAGACGAGACCATACCAGCGAAATCGATCGCTTGCAGCTTATCTGCAATGTCACGGACGTGAAGGCTGCCGCGGATGCGAGAATTCCGCACGCGGTCTATCCGCAAAACTCCACACATCCACAGCAGCATCTTCATTTGCGTGACACGCAGCTCCTGCTTGTGTCGCTCCAGTAGTAGCCACGCCTTACTGCCATGTAAAAGGACAGGTCTAATGATGGTTTTATAGACCTCCCTTTAACCTGACCGGAATTTTTGGGTCACAAATGACACCAGTCATCTCCCGCTACTTGGACCATGCGGCAGCAATGCGTGTCTTGACGTCGCAATCGATGTCACTAGACGCGTGAAATATAGATCCCAGGTATTTAACCTGGTCCGTGCGCTCGACTAAATCATTGTCTATGTGGACGGATGTAGGATCTGTAGAGTTTAATGCCAGGTACTCGGTCTTCGTCACATTAAGCTTCAGACCGCGCGCTGTGCTCAAGCGTCGCCTTCCACGCCTTCACACGTCGTACCAACCTGCCCCTGTCCGCGTCACGGAGGCTGCTCATGTGAGTCCCTGATGCTGTGACATCACGTCTAATATCACGCTACACAAGAACTTGTTAAGTCAAGTTATAGGTCTTATAAGTGGCTTGAAATATTTCAACAGCAGTTCGCCACAACCGGTATTTCTATTTCAACACGGCAATTGGCTCACCACCGGCAATACGACAGTAATGCCCACAATGTAATGTGGGCGTATAATATGTCTCTGCCACCCCTTCGGGGATAAAGGCGTTATTTATAATTATATAAAATGAAAGAGTTAATATAGTAGTATTATTGCTTTGTTATATCTTTCAGGGTTTAGGTAGCGTTTTCAATGAAATCCCTCAACCGGTTTGATTTTTCCGACATCTTGAACAATTATCAGCCAATTAACGCAAAACCTTGACAAATGACTTTCCTCACAATATTATCTATTGGTATAAAATTACATCATTCGTTCAGTAGTTTTTAAGTTTATCGCAGGCAGACAGTCGCAACGGGTAACTTTGTTTTAAATGCATTACTGTGACTGAACTATACACGTTTTTATGTATAATGGGGACTTACGAGATTCATGTATAAATTAACATTAAATGCATTAAGTGTAACCGAGTACGTACGTAAAATAATTGTTGACTTCCATATTACCCCCACTATTTTATGAGAATTTAAGAGATAAAGATAAAATTATACTTACTGTTTATGTGGTTGCGGCTTGTAAACACAACTCGGAGCCTGTGGTGCAAAATAATTTATAAAAGAACAACTTTTATGAAACAATGTTTTGAAGTGGTGTATTGTTGATTATAAGATGTTAAAAATTTACGGAAGTCCTTTGTGTCGACAGTATGCCGTCGTGATTGTTGGTATGTATGATTATTTATTTTAAATCAGTAATCATTTTGACAAACTTAAGAGTCATATAGGTAAATTTTTAAAGCAATTTGTATGCTAACTTTTTCATATACATTTTTATTAAATTGATAATAAATGAACTTGATTCGGGAAGGGAGTTTAACCCGTGACATTTGCCTAACCAGGGCTGAATGACTGAATGATGAATCCACTAAAAAAAATTGATTGATTGTATGTTATAATGACAAAACAACACAAGTTATAATATACACAAAGGAACAACCGCAGAAGTAGATTAAAACAAAATGAGCTTAGAAAATAGATTTATGAATGAAACTTTGCGTGTTTGTTTTTATTAATGTCAAATTGTTTAAAGTCAGTCAAACTCCAGCTTTAAATTTCCGAGCGTTTTTGTTTCAATTTAAGACTTTGGTCCAGATTACTACTAGCAATTCAGTCGTTAAGCCAAAATAAAAGTCCTTATGCGCAGCTAGAAAATTTTAACAGCAGTTATTTACTTTACTTGTCTCTCCCCATTTGAACACAGCAACATAATCTTTGGCGTTTCAAACCTCCACGGGATGCTTGATCGTCTATCTATCACTTTATACCTCTGTAACCCGGGTTCTGCTTATTCGGGCAATAAGGTTTGATGATATGTATGTTTTTTCATTTTCATTTCATTAAAGTATTAAAGTTTTCCACCTAGCCGTAGGAAAATTTACTTACCCAACTAAGATATCGAATACACAACGCTGATGAAAAATTTCTAACATTACTTTTTAAGGCGATGGTAAGGGATAAGTCGCAGCATCGAGACTCTACTCGAGACTTAAAAAAAATCCTCTTTAAATTTTTGATGCCTATAGTCAGCACACTTGACTTTTCAATATTATATCTGTGTTGAGAAGTATTCCCGTTCCGGTTTGCCACAGAAACTTTATTTCAGGATAATAAGAAGCCTATGTGATATTCTGATGTGTAGAATACATTAATTGTAAATTTCATCAAAATCAAATTAGTAGTTTGTGCATTAGAGAGTAACAAACCTGCATTTATACATTATTACAAACTTTTACGTTTATTATATTATAAGGCATTGTATGTATGTTGTTAAAACATTTTTTTATACCACTGAGGTGGCAGACAAGCATACGTTTTAATATACCAGGGGGCCGAGTCAACTATTGACAAGCCATAGAATAGAACTAGAATCGCTGTTTTGAGTTGTAAAATGTTAGTAGACTATCAAAACTTGAACAGGGGGCCAAGTCTACTATTTCAATCGCGTCAGAAATGAATTGTAACCATCGCTCAATAGAAAGCCACTGGTACAATTTTGACTTTTTTTCATAGTCTAATAAAACAATCGTACTCCAATAGACTTCCATCGATCGGCCGATGAGTAACACTTATCGCGCCAGTAGCCGCTAGTCGGTTGCATTTTTGATAGTCTACTAACTTTTTGACAGCCAAAAACAGCGATTCTGGTTCTATTCTACGGCTTGTCAATAGTAGACTCGGCCCCCAGGCTAAGAGCCACTAGCGCGTCACGCGTTAGTAGAATTTTATCGGCCGACCGATAAAGACTTTTGGAGTGCGATTGTAATAAATAGTAAACTACGAAAACTGTCAAAATTGTACCTTTGGCTATCTATTGAGCGACGATTTAAATTCTATTCCGATACGATTGAAATTAGGAGACTCTGCCCCCAGAGGAGCCGCACTCATGCCTATGCTGCCTACTTTAAAACAGGTACCTATAGTATACTTCGTTCTACACATTGAGGTGTTAATATATTCATATATGTAAAATCTATTGTTAAACCTACATTTACAGTATTTAACATATTTATCTTATCTTACATTAAAATATTACTAGCTGATGCCTACAGCTTCGCCCGCGATGTGAAGTTTTCCTATTTAAGATTTCGTACGGAATCCTACACTTTTTGAAAATCCAATAAAGTATATGTTACTCACGAAGAACTTAGCTTTATAATGGAGAATGAATTTTATAGCCAAGTAGTTTCTGAGCTTATTCATTACAAACAAACTTCCAAATCTTTCTTCATAATATTATTATAGAGGTATCGGCGCGAAACAACCGGTTTTGTTTAAATAAAAGTCCATTATTTGTTGCAGAATTGAAGCTAATCTTGTCTTATTTGCTTAAATCTGTATAAATTAGAGCAACATAGAAATTTTGTTTTATGTACTTGTGATCTCTTCGAGCAAATTTACTAAATTCTCATTTAAACAGGTGCAATATTCACCAGATTTGTAATTATACAGTACATACTGTACATAATCATCACACCTATCTCCCATCGGGGCCTATGTATGTATGTCTACGGCTTTCCATTTGCTACGATCCTGTCATACAACTTATGCTTCTTCTACTTTCATTTCATACTCGCTCGCTGATTAAGAATACTCTTGACCAGACCTTTTTATAAAAGGTCTTCGATTTGAGGGTCGTACGATGTAGGCAGGTTCGGAGTCAATACGAAACAAAGCAGGAGTCGTCGAAAACAGAAAATAAACGGCAAAGAACTCAGAACGCAAAGGGAAATACAAAACGAGTGAGCGAAGACAAGACAAGCAAAAACACCGGGAACTAGGTTATGGCCACGAAAAAAGTATCGATATCGATACTTAGTAGTATCGAGTACTTTTCCTTACTCAATGAGTAAAAGTACATTTTTAGAAAGTATTCACACCTCTAAAAATTGTAATAAGCAGCTCATAATAATATTTTCATTAATGCAACATTCCATTAATGCATTAAATATTTTAATAGCACAAGCAATATAGCATTCTGGAATGTATCTTGAAACGTTTAGATTAGATACTTGAATCTAAAATAGGGCTATGAGTAGGCCATATAAAGAGTAGAGAAAACCTGTTCAAAAAATAGGGACCACTTACCTATTGAAAAAAAAGAGATCTGTCCTAGGTAGGTATTACAAACTAGATGTATAGCCTGACCAGAAAAATAAGTGGAACAGGAACTATTATCTGACAGGACTTTACTGTGTGTTTCCTTGGTGTTACCATAATATAAAAGACGACAAGGTTAGCGCAGTGGTCAAGTGACAAAAAGAAAAAAAAATGTTGTAGTTTGTAACTGCACCTCACACAGAAGAAAATTCTAGTGTGGGGCGACGTTTCTTAAAACAAAAAAAAGATACAAGTGGCGACACCAATGCAGGTATTTTGTGTTTCTGGTGAGGCTTTATCTAGGAACGTATCCGTTCTACTTTGGACAGAGCAGGTTCAAATTGGAATAAAAAACACTTTTATTTATGTGCGATTCCTTAAAAATTGCGATTTTTCTGGGTACAACTCTATTTTATCCTATTCTTAATTATTGGCTCTTTAGCGACTCTATTCGTTACGCCTTTTGCAGATGTCAAAGTTTTTTAAAAGTAAGAATAAATTGTACGGTAGATTGAGTTAAAAATATAGTCTCACAACACGTGTATTACAACAAGAACTCAGGTCCTACTCCTAGGTACCTAGGAGCCAAAGACTCTGTCCAAGGTATAACAGATTCCCCTGAAATATTGATTCTTTTGTTTGAATACCTACTTTTACGAGTACGATACTTTTTTCCATACTAATGATTACAGTAGGATAGGTATCGATAGTTTACATTTGATAACGCACCCCTACCGGGAACTGTCAAGCTGCATTTCATTTTTTATATTTTTGGTTTGGCATCTAGACCTTTGAGCCATAATGCCAACCAACGACTGGTTTTAATCGATTTGAAATCAATATTCTACATTTTTATTAATATACATATAAGAGATATTGAAATGTACGAGATATTATCATTGCTATGGATATGTACCCAAAAACTATTGATACAACTTTTGATACAGGGATTGTTTATATAATTAATTACCTAATCAATTAATGAGATAGTTATTCGATTAAAAATTATTTGATAATCGCATTCAGATTTCTCCGCTTGTAGATTGACAAATTATACAGATTTTTGGTATTTTACATAAAGAAATATATAATAATTTTTTTAGACTATGTCCGAACTCATTACATTTTAGGCCCAAAACTTTCCATCTCCTTTTAGCGTTAAGCTGGAAGAGGGCGTGCTCCGTTGGTTTGGACACGTCTAACGTATGAGTGAGGAACGATTGACGAAGAATTGAAATTGTACGAAAGGTGAGGGTAGAAGAAGTCAGGGTAAGCCGAGACTTACATATGAGGACCACGTGAGCAGATTACTCAAAAACGGAAAAGTCAAAAATACTCGGATACCCAGACGTGCGTGTATGAAGCAATTGATGAATCTTGAAGAAGCGAAAGAAGTATGCATGGATCGCGAAGCTTGGCGGTCTGTCCTCTCTGACTAACCCGTCAGGGATACAGCGTGACGATAGTTCGTAATAAGTGCTTTCAACAGATTAGGAGTTAATAATAATTTACCTCTTCTCAGTAAACCTCAGCATGTTGGCTGCAGGAGCTGGTGTGGTTTGGACGTCTCCTGTCATGGTGAAGTTGAATGATAATACGCAGTCAATTCTATCAAGGCCTGTCACGCAAGAGGAAGCTTCATGGATTATATCGATCGGATGTTTATCAGGAATCATGGGTATGAAACGAATTTTCATTAAAACTTTGAACAAAACATCATCATTCTCTCAAAAGATTTTGGAGGTTTTCTGCACTGGTGGAGAGATGAGTTTCTTACCCGTTATCTCTTTCCACTAGTTATATGCAGAAATATCTTACACTAGATGACCCCCATAGCTTCGCCCGTGGAATATTTCGACCTGTCGTCGCACCTATTTAATCTCGTCGCTTATAAAGTCTACAATGATGCATAAAAATTTGCCCGATTTGTCGACATTTATGACTACTGCTCTGCTTCCCAGTGTACTAGCGTCATGATAAATAGCCTATAGCCTTCCTCGATAAATGGGCTAACTAACACAAAAATAATTTTTCAAATCCGACCAGTAGTTCCTAAGATTAGCGCATTCAACCAAACAAACAAACAAATACTTCAGCTTTATAACATTAGTATAGATATACAAACATATTAAATAATAGGGGAGACAGGACCTAAATTCTTTGATACAAAACATATAATTCTATCGTCAAATGATGCTACCCGTCTGAGGAAGGTCATAGCGAGCGATGTCCAACAATTGAGAGCCGGAAAGGTCGTTAACGTCTTTAAGTTAATAACCTCATCGTTTATCACTAATATTGCATAAATTTCCAAATTTAAATTTTAAAGTGGATTTTTTTTAGTCTCGATCTGCACTCGAACTAGCATCTTTTGGTTCAACACACCAGACTCGTTTACCAACTGTGCCACGGTGGTGTAGTTGGTAAACGCGTCTGGGGCGTTGAACCAAAAGACGCTGGTTCGAGTCCAGTTCAAGACAGAAAAAAAATTCCACTTTAAAAGTTAAATTTAGAATATGTTAGCATACTAATTGCTTTTCAAAATTGAACTATACTAACCATGAGGAAGGCAAATTCCATAAATTTGCCTTCCTCATTGTTAGCAATGTAAAATTTATAAAGGATTACTTTTTTGAATATTTTGTTATTGTACATAAAGTTAAAATTTTAAAAGAGGAAGTTTCTCACATATTCCATACAACACCGTACGGATTCTGGTGATAGGTGATGGCTCTATGTTTTATTAAATGACTGTGTACCTACAGTTCTATCGGTTGAATTGGTAATTCAGGCAGTTACTACTACACGCATCAGGCATAGTATGCCATGCCATGCCTTAAAGGCTTAAGCAATTTCATTTTATTACACATATGCTATTTCAAATTTGCTGCAATATGTATTTAAAATGTAATTTGTTACGTGGCGCTGATTTTCTGATGCCACCTTTTAGGGGCGCTTAAAGGTGGCATCTGAAAATCAGCGCTGCCTAGCATGTTACATGCTTTAATTAGGCAACATAAACTGAGATAACAGATACCTTTTTAGGTATGCATATACTTTTGAAAGTATTTTCTTTTTACAATATTAAGTTATTACCTAAAGGTAATTTTGCGCATATAAAATCCAATAATTATTTTTGTACTTAGGTTTAAAGTCCCTTGAAGTTGTGACAAAAAAAAACTAACTTCTAAGTTAACGAAAAAAGAACATACTGCCATTTATGCCAAAAAAACTCACAATAATACACTTCTGAAAATAGAAATCATTAAATCTCTTTTATTTATATTATATGTAATTTATCCCCTACAAATATGTACGGGACCCTCAGCCCAATACGCACCATTAATTTTTAAACTATTAATCATTTCAGCGAACATCTTCTTAGCCTTCCTCATTGACATCATTGGCAGGAAATATGGACTGATACTGGCATGTTTACCAAATGTTATCGCTGGATTCATATTCATTTACTCCACTGAAGTATGGCTCGTTTTACTTGGCAGAGCTCTAGTTGGCGTTACTCAGTCTGGTATTTTTGCTTTGGCTCCAATGTATGCTTCGGAAATTGCCAGTGTAAGTATTTTAAGGTCTAGAACTTCACTTGCTGTGATAAATAACACCACTTATATAGTTTTGCAATATTTACTTTGTAAACTTTACTGAAACCTGAGTAAGTGAAATAAGTAAAAAAGTAAACTATCTTCACGTTGTAACCCTTGAGCGGACGTCAGAGCGAACCGATTACCAGATTTCACGATCCATGCGTATTTCGCTTCCTGCAGATTCAATACGCTTGTCTGGATATCCGAGTACTTTTGACCTTTTTGTTTTTGAGCAATCTGCTCACGTGGTCTTCGTATGTAAGTCTCGGTCTACTCTAACTCCTAGCAGTGGTGTTATTTAATATGTGTAGCAACTTCCAACATGTGCCATCAATTAACAGTATTAATAAAAAAAAAACAGTCTTTGCATTATTGGTCTTTTTATAAATGTGAATCATTTATTATTGAGCAAGAATTTAAGATTGAACACAAATGGACCAATTTGAAACTGAAGGGCGAAATATATAAGACTGCTAGCTGTCCCGTCCGGCTTCGCCCGTGACATACTTCGAACCCCGTGGCACCCATTTAATCCCGTTGTTTAATAATTTCACATTCACAATAATGTTTGAACATTTCCAAATTCATTGATTACTTCTCCGCTCACCAGTACTTAGGTACCTACCTACCCGCACGGCCCGGTCGAATTAAATAAATTTCTTTGCGCCTAATTTTGAATTTGCGATAACTCGTAAGATATTCATTTAATTTGCAAGGTGTGCAGGGACAAAATAATCTTCATGAAATGCTGAAGCCAACTAACGTAGTAAAAATGATAAGGATTAATAGCATATTTGTGTAAATAGCCTTCAAATTACCGCTTAATAATTGCTGTTTTTCAAAGTATTAAAGTGGATATAGTATGTTATTCTTAAGAGATAGACATATGTCGTCGCGGACTTTTTTGTAGACCTTTATTAGATACACAATTGCACCATACATTATTTTATTATATTTCAAAGGGTTTAGGCAGCGTTTTTGTTGAAAGCTCCCAGACGGCTTATTTTTTCCGACATCCCCAACAAATATCGTTATAATTTGGTCAATATATACAAAACTTAACAAATAATACATAAAAACATTCTATGAGAATCACTCTAACTATTAAAAAAACTGTATCGTAATCCGTTGCGTAGTTTTAAAGATCTAAGCATACATAGGGACAGACAGCGAAAAGTGACTTTGTTTTATAATATGTAGTGATTAGAAGACCTGTCATATTATATGGATCAGAATGTTAGGCCGTTAAGATGATGAAAGAAGAATGCATGTAGTTGAAAAGAGAATGTTAAGTTGTGACTAGAATGGATAAAATACGAAATACGAGTAAGTATATCACAGAGAGTTTAAGAGTGGCACCGTGACTGAAAAAATGAAAGGGAACCGTCTGTCTTGTTTGGGCATGTGACCAAAAACACGATGAACATGGATGTTGAATGAAAGAGAGTCAGGGATAGACCAAAGAAAAGATAGATGGATTGTGTAAAGGTGATATGAAAGGAGTAAATAATCAGATGACAAATAACAGGCATGAATGAAACTATGCCAGTGCCGACCTTAAGTAAATAGAAACATGGAATGCTCCATATATCTACAGAGAAAAAAATGTGTCTGTTTATGATTCCTAATAACAGCTTTTCACAAAATATAAATGAAAGTAAATCACGTATTTACACAAAATAAGCAATTTTCAATTTTTTTTTGTTTTCGTTTCTGTTTGTTCCGGCTAATCTATGAAATTTGTTTCTAATATTTTATTCTGTTCAAAAACACTGATATTCGTTTTTGAACTACGCGTACTGAACCACTTTTTTTTTCAGAAACAAATTCGTGGAGGACTAGGATCAACTTTCCAAATAATGTCATCATTTGGTGTGTTAATAATGTTCAGTACGGGCCCTTTCATATCGTATAGAAATTTGAACATTCTGTACACAGGTCTTAGTATATTGGTAATGATCCCGCTCTTCGTGTTGCCCGACAGTCCATACTTCTTGTATTCCAGAGGTATGTATGTACTTTTTTTAATTTGCTGGTAGCTATACTTTAAAACAATTAGTGGGCTTACTTTTTTATAATAATAACCTTTAATCCTACCCATATTACGAGTATAAACCCGAATGTTTATAAGTATGGATGGTTACTCTTTCACGCAAAATCTACTGTATGAAGCTTTTTACACAGCAGAATAACACATAGGCTACTATTTATCCCGGTAACAAATTTCTGTGGGAAACGGGAACGTGAAAACTTCACCACGTGTGCGGAGTCACGGGTGTCAACTAGTTCAGATATAAATCTATAATACATTTTTAAATTCAATTACAAATTACATAATTATTACCTATACCATTCACAATTATATCATTAATAAGTAATATTAGACAACTCGGGTTACGCCGGGACTTGAACCTATGACCTGTCAGAAGAAGAAGCGCTCGTAGCTTCGATAAGTCAATGTTTTGTAAACGATTACTGCGTTTGGCATCTTTAACTATGTCTAAGTCTAATGGCTATTATACCACCGAACACTACCTTCTATTATTATGTTCTGAGGCTAGACCTCAGATAAATGGCCACTTCGTGGTATATCTATTTTTGCGCTCGTTTCCGTGCTTCGGAAGGCACGTTAAGCCGTTTGTCCCGGTTGCTAGTAACACGTGGTTCAATAAGTCCCGAGACTAAGTACTAAAACAAGGTTTTTTTATAAAATTATTTTTTATTCATCAACGTAGTCTCCTCCAAGAGCGATACAGTCCCTCCAACGCTTTTCTAACTTTTCTATCCCATGCGTGTAGAACGATTTGTCTTTGGCTTCAAAATAAGCCTCCGTTGCTGTGATTCCCTATTTAAGTCAAATTTCTTACCCTGGAGCATTTTTTTGAGATCTGCAAACAGCCAGTAATCGCTGGAGGCCAAGTCTGGCGAATAAGGGGGTTGAGGAAGCAATTCAAAGCCCAATTCATTCATTTTGGCCATCGTTCTCACAGACTTGTGACAAGGCGCGTTGTCCTGGTGAAACACCACTTTCTTTTTGTTAATTTGAGGCCGTTTATCCGCAATTTCGTACTTCAATCGTTCCAATAAGCACATGTAATAGTCACTATTTATATTTTGCCCCTTTTCAAGGTAGTCGATGAAAAGTATTTCATGCGCAACCCAAAATATAGACGCCATAACCTTACCGGCCGATTTCTGAGTCTTTGGCCGCTTCGGGTGGCTTTCACCAGCCGCTCTCCACTGCCGATTGGATTCCGGAGTAAAATGGTGTATCCATGTTTCATCCATTGTGACATACCGCCGTAAAAATCCTTTTTATTACGATTCAACAGCGCCAAACATCGCTCTGAATCATTGATACGTTGTTCCTTTTGATCAGTTGTAAGCAAACGCGGCACCCACTTGGATAAAAGCTTTTTCATTGCCAAATTTATATGTACAATAGTGAAAACACTACCAGCTGAAATCTTCACTATCTTGCCTATCTCGCGCACTTTTATGTTCCGATCTTCCATTACGATTTTGAGGACTTGGTTAATATTTTGTTGAGTCACTGCTTCATTTGGACGACCTGAGCGTTCCCCATCATTTGTGTCCATCCGACCGCGTTTGAAATCGGCATACCACCGACAAATGGTTGCTTTAGAGGGAGCTGATCCCGCATAACATTTTATAAGCCATTGCTGTGCTTCAACGGTATTTTTTCCCATTAAAAAACAATGTTTTATCAACACGCGATACTCGTTTTATTCCATTGTATCGAAACTACAAGTCACTTAAATGTCTGCAAAATCAATATTTTAATGTTCCATTTTAAAAAATTTGTCATGTATCTTTTATTGAAGACCAGTACTTTTTAAAAATCAAAAGAGTATTTAATATATACGCCATTTCCAAGTTAGTCTCGGGACTTATTTAAAGATCCAGTAATATGGCAGTCGTTAAGCCAAGTTATAGACTCACCACCGGTTACATGGGACAAAAATGCACAAGTTGAAATGTGGGCGTAAAATATGCCAATGCTACCACTTCGAGGTTAAAGGCTTGACAGATAGATAGATTTATATGTACATACCTACTATATATTATACACTTATATCATTAATCACACATCATCGTTATATACATCATTATTTTAAATTATCAAATCACTAGCTGTGATTTAATAATTTAAAATAATGTGTGCTTGACATACTTTTAACCCCCATGGCAACCATTTAATCCCCCCGTGTATTATTTTTATGAACATTTGTTCATTTTGTTGATATTTACGTTTCCTGCTCAGCTCTCCTAGGTAGTATCGTGATGATAGCCTTAAAGCAAAAATATATTTTCAATTTGAACCGCGTTCAATCAAACAAACATACAAATAAAATTAACTCTTTGGCTTTATATATAATAAGTAAGCCTGAAACAGGTATTCCTAGTTCAGACGCCAACAATGTAATACAACACAAATATACCTTTTTTTACTTTTTTTTAATAAATAAACTTTTTTTTTTGCACATAAAACTACTTTTTTTTTATATATACTATGCATCTATTATGTTAGAATTACATTTATTCTTATTCTTATATACTTAAGTAAAGATTCAATTAATTGATTCAATTGATTGATGGCACTTGGTGGAACTTGCTACACATTTTAAATAACAACTCTTGTAATATTCCACAACTTTTACTTGATAAACCTGTGGTCATATTGTGTGTCTTTGAGAATGCCGTAAGGCGAAACCGATTAGGTTTATCAAGTAAATGTTGTGGAATAGTACAAGTAGTGTTATTTAAAATGTAAAGATTCAATGTCCTCTCTTATCCCATTGTCTGTGAGAGCATGAATTGGTGAGAAAAACAGTCATCATCATCCGAGCGTCTGTCCCAGTTGCGTCTCGCGACGTTCGGGGTCCGCCTACCTACTCTTTCTTCTCGTCTCCGCACGGTCGTCAGCATCTCCTGTAGAAAGACCATGTCACGCATGTGCAACCCTTACGACGTCAAGCCAACAACTTCTTGGGTCTTCCCCTCTTTCCGGAACCAGGCGGGGCTGACATGGCCAGATCCAAGTAGACCGGCGGTTGCCGCAAGACATATCCATATCAACGAAGGCAACACCCTTGCAACTTATCTACAATGTCACGGACGTGGAGGCTGCTGCGGATGCGTGAGTTCCTCACATCCACCGTAGCATCTTCATTTCCGTGACACGTGGTGGGAAAAACGGTATCTAGGCGAATAAGTTTCCAAGCATTTATGGCTTCAATATTGCCTGGATAAACCACCGGGTGTTCCGCCTCACCGTATACCGGGTCGCAGGATATGCCAGAAGTTTTCATTGCGAGCTGGCAAGGGGCACCTCAGTTGGGGTTCGTCTCAGGAGCCGAAAGAGTGGACCCCCGATGCTCCCTAAGGAGCTGAAGAAACTAGCCCGCACCTCCACCGCTCTCGAGCACCCCTCTGTAAGCCAATCTTGCGTGGCACTTCAGAATTAACCAGCGTAAGATATAAAACTTTCCTGCTCAGTTCATCGGTGGCATTAATAAAGAAAAGAAAATACTGGTAAACTTATATCAGAAATGTTACGAACTAAACTAAACTTAAAATCATACATTTAGTCTCATTTATATTAAAACTTATATTAGCCAAATTGGGCGATTACCCACTAAAAGATAATATTTTTGATTTCTCTTCAGTAGTTTATATGCAGCAAGATGGAAAATCTAAAAAAATAGTATTTGCGACTGCCGTACTGAGCCTTAGGTTTCGATTCCCGGGTCAAATCTTTGTGTGATCCATCCATATATGTTCGTTTAGGCGTTTGGATGTTAGCTAAATATTATAAATATATACGTATTTAGAAATATTGAAGTTTCTTTATCTTTATCTTAAGCTTATATCTTAATGTTTTTAGCTTTCGTGATTGTCACTTATACCGGTTTCGACCGGATTTTACCAGCCGTGACCACTCCTAATCCGTAATCCGGTCGAAACGTCGGGAAGTATAAGGTAGGCTTTGTACCTAATAATATACGTTGCGAATAAGACCCGAAATATCATAAATATGAGCTAATAACTTGTTTGGGCTAGATTGTGCTGTGTGAAAAAGTGTCCCAGTATATTTATATCACGTTGACAGAATTTTTATGTCCCAAAATCCAACACTCCCAACTGGGAGTACCAAAAACGAGTAGCAAAAACCACATAAAACAAGATAACTGCACTTATTTTAGAAAATAATATACATACTTAAGCGTCCGTTGAAACAGAATGATAAAAAATCCAATTAAAGAGTATCTAATAACACCAGCACTCCGTTTCATACAACATTGCTGGAGCGTTGTAATATTCCAAAATTAAAAAAAAACGCTCCAGCAATGAATTTAATTTTCTCTGTACGTAAATGCGAAGCTTTGCGTATTCTTTTTTCGAAATAATGACAGAATTTCTATGCCTGGTTGAGAAAAAGCAGTTTACGGTCACTTTTTCACCACTTGTATTTATTTTCATACTTCACCACTAGAAGGTGGTGAGTCTATGGCCGCATTGAAATGTACAGGGGCAGGTTAAGGCTACCTGCTATTGAAATTGGTTTGAACAATTTCAATAGCAGGTAGCATTAAAGTAACTATAAAGCCTCTAACGTGGTTTTATAACTGCTATGTTACTGTCAGCTGTTAACGTCCTTTCTGAAGAATAAATAAGTCTAAAAAGGTTACCTATCGCAAGACTAATTCTTTCCTGTCAACTGCTATAGTGATGTGTGCAAACTCGATGTCTTATCGACTCAATAAACTTAACCGACGACGACGTCTCAACAGCTGTCTTCAATTTGGCGTTCACATTGGTTTCCAATTGCAATTTTCGACGCAACTCGTCGATATACATTCGGTTGAAATTGCAAACTTCTGAAATATGATCACGTCTCTTTTCACTTGATTACTTCTGAAGGTTCGTTTCCAATCCATTCCTGAATTCACTTTTATTTAACCACTAGAAGCCACTATCGTTAGACTTTTACGTTTCGGCATTGTTAGGAGCGACTGCCGTCCGAATATCCTAACCCCGTAAGGGTGCCTGAAAAAAATTACACTTTTCTGGTCAGTGTGGTCGCATTCATACTTAAGCTTTTCGAGATCGTTTTTTATTGAAAACCAAACGCTTACCAACCGAACTGAATTTAAGAATAAAATATGCTAGCTTTATATATACCCTAAAAGCATAAATTTATTTGTATGATTCCGTACCTCACAAAGAAAAATAAACAGTCAAGCGCGAGTCGAACTTCCATAATTCGCATCCATAATTCCATACCAGGTTTTGGCGGGAGACAGCGAATGACGCGGTCGCCACTACGTTATTAATTTTTCAAACTAGTGTATTTTCGGGTGTTTATGTGTAAAAATGATGGTGTTTTAAACATAAAAGCTTCGACAACGTGCACAAGTGTTGTGAAATTGGATAACTTAGTGGAGCGCGGTATTTTCTGTTACCTTCCAAAACCCACATATAACTGAAGTAAAATTTACCATTATTTTACTGCAGTATAAATTAGAACTTTGAACAAACCTATACATGAATACGCTGCTATCAATAAGAATAATTTACTACTTTTGAATGAAGAATATTCATTATCTACTTGAAAATTATCACTATAAGAAAAAAATAATATAATATGCGTCGTGGCTCAGTCCAAGCCGGACATCGCCAAAATAACAAAAAAAAAAGAAAAATCCATATCTCCACACCACCACAGTACCATAGTGTAAGATATTTTTTACTTTCACTACCCCTGCGCCACTGAGGCAGTCAAAGGTATGTCCCAATTAAAGAAGACATCAAAATTATATAAGCGCCCATACAGTCAGGGTTGATTGTTGATTGGTTTATACTATGTATGTTTGGTTACGCACCTTAATTTTTAAAAATATATTGAACTTTTTGATAGACCTTGCTTTCTGCCAAATTTCGTGGTTCCAGGTCAACAGGAACTTCCATTTAGGTTTGTGACCCAAAACCTATAGGTATTTCCGGTTGTCCTAGAATTGTCAATTTCGATTAAAAGCAAGCAAATCTTATAGCACAAATAATGGCAAAAATCCGAATCGCCCTTGTCTAGTTTTTTTAACTTTATCGAAATCAAATTCGGTTTGTACTTTGGAAAGTTTAATCTGCTTTTTTAAGAATGGAAAGTTATACTTAAAGATTGATATTTTCAAAAATCTTAGCGCAGTGAATTGATAATCGATAACCCTAAAAAGGATTTTTTAATACAACCAACGAGCAGTAAGGGGATTGAACAGTTGTATCCTTTTGGTTGTCGTATATTTCATTATAATTTCAATGACAATCATTGTTAGTAATGACATAAAAATTTGCCTGATTTACCGACATTTATGAAAACTGCTCCACTCTCCAAGGTAGTAGCGTGAGAAAATATAGCCTTCCTCGATAAATGGACTATCCAACACAAAATAATTTTTCAAGCCCGACCAGTTGTTCCTGAGCGAGCCAACCAAACAAACAAATAAACTCTTCCGCTTTATATATTAGTATAGATACGAATGTTAATAAATATTTTAAGATATTTGTTTTTTTTTACATACCGTCGCCTAGCCCAAAGTAAGCTAATATAAGCTTGTGTTATGGGATTTAGACGACTGTTAAACATACTTATATATTTCTAAATGCATACATATTATACATACGAAACACCCAAACTCCGAAACAAACATTTGTGGATCACACAAATTTATGTTCCGACGAACCCGGGACTTCAGTCGCGGCAGTCGCATACACCAAGGCAGTTAAATGATTGATGATAAATCTATTTTCAGGTCGAAAAGCAGCAGCTTTAAAGGTACTAACATTTTGTCGAGGATCGGAAGCTCTCGCACAAGAAGAATTGAAAGAGTACAAAGCTACAAAGGATGGAAAAGTCAAAAATCAAGATATATTCACAAATATATGGTTTTTAAAATCCCTAACAATAGTAATAATATTTGGCCTAGGATGTCAGTTTATTGGATTTAATGCTGTCTCGTATCACCTACAGACAATATTAGAATCTTCTCAAACGTCAGTCAGACCTGAAATTGCGTCAGTAACTATAGGACTCATTCAGTTGTGTGCTAGCTTTGGAACAACACTTATGACTGACAAATTTGGAAGAAAGCCTATCTTAATTGTCAGTAGTATTGTGATGGCATTGGGACTGGTAAGTAGCATTTTTAACTAACTAACTATCTTCACGCTGTATCCCTGAAGGGGTAGTCAGAGAGGACAGATCACCACGCATTGCGATCCATGCATACTTCCTTCGCTCCTTACAGAATTATCAATCGCTTCATACACGCACGTCTGGGTATCCGAGTACTTTTGACGTTTTCGTTTTTGAGCAATCTGCTTACGTGATCTTATATATAATACATATTTATTTACATGTATAATATATAATACATGTTTATATATAATATGTATAATGATAAGTCTTAGCCTATAGTTCTTAAGGCATCTCTTTCAAATACTATATCAAATACTATCTTAATAATCTTTCAGAGTTCTCTGTCATAAGCGTTCAGCAGACAATTTACTGATAATTTAAGTCACCCAAATTCACCCCCCTATCACAAACTATCTATTTCTGCAAGCAACTGTCCTGATACACTATGAACAGCCAGGTGGACCGGACGAAACCCTGTTTGACGCATGTACATCGAAAATTGGTGACACATCACCCCCCGTCCGCGCGCGCAAGCCTTACAGTTCCTTTAAAGCGACTGCATTGCCCGCAGTAGTGAGTCGTCCACACCATATCTGGGCAGCAAGTCCCACAGACGTAAGTCTGGAGACAGCATTTGATAGCGTTGTACGAGTAATCGTACAACGCTATCAAATGCTTTCTCCAGAGTCACAAAAGCACAAAGAACCTTCTGGCTAACAGCCAGAAACTTGCCGCGACCATGCTGAGAGAAAATATTGATCCATGCAACCTCTTCCACGTTGGAATCTGCATTGAGCTTCCTATAAATACCTTTCAGACTTTTTTTAAATTCTTACCGTTGTAACTTTTGCATACACCTTATTAGCTAAGCTGACCAAGCTGATCGTCCTGTAGCTGGAACAGCTCGTCATCGTACCGAGTGTCCTGAACCTGAGTCAACCTATAGCATCTAAAGCTGAAAGCCGCAGAATGCATCCTTTAGGGATAAATATAAAGAAAGGGTAGTGAAAATGTGGAAAGTGTATGGCAGAACCTTAGGGATAGTATGGTAAATGCCGCTGTTGAAGTGTGTTGGCAAACGAAAAGACGCAGTAGTAATAAACGTGATGCATGATGGAATAAAGAAGTAAAAGAAACCGTTCGAATGAAGAAGAAAGCATGGTTGGACTACTTAGTTTTGCGGAATGATTTGAATATGAAAGAAAGATACAAGTTGCAAAAAGTTAATACGTAGGCACTGATAGAGGAAGCTCGTGAAAGGTGCAGAATGAAAGTGGATAAAAGGTTGTCATCCAATTTCCGGAATAACGCCAGGCACTACTGGAAAGAGGTAGGTAAGACTCGGAGTTGTTCGACAAACTGCAGTATGAATAAAGTGCTTAGTGTTAACAATGACGTTCTAACAGACCAAACTGACGTCCTACAGAGACGGAATGAATATTATGGAAATATGTATGCAAGTAAAGACAGAGATGCCACATCGGGAAGCTCTTGTCGCTCACTTTGATGCTCCGGATCCCGATATCATTGAAGTCAATAGCATAAAAGAGATTGAAAACCTAACCACTCCGGGAGTGCCGACAGAAGTGAAAACTCAATTTATTAATAATTTATTTATCTAGACGCGTTGGTACATGCATATATGCACACACTATAGCTGCGTATCGTAACGGGGTGTAGCGAGTCCAGAGATTTATCTCATCTAAAAAATTGCGTACCGCGCTAAAAGAAGTTTTTCCTTCAAAAATGGACGGGGATCGACGTTAATGATGATGATGATGAAAAATAATTCTACACTGAAAGACTCCTAATTGATTACACAGCATTATTTAATAAGACCTGTAGATGACCGGAATCAACGTTAGATGATGATGATGATAATGGTCGCGAGTCCAGAGATTTTATCTCATCTAAAAATAAGCGTACCGCGCTAAAAGAATATTCACTTCAAAAATTGACCGGGATGGACGTTAATGATGATGATGAAAAAAAAATTTATCTCATCTAAAAAATTGCGTACCGCGCTAAAAGAAGTTTTTCCTTCAAAAAATGACCGGGATCGACGTAAAGATGATGATGATAAAAAATAATTCTACACTGAAAGAGTCCTAATTGATTACACAGCATTATTTAATAAGACCTGTAGATGACCGGAATCAACGTTAGATGATGATGATGATTATGGTCGCGAGTCCAGAGATTTTATCTCATCTAAAAATATGCGTACCGCGCTAAAAGAAGTTTTTCCTTCAAAAATTGACCGGGATCGACGTAAAGATGATGATGATAAAAAAATCTTACGCTTTTTCGATCAGGTCATGTGTCCTGACGCGAGTTTAAGATTTTATACCCATTACAGAAAAAGTGCTCAACGCCGCTAAAGAAGTTTTCACTTCAACAAGCGATAAGAAGTATGAAATGTGAGAAAGCAAGAAGGCGAAGCCGTGGGGCTTCATCTAGTTATTACATAAGGCAAATAGTTTTCTTTAGCCAATACAGTAATAATTCTTACCTTTTCATTACTTTTTAGTTGGGTCTCGGCGTCTTCTTCAAACTAAAGGAAAGCGGGCCTGTGACAGGATTTCTCAACTTCGTGCCATTAATATCACTTATTTTAGTTGTCTATAGTTATAGCGCAGGTAATTTACTTACGAGTATTAAGGTCAATTTACTGACTAGCAATTTATAAGTACTATTTATTCACAACTCATAACATAACATTAACTCAGAACTTTGAGATAAGTTTTAGACTTGCAACAAACATGGACGACGATGGGTACGAAGTATGTTACGGGCGTAACCGTGGGGGTCCCCTAGTAGAGTATATTAATCGAATATCGAATTAACCTTGTCAGATAAAATAGATAAAATTAAATAAGGTAAAATTGAAGTCTTGAACAAAAACACTTGTACTGTTCCACTTATTTATTATTTTAACCTGCCCGGTTTCGCCTTACGGCATTTTCAAAGGTTAGCAAATATTTAATGTATTTCGGATGTCATTGAATACAATATATGAAGTTATAACAACAATGGTTTGACTGAGGGTAAATAATAATTTCATGATACCACTTAATAAATTTTCCCCAAAATTAGGGAGAATCTCAAGAAATGCTAGGCCATTAACTTGTTTTTAAAACTTATTACCAAATCTGAAATAATTTTGTTCCAGGCATACCGATATGGTGTGTTCTAAATCTATAGAAATTTGTGGGTCTACTATAGCCTTCACAGAACATCCTTAATTGCGATCTTGCATTCCTGTAAAGATATACTAGGAAATAGATTCTTGACATCGAAAGAAACTAAAATAGCCTTATCCGGTACATGTGTGTTTATAAGTTTTTCCACTAAGTCAAGACTATTTTGAATGGTATTCGTGGGTACAAATTTTGTGTATTTCCGAAACAATAAGTTAATTTCTGCTGCCAACTTGTATGCCGGTCCAATAGTATATAGTATATATATAGTCCAATTTCGCGGAACATCTCATAACAGAGAAACATTCATTTGATCCGAAAATAAATTTTAGAGTTTTACATGCATGTGAAAAAGGTAGAAAAATGAATGCCCTTGAAGCTCTTGAAATAAATAAATTAATTAATACTGATAGAAACATGGTCCTGAATCAACAGTTAGACATAAGCCGTTCACCTTTATTGCAGTAAAATGATGACATCTACATATTTTGATTTCTTTAATCTTAATTCACATGACATTGACATATGTAAATTGTAATTTATAATAGTTTATATTCTGACATCATATTGACAATTACGTAATTGACATTAATGCCTTTGACTTTTAATCAATACCTCATGACATTTCTTGTATTTTTTTATTTCTTTAATCATTTTTTTTATTAATTTTTTTTATTAATATTTGAAAATTGACATTATTTATGATAAAATTTAATTGTAATGAAAATTGTAATATTGAATTTATGTTTAAATTTATTACTTCATTTCTTGAGATTCTCTCTAATTTTGGGGAAAATTTATTAAGTGGTATCATGAAATTATTATTTACCCTCAGTCAAACCATTGTTGTTATAACTTCATATATTGTATTCAATGACATCCGAAATACATTAAATATGTGCTAACCTTTGAAAATGCCGTAAGGCGAAACCGGTCAGGTTAAAATAATAAATAAGTGGAACAGTACAAGTGTTTTTGTTCAAGATGTGTAGCAAGTTCCACCAAGTGCCATCTATCAACAGTGTAAACAGTAAAATTGAAGTGTTTGTCTGTAATTCTAAATTAACAGCTTTTAACTAAATGCATTTTAAAGGAAAGACGGTTTTTACATAAAAAAACAATGTTTAAACTTTTATGTATCTGTCTGTAATTTTGTTCCTTATAATAACCGAACTTCCATTGACAAATAGCTGATGCTATAAGGAATAACCAAATTTTATCCCCGTATTTTCAAGGAAACGGGAACTTAGCTGGCAAAACTGCGGACAAAATAAATAATAATTCATTGTTTTTCTGTTTTTAGGTATGGGTTCACTGTTCTGGGTGGTGAGTGCAGAATTATTTGACGACAAATCCAGAGGAATCGGAATGTCAATTGTTGTTATTTTTAATGCTTTAGCTATCTTTTTAACTACAAAATATTTTGCCATAGTAGTTGCAGCCATTGGTTCGGCATTAACATACTGGATATTTAGTGTGAATTGTGTATTACTGTGTTTGTTTTTCATATTCTGTGTACCAGAGACTAAAGGAAAAAGCTTTACAGAAATACAAAATAATTTAAGGAAGAAAACGTTTGCAAATGAAAGTGTTATAACGAGATGTTGATTTTGTATTAGTATAAGATTAATATTAATAAATAAATAAATATTGCGGGACACTTTTCACACAGCGCCATCTAGCCCAAAGTAAGCTATAAAGCTTGTGCTATTGGATCTAGACAACTAATGAACATACATAGCATTACGAGCGGATTGAAAAATTTCAACAGCAGGTCGCCACAGTCTATTTCAAAATGGCAATGGGCTCACCACCTAATTAAAAATTATTGAAATTTCAAAAATTTATTCAGTTGTTTGATAACTTGTCCTCCAGGCATAGGATGACAATAATTTCGATACAAAATTAATTTCAAGATAAAAAAAGGTGTGTGAGCTGTCACGGGACGTCTAGCAGATGTAAAACATCGAATTAGTAAAGAAAAAAACATGATTCCAATTCCATCTATCTATCTTCACTTCCCTGACGGGGTAGTCAGAGAGGACAGAGGGACACAAGCAGGAACTGCGTGTCACGGAAATGAAGATGCTGCGATGGATGTGTGGAGTTACGTGGATAGACCGCGTGAGGAAGAGAAACTCTCGCATCCGCGGCAGCCTTCACCTCCGTGACATTGCAGATAAGTTGCAAGAGTGTCGCCTTTGTTGGTATGGTCATGTTTTGCGGCAACGGCCAAGTGGGACAAGCGCTCGGATGATAATGATTAAGTAATTATAAATAATAATTAATTATTATTTATTATTGATTAATTAATTATAAAAATTGAAGCGCTCGTGGCCCCGCGGACTCCGTGTTCTGTAAACGATCACTGAGTTACGCAACTTTCACTATGGCTGGTCCTCGGATGGGTGACCACTTTGTGGCATTTACATTTGCGAGCATTTCCGTACTTCGGAAGGCACGTTAAGCCGTTGGTCCCGGTTGCCAGTAAAATGGCAGTCGTTAAGCCTGGTTGAAGGCCTTATGGGCGGCTTAAAAATTTCAACAGCCGGTAGCCACAACCTGCGTCGGTCTATTTCAACACGGCAATGGGCTCACCACCTATTACGTGGGACAGGAATCCACACTGTGAAAAGTGGGCATATAATATGCCTCTGCCACCCCTTCGGGGATAAGGCGTGATGGATATTTATTTTATTTTAATTATTTATTTTAAAATAAAAAATACGGAACAGAAATAACTATTTATAAATAATCATTACCTAATTATTATTTATTTTAAAATTTATTAGACTATACTAGTACATTAGTATGGTCATGGTCTCACTACAGGGGATGCCGACGACCGTGCGAAGTGGAGGAGAAAATATAGGAAAGCGGACCCCGGGCGTCGCGAGACGCAACTGGGACAGACGCTCGGATGATGATGATGAGTACATTAGTATTGTGATGCGTTGCCACGGCCATATTCTCGCGACATCTAAAATGAGGTTTACTCTCGTCTATAGATGTACCCTCGCCTTTAGATGGTTCACATCAAAAAGGATTCCTACATCAAATTTGTTTCACGAATCTCTAATTGAAATGTAATTGGCATCAATTATTGAGTACGAAAATATGGTTCCTGTATACCATTTAAACGTCAAACACAACGGGATAAAATTTTAGGGCTTCTGGTCAAAAACATACATACATATTGTCATGCCTTTATCCTCCAAGGGGTAGGCAGAGCTATACTATACACCCACATTTCACCATTTGCATTTTTGTTACACGTAACAGGTGGTGAGCCCATTGCCGTGTTGAAATTGAAATTGACAAGGCTGTGTTGACTATTGGCTGCGACCTGCTGTTGAAATTTTTCCAGCCGCCCATCAGGCCTTCTACTGGGCTTAACGTCTGCCATTTTACTGGCAACCGGGACCAATGGCTTGACCTACTGAAGGACGAAAAAGCTCGCAAATGTAACTGTCACAAAGTGGTCACCCATCCTAGGACCAGCTATAGCGAAAGGTACTTAACGCAGTGATCGTTTACAGAACTCTGAGTTAGCGGGGCCAAGAGCGCTTCTGGTCAAAATATAATATATATTAATAATAATAATTGGTTTTGGCACTCCTTTCGTGATGTTATCTGAACCTGCCTAAAGAATTATGAAGAGACCGCAACCCTGAAACCGATGGAAAACTGAAAAGACAAGGTTAATACTGGTTTTGGTGGCACCAAAAAACAGTACCTACTGAGAAGGGTGTCTATCTCGGTAAAAACTGAGTGTCATCCAGAATTTTTAAAAAAAAGTTTGTATGGTAGAAAAAGTTATGATGCACGTGCTTGCCGGTCGCCACGTATTAGTTCTGTCGTTCTGTCTAATGACCTGACAGCCTGACAGATTTCTGTGAGCTGTCTTGTCAGTGTCATGTGTCATGTCATTTCGCTCATTTTGGCGCGGCGGCGGCTCAGAGTATATTAGATGACTGTTTGGTATTTTTATTTTCTTCAAAAGATAGGTTTTTAGAATGAGTACCGATTTACAAATAAATTAAATATTTCTTTCTTCTTTCTTTCTTTGTAAGACTATACAGCGAATGCATTAAACCTCCCAGCCAAACTCAATTCATTTTTTCAGAGTTTCTAGAGATGTGTGAGTAGGTATAGCGTTCTAATATACATTATATATACCGGTTTTCCTCACGGCTGTGAAATAGCCGTTAGTTTACTCTCTAAAGGAAATTCCTTGGACCCTAACAAGCGTTGGTCGAAAACCTGGAACACCTAAAATTCTAAAGAGAAGTCGCACCACCATTCAGAGACTATTTCTGCTAAGCTACTGTCGTATCGTCTTCCCCAGTCTCACGCTTATGAAAGAAGGGAACATTCATGGATGCGTAGCTAGGTATGTGGGCATTGACTCTCGTTGAATCGGAGCAGGAATGCAAGAAGTTGACTTGATTCTTATACAGCCAATCTATCATGACGGGTAACCAAATGCGTGCCAGCATTAGGTATAACTCCTTTCAATTCTTTATGGAGAAGCTGAGACTTTGTTTGATTCAGATTCAATCGTGTTCAAATCTGTTTGATAACCCCTGAAGGGTTTGTCAGAGAGGACAGATTGCCATTCGCCATCAATGCATACTTCTTTCGCTTTCTGTAGATTCATTATTCGCTTCATACATCCACGTCTGGGTATCTGAGTACTTTTGACTATTCTGTTTTTGAGCAATCTGCTCACTTTGGTCTTCAGATGTAAGTCTCGGCCTACCCTGACTCCTTCTACCCTTTACCCTACTTTCTTACAATCTATATATAGAAAAGGCAAAATAACTGACTGACTGATCACGATATCTCTGAAACTACCGGAGCTATGAAGCTCAAACTTTGTATGGAGATTCTTTTTAATACATAGGTTTCCGTTAAGATGGGATTTTGCGAAATTCTACCCCTAGGGAAGTAAATAAGCGATAAGCGGTTATATGGAAGTTTGTCATTTTCAAAATTAGAAACATGACATTACGTACACCTGTTTCTGGTAACAAATAAATGGGCACGTGTTTCGCGGTTTTGAAAAATTTTACCCATAGGGAGTAAACAAGGATTGAAAGTTTTTATGGGAAATTCTTCATTTTCAAACATAGCTACACCAAATTTTTTATACCTGTTTTTTTTATATATAATTATTTTATGTCCTGGTTACGAAGACCTTTTAGCCAAATCTTATTTTATATATCATATTTCTTCAATCTTATGTTCTAATTAGTCCTGTCCAGTATTTGTCGATGTCGTGTCCGCAGTCCTAGGTCCTGGTCCTTGCCCTGAGTATAATGGTGATTCTTATACTGAAGTTTTCAGTGGACTTTTCGCGGCAAGAAAAAAATAGCACGTTAACACAACTTTTATGTCTTAGAAACCACCACTCCCGCACATAAAACAAGATAAATGCACTAGTTTTACAAAATAATATACAGCAAGCGTCCGCACTTGTCACTCTTCCCGCCAAAAGTCCTTCAATAAGTTGTTTTTTTTTTAATAATTATTTAATGGCCTGGTTTCTAAGACCTTTTAGCCAAATCTTATTTTTTATATCATTTTTCTTCAATCTTATCTTCTAATTAGTCCTGTCCAGTCGATGTCGTGTCCTCATTGTCCGTCCTGGTCCTTGCCCTCAGTATAATGGTGATTCTTATACTAAGGTTGTCAGTGGACGTTTCGCGGCAAGAGAGAAAATAGCATTTCACTGCATTTATATCATTGTCTTTCACTATAGCACGTTAACACAACTTTTATGTCCAAGAAACCACCACTCCCGCACATAAAACAAGATAAATGCACTAGTTTTAGAAAATAATATAAAGCAAGCGTCCGCACTTGTCACTCTTCCCGCCAAATGTCCTCAATGAGTTGTAATGTACTAGGACCACAGATAATCTAAGTTGTGGCTGATATAGTGCCTCTGTCTATATCTATTACTAATAAAAGTGAAGAGTTTGTTTGTTTGGTTGAATACGTTAATCTTAGGAACTACTGGTTCGAATAGAAAAAATCTTTTTGTGTTGGATAGCCCATTTATCGAGGAAGGCTATAGGCTAAATATTATCAGGCTACTACCCTGGAGAACGGAGCAGTAAAAAAATTATGCATTATTGTAGCATTTATAAGCGACGAGATTAAATAGGTGCGACGGGAGTTCGAAGTATGTCACGGGCGAATCCACGATCAGTCTCAAAACTATAAGTGGATGATATGAAGGTACTTGGCGTGTCGAGTGCTCTCCGATGAGGGCACCTCTCATATGCAATGAACTACTCTCTCTGGTGTAGCTGCAGGATATCATGCCTTTTCAGACGGTTCGCGTAGGTCCTGTCACATTGCAGATGAACTGCCAGGTCGTTTAGATGCGATGCAAGCCTCCGCAGGTAACACTTGGAGGCCAATCTGATTTCTTCCTTGACAGTATTCATCTCAAGGTTTTTGTGTATTTCATCATTTCTAACGTACCATGGACCGCCAGATATTGTACGCTAAATGGCATTTTGCATTCTCTGTATCATAGAGATGTTGGAGTTGCTCGCACTACCCCCCAGTTGTATGCCATATATCCATATAGGCTTCAGCACCACCTTATAAATAAGCAGCTTGTTGTCTACGGAGAGTTTGCTGTTTCGTCCCAGTAGCCACAACATTGTTTTGTAGGTAACATTCAGATGCTGCCTTTTGGCTTGAATATGAGTGCGCCATGTCAACCTGCGATCAAGGTGGGGTAAGGTGGCGTCGCCGAGATGGACTTCTGGACAATCCCCTTGTCTTAGGGTAAATGTTTCATGCACAGATTTTGATGCACTAGCCATAGTACTACCTGGCACTTCTGGTAGGTCAGCCGTGAATACTGTGTAGAGTACTGGTCCCAACACTGATCCTTGAGGAACCCCAGCTTTGATGTCGTGGAACGCAGATATTTCTCCCAACTCTCTGACCCGAAATATTCTGCCTTTCAGATAAGATGTCATTAGCACATGGTAGCTATGTAGTCGAAATATTTTAAGTTTACAAAGAAGACCGTCGTGCCACACTCTATCGAAAGCTTGATATATGTCAAGGAAAGCCGATGAACAGTATTGCTTTGTTTCTAGGGCCTCTCTGATTTTTTTAATCACCCGTTGTACTTGCTCTATCGTTGAGTGCTTCTGTCGGAATCCAAAGTGATGATCTGGTATTGTCTTATTAGTGGTGAGGATAGATTGAATTCTTCTTTGTATGATCCTCTCGCCGAACTTTGACAAGACTGGCAGAAGACTGATAGGTCTATAACATCCTGCTTCGTTGGCAGGTTTCCCCGGCTTGTGAATCATAATAATTTCTGAGACTTTCCACAGCGCGGGGAAGTACTGCACTCTCAGTATGCCATTGTATATGGTTGTTAGGTACACAATGGCATTTCTGGGTTGCCTTAGGATTTCCTTGTTAATTAGGTCATACCCCGGAGCCTTCCTGTCTTTTAGTTCTTTGATCGTTTTCCAGACTTCCCTAGTTGTCACAGGTCCCGGTGGTAGTGCCATCTGGTATGGTTGGTACAACACCTCCTTCACAGTCTCCTCTGAATGAGGAGAACACACAGAACATGAGAAAACACAGTCGCCAGGTGATCAGCAAATAAATTTGCTCTTTCTTGAGCATTTCTTGCCCAGTCGTTGCTCTTTCTGAGTGCGGGTATACCTACTTGGGGACGGTTGTAGGACTTCGTAAATTTCCATAGAGAAGAGTTGGAAGATGCGGTGGGTGTAAGCGATTCCAACTTGGCTGCCAATGTAGTGTTGTAATGCCAATTGCCAATGTAAAAAATATTTTTTTAATTTATCATACATACCTACATACATATTTTCACGCCTTTATCCCCGAAGGGGTAGGCAGAGGCATTTCACTGTATGCATTTTTGTCCCACGTAACAGGTGGTGAGTCCATTGCCGTGTTGAAATGGACAGGCGCAAGCTGTGGCGACCTGCTGTTGAAATGTTTTAAGCCGCCAGTAAGGCCTTCAACTTGGCCTAACGACTGCCATTTTATTGGCAACCGGGACCAACGGCTTAACGTGCCTTTCAAAGCACGGAACTGGGGTAGGTCTAAAGGGCCGAATAAATTTAATAAAATGGAGAAAGTTGGAAGAAATTTTGAATCCGTTGCCTTTTTTGTGAGGTGGTAATAAGAAGGTAGTTCTTATGTGCTAGACACTAATTAGCACGACCAATTAAAGTCCTGCCCTGCTATTATGTAACTTTGACAGTTCATGTCGCTTTGGTTTGTTCGATAGCAACCACGCTTTGAAAGCAACTAGGTTGCGTGAAATTGGTATTACGTATTACAATTCAAACCGACCGAGGCACAGTGGCTTTCAGCAAAACTTTTGACAACTCTACCATGTTATCGACATTACGCGGCCATGTTAAATTATACCTATTTAGAGTTTACAATCATTTTAACGTGAACGGTTTATAGTTGATAGACACCGAGAATTTATGGAATGTTGGTTATATGCGGCAAATTTAAAAACCTTGTGAAATGTTTAGCATCCGAAAGCTATTGTATTTTTGTTTTCTACTGTTCATTGAATATTATAATGTGAGTAAATTATTTTATGTATATCCTAGGCAATTTAAGTTTAATAGTAACAAGATTTTTGTACAGAAAAAATCGATGCAGAAGAGGAAGGGTCCGAATTATAGTCAGGTATTTAGGTACAGAAATTTCCAATTTTCATCGTTATTTTATTATGCCTTATATACAGGCTTAAGAAAGATGACTTGGTCGTAAACAAAGTAACAAAATTGGATTTATTATTATTTGAAATACTTGTTTAAAAAAAATTAAGAAAAAAATTATAAACGTCAAATTTCTATCCTATTTATCTTTTAATTAGTAGTAAAGTAGGTGTTTGGGAGTTACAAAGGGGACCAAAAATCTCATTATTTTCAAGCTCAGACGTACCGTTTTGAAGATATGGCAAAAAATATGTAAAAGTTGGTTAGGTAAGTATAATATGGACCTGCTTGTGTAAGATAAACCATAGGTTAAATTAGTATTGCCACCAACAACGCAAGAGCCCTTTTACCAATATTACATGGGTCCAAATCGCGAAATATTTACATGTCTCGATAAACCTACATAACCGCCCAAAATTATGCTAAGTTTCAACTTCATATAAAATCAATCAAAAATTGCCCAAGTATCGTTTCTATACAAAAGCGTTAATTTTTGCCTAAGTCCTAGCTCCTAATAAAAATCCTAATAAAATATATTACTATACCTACCTACTTTCCCAACTTTCTTCCTCGGCAAATCCCAAAATATGGCACGAGCTAACTTAAAGTTATAAGTTTATTAGTCCCGCAGATCCCCGAAGGCAATGGCATATTATACACCCTCATTTCCCTATATGCATTAGTGGTGAGTCCATTGCCTTATTGAAATCTAAAAAAACGTACAGATTTGCAGTTATTAATCTTGTTAATCTCTGAAGCCACAACGACCAAGCGTGTAAGGATATTATCCCATCAAATTACAAGTACATATTTATTAGTTTTTTATGCTATGGACAATTTTTAAATCAACCGCAAAATAGTTGCTTTTCTTCAAAACTTCATATACGCATCTCTTTAGCAACCGCTTTCGGCGAAGTTACCGAATTGCTTTGAAAACGATTTTAGTTATAAATTTGAAGTCCATTATGCTTAGATAATACCAATTTCACGCGTTTATAGGACTATCGATAGGAAAGTAGCTGTCAAATTTGAATCATAATGGATATCGCATCTATGACGTCATTTCAGTTGCCCACTGAACTTAAATAATACCAAAATTGAATTTTGACAGCTGATTCGCAAATCCGCAAATCGCAATCAAACTGATATCCATTTTAGTTACATAATACACCTGCTGGTAGTCGCGGACTGGATTAATTTATCAAAAAAGTCAATCATTATTTTCTCACTACCTTTTGATCCCTCCTCGTACCTATCTACAGTCATTCCACTCTGTACCTACAAGGTCAGATAGCAAATGTTTTTACTACAGCCTAAAAATCGTAGGTTTCTTAATGCTGTTTTTTTTACTAACTAACTATCTTCACACTATATTCCGGACGGGGTAGTTAGAGAGAACAGATCGCCAGGCTTCGCGATTCATGCAAACTTCTTTCGCTTCTTGCAGATTCATCAAACGCTTCATACATGCACGGCGTAGTACCAAACTGTATTACGCCTCTTAGAGCATGAAACCCAAAAGTTTAAAAGGTTTTGTGAACAAGTTATAATAACTTGTTCACAAAAACACATGAAAATAACGTTTTGTAATAAAATTAATAAATTAAAAAAAACAATAAAATTTGTAGAACAATTGTTTATTTAATCAATCTGGTCCTTTTGGTGTCCGGTTTGCTGGTGTTTTTTCAAATGATCGAGTACAATGGCGGGTGGGCTGGCTTCTTAATAAAAAGTGGATTATAACCGTAATCCACAAAGGTGTTAGACAACACACGAACCCCAAGGAGATACGGGAAAACACCCAAACCACACACCGACAAATTCTGTTGAGAGCCCTGAGGCTATCCTTACTAATTTCAACTTGCTAGTCCTACCCGTTCATGAGAAAATCGATGGTGGTACACGGACAGACAGACGGACACACGGACAAGAAATTGATCTTATAAGAATTCAGCACTTTCCTTTTGAGGTACGGTGCCCTAAAAAGTTACTATAAGCGAGTTCAATTATCGACCCGTAGTTGGCAATTTTCGGGTGGGTGTGCCCACAGCTTTTTTAAGGGTTGGATCCGCGCCTGTCTTTCCGAGGGCTCGACCGGGACCATCGGCCATCGCGGAAACAACAGATTAAGTATAGATACGCAGCTTCAGATTGGAGAAACTTTTGAGTGTCAGATGTTATTCTGTCAACTGTTAGAGATCGGAATAATCCAGCCAAACCTATTTGGATGAATAAGGTACCAGACATTAAATAAATGATTTTCTTTAACTAAAAGCGTGATAGCTTAATCTCTTAAGCTGTCAATCAGAATTCGCGATTTTGTACTTATATTTTAGTGAATTCTATTCTGAAAATGTACTTACACGATTCCTCTTCATTTTAAGTGTATTCCGTTGCTTCTAATCGCTACTTGGAATAGGAGTTATCTTTTTTTCAATTTTCGCTAAAACTGGTCCGTGGATGTGTGACCACTTTCTGGCGTTTACATATGCGAGCGTTTCCGTGTTTACGGGCTTAACGTGCCTTCCTAAGTTAAGCCGTTGGTCCCGGTTGCCAATAAAATGGCAGTCGTTAAGCTAAGTTCAAGGCCTTAAGGGCGGTTTGAAAAATTTCAACAGCAGGTCGCCACAGCCTGTACCCGTTCATTACAACACGGCAATAGGCACACCGCGTGGGACAAAAATGCATACGGTGAAATGTGGGCGTTTAATATGCCTCTGCTTACCCCTTTGGGCATAAAGCCGTGACAATATGTATGTATGTGTGTTGACAATAAGTATAATAAATACTTTAAAAATCAGCTTAGATTGTTGACTTTTGCCTCTTATTCTAATGTTTCACTAATTAATCATTGTCTATGCCTATAAATTAATTAACGCTTGGTTATGTTATAAGCCGGATTTTTACCACTGTTAGCTCTTGTTCGTAGTTCTCATGCGAATCTCTTTATATTTACACGCAACACCGACTTCTAAAACTTAAAAGTATAAAATAACTTAATAAAGATTTAATTTAATACACCTCTTATGCAAACCTAATACCTTTAATTTTACTACGAGTACAGTGGGATTTTTCTAGATTACATGACGTAAAGTTTGAGTTTTTACTAGTAATATGGATTCGCTCAACACGACGGACAAGAAACTCAATCTTAAAGTTCCTAATTATGTACTAAAATTCTAAAAAAATACTTCGCGTTGTGGGACCGCTCTTAATTCATTATTATTTTATATTTTTTTTGTATTATTATCTATTGTTCATTATTCTACTATTCTAGACTTTTCATTTGATATCCATATTGAGGTGGTTGTTATAAAAATATATACTCCGCCATTTTGTGGTGGCGGCCATCTTGGACCGATTTTCATCAAACATAGCTAAGAACACTCGACTAATTCACCTTTTAAACAAAAAAATCAATATCAATATCGGTTAGCCCGTTCCGGAGCTACGATGCCACATACAGATACTCACACAGTCACGTCAAACTTATAACACCCCGTCGTTGTTGCGTCGGGGGTTAAAAATGAGTCGCAAAATATTTTGCTAAGCGCTAATCTCAGGAACTACGGACACGAACTACAACACGGAATTGAAAAACTCTTTTTGTGTTGGATAACCCATTTATCGTGGAATGTTATAAGCTATATATCATCACGCTACTACCCATAAATGTCAACTAATCGGGCAAACTTTACGCTTTAAAATTTAGACGCGATTAAATGAGAGCGACGGGGCTTAGAAGTAAGTCACCGGCAAAGCCGCGGGGGTCAGCTAAGTATTGTCATTGATTTTTTGAATATGTCTTGAGAGCTATTTAGTGATTTAGCGTTTTTATTTTTACAATAACTTTAAATTTTTCAAGCCGCCCATAAGGCCTTCAACCAGGCTTAACGACTGCCATTTTACTGGCAACCGGGAACAACGGCTTAACGCGCCTTCTGAAGCACGGAAACGCTCGCAAATGTAAATGCCACAAAGCGGTTACCCATCCATGACCAGCCATTGCACAAATTTGCTTAACGCAGTGATCGTTTCCAGAACACTGCGTCCGCGAGTCCACGAGCGCTTTATCATGAAATGTGTGTTGTTGCGAATGTTATCATTTTTCAATATACATAATACTTATAAAAACCATTTGGGTTCTCCATCCTGTATTTCCTCATGATAATCCGCGGGGTAAAAACATTGTTTATTTTATTAATTTTACTATAAATACTTGTATCATTGCGTAATGTACCAATAGTTTCTTGTGCTCAACAAATAGTGTTGGACGTGATTATAGTTAAGGGCAAGGTTTTCCTCGATTTATTGTTAAATTACGTTGAAGAAACAAGAAACAACGTAACTAATGTAAGTTTAATTAATTTAATATTAGACTATTATGAGATTTATGGAACATAATGGAATATTATCTCTAAAAATTCGCGTACAATTTTGTGTTATCGAACACTCCGAATTTGTCTGTTTGACCTTTATTTAGTTAAGATATTATATCTATTGGTCATGATTGGACATGAGCAGATCTTCGTGATATTTTTGTATAAATGTAAGATGAGTAGGTCTAGGTTATTTTATATTTTACGTTTTATCTCTTAGGTGGATGACAAGAATTCGGCCCACTTAACACACTGGTCACAGTTATTCTAATATTCCATTATTATTTTTGTGTAAGATGGGTTTTAATTTTTTAAACACAATTTACATCACTTAATTTCGAAGCGCTCGTGGCCCCGCGGTCTCAGTGTTCTGTAAACGATCACTGAGTTACGCAACTTTCACTATGGCTGGTCCTCGGATGGGTGACCACTTTGTGGCATTTACATTTGCGAGCGTTTCCGTGCTTCGGAAGGCACGTTAAGCCGTTGTTCCCGGTTGCCAGTAAAATGGCAGTCGTTAAGCCTGGTTGAAGGCCTTATGGGCGGCTTGAAAAATTTCAACAGTAGGTAGCCACGACCTGCGTCTGTCTATTTCAACACGGCAATGGGCTCACCACCTATTACGTGGGACAGGAATCCACACGGTGAAAAGTGGGCATATAATATGCCTCTGCCACCCCTTCGGGGATAAGACGTGATGGATATTTAGTAATTTTGTTCGTGCAATGCAAAGTTAGTTCGTTTAGGTACTCGAAGATCTTGGAGAGATTTGTTACACAAGTCACGTTATTACCCCCGAAAGGATAGGCAGAGGCATACAATACACGCACATTTCACCAGTTCTATTTTTGTCCCACGTATTTATGGTGAGCCTATTTCCGTATTGAAACGCGGATAGAGACAAGTCGCGGCTATTTGTTGTTAACATTTTTTTTCCAATCCGCCCATTAGTCCTTCAACTTGGTGTTCATTACCATGTTACTGGTAGCTTTAAACGATTACTCATTTTATTCCCCTCTCCCTACGGGAAACGAGGGATGTTAGTTATGTCTGTGTACTTGCCTGTGGATTCATAGCACCGAAACCGATGAACCAATTTCAGAAATCAAAAAGCGTTAATTTTTTTATAAAGAAGACAGTTTTTAAATTAAATATTTTTTATGTAATTTATTTTATTCTTATACTAACACCGTTCTTACAGGACTAATCCTAATACAATAGCGTAGCACGCACATATCTAACACTATATGACCCTCACAGCTTCGCCCGTGGAATATTTCGACTTCCCGTCGCACCTATTTAATCCCGTCGCTTATAAATTCTACAATGATGCATAAAAATTTGCCCGATTTGTCGACATTTATGACTACTGCTCTGCTCCTCAGTGTAGTAGCATAATAATATATAGCCTTCCTCGATAAATGGGCTGCATAACACAAAAAGAATTATTCAAATCCGACCAGTAGTTCCTGAGATTAGCGCGTTCAACCAAACAAACAAACTCTTCAGCTTTATAATATTAGTATAGATATAAAAATCTAAAAAGAACATTAAAACACAAATATTTAGTAAAAACAACATTACCTAATCAATAAATTTTTCAATATAGATCCCGATATGCTAACAAATAATTAAATTATCAACAATGTATTAATTTAGTATTAATTTTTAATATGATGGCAACGTAGAATTGCATCATCATCTTATTGTACAATCGAGTTACGATTGTTTAAGTGTATCGTATACCGGTGTGTAAGTAGCTAATATGAGGGTATTCATGATTGAAATGATTTTACCTCATAATCGGAATGTCACTGTCTCTTAATTCTGTTTGTGACCACCCCAGTCAAAATATCAATTGAATTTGCGGTAAATAAACATGATCGCGTTAATACCAGTGTTTTGTATTTATTTGTAAGAATTTTGTCTCACAGTCGGCTATTGTGGTAATACTGATGAGGAAAAATAAAGTTAATAGAGAGTAGTTACTTACTTATAATTCAAACCTTGATATTTATCTTTTAACAAAGATAGGCAAGTAATCTAATCATGGATGTAAATAATGTTATAAAGTACTCACCTTAGTACAAGACTATTGCTATCTTTGTTTTGATTTGTGTGCTCGTAATTGCCTGCTGTATTAGTTCTTTTTATTTAATTTAATTCCTTTTTATTTTCTTTAAGGACTACAACTAAGTTTTTTGTGTTGGTGTTGGTAATTTCTTCGATCACAGTTTGGGATCTGTCAAATGGCTATGTAACAAAAATGAGAGCTATACCGAAAGGATTGAAGTTGGGAATAGCAACCAGTGCTTTTCAAATCGAAGGCGCTTGGAATGTGTCAGGTAAGTTATTTTTAGACATATTTTTTATTCAAATTATTATTATTATTTATCATATTAATAATATTAATTTAACGATATAAAAATGTCTAAAAACATTTTACACCTTTTTAAGAAAATTATGCATTTCGATGAACGTGACATTTGACACAGTAAAAGTTTGAAAATAAAACTAATGTTATTTACATAAAAAATATTGTCTATTATTGCCTCGTTGTATGGCACTGCTTAGATCCGTATTCCAGAACGTTTCTCAATACTCAATTAACGCTTAAGGCTAGTTTTTGCCTTATAAATACTACTCTCAAGCGTCGATTGAGTATTGAGAAACGTTCTGGAATACGGGCCTTATTAGTCTCTGAGCGAGAAAGGGGCCAGTCCTATGGTCACTAAATGAGTCGACGACCAGTCGCTTTGCTATATATCTATATATCGATCCCCACGAGCCCCGCGTCTCGACTCTCGACCCCAAACGGCTAAAAAAATATAATTACTTAAATTATTATATTTGCGACGCTTGAGAATGTAATAAAATAATAATTAATTAGTTCCAACTTAAAAATAAAAAATCGCGACGAGATAAATTATTAATATTTTGGCAACCGGTATATTTCAGTCGGCACAATTAGAACTAGCATTGTAATGAGTTGGCTTTATTTAGTTAAGCGCTATATAGTACGTAGGTGTACTTGTAAATAGCTCCCTGCCTGGGTTTTCCCGAACGTCTACAGTATGGGGATCTTCAAAAGGGGTCTTAGAAGGTTTTTTAAACGGTCGGCAGCGCGAGTGCAACCCCAGAGTTGCAAACGTCCAAAGGCTACGGTGACTACTTTCCATCAGGTGGACCGTATGCTTGCCTGCCAACTCAGTGGTATAAAAAAAAATTGTAATCGAGTTTTTTTTTTGTTTTTTATCTGAACCTTACAGAAGAAATGATAATAAACCTTATTTGCTATCGTTACGCATTTCCTTTCTATAGGTTTGATATTATTATGATTGCCCATTCTAAATTACATTAAAACATATAAATTATACGACACATTTTTGAAATCATCTTATAGAGTTCTTCATTTTGATACTCCACCCGACCGACAACTGAGTGAAAATATTTTTATTGACATCATTTTATGTACCCTATGACACTCAAGAGATGAATACCTTTCATTTGAAATCTCACATTTTGAAATTCGTGTAAAGAAAAAATATACAGAGAATTATATATATAATTTATAGGTATATATAATAGAATACGTCTTTAGGCGCATATGGGTAATAATCACAGGTTGACCACCACACATTATTTGAAAAAGACGACGTTACTTTGTAGAGCATTTCATTTCGGTACTTACCCGTTTTACCACCAGTAGTACCACGGGTAAGTACTTTTAGTTTTATTTGGCTATAAAAGGTATAAGTCAACCCCTCTACAACACTATGTGAACGTCCTACACATGTTTTACTATACTATCCTTAATAACATGTACATAACTATTCAAAACACACTACATAGAAAAGAAGGTCATAAAAAGAAAAGCAGAGAATTAAAAAGCCAGTTCTAACAAAATTCTAACTTTTCTGTAATCAAAATGGCAATAGAGTGCCTCGGTGGCGCAGTGGTAGTGTATGGGACTGCCGCACGGAGGCATAAATATTTGTGTAAACGAAAACTGAATTACGCAACTTTCACTATGGCTGGTTGTCGCATGGGTGACCACTTTTTGGCATTTACATTTGCGAGCGTTTCCGTGCTGCGGGAGGCACGTTAAGCCGTTGGTCCCTGTTGCCACTAACATGGCAGTCGTTAAGTCAAGTTGAAAGCCTTATGGGTGGCTTGAAATATATTTAAACAGCAGGTAGCCACAACCTGCATCTGTCTATTTCAACACGACAGTGGGTTAACCACCTATTACGTGGGACAGGAATACACATAGTGAAAAGTGGGCATAAAATAGGCCTCTGCCATCCCTTCGGGGATAACGCGCGATAGATAAATAATAAATTTATTAGTTGTCTAGATCCTATAGCACAAGTTTTAAGCTTAGTTTGGGCGAGATGGCACTGTGTGTGCGTCTCGCAATATTTATTTATAGTAATTTCATACTCTTTATGATTTCAGATAAATCACCCAGTATGTGGGATTTATTTTGCCACAAGCCAGGATATACAAAAGATGGTTCCAATGGAGACGACACGTGCAAATCCTATGAATTCTATCAGCGTGACATCCAAATGCTAAAGTATTTAGGTGTCGATTTCTACCGGTTCTCTATATCGTGGACCAGGGTGTTACCAAATGGTTTTGCAAATGTCATTAGTAAAGATGGAATACAATACTACAATAATCTTATAGACGGACTTATAGCTAATGGGATTGAGCCAATGGTAACCCTTTTTCATTGGGATTTGCCACAAAACCTTCAAGACCTTGGTGGTTGGACAAACCCTCTTATAGCACATTGGTTTGAAGATTACGCCCGGGTACTATATAAATCATTTGGTGATCGAGTTAAGACCTGGATAACTGTAAATGAACCAAAACAGATCGCGATAGTTGGATATGGGACGAACATTTTTGCTCCTGACTTTGTATCGGCGGGAATTGGTGATTACATGGCGGTGAAAAATGTACTTTTAGCGCATGCGAGAGTATGGCATTTATATGATAAAGAATTTAGAGGCAAGCAAAAAGGTACGTAATTTTGATATTTTGTAAAATCTTATAGATGGCCCACGCAAAGTCCCTTAATCGTTTATGGGAGAAAATTGATAATTGGTTGAATTTAAAAAGGTATTTTGTCAATAATGCTTTTTTAACCATTATTGAGTATTTAATAAAATTTTAATATCATACGTGCATGTATGAAACAATTAATGAAGCTGCAAAGAGCGATATAAGTATGCATAGATCGTGAAGACTGGCAATTTGTCCTCTGAGTCATCTCTGATAACCCCGCCAGGCACACAGCGTGAAGATAGTTAAAATATGAAAGACAATGTTGAAGAAATCAGCGAAGGCACTTCGAAACATCTTTTCATTTCTAATCATAAAATTACAGGTATTTGTGGTATAACAATAGCAACCGACTTCCGTGAGGGTGCATCCAATTCCACATCTGACATTGCTGCTGGCAAACTGGCACTGGATTTTGAAGTCGGCCTGTACAGTCACCCAATATTTTCCACCACCGGAGGCTTTCCTGAAGCAGTAGTTAAGCGCGTAGCAGAAAAAAGTGCCCAGCAGGGCTTCCCTAAAAGCCGGTTACCAGAATTTACTGCGGAAGAAGTGAATTATGTCAAAGGTTACTGTTTTAATCGTTACTGCAAGTGTACTTCTGTGATTTTGCTTCTTGGCCACTAATAATTTACCTTTATCAAAAGTCTAATATATTTTTCATCTCTCCAGAAGCGAAAGGACACATTTGCTTCGTGAAATCACGAAGGAAAAGCGACTTTTGCTGGGAGCGTGAGGCAAAGTAACTTTTTAAATAAATTTGAAATATGCAATTGCGCGGTTAGAAACTCAAGACTAGCGCTGGCCGTACAATTATGTAATTTAATTATTTAGTGTATAGGTGTAACTATATTAATTTATGGACGTTTTATTGAAAAATAATAATAACTATAAAATTCAGTAAACAGTAATGTCGCTTTACAAAAAAATAATCATTAGTATTTAGTTTTCAAAAATTGACATGCATTGTAATTTTGGACCGCAGCTGTATAATAATCGTATAATCTGTGGACAAAGCGGGAATTTAAAAATCTAGATGGTTTTGATTATTCGACTTATGTTTATGATTACTTGTGATTAACTTCAGGCAACAGTATTATCGCTGGAGAGGTGAAAAGTAGTATGTTTCACACGAGAGCAATTATTTTTTAACTCGTGCCTTTAAATCACTCACTGCGCTCAGTAGTCTAAAATTAAGAGAGAGAGAGAGAGAGAGAGAGAGAGATGGACAGAGAGAGATAGAGAGAGATGGACAGAGAGAGAGAGATAGGGAGAGATGGAGAGAGAGAGATATAGAGAGATATGGAGAGAGAGATAGAGAGAGATATGGAGAGAGAGAGAGAGAGAGAGATTGAGAGAGAGATAGAGAGAGGTGGAGAGAGAGGTGGAGAGAGAGATGGAGAGAGAGAGAGAGAGAGAGAGAGAGAGAGAGAGAGATGGACAGAGAGAGATAGAGAGAGATGGACAGAGAGAGAGAGATAGGGAGAGATGGAGAGAGAGAGATAGAGAGAGATATGGAGAGAGAGATAGAGAGAGATATGGAGAGAGAGACAGAGAGAGAGATTGAGAGAGAGATAGAGAGAGGTGGAGAGAGAGGTGGAGAGAGAGATGGAGAGAGATGGAGGGAGAGAGATGGAGAGAGAGAGAATGGAGAGAGAGATAGAGAGAGATGGAGAGAGAGAGAGAGAGCGGGTATTTACTTACCATATCGTCAAGGCTTATAATAGGCTGTGCTAACTACAGCCGAAAGATTTGAAGTAGGTTCTCTCTCTTTATACTGTGGTACTAAGTAGCACCTAATTTTAGTTAGGTATACTAGACTCCTTAAAATAACTTTAGATTTTTTACCAGTTTTGTCAACTTTTATAATTCTGTGCAGGCACCAGCGATTTCTACGGATTTAATCATTATTCCACCCAATTTTACACCGAAGAGGGATATAGCTCAGGAATGTATCCTATACCTTCGTATAAAGACGATATAGGGGCAGTATTCTCGTACTTGGATTACAAGCCAGCTCCAATTATTCACAGTACGGTAGGTTGCTTTAGAAATTTGAACTTAGGCCTTATGGGCGGCTTGAAAATTTCAACAGCAGGTAGCCACAACCTGCGTCTGTCTATTTCAACACGGCAATAGGCTCACCACCTATTACGTGGGACAGGAATCCACACGGTGAAAAGTGGGCATATAATATGCCTGTGCCACCCCTTCGGGGATAAGGCGTGATGGATATTTTTTTATTTTAACTATTTATAAAATTGAATTGTTTTGTGAAAAGGAAAATTCCAAACAAAACACTGTACCAACCCGTCTGGTCAGCGTGGTAAGACCAAACCCTCCCAATATGAAGGCACAAACTATGAAACGGCCCCCAGTTCCCGATTATGGACCGACGACCTGGCAAAGGTCGCGGACCGTGTGTTGTGGCGTGAATTGGGTGAGGCCTACGTCCAGCGGTGGATTGCCATAGGCTAATATGATTGATTGATTATGTCATACCCGTATTTGGACTCCTACAACCTTGAGCCATGCTGCACTCTGAGACCTCTCCAAAGCTATATAACAAAGTCAATGATTGTAATACATAATTTAAATTTATTTTTCAGCTAATCCCAACAGGCTTCAGAAAAGCCCTGAACTGGATCAGAACGGAGTACAATAGTCCACCAATCTTGATCACTGAAAACGGGTACGGAACTTTTGGAGGAATTGAAGACAAAGAGAGGATAGATTATCATATGAAGTATATGGCAGCAATGCTGGATGCGATAGAAGATGGCTGCAATATAACAGCATATACTGCTTGGAGTCTAATGGATAATTTGGAGTGGAATTCTGGTTTACTGTAAGTAATTTACTTCTGGTAAGGTATATTATATTAATATTATATCAAATTTTTAAACGATATGTTAAAGAGGCTGGCTCTCTGATCGCATAAGTATGTTGTGTCCAGCTACTGCTGGATACAACATATAGATGTGACTCAATGAGAGCAAGTGGGTGCCGCTGCATCTTTTTGCGAGCAAGACATGCTCGCGAAAGAGGCGGCGTAGAGGGAGCGGTAGAGAATTTTCCCTCCCGAGTTCCACAGTCTTCGCACAACCCTCGAAGATAATGTCGCGTTGGCGGATAGTGGGTCAGGAATCCTAGTGGCTATCCTTCCAAGGGCTCACTCTAGAGTCCTGGTCATAGGCAGATGGAAAGGCACCGTTTAGTTTTAATCGGTAGGAGTCCGGTATATCATCCATGAGGATTTCCACACGTGTTAAAAAGTCAGTAAATTGTGATAGGCTGATTGAAGCTGCATTAAAGCAGTACATTAAACTAGTCTCCTATTTTGAGGTTTACATCATGTTGGATTTTGAATAATGTCAAACAACTAACTTCTTCTGAATCAACATCTTCTGGCACAACGAACCAGACGCTTTTACCATCCAAGCTATTGAGATCTACTTGATATTGACGAATTAATCCACTACTTTTTGACTTAACTAGTAAAACTTTGCTAAGTGTCGGAAGATGGCGTCTTACATCGCCTTAAGACGGAAAGAGGTGAATAAATTATTTAATTTCGAATGGGTCTCGATAGCTTAAATAGTAAAATGCATCTGGTAGATTCGTTGGATCAATTTTAACATAAATTGAAAATTTCAGCTCAATCAATCCAAGATATCTACTTCAAAATTGAGTTGTAAAATTCCGCCCGAACAAACTTACAGACTCGTACATTGCAAGTTAATGAAATGCTTATTAAAAGAGTTAATGTAAAGTACTTATATTTTATTTCAGGGCCAAATTTGGTTTATTCGAAGTTGACTTCAACGATGAAAGGCGGACTCGAAAGGCGAAATCTTCAGCATTCTGGTACCGCAACCTCCTAGCAACGAGAACCTTAGATATTAATTATACATTAGAATTCAGGGAACTAACATTTTAGTATGTAGTACTATTATATTTATAGTTTTAGGTTAGGTTTGTTAATATTTATATGTTGTAGTAAAATTTTGTCAATTTTGATATTATGTGAATTGGTATATAGAAACAAATTTATATTTCTATTATCTTCTATTAAATAAAAATAAATATAAATATCCATCACGCCTTATCCCCGAAGGGGTGGCAGAGGCATATTATATGCCCACTTTTCACCGTGTGGATTTCTGTCCCACGTAATAGGTGGTGAGCCCATTGCCGTGTTGAAAATAGACAGACGCAGGTTGTGGCTACCTGCTGTTGAAATTTTCAAGCCGCCCATAAGGCCTTCAACCAGGCTTAACGATTGCCATTTTACTGGCAACCGGGACCAACGGCTTAACGTGCCTTCCGAAGCACGGAAACGCTAGCAAATGTAAATGCCACAAAGTGGTCACCCATCCGAGGACCAGCCATAGTGAAAGTTGCGTAACTCAGTGATCGTTTACAGAACACTGAGACCGCGGGACCACGAGCGCTTCACACTGAGACCTTGAGCGCTTCTATTATCTAATTATTTAATTCCAGTATTATTTAATCAAAATAAATTAAAACCATAAAGCATTGTTGGTTGCTCCCAAAAGCTTGCGTTTAATTAAGTAGAAAGTAATAACACGGCAATGAGCTCACCGCCTGTTACGTGTGACAAAAATGCATACGGTGAAATTAATTAGTAATAGGTGGTGAGCCCATTGCAGTGTTGAAATGGACAGGCGCAGGCTGTGGCAAACTGCTGTTGAAAGTTTTTAAGCCGCCCATAAGGCCTTCAACTTGACTTAACGACAGCCATTTCATTGGCAACCGGGACCAACGGCTTAACGTGCCTTCCGAAGCACGGAACTGGGGTGGGTCTAAAGTGAAGGAAGGTGTGAGGAAGCGCTCGTGGCCCCGCGATCTCAGTGTTCTGTAAACGATCACTGAGTTACGCAACTTTCACTATGGCTGGTCCTCGGATGGGTGACCACTTTGTGGCATTTACATTTGCGAGCGTTTCCGTGCTTCGGAAGGCACGTTAAGCCGTTGGTCCCGGTTGCCAGTAAAATGGTAGTCGTTAAGCCTGGTTGAATACCTTATGGACGGCTTAAAAATTTCAACAGCAGGTAGCCACAACCTGCGTCTGGCTATTTTAACACGGCAATGGGCTCACCACCTATTACGTGGGACAGGAATCCACACGGTGAAAAGTGTGGCATATAATATGCCTCTGCCACCCCTTCGGGGATAAGGCGTGATGGATATATATATATATATATATATATTTTAGATGTTAAGAAATTTTGAACCCGTTGCCTTTTTAGTGAGGTAGTAACAAAAAGGCTAAAAGGTCTTATGTGCTAGATACTAATTAGCACGACCAATTAAAGTCCTGGTAGTTTCGGACTATATAACTAATAATAAATTTACCGACTTAAATTTATTGACTTAAAATTCACAAGGCAAGTCAATTACTTTACAGTGGTAAACTATAACATTACAAACAAAAGCTTAGTTACATTTGGTACAGAAAAGTCTTGAAATTGACCTAAGAAGAAAAACACTTATGTTGCTATGTCAATGGTATTTGAACCCTGCCTCTTAAACTAGACTATGCCTGTATCTTAAGGGTCAGCCTGAGATATACAAAATATAAAATTTGATGACACTTCGAGACAGTAGCGATTCAGCACTGTCAAGTAAATAAATATTTAACCCTTTTTGGCAAATCTTTTAAGAGTAATAAGTGTAATTATATGAGTAAAGGTGACGCCCCCTGACACGCTTGATTGTATGAAATATATAGAGTAAGGCGTCTCTAGAGAGAGCGCGCGGGGGACAATGGTTCCTTGCTGTGTGGATTTAGGCCAATTTAGGTAATATTATTGTAAAAGTACCAGTTTATCTTAATTACTGGGCAAAGTTATAAATTAACTAACTCACTATCTAACTATCTTCACGCTATATCCTCGACGGGGTAGTCAGAGAGGACTGCGACAGACTACTTCTTTCGCTTCTTGCAGATTCATCGATCGCTACATACATGCACGTCTGGGTATCCGAGTACTAATAGATTAATAAATTTTATTTATTTATTTATTTTAAATAACTAATTGAATCAGGCGTTACATGGCGGAAATCCAATTTATAAAACTATAATTATTTTGTTTTAAATGTTATTTTTGCAATATAACGAATTTAAAAAAGGCCTTTAATTTCTACACGTATTTCGCCTACATACGAGGCATTTGATAATGCCTCAGTACGACATTTTAAAAAGCCGAATATTGCAAAAATTACATTTAAAACAGAATAATTTTAGTAATTAAAAATATATAATTTAAAAAAAAGTGTATAATTTAAAATGTAAATAATTATTTACTTTAACAAGCCCATTGTAGGATTTACATGTAAAAAAAAATCTATCAATGGGTTTGTTACAATAATTAATTATTTCTTGTATTATTTAATTAAGAATTAAGTGATTCTGCACATTAATTGTATAGTTACCCTACAATTCTTGAGACGCATGAGTCAGTTTTAAGAAAAGAATGTAAATATAACTTTTGACAACTAAATAAAGTAGAAATTTGGCAAAAATTTGAGAATGTGTATTTTAGGATTAATTTTAATTTTATATTTCGTTTGGCGCATTAGGGAAAAATGATGAGATTATTTTTTTTTAATAAGGTCTTATTTTATTGTTTCGTATACCTATTAATTAAAAAGGCAGGTAAACTGTAATTTTGGTTAAAAATTATATCATTAGTAAAAAAAAGATTCTTATCATCATGTTAATGTTGAATAGGAAATGATCAACCATTTTAAGAACTTTTTAAAATACGAAGAATAATATTCTGTTAAAGTAGAGGGTAGCAGGAGTCAAACACTAAAGGAATTTACAACCCTTGCATCGTTAGTCTTGGGATTTACAATCCCAATACAAACAATGAAAATGATTTCGTTTTCATGCAACATTACTATTTAATTTACCTACAGTGTGCCGGTTTTTTTATCATGGGGAATGCAGCTACGCACCGTAGGACTCCCGGCCCAAGATAGGGGCTGTTCCCTCCACTTAACCACCATGGTCTTTCACCTGACCTTAACTGGGTCGCAGTGTAGGCCAGAGGTTAAGTCCCTGTGACCCGGCGGCCGCCTCATTGTGTCTGACTAGTTTCTTTGAGTTGAGCTTATGGATATATGTGATCATATTATTTTATCATGGGATTAATGCCACCCGAGGTCCCATTGCTGCGACTCATGAAAACCAGGGTCTCCAGCAATGACCAAGACCAAAAAAGATACACCGAACTCGATCTCCGTGAAGTCCCAGGAGAAGTTAGTGTATTGGAACCCGCATCGATAAATTAATCAGAAGATAACTTGAGATCTGTTCTAACTACTCCGTCAGGAATACAGCGTGATGATAGTTTAATTTAAGGGAGTTCGAAAAACAATCATTCTACCATATATCATTATATCTATCAAAGAATTAATGCATCATATTAAATCATTCAAATTTGAAAAATGTGAGTATTACTTATATCGAACCCGCAGTTAATGTTGTTTAAGGAAAAATATCACAAAATACAGTCCATAAAGTATTACAGTAACACCACAATATTCGAGTATTTTAGTACTGTAGAACTATTGAACTAGACGATTTTAATGAATATCGGCACTAGGTTTGAAAAATAATGAGGATTATGTCAAAGGAAAGTATACAAATTCGATGATATACAGAGTACTCAGTGCGAAATTAATCTTGGTTCAATTTTCAATTTCGTATCGGAATTTAAGTGCTGAATATGTGTAATCACTACATATTATAAAACAAAGTCGTTTTTCGCTGTCTGTCCCTGTGTGCTTAGATCTTTAAAACTACGCAACGAATTTCTATGCAGCTTTTTTAAAAGTTAAAGTGATTCATAGGGAAGGTTTTTATGTATAATTTGTTAAGTTTTTGTATACATAAACTTAATTATAACTATATATGTTGAGGGCGTCGGAAAAAATGAGCTGTCTGGGAGCTTTTAACGAAAACGCTCCCTAAACCCTTTGAGATTTAACTAAATAATGTATTGTGAAATTATGTATCTAATATTGATCTACAAGAAAGTTCAACAGTATATGTCTATCTCTTAAGGATAACATACTATATCCATTTTAATACTTTAAAAAAACAGCAATAAAAAGGGGTAATTTGAAGGATATTTACAAAATAAATAAATATCCATCACGCCTTATCCCCGAAGGAGTGGCAGAGGCATATTATATGCCCACTTTTCACCGTGTGGATTCCTGTCCCACGTAATAGGTGATGAGCCCATTGCCGTGTTGAAATAGACAGACGCAGGTTGTGGCTACCTGCTGTTGAAATTTTTCATGCTGCCCACAAGGCATTCAACCAGGCTTAACGACTGCCATTTTACTGGCAACCGGGACCAACGGCTTAACGTGCCTTCCGAAGCACGGAAACGCACGCAAATGTAAATGCCACGAAAGTGGTCACCCATCCGAGGACCAGCCATAGTGAAAGTTGCATAACTCAGTGATCGTTTACAGAACACTGAGACCGCGGGGCCACGATATTTACACAAATACATTATTAATCCTTTTCATTTTAATAGGTTAGTTGGTTTCAGCATTTTATGAAGATTATTTTGGCCCATTACAGGTTGCAAATTAAATGAATATCATAGTAGATAGAGTAAAATCAAAAAATATGCGCAAACAAATTAATTTCGTGTAACTGTAATTCGACCGGGCCGTGCGGGCGTAGGTACTGGAGAGCGGAGCAGTAATCAACGAATTTGGAAAATGTACATACATTATTTTGAAATTAATAAACGACGGGATTAAGTGGGTGTCACGGGGTTCGAAGTATGTCGCGGGCGAAGCCGTGCGGGACAGCTAGTAATATATAAAAATCAATGACACTTTTCGTTGTAATTTTATAACTCAAGAACGGGCTCACCTATCCAAACCAAATGTTTAGGCTTTGTTCGGACTATTTAGTAGATGGTTTGCGTGAAGTTTGCACAAAACCGGTCAAGCGTCGAGCATTTTGTTACAAATTTCCTAAGGGCATTCAGGCCAAGTAGCGTAGGCATTAAAACGCTTCCTCAGCTCCCGCCAAGATAGATTGACGATTTATTTTCCGCTGGCACGCCACAGTAAACATGATTAGCAGTAGCAATCGAAATGGAACATCTCTATTTTTGTGTTGGATTTTGTTATAGGTTTATGAAATACTAGTTGACGCCCACGACTTCGCCCGCGTGCTGAAGTTTTGTCGTTCCCGTATTCTAAAGGCACTTATTCCCGGGATAAAAAGTAGCCTATGTGTTATTTTGATAGAAAAGCTATATTATTGTAAAGTTTATTAAGATGAAAGTTTGTAAGTATCATCAAACAATCATACTTACAAACTTTCGCGTTTCTAATATTAGTAGGAGTTAATGATGATATTTATTAATAACAAATTTATAACAGAAATTTATAACATAAGCATAACACAAACCCGTTTGACGCCCGAACAGACGTCAAAAAGAGGCGTCAGTTGAACATCCCCCTTGGGCGCACGCAAGCTTTACAGTCCGTATAAAGTAACTGTATCGCCCGTAGCAGCTGGCCGTCCACACCATATCCTACCCGGATATGATGTGGACTGTCTGGCTACTAGGAGGAGTACCACAGAGTTTCTCTCACAACGTTATCAAATGATTTCTCCAGATCCACTAAAGCGCAGAAAACCTTCGGGTTAAAATGTTAGGATTATTAATTATTAGTTACATGAAATGTTATACATTTTTTAAGGATACTAACGTAAAGTAAAATATAAATATAAAAGCGCTGGTAGTCCCACTAACTCAGTTCTCTTGTAAAAGATCACTGGTTTAAGAAACTCTCTTGGGCTTTGGATGGATGACCGCTTTGTAGCATTTTCATTTACTAGCAATTTCGGCCTTCGAAGGACACGTTAAGCTGTTTCTCGCGGTTGCTAGTAACGTTGCAATCGGCACTCGTTAAGTCAAGTGAATACCCTTTCAGGGACCTAAAAATTACAACAGCGAGTCGCCACAATCTGAGCAATATGAACTGAAATCTGAAAATGAATATGAAAATCTGAACAATATGCCTCTGCCACACCTTCGGGGATAAATAAGTGCCTAATAAATTTATAAATATACTTAAATAATTAATACTTCAAGAATAAAACAAAGGTCTTGGATACAATTTAAATAATTTATGCGAAGCTTAAATATAACAACTGCACTGATTACTTCAGCCTGTGGCAGTCGGTATGTTAAAGCTTCAGAATTTATGGATAAAATTTGTTTAGAATCAAATTGATAGTAAAGCTTCAGAATCTATGGATAAAATTTGTTTAGAACCAAATTGATAGTAAACATTATACAAAAAAAAAAATTCTTCAACAGTTAGCGGAAAAACAGGTAAACACACATTGAACAGCCCACTGGCTCAGTTAATTATATAACTGCCTTCTAACCTGTGGGTACCGGGTTCGATTTTATAGTACTTGCAGGGATAATTCTAACGCCTTAGTGAAGTGTACGTAGTTCATTTTATATCAAAACTCTCATGATGCAGCTGGGACAGACGCTCGGATGATGATGGAAGCTTACTGCTTTGATAAATATACTGTGCCATTGCGAAGAAATAACGGGAGCGCAACGAAAAAACCTGACACAGGTCCTACCTCAGTAAGCGTCAGCCATCAGGCGTCAGCAGCGCGAATCTGGTATTATTTAAACACTAGCATTTGATGGTGGTTTTTTGTATGTGCCTAACATTAAGTTCAAATCTTGTAAAAAATGTACATTTACACTTATTTCATGTGGCAATATGGACGATTTTACTGTTCGACGTTCAGACGAGTTAGTACATGGTTTCGTTTAGAGTTTACCTAATTTTAGCCATGTTAGGTGCACTACTTTCAGATAGGGCCTTTATGCACCCCAACGTTAATTTTCTTGTATCAGACCTAACCTCGAATCAAGACTCATCACATAATAAAAATCCTATTGCTCTTTGGTTCAAGTTATGCGGTTTCGATCATTCGCATAACGATATCACACGGTTTCTTTTAAAGTGGTTTGTTGAATATTTTGAGAGTAGAGCTTTGTTGTTCGCTGACTGATCTCAGCTCTTCTTAAAGATGATAAATGGTCATTTTCAAATTTGAAACTTTCTGATCATGACGTCCCTCAAAAAGTGAAGATCTCTTCTCAGTTCTTCTCGTTATGACAGGATTTCATTTTTATGCATTCATATTTTAAGTAATAATAAATAATAGTTTCTACCCCCAATAATACAAGTAAAAAAAAAACGAAAATACATAACAAAAAATATATTACGGCGGTGTAAAGCTTTAAACGTTGTAAATTCTAGCCAAGTAAACTTCTGAAATATGAGATACGAATAGTGAAACCTCCACGTTTCTTACCCCTTACGGGCTTGCTGGCGATCAGCGGTAGAAGGAGTGCTAATGCACCCTGGAGAGATAGGTAACAGGTATAGAGCTTAACGCTATCCCTTTAAGTCGTTGTACGAATTCTCGGCAGCTGAACCCCATGGCAAGAGAACATTGTAGTTTAGCGGACCTGCATTGCGGCATTGCGGTAATCCCAGGCTGACTGGTAGAAGCGAAATATTGAAAGTGCAAGTGAAAAGCAGCAACGTTGGTTTGGATGTATCACATCCAACGAGTTTGGTCGCCACCCCCTTGGAACGTAGTGACTTAGATCCTGCGTTTCGAAAGTGGTGAGGCGGAACAATGTGGTGGTTTAGTAGTTAGTACACACTCCAGGACTGAGAGTTCTCCACAAAGTCGCCCTGTCTGCTCCCTGAAGCCTAGTCATCACGATCATCCGAGCATCTGTTTCAGTTGCGTCTCGCGACGCCCGGGGTCCGCATTCCTAATTTTTGTCCTCCACTTCACACGGTATACGGTTACGGATAGATAAAAGGTTTGGACACGTTCACCAAATGAGTTAACAACTATTGACGAAAAATATATATTGCGCGAAGTAGAGAATGGAAGGAGTCAGGGTAGGCCGTGACTTACATAAGAAGACCAAGTGAGCAGATTGAGCAACCTTTAAAAAAACGGAAAAATCAAAAGTATTCGGATACCCAGACGTGCATGTATAAACCGATTGATGAAACTGCAAGAAGTGAAAGAAGTATGCATGGATGAAGCCTGGCTATTTGTCCTCTCTGACTACCTCGTCGGGGAACCAGTGTGAAGATAGTTAATTAGTTAGTTTTTTATCAAACACACCTTTATTCCCGAAAGGCTAGGCAGAGGCATCTATACACCTATATTGCATTGTATGCATTTTTGTCCCACGTAACAGGTTGTGACCCCAAAGCAGTGTTGAAATAGACAGACGCAAGCTGTGGCTATATGCTGTTGAATTTTTCAAAGGTCTTCATGTCTTCATGTATAATTTAAAACAGTCTATCCGCTGGTTTTAATTCCTTTGTTTTATAGAACATAATACATTAATAGCAATTGCCTCTGGCCTAAAGATTTCCTGAGCTTTCCTGGGCACCTCTACCAGTTAGCAGGTGCTACTGAAGCCGGCTTGAACCTAGTGAATGTCCCTTATGTGCAAATATATCACAGACGTTGTAGTTAGAAACTGCGGATTTCGCAAAGTCGTCACCCTTCTAAAAGTGGTGCCATGCTTAGATTACCTACTATAAGTCACAAATCTTTTAGCCATTAAGGACAGAAACTTGTGCGTAACTAAAATCAAAATGTCTGCTATAATGTGTTTCACTTTCTCTCAAAGTGGTCACTGCCTTAAAGTTGAAACCTTAGTTTGTTGCTGTGTTATCACTTCTGCTGAACCGATTTTGATGAAATATAGCGCAGTATTTAAGCTGGAAAATTAACCAAAATATTCTTTTAGCAGAGTTGTGATCAACCGTCTAGATTTTGCTCCAACCCCGAACAAACAAACAAACAAACAGACATGAAGAAATTAAATTACAGTTTCATACTCAGAATCCCTTTAATAGTCTATTACAATATATATTTTTAATTTATTTTAAATGTACGTTACAGCTAAATTTACAATTTTATAAATGTATAGATTTGTACTATAAAAATCACTGTACATAGTCAAAGTAAGCGATTATGTCTAAAAATATTTACTAGCTATAGTTGGGTATAAAAATTTCATGAAAATTATCTGTAGTTTAGATTTGGTATTAAAAAAACATTTCGAAAGGGGGCAATTTGGAATGTTTTTCTATAAAGTGAAGTTTATTAGATTTTGTAACAAAAAGTCATTTTGACTAGTATAAATCCTTAACTATAATATATATTTTTTTCAGAATCAATAACCCCTTTTTCTACGACTCAGACTGTTTTAAAAAACTCAAAGCGCGGCCATCGTTTAAAACGTCACAACAATTCAGCAGGTGCACCGCTAGCGGGTAATATAGCTTGGGCTCCGGCGATCTTGGTGGGACAGTGCTCAACCACCACCACCACCCCTAGGGCACAGCTAGTGTTGAATACAATATTGTTCACTGTCAAATTCGAAAATTTAAACGAAGGCAAAATAAGTTTATTTCAGTAATATTGATGTTATAACTTGTCAGTTATCCTACTAATATTATAAAAGCGAAAGTTTTTAAGTATGAATGGATGTATGATAGTCTTTCACGCAAAATCTACTGAATGGATTTTGATAAAACTTTACAATAATATAGCTTACACATCAGGATAACACATAGGCTACTTTTTATTCCGGTATCAAGTTTCTGTTGGTAACGGGAACGGGAAAACTTCACCACGCGGGCAAAGCCGCGGGGTCGTGTCGTGTCTGAAGTATATAATCAAGGAGATTAGACGAGATGAGATGGTATCCCAATATTGTTTACTTTATCTAGTCTAGTTAAACCCTGACACTGTTTACAAACACGTAGATCCTATCGCAGTAACACAATTACTGTATGCTATTTACAATTTGTATCTACACACTAAGCTTAGATAAAATAAATATTAATTTGATTATCAAACTATCTTTACAGATAAATAAAATCAAAGTATCCGTTTGTAATTTTACATTAACAGCTTTTCATATAATTATATGAAACTAGGCGGCTCCCACAGCTTCGCCCGTGACATACTTCGAACTCCCGGCGCACCTATTTACTCCCGTCGTTTATAAATTCCACAGCAATGCATAAAAATTGCCCAATAAGTCGACATTTATGATTACAGCTCCGCTCTTCAGGGTAGTAGCGTGACGACTATTCTCGATAAATAGGCTATACAACACAAAAATAATTTTACTCATCCGACCAGCAGTTCTTGAGATTAGCGCGTTTATCCAAACAAATAAACTCATCATCTTTTTATATTAGTATAGAGTAGGTATAGATTTTATACGAATTATACTAGAATAAACACCTAGCATTAATTGAAATTAAAAAGCACTCTTCAATTCAGTTGGTATGAAAATAAATACTGCATCCTACCCTCAACTATGTTTGCTTAAAACACACACTGTAATATCATGGAGTAGTGGTAGTGAGTCGAATATGAGATATCGTGTTATATTTCTGGCAATAGTACGGACAATATGATGGCTTTCGTAGTCCAAGAAAGTTGTATTAATGGCAGTCATACTATATGTAATAATACATACACTAGTATATATTAGGTATAATCATTGTTATTTTAAGTACTATTGGTTCTGTGAACCGTAGACTTCAGAGAACTTTTTTTTTCTTTAATCATTTCTTTTTTTCGTTTGGAGCGCTCTTGCCAACCACTACGGGACCATTTTCCCTCATTATCATTACATTTACCTCCCTTGCCTCCATTTTCCCCCCGGTCAAAAACCCCCTCGTTAAAAGTTGTTGGCTACATCAAGGATTGTCCATGCCAAGTTACATGCAAATCCGATGAAAAATGTGACCTGTAGACTGAATGGACGGACGGACGGACGGTCGGACATCAATAGCATTTTTCCCGTACCAGTGGAGTTAAGTCGGAGACAAAAGTATTGGATAGAAACATAGTACTGACCTTATTATTGAGTAACTTGAAAGAAATGACGTGAATTAGTGATAAGACAATCTCAAGAATGAAGGCCATTCAATAAGGTACCTTTTATTACGGTCGCGAACTTTAATCTATACTAATATTATAAAGCTGAAAAGTTTGTTTGTTTGGTTCTCTGGGACTACAGGTTCGATTTGCATAATTATTTTTGAGTTGAATAGTCCATTTATCGAGGAAGGCTATAGGCTATATATAATCACGCTACGACCAATAGCTGCGGAACAGCAATGATAAATGTGGCAAAATATTCCTTTTGACAGCTTCCGTTGCGAACGCTGCGTAAACGTTTAAAGTTACGCAAAAACTATCTAGTACATAATTATTCCCCTTTAAAAGTTCTAAAATAAAGTCCGCGACAGCATATGCCTATCTTTTAAGGTCAACCTATTATAATCAATTTATTGTGAAAAAAATTGGTCTTAAAATTAAAAGTGAAAAGTATGGCCGATGATTTGCGATATACGCATGCGCGACGTCGCGACTAGCCAATAGCGAGCGAGCTCTGCGAAGTCAGCGCGTCTCTTTGGTAACTATTCTAATAATAATCTGATTGCCTCTGTGGCGCGGTGGGAGTGCATCCGACTGCTACGCAAGAGGTCGTGGGTTCGATTCCCACCCAGGATAAAGCTTTGTGTGATGAGCACGATGGTTTATTCTGTGTCTGGGTATTATTTATCTATGATATGTATGTATTTAGAAATATATAAGTATGTTTATCAGTTATTCTGGTTACCATAGTACAATCTCTGCTTAGTGTGGAATCAGATGGCGTTGTGTGAGTTGTCCCAACAATATAAAAAAATTAAAATATAAAGTTAACTATACTAATGTGTGTTGGATAGCGCATTTAGCGTGGAAGTCTTAGGCTATATCATCACGCTACTACCCTGAAGAGCAGGGCAGTAATCGACAAATCGGGCTAATATTCATACACAATTGTAAAAGTAGATAATAAACGACGGAATTAAACGGGAGCGACGGGGATAAAGGCGTGACTGATAAAAGGCTATCTCATCACGCTACTACCCCGAAGAGCGGAGCAGTAATCAACAAATCGCGCTAATATTCATACATTATTGTAAAAGTAATAAATGACGGGATTGAATGGGAGTGACAGGAATAAAGGCATGACTGATTAACTAACGGGAGTTCGAAGTTTGTCACGGGCGAAGCCGCGCGGGTCAGCTAGTCTAAGATATAATACATAGAAAATTGTTAGCTCAAATTGTTAATTCGTGACTAGGGGCAACCACTTAGTGACCTAATTTAATTAATTTATTAATTTGCATATTATGTAATTAGAACAGCTTTACACCAACTAATTAATATTGATTAAACAAGACCGTTAAATACAAAAAAAAATATTAAAACATGACGTTGCAGTGTTAAATAACATTTGATAGAGTTATATATTGTAATATATTCAATATTGAATGATAACAATAATTCAATTAAGAATTTCAGTGAACATTTAAAAAATGTAATATTAAAATTTTGCTTGAATATTGCATTGGGAATTTTGCTTACTACATGGGTCCCAAATTAAAGTTCATGACAGTACTTATATATTAACACTAGGTGACCCCCCGGCTTCGCCCGTGATATACTTTGAACTACCGTCGCACCTACTTAAACCCTTAGCTTATAAATTCTACAAAAATGCTTAAAAATTTCTCCAATTTGTCGACATTTATGATTACTGCTCCGATCTCCAGGGTATTAGAGTGATGATATATAGCCCACAGCCTTCCTTCAAGAAATGCGCTAACCATCACAAAAAAAAAATCATATCCGTCCAGTAGTTCCTGAGATTAGCACGTTCAACCAACCAAACTAACAAACTCTTCAGCTTTATAATATTAAGTATAGATTGTTTATTTATTTATGCGTAGGAGAGGTCAGTCAAGGGTCTTGCAACAGGTTCGACTTTCGCATTCCAAATAACATTGTGGGTAGAAAAGGTTAGCAGCTAAAACGTCATAAGAGACAATGAGTTATTGACGATAAACTGATCTTTAAAGCCTACTATCATAGGTCATTATTATTGCTGTAGTCTTTGTGACTTGAAACAGTATGGTATTCAACCAAAGATTTATTAATGGAGTGATGTTCTTTATTCAGTTGGATTTCTTCAAACGTAATCATTTTAAGCTTTGTGCTTATTATCGTGATTTCTGACGCGTTTTATTTATTTTATCGGATGTATGTGTGTGTGTATAACGTGTTATATAATGTAATAACATAATAATAACAATATTTTATATATTTTAGTAAATGTTACATAGACAGTTGGTTTTTACAAACACAGGTGTCGGACGTGAAAACCGGATTTGTTTTGTGCTAATATGTAATAGATGAACACAATGTAAGTAATTTGCAGAGTTATATGAATTAATATTCTTTATTAGTATTTACCATATGGAACATAGTTATATCTATGCAGACAAATAAAATTAAAGTAGGTATTTCTTTGTAAATTCATATTACTGCTTTTTACTAAATGAAATTTTTATTTATTTTTTATTTATAGGGTAAGTTGTCCCACAATGAACCACGTAAATTTCGAAAGCTCATAACATCACTGTTTACACTTCGAAGCGTTCAAAATTTTGTGTGTAGCTAGGGAATTTATATACCTAAAAATGTGCAAATATAAATTTACAAGTTTCGTGTTAATTTCAGAAAAATAACAGATTTTGTGAAAAATGAGATTTGGTTCAATGTGTACACTAGGACGTGCACAATGAACCAGGGTATTTTTCACATTGAACCACCTTCATTCACATTGAACCACTTAATTTTGTATACATTAATGATCAACTTTTAAGCAAATGACTTATTAAAATAATGAAATACAATTTTCATAATCACTTAGAGTTTATTGTGAGCTTAATAATCTTTATCACAATTATCAGTCTTAAATATCACAAGAAATGTACTATCATAATAATATGTTCTACTAAAATAAACAACAAGTTAAACAATTAAAAAGTAGGTAACTGAATAAAATTATATAGCTTCTTTAACATAAATTATCTTTGAATAACCAATGAGAGATCGACAATAGAGATAAGTATTACCAAATAAAGGTTTTTTCAAACGTAAAATCAAGCAAACCAAAAAAAAAGGATATACAATATGTAGGTTCTTAACGCAAGTTTATAGTGGGAGCGGCTCGTATCGGGAAACTAACAATCGAGTTGCGGCTCTCTGTTCCATTAATTTTAGGCGACGGTAAAATCATTTTAATATCCTTTAATTGAACAAGTGCCACATCAGGCTCTAACGGCATCCGGAATTTCATTGTTTCTTTGTTAATCAGCCGCATAAATGAAACTTCATAATTGTCTCCTTCATCGTCATCAATAAACTTTGCCACATAATAAACTTTAATATTCTTGGCATTGAAAATTACCAAAATAAATTCACCTTGTAAATGTTTAGGTCGGTTAGGTTGGTATAGATTTAATGGGTATTAATTAACAAGAAGAAATTTTCAATTCTTCTTGTTCTGCAATAAATATCAAATGATTTTCATAATTGGGTATCAGTCTTTTGTCGATAAGATCCTCATCGGTGACGTTAAAATTTTGCGCTACATAACGGCGTAAGGTGGGATAGGCAATATTGAAAGATTTTGCAGCTTTTCGGATGCTTTCGCCTGACCTATGCATCTTTAACGCTTTAAGCATATTGAAAGCTGAATTTCCGCCTCTTTTCCTCTCTAAAACTTTTTCCGTGCCATTCTGAAACAAGTTAAGTATGATTGTTATATGATGTACGATGTTATGAATATTGTTGTATGATGTTCCCGTAGAAGTCGTAAAACGTGATTGAAGGATAGGTACTACGGCCTACATAAATAAGGCCATAGACTTCTTAAACAGTCAACTGTAAACCTGTTATGTATTAATTATTATATATTTAAATATATATATTCATGCCTTAAAAGCCTAAACGGGTGTATTAGCTCTGCCTATTGAGAAAGTACTTAGGCGTGATTATATCAATAAGGTAAGTATAACTTTGTTTTAATTCAAAAAAGCAGTAAACATTGCAGTGGTTAAATGTGTACCTACTACCAAAAATCGTAGGTGGACACATTGAACCATGGTTAATAGTGTACCTCTCAGAAGTGGTTCAATCTGAGACACACCATGTTTTTATAACTTACCTCAAAATTTATATGATAAAGCAAAAGCATAACAAAACGAATCGTGGTGCATAAGACAGCCAAATTATCCTAGTATTCAATGAAAATATGAAAAGATCTAAATTTAACACAGGAAAATCTTTAAAAATAAAAGAAACATGTATTATAAACTTACTTTTTTTTACACTTTTCACAAAAATGCTCCGCACTTGCCCATCTTCCGCGAGATCACCGCATAAAATAGTGAGCAAACAGGACACCTATATGCCTCTCTTTTGCTTACATTAGCCTAGATCGGCAACATTGCGTTTTGGAAATATAGCAGTGGTTAAATGTAGCTGCATGGTTCAATGTGAGACAATCGACCCTATATTTATTTCGTCCTTCACAGCTTACAATATTTAGTTACATATGTTAACCAAACAATACGCCAATAATGAAGTACACTTTAAAATTATATAATGTTAAAAAGAGTATACATATGTTCAATAGCAATAATAAAAATACAAATTCAGTGCAGTGGTATATACAATATGATTAGATCTAGTGAGTGTTTGTATGTTGTGTGTGTGTCCATACACAGGTCCATACACACACACCCACACACCCATGTGTGTGGGTGTGTGTGCGTGGGTGGTTGTGAGTATGTGTGTGTGTGTGTGTGTGCTTATGTAAGTGCGTGAAATACGTGTCATGTGCATGAAAGTAAGAAAGATGATTTATATTAATGAGGTTGGAGATCCTGTGATAGGATTCGCATAACCTTACTTTTATAAGAGTTGCGAGGTGTGTTAAATGGATCGAATTTGCCGTTATAAGTGTCCGGTATACGGTGGAAAGGTGACATCTTTATACAGTCAGTTTTTGCAGATAGGGAAGTCAACAATGGCGTGTGTCTTGTTTGACGAAGTGGTACGCTAAAATGTATTTCCTCTAATAAAGTATTGCAGTCAAATTTATTATTGAATATGTCATATAAGAGCATCATGTCGGCTAATTGGCGTCTATCTTCTAATTTATGAATTGTATGGCGTTGGGTATAAAATCTTAAACTCGCGTCAGGGTCACGTGTCCTGATCGAAAAAGCGTAAGATGAGATGCGTAAGATGAGATGCGTAAGATGATTTTTGAAGTGAAAACTTCTTTAGCGGCGTTGGGTATAAAATCTTAAACTCGCGTCAGGGTCACGTGTCCTGATCGAAAAAGCGTAAGATTTTTTATCATCATCATCTTTACGTCGATCCCGGTCAATTTTTGAAGGAAAAACTTCTTTTAGCGCGGTACGCATATTTTTAGATGAGATAAAATCTCTGGACTCGCGACCATAATCATCATCATCATCTAACGTTGATTCCGGTCATCTACAGGTCTTATTAAATAATGCTGTGTAATCAATTAGGACTCTTTCAGTGTAGAATTATTTTTTATCATCATCATCTTTACGTCGATCCCGGTCAATTTTTGAAGGAAAAACTTCTTTTAGCGCGGTACGCATATTTTTAGATGAGATAAAATCTCTGGACTCGCGACCATAATCATCATCATCATCAAACGTTGATTCCGGTCATCTACAGGTCTTATTAAATAATGCTGTGTAATCAATTAGGACTCTTTCAGTGTAGAATTATTTTTTATCATCATCATCTTTACGTCGATCCCGGTCAATTTTTGAAGGAAAAACTTCTTTTAGCGCGGTACGCATATTTTTAGATGAGATAAAATCTCTGGACTCGCGACCATTATCATCATCATCATCTAACGTTGATTCCGGTCATCTACAGGTCTTATTAAATAATGCTGTGTAATCAATTAGGAGTCTTTCAGTGTAGATTTATTTTTCATCATCATCATCATTAACGTCGATCCCGGTCAATTTTTGAAGGAAAAACTTCTTTTAGCGCGGTACGCAATTTTTTAGATGAGATAAATCTCTGAACTCGCTAAACCCCGTTACGATACGCAGCTATAGTGTGTGCATATATGCATGTACCAACGCGTCTAGATAAATAAATTATTAATAAATTGAGTTTTCACTTCTGTCGGCACTCCCGGAGTGGTTAGGTTTTTTTTAATTGAGTTTTGAAATTTAAATTTTTTATGAATTTCTGTTGAAGTTTTTCAATTTTATCGTTGTTTGTTTTAAAATGTGGTCTCCAAATGACACAGGCAAAATCCAGTATACTCCTAACATAACTAAAATAAAGAACCTTAAGACATTGCAGATCCCTAAATGGTTTACTGTTGCGCATTACAAAGCCTAGGGACCTGCATGCTTTGCTGACCATATATTCAATATGCGCATTATATGTGAATTTACTTTCTAGAATTACCCCCAAATCCCTTACCTGCGATGTTCGAGGAACGACCTCAGAGCTTATGCTGTAATCAAACGCAATGTACTGTTTTTTCCGAGTAAAACTTATTATTTGTCATTTTTTTGTATTTGTAGGGACACACTGCTGACGCAGGAGTTTTATATACCGATACATATAAGAAGACCCCAAATTCATAACCCCTACATATTTACACTTATTTTATTACGCTCATAGTAATTTGAAAGTCGGTCTAAGTCTGATTGGAGGAGTAAGTAGTCTGAGAATTGATCTATTTTTCGAATTTTTTTTTCATTAGCATACAAAAGATGTTTAGAGTAAAGAATGTTTTCAGGTATATCGAAGAGATATATATTATATAATAACGGCGATAAAAGTGACCCCTGGGGCACCCCAGAAGTGACGTCGACAAAGTAGGATCTGTAACTGCCTATCACTACCGCCTGGCGTCTATTTCTCAAATATGACTCCAACCATCGCAGAAGGTTCCCCTTTATACCCACAGCATTTAATTTCGAAATAAGGACATTATAATCTACGCGATCGAACGCCTTTTCAAAGTCTGTATAAATTACATCAATTTGAGAACCCTGTATATTGGATGTTATGTAGTTGCTTAGCTCTAAAAGGTTCGTATTCACGTTGCGGGATTTAACGAAACCATGTTGAGTAGACGGTATGCATTGCTGCGCTGCATTGCGTATATGCTTGTAAATTAATTTTTCAAATATTTTACCAAAATTATTTAAGACTAATGAATAATAAATCGAATGTAAAACTATATAGATAGCTGTCGCTAAATTCTAGTGACTAATGAATAATAAATCGAATGTAAAACTATATAGATAGCTGTCGCTAAATTCTAGTAGGGTTTGGAATCAATTGGGAATACACTAATATGGCTGTCTAACCAATTTTAATTTGTATTGAGAAGTGTAGTAATTTATATTTTTGTATTATTTCACAATAACATTGCCAATTATGAATTAAAGTGCATTTTAAAAACCACTTAAGTTTTTTAAAAAAGCAACACCACTTCAAGCGAAGCCGTTAAAATCATGTTGTACAGAAATAGTACCTACAGTAGTAGTGAACTCCGACTCCGAAAAGGTGAGCTGAGTTTTTTTTACTAACCTGACTGAGCCACATTTTCCAAAAAAACATTTTTTTTTCCAATTCGTTTATACATTCATATACTTTATTATTTCAAACGTACTATGTAATAATTGATTTATAATACATTTATGTGTTAATTTTTGTGCAAATTAAAACTGAAATCAATGATTATAAAGTTTACTATGTACACAATACCATCTAACCCAAAATAAGCTAATATTAACTAACTAACGATCTTCACGCTGTATCCCTGACGGGGTAGTCAGAAAGGACAGATCGCCAGGCTTCGCGTTCCATGCATACTTCTTTCGCTTCTTCGAGATTCATCAATCGCTTCATACACGCACGTCACGTCCGAGTACTTTTGACCTTTCCGGTTTTCAGCAATCTGCTCAAGTGGTCTTCATATGTAAATCTCGGCCTGCCCTGACTCCTTCTACCCTCTACTTTTGAACAATATATATTCTTCGTCAATCGTTCCACACTCATTCGTTGGACGTGTCCAAACCAACGGGGCATGCCCTTTTCACGCTTAACGCTGACACTTTCATTCTATTTGCCATATTGCGTATCACTTCGTTACGTATTCGGTCGGTCAAAGTTACGCCGCACAATTTTCGAAGTGATCGCATCTCCACAGCATTTTACTTTCATGCATCTGCTGACATACCCAGGTTTCACTACCGTAAAGCAATGTTGGCACTAGCACTGCGTTATGAATCGCCATTCGTGCTTCTTTTACGATGCTTTGTCGCTTTACTAACTGGGACAAAGCACCGTTAACCTTGTTTCCGGCAGCTACTCGCCGTTCTACATCCGAATCACATCTTCCATCCGCGCTAAACATACTTCCTAAATACACAATTTCATTCACTTGCTCTAGACGTTCCTGGTTTACCCTAATCTCGCATTTAGTTCTTACGTCACCTCTTTCAAATACTAGAACCTTAGTTTTACTTGTATTCAAGCGAAGACCCTTACTTTCACACTCCTCTTTCATATTAGTGACTAAAGCCTGAAGGTCGGCTTCTGATGATGACATGAGCACCGCATCATCAGCGTACAGCAGACAGTTTACTGTAAAGTCACCCAAATTCACAGCCATATTAAAATCTTTCAACTTCTGCAGGCAACTGTCCAGATACACTATGAACAGCCAGGCGGACATGACACATCCCTTTTTGACGCCTGTAAAAACATCAAAAAGAGGTGACACATCCCCTCCTACTCGCACGCAAGCCTTACAGTCCCTATAAAGCGACTGTATTGCCCGTACCATATCCGAGCAGCAAGTCCCACAGCGTTTCTCTCACAACGTTATCAAATGCTTTCTCCAGATCCAGAAAAGCGCAGAAAACCTTCTAGCTAACAGCCAGAAACTTTTCCGCGATAATGCGGAGAGAAAACACTTGATTAATGCAACATCTTCCACGTCGGAATCCGCATTGAGCCTCCCATAAATACCTTTCAGACTTTTCTTTCATTCGTGCCGTTATAACCTTTGCATACACCTTACTAGCTAAGCTGACCAAGCTGATCGCCCTGTAGCTGGAGCAGTTTAGGCGCGAGCGAGAACTAACCTCTGCTATCGGACAACTGATAAACTTACCTTTACAAAAGACCCAAACTCCATAACAAAGTTTGGGATTAAACAAATATTTTGTTATAAACGGATACTTCAACCCGGATAATGGGAATAGTTACTTTATAAGTGTTATGTTAGTTTTAACTTCGTGAGCTGCCGCAGGGCATGGTGATGAAAATTAGTTATCATAACTAGTTTTTCTGGTTTTAATAAACCTTTATTTTCATCAATGGATTCCCCGATAACAATTACATGCAATATCGTATCATAACGACTAGCTTCAACCGCTCACCAGATTTATCTTAAACTTGTTGTTGTTTCACCCGTATAGTATTCGTTCCCGTAGGAATACGGGTATGTGCCTAACAGTGACGAAAATTTAAAACCAAGCTATAATAGCTGTCTCTAGCCGCCCCATAAAAGTGTACCCCAGACTCCAAATCCTGGTAGGGTTTGGGAGCAACTGGGAAAACACTTAAAATAAAAATAAATAAATAAATATCCATCACGCCTTATCCCCGAAGGGGTGGCAGAGGCATATTATATGCCCACTTTTCACCGTGTGGATTCCTGTCCCACGTAATAGGTGGTGAGCCCATTGCCGTGTTGAAATAGACAGACGCAGGTTGTGGCTACCTGCTGTTGAAATTTTCAAGCCGCCCATAAGGCCTTCAACCAGGCTTAACGACTGCCATTTTACTGGCAACCGGGACCAACGGCTTAACGTGCCTTCCGAAGCACGGAAACGCTCGCAAATGTAAATACCACAAAGTGGTCACCCATCCGAGGACCAGCCATAGTGAAAGTTGCGTAACTCAGTGATCGTTTACAGAACACTGAGACCGCGAACACTTAAACATTAAAAACAAGAAGGTGGCGTAAGTGATGGAGAGTACGCGACTTCCGTGCTGAGGTTTCGGATTTAAATACTGGGTCGGAAGAAATATTTGTGTGATCCGCAAATGTTGGTTTCGGAGCTTGGGGTGTTTCCTATTTTATATATAACTAGATGACCCCCAAAGCTTCGCCCGTGGAATATTTCGACCTCCCGTCGCACCTATTTAATCCCGTCGCTTATAAATTCTACAATGATGCATAAAAATTTGCCCGATTTGTCGACATTTATGACTACTGCTTTGCTCCCCAGTGTAGTGGCGTAATTATATATAGCTTATAGCCTTCCTCGATAAATGGGCTATCTAAAACAAAATAATTATTTTTTTAAATCCGACCTGTAGTTTCTGAGATTAGCGCGTTCAACCAAACCAAAAAACTCTGCAGCTTTATAATGTTATATATATAAAATATAATATATAATGTATGTATTTGGAAATATATGAGTATGTTTATCAGTTGTCTTGATCCTATACCACAAGCTTATAGCGTACTTTAGGGTATTGGGGTAGATGGGGCTTTTTTTTTCGTGTGGAAAACCTCATGGACTCCTACCGACTAAAATAACACGTTTCCCTTCATATGTCTATAGCCAGGAGTCCCGGGTAGATGGGGCTGTGTACAAAACGTGTCTTACAATAAGTATTATTTTATTTGTTTTGTGTTAAGATTCGAACTCAGAGAATTAGCAACGGCAGTCAAATACATTACCACTGCGCCACCAAAGCAGTAAAAAAAGAATGCAAGCCTCTTATCAATTATGTTATCATCGTTTTAATTCTAATCTAATCAAAATAGGTATATCTTTAGTAAATAAACGTTATATACATAAAATTGTGAGTACGAGATCATCAGTAATAATTTAGCGTAAGAGGCAATTGCAACATCCAAACCACAGAACAAAGAACGTTGCTAGCTTTCTCTCGGTCGCGCCTAACAAAGACGAAAGTAATAATAATACCGTGCCAAGTTTACTTCAAATTGTGTGCGAAAATCGCTTACGCGACCTGTCACTTGCCTACCATGCGTCTGTAGTAATTCGTGTAATCGTATGAAAAAGGTTGACGCCCCCTGACACTCTGGGTTGTGTGATATATATAGTGTGTATAATAAGGCGTCCTCCGTAGAGAGAGTGCGATCAGATTCCTTTGGTCTGTGGCCCAAACCAACCCCCAAAGATGCGGGATAATAAACAAACTCTTACGCGGAACGTGTCTGGCTCTAGATAGATAGAAAGTGACTGTGTAACATCCATGAGAATTATCACACGTATAGAAAAAACAGATACTTAAAACAGATACTTAATGTGAAACTTCATTTATATTAAGGTTGCACTAGTCGCGAGCATAAACCGCTGGGTAGGTGAGGCAAAATTAGTGATTTCTCACTTGGTATGGTGTAAGGTAACTAGCAGTAAAAACATAGTCCGTAGTATTAAGTGAGATGCAAGATGTCATTTAGTTTGAAACAAGCGTTGCTCATTTTATTATAGGCTTCTGGTCGATTATATATAACTAGCTGACCCGCGCAACTTCGCTTTAGCGCCGCATAAGAGAAACAGACAAAGAAAGAGACATAAGTTAAAGTAGGCTATTCTTATGAAACAACTTCTGTAATATTCGCTTTTTAACAACAAAATCAGAATGAAATCGGAATACTTGTTGATGACTTACTTACAACTGAATAGTATACACGCGGACGAAACTGCTTGAGCTGAATATCCTGTGCGAGACATTTCCTAAATGAATATATAGGGAAATTTTATTTATATCCCGGGAAAACCTTTTTATGTACTAACATCACGTGAGCAGAGTCGCGGGTATCAACTTTCCGAAATGTTCTACCTATATGCCGATTTTCATCAAAATGTTATAAAATAACAAACGTTCAAATAATATAGAAATATTTATAAACATTCAAATTTAATATTAGTAGGTACATTACGTACATTCCCGTGGGAATACCTGGAATTATTTCTTGGTGCTCATCTAACGTAGGTACGTAATGAATACGTTCACCAAATTTTAGGTTGTGTATGGTTTTACCCACTTAGTTCCCGTTCCTGTGGAAATACCGGATATTCCTTTCTTAGTGCTGATTCAAGGTAGATACTTAATAAATACTTTTACCAAATGTCAGGTATGTACCTATGTTTGATAGTTGAGACCGTGTGTGGCTTCATCCGCGTAGTTCCCGTTTCAATGGAAATATCAGGAATCCCGTTTTTATTGCTTATCCAAAGACTTAAAGTATACATTCACCAAATTTCAGGTTTCCTTGTTTAATGTTTAGGCTGTGCGTGGTTTACTGACATAGTTTTATTTTACGTGAGAACACCGAACTCCCTGGTAATACAGGAGGAGATTCTTCTATAACAGGTGTAGGTACGTTAGTACATGTTACTAACTTTGAAAATGACAATCTTTTTTACAACCGTTTATCCCTTATTTGCGTCCTTAGGGGTAAAATTTGCAATACTCCTTCATAGGGAGCACCTACGTTTTAAAAAGGAACCCCAAAGCGAAGTTTGGACTTCATAGCTCCGTTAGCTCCATGGATTTCGTGATTATTGAGTCAGTTAATACAACCGCTGTTTTACCTCTATATAGGTATTTTTTTAAAACCGCAATTCACGTGCCCATTTATTTGTAACCAAAGACAGGTGAACGTTATTGCATGTTTCTAAATTTGAAAATGACGAACTTCCATACAACCGTTTATCGCTTATCTACTTCCCTAGGCGTAGAATTTCACAAAATCACTTCTTAGCGGAAACTTACGTATTAAAAAGAATCTCCATGCGAAGTTTGAGCTTCATAGCTTTGGTAGTTTCAGAGATTTCGTGATCAATGAGTCAGTCAGTGATTTTGCCTTTTATAATATAGATTGTGTAAATTTATGTAACCAAAATAAAGTTGTTTAACGTTTTGGATAAATAACCTATGTTTGTATGGCATTATTTTTGAATGTTTCAAAAAAAAAGTTAGGATTTACAAAACCTTCATAGGTTTTGTAAATCCTAACTTTTGAAATATTTAATTTATTGTGATTTTAATACCATACAAACATAGTCCTTAATGTAAAAAACTCATATATGTCTTATTTTTTTGTCAAACGACCTTAACTTTTGAATTAATATCCAACTACGTTAAATGGAAGAATGACTGACTAGTTTCCCCTTAATATATCATGGTTTTTTTTTTGCTTTAGGAGTGTTAGTAACTATTTTATTTTGGTGTTGGTGATATCGTCCATTACATTTTGGTCTCTATCACTAAGTGATCACAGAAACATGAGATCTATACCAAAAGGACTAAAATTGGGTGTAGCGACCAGTGCTTATCAAGTTGAAGGTGCCTGGAATGCCGCAGGTATGCCTAATTTTCAATACTAGTTATTTATTTTACATGAAGAGTGGAATTAGCCGTTGGTAGCTCTGTGTTCTGTAAAACTTCGCTGCGTTTAACATCTTACTCTTATTTCCATCTTGAAGCGTTTCTGTGCTTCGGTACTTCTCTAAGTATGTTCTTTTCTGTCTCAACTTTAGCAGCGTAAGCATAACTCTTGTAGGTTGCAAACTTCCATAGACTACGGTGATCATCTTTGGTCAAGTGGGCTGCTGTGTGGGCCTGTCTGCCATCTAAAAGTTACAGACTGCCTTACTCTTAAATCTCTTAATATATTGGAGAAAATTGTGTAAAAATTCGTTTGTTCCTTATTTGTATGTGTAAGGAGATAAACAAAGGCAAAACAGGTCACTGGCAGTTGAAGGTTACCAAAAGTATTATCGTGGGAACAAAATATATTGTCTTGATTGACTAGTGAAACAGTTGCTGATTTTCTGACAAATTCTATAATATTCATTGAATTATACTGATGAAGAAGTTAATACTTACTAATTACCCTTTTAATAATTTGTAGGTTCAAGTTAGCTTAGATTAGGCGTAGTTCGAATTGGATAGATAGTTCAAGTAAGTGCAATTTCAAAAAAGATTTTTCATCGGATGAGATAGCTCATCCTATTTTTTCTATACCACTGAGATGGCTGACAAACATACGGCCCACCTGATGGATAGTGGTCACCGTAGCCAACACCAGAGTTGCAGCACTCACGCTGCCGACCCTTCATCGTGCTCACTGCATACTCTTTATATATAATTGACGCAATTCTTTCATCCGAAAGTTATAAGTCTCATAAAGATAGCAAGGTGTTCTGGTTATTGTTAGTATATTTTCACCAACAATACCAAAACTAATGTGATATATACAGAGACAGTCATAAGTAGATGAAGGAGGCAAATCCTTTGTCATCATATTGATGCTCTGATCCAATTCCCAGCCAGAATGATCTTACTTTATCTTGTGCTAGGGTCGACCTTACCATAGCACTTTCACCCTCTCGGGTCTTTTGTGCTGAACCCTTTCTCATTACGAATTAAATCAACCATGTTTCTAGTAAAAAAGTCTGTTTCATTTCATTACTCATTCCCCAGGACATATGTAGCACGTCCATTAGCTAGTAATAGAAGGTTATCTTTGCTCGGAGTATGAGTACCACAATTCGGTGGAAATTATGTTAATATCTGTCTAACGCATAATATTATTCTATTACAGATAAGTCGCCCAGCATATGGGATGAATTTACTCACACTCCAGGAGCACTAGAAGACGGTTCTACTGGCGACCACATTTGCAAATCTTATGAATTTTACAAACGTGATTTACAAATGCTGAAATTTTTGGGTGTTGATTTTTATCGATTCTCCATATCCTGGCCAAGAGTTTTGCCAAATGGATTTTCAAACGTCATAAGTAAAGATGGAATACAGTATTACAACAATCTTATCAATGGATTAATTGCAAATGGAATTGAGCCGGTCGTCACAATATTTCATTGGGATTTGCCCCAAAATTTACAAGATATTGGCGGTTGGACAAACCCTCTTATTGCCGATTGGTTTGAAGACTACGCACGGGTGCTATATGATACATTTGGTGATCGAGTTAAAACTTGGATAACTATAAATGAACCCAAACAGGTAGCAATCGTCGGTTATGGGACAACATTCTTTGCTCCTAACGTTTTATCACCAGGGATTGGAGATTACATGGCGGCTAAAAATGTCCTATTAGCACATGCTAGAGCATGGCATTTATACAACAAAGAATACAGAGAAATACAGAAAGGTAAATATGCTTTGTATTGCTAATGGTTTTAGGAGTCTTTTGAAATGATACCGATAATGAAGAGTGAGTGGAGGAGGAGCACACTACACATACTCGAGTCATTACTACTAACGTACAACGAATGAAATGATGCCCATTGCTACTTTCTATAATCGCACTGCTTACTACAGACAAGGTCCGATAATATCCTTACTAGTAAAATACGATTGTAGAATAAGCTTTCAACCGGTTTTCCTAAACGCCTACAGTAAGTTTTTGAAAAAGATGAATCGGTCGGCAGCACGAGCATCAAAGACCAGGGTCCGAGTCTGCTATTTCAATCGTGTTGAAATCGTCGCTCAACAGAAAGCCACCGGTACAGTTTTGACAGTTTTTCGTAGTCTACTATTACAATCGTACTCCAATAAGACTCCATTAGGCGTCTATGGGTCGGCCGATAGAATTCTACTAACTCTAACCGCGCCAGTGGCCACTTGTCAGTTGCATTTTTGATAGTCTACTAACATTTTGACAGCTAAAAACAGCGATTCTGGTTCTATTCTACGGCTTGCCAATAGTAGACTCGGCCCCCGGGAAGACCAATGGTTATGTGGGCCTTAAATGTATATACATCAAATATTTTCAGTCATTTGTGTTTTTGTTGAAATCAGGTAAGGCTTGACCTTGAATGTATCATCGAAGTGCATGGGAGGCTTTAGTCAAACTCACCTGCTACCTTGGTAGAGTGCAAAGTACGCTTCTGTATCTGCCAAGCATAAGTACAAGAAACTTGCATAAAGAGTGACGCAATGATTATAAAGAATAAATTACCTATTTTGCAGGTATTTGTGGTATAACAATAGCAACAGATTTCCGCGAAGGTGCGACAAATTCCACATCTGATATGGAAGCCGGCAGATTGGCACTGGATTTTGAAGTTGGCCTATACAGTCACCCAATATTTTCGACTACTGGAGGATTTCCTGAAGGAGTGATCAAGCGTGTAGCCGAAAAGAGTGCCCAACAAGGGTTTTCCACGAGCAGGCTTCCAGAATTGACACAAGTAGAAATAAACTACATTAAAGGTAAATAACTATTTATGTCTAGGAAGTCGACTATTAATCATTTTAGTGAATTTCCAGTGGAAGCCAAAATGCAAGCCCTAGCGAAAACAGCTATCATTTGACTATCAACTGACTTCCCAACTCCGAGGGCACCTGCGTCGTTGCCTAAGTAAGTAAGTCGGCTTAAAAAATCTTGATCCCTAGAGATAGAGGTACTGGATAAAAGTAGTGTAAAGGCCTATTTGCACACAACAGTGCCGGCACAGTGCCGACACGTGCCGTTCAGTAACATATACATCAGTTTCAGTAAAAAAAAATATCGTTGCATACATTTTGTACGTCGCTATCAGCACTCGTCAGTGACAGTGATGTTCAGTGCGCACACAACAGTGTCGCCACTGTGCCGACACTGTTGTGTGCGGATAGGCCTAAGGAGTCTTCCCTTACACTACTTTTATCCAGTACCTCTATCTTATCTCATTTTACTACTCGGTTTCAAGGTCACGGTATTCAAGGGTAGTATTATGAGTTGAATGTTTGACGTTTTAGAGAGTGAAACCCAAAACAACTCTGAACCACTTTGTGTCTGAGCCTTAACTGTGGCCTCAAATTTGTGAAAAATTGTAATGGTTTCTTGTAAAACGCAGGTACCAGTGATTTTTATGGATTTAACCACTACTCAACCCAGTTCTACACTGAGACAGGATATAAACCAGGGCTATATCCCATACCTTCGTATAAAGACGATGTTGGAGCAGTATTCTCATTCCTGGACCATAAGACTGCGCCTGTTATTCATAGTACCGTAAGTAAATATCACAGAGCAATGAATTTCTTTTCGTCAGACGTCTTACTCTAAATAGGAAGAATCCACCAAGACCAATGGTGGATATTGTGTGACACTTTTTTCACAGCGCCATCTAGCGTAAACTAAGCTATAAGCTTGTACTAAAGGCTTTAGACAACTGATATACATAGTTATACATTTCTAAATACATGCATAATATACAAAGGAAACACTCATACTCCGAAATCAACATTATTAGATCACACAAATATTTGTTTTGACTCGGGACTTCAGCGCGGCTGTCGCATACACTACCACTGCGCCACCGAGACAGTAAAGTTTACTAAATCACAATGAACTTCAGCGTTATTTTTTTACCACTGAGGAGACAGACAAACATACGGTGGCCCACCTGATGGAAAGTGGTCAAAACACCAGAGGTGCAGTCTTGCGCTGCCGACCTTTTAAAAACCTTCTAAGACCTCTTTTAAAGAACCCCATACTGTAGTGTGCTATTTTAATCCACTAGTGAATTAAGATTTTGAATCCTACAGGACAGACATATACTTATATTTCAAGATTTTATAATGTATAAAACCAACCAAGGTTAGGGGCATTAACCTTTTCTCTTACTATTATACTAATTATTACAGACATCACCGGCAGGCAATTGTCAAGTATGCGATTTTCGCCTATAGCCTGATGTAAACTTGGCACTCGGTATCATTATTACTTTTGTTTTATTATTCATTTTACTGTCACGCCTTTAATACCAAAGGGGTAGGCAAAGGCATACTATACATTTAATCTTATGCATTTTTGTATGACGTAACAGGTGATATGCGTATGGCGCATTGCCGTGTTAAAATGTACAGGCACAGGTTGTGGCAGCTTGCTGTTTAAAATTTTCAAAGCCGTCAACTTGGCTTAATGACTGCCATGTTACTGGCAACCGGGACCAATAGCTTAACGTGCTTTCCGAAGCACGGAAGCGCTCGCAAATGTAAACGCCAGAAAGTGGTCACCCATCCGAGGACCAGCCATAGCGAAAGTTCGTCGTTTAGCGGGGCCATGCACGAGCGCTTCAATATTAGCGATTCATTATCATTTATCAATATTCTACTAATATTTCAGTCGATACCAGGTGGTATGCGCAAAGCCCTGAACTGGGTCAGAGAACAGTACAACAACCCACTTATCTTGATCACAGAAAACGGATACGGTACATTTGGAGGTTTAAATGATACAGACAGAATACAATATCACATCGACTATTTAGGAGCTATGCTGGATGCTATCGGCGATGGTTGTAACATTACAATGTATACCACCTGGACTCTCATGGATAATTTTGAATGGGATCTAGGAATAAAGTAAGTAATTTTTATCAAATACTGAGAAAACTATTACGTACTGTTACGGGATACTCAACGAGTCTTTTTAAAAAAACGAACACTCTAATACTGTGGATTTAATCGGTGTAGCACACTTACTTACTAACAAAAGAAAGTAATTTAACTAAAAATAATTGGCAGAAATACAATTAGTGAATTAGCAAGAGATACTTTCGCGGCGGGAGATGAGACTGAACTGCCCTCGACTTGCTCTGGGTTTAAGGCGAGGTCCACGCAGGACAGAAAGTGGCAAGGTCGGACTGCTGACATGGCGTTGTTTGCCAGCACTGGAAGAGTCGGGCTGAGTAAGCTATTTAGCTTGCATGCGAATACGTAACAGTACGAATAAATCTATCTAGGTATATAAAAAAATAAAGTGCAAAATATGTTGCTAAGCGCTAATCTCAGGAATTACTGGTCGGAATTGGAAACATCTTTTTGTGTTGAATAGTCCATTAATCGAGGAAGGTTATAAGCATATAGCTTATAACCTTCCTCGATCATCACGCTACTACCCAGGAGAGCGGGGCAGTAATCATAACTGTCAAGAAGTCGGGCAAACTTTCATACATTTTTGTAAAAGTAAAGCTACTGGATCTAATGGGTGCGACCGGAGTTACAAGTGTTCCACGGGGAAAGCCGCGGGGGTCAGCTAGTAGTAATGTAAATCTAAAGAGTTTGTTGGTTGGTTGAACGCGCTCATCACAGAAACTATTAGTTGTGTCCTAGTGGAATGTCCAGAAAGTTAGTCTAGAGAGCCCGAGTAAAGACATAGGCTACTTTTTGTTCCGGAAACAAGATTCTGTGAAAAACGAACGGGAAAGCTTCGTTACGAGGGTAGAGCCGCGGGCATCAACTAGTATCTCTATATCTATTATCGTGACACAATAATCTATACATTATATGGGTCAAGGTCATATTCATAATCAAGTAAACAAATTGTTCGTTATTACGATTTTAATTTTTTGAATTATATCTGTAAGATTGATTGTTGCTTGAGCGATTCCGTGGTACTATTGAAGTTAATGTAATAGTACTACCACGGATTCACTTAAGCATGTTAAACATTATTTTGTTTAAATTTCATATTTCATATATTTATTCACAAACAATTTTACAATTGTGTTTGAAATTCATTACACTAACAATTACTATAAAATAACATTAAATAATAAAAATAATAACAAAATTTCATTGCTTAAAATTACAAATATCAAAATAATGTTATCAATTGTATAAATTAATAATTATAATAATCTTCTTATTCTTTTTACCTTGGCTGACCGAATATGTAACGAAGTGATACGCAATATGGCAGGTTTGAATGAAAGTGTCATCGTTAAGCTAAAAAAAGGGCGTGCTCAGTTGGTTTGGATTGGACACGTCCAACGAATTAGTGAGGAACGATTGACGAAGAAGATATTATTGTGCGAAAGCAGAGGGTAGAATTAGTCAGGGTAGGCCGAGACTTACTTATGAAGACCACGTGAGCAGATTGCTCAAAAACGGAACAGTCAAAAGTACTCGGATACCCAGACGTGCATCTATGAAGCGATTGAAGTATTTGCAAGAAGCGAAAGAAGTATGCATGAATCATGAAACCTGACAATCTGTCCTCTCTGACTACCCGTCAGGGATACAGCGTAAAGATAGATAGATAGATAGATCTTCTTATTCATCTTAAATGTTTTCCCTGTTGCTTCCTAACCCTATCTGGATTTGGAGCCGGGGGTTCATTTTTATTTCGGCTGCTGGGAGTCACTAATATTGGCTTTTAATTGTAGCCATTGTTGGGAGCAACTACCGTCTGACCTCTCAACCCTGCAAGGACGACTTGGTGGCAGCCTCGTCCGTTAATCAGCAGGTGCACCGTTAGCAGGTGATGTTAGTGGGAAACTTGGTGTTCCCTTACGCCCTTTTACGCCACAATAATTACACCCTACAAGGAAATATATTTCCCTGTCATAAACAGATAAAAGGAAAACGAGTGGTTTTAGTCGATAGGAGTCCGGCATAGCATTCATGAGAATTTCCACATAAAAATCACCTATAATGTAGATATATTTAAAATACTACTCGGGACTTCACGGGAACAATTTTGTACGTACATTCATCGACGACGTTTCGAGCGCGTTGCAGCGCCCGTGGCTGGACTTGACTGAATGTAAGTACAAAATTGTTTCGCGTGAAGTCCCGAGTAGTAGGTTTATAATATATGAGTATAAACCGAGAAAGTTAAAAAAAACATTATAATGTAGTTGTCGTTTAATTTTCAGAGCGAAGTTTGGTTTATTTGAAGTTGACTTCAACGATGAGAATCGAAAACGGACAGCGAGATCTTCGGTATTCTGGTTCCGCAATCTCACGTCTACGAGGCATGTTGACAGTAGTTATGAAGTGGAACACAAAGAATTAACGTTTTAGTTATTAAATCTGTTATAAGTTTAACTGTTATTTTATTGATCTTTTTTTTATATGTGGCACGTCAAATTGGTGTCGCCCGCCTGATGGTAAGCATAGACGACGACCCGTGATTGGGACGGCTATCTCATCCCGTGCAGGGCTCCGATAGCGACTCTTATCTTGACGGCCCAAAAATATAACTTTTCCCGCTTCCCTTAGAGGGCCCAGGATTGTAAAAGGAGGGAAACACGTGCACTGGCAGAGAGTTAATAAATAATGGATATTTAACCCCGAAGGGGTGGCAGAGGCATATTATATGCCCACTTTTCACCGTGTGGATTCTTGTCCCACGTAATAGGTGGTGAGTCCATTGCCGTGTTGAAATAGACAGACGCAGGTTGTGGCTACCTGCTGTTGAAATTTTCAAGCCGCCCATAAGGCCTTCAACCAGGCTTAACGACTGCCATTTTACTGGCAACCGGGACCAACGGCTTCACGTGCCTTCCGAAGCACGGAAACGCTCGCAAATGTAAATGCCACAAAGTGGTCACCCATCCGAGGACTAGCCATAGTGAAAGTTGCGTAACTCAGTGATCGTTTACAGAACACTGAGACCGCGAGGCCACGAGCTCACTAGCTGTACGATAAGACATTGAACTGCGTTGCCCATAGCATGGCATTCAGTGGCCTCAACGTGCACCTGTCTATTTCAGCATGCTGATTATAATGGGCAATGTTGGTTAGCTCTATTAGCCGTTGACCTTATCAAGGCAATAAAATACAAAAATAGATAAGCATATACCCCATAACATCTACTGATTGTAACGAAGGTATGACGAGACGAAGTCCTCATTCAATTCAATTAATTTATTCGCAAATATACATACAAGGTACATAGAAGATCTAACATACTAGGCCGCCATATTTTACCACAAGTGACATGCAAAATAAGAACAAATCAGCCAACATCTCACATTTACTACCCCTTATATTAATATTATCAATACAAGTGCCACTGAGCATACGTGTTGCAGCTTGGAGCACACCTAACTTCAAATCGTAACTTTGGAAAATATTTTCAAAGTGAAGACAAACAGCGTCATTTTTTAAGGTGTTAATATTAGGTCTTTACCTATGAAATTGCCGTTTTGTATGAAAAAATTTTAACGATTTTTTTTTCATGTATTTTTTATTTGTATTAATCGAAGTAATCAACCATGCAATCAATGTATGCCTGCCTACGCAGTGGCAGTTTATTGATGCCCTTCTTAAAGAAATCAGCTGGACGGGAGGCAACAAATTCTTCAAAGGCATTTTGCACTGCCTCTCGGGTATTGATTTTTTTCCCGCCAAGAAGTTATACAAATTCTGGAAAAGTAGTAGTGTGTAGGAGCAAGGGCTGGTGAGTAGGGCGGATGACGGAGAGCTTCCAACCCCAGTTCTTGCAACTTGGAGACCGTCTGCTGTGCAGTATGAGGTCGCGCGATGTCGTGCAGGAGCATCGAAGACGAGCGATTGACCAATGCTGGTTGGAGATGTGCCAGCTTCTCCATCATTGTATTCAGTTCTTGTAACGTTACTATTTTCCGGGAGGGGAAAAAGTAAAGTTTAGGAGAAAACTATCACCAGGACTGGCGGAGTCCTGGCTTAAAAGGAAAAGTAAAAGAAAAAGGAGAAAAAGGTAAAGTTAACTTAATATTAGTTAAAAATGTTAAAAATAAAACCAGGGAAAGCCGGGGGTAAATTAAGATCTTGATTCCTCCTTTAACAGAGTCGGTTAGCAGCACACGCCGCGAAGACGGGGCCAAGTTAACAGCACACGCCGCTAAGAAGGGGCCTCGAGTAGGCCTCCACGTTGCTAGGAAGGGGCCTCAAGTAAGGCCTCCACGTCGCCGACCTCGGAGAAGCAGGTCGCGGTAAATCCAGGCAGGCAGAGGGCTAAAAATAACGAGCCGCCGGCGTCTCATGCCACTGCAGACAATCACTTTATTATTATTGGAGGGCACAACCCTCTCACTCAGCACTTATTCATCAGCACCTCCTGACAAGGTGAACACCAAAAGTAGACTGATCTGACGGCCTCGGTTCCCTTCTTTTATAGAGCATTTCAAAATTTAAACAAGTTTAGAATAAACATAATTTAATAATATAAATTTATAACAAGGTTTAATATCTATACAACCGAACCTACAGGCTCTACAGCTCTAACAATCAATTAAAAATAAAATCTAGGCTTGTCATTAACTGACATTAAAAATTACAAAAGGTAAACAAACATTAAGAGATCACTAGAAAATCTAAATATTTTGAAATATAAAGGCCTAGGAATGTTACAGACAATAGCCATGCAGATAATTTGAGAGAACATATAATAAAACATTTAATTAAAAAAGTGAGTAAAAAATGTTACATTACATTCTTCACAGTACACATCTGCAGTAGTGCTCACCCCTTTAGGTAAGAAGCTGTGATGACTCACATCGGAGCTAGACCACCAAATAGTGACCATTAATTTTCTAGGTGTAAGTTTTCGTTAAGGGCATTGTTCAGTTGCTGAACCAGGATCCAACCAACTTGCTGAGCGCTTGCGGTTATCAAACAGATTCCATTTTTCATCGCAGGTAACAATGCGGTTTAAAATTCCTTCATTTGTGTGTCTGTTGAGCAGTGCAAGGAACGTTTCGACGCGTACTTCGCGCTGGCGATCATTGAGTTGGTGGAGCACTCATTTGTCAAGCTTTTTTACCTTGCCAAATTGACGCAAATGGAGCAATATTGTGTTGACGCTAACGTCGAAAGCTGCTGCTAATGCAGACGTAGATTGTGTATCATTAACTTCCGCAATCGCCTTTAATTCGTCATTGTCGACCAAAGTCTTTGGACAACAACGAGCTTCATTTTTCAGGTCGAAATTTCTAGAACGGAAGCGAGCAAACCAATAACAGGTGGTGCGTTGATTTGTAGTGCAACTAGTGCAATTAGCTTTGTAAACGACGTTGATGTTGCGTGCCGCTTTGCTGCCACGACGGTACTCATTTTCCGTAATTACTCGTATTTTTAACGTGATGATGACGAAAAAGATTGAAATGCGATGAAAATGTAACACTAATCAATAAACAAATGAGTACTTTTGGAAAGAGAATTCCATGTTACATACTCCATAATTTGAAATTAGAATTCTTAGCCAAACAAAAATTATTTTGTTTTGAAATGGCCAATACTGCAGAACGGCAATTTCATATGGCAACAACCTTTTGTAAAGGTTGAAAACATGAATAATTTAATATCTTATCTAGATTTTGTAGAAAGATGTATATTCTAATTATTATCCCTCCTTGGAGGTCTGTAAATACATAAAATTATGATAGAATTAATATGCAATTCAACTGCACAACATTCTCACTTTACCCTCCAGATTGTAACCAATGTGCAATACTCAGCTTTGCAACGTGAAATTAAGTCGATACGTGTTTCGCCTACAAACGACGCATCCTCAAGACTGCTGGCAGCGGCAGTAAATCAACTCAGCGCTATCTCCACTCGTCATCAAGGTATTATGTGAGCTGTGTTGCCTGTCAGTATCTGCCTTATCACAAATTGATAACATAGATACGACAGCAGACTGTCAGCATCTACCTTTTCAAATTGTTCTTATTTACATTGTTTGTATCTTATCATCGGTAACATCAAACGGTAACAGATATGTACATTAACGAACATTATTCTTATCAACAGAGATTTTCACTTCAATATATATAAAAAAATTGAAGTGTCAGTTTGTAATTCCAAATTAAAAGTTTTTCATATATGAAAGTATAAATGGCACTTAATAAAAAATCTCTTTGTTTTGTTTGCACCGCTTTAATGTTCAATACAAATATTTTGTTTATGTTTTTTTTCTTACTAAACTTCTTTTAACGCGGTACTCATATTTTTAGATGAGATAATATCTCTGGACTCGCGACACCGGTACCGAGACGCTATAGAGTGTGCATATAAAAAATTTTGAAGTATTAGATTGATAATTTCGAACTCCGTTTGCAACCTTCGATAGCTCAGTTGGTAGAGCGGTGGACTGTAGATGGTTATAAATTGGAATCCATAGGTCGCTGGTTCAAATCCGGCCCGAAGGAATTTTTAAGTCAAATTATAAATAACTATAGCCGATTAGTACTTTTATTCTTAAGGTAATTGGGTTTCACCCTAGTACTCATCTAAAAATTGTCTAACGCGCCAACATAAGTTTCACTTCTGTCGCCACTCCCGGAGTGCAATTTTTTAACTTCTTTCTATTCCAGGTAGAGACAATTTCAATAAACAAGGATCATTAAAATCGGCTTTAGTTATAATTTTATTGCTCGAACAAACCCGACTTTGTTTTATATCTTAAGGTTATGTGTAGATAAGATAATCAAGTCTGATCCTTCTGAACTTAGTGGTTAAGGTTACGCGACTATAAAAGATAATTTAATATTATGTTTAACATTACTTTAGAATATATTTGTGCTTGTGAAAATTAATTTGTTATATTTTATGTGACATGTGGCCTAATGGAACGTATGTATTAATAACTCTATGTATATTACTATAAATATACTTAGAGTTGTATACCATGTACTATGTAAGCTACTGCAACTAATTTCATCTGTGTATTTACAATGTGGTTGAAATACTATAATTATCAAAGTAATGACAGTAATATTGAAGAGCTATCGAGTACCACGCTGGCCAGGGCTTTATTTTCCTTTTCCGTTTTCTGGATTGGGCTCTTAAATTAACTAACTATGTTCCGCTGACAGATCAGACATGACAGATCGCCATGCTTCACGATACATGCACACTTCTCTCGCATCCTGCAGATTCATTATTGTTTCATAAATGCAAGTATTTCATGCTCTCTATTAAATTGTTTGATTTCAAAAAGAAATCCGAACATCTCATCACCTACAAGAGCGGGAGGCGTACAACTCAGATCGATTTCCTACTCACTAGGCGACACAGCATCGGCAAAGTGGCCAACTGCAAGGTCATACCCGGTGAGAGTCTTACTGCACAACACCGTCTCCTTGTCATGGACCTCTGCGTGAAGCCCAAAGGCAAACGCATCGAGCGGTGCCAGCGCCGCATCAGATGGTGGCTGCTTGATGAAACTAGGTCCCAGGAGTTCGTCTCAGCTGTCGGTGACAAGTGCACTGACACTGAAGGCGAACCAGTTCAAGATTGATGGGACAAAGTTCAGGCGGCCATCCTTGGAGCGGCGAAGGTGGTGCTCGGTGAGTCTAAGGGTGGACGCAAATGTGACAAGGAAACTTGGTGGTGGAACGACGCAGTCTAGAGGGAGACTAGGGAGAAGAAAGCCCTCTTTAAAAAGTGGCAAGCGACCGGATCTCCTGAAGACCGCGACGCGTACAGGGCTGCCAAGCGCGCCACAAAGAGAGCTGTAGCCAGAGCCAGACGTGACCACTTACAACCTCTGTATGATAAGCTGGAATCGTCTGAGGGGCAGAAGCTCATCTATAAGTTGGCGCGCTCCAGGGTCAAAGCGGCACAGGATATATCCAAGTGTCGCTGTGTAAAAGACCCTGAGGGCAACCTGTTAAGCGAAGACCTCGCGGTAAAGGAGAGATGGCGCTCGTACTTCCACGAGCTGCTTAATAAACAGCACAAAGAGGTGCAGCCTCCAGACCTCCCTCCAAATCAGGGACTAGTGCCACCGGTAACGCCTGGAGAAGTCCTGACTGCGCTTCGCCGCATGAAGAATCGGAAAGCTGTCGGACCCGATGGAGTCCCCATCGAAGCCTGGAAGGCAATGGGTCCTCGCGGTGTGGGCATCTTAGTAAACCTTTTTAACCGCATACTCCTCAGCGGGCAGATCCCAAACCATTGGAGACTGAGTATTATTACTCCAGTCTTCAAAGGTAAGGGGTCAGTGCAGGAGTGCGGGAGCTACCGCGGTATTAAGGTGATGTCCCACACCATGAAGATCTTTGAGAGGATTATAGACTCTCGGATCCGGCAGGAGTGTACTCTCTCGGAGTGTCAATATGGGTTTCGCCCTGGTCATGGGACCACGGACCCTGTTTTTGCCCTGAGGGTTGTCGCAGAGAAATACAGGTCGAAGAACACGCCTCTGCACTGTTTGTTTCTAGATATGCAGAAGGCCTTCGACTGTGTTCCTCGTGCGATGATCTGGTGGGCACTGCGTTCCAAAGGGGTTCCAGAGGTCTATATTGACACTATCCGGGACATGTACTGTGACTCCGATTCAATGGTTCGGACTGCTGTTGGCGACACGAAACCCTTCCCCATCACCGTCGGGGTACACCAGGGTTCGGTCCTTAGTCCGCTTCTGTTTAGTGTAATATTAGACGAATTGTCGGACAGCATCAGAAACCCACATGAGCAGCCTCCATGGTTGCTCATGTATGCTGACGATATTGCGCTGGCAGACGCGGACAGGGGCAGACTGGTGCGACGTGTAAAGGCGTGGAAGGAGACGCTTGAGAACGGCGGTCTGAAACTAAATGTGGCGAAGACCGAGTACTTGGCACTAAACTCGACAGATCCCACATCCGACCGCATAGGCGGTGATTTGGTCGAGCGCACGGATCAGGTTAAATACCTGGGATCTGTTTTTCACACGTCCAGTGACATCGATTGCGACGACAAGTCACGCATTGTTGCCGCGTAGGCCAAATGGCGGGAGATGACCGGTGTCATTTCTGACCCTAAAATGCCGACCCGGTTGAAGGGACAGGTCTACAAAACCATTATTAGACCTGTCCTTTTACATGGCAGTGAGACGTGGCCGATATTGGAGCGACACAAGCAGGAGCTGCGTGTCACCGAAATGAAGATGCTGCGGTGGATGTATGGGATCACGCGGATGGACCGCGTGAGAAACTCTCGCATCCGCGGCAGCCTTCACGTCCGTGACATTGCAGACAAGTTGCAAGAGTGTCGCCTTCGTTGGTATGGTCACGTCTTGCGGCAACCGCCGGGCTACGTAGGTAACAAATGTCTGGCCATGTCAGCCCCGCCGGGTCCCGGTAAGAGGGGAAGACCCAAGAAGTGCTGGCTTGACGTCGTAAGGGATGACATGCGTGCCAATGGTCTCACTACAGGGGATGCCGAAGACCGTGCGAAGTGGAGGAGAAAATGTAGGAAAGTGGACCCCGGGCGTCGCGAGACGCAACTGGGACAGACGCTCGGATGATGATGATTAAATTGTTTGATAGATAATCTCTTCCAGGAATGTTACTTTGCTTTTGATTTTGATACTGGCGTATTCCTGTCCAAACAAAATATGGGGAGCATCGACTACACGAAGTATTCCAAAGGCCTTAAAGTTTGGTATTGCAACCAGTAGTTTCCAAATCGAGGGTGCTTGGAATGTCTCAGGTACTAATTTGTTTTTTTTTTAAGAATCATTACTAGAAGTAGCTGTAAGAAAGAGTATGACTGACTCGGGGGCGTAAGTGGTGGTGTATGCCGCGGTTAGGTCCTGGGTTGGGACAAATTATTTGCGTGAAGCAAAAATAACTTCACTGTAAATTCAATCAATAATATGGCATAAATCATGTCACAATCATGTTGCTTTGTGACAGTAGGCCACTAAGTCTAATAACAATTAAATCATATTCATTCCTACTCACGGAAAAATATAGTCACATTTCGGATTTACGGATCAGATAGATTTTTTTTATATACTACGACATGACAAACAAGCTTACCGCCCACCTGGTGTTAAGTGGTTACCGTCGCCTATAGACCCTTGCAATTTTAAAATATATTAAAATAGAAGCTAATATCTTGAAATTTTACACCGAGTTCTGAAGTAAAATTAAAATCAAGTGAAAGTTACCTCATTAAATAGGTGATTTAAAGTTAATAAGACCAGGATATTATATCATTCCAGATAAATCACCAAGTATATGGGATACCCATTGTCATAAACCAGGTATAATTGAAGATGGTACAACAGGGGACAATGCGTGCAAGTCCTACGAATTCTTTGAGCGCGATGTCCAAATGTTAAAATATTTAGGTGTAGCTTTCTACCGATTCTCTATAGCCTGGACGAGAATCTTACCCAATGGGTTTGCGAATGTCATAAGCAAAAATGGAATAGCATACTACAATAAAGTAATCAACCAGCTTATAGCTAACAAAATTGAGCCACTAGTCACTATTTATCATTGGGATTTGCCACAAAATTTGCAAGATCTCGGTGGTTGGACAAATCCTCTTATTATAAACTGGTTTGAAGACTACACTCGGGTGTTATATGACGCATTTGGAGATCGAGTTAAGACGTGGATAACTGTGAACGAACCAAAACAATTTACGGTGTTTGCATATGGAGCTAGAGGCTTTGCTCCTGGTATTAAAATGTCTGGGATTGGTGATTATATGGCAGTGAAGAATGTTTTGTTAGCTCATGCTAGAGCTTGGCATTTGTATGATAAAGAATACAGAAGTAAGCAAAAAGGTAAGCGGGGATTAATACTATTTTAATCGTCGAACTTTTAATTCTAATACCTCTTTACACTATCTCTCTTCATTTTAGTATATTAGTAGTATATGTATAAGTATATAATATAGTATAAGAATATAATATTTATATATCAGTAGCTTTCAAGCCCTACTTCGATTTGGAGCTTGGGGTTCACTATTATTTTGCTGCTAGGAGCAGCTATTGTTTAGTTTTTGTTTTTCGGTATTGTGTTGAGCGACTGCCGTCTGACCTACCAACCCCATATACGCCTGCATCGTTACCTCGTCCGTTAGTCAGCAGATGAATCACTAGCAGGTGAGGTTGCTTGAGCCTCTTACACATGAATTACCACATCAAGTCATAAAAAAAACCAAACTCCAGATAAAAAATAATGCAAAGCATTCTAATCCTTAATGAACACTTTATGAATGTATGCACGCAAACCTAATAGTGATATCAAATTTCCAAATTAATATTCATAAAAAAAATTGGAATAAGTCATCATCATCCTCTTGCCCTTGTCCCAATTTATTTTGGGTCGGCGCAGTATGTCTAAATTCCATACTGCAAAATATTTTGGCTTGGTTTTTATGGTCGGCCGCCAGCCTGACATCAACCCTCCTTGGGAATGCTATCATTTGGTGGTTTGCCCGCCACCACACGGGTGCCTTTCTAAGTTTTTCAGTACTCCGAACCTTTACAAGGGGCAAGTTGCTTTTTCACAGGGGGAGGTCCTTCTTTGGTATTAGCAGTCCTTGTCTATACAATGAATAAGTATGAAACAATAATTGAAGTGTATTCATTTTTCCAGGTACTTGTGGCATAACTATAGCAACAGATTTTCGTGAGGGTGCAACGAATTCTACATGTGACGTTAAAGCTGGCAAACTGGCATTGGATTTTGAGGTTGGCCTTTACAGTCATCCAATATTCTCTAGCACTGGAGGATTCCCTGCAGATGTCGTTAAACGTGTTGCTGAGAAAAGTGCGCAACAGGGTTTTAAAAAAAGCAGGCTGCCAACATTGACACCTGATGAAGTAAATTACATAAAAGGTAGTATCAATGAAAGTAGTTGTATCTATTGCACTAATTGTATATATTTACAAAAAGTTGCTTCTCGTATTGACTATTTAGGAATGAATGTCGTTAAACACTATATTATACTAGATGACCCTCACAGCTTCGCCCGTAGAATATTTCGACCTCCCGTCGCACCTATTTAATCCCGTCGCTTATAAATTCTACAATGATGCATAATAAATTACCCGATTAGTCGACATTTTTGACTAGTGCTCTGCTGTCCAGTGTAGTTGCGTAATGATATAGCCTAGAGCCTTGATGATGCCTATAGCCTTCCTCGATAAATGGGCTATCTAACACAAAAACAACGGTTCAAATCCGACCAGTAGTTCTTGAGATTAGCGCGTTCAACCAAACAAACAAACTAACTCTTCAGCTTTATAATATTAATATAGATTAATTACATGAAGAACATGTTGTTCCTATTATAAATCAATACACCATTTTCAAAGTGCTATAACAATCAATTCTTCTATCACTGGTCTATTTCATCATTTCATCTCATAGTTAGATGAATAGTGCCAACATTCAGTTAAGGTCAAGGTACCAACACCAAAAAGAATTTACTTATGCCAGTCGTCACAAAGTAAAATTATTGATTTTTAAGCGCTCGTGGCCCCGCGGTCTCAGTGTTCTGTAAACGATCACTGAGTTACGCAACTTTCACTATGGCTGGTCCTCGGATGGGTGACCACTTTGTGGCATTTACATTTGCGAGCGTTTCCGTGCTTCGGAAGCCGTTGGTCCCGGTTGCCAGTAAAATGGCAGTCGTTAAGCCTGGTTGAAGGCCTTATGGGCGGCTTGAAAAATTTCAACAGCAGGTAGCCACAACCTGCGTCTGTCTATTTTCAACACGGCAATGGGCTCACCACCTATTACGTAGGACAGGAATCCACACGGTGAAAAGTGGGCATATAATATGCCTCTGCCACCCCTTCAGGGATAAGGCGTGATGGATATTTATTTATTTATTTATTTTTTTGATTTTAAAGACTGATTTACTCGTAGATATGAAGAATATTTCTGTTCCACTTTTTAGCTAAACTAAATTAAACGAGAATGGATTAAAAGCTATGGTGAAGGTATGAAACACTGATTATTTGGTACATGTATTGTCATCATCATCATCCGAGCGTCTGTCCCAGTTGCGTCTCGCGACGCCTGGGGTCTGCTTTTCTAAATTTTCTCCTTCACTTCGTACGGTCGTCGGTTTCCCCTGCAGTGAGACCATTGGCACGCATGTCATCCCTTACGACGTCAAGCCAGTACTTTTTGGGTCTCCTCCTCTTAACGGGACCCGGCGGGGCTAACATGGCCAGATATTTGTTCCCCAAGTAGCCCGGCGGCCTCTCTTGCAACTTATCTGCAATGTCAAGTACGTGAAGACTGCCACCGTAGTGAGAGTTCCTCACGCGGTCCATCCGCGTGACTCCATACATCCACCACAGCATCTTCATTTCCGTGACACGCAGCTTGTGTCGCTCTAATATTAGCCACGTCTCACTGCCATGTTTGGTAGATGTATTGTCATCAAATCGAAATGCAAGCCGACGTTTCTTATGTATTGCCTTTTAAACCTAATCATAATATTATTTACAGGCACTAGTGACTTCTTTGGCTTCAACCATTATTCAACAAAATTTTATACCGAAGAAGGATATACACCAGGATTTTACCCCATACCTTCGTATGATGATGACATTGGAGCAATACCTTCATACTTGGACTACATACAAGCACCAATCAATTTAACTACGGTAATATTTCATTTAAAATTGTCAATTTTATCAATATACTCTCAAACTCTTTAATTTAGTGAAGTACTCGTGGTCCCGTGGATCCATTGTTCTGTAAACGATCACTGAGTTACGCAACTTTCACTATGGTTGGTCCTCAGACAACTTTGTGGCATTTACATTTGCGTGCGTTTCTGTGCTTCGGAAGGCACGTTAAGCCGTTGGTCCCGGTTGCCAGTAACATTGCAGTCGTTAAGTCAAGTTGAAGTCCTTAGTTTTTGCACTCTTGCTGTGACCCTTTTCCTTTGTAAAGCGGCACGATGACAGCCTTTTTTATTAATTGAGAGTAAATTACTAGCCCTGTTATCAAAGTAATTTATCGTTGCTAAGAGTAACTGTGAATTCTGTATAACAAAATGTTAAACAGGTCTTTTATTAGTAATTTATGCGGCTAGAGTAAATGGACAAACTGGGAGGAGTCGACCTCGACGTACATATGCCAATCAAATTGAAGATCTTTTGACAAAAGGCCAGATCAAGAGTACCTTTAATCGGCGAGCGTGTATGAAAATAATTATGCAAGTTGAAGAAGCGAAACTTGTATGCCAGGATCGTAGCCAGTGGAAAGCCATAGTCTCTGCCTACCCCGATGGGAGACAGGCGTGATGATATGTACATACATATAATCACGCCTGTCTTATGTATGAATGTAAACAAGTCTAAAGTCAGCAAGTACTTAACTACCCAATTCTGTATGAAATTTCAGTCGATACCAAACGGCATTCGCAAAGCTCTGAACTGGATTAGAGAGGAGTACAACAATCCTCCAATATTGATTACAGAAAATGGATACGGTACATTTGGGGGTTCAGATGATAAAGAGAGAATAGAATATTACAAAGACTATATAAATGCTGTCCTAGATGCTATTGAAGACGGCTGTAATGTTACAGCGTATACGGCTTGGACGCTGATGGACAATTTTGAATGGAATTCAGGTTTAAAGTAAGTTTATAAGTAGACTAGATGACCCCCACAGCTTCGTTCGTGGAAAATTTTGACCTTCCGTCGCATCTATTTAATCCCGTCGCTTATAAATTCTGCATTGATGCATAATAATTTGCCCGATTTGTTGACATTTATTACTACTGCTCTGCCTCCCAGTGTAGTAGCGTAATGATTTATAGCCTATAGCCTTCCTCGGTAAATGGGCTATCTAACACAAACAAAAATTTTTCAAATTCGACCAGTAGTTTCTGAGATTAGCGCGTTCAACCAAACAATATTCTGAAGTCCCTACCAACAAATATATATATTATGGGACAGCGCCATCTAGCTCGAATGAAAAAGAATGCAAATTTAAAATTGTTACATATTAACCTTAAGTAAAGTTTTTTATAATGGTTTGCCAGTATGACGTCACCAACCTGATGGAAAGTGTGAGACATCACACTTTTATGGATGTTGACAAACATCCATAAATTTGAATTTTGAAGAACCAAAGGTTGTACATGTAGGGTAACACGTGTGCTGGTAGATGATTCCAAGTTTCTGTTACCTTTTTAAACTATTAAAGAATTATGAAGAATAAGGCATAAATTGAGAGAGGCGTTTGGACACGAAATCATTAATATATATTGATGAATACAATATAATAATCTTCACGCTGTATCCCAGACGGGGTAGTCAGAGAGGACAGATCGGTTTCGCGATCCATTCGTACTTCTTTCGCTTCCCGCAGATTCATTAATCACTTTATACATGCACGCCTGGGTATTCGACTACCTTTGAATTTTTCGTTTTTGAGCAATCTGCTCACGTGGTCTTCATATATGTAAGTCTTAGTCTACCCTGAGTCCTTCTACCCTTTACTTTTGCAATATATATTCTTCGTCAATCGTTGTCGTCGTTCAAAACCCATTTGTTGGACGTGTCCAAATCAACGCTGACAAATTTTACAATAATAATATGGTAAGAATAACTTTTAAACTTTAGCGTTGCATGATAAAAATTAGTGTAAAATACAGACCGAGAGTCTGCTTGTGACCACGGCTGGTGCAACCCAGTCGAAACGTCAAGCTTTTTAAGGTTAATAAGCATGTTCCCGTTAATACCTGTATTTTACACTAATTTTAATATGGTAAAACTTCATTTCAGGGCCAAATTTGGTTTATTCGAAGTTGATTTCGCCGATGAAAGGCGGACGCGTAAGGCGAAATCGTCGGCGATATGGTATTGCAACTTCTTGAAGGCAAGAACGCTGGATCGTAATTATTTCCCAGAGTTGATAGATATAGTATATTAGTTAAGCTAAGTATTGCAATTTTATGCTATCACACAATGGGTTACCAAATAGCCATTTTATTTTTGTGAAATTTTATCTTTGATTTTAACTTCCTGGAGAGCTAGATCCTTATATAGCATATTTAATAGCAGATACAAACTATGAATCGTGGCCTCGCTAACTCAGTGTTTTATAAACGATATCTGCGTTAAGCAACATTCGCTTTAGCTGGTCCTTGGATGGGTGACGACTTTGTGGAATTTACATTTGCGAGCGTTTCCGTGCTTCGGAAGGCACGTTAAGCCGTAGGTCTCGGTTGCCAGTAATATGGCAGTCGTTAAGCCAAATTAAAGGCCTTATAAAAAGGCTTGAAAATTTCCACAGCAGGTCGCCACAGCCTTCGCCTGTCCATTTCAACACGGCAATGGCCTCACCACCTGTTAAGTGGGACAAAAATGCATACGGTGATATGTGAACGTATAGTATGCCTTTGCCTACTACCTACAATGTATATGTTTCAAACTATGATGTTATTTCCTACAGCGCCATATTGGGTGGCAATGCATACCTTACCTAGCTAGTTCATAAACACACGTGCACACGTTTCTCTGTTCATTCTGTCCATGTTGCTGTGACTCAAGCGATTAACTATCATGTATGAACATACTTGCTGTAACATCACTTCTCTATTCACTGGAACCCCACTGTAGTAATACAATAAAACTTAATACCTTACATAATCATTATTTAATAAAAAGTATTCAAATTAAAAAAAAAAAAATATAATTATGCTGTTGTTGTGTGTGTTTTATTTCTATAATAATAATAATATTACTTTGGCTCCTTTAAACTTATTAATTAACTTATAAAGTGCTTTACACAAAAGAGTTGAATTTAATTCACAACATTATGAATCTTAACTATTTATCTAAGCTAGGAGTACCCATGGGCGTACCCAGGATCTGGGTCAGGGGGATGGGGGGGGGGGCAAATCCGATTTCTCTAAGAGCATAAAGCGCTCGTAGCCCCGCTAACTCTAGTGTTTTGTAAACAATCACTGCGTGAAGCAATTGTCGCTATGGCTGGTTACGGCTGATTGACCGCTTAGTGGTATTTCCATTTACTACCATTTTCGTGCTTCGGAAGGTATGTTAAGCCGTTTGCAAAATTGAAAAAAAAAATTCAACAGCAGGTAGTCACAACGCGTCTGTCTATTTCAACACCGCCAACGCATTGAGGATAAAAGCGTGACTGATGAGAGAATTCCTTTAATAATTAGCTTTTAAAAGTATGAGGAACATGCTTCCCGCTGTCCTTATAGAAACAGGCTTAAGACGACGTCTTGACGTGAGAAATTCACGCACGCCTCATGAATCAACAAGCGGGATAACACTTACATCAACCTCTAAGCAAGTGGGATAACATCAAGCCATGAGGCCACAATGGTAGCCAAGTCTGCCACAAAATCTGGGACATTCTTCCGAGGAGTTACCTGGAGCGCCCGGCGTTAAACGTCGTACATACATCACACACAACATCCTTGGGGATTATATCATAACTAAAAGTTAAGATATCTATGGGATTTCGACACGTAAAATATGCTATTTTAAAAGTAACTTCTGAGGGCCTTCGGCAGAACGGTATAAGACGTGTTAGTGGCAAAATAACATATAGCACCAACAATTTTTTATGTAGACGACCATAAATCAGTCAAATCAGCCTATGGCCGTCCACTGCTGGACGTGGACGGTAGGCCTTAATCACACCACAACACACGCTCCTGCGCCTTTCGCATCTATCTTTTTAAAAAAATTTAGAAGTTATTATTTTTAATTCTATCGACAAAAGTAGAGGACCTGAACCGAATCCCGGAGGGGGTCGGGTATCGGGTATCTGGCGGCTTATTTACTAAGCTATATATGGTAATAAAGTAGTACCAATATTGATTAATGATTATAGTCTAGCATTTTTCTGCGTCAACATAATTAAGTATGCACAAGTATTCCAACTAATTAATGTTCCACATTTCTTATGACTAGTTGTTGTATAGACATCTCGGGACTTCGCTCGCGAGTTAGTACGTTAAAGTGGCAATGGGCTGACCATATCTGTAGAACAATCGATAGCCGATGTAGCAACCGAGTTCTAGTTTTAATGTTATGGTAATTTTTGACTGCCTCTGTGGCGCGGGTTCGATTCCCATTCCCACCCAGGATAAAATTTTGTGTGATGAGCATGATGGTTTATTCTGTGTCTGGGTGTTATTTATCCATAATATGTATGTATTTAGAAATATATAAGTATGTTTATCAGTTATCTGGTTACCATAGTACAAGCTCTGCTTAGTTAGGAATCAGATGGCGTTGTGTGAGTTGTCCCAACTATATTTATTTATTTCTTTTGTATAGACATATAACGTAAGTGATGTTATATGAATTGTAGTTGGTAAAACTATAACGCCTTCACAATTACTGCTAGCAACATCTCGTAGAATATCAAATAAAAATTATTAAAATAAGATTTGCATGTTCGAATCAATTTCAAACTATTCTGTAGTAGTTAAAACTGCCGGATTTTCCCAAATACATATTGCAGTACTCATCCAAAAAAAGATTACTTAATCTTAGCTTCTTACTCACTACTTTTAGAACTGCTTGTATTCAATATGCTGAAGCTAATATTCACTCAACGCCTGGAAGTGTGTACATACCTACATAGAGGATAAACATCTAATTATTATAAGTAGATTAGTCATAGGTTCTTCCTTAAAAGGTTTTCCAACAATATTGATTGTATGATGGGTTAACCAATTCTACAAGGAAATTGTAACAAAAATGCTTATAAGATCGAGGCTTGGAATTTATTTGTCAGTTATCTTAGAACCATTGTGCTATTAAAGTGTGCATTGGTTGAATAGTTATATTTAGTGCAAGTTTTTTTTTTCTGGTGTATCAGTCAACGGACCCCGGTAAGCTGGTTATCTTTGTTTCATCTCACTTTCTTCAGTGTTTATTGTGGCACATTAGTGGGACAATTTTTTTCACTGCCGTCTAGCCCAAAGTAAGCTTGTGTAATGGGATCTAGATGACTGATAAACATACTTATATATTTTTAAATACATACATACTAAACATAAAAAATATTCACATCACAGTGGCTGATTTTTGTTAATGGCTATAGATTGTGTTAGGAATGACAGTAGGTAGTGTAGTAATAACTTGAATTCTAGAAGGCCGTTGATATACTTCAGAACTATTAATAGGCTTTTTCGCTTCTAATGGTTTTTATATTGCTATCTCAATCTCACGCCGTTATGGAAAGATATTTGCTTGGAAGCTATTTGGGGAATGAACTCCGAAACGAGGTTATCCGACAGAGAAACACAACCGTTGACATAACTTGCAGAGTAAGCACCATAAAGTGAACCGACGAGGGTCGATGGAACAGATCTCTGGAGTAAAGACCACGATCCGGCAAACGTATGGCAGAATACAAACGCCAATTAGACCAAAGACCTAGAAACGGTCACAGGATGATTGGATGCTTCTGGTGTCATGGAAAAGTTAGGAGAGGCCTACGTCCAGCAGTAGATTGTCAGAGACTAATTTTATTGATTAATAAAATAAGTGTATTCTTTTTCAGTATTATTTTATGGAACTTGAACCTTATTTATTTCTGAGTGATACAAAAAATGAGATCCATACCAAAAAATCTGAAATTGGGTGTAGCTACGAGTGCTTTCCAAATTGAAGGTGCTTGGAATGTCGCAGGTATGTAAATGTTTAAAAAAATTATCACACAATTAAATTTTATACTTGTTTCGGCATTATAATTTCACCTGCAACCATGCAACTAACATATTATCTACCCCTAGTACATATCTTTAGAGGGAAATTTTGAAAAATTTCTTCTTAAAACTTCTTAGAAGCTTAAATACAGTATTTTTATGCCAAATTTAATCATTGCGTTGATTAAACCATTTTTTAGACATAATAGTAAGTACGACTTAAAGCAATATGTGTGATTGTTAAAAAATGTATACAACAAACAACATTATGACACACACAATATTAAGTAAACGATCGATGAAGAATGAAATCTATCTGGTTCCGGGCTCCATTCATAGTCTAAGTTAGGGTCATTTTCACACGATTGTCGTGTGAAAATGCCAATGACAATGGCAATGGCATAGCTATAGATGGAGTGACGAGACAAATTAGAACTGGACTAGATAGTGCATTTTGTAAGCCATTTTATATTTCTTTTCACCGTGTGTATTTCTATACCACGTGAAAGGTGGTGAACCCATTGCCGTGTTGAAATAGACAGACGCAGATTGTGGCTACCTGCTGTTGAAAATTGTCAAACCGCCCATCAACCAGGCTTAACGACTGCCATTTTACCGGCAACCGGGACCAACGGCTTAACGTGCCTTCCGAAGCACGGAAACGCTCGCAAATGTAAATGCCACAAAGCGGTCACCCATCCGAGAACCAGCCATAGTGAAAGTTGCGTAACTCAGTGATCGTTTACAGAACACTGAGACCGCGGGGCCACGAGCGCTTCAATTTTATATTTCTTGGTTGTGTATAAGAACAATTCGTCTAATTTTCTCATTACAGACAAAACACCTAGCATGTGGGATAATCATTGCCACAAAACGGATAAAGTAGTCGACGGCACAAATGCTGATGACGCATGCAAATCTTACGAGTTCTATCAACGAGACATTCAGATGCTAAAATATTTGGGTGTGGACTTCTACCGATTCTCTGTATCCTGGCCAAGAGTGTTACCAAACGGATTTGCAAATATTATAAGTAAAGATGGCATAGCTTATTACAGTAAAATTATTGACGAACTAATAGCAAATGGAATTGATCCAATCGTGACTATATACCATTGGGACTTGCCACAAAACTTGCAGGACCTCGGTGGTTGGACTAATCCTCTCATTGCAGAATGGTTTGAAGACTATGCTCGGGTTTTGTTTGAAGCATTTGGTGATCGAGTTAAGACATGGGTAACTGTGAATGAACCGAAACAGTTTACGATATTCAGTTATGGCAATCAATGGGGATTTGCTCCGAACGTTTCGTCAGCGGGGATTGGCGATTATATGGCGATAAAAAATGTTCTTTTAGCCCATGCTAGAGCGTGGCATTTATATGATAAAGAATATAGAGACAAACAAAAAGGTAATTACCCATTATAATAACTATATTAAAGTAATTATTTATTTCCTTATTGACAAACTTTAATTAAGGTAAATTTAATTTAGAACTATTCGTGGTTTCCAGACGTAATTTAATTTCAAATATAATAATGCGTATCTATTATTCAGTAGTTAAAATTAATTGCTTTGTTGATAATCGGTGTAATGGGCCCAATCAAGAACCTACATACCTACCTACAAGCGATGCATCTGCTGATCAACAGACATCAGTCGCACCCAACAATGCCGAATTAAAAATACCCAAACGAAAAACGAAATAATAGTTCCTAAACTCCATGCTCCAAATCCAGCGTTGGAAGCAACTGAAAGTATTTTAAAATGAGAAGCTTCAGTAGTTATAATTCAAACTGTATTATTATTTACAGGTATTTGTGGTATAACAATTGCAAGTGATTTTTGTGAGGGCGCAACAAATTCGCCATCTGATGTACAAGCTGGCAAGTTGGCGGTGGATTTTGAAATCGGTCTGTATAGTCATCCGATATTTTCTGCTACTGGAGGGTTTCCTGAAGGTGTAGTCCAACGAGTCGCTGAAAGGAGTGCCAAGCAAGGATTTCCCAGAAGTAGACTACCAGAATTGACACAAGAAGAAGTGAAATTCATTAAAGGTTGGTAATAAGTAATCGTAATGAAGTTTTTCCAAATATAAAACTATCGTCATGCGTTATTATAAGTGGGGATTACTTCTCGTACAAAATATACATGGTAATAGTTTGATTTATACTTTTTTTCTTTTGTAAAATCTCAACATTGTTTCTTTTTATACAAAATGTCCTAATCTGCTTTAAAATGCACGTCGTTATTAAATCAGAATTAAACACGTTTTTATATTTTTATAGATTTCAAATACTAGATTAATTGAATTTTATGTTAATTAGTTAAGTTAATTTCAGAACAAATGCATTTTAAATATCTAACTGTATCTGGAGTCACATGGCGGAAATCCATTGTTAAACTATTATTATGTTTGTGTTGAGACTTTATTTTGCATAATACCGCTTTTTAATAGTCGTAATGATGTCGATGACACGTGTTTCACCTATACTCGTAGATACACGAGGCATTATCAAGACTGCTTGGCAGCCTACATAGCCGATTGAATCACACGTTTTGGCAAGCAACACGGTGATGTTTTGATATTTTGATGAATAATTTTGCCTGTAAAGCTATGCTTGCCGATTTTAAATGACCAATTTTCAAACAGACGTCACAATGCGGAAATCCATTTTCAAACTATAATTATTGCACGCCTCCCACTCCCACGCAGTGGGTACTACTGTCACTTCGCGCATAACATCTGATTTTTCACACTTATAATGTCTCTATTTTATCATATATTGCATTTGTAAAATAATATATACACACACATATCAAGAAAAAACACTATTTTTATCACTCATGATATTTTTGATGTCATTTTTGTTATTTAAACTAGTTAAAAACTGTTTAAAAGAGTTCCGTCTTGGACGTTCGTTTGTCTGTATGTTACGGATATTTTCTTGTTAACACGATAACGACCGAAATTCTTTACTAATCGAGTCTTTTTTTTTTCTCTTACGTTTCAGTATAATTAGGAATAGAACCCTTTCAATTTTCACGGTCTGATTCGAAGTGGTTTAATTGTTATTATCTTTACTTTATTTATTCATAATTCGCGATAATTCATAGCAAAGTTTGTAAGCTTGTAATTCTATTTTTTTTTATAATATTATAAAAGCGTGTGAGGCGTGCACTTTTGGGTTTTCCAAATTTATTTTTAGTTTTAGACTGCCTTTTATTTTGTAGTGTTCCACTTTTTAATTGTTGTATGATTTCACCACGTGTTTTGCCCATACACAAGGCATTAGACTGCTTAGCAGTCAATACAATTTATTCATAGGTTAATTACGAAAAACTAGGTCATCAAAAAGCTGGGACGTTGTAGTGAATAAAAGATAACTGTTTGAACTCCTTCTCAAGATAATCTTTAACTATGGTGTCACGTATCAAAATGTCAAATATGACGCGCAGGGAATAACAATTTTACTTCACTTATTAATATATAGAAAACACACATTTAAACAGAGTTAGGTGATTAACACTATTCGCGAAAATGAAATATCCATTTTATTAAAAAAAATCTTTAAAAATTGCAGGAACCAGTGACTTTTATGGTTTTAACCACTACTCTACTCAATTTTACACCGAAGATGGATATACATCAGGGCTTTATCCTATACCTTCGAACGATGACGACATTGGAGCCGTATCCTCATTCCTGGACTACAAGCTAGCACCCATTAAGCACACCACGGTAGGTTGAGTAATACCTAATAGGCGCGAAAATTTGTTTGTGTGGATGGATGTTTGTTACTTTTTCAGAACTCTTGAACGGATTTTAAAACTTTGCAGAAATATAGTTTATAAATCAAGTAGGAAATAGGCTTCTTTCTATTTTCTTTCAATTTTCGGCTTTAGTGGGAAATAGGAACGGGAAAACTTTAGCACGCGGGTGGAGACGCATTAGTTTATTATCCTACTTATATTATAAACGCGATAGTTTGTAAAAAAATATGTTTGTTACTCTTTCACGCCATGGATTTTGATAAAACTTTACAATAATATAGCTTACACATCAGAATAACACACAGGCTAATTTATATCCCGGGAACAAGTTCCTGTGGGAAACGGGAACTGGAAAACTACCATGTTCAATATAACATGAAATCGTTAACATTTCAGCCGATACCAGGCGGCATACGCAAAGCCCTGAATTGGGTTAGGCAAGAATACAACAACCCCCCAATCTTGATAACAGAGAATGGGTACGGTACATTTGGAGGTTTGAACGACGAGGCGAGGATAGACTATTACAAGAGCTACATAGATGCTGTACTGGATGCTATTGAAGATGGCTGTGACGTGAGAACGTATACTGCTTGGAGTCTCATGGACAATTTTGAGTGGAATATGGGTTATACGTAAGTTCATATTTATTAACATTCACACCTTAATTCCCGTAGGGGTGGCTGAGTCATATACGGTCACATTTCACCGTAAGCTTTTTTGTTCGACGTTACAGGTGGGTGAGCCCATTACCGTGTTGAAATGGACTAGCGCAGGCTGTGGTGAATTGCTGTTGTCATTTTTCAACTGGGCTTTACGACTGCCATTTTACTGGCACCAAATGCTTAACGTGCTTTCCGAAGCTCGGAAACACTCGCATATGTAATTGTCATAATGTGGTCACCCATCGGGATCTAGATAACTGATAAAGATACTTATAAATTTCTAAAAACATACATATTATACATAGGAAACACCAAAAAAATACAAACAAAACAAAATTAAATTATAACTACTTATATTTAAATTAATTCAGGTAATTCACGTATATATAGTCAAGAAAATGTTTAATTTAATTTCAGGGCGAAATTTGGTTTATTCGAGGTTGATTTCGCCGATGAAAAGCGAACACGAACGGCAAAATCTTCAGCAATGTGGTACCACAACCTAATAGCCACCAGAACTTTGGATCGTGATTTTGTACCAGATCTAAAAGAAATTACGTTTTAGTTCATTTTACCGATTGAATTTGATGGGGAGGAATTCTCCAACACCTGTTCGGGGCATCATTGTCCATCTTGTTAAATCCCTGCTTCTTTATTTCAAGTACTTGTTTCTGTAAATTATGTTAAATTTTAAATGTAAATATTTTAGTTAATAAAATTAGAATAAAAATATAAGTATTGGATTTTCACTTTAGGGCCATTGTAGATTAGTTACTTACATTTAGTATCCGCACCTGGTAAATATATCGCTTTTATAAAGATAATTTAAAAAACGCATAAATAAAGCTTAAAATTTAAAAAACCGAGCTAAATTAAAAATTACATTGATACAGTCGTGCAGACACAAAATCACCGTTAACGGATACTTAAAGTTTGCGATGCCCTCCAATAACGTTACTACATTTTTTTGCACACATTACTTAGTGAGCTGCGCCCGTTGACTTCACTTGCCACAAGCTTAAAATAAAAAAAACTTCATGTACCAGAGATACATAAAGCGTATATGTTACAGAAAAATATGATAACGGAAATGCTTATACAACTAAGCTACCGAGGACACACGAAACTGATGAATTTATATTTTTTAATAACGTCGCCTTAAGTCCGTAGGTGGTGGTTGGGTGTATGGGGCCCCACCAAGATCTCCGGGGCCCAAACGACCTTACCTGCTAGCGGTCCACCGTCTCTTTAACGGACAAGGTAATGACGCAGGCGCCATTACGGGGTTGGAAAGAGAGACGGCAGTCTGTCCCAACAATGCCGAAAATTAAAAGCCAAATGACAGCTGCTCCTAGTTGACCCAACTCTCCAAATCCAGGTAAGGTTTGAAAGCAACTGGGAAAACACTTACGATGAAGAAGAAGACGGAAGAGGTAACTAGATAAAATTATTACAACGGAGTTATAGGGCAGTATAGAGAAATGATATAACGGCGAGTATGTCAACGTAGATTATTTATTGCTTGACTTACAAATAATAAAGTACTAACACCCGAACCCTAGGTGACGCCGCGGTGGTAGCCAAAGTCTAAGTATCCGTTAACACTGGGACATCTTTCCGAGGACTTATCCGGGGCGTCCGGCAATAGACAGATAGGCAGGGATCGTTTGGTTTAAGTCGGTTCGAGTCCGGCATGACATCCGTCGCTATTTATAAAATAACTATAGGTAAGCATTGCCGACCAATTTGGTTTAGTAGGAAACGACGTCACAATTTGTGTCGACTATTAGGATGTTGTCTGGCGTGGCGTTACAAAATATTTAGTTTCGAGTGACTTCTGTAGATTAGACAAGTATTTCACTCGGCAAATAAGAAGTCATATCTTTTTTTTTAATATTTAGCTTGCCAATCCTGATGGAAAGCCATGACGATATCTGGCGAATTGAGGGTCACTTTCTTAGTCTACATGACTACTGACAGCGTCTTGAGATCTTGTGCGAGGCTATGAAAATCTCCACTTTAAAACAATATTTCGTCCTATCTATCTCAATCCGAAAGCCCTTTAAGCCAAAGATTAAACTGTCAGCTATAATTCTCTTTAATAACACCACTTAATAGTAACTTAAAATTCTCGTAGTGCTACAATAAATCACTTAGAAGAATACCATCCCAAAATATCATAGAGCTTTTTCAACTTCTTTAAAAAAAGCTTTTGCGACTTTACCGTGTTGGTTTTAGAACACAAAGGCGGTACGAGTATAATAAAAGATATCTGTGGCAGAATAATGGTCAATGTTTTAAAAGAATTCAGTTGTATAAATCTCCGACCGAATAAATAGAAAGTGATACCGTAATCTGATTAATAGTTTCATTATTTTTTTTGAGTTTATTAATCACCATCGAAGGGAAGGCAGAGACATATTATACGCCCAAATTTCAACATGTGTATTTCTGACCCACATAATACGTGGTGAGTCCGTTGTCGTATTGAAATAGACAGATACAGGTCGTGGCTACCTGCTTCTTTTTCAAGCCACCCATAATGCCTTCAGCTTGGCTTAACGACTGCCATTTTATTGGTAAACGGGACCAATAGCTTAATGTGATTTCCGAAGCACGGAAAAAGTACAGAATGCTTGCAAATGTAAAAAAAAATGTTTTATTTGTAACATTATGTTTTCAATAACTTCGTCAATACGCTTATTGAACATATTGCCAAGCGTGATTATTATAATACAGTTTCGCTACACACAGCTTACGACTTGCAGAATGATACCATTTTTCAGTATACACTGCAGAAAAGATTCATGAAGATCAGTCACGCCTTTTATCCTGAAGGGGTACCTTAAAATAACTTACTACATTTAGCCCTTGGGCTATCCTTCCGAGGACTCACCCGGGACTCCTGGCCATAGACAGATGGAAGGAAAACGTGTGGTTTTAGTCAGTAGGAATCCGGCTTAGCATCCATAAGAAATTCCACACGAAAAAACTACATTTAAGTTAACTTATAACCTAATAATCATGACTTCGATCACGTCATAAAGACAAGAATTTGAAGAGTAAATAGTTTCTATAAAGTTAAAGGGATAATTACTTATAGATACCCCTGGGACCTGCAACAGGTTAACCGTGAAATTAGAACCTTCAGACTAGGCTTCATTTATTATTCGTCGTATAGAGGTCTTATTCTGGTGACGGTATGGTATACTGTAGACGTTCGGGAAAACCCTGGCAGGGAGTTCATTCCACATCTAAGCGTACGCGGATTAAAGCCTCTATCGGACCTACCCGTGTGCGTACACTCCGGACGCAGAGTGTGAGGGTGAACACCCTGTTTATGGCGAGCGGTGCGACGATAGAAGGTAGCCGTGGGCATCATATGAAATAACTCTCTGAGGACTTGTTTGATATGATGCCCACGGCTACCTTACTTACCCTACACAGACCGTTGTACAGGCGACAGAACACGCATAAGGAGGCAAAGCCTCTCCTGTCGCGAAGAGGTTCGACACTGCCCACTAGTAGAGGAAAACAAAGTTTAGTGAGAGTGCTATCTGCTCAACGGCATTTAATGTCTGTTGCAATGTACCCAGCTACTGAGAATGTCCTCTCCAACTTAACACTGGTTGAAAACAGCGTGACTAAACAATTGTATGCAAACTGCAAAAATCTCCCCCTTGTTCCTCCACACTCAAATAAATCTATTACTTTTTTTATGACTGACTCTAATTTATCTATACTAGTGGATACACGTGTAATAAGACTTGTAGACGCTTGCAAAGTTTCTTCTAATTCCTCTATAAAGACTATTAGTTTGTGGATGTTTGACCACTTCCGCCCAATCTCGTCAATCTCGAACGGGATCTGGTCATAATATGCTTCGGAATTGATCCTGAATTATTACACGAGATCTCTTGCGAGACCGGATCCCGCGAGATAGAGATTGCATTCTCTAGCACCAACCCTCATTGTAGTCGATGCAAATGAAATATCAACTGCCTCGGTGGTAGTGCATGCATCTGCCGCACTTGTGGTCCCAGGTTTAATTCCCGGGTCGGAACAAATATTTGTGTGATCCACAAAGGTGTTTCGGAGTTTGGGTGTTTCCTATGTATAACATGTATGTATTTAGAAATATATAAGTATGATTATTAGGTATCTAGATCACAAACTTATATTAGCTTACTTTGGGCTAGATGGCACTATGTGAAGTGTCCCACAATATTTATTAATTAATTCAACATGCTTAGACCAAAGAGTTTCATATTTAGGATTGACTTAAATTGTGTTTAGTGCAAATGGCTTAGACTAGATGGTCTAAGTCAAATGGGCAATAATATCGTAGTAGTTCGTTAGGTCTTCACTATGTGGCGCTAATCGCCACAACACTTATTACATGGACAGGAATATACACGGCCTCTGCAGCCCCTTCGGGGATAAGGCGTGATTCATAAACAAACATTGTAATTTTAGCCTTTTCTTTTGTCTATACTATCCATCACGCCTTATCCCCGAATGGGTGGCAGTGGCATATTATATGCCCACTTTTCACCGTGTGGATTCCTGTCCCACGTAATAGGTGGTGAGCTCATTGCCGTGTTGAAATAGACAGACGCAGGTTGTGGCTACCTGCTGTTGAAATTTTCAAGCCGCCCATAAGGCCTTCAACCAGGCTTAACGACTGCCATTTTACTGGCAACCGGGACCAACGGCTTAACGTGCCTTCCGAAGCACGGAAACGCTCGCAAATGTAAATGCCACAAAGTGGTCACCCATCCGAGGACCAGCCATAGTGAAAGTTGCGTAACTCAGTGATCGTTTACAGAACACTGAGACCGCGAGGCCACGAGCGCTTCACCACATTGTCTATACCACAGAGCCATTACTGTGTTGAGGTCTTTGGTTCGAATCAAGGGTTGAAACAAAAATGTCCGTGATCCAGTGTGATAGAGTGTGATCCACAAATATTTGTTTCAAAATTCAGATGTCCTTCATTATAAACTTAACATGTCTGTATTTAGAATACATAGGTACGTATTTCAGTTTCTAGATTTCAAAACCCACTTCCTATGTAAATACAGAACTTTCTTTTAAACTATAATAATATTAAGTAAGTATAGATGACAGAAACAGTCAAATCGAACAGATTAATCAAAATCAGGGTGGAAATCAGAATATAGGCACGGCCAACTTCAAATGTATAGTATTGTGTAAGTCTGATTGGCAATCTAAGTTGCTCCAAGTCGATTTGTAAGCTAATGTGATGCGATCAATGTACAAGTAAAGCGAACGCCGTTGTATATCCTCACCATATTACAGCTTGAAGGCGAGTTACAAATATGCGTGTAATATTTACTCATCCCATCCACAAGAGTGGAGCAGAAATCATAAATGTTAAAAAAACGGTCAAATTTTCATACATTATAGTGTGCGAGAAGGAGCGCTTTGTCGCTGTATCTAGTTTGTAAATAGCTACTAAGTCGCCGGATGCGGATTCTAAAAGAAGCAAGTTTGCGGAGGACCTTAGTTACACCATTTTAAAGTGAAACTTCTTTATTGGTGTTGAAAAAAATTTTATAGCTGTAAATAAGAAATCTACGCCTTTTTTCGGTTACGGGCTTAGTTACAGGCCATGTTATTTTGAAGTGAAACTTCTTTATCATAAGCGAAACTTCTTTATCGACGTATGAGAGAAATTTTATAGCTGTAAAAAAAAGTCGTAAAGAAGTTTCACTTCTTACACACACATATTTCATTCAAGAACGGGTGGTCCAATGTTTAAGATCCCTGATTTGTTGTATTTGTCTATACCCCGGATAGCAGCATAACATAAATTCGTCTATAGACGTTAGATAGATAGACCTTATCAAGTGAGATTCTTTGGGCCCGGAGGTCATGGTGGGGCCCCACTCCACCTAGACTTCGGGGCGATGAGCCTTACACATTACATTTTGGTGGGTACACCCTTACAGGGAATGTCCAATATGAATTAATACCAAATTACAGCTTTCTGATAAGGTAGTCTAAGCCAGACAATGGATGAATATGTTCAAACTGTTATGGTACCTTATTGAGGAAACCCTAAAAAATAGAACTCAGTAAACGGCATAATCATAATTTATTGCAATAAATTGTAATCGTTTATAAATAAGGACATAGAAATATTCAACAATTATCTAAATATTAATTAAAAAAAAACTAACTATAGACAACACACTCCAAGTAGCAAGTCAGCATCAATGATATAAAAAATATACACTGTTTAATATAATTCTATATGTTTATGTGCATTCGAATATTGCGGGTGTCATTCAACTCTTTGGAACACGGATGGCAATTCTCCAGAGATGTGGAGGTTTTAGAGGACTTGGTCGAAATGACAACAACCCAAGAGGTGAAATAGGTGGATTGCTAAAATTCAGTTGAAAGCAATTACCGCAGAACAAAACAGAACCAAACAATAGGTGCCGCCATGTTTTGAACTTTATGTCAAAAACATAAAAATCACCACGCGAGCATAGTCGCGGTCAAAATCTACAATTTATAACTCAAGAACGGGTGGGAAGATTTATGTGATCTGTAATTAGTTGGATTTGCTTCTACCTTAAATATCAAAAACAGGAAAATTCTGTTTGGTATAATTAATTTAATGATATGTACATACGTTTTCAATGGAGCCCGTAGTTATTAAAATGAAATACTAAATAAATGGGACAAAACCCGTATTTTGATCATGCTAAAACTCTCTTTAGTTTTAGCATGATCAAAATACAGTTTTTGGGACACGAATATTATCCAATTTAGATTGTTTTCCTTATTGATTTGAACACTCTTTTGATATCGCATGCATTGTTGCTGCTGACGTCATTACAATTTTTGTTTGAAATAATTACTTTCAGTTTTTTTTTTGTAAATAATATAAAAGAAACTTATAATAAAAGAGTAAAATCATACCATTTGCAATAAAAGTATTTCCATTATTTCTATCTGCGTGTTTATAACCAAACCATAAAAAAAAGAACTATACGTTATCCATGTTAAAAAAAAGTTTATATCAATTTCTTTTTAGTTTTTGTGCGACAAGTACAAGTTTTCTCAGTTGGTTGGGGAGGCTGGAAAATTGGCACTGTTCCAGGCTTATAACCACGAAGAGCACCACCCAGATTATTTTTGTCGGGTTGACTTTCATTAGCAAGTTGCTGCATTTTAGCCATCAGATCATTGAGCTGACTTGTGAGTAGACCGATCGTGTTACACATGTTCTCTATAGCTTGAAGTGAAGGAGCACCACTTATTGGGGCTGATCCAACGTCACCTGGAATATCAGGTCTACCCGAAGTTGGAGAAGCACATCCAGAGGCACACCTATTCGGGTCTAAACAGCCGTCTGACATGGAAGGTGAAGGTCTTGCTGGTGGCAACGGAACACACGGCTGCATTGGAGGTGCAGACATATTAGGTGCATAAGGAAGTTGGGGAGTACTGTATTGTTTACAACTGGTACCACATTTGCCAAGAGGGCAAGATGGCGGTGGAATAGCTCGCCTTTCATTATCATTTATTGGACACCTCATATTTTCACATTTTGGAGGACGATTGGCTGGACACTGCTGGTTAGTGCAACTATATGGTTGATCTGTTCGGTACTCTTTGGGCATAATGGTCTTGCAGTCTGGACATGGACATGTAACTCTGATGATGCCATTTTTAATATCCTTGATTTTTCCAGGAGTGTAGTTCAAACAACTGTAGTGCACCCAACTTTGGCAGGCTCCCTGGCATTGTAAACCGTTCTTCTGGTTTACAGTATCGAGGCATATTTTACACGGGCGTTTCACTTTAGAGCACTTTGACATCTTAACAAGTTTTTTTTTATATTGCTATCGACAGAATATCATCTTATTATTATTACTGTTGTTGTTTTTTTCTACAAATTGATCATCTTTGTTGATAGTAATCCATCTATTTGGTAGCCTAATTTCAGTTCATTTTGCTATAAATTTGGAAATTGTTGAAATGTACATGAAGGACAATTTAATTCCTGTCAAATTTTCTGACGATACTTCATTATTGATAACAAACTTTTTACACAAGGTTTTTGCTAAAAATAATGTCTTCTAGAAATAACATAAGGTTTATACTTAGACTTGGCTTAGACCATTTTAGTTCGATGGTCTAAGGGTTAATCTCAAAAATAAGAAACACTTTGAAACTCCTATATCTTCTTTGTTAAGCTGGACGTGAAGTCTGAGGTACGCTTTTACTACTACGCTTTGGTATTGTTGAGAGCTATTATTATCAGACTTCCCAACTCCTGTCTGGTGCATGTGCTTAAAGAGCCTCAAGTCCAATAGACGAGAGGCAAGTGCACGAGCAGAAGCTGATCAATACGCCAAAAAATCTAGTGGGGCTGATCACTCTGATATTTTAAGCTATTTGATTATCAACGATCTGCTCATCATCACTTTCCGCATTCCTACACACAAGGTAGCCTTCCTTCTAAGACCGGAGTGATTATACTCCAACCTCCGTTACTACGTGCAGGGTAGAGATTATGCCACACTCACACAGCGAAGAAAATTTTCGTCAGAATTGTATATTTATCTATCTATCACGCCTTATCGCCGAAGGGGTGGCAGTGGCATATTTTATGACCACTTTCAACCATGTGTATTCTTGTCCCACGTAAATAGATGGTGAGTCCATTGCCGTGTTAATATAGACAGACGCAGGTTATGGCTACCTGTTGTTGAAATTTTTCAATAAGGCCTTCAACTTGACTTAACGACTGCCATGTTACTGGTAACCGGGACCAACAGCTTAACGTGCTTTCCAAAGCGCGGAAACGCTCGCAAATGTAAATGCTTTTGTTCGTTGATTCAGCAGATCTCTATCGAACAATAAAAACTTTAATGCTCCGCCAGCGCACATATAGCCTACCTCTTTTAACCCTGGTTATTTAAACGGAGCGCAAAGTAGCACATTATTGGGCCATAAACTTGAGGCCACTGTCAATAGTATTGTAGACTATGACAGTGGCCCTCAATTCACTATTAGGTATCACCATAGCTTTCCATCAGACGGGTGGCGTCACTTCGGCGAGCTAAATATATAAAAAAGGTATAACGCTGTATGTACACAAGTATAATCTTGGTTTGCAAACTACACGTATCATTCGATCACTTTGTACATCATTCAAGGTGGGCCTATGTACCACTCAAGGTATGGATGGACCTATGTATCAATATGCACAATAAATAGAATCAAACGATTTGGATAAATTTCAATATATTTATTGATCACTTCGGTTCAGGCTTTACTTTATCTATGAAGGATTTGATCTGAATACTGAGTTTGCCCACTGCGTGTACCATATCCTGAAGAGTTGTCATCAGTACATCGTGCCGTTTTCGAACCTGTGTGGCTGATGATGATATCTTTTCTTTGAATATGTTTGCACCGTCAACTTCTGAAACATTTGATTTAAACTTACTAAATAACAACTGGTTACAGAACAATGTCAATGGTTGTATTATTACCGTTTCTGTAAGAATTTTCATTTACTGTGTTAGTAGAAACTGTTGGATTAGAGTGACATAATTATGTCAGAACTAAGTAGTCGTTCTTTGGGAAATCTCAACCAGCAAAAACTGATTAAGATGATTTGCGATATATGATAACTATAAAATCTTACAATATAAAAACAGGTAGCCTTCAGTAATACTTTATTTCCAGTTTCAAAAATCAACGCATCTCTACTTTTTCCATTAAAGTTTGCATTTGCGTAGTGAGTTTACCCATCACAGAGCACATGTCTTGCAGAGCTGATATCATTGAATCTTGAGAGTCGTTTGCTACTTGCGTATTTGATGTTGCGGTGTGAGGTTTCTTTATTGATGTGTAATCTGAAATAATTGATAACATTTAAAAATCCTTGATTATCTAAATGAAGACCTTCGTCTCAATTCACGACCTTGATTGCACGTAACTTGGATACATCACTAACATTTATCATAGTATATAAAGTTAATTATACAGTACTACCAGATTAAGTTAGTTCATTGGCTAATTGGTTCTGTTCATTATTTTAGTATTATTAGAAATGACAAAGACATTAAAAACATTGGAATAAAGTTGTAATTATCTGGCAGTACTTATAATGTAAGTAGTTGTATTAGTAATATATTTTATGGTTGCATCTTTCTAGTACCAATATTGCCAAATGTCCCGTGGAAGATCCTGCGACGAAATTCTAGCTGTCCAGTAGCATGACAAAATAAACTTATTAAATAGGGAAAATCGTACAGTGCGACATAAAAGAGTTGACAATAAATGAGGGCGTCACTATCGGTTTTGTATCTTGCATGTAGCAACACAGTTAGTAAGAAACAAACGTTTTTGATACTTGTATTATTTTTAACGTCTAGAGCAAGTGAATGAAATTGTGTATTTAGGAAGTATGTTTAGCGCGGATGGAAGATGTGATTCGGATGTAGAAAGGCGAGTAGCTGCCGGAAACAAAGTTAACGGTGCTTTGTCCCAGTTAGTAAAGCGACAAAGCATCGTAAAAGAAGCACGAATGGCGATTCATAACGCAGTGCTAGTGCCAACTTTGCTTTACGGTAGTGAAAGCTGGGTATGTCAGCAGATGCATGAAAGTAAATTGAATGCTGTGGAGATGCGATCACTTCGAAAATTGTGCGGCGTTACCTTGGCCGACCGAATACGTAACGAAGTGATACGCAATATGGCAGGTTTGAATGAAAGTGTCAGCGTTAGGCTGGAAAATGGCGTGCTCCGTTGGTTTGGACACGTCCAACGAATGAGTGAGGAACGATTGACGAAGAATATATATTGTTCAAAAGTAGAGGGTAGAAGGAGTCAGGGAAGGCCGAGACTTACATATGAAGACCACGTGAGCAGATTGCTCAAAAACGGAAAGGTCAAAAGTACTCGGATACCCAGACGTGCGTGTATGAAGCGATTGATGAATCTCGAAGAAGCGAAAGAAGTATGCATGGATCGCGAAGCCTGGCGATCTGTCCTCTCTGACTACCCCGTCAGGGATACAGCGTGAAGATAGTTAAGTTAAGTTAAGTTTTTGTATTATTTTTGCAAGTATAATATTTGCAAGACACGAATTCTCATTTAAACAGAATGAAATAAGTTTCTATAAATGATATAAATATAGTATGTAAAGGGCAATTCAGAAAGGGCATGGAAATCCGAAAAGAGGTCAGTGTACCCATCAATACGACTACTTTGCTAATTGAACATTATGCTAACCTTCCTGCTCTTTAGACGTTTTCCTAAGTCGACGTTTGATCGTGAGCGCAACTTTTACAATAGCATCAACCAAAACAATGAGAACATTGATATAAAATATTAAAATATAAATCAGCGTCGTACATACACTCACACAAACTTTCGCAATTCAAAATATTGTTCTTTTATTCATTATTTTACCTACTATATTTCATTTCTAAAATATGCAATTTGTATGCATATATTACTTCTATACAAATTCTTCTTTATTTATTTATATGCTTATTTCTTACTTGCATTATTCATTGAGTGAAAACAAGTATCAAATGCACGCGCTATAAATACTTTTTTTTGGTGTTGCTTGTAAGAGTGACTAGTTAGTTCTTAAATAATTAATTTCTACTCTTTTATGTCGCACTGTACCTATGTATATTTTATTAAATCAGTTAAACTAAGTATATATAAATTGAATGCTAGATTCTACGCTACTAGGCGAATTACTAAAATAGATTCTAAGATTGATTAATTACTTATCAGTTTATGGATTTACCATGGTAATTTTTGTCTGTAGATTTTTTCACATTGTTCACACATCTGCGTTCCAGACATCGTCTGAAATAGTATTTTTGAAGAAGGGCTGTCTTTGAATGGATTTGAATGAGGGAAACTTACCTATGTATATTTTACTAAATGAGGTAAACTATGGTAATATGAAGACCACGTGAGCAGATTGCTCAAAAACGGAAAGGTCAAAAGTACTCGGATACCCAGACGTGCGTGTATGAAGCGATTGATGAATCTCGAAGAAGCGAAAGAAGTATGCAATCGCGAAGCCTGGCGATCTGTCCTCTCTGACTACTCCGTCAGGGATACAGCGTGAAGATAGTTAGTTAGTTAGGTAAACTATGTATTTATAAATTGAATGCTAGATTCTACCCTACTTGGCTACTTACTAAAATCGATTCTAAGATTGATTTATAACTTATCAGTTAATGGTTTTACCGTGGTAATATTGTCTGTAGATTTTTTCACATTGTTCACACAACTGCGTTCCAGACATCGTCTGGAATGGTATTTTCGAAGAAGGGCTGTCTGAAAGTATTAAAAATTAGGTATATCAATGACAGTTAAAATATCCAACGTGAACAATTTTCTACTGTAAGCTAAAAATTAGGTGGTCCTGGCCTCTTTAGAGTCATTTGAATTGTAGTGTGCAGTACAGCCTTTTATATATTGTACCTGCACATCGATTTATTGTCATAGATACAACGAATCATGTACCTCATTTGCCTCGGTGGCGCAGTGGTAGTGTATGCGATTGCCGCCACTGAGGTCCCGGGTTCGATTCCCGGGCCGGAAAAATATTTGTGTGATCCGATCCACAAATGTTTGTTTCGGAGTTTGGGTGTTTCCTATGTAAGTATAATATGTATGTATTTAGAAATATATAAGTTAGTCTAGATCCTATAACACAACCTTTTACAACATAAGCTTACTTTGGGCTAGACGACGGGGTGTCAAAAAAATTGGTAAACGAAGAAGCCAGTGTGGATTCAAGTTGATGTCTTAGCGTCTACTGATAATGTCACTTTTAATTTGGAATTAATTACTTGCATAACTAAACATGGCTACTCAGTAGTACTACAAGGCATGCCCTTGTAGTACTACTGAGTAGCCATGTTTGAAGAAGAAGGTATAAATTTAATAAAATTTAAAGTTTCACGAAGCGCTCGTGGTCCGGCGGTCTCAGTTTTCTGTAAACGATCACTGCGTTAAGCAACTTTCGCTATGGCTGGTCACGGATAGGTGACCACTTTGTGGCATTTACATACAAACGCTCGCAAATGTAAATGCCACAAAGTGCTTCGGAAGGCACTTTAAGCAGTTGGTCCCGGTTGCCAGTAACATGGCAGTCGTAAAGTCAAGTTGAAGGCCTTATTATAAAATAAAAATTTCAACAGACACAACCTGCGTCTGTCTATTTCAAATACGGTTAATGGGCTTACCACCTATTACGTGGGACAGGAATACACATGGTAAAAAGTGGGTATTTAAAATGTCGCTACCACGCACAAATACATACTCTTAAGTGCACTGTGGCGCATTTTACGTTACTTTTGGTCTAAACCCTAAAACCTAACTTTCAACTTTAGTAAGAAATTTCATTGTTATACTACAAAAGAAGAAGAATGAAACATATATCTATTATTTTAAACAGTACGTACTTACTTATTCTTCGCTACTGGTGTCATTCACACAGCTTATCAAAATCTATATTAATATATAAATCTGAAGAGTTTGTTTCTTTGGTTGAACGCGCTAATCTCAGAAACTGCTGGTCCGAATTAAAAAATATTTTTGTGTTGGATAGTCCATGAATAATCGAAGAAGGCTATAGGCTATATATCATCACGCTACTACTCAGGAGAGCGGAGCAGTAAATATAAATACCAACAAATCAGGCAAATTTTCATACATTTTTGTAAAAGTAAAAGCGACGGGATCAAATGGTTGCGACGGGGGTTTAAAATATTTCACGGGTGACGCCGCGGGAGTCAGCTAGTAGTAAATAAGGAAGGCAGCAAACAACAGAAACCTAAGCGTGCGTGTGTGCAAGTCGTAGTAGTACATATAGACAAGTGTTATAACCGAAATCGATCATGTTTACAAAGTTAATATTGTGAACAATGCAAGTGGCTTCGTTCAATACGTGTAAGTTCCACCAAGTGCCATCAATTAACAGAATTATAATCTGTATAATTTATCAGTAAAGTAGCTGATAGATAAAAAGTGTTAGAAAACAATAGCGGGGATACGAAAATGTTATACCCTAGGAGCGCTACTGAGTGGTGGGAATACTTGATGTTTCGCCTGGATAATTTAAAAAAACTGTATATGCTACTGCATTATCAATTGAGCTGATCGACACACCTCAAACTTATTATTATAGATTCCTTCTTTTTATTTAACTCTAGGTTGGAAATAGTACATTATTGCAAAGGCCGGCAACTCCATAACCTTTTGACCCTATCAGCCGTTAGTAAGCAACGTGTTTCGCCCACTGGCACAAGGGTATTTCGGTGACCGGGATTCTTTTAGTCTTCTAAACCCTAAGATTTACAAAAGTTTTATAAAAATACTCAATCTGTTAGTCCATCAGTCTGTACCCATCTATTTCGGTTTAGATTTTTTTCGCTACAATAGTGAAGGGACTCGATTTGGATTTCTTTCGTGAATGGATTGGTAGTTTACCATAACAAAGTGTAGTGTCCATAAATCTATAAAAACATGATAGTAGATACAGAACTAAAAACTTACCTGGAACATCGTATGATAATACTGAACAAGACGGTGATTTCGCTATTGGAGATCCTTCGTCAGTACGAGTCGTTATCGCAGTGTAATTTCTACAAGGAGGAGGTGGACTCGGCATGCAACTAGGTGATAATCGTGGGCTAGGGGGATTTGGAGACCTAGGAGGACTTGGAGGACGAGACCTCGGCGGACTAGGAGGAGGGCTATAAGGCATGGGAGCACCTGGAGGACGAGGTTTGCGAGGACTAGGAGGACGATTAGCCCCGGGAGGTCCTTGAATGCGAGCCCTGGGTGGGCTACGAGGCCTGGGTGGACTACGAGGAGGACTTGGAGAAGATCTAGGAGGACAAGGGCGAGGTCTTGGTGGGCTTGGAGGACAGTAAGGTTCAGGTTCTGGAGGATAGCAAGTCTTGGTTGGATTAGGAGGCCTACAACACCTGGAAGGACTTCTAGAACAATGAAGTCTTGGAGGGCTGGGTGTCATTGGCGGGCTAGGAACACTCTGAGAACAACAGTGCCTTGGAGGACTTGAAGGACAACAATGCCTGGGAGGATTAGGAGGACAACAATGCCTAGGAGGTGAATGAGGACAGCAGTGCTTGGAAGGAGTAGATAGACAACAATGCCTGGGAGGGCTGGGAGCACAACAATGCCGAGGAGGGTTAGCGGGGCACGAGGGCTTAGGTAAGCATGTTGAAGGGCTAGATGAGCACCTGGGAGGGCTTGGTGAGCACGAAGGAGGACTAGGTGAGCATGTTGGAGGACTAGGACCACACGGTGGATTTGGAAAGCATCGGGGACTCGGAATGCATCGAGGACTGGGAGGACACTGAGGACTAGGTGTGCAACAAGGCGTAGGAGTCGGTAATGGTTCGCACTGTGGTGGTGGAGGAGGTATTGGTCGATTCGATGGACATACATCTGCGCCGCACTTCTGAGGTTTATTAGCTGGACAATCGTGATTTGAGCAGCTGAATGGTGGATTTGTCAGGAATTCCTTAGGTTGTGATGTATCACAGTCTATACAAGGGCATGTCACTGTAATTAAACCAGCTTTTATGTCAGAAATTTTCCCTGGAGTGTAATTGAGACATGAATAGTGGGCCCATTTCTTGCACGCCCCCATACACTGTAATCCATTTTTTTTACTGACGGGCTGCATACAGTATTTACAGGCGTTTTTAACTTTACAGCATCCTGTTTTCGGTTTGGTTTTAGTACAACTCATTTTGTAATTCAATTAATCCAATGCAACTTTTAATTATGGCAAGCGGTATCAACGTCTCTGGTCCAACGACTCTGCCAAAGTCAGACTTTCAATAAAGATTGATTATGACGGTCCCAGAGTCTAAAGCCTGTTTAGATAACATATTGATTTGTTGAAGTCTTGGAGTTATGGTGAAATAAGTGGCGAGTATCAGCATTTTCGTTTACATTTTATATCATTTCTTGAATCATTTTATTAAATTATTCAATTCAGTTTCATTTGATTTATTTTGTATTTTTCTTATTACCAGAACTGACGTTTATAGACCCTATCAAAGAGTATAATAAGTAGACCCTATCCTCTTTCTTTTTAGTAGGTATTTGACTTATTCTATTCTTCGTCGCTCGTCCCTATGCAAAAAGGTCAGTTAGAATAGGTTAGTAAGTAAGCGTGTAGATTAATACGGTTAACACACGACCGGATTTGATCCGACCAGACCGCGGATTTGATTTGCCGCCCGACCAAATCTTACCGTCTGTAAAGCAGTCCGGCGGACATAATTATTATTAATTGAGTCCGCCTCGATCCGCATCGGATATGATCAATGTTGTCGTTCTAGCTACTTTGTCGTAAATTTCTACAGATTTAATTAAATTTTTCTCCAAATAGACACGTTTTCATATTTTTTTTCCCAATGTTGCCAACTTAGTTAGTTTGTCAAAAATGTCCCCAGTAACGATTTTACCTTTCCCCAAAAAAATACTTTTTCATACATTTTTTGCCAGGAAGAAAAAAGAGCTACTTTAATACATAACGTAGTGTTTATTTACTCTATGTAGAGGAATACTACGCATACCAGTTATCTACATAGTTAAGTAAAATTGAAATGTGTGTGTGTAATTTCAAATTTGCAGCTTTTCACTAAATGCAAATAAAATAAGAGATGGCGCTAGTAGTAGCCACACAAAAAATCACCTCCGTATAATTATTTAATTTTAATTAGATATAAACATACATTGTTCGGTTTGAATAGTGAATATTGTTGAATAAACCCCAATTCACGTCATATAGTGTTTGTGAAGTTAATCTCTAAATGCAAACTAAGAAGAAGAAGTTATTTTAAAAGAAGAAATAAATGCATAATATGTGAAGTTTAAAAGAAACAAACTACACCAGAACGAAGCCACAATAACTACTGAAGTCTTGTACCAAAACTGTGAGCGAATGCTTTTTATTATTTGAGTAAGTTGTGAAATGTTATTTTATAGAAACCGTTAAGAAAAATTCCGATATTTGAATTAAGCAAACTTTGATATTTTTTGCTATAAAACATATATTTCGAAGCTCATATTAAGTGGTAAACTGACCTGGAGGTATAAAATTAATCACTCGCATCGAAGATCATCTGGTACGAAACCTACCAAGTGTTACTGTTTTTGGATTTTACAAAACATTATTCTATGTTCTGTTACATTACTGTGTAATCATGCAAGAATAAAACAAATAATTTTCAAAATACTTCTATAAATTCCAAAAAGAGTTTAAATTGAGGAGTATACAAAAAAAAATTAATACAGTAAACATAAGTAGCTTAAATATACTGCTAAAATGGAAGTGGACAGCCCAATGTGTTGTAACGTTACACTGCGAAGACATCAAATACCGAAATCACACTCTGTCGATTCCATTGGTTCATTGACCATTTCATCAAGTCCATTGTCAAAGGAAGATTTTTTTAGTAAAAGCCTCGATATCTCCACCAACATTTGCCCAACTTACATAGCTGAATTGAAAGCTGAAATCAAAAAACTAAAGACGGATTTAGAAAGTACACAGTAGGAAATGGAAAACATTATCTTAGAAAATATTGACTTCAAAAAACAAATAACTGATATGACTCAGGAAGTCAATGTACTGAAACAATTATGTAAAAGCCCCTTAAGTACAATCAAGCTAAATAATGTATTACGTAGCAGTAGAAAAAGTTTACGACGTCGGATTTCGAATAATTTTCAAGACTCACCGACGAACTCAAATGTTATGGGTTCAGAGACTTTTGTGACAGAGAGTAAAATTACTACTGGACAACAGTTTGATGTGGCGAATATGTCAGAGCCTTCGATAAATCGCTTATCATCTCCGAATAAATTGTCTATAGAAAATTGCAATTCTAAGGAAAAACCTGAAATAATACCAGTGCCAAACTCATCGTACCAAAAAAAGATTTATAAAATAAAAAATACTGTTAACGCCTGCCAGAAAAGAGCTTTCATAATTGGAGGCCTGCAGTGCCGAGGTTTAGCAGCAAGATTAATTAGGACCAGACAAAGTAGCTCATACACTGATTATAAATTTACGTCTATGGTAAAACCCAATGCCTCGACTGATGATATTCTAAGCAGTTTCAAGTTGTTCGATATTAATTCCTCCGACAAATTGATATTATCTATAGGACAAAACGACTGTAACTGTTTAAAAATGACGACAGAATTGTGTCTATTTCTACAATCAATTCAATGCCCAGTTATTGTGTTGGGAGTGACCAGAAATGTATATTTCAAAGAATCCAGACTTAATTATATGTTGCATCTTATTTGTAAACAATTTATTTCTAGACAGCATGTATTTGACTCATTATGCCATGAAATTAATTTAGCAATAGATCAGGTTGACTACGAAACAAAGTTCTTACCGTATAATAATTTAAAAGATAACCAATACTCTTGCACTATTCCTACACAATTTTACGATAAAAGCACACAAACTGATTTAGTAAATTCAACACATTTAAATTCAATGATAAAGCACAGGTTTTTTCGTGAAGAGGTAAGTTTCAAATATTTCACCAGAATATTGCAGGTGCGATAAATAAGACTAATAATATTGAAATTGCTCTTGAATTGTTACGTGATAAACTTGGTACTATGGACTTAATATGTCTCAGTGAAACATTTATATCGGCAGGCGAGGAGGATAGCTTTATCTTGAATTCATATACACTAGTTAGTAGCTACTCAAGAGTAAGAAAGAAACGGGGAGGTGTATGCATCCTTTCAAAACCTACGCTTCAATACGAAAATATTGAATGGCTAGCCAACATCGCAATGGTAAAACACTTTGAAATATGTGGTATACAAATAAAAGACTTACATTTAAATATATTTTGTATTTATAGAACTCCGAATTCAGACGTAACTATTTTTTTTAGGAAATTAAAATTAGTTCTGGAAAGAATTACAAAAAATAACAAATTTATTAACGTGTTATGCGGTGACTTTAATATAAATATTTTGGAGGATAATAGTAAGAAGGAAGAGTTCATTAGCCTGTTGCACAATTATAACATGAAGACACACATAACCAAAGCTACTCGTTTGCATACTTGCATTGATAATATGATTAGTGATATTGATAAAGTTGAAGGAGAAGTACATGAATTAGGACTTTCAGACCACAACACAGGCCAAACATTATTGATTACTACCAATTGTCAACAGGAACAGCCAAAGCAATGGTTTATTTATAGAAGAGACCTTTATAAAAAATTCAATGATTGCCTCTCTAGTTTATCTTTTTCTGAAGTTTATAGCGAGGTTGACGTAAACAAAGCTTTCTCATCATTCCATGAAGATATTTGTCTGTATTTCAAACTCTGCTTTCCACTGATAAAAATTAAAACAAATCAAAGATCTAGTGGCCCAAAATGGATAACAAAAGGCCTAAAAAAGTCATTTAACACTAAAAGAAAATTGTAAAGCATCTATTATAAAAATCAAAACGACCTAAATAAAGAAAGTTACAGAAACTACAGTAGACTTTTAAGGAAATGTATGTTAAGAACGCAAAAACACAATAATAAAAATTATATTGAAGGTGCTGAGAATAAATGTAAGGCAACCTGGAACATTATTAACAGTAAACTCAAAAATAAAAGAAAAAGCAATGAAATCAATGAAATATTTTTTTTTTTTTGTTCACGCATCTTTGCCATGGGCAAAGCTATCTCAGTCTATATTATTTAGCTAGCTACACTATTATTAAGCAAGCCCCGCAGGGCATAATTTAACTTTTCTATTTTATATCATACATACAGTCTTTGTAACATTCCAGTTCTTCTTGTATTCCTCTCGCACTTTCACACAATCCCGCTCTTTCACACTTTTATCTTAACTAGTCTTATTCTATCTGCTTTCATTCTGGCCCCAATAGGCGTACTCGTCGCGCTTTTATTCATCCTCCAGCATTCATTCTATACCTCTCATACTTGTGGGTGTTGTGGGGTTTACTTTATTTATTGAACTTACACAGTGTTATATTACATTTCTTACTCGCTAATTACAGTCAACCTTAACTAGTTCCAATATACTTAATATAAATGTTACAAACAATATACCTTATATTATATTGTTGCACATTTCTTACGTTCAATTTCTTTTATTAACTATATTTACAATTTTTATACTATATTCTAGGAACTCCTCCCTATGTTTTGACAACATTAGAGGAAGGTTATCTTTTGTCACTGATAATTTGGTTTTCATTTCTAGATCCGCTCTCTCAGAGCCATGGACCGGACATTCCACTAACAGGTGGACCACGTTTTCACCAACACCGGGTTCGCAGGCACACGATGGGTCCGCCTTACACTTGAAACGAGCCAAGTATTCGGCGAACCCAACCGTGTCCCGTTAGAAGCTGGGTTGTAGTACCGGCGATCGTCATCTTGCGGACGATACTGTACGCCGCCACTGCGCAAGGGAAGAAAACCTTGGTGACGGAGGCGGTCTCGCCCTCCCTGTACCTCTTGTTCCACTCCTCAAGCGTGCTCTGGCTTAGAGCACGCCTGACGAATGAAACAGGGCACAGGCCGTAGTCCGGTGCTCTCTTCAGTGTCAGAGCCGCTTCCTTCGCGAGCACATCTGCTCGCTCATTGCCCTCCAGCCCTGCATGGGCCTTGACCCAGAATAAGGAGATTTTCTTACCCTGGGCCAATCCGCGCTGAATTGCGGCCCTGGTCTCCACTGCCAAGGGATGGAGGGCATGACGGTTTACTACCGTCAAGAGAGCGGCTCTGCTATCACTGAAGATGCCGAACGTGGACGCGCCACGCCTGAGAACCTCACTGGCCACTTTGCATAGCGCCAAGAGCTCGGCCTGGTAGACGGTGCAGTAGGGCGAGAGAGCAAGTTTGAGGGCCTTAGTCTCGGTCTCGCTATTCCAAAAAGATAGCGCAGCACCGACTCGGCCCTCAATCTTGCTCCCATCGGTAAATATTCTGACATCGAATTTATTTGCTTCGTTTAATTGTTCCTCGTCTACCAGACTTGTGAACTCCAGGACGCTATGCTCCGCGGGGTGAGGCATCTCCAAAACCGAGGTCATTCGTTCGACCTCCCTGTCTCCCAACCATGACTGGTCTAACCCTCTCTTGGCCTCATATAATGAGGCCACCTCGTGAACTCTGAGGTCCAGAGGGAGCAACCCAGCCAAGATCAGCGCCGAGTTCAGGGAGACCGTACGATAGGCCTTGCAGAGCTTTTGGGCGAAGCCGCGCTGTACCACGTTCAGCTGCTTTCGGAAACCAAGCTTCTCCGCCGTCGCGTGCCAAGCACTGGCCGCGTACAATATCGTCGGCTCCACGGCCGCCACGTAGATCATCCGGATCACCTCGGGGTGTAACCCCCAGCTGATCCGGGCCATCCTCGCTAGCTTCCTGTAGATGCCGATCGCCTTTCTGCATGTGTTAGAAACGTGTGTGTTGAATGTGAGTTTGTGGTCGATTGTGAGCCCCAGGATTTTAATCTCGTTGGACATGCCAATGTCTATCCCGCCCATGCTGAGGCGCGGGGCATCGTACTTTAATTTACGCGTGATAACCATTGCGCACGTCTTGTGCGGTGCAAACTTTAATTTATTTCCGATGCCCCACTCCCGCACATGCGCGAGAGAGGCATTGGCACGTCCCTCTATCTCCAGACCGGTATCTCCATCGAACACTAAAACCACATCGTACGCGAAAGCCTGAACGTAGACGTCCCCGTGCTCCAACTCTTTTAAAAGCGGATTCAGAATCAAGTTCCACACTAAGGGACCGCCTATCGATCCTTGGACGCACCCTTTCTCCGTGGAGCGTCTACACTCCGCGCCCGCATACCTTACCCTTACACTTCTCTCGCTAAGGTAGCTGCCGATCACCCTCTTCAAATTTGCCGGACACTTTTCCTCAGCCAGTCGTACCTTTATGACAGGCCACCAGGCGCTATCGAAGGCCCCCTCTATGTCCAGAGACACCATAGTGACTATTTTCTTTTCATGAAGCTTAGCCCCTATGTGCCTCATTAGGTCATAGAGGGCGTCCTCGGTGCTTTTCTGGGGCATAAAGCCGTACTGGCGAGTACTCATCCGCGGCAGTAGGTGGTATTTGAGTCGAGTGACCAACATTCTCTCGTACACCTTACCAAGGACGGGCAATAGCCCAATCGGCCTGTACGATTTGGGTTCGGTGTACGAGGTTTTACCCGGCTTCTTCAGCACCACCACCACGGCTTCCTTCCATATTTTAGGAAAGTAGCCGTGATGGAGGCACTGATTCAGCAGCTTCAAAAAGTGCAAGGGGTCGGCCCTAATGGCGTGGGTGCAGATGTCAGCTGTAAAGCCATCCACCCCGGGAGCTTTCTTGGGGTTGAATCTGTGAAGTGCATCGATCAGTTCGCCCACCGTAAAAGGTGGGTCATTGCTATCATGAACCTCTCCATCTTCTACCTTTTCGGCGGTCTCACGTATCTGACGATGCACCTCATTATCCTCCTCCAGCTGGTCTCCCGGGTAAAAGACCCGAGCGAGGAGTTCCGCCGAGCCCCCTGCGTCCAGATGGGTTCCGTTATAGATTAGCAGTAGGTCTTCTTCCCTTACTGTGGCCCTCCCTATCATTCTATAAACCCCCTCCCAGACTCCCTCCCTGTCCTGCTTTCCGCAGAAAGTCTTCCAACCTTCAATCTGTGCCATTCTTACTTCCGTTTCATACTTCTCCTTGCATTCTAGGTACCGTGCAACGACCAAATCTCTCCTGTCTGGTGCCGCATTTCTGATTCGGCGTCTTTTGGTGTTGACCTCCTTTTTTAAGTTAGCTAAACTTTCTGTCCACCACGGCATAGCCATCAGCTGTTCCGCTTTTTTTGCCGGTATATTTTCATCGCATGCTTTTGTAATAGCATTGGAGAACGCGCTCACCTCGGCCTCCAATTCCTGCGTATTTTTAATGAGGTTCACCGGGGTTCCAAGGTGCTGAACCACGCTGGCCCGAAAGTTCGTCCAATTTGCCTTTTTCGTATTGTAGAGGCGTGTGGTTCTCTTTATTTGCGTCCCTTTTGCCTTTTCCAAGCTGATGTTGAAGGCTATGCCGTTGTGGTCAGAACTAACCAGGCTAGTGTCAACCCTCCAGGCGCCGACCAGGGCGAGCATGTCGCCCGTGCAGGCTGTGACATCGACGCTGCTGTGGTACCTCTTTTCACCCCGCACAGTATCGAAGGTCGGAATATTTCCACTGTTCAGGACATGAAGGTTCATCTGTTCGAGAGCGTCTCTGAAGTCGCTACCTCTCTGGTTTTCGAATGGGTGCCCCCACCAGGTGCTCTTTGCGTTAGCGTCGCCTCCAATGAGAAGTCCCCGGGGTCCCGACGTATGCTCGATCTTCTTAAGGTGCTCTAGGTAGGGCCCCAATGGGACTTGGGGTTCAAAGTAGAAGGACACCAGCGTGATCTTCCAGACACTGGTTTGGATCCCCACCACCACGATGTTATCGGTGGTGAGTTGTGGGTACGGTATGACGTCCACCGTTGGGTCAAAAACAACGATGGCCGCCTTTATCGTCCCATCTCCCTGCACACCGTTCTGGAAGACCCTGACGCCCTGGTATGCCTTCATCCTTCTTATCCCACCCACGTAGGGCTCCTGCACCAGTGCGAAGGCGACCTTACGCTTCGAAGCCTCGAGCATTAACTCGTCAGTTGCCAGTTTCTTCTTCATAAGGTTCGCCTGCAATACTCTGTAGGGGGCAGCATTCACCGGGGTGCCCTCAGCAATACTGTGTGGACGCTCTCGCTATTTTATCCCATCTCATTCGTACCGGGCATGCATCGCTGAATATGTTATGCCTTGTGCTGCCCAGACCCTCTCTTTGGCAATTCTGGCAGTTGGGTTCTGCACCCACTGCTCTCTCTGGACATTTGAGCCTCATGTGGAGCCCACCGCAATGACTGCAAGTGGGCTCAGATGTTTTGCAGAATTTTCTGCTGTGCCCGTACCCCAAGCACAGAGCACACTGCGTCAGGGGAGTTTGATCTGCAACTCTTATCGGTTGCAGATCAACCTGCACTATACCCAGGGCACGGGACCAAATTGCCGGAGAGACCCTGAGCACCACATGGCATATGTGGGGGTTTCTTGCTCCCCTACGGTACTGCACGGTCATAAGATCCTGTTCCGGGTCGAGGTCTCTGAAAACGTCACGATTTCGAGACCTGATCACCTTCAAAAGATCCTCGTCCTTGTGGACTTTAAGTACGCCGTACAGCACCAATAGTGGGTCCCTATTTTTGACCTGTTCGATGCAGAGGCCCTTCTCTTTCTCTCCAATTCTCTTTTGCGCTCGCTTTCTTTCTTCATCTGTCTTATATCCTATTATTACGCTTCTATCCTTCGTCTTTCGTACCTTTTCTACTGTAACCCATCCTTCATCTTCACTTGCTACTCTTCCAAGTCTCTCCATCACCTCATCTCCAGTCTCTTTTTCGTCCGTTGACTTGACGATTACGGAGTGTAGCGCCGTATGCTCTACAGGCTGCTTGTTGTTTCGGCCCGCAACCACTTCCGCATACGTCATGACACCCTTACTTTCTCTCTCTTTTTCTCTCTCATCTTGTTGTTCAATCTTTTCTTTCAGATCTATCATAACCTTATTACTCTGTTTGATCATACTTTCATTCCTGTCTAACTTTCTTTCTCTCTCTGTCTCTCTTTCGTCTTGTTTCTCTATTTTCTCTTTTAATTCTTTCATAATTCTGCCATTCTCTCTTAACAATCTTTCATTCTCTTCAATCTTTCTCACAATGTTGTCTGTGGACGCTATACTTCCACTGTCAACCTCTATCACTCTCCCTGGCTCTTCCCTTTTCATTTTCTTTCTTTCATCCTCGTATGCGTTCACTATTTTGAGCAACAGGTCCGCGTTGTCGTCTACCTCTTTCCTTATTTATTAGTAGGTAGGTGTGAAAAAGTTAACACATAAAATTTTATGGAATTTAATTTAATCTGTACTATAAGTGATTTTATCTATTTAATATATTTATTAGTGAGCTACAGTTAGCAAATAGAGTGTACTCACGTTTGTGACACTATATGTGATAAAGAGAAGTATACTTGAACACCACCTGCCAGCATATAAACTTCACATATTTGGCAATATCACTAATTAAAAATATAACAGTTTGCTCTTAAAATAGACACAATGTCACAGCTTGAAGAGATCCAGACAGTCCAGAAGAGTCTCGAGGAGAGTTTCATCAGAAGAATGGATGAGCTGCAAGCACAATTGCATGTTGGTGGTTCCGCAAAGGACACAGTGGCCAAGGTAGCAGAAGAGTTCCGCACTTTCCGGGAACTTATATTTAACATCCTTGGACTACTACGGAAGCAGATTGCTGAATGCATTAAGTCTGTGGATATGGTGGATACTTGGCAGCGCCGAAAAGCTCTTGTGTTCTGTGGGATCCCGGAAGTAGAGAGAGAGAACTGCGTGGGCACGGTTGTAGGAATTCTTCAGACTAAGATGGCCTTGAAGGAGATCACAGCTGAGTCTATACAATCCTGTCATCGTCTCGGAGCTGCTAAGGTTGGTCATAGTCGTCCTATTCTCGTAAGATTTGGCACAATGAACGTGAGATCGTCGGTGTGGAAGGCTAAGATTACACTTAAGGGATCTTCAGTTTCCATTAGGGAGTTCTTGACCAAAACCCGACAGTCAGTGTTCACTAGGGCGCGACTACACTTCGGGATGCGTTGCTGTTGGACTCAGGATGGCATTATAATGGTAAAGACGCGGGATGGTAATCGTCACAGAATCACTACTCCCGATCAACTCAACATTATTTTAGAGAAGTATCCCAAATCTACACCTTCAGTGAATGCTAGTGCAACGTAATTTAACACTTCTTTGTGATGTTTTGATTTTATTTGCATGGTTGTATTTCTTCTTTTTTCGAATATAATTTAGATAAGTTTAATAAGGTTCTTTTTCCCGATATAATTCAGATATACTGTATCTAAATATGATTACTTTTTTAGCAGAACTTTATATACTTTGTGAAACAAGAATGACTGTGCGGCAGTGTGCGGTTTTTTTTTTTTTTTTTGTTCTTGTGGCGATACTATTGCTCCGCCAATAACTCAGTGTGGATTTGGTAGGGGTTTAGTAAGTCGGTCCACACTTAGTGTGCGGTTTGTTTTGTTGTTTTTCACTTTGACATTTTGTTTCATTAAAATATGGTTAGGCAAGGGAATTTAGCCGTGCAGCCTAATCTTGGTATCGTTTTTATTTTTTTTTAAGTTGCTGCTTTTGTTTGCGTTTTGTTATTATTATTCTATAGCAACCAACTTTAAACCAGACATAAATGTAATATGTTTTGTTATTTTTTTTTTGTTTTGTGAGAGTTTGCTGGCGGGTGGTGCAGAGATAATTAGCATAAATTTAGTGTTGCATTTTAGTATATTTCTTTGTATAAAATTATTATTTACATTATTATTTATATATTTATAATTTTAACTTAATATTTAATTTATTACTATAATGACGAGTAGCTTATCAGATGATTCCTTTTATCATTCTGTCTGCGACTCTGATATATTATCTGAGAATGATAGTTTTTCCTCAGTAACTAATACACTCGGTGATGTACTTCAAAGTAAATTTGTACACGAACAGGGACTCAACGTGTGTCACATTAATGCAGAAAGTGTGCCTTGTCATTACAGCGATCTTGTTGAAGCGTTTGCTGATTCGAATATTCATGCAGTCTTGATTTCTGAGACATTTCTAAAACCAAATCTTCTCTCCACTTCATATCCACTTCCTGGCTTCATTCTTGTACGGAATGATAGAATCGGTAAGGAGAGAGGTGGGGTTGCAATATATCTGCGCAGCGATTTTCCCTATAAAATAATTGCTTCATCCCCCTCTCAATATTCTGCTACTGCTGAGTTTCTCTTTCTCGAGGTATGGGTAAAAGGTGTCAAAGTTGTACTCGGCGTTGTGTATTGCCCCCCCACTGTCAATTATTTCACTGATATCGAATCGGTCTTAGAATCTTTGGGGTCTGATTATGAGCATCACATCATCATGGGCGATTTTAATACTAACCTTCTCGCTAGAGACTCCTGGCGAGCTGTTAAACTTCTTCACTTAGTTGAATCAGCCTGTTTACATGTTTTGCCACTCCAGGCGACACACCATAATGTGGATGTGGCAGACACTTTGCTTGATTTAATTCTTACGTCTTCTCTATCTCTTGTTTCCTCACATGGTCAATGCCTTGCTCCAGCTTTCTCTCATCATGATTTAATCTTTGTCTCTTACATCCTCAAGCCTCCTAAACATGAGCCTAAAATAATTTATAAGCGTTGCTTTGGACGAATGGACGTTACTAAATTACGTAATGATGCATCTGTAATTGATTGGGATCCGCTACTTGAGGCAAATACAATTGATGACAAAGTACTAATTTTTAATGACATAATTCATAAGCTGTACGATATTCACGCCCCAGTTATGAAAGTTAAATTAAAACGTCCCTCAGCTCCATGGATAACGGAAGAGGTTCGTATGGCTATGAGGCGTAGAGATAAAGCGTTTCGAGTTTTCAAAAAACACCGTAAGGAGTTAGACTGGTGCGCTTATAAAACTGCTAGGAACCGCTGTAACCAGGTGATACGCAATGCTAAACGCCGACACATCTTCACTAATATATCTTCCTCATCATCTGCTGATATCTGGAAGTTTCTCAGGTCGTTGGGTATTGGTAGGCCAAGGAACATGGAGCTGCCTAAGACGCTTGAGTTAGACGTTATTAATGATCATTTCTCCACTTCTTATCAAATCGATAACATAACCAGGCGTCAGACAGTTAGATTTGTGGCTGGGCTTGCTAGTCCCAACTATGATATTTTTCAATTTTCTCCAGTCACGTCGGATGAGGTCAAAAAGGTGGTGATGTCTATAACATCAAAAGCGGTAGGTTGCGACAATATTAGTCGTCGGATGATTACAACCATTCTTGACCAACTCCTTCCTGCTATTTCCTATATCATTAACTTTTCCCTTGATTCTGGTCAATTTCCTACCACATGGCGTAAAGCCTATGTCCTTCCCCTCCCAAAAATTTCCAATCCATCCTTGCCTAGTCACTATCGTCCAATCTCCATCCTCCCGTTTCTATCGAAGGTGCTGGAATCCTGCGTACATAGTCAATTGATTAAATTCATACGACTTAATAACATACTGAGTCCACTACAATCTGGTTTTAGGACAGGTCATAGTACAACGACAGCTCTCCTAAAAGTTACGGGTGATATCGGGGCGGGAATGGAGAGGGGTGAAGTTACAGTGCTGGTCTTAGTGGATTTTTCCAACGCGTTTAATTGCGTCAATCATGATATCCTCTTATCTATCCTGGTCCACCTAAAGATTTCATCTGACGAGTTGGAATGGTTCTCATCTTATCTTCGTGGTCGTCAGCAGTCAGTTCGCGTTGATGAGAAGTCATCGACCTGGCGCGATCTGGTCGCTGGTGTTCCTCAGGGCGGTATACTATCACCTCTTCTATTTACTATGTTTATTAACCTCCTTACCCAAGAGCTTCAGTGTGCGTATCACCTGTATGCAGATGACCTGCAGTTGTATAGTCAGGCAAGGGTGGAGAATCTTCCGGAAACCATTGCTAAAATAAACACTGACTTAAATGCAATGGGACACTGGTGTGACCGCTTTGGACTTACTATTAACCCTGAGAAATGCCAAGGTATCATAATTGGGAGCAGTCGTATGATGAGTAGACTGGACGGAGTAAATTTGCCGTCAATTACCTTCAACACAAGAACTATTCCAGTTACTCTTAGTGTTAAAAACTTAGGCTTGCACCTTGATAATACCTTTAATTGGAGAGTCCAAGTCACTAACGTGTGCCAGAAGGTTACTGGAACGCTACGTGCCTTTTATCGACTTAGGAACTTTCTACCGCCCAAAACAAAAGTTAAGCTTGTTCAAACCCTTTTATTTCCCATCATAGACTATGGTGATGTGTGCTATCTCGACCTGAATGCAGATCTTCTCAATAAGCTTGATCGGCTTCTCAATAATTGCATTCGATTCGTTTACAATCTTCGAAAATACGATCATGTCTCGGTTTATCGTTCCGAGTTGGGTTGGTTGCCCATACGTCAGCGTCGTAGTATGCGTGCCGTATCGATGCTTTTTTCAATAATTAACTACTCTAATGTCCTTCTTACTTGAAATCTCATTTTCAATTACTCTGTTCTAATCACGATAAAAATTTGCGCTCTTCGAATAATCGCCTTCTTCTCTGTCCCACTCACACTTCAAGTTTGATTCATTCATCATTCTTCGTGCAATCAACTCTCCTCTGGAATGCGCTTCCGTCTGAAGTTAGGACATGCACCAACCGTTTGTCATTCAAAAATAAAGTACAGGAACTTTACAATCCTTAGGAAAACATTCTCTATTTAATGAAGTATGTATATATTTATAAATATTTATGTATCTGTATATGTATATTATATAATTATATAATATGTATTGTAATGTGTATTTGTATATTATGTATTTGTCTTTACCAATGTATTTACCAATTTATGTCTCAAGATCAACTTTGAGCACCTTCCTTCACTTACCTATCTCTGCATCACCCTAAGGTTGACTGGAAGAAAATGCCTACGGCATTAAGTCCACCTCTGTACATATTTTGTGCATAAAGTTTTTAAATAAAAAAAATAAAAATAAATATCTCTCGCTTGAGATTGCGTGCCTCCGCTACTTGTCTCTTAATATTTTCGAGACACTTTATTGCCCTGGAGTGCCTATTGAGAGGTGTAGGGACTGATGGTGACAGTTGAATTCCCGGTATCTCTTTTGTTTTTGTTTGTAGTGGCTGCGACTGCGGTAAGGGTCTTGTTTTACCTGCATCGCGTTGCTCCAACTCATCAATACTACGCCTAACTGGCTTTGTAGGCCGTCTTTCTTCTGGAGAGACGGCCTACAAAGCCAGTTAGGCGTAGTATTGATGAGTATTAAAATATTGCATAAGGGTCACTCACTAATCGACGGTAAAGATATTGCAACATGTCTTAATGACTATTTTGCGAGTGTTGGTAAACCAAGTAACAAACAGAAACCTACAACGCACCATGTTAACCAAAGAAATATATTAAATTCTATATATCTAGAACCAGTGTGGACATTTATAGGGTAATAATGACATAACGAAATACAAACTCAGTAGGTTATGACGAGCTTCCGACTAAATTACTTAAAGAAAACGTATTTGAAATAGTAAACCCTATAACTTATATTATTAATCTATCCTTAGAGAGTGGTATCTTCCCGGACGCCTTAAAATTCTCAGTTGTTAAACCACTGTTTAAGAAAGGCAATAGATCAGATGCAGGCAATTACAGACCTATAACTCTAATCCCAGTACTCTCAAAAGTCTTTGAGAAGGTAATGAGTACCAAAGTCCTAAAATTCTTAGAAAAGAACGAAACAGACAACAAAATGGCTTTATGAAAAATAGATCAACAACGCTGGCATGTTTCAACTTAGTAACCGAAACCCTTAATGCTATTGATAAAAAAGAGAACCCGATAGCATTATACTTAGACATGAGCAAGGCTTTTGATACCGTTTGTCACCAGAAGCTTCTGCAGAGATTGGAAAATTATGGTATTAGAGGAGCCGCGAATAAATGGTTTGAAAGTTATTTAAATGGACGACAGCAATGTACTGAAATTACAAAAACGTGCAGTGCTACAAACACGTTGAAAAGCTTTAGATCAACATTTATAGAAAACTATTTTGGTGTCCCACAAGGGAGTGTTCTGGTCCCATTCTATTTAATATATATATTAACGAATTACCTAATATCACAGATCAGTACACAATTTTATTCGCGGACGATATTACTATTCTAAGTAAGGGCAAAACCCTGCGGGACTCTGTTGACAACGCAAATAAGGCCTTAAATGAAGTTACTAACTGGCTCGAATCTATTAATTTGCAAGTAAATAGTAGCAAAACTAAATTTATGAGATGTTTGACATATATGGACAATAGCAGACACATTTTTGACATACCAATAAAATTGAATAATTTTGACATTGAAGAAGTAAATGACACAAAATTTTTAGGATTATTTATAGACAGATACTGTAATTGGAAACAACACGTAGATAATGTATGCAATAAAATAAATAAATTTATATATGCACTGCGTAGGATTAAAAGTATAGTAAATGTGCAAACTGCTTTAGTTGTATATCATGGATATGTATGTTCCGTATTAAGATACGGTCTGATACTATGGGGGAACTCTAGCGAGATTCAAAGAGCTTTTTTTGTGCAGAAAAAATGTATCAGATCTATTTTCGGCCTTAAATGGTTTGACTCTTATCGACCTACATTTACAACACAGAGATTGTTGACTCTTCCTGGTTTATATTTGTATGAGATGTGTAGATTTGTTAAAGACAACTTCTCCTAATTTGAACAAGATGAAAATGCCTGTTTCAAACGAAAAATTGTGCAGAAGCCATTAGTAGTGCCAAGAAATAGATTAGTATTGTGTGATAAAAACTGCTATACAATGGCAGTAAAAATATATAACAAATTGCCTATAACAATCAGAAATCTAGAAAAAAAAATTTACAAAACATTATATGATTGGTTATGTGAGAGATGTTTTTATTCTGTTGATGAATATTTTGAATTTAAGGGGCAATAACTTAATGAAAATAAAAAAAAAATGTTTACATCACTAATCTTATATTCTGACTATATTTTAATTTTAAATTAGGTATTATTATTTTGGAATTTGTAATAATGTAATTGATTGAGATTTTGATATAATTAGTTAATTTATAGATATTTTTGACATTAATTTATATATGTTTTATATTAATATGCTCTGACTGTAATGTAAAACTGTTTTAATAAGTATAAAATAATATTTGCACAACTTCTAAAGTTGAATATGGTGAAACAAACATCATGTAATGTAACAACTAACAAATTAATGTACCCATGTTCTTGCAAATAAAGCTTTATTCATTCATTCATTCATTCATTCAATAATATACTTTATTAGAAACTTTTCATTTCCACAAAAGTTCCTTAAAAAAATAATTTTACCCTAGAATAGGGAAAAAGCCCCTAATCTGAACACCCTGTCTGGTCGTCTGGTCGTCCGGTGCGGTCTGATCCGGTCGTCTGTTGCGACAACAGATTTGGTCGGCAGGCTCGGCGGATCAAATCTGTCGAGGTCCGGCAGACCAAATATGGTCGTGCGTTAGCTCTTTAAACTTTATAGTCATTCAACCATTCAACCACTATGGTCTACTGTAAACTGTACGGTAAACCTACCTGCTCCATTATTTTCTTTTTTAAGTGCCTACATAAATGAAGCACTCGTAACCCCGCTAACTCAGTTCTATAAACAATCACTGCGTTTAACATCTTTTACTATGGCTTTCAATGTTTCAGAAGGTACTATAAGTTGTCGTTACCAGTTGCCAGAAATTATGGCAGACGTTGAAACTCTTATCAGCTTCTTGAAAATATTCAACACCAACTAGCAACAACCTGCGCCAGTCTATTTCAATATAGTAGGTACCTCCAGCTCACCGCCATATTACTACGTGGAACAAAATACGAATAATGAAGTGAATTATTATAATTATTTATTATTATACATTTCACGATAATCGACTTCTTAAAGTAAAACTGAAATTGACTATCTAACTTCACGCTGTATTCCAGATGAAGAAAACAGATAGCTAGGCTTCGCGATCCTTGCGTACCTACTTCAATCGCTTCTTTCACATTAATTAATCACATGCATGACATGAATTTAAATACTTTTAATCTTTTCACTTTAGAGCAATCTACTCAGATTGGTTTCGTTAAGTCTATATGATAGGTATCAAGGTATTAATTGTTAAATAAAATAATTGTTAAATAAAGCGCTCGTGGCCTCGCGGTCTCAGTGTTCTGTAAACGATCACTGAGTTACGCAACTTTCACTATGGCTGGTCCTCGGATGGGTGACCACTTTGTGGCATTTACATTTGCGAGCGTTTCCGTGCTTCGGAAGGCACGTTAAGCCGTTGGTCCCGGTAGCCAGTAAAATGGCAGTCGTTAAGCCTGGTTGAAGGCCTTATGGGCGGCTTGAAAATTTCAACAACAGGTAGCCACAACCTGCGTCTGTCTATTTCAACACGGCAATGGGCTCACCACCTATTACGTGGGACAGGAATCCACACGGTGAAAAGTGGGCATATAATATGCCTCTGCCACCCCTTCGGCGATAAGGCGTGATGGATATTTTATATTTATAAATAAAAAAAAAAAATTCCGTTGCACAAAACTGTTCGGAAAACAACAAACAAAACAACTTTCAACTCCGGTACCTACTTATATTGCATTTTTTTAGGGGATTTTTGGGGTTTTTAGGGGTGACCCTTATCAGTTATACTATTATAACCGTCGTGACAAAACACGGCTATACGTCCCACAAGGTCACCACGATGGACATGGCTGTAGCAGAGCAGCGCAGGTCATTGGACGCTATCTGCCCGCTAGGTGAGGTAAACATTAATAAAAATAATAAAAGATTTGGAAGTATGCATTTAATCACTTTCGCCAGTTTTTTCAACAAATAAGAAACATTCTAGACTGACTGACAGAAGACTTGACGTTTTAGTTGACATGTTAAGGACTTTTGGCGCCAACGCGAGCGGTGACGCACGTTTATCGTATATTATTTTCAAAAACTAGTGTAAAATTCGTGTTTTTGTGTTTAATAATGGTGGAATATTATACAAAAAGAGTTCGGAGAAGTGCATTAGTGAACGAAAGTGATATATTGCAAAGAATAGCGGTGTTGTTTGTGTTAGTGCCAAATTTCCATAGATAGCCGCAATGAGGGATCCACTGCCTTATTGGGGCACGGACTAGGACCTCGGACTGAGGACTTGACATCGACAAACGACTAGACAGGACTAAAACAAAATTACAAGAAAATAAATACTGAAGACTAGGCTGTATGGACTAAGTTTCCTTTGCCTGCCCAAGATGGGCGAAAATAACAAAAAATAAAGTTGTCAGTTTGACAGTTCAGGTTATCTTGTTGAGGTTATCTTACATTGAATTATCATTTTGTTTCTTGTGTTAAGTGTTTAAATACAGTGAAATAAAATGCCTTTCATGAAAGGGAGAGCTCCTATCCGACGGACACTAAACTACTTAAATGCTGGAAGATTAGTGTTAAAAGATAAAATTAAAATTTTTTCAGTTGCATACAATATAAGTGGTCTAAATAATGCAGGTGCTAAAGAGTTTGTGTTCTGGTATTTACCACAAATTCAGTACAAAAATCCAGACGTACAAGTAGCAACACTGAAAAATTTAACGCCTTCACCTTTTGTTAAATGCTACTTTGAGGATGGCAGACGCATCCTCGTTGATATTGACAACAAATCTAAAGAAGATATTTTAGAACATTTAATTAGTACTGTCGGTAAGTCTTATTTAAGTAAAGTAAGTTATCGCTCTTGAGAGCATATTCAAAAATAAAACTTATCGTATGCTTAGTTACTACCAAACCCTATCTAAATAATGAGGTTAAGTCGGCTTTCATTAGTCACCTGAAAGCAGGTGACTAATGAAAGCCGACAGTCATTTGGCTTTTGAATTTCGACTTTGTTGCGACCTCTCAAGGGTGCCTGCTTTGTTACCTCGTCCATTAGCCATTAGGTGCACCACTTGTTCACATAAAAAGAGTTCGCATTTCGGTCGGTTCGCAGTCGGTGAATGTAAGTTCAAAATTGTTTCGCGTGAAGTATCGAGTAGTATATAAAATATGAGTTCGCATTTACTCCAGAGATCTTCATGGAAAACCTTACAACCATTTTATGACAGAAATATCTTGTCCCAATTACCTACTCTCGTGTAATTTGGAGGTCTAAAGTTCAGTACTCTAATAATTTAATAAAAATTTGGTTATAGGTATGACTAAAATATATTTAATTAGTTGGCATGGTATTTCGAACCTTATCATTTGCGTTTAGTTCAAATTACTTTATCAAATAATGTGTATACATACCTAGTCAGGTCATAAATTTTGTCACATGTTTAATATTAAATAATTGAAACAAGTTTATTCATTATGTAACCATTTATATACCAAAATGAACTTAACAGAACATAGATTCTTATGACAATAAAGTTTATTCAAAATGACCTCTGATTGGCAGCATGAATGAGGTCCATGTCAATATCGGCGGCTGCCTTAATCAAGGATGTCTTGAGTGACTCCAAATTGGGATGAGGCTTTGAGCACGCCTTTTCCTCCAAGTGTTGCCATATCTTGTAATCTAACGGACTCAAATCTGGACTGGAGGAGGGCCAGTCCTCGTGCCGGATGAAGTCGATTTCACGCGCCGCCAGCCAGTCTTGCGTGCTCTTCGCTCTATGAGCTGGCGTCAAATCTTGTTGGAATACCCAGTGCCTGTTATTGAACATGGTATGAGAAACAGGTTTCACAAGGTTCGTCAGGACTGTATTTTGAGGCACAACTGCATTCGTTTTTACACCTTTCTGACAAAAATGTACCTCTGTTAAGCCCCAATAAGAAACTCCCAACCATACCATGAGCGAGGGTTTGGCAATCGCTTAATAAAAATAAGACAATTTTAGAGAAATTTAGTTTAGTGGTTTCAACAACAGATTTAGCACCATTTCCAAGCAGTTATTTATTTATATGTATTTTACATACATACATATATATCGTCACGCCTGTCTCCTATCGGGGTAGGCAGAGACTATGGCTTTCCACTTGCTACGATCCTGGCATACAACTTTCGCTTCTTCCACTTTCATAAGTGTTTTCATACACACACGCCGGTTAAGGGTACTCTTGACCTGACCTTTTTCCAAAATGTCTTCCATTTGATTGACATATGTACGTCGAGGTCGCCCCTTACCAGTTTGCCCATTTACTCTCTTCTGATAAATCTGTTTCGTTTGTCTTCCTTTATCCATCCTCTCCACGTGTCCGAACCATCTAAGCATACCTTTTTCTATCTTAGTCACTACTTCTTCTACCATACCGCAATGTTCCCTTATCACACTGTTCCTTTCTTTGTCCATCAATTTCACTCCAGGTATACTATATGTATTTTAATTGCGTCCTATGTAATTATTTTTAATTTTAATAACTAAGAGTAAAATGTTGAATTATAAATTTACATATAAAGACATATATATTTATATGTAAGTGTATTAAGTGTATGTTAATGTGTTTATATATGTATATGTATTTGATTAGTAATAAACAAGTGCTGTTGTACTTATTTGTTTTACATATTTAATAGTGATTATTGTATTTATGTATGATTAACTTTAGTATAAAACTACACCACTGTTACCCACGACTGATTGTCCTTGAGCGATGTCCACACAAAGGCTGTCTGGAAGAAATCGTTGTGAGCGATAAGACCGCCGATTGTCCAACATTCTTTTATTTACTATGTTAAATAATATTGTTCAAGGTGTACAATAAATTATATTTATTATTTATTTATTTATTATTTTTCTTCTCTTCACGGGTATCTTCTTTTTTATTATGAAGATAATTTTAATCTAAAAGGAAATGGCACCCCCACTGCAGACAGTCCACGCCCGCCTTATGTAGAAAAACGATTTTAATATCTGATTATCAAAATTTTGGCAGACGGTGATTCGCCAACTCACTAGATGGGCCTTCTATACAATCGCCATAGGCATGATAAGCCTGTAAGGCCACAGAAGGCAAAACCGGTGTGAGCGGCTTGGGGTGTCGAGCGGTGCGGCGCCGGTTTCACCTTCGCGGGACAGGCCCGGAGCGGGCTTCCCCGTAGTTATGCCCTTGAAAATGACACTTCCACCCCCAAGCACATAGCTCTGGCTCCCTCCCTCTGAAGCCAGAGTTGAGATTTGCTGCACTCTTATTATTATTTTATTATTTTTTTTTATTCTTATTTTTTTCTCTTATTATTTTTATTATTATCTGGCCACATCTTTTAACTCTTATTTATCCATTGAGTCTCTTGTTTAAGTACAGCTCCAAGTATTTTTTTGGTGATAAGTCCTAGTGACATTGTTATAATTTTTTAATATCTTGTTTTACAGGAAAATCAAAAGAAGTACTTGCCGCAGAAGCTGTAGCTGCTGAAAAGAAAGATAATCCAGCAAACTTCGGTATTGGTTGTGAACGACCCTGCATATGTGAAGTGTATGGTCAAATACCATGCACAGGTGTAGTGCCATTACCAAAGTTCATGCGAGGGAAATACAAGTATCAAACTGATTAATATATGAAAGTGTATTATTTTAATTTTTTTATAAGATTAGCTTTAATTAGGTATTTAGATTATTGTATTAAAATATTGTAACCGATTATGTTCTTCTGAATTAAAGAATCCTAATGGAACATTTGATTGGGTAAGAGCAACTATGTTTTACAATTTTTTTGACATTTACTGCCAAACCACAATCGACAGGGTGTAAGGCTCAAGGAGCTCCAACCAACAGACGAATCAGTGAGTTGGCAGGGTCAACGTGTTGGGAGGTCGGACTACAGTTTATTAATCACGTCTTATCCCCGCAGGGGTGGTAGAGGTATACATATATGCCCACTTTTCACCGTGTGTATTCCTGGCCGACTGAATTGGTGGTGAGCCATGTTGAAATAGACAGACGCAGGTTGTGGCTACCTGCTGTTTACCTGTGAAATTTTACAAGCCGCCCATAAGGCCTTCAACTTGGTTTAATGACTGCCATATTACTGGCAACCGTAACTACAGTCCATCTAAACAATGACAATAACGAAGAGATAAATAACAGCTGCTCCTAGCAGCCAATTAATGCGGATACCAAGCTTTTAATCCAGGTAGGGTTTGGCAGCAATTGGGAATACGCTAAGATGAAGAGAAGACAGCTGTCACTGACCTAATACTTTATTATGGTATTATACGAGTACTTATGTAGTAATGTCGTAAGCTATAGTTGACCAGTACCGCTTTACCGCTTACTGCATACAATTTTGTACGCAGTCAGCGTGAGCGGTACAGTGGTACTAGTCAAACTATACCATAATTTCGACAACACCTAACACAGAGAAAATAAAATTGATTACTGGAGCGTTTTTTGAATTTGGAACATTACAACGCTCCAGCAATGGTGTATGAAACGGCGCGCTGGGGCTATTAGATACTCTTTGATTAGTTTTTTAAAATTTATTGTTATTATTTATACATATAAGGTGTGCATGGATCGCGAAGCCTGGCGAACTGTCCTCTCTGACTACCCCGTCAGGGATACAGTGTGAAGATAGTTTAGTTTTTATTTATACATATAACATGCCATAAATAATTAGAGTATTATTTATATCACACTATCATTCTTTGGGAGGCTGACTATCTCCAAGTTTCTTGTCAATGTATCCATTAATGTTGTTTAACGCTTTGGCACTCTGATGGAAACGCGGAGACCGCAGGCTGCTTCTGACGCGTGATCAAACGCTTTACTTGCAAGGTCTTCCACCGAAGACATTAAATTTGCCATAGTTTCATTAGGAGCACCCACTATCGATTTGAAAGATATTTTTGACATTTCGAGCTTTTTATTGTATCGCCTTCTTCAAGCATCTTTTGTGGAAACCAGTAACATTCTTAGTAAGTATATTATTTTCTATCTTGTTTTTATGTGTCAACATGCTATAAATAATAAACATTCTGGGACACTTTTTCACACAGAACTGTTGCCCAAACAAGTTTTAAGCTTGTGCTATGAGATCTAGACAATTGATAAAAGCGGCAGTCGCATATACTATATATTTTTTTTAGATTTTCCATTTGCTTCGTATAATTCACTGAAGAGAAATCAAAAATATTTTCTTTTAGTAGGGAATTGCTCAATATGGCTACTGTACCTTTTAATATGAATTAAACTAAACGTATAATTTAAAAAGTATGTTGTATTACCCTGCATTTTTTTGAGAAAAACTATATATGCCTCGGCGGGAATAGTATGGCAATTGCCTGTCAGGTATTAGTGAAGTCCTCGCGTACGGCTCGGCCTTCACACTCATACTCGACCTGCAATTGCCTATTTCCCGGCCTTTGCAATAATGTACTATGAATAAATAGGTATATTTACTGCGGGTGGCGGTTTTGCTTCTTTCGAACTTTTTCGTTTATTTAATACTAGTTGACGCCCGCGGAGAGAAGCTTTCCCGTTCCTGTTTCCCACAGGAACTTGTTCCCGGGATAAAAAGTAGCCTATGTGTTATTCTGATGAATAAGCTATATTATAGTAAAGTTACATTAAAATCTATTCTGTAGAAATATTTCCATAATTTTTAATTCCATACAAACTTTCGCATTTATAATATTATTAAGATTAAGATTTTTTAAAACTTTAGTCTCGGTCACGAGTAGACTATCTAAAATATGAATGAGACTTAAAAAGGCCAGAAAGCCAATAAATAAATTATACAAATTGAGTGAGAAAATATATTTACATTAATAGATAACTTCTGCAGTTATTCCACGGAATCTCAGTTTACATTTATCTTAAATCTTTACACATAATATACCTACAAATAAAAAAACCCTCGGTATAAAGGTACCTTTATAAATTTCATAGTTTCCAATATGTAAGTGTAGGTAGTATTGAAAACTAATTTTAAATTAAGATTTCTGAATTTCAGTGTTTTCACAAGACTACTTTTAAGACGTGGTTATTTAAATATGTAGATAAAAAAAAAATATAGGCCTTCAATAGGTATTTTAAGACGTGGTTATTTAAATATGTAGATAAAAAAAAATTATAGGCCTTCAATAGGTATTTTGAAACAAAATAGGTAGCTCCACTCTGTAGTAGCTTCCCACAGAAACATGATTGGTATTACATTTTATGCGTTTCATAGATCTTCTTTTTTTACAAACAGCATAAAATAATTTTAAAGAAACCGTCAGCTTCGTTTCCAGTAAAATAAACGTCTAAAATATATATAAACACTGGAAATGCATTACTTTTTCCTATACTACAATAGCAAAATATTTTTTTCTTTTTTCTATTTTTTTTTTATTTATTTCGTTACTTTTTTCTGTACTACAATAGTCAAATATTTTCAATTTATAAAATATTCGTGCCTGAAGTATTTCAATTGATACTGCATTGTATGCGTTATATAGACCTTTATTGCTTTGCATACTGGCCTAAAATGTTTTCAAGAAACTATCAGCTACGTTCGCAAATAAATAAATGTCTAAAAATATCTTTAAAGACTTTATGGACATGCATTACTTTTTTCTGTACTACAATAGCCAAATTTTTTCAATTTATAAAATATTCGTGCCTGAAGTATTTCAATTGATACTGCATTGTATGCGTTATATAGACCTTTATTGCTACGCATACTGGCCTAAAATCTTTTTAAGAAACTATTAGCTTCGTTCCCACATAAATAAATGTCTAAAAATATCTTTAAAGACCTTATGCACATGCATTACTTTTTTCTGTACTACAATGGCCAAATATTTTAAATTTATAAAATATTCGTGCCTGAAGTATTTTAATTGATACTGCATTGTATGCGTTATATAGATCTTTATTGCTTTGCATACTGTCCTAATATCTTTTCCAGAAACTACGAGTATCAACTTCGTTCCCAAATAAATAAATGGCTAAAATATCTTTAAAGACTTTATGGACATGCATTACTTTTTTCTGTACTACAATAGCCAATTTTTTTCAATTTATAAAGTATTCGTGCCTGAAGTATTTCAATTGATACTGCATAGTATGCGTTATAAAGATCTTTATTGCTTTGCATACTGGCCTAAAATCTTTTTAAGAAACTATCAGCTTCGTTCCCAGATAAATAAACGTCTAAAAGTATCTTTAAAGACTTTATGGACATGTAAGTATTACTTTCTTCTATACTTCTATAGTCCCGTAACATTTTCAATTTTTAAAATATTCGTGCCTGAAGAAGATAAACTATCAGAGCAGCAGCAATAAACTGCGTGTTTCGAAATGCATTGAAGGTCCTCGCATTGGTGTGGTAGAACAGCCTATCGTCCACCTCCTCTCCTCGTGGAAATGTGTGATAGAAGGTCCAATTCTTTTTTGAGTTCTTTTGAATCTCCTGTAACAATAGATTTTACAACAAGTGCACAACACGAACCATTTTTATCCGAGACTTTTAGCACCGAGTTTTTGTGGACGAATTTTATGGCCGTATTCTTTTAAGTTAAGTTATCAATTTTTTTTTTTTTATAAAACTAAAACTTTCAGTGTGATTGTGTTGTCGTACATCAGGATATTCTGACTTTAATGGACGCAAACTGTTCAATTCACACTGTGAAAGTGAAAAAGAGTTTTTTTTTAGTGTTGCAAACTGCCATAGGCTACGGTGACCACTTTCCTTCAGGCCACCTCTGTAGTATAATATGTGTAAATAGTAGTATAAATGACCTGTGTGTGAGATTTATAAACTGCGGTCCCTTCAAAACACGTGCCAGTGTTAAAACTTTACCAGGTCGAGGTTTAAATTTTTGAAATAGAGAAGAGTTAGAACAAGAAGGCTGCTTACATCGACTGATAAAACGAACTCCGGAATTTTCTCCTTCTTACTGGTCGTTTGCCCCGCAATAATAACTGTTGCGTCTTTTAATGCCTCTTGTGTTTTGGTTACTTGCGCTATATTTGTAGCTGATTGTGCAGCAATATCCTTGCAATCTCCTAACAAAAGCGGGCTGACGGGGCAAATCTGTTACATGAATTTTTCATTGTTACTTTCATTAACTACAAAAATACTCGTTATGTTAATGATTTAGGTACTTTGCTCAATTTATTAAGAAAGAACACATTTACGCTGATCCGCCAGGTCAATCTCTCAGGTTCATTTTAGAACTGTAATTTTTTTTATTTTTGAATCAAGACAATTGGGTTGGTTTGGCCATAATTTGCCTACACATTCTAGACTGGAATTGACAAAACCAGTGTAAACCCAACCACACTAACAAACCTGGTAGGTACTACAAAAGCTAAAAGCGTTGGACCTAGACGAAGTAGCGCGGAGAATTCAAGACATTAAAAAAATCCAATTGTCCACACTCTGCCGCATTGTGAATGCCACAAGTAGATATTAAATAGTTTCTATATATTTTCAAGGCGTATCCCTGACGGGATAGTATTATATGGGTATTGATGTCTTCAATACTTGACCGTGTTGACGTCAATTAGGCGACAGTGACCGCTTTCCATCAGGTAGGCCGTTTGCTTGTCTACCACCTCAGTGGTATAAGAAAAAAACCAATGTGGAAATATTTAGGTAGATGTGTCGGGTACTTACCTTACAACAGCATTTAAACTTAAAGTTGGCTCCTAGAAGAGGGCACAGAATGAGATAGTCATTTAGGACTTGATGGGGAGCACCAACGTAAGCAATGTTCAATTTATCCAGCTTACAATAATCTTCCTGAAAAACCATTCCACATTTTTTTTGACATACCTTAAGTTTAGTTCCTCCTGGCTTCCACCCCTAAGAGTTATTGTTCATACAATAAATGATAATATTTAATGCCAATTAATGAAGCGCTCGTGGCCCCGCTATCTCAGTGTCCTGTAAACGATCCCTGCGTTAAGCAACTTTCGCTATACTACATCCTTGGATGGGTCACCACTTTTTGGAATTTACATTATAAGCGCTTCCGTGCTTTGGAAGGCACGTTAAACCGTTTGTTCCGGTTGTCAGTAAATGGCAGTCGTTAAGTCCAGTTGAAGGCCTTAAAAAAGCAGCTTAAAAAAATTTAACATCAGGTTGCCATAACCTGCACCTGTCCATTTCAACATGGCAATGGACTCACCACCTGTTAAGTGGGACAAAAACGCATACGGTAAAATGTGGGCGTATAGTGTGCTTTTACCTACCCCTTCGGGGATAAAGGCGTGACAATATGTATGTATGTATGTCTTGGATATTAACATATCCAATCACAAGTCTCGGACCCGTTTTTTATGGATACTCAAATGGCATTTTAGGATCTTAGAAAAACATAAATCCTAAGTAGTAGCAAGTAAAAAAAAAAAAAAAAGAATAGGCTAGATTGTAAAACTATTTAATAAAAAACCTGCTTTTATCAAATCTCAAGTTGTTCTTAATTTAGGAAGACTTGTATATCTACGTTCTTACCAATATAGACATGATTGTAGCCATTGACTGTATACTAGCATGTCTCCTGGATCTCATACACACAACAGGGACAAGGGAATGCTGCGCGAATCTCCTCATACACCCATGTGTTTCTGACGACACGAATATAGCATCCGCCATTTCTGAAAATATTCTAAGGAGACATGAAGTTATTAGGTTCAATCTCTAAGAGTGTTTGTTCTGGCTTCATAATGAACCTAGTATAATATCTACTATTAGGAATATATGATTGATGAATATGCGATTTTTGCATATTCATCAATCATGAAGCGCTCGTGGCCTCGCGGTCTCAGTGTTCTGTAAACGATCACTGAGTTACGCAACTTTCACTATGGCTGGTCCTCGGATGGGTGACCACTTTGTGGCATTTACATTTGCGAGCGTTTCCATGCTTCGGAAGGCACGTTAAGCCGTTGGTCCCGGTTGCCAGTAAAGTGGCAGTCGTTAAGCCTGGTTGAAGGCCTTATGGGCGGCTTGAAAATTTCAACAGCAGGTAGCCACAACCTGCGTCTGTCTATTTCAAGACGGCAAGGGCTCACCACCTATTACGTGGGACAGGAATCCACACGGTGAAAAGTGGGCATATAATATGCCTCTGCCCTTCGGGGATAAGGCGTGATGGATATTTATTTATTATTTATTTTTAATATGCAAGAGGCGAAAGAAGTATGCATGGATCGCGGAGCCTGGCGATCTGTCCTCTCTGACTACCCGAATATATGCTTCAGATGTACTGGGTCAGATCATTGAATTGTAGGTCATCCAAACCCGATTTTCATATTACATTCATTCGCCGTTTCCAGTGACATTCAATAAATCTCCACAAAGTCTAGCCCGATCCGTGGTTTCGAAAACTATATTTATAGATCACTAAATGACCCCCCACAGCTTCGCCCGTGGAATATTTCGACCTCCCGTCGCACCTATTCAATCCCGTCGTTTATAAATTCTACAATGATGCATAATAATTTGCCCGATTTGTCGACATTTATGACTGCTGCTCTGCTCCCCAGTGTAGTAACGTAATGATATATAGCCTATAGCCTTCCTCAATAAATGGGATATCTAACACAAAAATATTTTTTCAAATCCGACCAGTAGTTCCTGAGATTAGCGCGTTCAATCAAAGAAACAAACTCTTCAGCTTTATAATATTAGTATAGACTAGCTTCCGCCCGCAGCTTCGCCCGCGTGGATTTCGGTAACCGTGATCCTTTTTTCGCCTAGTTTATTTAGCATAGGATTTTTCGCGACCTCTTCAACAATAATCGTTATATTTCAGTCAATTTACATAAAACCATCATGAATTATACACCTAAACCTTAATCATACAGCATGAGTAAAATAAACGTGTTTAAATGTAGTCCAAAAAAAAATCAAGATTTGTAAATAAAAAAATGGTTGTTGTGCCTCACTCGACATAGATAGGTATAGTGTGTCGCGGAAGTTAATTTTTTTACACCTTGTGTCCGAAAAACCCAAATATCTTACGAAACCCTATTTTTTTCCAAAATAAAATAAGTCTATGTTACTCGTAGATAATGTAGCTTTCAAATGGTGAAAGAATTTTTAAAATCGGTCCATTAGTTTTTGAGCCTATTCATTACAAACAAACAAACAAACATACAAATAAAGTTATCCTCTTTATAATATTAGTGTTGATGTACAGTATAAACCTATTCCGTAGCTTGAACCACAATTTTGTAAAAGTTTGTAAGATGAAGGGGTTGTGGCAGTTTGCAATACCTCCTGTGCCAGTATCAGTTGTCTCCAGCTAGTATGACACCGAGCAAATGCCGGTTGTAAGAATGGTAATGGTGACTATAGATAAATGAGATCATCATACGACGTGGAATGCATGCTAATATTACAACTAACCGGCCGTTATAATCATGTTCCCAATCAAATTTTTCGACGATGTGGACATCGGTGGCTCCTAGCATTGATACCGCTTTTGACACGGCCATGCGCAGAATAGGTTCATTGTGGTCTTCTAGTATCATAATTTTCGTGCTTTTCAGTACATTCTGTAAGGAAAATTCAGATATGTAGCCTGCAGATGATCAATGGATTCTGTAAATCAGGACCTACAGCAATGAGTAAGACCAGGAAAGTCACATCAAGCTCGACCTCGAACCCACATCGAAATTAATCAGAAGATAAAATTGAGGTACTTGGAAAGAAAGTATCTCCTCTTCTTTCCTTCGCGAAGCGGTCTCCTGCGAAAGGTAACTAGGTGTACCTCATTCTATTGATAAGGGAATCACCACGGTTAAAATATTTAGAAAGTTAAGTAGATATATTACATACATACATACATTTTTAGATTTTTAGATTCAGATTTACAGTCTTCTACTTGAAGTCAACTTCTTCGGATATCAAATGAGCACCAAAATGGTAATACTGGATATAATTAGATTTCTGCCCGTATATTTAATAAGTATGATTATTTGGTTTACCAGCTTCTTTCCATGTGTGTCTCCAAGCATACACTTTAAATGGATTGCACTGGTCAACACGCTTGTGAGCATTTCAGCGTTCCAGTCTTTGAAACATATTAAATGTCGATGCAGTTCGCTGCAATGTTAAAAGTGCCTTTAATACTTCCTCTATGGGCAATTACGAGAATAACACCTATGGTGTTGCAAACGTCCATAGGCTACGGTAACCTCTGTCGATCAGGTGGGCTTGTATTAAAAAACTGCATAGTTAGAATATCCTTTATTGTATTTTTATACTGTTGATTGGCGCTTGGTGGAACTTGCTACACATATTAAATAACACCATTTGTACTGTTCCACAACATTTACTTTGTAAACCTGACCGGTTTCGCCTCACGGCATTCTCAAAGGTACCCAATATGACGACCCAGTGATGATGATAGAGCCAGTCGTCATATTGTGTACCTTTGAGAATGCCGTAATCATTACATTAATATTAAGGATTACATTATATACAAATGGCGGCCTTATCGCTATATAAATTTGTTCCATTTGAAGAATAAAAGAAAATTTAATAGATTGTAGCTACGGCTCGTTTCATCTCGACTGTTAGAGGTACCTATTCAAATTGCTGGTCAGATTATTCAAAAAATAATAAATAAATATCGTTGGGACAACTCACTCAACGCCATTAATTCCATACTAAGCAGAGCTTGTACTATGATAACCAGATAACTGATAAACATACTTATATATTTCTAAATACATACATATTATAGATAAATAACACCTAGACACAGAATAAACTATCGTTCTCATCACACAAAGTTTGATCCTGGGTGTCAATCGAACACACGACCTCTTGCATAGTAGTCGGATACACTCCCACCGCGCCACAGAGTCAGCAAAAGTCAACCATTTGTAAGACCTGCAGAAACTATCAATAAAAGATATATCTAAGTATTACCTTGCAAAATAGTACAATAACAGCTTCCTTAAATGATATGTAAGAAAACAAAATTTAAGTCAACAGTGATTTGGTGAAGTTGATGTCAATCAATCAAATCAGCCTATGGTAGTCCATTGCTGCACGTAGGCCTCTCCCAATTCACGCCACAACACACGGTCCGCGCCTTCCGCATCCAGCCCCTTCCTGCGACCTTTTCAGGTCATCGGTCCAACTGGCAGGGGATCGTCCTTGGAGATTGCTGTGTCGTTGCTTAATTTAAGAATCTCATTTCCTCAAAGAACAATATGTGGGCTCTGCATACGTTTTTAACTGTCCAGTGCAGTACCTATTACAGGACTTTAAGCTAAACTTTGAACAACTTGAATTACGTAATATACACACAAGACAGTGTTCTCCTACGGGTTGTTTTGCTGGTACTTTGGCGATCAAAGCTTTCCATGTTTGTATGAGCAAAATGTTTGTGATAGGTACATATGGGAACTTGACTAATATAGTATCTCTGCCGAGCTTACATAGCAATAAAAGCGGGTAAATAATCTAGGGAGAAAGAACCTACTTTGGATCGCCTTGATGAGTGCGTCTAATTTGATGAACTGCTGGCGTCGACTGTGTGTTATGATACGAAGAGACTGACACACATTTGTTAGAAAACATGTTTTGCACTGATTCTTCTGCACAAAAAACACCGAAACGAAGAACTTTAAACATATTGTTTTAATGACCAATATGTCATGTGGTTTACTATGAAAATTATGGAAAATTTAGCATTATGTAAGCAAGAAAAAAAAAATGGACAATGTTTGTACAAGAACGTTGAAGGATTTGAGAAATAACCTGAGCCTGTCAAAAAGGCACAGATATAATATTGTTATTTTTGTATGATTGTAAAAAGAAGATTGTATAGGTTATATTATCTAAAGGAAAATTATAGCATTACAGCAACATTTATGGAATCTTTAAGAAAATAATCTACGTATATAACTTATAGTATGATATTTTTACTTTCAAAAACTATTTACTTGGAAGAGTACCAATCGTGCTCCTTTGGTTTGGACACGTCCAACGAATGAGAGAGGAACGATTGACGAAGATTATATATTGTGAGAAAGTAGAGGGTAGAAGGAGTCAGGGTAGTCTGAGACTTACATATGAAGACCACCTGAGCAGATTGCTCAAAAACGAAAAGTAATCGAATACCCAGACGTGCATGTATGAAGTGATTAATAAATCTGCAGGAAGTATGCGTAGATTGCGAAGCCTGGCGATCTGTCCTCTCTGACTACCCCGTCAAGGGTACAGGATACAAATAGTCGAAACGTAAAAGAAACGCTCGTGGCCCCGCGGTCTCAGTGTTCTGTAAACGATCACTGACTTACGCAACTGTCACTATGGCTGGTCCTCGGATGGGTGACCACTTTGTGGCATATACATTTGCGAGCGTTTCCGAGCTTCGGAAGGCACGTTAAGCCGTTGGTCCCGGTTGCCAGTAAAATGGCAGTCGTTAAGCCTGGTTGAATGCCTTATGGGCGGCATGAAAAATTTCAACAGCAGGTAGCCACAACCTGCGTCTGTCTATTTCAACACGGCAATGGGCTCAACACCTATTACGTGGGACAGGTAAATCCACACGGAGAAAAGTGGGCATATAATATGCCTCTGCCACCCCTTCGGGGATAAGGCGTGATGGATATTTATTTAAAGAAACTTGAGCGCGAAAGCGATGGCATTCAACGCAACTTGGATTGAGGCACAATGATGATAAATTAACGTAGGTATTAATTAAAGTGGATACAGTTGAGATTTTTGCTTAGATATGTAGGTATCCATTAATGTAAGTGCTTATACGCAGAGGTTTACCTAACAAGATTTGTGCAACAAACAAAGCCGAAAAATCAAAACGCTTGTTGATGCCAATTGGAGCCCTGAACATTTTGTGGCATTCGTTAGCAGAGCAAACTGTTTAGAAGCATTTATTTGTTATGCACACGGGTGATGTCAAGGGCAGAAGGTGAACTTGGAACCATCATTTGTTCCAATTCTAAAAATAATATGGTCGTGTATTCAAATTAATAAAAATTGACACATTTTCAATAAAAGCCTTTCTTTTTTGGCATCGAAATTTATTAATTAACTTAAAGACGCTCTTGGTTCCACCGTTGTGGTTAATTTTTCCCGTTTCCCACAGGAGAATAATGCAGAATTTTAGCTACCTCCAAATTATATCCAACTCCAGAAGAGCTGCCCTTGCGCTGCCGATCCAGCAATAAAATTACGAGTTGCACTCCGGAAGTGCCGACAGAAGTGAAAACTAAATGTATTAATAATTTATTTATAAAGACGCGTTTGCAGTCTGCTATATGTACAGGACATGCAATATGCACACACTATAGCTGCGTCTAGTAACGGTGTCGCGAGTCCAGAGAGTTTATCTCATCTGAAAATACCGTAAACGTTTCTGCCATACATATTACTGGAATCAAACATAGCTCACATAGGGCCCGTAATATACTATTACCGTGGTGCTTCCCTATTTCTATAGGATTTACACCTAGTTGCTTTCCAGGTCTCCCGCTTTGCAAAGGAGGGAAGAGGCATTACCTTCTTTTCTTACTTCCTCACATTATCTTCTGATTAATTTCGTTGCGGGTTCCAAGACATGCTAACTTCTCCTGGGACATCACCGAGATCGAGCTCGGTGTAACTTTTCTGGTGTTTTGGTCATTGCTGTAGATCCTGGTTTACAGGAGTCACAGTAATGGGAATGTGGGTGGGATTATACCAATAAAAAAAAACTGAAAATACCAATATAAAACCAAATAAAATACCGCCTTATAATTAGTTTTCACTTCAAAAATTTACTGGGATCGACGTAAATGACGATGATGAAAAAAAAGTTACACTGAAAGAGTCTTAATTAATTGATTACACAATATAATTTAATAAGACCTGTAGATTACCGGGATCAACTTTAGATGATGATGATGTTTATATTATTAAGTAGCAAGGTATTGAATCTACCAATTAACTAACAAAATAAATATTCATCGAAACGTCAAAAAGTCTGCTATATGCACACACTATAGCTGCGTCTCGTAACGGTGTCGTGAGTCCAGAGATTATATCTCATCTAAAAATATGCGTGCCGCGCTAAAATAAGTTTTCCCCTCAAAATCTTCTAAGATTCCTTTAAAGAACTATACTATAGACGCTAGGGAAAACCAAGGCAGGGAATTTATTCCACATCCGAGCAAACCCGCAAAAGTTCCCCTGTCGTACCTTACCGTATGCGAGCGCTCGGGACGCAAAGTAAAGAAAAGCATATCATATTTTGAAACGGCAAAACATGAGACAAAATATACATCCCATGTAATTTTTTGGGTAACCTTTTAAGTCTATATATCTGGCCGTATCTTGCCTTCTTAATTTATGATTATTGTAATGATTGACCGTGTGCAAGTAATAGATGTTGTAGTAAGGATATTAACGTTCACTTGCACAAGAAAATTCAAGTGTTGATAATATTTCCCGGTTGCCAGTAACATGGCAGTCGCAAGAGAAGTTGAAGGCCTGATAGGTGCCTTGAAAAATTTTAACAGCAGATCGCCACAACCTGCACCTCTCAATTTCAGCACGGCAATAGGCTCACCACTCGTTACGTGGGACAAAATTGCATACTCGTACGGTGAAATGTGGGCCTACAGCATGCCTCTGCCTACCCCTTCTGGGATATAGGCGTGACAATATGTCTATGTTTTAGTTTGTAGTAATTCTGTCGTTTAGCTGTATTTTGGCGAGAAGGATCTAACTTTATGTCGTTAACCAACTGTCAGTTGGTGCCGTCCATCATTCGGAAGTTAGCGTGTTGTTGATTCAACGGTTCGCGTCACAAATGTTAACTAAAACGGACCTGACACTATCAGGGCCTCAATTTTGTTATTTCATGTTAGCGCAATCATGATTTTCAGTTTTTATGTGACAGTAAAATACAACGTACATTTCACTGTCACTTTAAAACCTTGACATTTGTGAATTTATAGAAATAACGAGGAATTAAAATCTAACTTTCCGTTTGAGATTTACCGCCCTCGATGGTAAACTTGGCCACTTTTTTGTCACTAATTGACAAACTGTGTTGATAGTTGATATCTATCCAACTATCTTCACGCTGTATCCCTGAAGAAGTGATCAGAGAGGACAGATCGCCAGGCTTCGTGATATATCCTACTGTATACAGCTTCCTGCAGATTCATCATCCGTTTCAAACATGCAGGTATACATTCATGTTTCATACGTGTTGATACGTACCATTATTGAAAATGTATCCAACTCAGTTTTTCTCCAACGGGGTATCTTTTACAAAACCACGAAGCTGCAGTTTGATTAATTTAATAATATGCATCGTTGTTTTTAGTGACGCGTATGATTATAATTATACCTATAAATTTTATTTTTATTTTATAATATAATAATTTTATTTTATAATCGATAAATTTAATTATACCTAATTATTATAATTTTCTTGGTACAAATTTTCTTTTAGTCCTGGTTTTTTATAACGTGTTAAAATCCTCAGGTATGTTGGACTCTTTCCCACTAAAACAACACGGTCCACACCTATCTGTCTAGCGCCGGGCACCCCAGAAGAATATCCAAGGACTCGTAACCCTGCTAGCTGAGTGTTCTATAACAGATCACTGTGTTAAGCATCTTACGCTACGATCAGTCCAGAAAATGGTGACCGTGTGTGACATTTTTCTTTGTTTTCATTGCCACTATTATTAACTATCTGAACGCTGTATCCCTGACGGGGTAGTCAGAGAGGACAGATCGCCAGGCTTCGCGATCCATACATACTTTTTGTGCTTCTTCTTCTTTCTTCTTCTACCACGTGAGCAGATTGCTCAAAAACGGAAAGGTCAAAAGCACTCGGATACCCAGACGTGCGTGTATGAAGCGATTGATGAATCTCGAAGAAGCCACTATTATTAATTTACACTATCCATTATGTAGTACGAAATACATCTGGCAAGATGTGATGATGTGTTGATGAACGTGTGTCGGAGAAACGGTATGAGTATTACCATATAGACGTATGGATAATAAATTTTATAGATATATAGATCATGAATAGTTTCTATGATCATTACCTAACAAACCAATACACTATTTTACTTGTGAAATAAGATCTGCTCTATTTTTGAAATTATTTATGCACATTATATTTGATAAATTATTCACTAAATCTCTTTCTTAAGAACAAACACAGGAAACTTTATTAGTAAATGGAATTGTTATCCATATCTTTTGATTAACTAGCGCCGTTGCCAAGTAAATTCCATTTGGCAAATTGAAGTATCAGCTTGATTGTTGGTAAAACAGTGAGGCATCCGGAGTAACTAGTACATATGCAGGTATATTTACAAATACTACCATCAATAATACAACGAATACTGACGCCTGAGTAGAGAGATCATCTGATTGGAAGCAAACCCGTGCCGGTTGTTTATTTATTAATGTGACCTTACTTTGGGAATGCAGCACTATTATAATAATAATAATAATTTTCTTATTCACAGGTAAATATATAATACGTATTAAAGTGAACACAATAGAATTATTATAAAATAATTAATATTAAAAAAAAAAAAACAATGAATAACACTTAGGTACAGTTAGAATTAAATTAACTTGAAAAATTTATTTTCTCGTTTTAACTAGCTATTTCTTATTCCGATCGTGATGCTCAACAATCCAATGCTTGAAGATGGAATTTATTTAAAAAACGAATTAAATTAAAAAGAAGAATTATTGAAAGGAAACAACATCTATTGTATTAAGAGGAAAGACTTTTTTAAATAAATATATAAAGATTTGTGCAACACATCAATCTTAACTAATATAAGTTTGTGTTATGGATGTGGGACTGATAAATATACTTATTTTACAAATACCGATGACCGATTTACAGAGAGGAATCAAGTCTCTCCGGTTTCTAATCGTTCTACGCTGGCGAACTACTCAAGCCTAACATTAATATTTATCTATCACGCCTTATCCCCGAAGGGGTGGCAGAGGCATATTATATGCCCACTTTTCACCATGTGTATTCCTGTCCCACGTCATAGGTGGTGAGCCCATTGCCGTGTTGAAATAGACGCAGGTTGTGGCTACCTGCTGATGAAATTTTTCAAGCCGCCCATAAGGCGTTCCACTTGACTTAACGACTGCCATATTACTGGCAACCGGGACCAACGACTTAACGTGCCTTCCGAAGCTCAGAAACGCTCGCAAATGTAAATGCCACAATGTGGTCACCCATCCGAGGACCAGCCATAGTCAAAGTTGCGTAGATCAGTCATCGTTTACACAACACTGAGTCCGCGGGGCCACGAGCGCTTCAACATTCATTTATACTATTTTATTGAAGAAAAACCCTAACCCCGAAAGACATTTGTCCCAACCCGGGATTTGAACTCTAGATCACAGCGCGGCATTAACATACTCTACCATTACGCCACCGCGGCAGTTTTGTTTAAAATGTTGTGAAATATATAAACAAATTGGGCAAATATTTTATGGAAATTATTGTAAATATGTTTGAGTTAAACAGGTACTACGGGGTTTGAAACATATCAAAGGCGAAACAGTGGGGCACAGCTAGTTTAACATAATGTACAATAATCGTTATTTTTAGGATTCCGTACATCAAAAGAAAAAAAAACGAAACCCTTATAAGATCACTTTCTCGTCTGACTGGCCGTGTGTCCTAGCAATTTGAAATTTTTACTAGATACTGAGGTCTATGGTCTTCTAGATTCTGAGTCCACACGATAAAAAAAAATATGGGCAAATTTTAGTTTTCACGAAAACTTGTAAGTACCAAAATTTACCTTAATTTTCTACTTTTATTTTTTGGATTTTTGACCAACCAACCGACCAAGACCTTGCTTTTAACCAACATTGACAACTCTAGGTTAACCGAAAGTACCCTAAAGGTTTTGGATCGTAAACCTAAATGGTAGTTCCCGTTGACCTAGAATCACGAAATTTGGCAAAAAGCAAGGTCTTATAACATAAAATAGTGTTAAGCAAATAATTAAGTTAAATGTTAATTTTATTAGGCACCCACAGGACAGGCTTGCAATGGGCTACTGGCAATTTAAATTTATTTTACACCCAGACACAGAATAAACCATCGTGCTCATCACACAAAGTTTTATCCTGGGTGGGAATCGAACCCACGACCTCTTGCGTAGCAGTCGGATGCACTCCCACCGCGCCACAGAGGCAGTCAGGCAGGTTATTGTGGTTTAAATTTGCAAATAAAACCAGTGACTTTCTTGCAGCACAAAGTTAATGTTTACAGAAAGTATCGATATTAATAATAATAATAATCGTTTATTTCAGGTCACAAGTACCCATACAGAAAAACAAATAAAATAAATCAAATTAAATGTATACATTGCAACAAAAAAAATAATTAAAAATAAAAATGTCAAATACATACAATTATAATATAAAATTAAATTAATATAATATTAAAAAGTGCCTGCAAAAGTATCGATATTAAATTATATACTTTTGCAGGCACATCACTGTTTGGGTACCAGATTGTAAACGCGGTTGACCACGTTTTATCGCTAAGCTCAAAAGCTAATTCATATAACCTGCACTCTCGATTGAATGGATCAAGCTGCTGTTGTTGAATCGCTAGCATATTGTGGATCCAATTTGTGTTATGGAACTGATTCAGTATTGGGCAATCACGCTTTATCTCCAAAGGTGTGGAATAGGTACATTTTACGCCCACTTTTCACCATGTGTATTCCTGTTCCACGTAACAGGGGTGGAGTCGTTTGCCGTGTTGAAATAGACAGACGCAGATTATGGCTACCTGCTGTAGAATTTTTTCAAGACGCTTTTAAGGCCTCCAACTTGGCTTAGCGCGGTTTAACAACTGCCATGTTAACGGCAATAAATAAATAAATATCGTAAATAAAAAAATAATTTAGTATTTGGTTACTTATATTACATTTATTATATTACGGTTGAGCGTCATCGCACTTCACATTCAGCGATTAAAATGAACAAATCTTTTTATCTAAATTTTTGCTAATATATAAGGCTGAAGAGTTGGTTTGTTTGGTGGCGCGCTAATCTCAGAATCGGAATCTCAGATATCAAGGAAGGCTAAAACGTAATTAAAAGGTTTAAAATATATATAAATATATTATATAATATTATAAAAAGTATCTACCTACATAAACGTAAGTAGATCTATACTTTTTAATTACTTTTAAGTATTCCACAAACTCCAAAAAAGAAAGCTGTGCACGTGTAAAACAAAATAAACAGAATAAACTTGCGTAAGAAACATTTGTGTTACTCGTAGTTGTTTTTGGAAGTGTGACTTAATTACTATGTATTTTCATGGACGCATTTTCAACAGAATAACAAGGGAATGTCGATTTTGCTGGCGGTCACGTTTCATGGCGAGCCTCGATTACGAGGAAACTGCGTCACATCCACTCGTGCAGACCCCGAACATTATTCAAAACATCTGACACGAAAACGTGGCTTTTAGAACCCAATTGTATTTCCCAGAACCTAGAGAACAGAATCCATTTGATTTTTAAATTTAATTCGTCAAAATCACGCTGCTTACTAGATGGAATGCCATGGCAACATCTAGCGAACTGAGGGCCACTATCGTAGTCCACATGACTACTGACAGCGTCTTTCAATTTGGCGGCCCAATAATAATATAAATATATAATAAATATTGTTGAGACATCTCACACAACTCCATCTGATTCGTAACTAAGCAGAGCTTGTACTATGGTATGGTATGAGCTTGTACTAACACATATAGATAAATAACACCCAGACACAGAATAAACCATCGTGCTCATCACACAAAGTTTTATCCTGGGGGGAATCGAACCCACAACCTCTCGCGTAGCAGTCGGATACACTCGCACCGCGCCACAGAGGCAGTCAGTGATGTGCCTCTTTACGCTCCGCTTGAAGAATCCGTGATTGTAAGAAGGAAACACTTGCGCTGGAAGTTTTACAGGTTTCTATAGTTCGACAGCGAAACGATTATTTAAATCGTTTCGTTCTGGCAAAAATTTTGTCCATTGCACGCGTTGTTCCGGAACTCAAAGGAAAGATTAGGTTGAAGAACTCTTCAGAACACTCGCTGAGGTAGTTTCTATAAAACGCAGCCAAGGAAGCTATTGTTCTACGCTGAACCAGCCTCTCAAGACTTTCTGTTACCCCAGGGCAATCTATTTCTAATGCAAATAGCACGTCACAGTCTGCGCCTGTCCATTTCAACACGGCAATGGGCTCACCACCTGTTACGTGGGACAAAAATGCATACGGTGAAATGTGGGCGTTTAATATGCCTCTGCTTACCCTTTCGGGGATAAAGGCGGGACAATATATGTGTATGTATGTAAATAGCACGTCTCTGCATAGCGTTGAGCACGTCCAGTCCTTGCAGAGTCATCCTAAAGGTGAGGGCAGTATTCGCCGCAGGGACGAATCTGTATCTTGTACAACAGATGAAAAGAACCGTCTCACTTATTCACTTATTATGTTGCTGAGCTCATAACAAACGTCAATGAAGAGGATGTATAGATTGCCCTTCATTGGTATAGTGCTTTAAAGAGAGGGCAGAGGTCGGTTTCGGTTTTATATCGGAAATCTACATAAAATATGGAGTGTCTCGGTGGTGCAGTCGTGTATGCGTCTACGGTGAAGACGTCGCTGGTTCGAATCCCGGTTCAGAACAAATATTTGTTTAATCTAAAAAGGTTTGTTTTGGAGTTTGGGTGTTCTCTATATGTAATAAGCATGTATGTATTTAGCCATTTATATTATACCTAAGCAGTAGAATTAAATTTAAGTGTTATGTCTTTTTTGTAATTAATAGAATATACGTACGTTACTTAGTCTCTGTCTTTCCCTCCTCTAACAACCTTAGGTTCTTCAAATCTAGCTTGAATGTGAAGAGGCACACTATTGGACCATCAACTTGAGTTGCCAAAACTCTTGTGGGCTGTAGCTTTCCATCAGGCGGATGCGTCACTGGCGAGCTCATTAACAAAAAAAAAACAAATTATATTTACAAATTTTATTTTTCCAGCCCTGGATCCGAACTCCAGACTTCAGTAACAGCATTTGTCCACAATACCGCTGAAACATATTCATAAAAAAATTACAATTCCCGGTGCTGTGTATATTTTCTAACAGGCTTAAATCCAAACTTTATTACTTTCTTGTAATGTCTTCGCTTACCCTCTCTGAATATGTCAACTCGTTAAAGTAACGCAGTTATCACAAGCCCAGACAATCCCTTTCCATCCTAAATACTGTATTGTTCAGTATAAAGTATGACAACCAAAAAGCTTTCATTCTCTATGAAACCTACTGAATAATACAACTTCAACTGTAATACCTATGCCAAAGCACTGAAAACAAAGCCCTTTACACTTTTATGAGATATACGGAAAACAATAAAACCGAATCCAGATAAAAATAGAGCCAGAAATTTCAAAGGCATATTCCAACAGAACCAATGAAAATTGCAATACGAGTACCCGTGTTTGAATTCAAATGCAGGCAAAAATAGAAAACGTGTATTCCATGCACGGCGTTCGGTATCTTCCATATGCCGCTGCCGCTGGCGTTCGCTTCATTCGATATTTTTTGTATGTTGCCGTTCCGTATTACACTGTATTAAACAATCGTCATATTCTGTTTTTTAAAATCATACTTTTTGCTTTTAACTTGCATTTCATTTGCATATTGCACGCCTCATAAGCGAAGCGTTGAGGTGTGTACTACTGTCACTTCGCGCAAAACATCTGATTTTTCAAACTTAAAATGCCTCTATTTATCATATATTGCACTTGTAAAATAATATATACACACACAAACCAAGAAAAAACGCTATTTTTAAAGTCATGATATTTTTGATGCCATTTTTGTTATTTAAACTAGTTAAAAAACTTTTTAAAAAAGTTCCGTCTTCCACGTCCGTTTGTCTGTATGTTACGGATATTTTCTTGTTAATACGATAACGATCGAAATACTTTACTAATCGAGTCCTTATCTTTCTCTCCCTTTCAATTTTCACGGTCTGATTAGATGTGGTTTAATTGTTATTATCTTTACTTTATTTATTTCATAACCCCTACGCGATAATTCATAGCAAAGTTTGTAAGCTGTATAAAATTCTATTCGTGTTAGGCGTGCACTTTTGGGTTTTCTAAAATTATTTTTATTTGCTATTATGTCAATTATAATACCAACATTATTATCAAAGAGCACAGTTGAACACGTTAGAACCAGAATGATTAAAGTGACATTTTTAAAATGTTAAAGTCATTACGCAAATGGTATAGGAAAATTATAATACTTTCATGCCACACTGATCTAAGTTCTCTTAAATGCGATTTAAGAGAACGTAAATCGGGAAGAGATTTCTGTGTAAATAAGTATCTAAATCTTCTTTGTTGTTTTCTTATATTATCATTTGTGTGTACATAAATCAATAAATAAAAATAAAATAAAATAATGGGTACTTTAAGGTTTATAAAGGGTATGCAGCGCAAGTGCTTCAAATCTGGTGTTGCAAACGTCCATAGGCTACGGTGACCACTTTCCATCAGGACAGCCGTGACCTTTTTTTTTATACCTCAGTGGTATAAAAAAAACTTTCTTGAGGAATCACAACATCTCGCTATAGAATTGACGTGGACTCAAAGTGAAGGCATGTCATACTGATCTAAATTAATCATCATCATCATCTTGTCCCAATTTATGTGGGAGCAGCGCAGAATGTCGTCTTCAATTCGTCCCTGTTATTCGTCATCTGATCATTCACTCCTTTCATATTCATATCACTCCTTACACAGTCCATCCATTATTTCTTTTGTTTGCCTCTGACTCTTTATACTTCATATTCCTCTTTCATATACACTTTCATATTCATCGTTCTTTCAGTTATATGACTTTCATCCCTTCTTATAACATGCCCATACCAAGACAGACGGTTCCCTCTCATATTTCAGTCACTGGTGCCACTCTCAAAACTATTGTGTCCTAGATCACTCTGCTTCCAAAGTCTGACGGCTTTATGTTTTTAAAGTCAACCATTAACGACTTCATTTAAAAATAATCTCTGAAAAATCTAAACAATATTAAAAGTCTCCTCAACCAAATTCACACACACTTCCAAATCTTATTTGAGAAATGTTTACACTATTGATTGATGCCACTTAATGGAGTTTACTACAAAATCTTGAATAAAATCACTTGTACCGTTCCACTTATTTAGTGAAACAAATAAGTGGAACAGTACATGTGTTTTTATTTAAGATGTTGAGAAATATTAATTTATATCTCAGGAAAAACTGACTGATATCACGTTTTTCCTAATTGACATAGCAAAAATAGTGGATGTTTTATGACGACCTTGAGCATATCTAATGTCGTCAAGGCGACTCCCACTCACAACAACCCTCGCTTAGAGAGCTCGGGAAATAAGGTAACACGTGTCGTCGTCATAAATTCTAAGCCTGCGTGGTAGTATTCTAGAAAATTTAGGCGGTAGAAGAGAAAATTAGTTATGATATCATCTGAGGTCAGCCTGAGTGTAACGACGTTTGCAGAAGTCTTATATAAAGATCGAGATAGTACGTATTAAAGATATTATAGAAAGGATAATTGTATAGTAAGCCGTTTCAGGAAAATTTTACAGATAGTAGTTATGAGCGATTCTTACTTAAGTCACTTTTTTAGGTTCTGCTTGGGTTTTCCCGAACGTCTGCAGTATGGGATTCTTTAAAGATGGTTTTAGAAGGTTTTTACAGGGTCGACAGCGCCTTCACCTCTGGTGTTGCATACGTCCTTAGGCTACGGTTACCATTTTCCATCAGGCGGGTCGTTTGCGTGTCTAAAAGTTAGTTATATTTTAGTTAGATATCTGTGCAGTATAAATAATTGTCTAGTTTTTCGGTATATAATCCATGAAATTCTATAAGGGATTTGTTTTAAGTATTCGTTTATGTACTTAAACAAAAAGCTTTAAAATAGTAGCGAGATAGCGTTGTTGAGTGTTTAAACACGCAACGATGCTAGCAGAAAATATTTGCAGAGCGCAGTTATGAGAACTTATACTTTCTTAGATTTTTTTCAGGCAGGTAGGCCAAGTCGCGTAGGCATCAAAACGCTTCCTCAGCCCCCGCCAAGATAGATTAACGATGAATTTTTTGCTGGCATGCCACAGTAAAAATGATTGGCAGTAGCAATCGAAATGGAACATCTCTGTTATTGTGTTGGATTTTATTATAGGTTTATGATATACTAGTTGACGCCCGCGACTCTACCCGCGTGATGAAGTTTTCTCGTTCCCGTTTTCTAAAGGTACTTGTTCCCGGTATAAAAATTAGCCTATGTGTAATTCTGATAGATAAGCTATATTATTGTAAAGTTTATTTAAATTCCATTCATAGTTTTTAAATTTAAGTATCATCAAACATTCATACTTACAAACTTACGCGTTTATAATATTACTAGTAGTAGGAGTTAATGATGATGTATTTAATAACAAATTTATACTTTATGTACAAGTAGCAAATAAAATGTCCCGTACATTACACTCATCTTTTTTTTAATAACATTAAAATCAAAAAAACATAATGTTATGTCCCTGTCTCAGGCAGCTAGTCACCGTTGTACTTCAGAACACATCTTCCGTTCGCGCTAAACATTCTCCCTAAGTATATACCTATAACTTCATTTAATTGCTCTAATCGTTTCCGGTTTACCTAAATCTTTCTATTTCATCCAACTTTTTCTATTTCAAATACCCGATTCTTAGTTTAACATGCAGCGAAGACTTCTACATTCATATTAGTGACAAATGCCTGAAGGTTGGCTTCTGATGAGACCATCACTACCGCATCCTCCGCGTACCACAGACAATGTACTGTAAAGTTTCCAATCTTTTAACACGTCATAATCTTTTAACTTTTGCAGCCAACTATTAGATATACTATGAAAAACACAACCAAGGCGGACATAACACAACCCCGTTTGACACCCGAACAGACATCAAAAAGAGGCGCCAGGTGAACATCCCCCTTGGTCGCACGCAAGCTTTACAGTTCGTATAAAGTAAGTGTATCGCGCGCAGCAACTGGACGTCCACACTATATCCTGCCCGGATATGGTGTGGACGGCCAGCTAGGCCACACGGAGAAGTACCACAGAGTTTCTCTTACAACGTTATCAAATGCTTTCTCCAGATCTACTAAAGTGCAGAAAACCTTCGGGTTAAAATGTTGGGATTATTAACTATTAGTTACATGAAATGTTATACATTTTTTAAGGCTAATAACATAAAGTAAAAATATAAATATAAAAGCGCTGGTAGCCCCACTAACTCAGTTCTCTGTAAAAGATAACTCATTTAAGAAACTGTCTCGGACTTTGGATGGATGACCGCTTTGTAGCATTTGCATTTACCAGCGTTTTCGTCCTTCGAAGGACACGTTAAGCTGTTTGTCCCGGTTGCTAGTAACGTTGCAATCGGCACTCGTTAAGTCAAGTGAATACCCTTTTAGCGACTTAAAAATTACAACAGCGAGTCGCCACAATCTGAGCCTGTCCATTTGAACACAGGCATTGGGCTCACCACAATATGCCTCTGCCACACCTTCGGGGATAAATTCGTGGCTAATAAATTTGCTCAGATGATGATGGAATGCTTACTGCTCTGATAAATATACTGTGCCATTGCGAAGAAATAACAAGGGGAGCGCAACGAAAAAACCTGACACAGGTCCTACCTCAGTAAGCGCCAGCGCGCGACTGATCAGTCGTCAGCGTCGCGAAACTGGAATTATTTAAACATTCGTATTAAAAAAATCACTGTATATAGTCAAAGTAAGCGATTATGTCTATAGATATTTAGTAGCTATAGTTGGGTATAAAATTTCATGAAAATTATCTGTAGTTTAGATTTGGCATTGAAAAAACATTTCGAAAGGGGGCACTTTGGAATGTTTTTCTATCAAGTGAAGTTTATTAGATTTTGTAACAGAAAGTCATTTTGACTAGATTAAATCCTTAACTATCATTTTTTTTTTTCATAATCAAAAACCATTTTTTCTACCATTCGCATTGTTTTAAAAACTCAAAATCGTGGCCTCTGCAGTAATACCAAGCCTTAAGGAAATATACTGTATGATACGAGTATAACTAAAAAAATAATAATAACGTAATTATTTATTTTAATCTACTCCAATTCCATTATCATCATCCGAGCGTCTTTCCCAGTTGCGTCTCGCGGCACCCGGGTTTCGCTTTACTACATTTTCTCCTCCACTTCGCACGGTCACGGCATCCACTGTAGTGAGACCATTGGCACGCATGTCATCCCTTACGACGTCAAGTCAACACTTTTTGGGTCTTCCCGTCTAACCGAGACTCGGCGGGGCCGACATAGCGAGACATTTGTTTACCACGTAGCCCAGTGGTTGCCGCAAGACGTGACCATACCAGCGTAGGCGACACTCTTGCAACTTATCTGTAATATCACGGACGTGCAGGCTGCCTCGTGCGAGAGTTCCTCACGTCCATCCGCGTGATTTCATACATCCACCGCAGCATCTTCATTTCCGTGACAGCTCCTGCTTGTGTCGCTCCTGTAGTGGCCACGCCTCACACCCATGTAAAAGGCAACTATGTTAAAATCTACTCCAATTAAAGTTAGAATAAAGATGAAAGTGCTACATCGTCCGTCCGTTATAATCAACTCAATCCTACTCCGAGGGTCAGCTCCTCGCGGCTTAGCCCGTGGCATACTTCGAATCCAGTCACCCCCCTTTAATCCAGTTGTTAAATAATTTTGCAATACCTACAGTACGAAAATTTGCCCGATTTATTGACATTTATGATTACTCCGCACTCTTAGGTAGTATAATACGAAGAATATGAAGACCACGTAAGCAAATTGCTCAGAAACGGAAAGGTCAAAAGTACTCGGATACCCAGACGTTCGTGTATGAAGCGATTGATGACTCTACAAGAAGCGAAAGAAGTATGCATGGATCGCGTACACTGGCGATCTGCCCTCTCTAACTACCCCGTCAGGGATACAGCGTGAAGATAGTTAGTTTTTAGTTAGTTCCTAGGTAGTATGATGGTAAATAGCCTTTAGCTTTCCTCGATAAATAAGCTACAAAAAAATAATTGCGCTCGTGGCCCCGCGGTCTCAGTGTTCTGTAAACGATCACTGAGTTACGCAACTTTCACTATGGCTGGTCCTCGGATGGGTGACCACTTTGTGGCATTTACATTTGCGAGCGTCTCCGTGCTTCGGAAGGCACGTTAAGCCGTTGGTCCCGGTTGCCAGTAAAATGGCAGTCGTTAAGCCTGGTTGAATGCCTTATGGGCGGCTTGAAAAAATTCAACAGCAGGTAGCCACAACCTGCGTCTGTCTATTTCAACACGGCAATGGGCTCACCACCTATTACGTGGGACAGGAATCCACACGGTGAAAAGTGGGCATATAATGTGCCTCTGCCACCCCTTCGGGGATAAGGCGTGATGGATATATGTATGTTTGTATGGAAGATGTGATTCGGATGTAGAACGGCGAGTAGCTGCCGGAAACAAAGTTAACGGTGCTTTGTCCCAGTTAGTAAAGCGACAAAGCATCGTAAAAGAAGCACGAATGGCGATTCATAACGCAGTGCTAGTGCCAACTTTGCTTTTAGGTAGTGAAACCTGGGTATGTCAGCAAATGCATGAAAGTAAATTGAATGCTGTGGAGATGCGATCACTTCGAAAATTGTGCGGCGTTACCTTGGCCGACCGAATACGTAACGAAGTGATACGCAATATGGCAGGTTTGGATGAAAGTGTCAGCGTTAAGCTGGAAAAGGGCGTGCTCCGTTGGTTTGGACACGTCCAACGAATGAGTGAGGAACGATTGACGAAGAATATATATTGTTCAAAAGTAGAGGGTAGAAGGAGTCAGGGTAGGCCGAGACATACATATGAAGACCACGTGAGCAGATTGCTCAAAAACGGAAAGGTCAAAAGTACTCGGATACCCAGACGTGCGTGTATGAAGCGATTGATGAATCTCGAAGAAGCGAAAGAAGTATGCATGGATCGCGAAGTCTGGCGATCTATCCTCTCTGACTACCCCGTCAGGGATACAGCGTGAAGATAGTTAGTTAGTTTAGAGATTAATGCCTTCAACCAAACAAACATACAAACAAACAAACTCGTCAGCTTTATTTATTAGTTTACATTATTTGACCGAGCGTAAGTAGTCAGCGAGTATAAATTTTAAATATCCAAATATTTGTGTGCGTTTGTTTTTTTACATAAATTTGACTTAAAACTTAAATAAATGTTCATTAGTAGTACGGATTTTTTTTTGGTCAAAATTGGCTATAAGTTATTCAAGTTCCTTTTTTTAAATTACGATACTCTTTACTATATGTGCATATTTTTTAATTTATTTAGAAACAATATGGGTATGATTTTTTTCATAAATTAATTTCAAATGCTTGCGAGATCTACTGCTTCATCACAGTCAATAGTATATATATATATATTTACTCTTTCAATACTGTTTGCTTTTTTAAATATCGTCGTTGGCAAAGGTAGATCTTTTTATCTTTAAATGAACAATTTTCAAAGTTCATTCTTAGCCGATGACTTAATAATAATCGTGGTTCCAAAGTTGGGTCATATCCTGACTTGAAAAATGTCAACGGCAGTTAGCCACAACCTGCACGGCAATAGGTTATCTATTACATACATACATAGTGTCACGCCTTTATCCCCAAAGGGTTAGGCAGAGGCATATTAAACGCCCACGTGTCACCGTATGCATTTTTGTCCCACGTAACAGGTGGTGAGCCCATTGCCGTGTTGAAATGGACAGGCGCAGGCTGTATCGACCTGCTGTTGAAATTTTTTAAGCCGCCCATAAGGCCTTCAACCTCGCTTAACGACTGCCATTTCATTGGCAACCGGGACCAACAGCTTAACGTGCCTTCCGAAGCACGAAACTGGGGTGGGTCTAAAGGGCCTAATAAATTTAATAAAATGTGGCAATCTATTACATGGGACTGGAATACACACGGTGAAAAGTAGAAGTATAATATTGATAAACAATCAACAAATAACATTATGCGATAATTTTGCTATTTACAAAAATCAAACAAAGGACGCTAAGCTTTTTCTGCACAAAGTTTATGTAGGTACCTATAAATACTGAAACTTGCTGGTTGTGAGATCGCCTGTAATTCACACAGTCAGTAAGACGTACTTCAGTAGCGATTTAGCTTTCAAAGTGTATGGGTGTCGCGTCTATAATCCTGTACCACACGTCGCGAACTTACAGAAAGTAGTAATTTTAAATAAAGAATACTAAACAGTTACTGTAAATACATAAATAGTAGTTACATGGTGTAGAAAAAGTGAATTTTGGTCCTTGTCTGAAGTGTTAGTGAAATTAATGTGCAAAAAATATACTTTGTTAAAAGTTAATGTTTAAACCAAGTTGTACTTTTTGTTGGTGAGTATTAATGGTGTGATAAAATAGTCAATTACGTAGTTTGCTAACTTGAATTGGTTTTCCTAACTACATTCTCTGATGTAATGAATTAAAATTGATCATTTACGTGTTGAATGATTATTTACTTGTTTTGTAAAAGTATTTAATTTTGTTTGTTCGGAGTTTAACAATAATTTTACAATAAGAATATAAATTATAATTAAATCTATAAACCTTGGAATATTATACTATAGCGATTTTCCGTAAATGTCATAAAAAAGAGTACTAATTACAAAAAAAGAGTACGAGTAATCAGTTAAAACTCTTTGAAAACAAATAAAAAGATGATCTTTATCAACAATCAAAGAAAACCCACAATTTTTTACTACTAGCAAAAAAACAGTGTTTTTTCCCGGTTTTATCATCAGTAAGAATACAAGGAATAAATACAGTCTTTTCGAAACCTAGTGACTTATTATATCTACTCTGATCTACTGGTTAACTTCAAAGAAGTATTTTTTTTAATTATTCATTACTATAAATTTCAATTAAATAGTTACTAAATTGTGTTAGAACTTTGGGTTACGTTTAATGAGAAACATAATACATAAGGACTTTTCAATCTATAATAAAAATAACAGAATATTCAAATTGCCTTACGCAAACCAAATATTATTCTTCTTAGAGTACTTTTGGGAATGGTGTTATTATTAGAGGACGTCCTTAGACTAGAGTACCCGTACGTTTAGATTGGGAAATGAACTCTGGGCTGAACGACGACCCCTGCCTGGACGAATGGTAAGCAACTGACAGATCGCGTATGCGAGTTTCGGAGTTTCGCATACAGTTTGACAAATACCTAGCATACGGTATTAGTAATACTTTCGCCTCGATTAGGTACGAGCAAAAAATCTTTGCAATAATTTATTGATAAATCATTACATTATAAGGCGAGGCAAAAGAAGAAGAAGATTACATTACATATTGTCACGCCTTTATTCTCGAAGGGGTAGGCAGAGGCATACTTCTTAGTTGGACACTCTTGTCAGAGTGGTCGTGGTTGCGCTGTCGAGGCACACGGTGCAGTGTTCGGTAGGTCAATATCATTTCCCAGGGTAGCTCTCCTGGCGATGTGCTACCATTTCTGACGGTCAGAAGCGTCGCGAGTACACTGGACCATATTGGACTCAGTAGCCTTTGTAATGGCGTCTATCCAGCGGGTTGGAGATCGACCGCGTGCTCTCTTGCCTTCCACCTGGCCAATTAGAATTTTAAAAATTAGAGGCATACTATGCTCCCACATTTCACCGTATGCATTTTTGTCCAATGTAACAGATGGTGAGCCCATTGCCTTGTTGAAAACGGACTACTACTACTGGCAGCCGAGACCAAAGGTCGTATATTTTGTTAGTAGTATATTTCTTATAAGACTTGATATGGAGTACAATAAAGTGTTTTCTATTCTATTCTATTCTTAACGTGCCTTCCGAAGAACGGATTATTGATAAATCATTTGTCAAAAATGATTAAGTAGACTTCCAAGTTCATTAGCTTTGTATCCGTAATGCTTCGTAGCAGCGTAGCTCTGACGTAGCGTTTTTTTTTATTTCGTAGCTAATGTTAGCTAATCGACTATCTTAGACAGATAAATAAAATGGAAGTGTCTGTTTGTAATTCCCAATAAACAGCTTTTTACTAAATACATTTTAAAGTAACGCAGATGTTACTTACAAAATTAAATCAATGTATTTAAAATTTCTCTCTCTGTTAGTTCTGGCTAATCTCTGAAACAGCTCGACCGTTTTTAACGGAACTTTATTGACAGATAGCTGATATACCAAAGAGTAATTTAAACTATATTTTACCTCCGTTTTCCCACGGGAACGGGCTGTACGAGGGTGAAATCGCGAGACGTCCACTGGTAATAATTAAATAAACAAATATTTTGGACACTTTTTGAAGTGAAAACTTTTGAAGTATAAACTACTTTAGCGTACCGCACACAGATTTTTCCGTACGCTCTAAGGTGAAGGGTCGATCGGGTGAACTCGGGAACGCGGAGTGTACTACAGCGGGAAAGATACATTCAGCTGCTCTTCGTTGTTGTGTCGCTGTTTAGTATATTCAATTAACTAACTAACTAACTAACTATCTTCACGCTGTATCCCTGACGGTGTAGTCAGAGAGGACAGATCGCCAGGCTTCGCGATCCATGCATACTTCTTTCGCTTCTTCGAGATTCATCAATCGCTTCATACACGCACGTCTGGGTATCCGAGTACTTTTGACCTTTCCGTTTTTGAGCAATCTGCTCACGTGGTCTTCATATGTACCTAAGTCTCGGCCTTCCCTGACTCCTTCTACCCTCTACTTTTGAACAATATATATTCTTCGTCAATCGTTCCTCACTCATTCGTTGGACGTGTCCAAACCAACGGAGCACGCCCTTTTCCAGCTTAACGCTGACACTTTCATTCAAACCTGCCATATTGCGTATCACTTCGTTACGTATTCGGTCGGCCAAGGTAACGCCGCACAATTTTCGAAGTGATCGCATCTCCACAGCATTCAATTTACTTTCATGCATCTGCGTACATACCCAGGTTTCACTACCGTAAAGCAAAGTTGGCACTAGCACTATATTCAATTCATACGTAATAATTGATTGCGATTGCCAATGAAGTTTTCACTTCTGCCGTGCGGTTTTAAGCACACACTCTTAATTGTTTTTGACTAGATCACATAAAACAACCTTATATTAGACTGCCTCTGTGGCGCGGTGGGAGTGCATCCGACTGCTACGCAAGAGGTCGTGGGTTTGATTCCCACCCAGGATAAAACTTTGTGTGATGAGCACGATGGTTTATTCTGTGTCTGGGTGTTATTTATCTATAATATGTATGTATTTAGAAATATATAAGTATGTTTATCAGTTATCTGGTTACCATAGTACAAGCTCTGCTTAGTTTGGAATCAGATGGCGTTGTGTGGGTTGTCCCAAAAATATTATTATTATTATTATAAATCAGGGCTAGAAACTAGCTGATGCACACAAATTCGCCCACGTAGTGAAGTTTTTCTGTACCAATTTACCCCAGTGTTATAGTAAGCTAGTACGTTATCCTTAACAGATAGACATATGCCATCGTGGAAAAATAACAAATTATGTAGTAAAATAATCCTCGAGAACCACTCTTATCTAATGGTGAAAACAGTACAAAAATCAATGCAGTAATTGAGTTTATCGCTAACAGGCAGATAGACAGACGACAAGAAGGACTTTGTTTTATAATATGTGGTGATACTTTTTAGGTGATTATTCAAATATTTTTTTCGACTTATGTCATTTGGCGTTATAATTTTAAAATGGACTTCTATGACAGAGTTCCTGTAGTTAATTACTTACAATGTTTGCCAAAACTACCGAGTATATTTACTTCTGACGTTATTCCAGCACGTTACAAAGTTGATATATGATTTAATTTGTGCAAGTTACTTACAATCTGCAACAGACTTCCGTCTTGTAGTGACACCCACTGCTTTTAAGTACTTTCAAAGACTTTATGACTTGCACTATCGACATATTAGATAGAAATATATGTTAACAGTTATTTACTGTAAAATCACAGTCATTCTTACTATTGATCGCCTATTAGTCTAAAGTCGAAAAGTCACATCTTGGATTATAACACTAGTACTATTTCACATTGGTGCTAATTCTGTTGTTGAAACCACAAAACTAAATTTCTCTAAAATTTTCTTATTTTTATTAAGAGATTGCCAAATGCTATTCTGTTATGATTAAAATGATTTAATATTAAAATGATTTTATCCCATTCGGTGTCGAGACTCTTGGTGGGGTCTTAGCGCTATAAGACTTTTTAAGGAAATTGCGAAAAGGTTAGTCGACATCACAGGAGACCGAAGAGCTGGCAGCTACCTCGGACAAAGAATTAGTCTAGCTATTCAAAGGGGGAACGCTGCCAGTATAATCGGAACCTTGCCTAAAGGGAGTTTTTTAATAATATATTTTAGTTATGTATCATATTTTTAAGATTATATTTAATGTTAATATTAAGTTAAGTTAATTATGTATTTAGAAATATAGTGAAATATATTGAAGCGCTCGTGGCCTCGCGGTCTCAGTGTTCTGTAAACGATCACTGAGTTACGCAACTTTCACTATGGCTGGTCGTCGGATGGGTGACCACTTTGTGGCATTTACATTTGCGAGCGTTTCCGTGCTTCGGAAGGCACGTTAAGCCGTTGGTCCCGGTTGCCAGTAAAATGGCAGTCGTTAAGCCTGGTTGAAAGCCTTATGGGCGGCTTGAAAAAATTCAACAGCAGGTACCCACAACCTGCGTCTGTACATTTCAACACGGCAATGGGCTCACCACCTATTACGTGGTACAGGAATCCACACGGTGAAAAGTGGGCATATAATATGCCTCTGCCACCCCTTCGGGGTGGTCAATGGTCTCACCACAGGGGATGCCGACGACCGTGCGAAGTGGAGGAGAAAATGTAGGAAAGCGGACCCCGGGCGTCGCGAGACGCAACTGGGACAGACGCTCGGATGATGATGACCCCTTCGGGGATAAGGCGTGATGGATATTTATTTATTTATTTATTTAGAAATATATAAGTATGTTTATCAGTTGTCTAGATCCCATAACATAAGCTGATATTAGCTTACTATGGGCCATTCTGTTATCATGTCGAGCTAAACTTGGTGATATCATAAACAGCACTAAATTTGTATCTGACATAACTAAAATTCATTTTATGTGATAATATTAAACTAAATATGTATTTAGATGCCGACTAACTTAGAATTGATTGAACCGTCTATGTACATTTTTCACTTTTTGTTGAATTTTATAACATAAAATGAATTTTAGTGATGTCAGGTACAAATTTAACGTGACACTAAAATTAGACTTTTCACTAAAATTAGACGTCACCTATTCAAGTTAGTCGGCATGTATTTACATTCGACTGTCATTTTTTTTTAATTTGTGGGACACTTGTCACACAGCGTTATCTAGCCCAAAGTAAGCTAATATTAGCTTGTGTTATGGGATCTAGATAACTGATAAACATACTTATATATTTCTTTTTTTTTATATCGATAAATAACACCCAGACACAGAATAAACCATCGTGCTCATCACACAAAGTTTTAACCTGGGTGGGAATCGAACCCACGACCTCTTGCATAGCAGTCGGATGCACTCCCACCGCGCCACAGAGGCAGTCGATGTACATTTTTCACGTCTTGTTCAATTTTATCACTTTAAACTTTAGTTCGACTTAATAACAGAATAGCATTTGGCAATCTCTTAATAAAAATAAGAAAATTTTAGAGAAATTTAGTTTAGTGGTCTCAACAATAGAATTAGCACCATTATTTACTTTTCAACCTGACCGGTTTCAACGGTGTCAACTGTTTATATTGTTGATTGATGGAGTTTACTACACATATTGAATGAAAACTTATGTTTTAATATAAGGAAATTTATGTTTTAATATAATATCTGTAAAGTACGTTGTGCTATTGCAATGAAATATTATCTTTCTTTACTTTTCTTTTTCTTTAAAATACTTGGACTGTTTCACTTATTTGCTTATCAAACCTGACTAGTTTTGCCTTTATAGCATTTTACAAAGGTTTGCAGCATATTTTATGCATCTTCGATATTTTTCACACCCCGCAGCTCATAGATACAATCACATTAAATTTCCTCGAAGAGATGAATGCCTGATACAACCCTTCGAAATGCAACTCAGATTGGGGCTATCCTTCCGAGGGCTCACCCGGGACTCCTGGCTATAGACAGATGGAAGAGAAACGTGTGGTTTTAGTTGGTAGGAGTTTCGTGTGAACATCCATGAGGATGTTCACACGAAAAAAAAGAGGTGCCACTCTCATACCAGTGGAGAAAATTTTCACCAGAACAGAGTTACTTAAAAGATCATTACTCTTTCTAACTATAGAAACCTGGAACACTCTGCCAGAACACGTGTTTTCTTCCTCTTACTACCACGAGTTCTTTGAGTGGAGCGTGGAAAGGTACATCATTGGGCCGCCAACTTGAAGGATGCTGTCAGTAGTCATGTGGACTTTGAGAGGTCCCTCAATTTGCTAGTTGTCGCAATAGCTTTACATCAGGCTAGTGGTGTCATTTTGGTGAGCTAGCTATAAAAAAGTCATAAAGTTGTGTCGTTGAAATAGAAAATGTTTTCACTTTTTCTGTCCCTTCTGTCGGCGTCCTATTCACTTCGGCTCCGGTCAATTGAATCGGCCCTATGCCTATTTTACGACCGGATATCTCTCTGACGTCAAAGGTTATTTTCATAGAAACTCGCAATATTATTTTATTGTCTTCAATGCTGAAGCTGTCAACTGATAACAGAAACGATTTTCTCGTAATAAAATTTCCGATAGAACCGATTTCAAAATGATTTACTGTAAGAAAAAAAAACATTATTAAATTATATAAAAGTTAAAAGCGTACCTGCTATGTTCTAGATTACAGTCAAAGTCTTCTCCAAATTGTTCTGGGACTTCATTACCAATACTTGACATCCATTTATATGTATTTATTTAGATATGTATGTATTAAGAAATATATAAGTATGTTTATCAGTTATCTAGATCCCATAACACAAGCTAATATTAGCTTACTTTGGGCTAGATGGCGCAGTGTGAAAAGTGTCCCACAAAAAAAAATGTATGTAGTATGTGTTTATAAATATGTGTATGTTTGTCCGTTGCTGTTGTTTATATCTCATAATTCAAGATATTGGGATAAAATTTGACAATGTGGGCATCTGTGTATCTGTGTAGATTTATATTTATTGTCATAGACAAAATTTTTGTTACACGGAGCTTTAGTATTGAGTATTCAATAAGATTAAGTATAGCAAGCCCCCACACAGATAATATCTAAGTATCGTAATATACTTTACTCTAAATATGCGTGTGACGGTCTAAACACAAAAAACAGCCTCTAAATCTCACGATACTTATTGTACCTACTGAAAATACTCCATTCTTTTCTTAAGGCGTAAGCTTAACTATGGTTTAGACTTGCCTTTGTGTTAAATATATATATTTATAAATACATACATATTATTACATAGAAAACACCGAAATTCCGAAACCAACATTTGTGAATCTCACAAATACTTGTTACGACCCGAGAATCGAACCCGGGACCCTTATGCGCGGCAGTAGCATACACTACCATTGCGCCACCGAGACAGCCAAATTTATTCCTTTTATAATGTAAAATAAACTGCAATTAATTACTAAATCTTTTGGTCAGTGTGAAACAGTAGGGCAGTTGTGTGTAAGGGGCCCACCAAGAACTCCGGGGCCCAAGCGACATCACCTGCTAGCGGTGTACCTGCTGACTAATGGACGATGCAACTACGCAGGAGCCCGTACAGGGTTGGGGGGTCATACGGCACTCATTCCTAACAATATAAAGAACAAAAGCAAATTGATAGCTACTCACACAACGCCATCTGATTCCAAATTAAGCAGAGCTTGTACTATGGTAACCAGATAACTGATAACCATACTTAAATATTTCTAAATACATACATATTATAGATAAATAACACCCAGACACAGAATAAACCATCGTGCTCATCCCACAAAATTTTATACTAGGTGGGAATCGAACCCACGACCTCTTGCGTAGCAGTCAATAAAAGTAGAGTAGACCCCAGGCTCTAAATTCAGGTAGGACTTTGAAGTGAAGCAACTGGCAACATATTGAGATTTAGAATAAATAAAATAAAATAAATATCCATCACGCCTTATCCCCGAAGGGGTGGCAGAGGCATATTATATGCCCACTTTTCACCGTGTGGATTCCTGTCCCACGTAATAGGTGGTGAGCCCATTGCCGTGTAGATTTAGAAAGAGGGTGATACAGTATGGTCAATCATCCTAGCAAAATGATTGGGGGATGGGGGAGGATAGGCTAATATATGAACACCATGCTTGATGACCATAAAACGATACATGAAGTTAAAAATGTTGTCAAAACAGTGAGAATGTATCTTCTAAATGCTTTCTGTAATGTTTTTATTACTTAACTTTAAAAGTAACTTAATATTTTCCCGAAGTCTTTATCAACTTAATTATAAACTTAGTGTAATTAGCGTTGTGCCTCTAATTTTGAATGCTTCGTTTTAAGCTGCGTCTAGACAAGCACAAAGTCATCTTTCTTGAACAGATTATATAATACGTACAGTGGGCAATGGTTATAAGATAAGGAAGGCTATAAAGATTGTTTTTTTTTCTTCAGAAAATCGCGTACCTGCATATAATTTATTCGGTTTTTTAATGTAACACAATCACACTCATTTAATAACCACAGCAAATGTCATAAAAAATTTAAAAGTTTTTCTGGAAAATATCAATCCTTATAGTGCGGCTGTATACGAGTACCTGTAAGCTTTGCCCACTGTTTATACAAAGATCTTGAAAATATTTTACGTTGTTCTCTTGATATTTAACCATAAAACATGATTATAGATAGTGCCATTCCCGAAGACGCGTCTAGCTAGTTTTTAAAACTTATATTTATAATATATAAAAATATATATACTACGTTTTATTTACAGTTTATAATTAATTAATAATATTACCAATAAATTTGATATTGTAAATTATGTAAATTATGCTATTTTACACTATTTATAAAAAGAATTGTGGCATCTAAGTGGATAGCAATATCTTTACCGATCCGAATGAAATTGTTGTGTGTGATGGTGAAGGCTTTGCTGTATGGTTGGTACAAGATTTTACTTTCTGTTTCCCTTTTCTTCTCCATTAACTCGTCCCATTGTCAGGAGGTGCATCAATTGCAGGCGAGGGTGGCTTAGATTCTGAAGATCTCAGTGGGACATTTGCTTCACGTTTAATTTGTGTAGAAATTAAACCTAATCTTCCCGCAAGTGTGCACTAAGCCTTACATTAAGAGGGTTCATTATTATCTTAACCTGTTTCACGTACTTTTTCCCAGTTAACTTTACTAAGTGAACCCTTGTGGTTCGTTTAATTTGATTTTTGCTACTTGTGATGTTTTATAATAATCTAAAATGAAGACCGCTATTTCTTGTCATATTTGTTTTTTGATCAGTAGTAGAGAAATTTTATAAAAAAAAAGGATATTACAAAATTTATTCCCAAAGAACTCTAAGATATGACTTTATCTGAAAACAAGATCCAGGACAGTTCTTTATCAGCTCTAGCTTCGGTGAAGGGATTAATGGAAATATTACGAATAATGATTTCTACTATTCCTTTAGAAACAAAATCTTGTTGTCGGAGGAGAATCTAGCATAGTTGCCCATTGACGTTTAGAATGTATAAAAATGAGTTTGAGTTACGAGTTGTTTAGGTGGTATCTAATATTTAAAATCTCATCCAAAGCAGCTTTTGAATATTAAAGTATATTGAGTAAAGCTAGAACTTACAAATGAAGACCAGGTGAGCAGATTGCTCAAAAACGGTAAAGTACTCGGAAACCCAGACGTGCATGTATGAAGCGATTAATGAATCTACAGTAAGCGAAAGAAGTATGCATGGATCGCGAAGCCTCACGATCTGTCATCTCGGACTACCCCGTCAGGGATACAGCGTAAAGATAGTTATGTTAAGTCAACTTAAAATATAACCAGAAGAATTTTGGTGAGTTTGGTGACTTATTAATCTATACTAATATTATAAAGCTGAAGAGTTTGTTTGTTTGGTTGAACGCGCTAATCTCAGGATCTACTGGTCGGATTTGAAAAATTATTTTTGTGTTAGATAGCCCATTTATCGAGGAAGGCTATAGGCTATATATATCATTACGCTACTATACTGGGGAGCAGAGCAGTAGTCATACATGTCGACCAATCGGGCAAATTTTTAAGCATCATTGTAGAATTTATAAGCGACAGGATTAAATAAGTGCGACGGGAGGTCGAAATATTCCACGGGCAAAGCTGTGGGGGTCATCTAGTAGTATATATAAAACAGATAATAAGGATTTTACAACAACAAGACTTAAGTGCTTTACAAAACTTACACAAGAGACTTTCAGATTACAAACACCTGTATAAACCTGAAAGAACTTATTTCTCAGTAGAATGCTGTAGGTACCTCCAACATACTTGATCCTACAAATATTATAAACGCGAAAGTTTGTAAGTATGGATGTTTGTACTTTTATCCCGGGAACAAGGTCCTGTGGGAAACGAGAACGGGAAAACTTCACCATGCGTGCGGAACCGCGGGCGTCAACTAGTATGAAAATAATTATAATGTTTAGCTCTATTTTTTACAGCATTAGAGTGTAGTATTAGACTACACGATAAGTACACAATATTACGAAACGTAAAAACCAGAAAAGTGTATAAGTCGGAAAAAAGTAAAAAGTAAAAAGACGGGAGGCGACGGCGCGCGGCGAGCGCCCGCACTCATGATCCTGATGAAGGCTTACGTGTTGTCGATGTCGATCGACAATTGTTTGTGCGAACCGGGACGTGACGGCGCGCGGCGAGCGCCCGCACTCATGATCCTGATGAAGGCTTACGTATTGTCGATGTCGATCGACAATTGTTTGTGCGAGACGGGACGCGACAGCGCGCGGCGAGCGCCCGCACTCATGATCCTGATAAAGGCTTACGTGTTGTCGATGTCGATCGATAATTGTTTGTGCGAGACGGGACGCGACGGCGCGCGGCGAGCGCCCGCACTCATGATCTTGATGAAGGCTTACGTGGTGTCGATGTCGATCGACAATTGTTTGTGGGAGACGGGACGCGACGGCGCGCGGCGAGCGCCTGCACTCATGATCCTGATGAAGACTTACGTGTTGTCGATGTCGATCGACAATTGTTTGTGCGCCCAAAATCCTTAATAGAGACTTGCTTAATCCTATTTGTTTAACGTTCTGAGACAAAAGGCTTTCCAGGCTGTTTATTTAGATTGCGTTTGTGTTGAGTAGTTAGACGTAATGTGATTATTTCCTTAAATTGACCAACAGATGGCGTTAGTAGGTAGTTATTAATGTTTGTGTACTTACTGTTTAAACACGCCTTTATCGCCTAAGGGGTAAGCAGAGGCATACTATACACAAACATTTCACATTTTTGTCCTCCGTAACAGGTGGTAAGTTTATTGCCATGTTGAAATGCTGCTTCCTGTTGTCAAATTTTTTTAAGCCCTTAAGAAGGCCTTTAACTTGGCTCAACGTTACGTCACTGGCGTTTAATTTTGACAACACAATCGTGTGTATAGTATGGAGACCAGTGCAGACACTTTGAGTACTATAATGCGCTCTAAGGAACTCCACAGACGAGCTACTTTTAGCATAGATTACCGGTGATTTAGTCGTTTTTCAGAAGCTAAATGTTAAGAAATAAGACCGGACTAGTACAAATCGGACTCGCCCACCGAGTGTTCAGTAAAGTTTTGTAGTAGATGTATCTCCCGGCGAATTTTGGTTCCCTTTAGAGTGTCAATAACTACGTTGCTTGCGGCCTTAAATAGTTTTTATTATTTAATTTAGAGATTCATTTCTTTTCACAGCTTCAAGAGACGAAGTTTCTCACAGCTTTGAAGGGAGTTGAAATTAAAAATATAGCCTACGACTTGAGATATTTTTTTAATTTCACTCATATCTTATCTTTACTCGATCCTGAGATAGAGGGTCTTGGTCTTGATAGACAGACGGACGGAGGGACAACTAACGGTTAGTTTTTTTTATTTTTGACTTTTAATCGGACTCGCCCACCGAGTGTTCAGTAAAGTTTTGTAGTAGATGTATCTCCCGGCGAATTTTGGTTCCCTTTAGAGTGTCAATAACTACGTTGCTTGCGGCCTTAAATAGTTTTTATTATTTAATTTAGAGATTCATTTCTTTTCACAGCTTCAAGAGACGAAGTTTCTCACAGCTTTGAAGGGAGTTGAAATTAAAAATATAGCCTACGACTTGAGATATTTTTTTTAATTTCACTCATATCTTATCTTTACTCGATCCTGAGATAGAGGGTCTTGGTCTTGATAGACAGACGGACGGAGGGACAACTAACGGTTAGTTTTTTTTATTTTTGACTTTTAAAAACGCCAATCGCAAGCGATTGATGTGCTAAATTGTATGACACCGATACAGGAATGCAGGAAGTCGCAAGACGACGATACAGCATCAGAACAGTCACTAAAATTTGCGATTTCCATGATGCGTTTGGACGCTGAGAGTTGCCAAAACGCGTTGCAGCATCGATACTGATGGCAAAAAAAGCTAGTCTACGGTTCTTGTACGGTGGTAAGTGAAGGTAAGGAACGCTTGATCGCTTCTGCATTTAGCTTCTTAAGAGCGACTATATCGCCGGTTGTCAATTCTAGACTGGCTCTGCGGTGTTCCTGGAAGGCGTTAATTTATTTTTCCAACACCTTTAAATTACTTCTGATTAAATTCGATGCGGGTTCAAAGACATTTTTACCTCTCCTCGGACTTCACCGAGATCGAGCTTGGTGTAACTTTTTTGATCTTGATCATTGCTATAGATCCTGGTTTATAGGATTCACAGTAATGGGAATGTGGGTGGAATTAAAAAAAGCTCTGCGGTGCCCCTTAAGTCTGTCCTTACGAAGAAATACAATAAATCAATACAGTCATCATGATTGACTTATATACAGAGTCAGTTGATGTGGTATCACTTTGATTACAAAATACAAAACCTGTACAAATTACATTAGTACAAACATTTTAATGTGTATAATCTATTGTTTGAAAAAGCCTTTTGTTGACAAAGCAATAAAAAAATAGATAAAGGCACTTATTGTGCTATGCAAGTCACGCATTATTTTAAGGTTTTTTGGAAAAGTGAATAATAAATGTTAAGCCTTTATGAAGATTAAAGAGTATTTTAAAAAGTCAGTAAATTAAACCTTTCATATACTATTTTACGTTTTTACACATTATATTACCATTCAATATTTAGTATACACTTTCTGGAACAGATGAGGCTTTAAATAAGTAGTACTAAGCTCACAAGTTAATGACAAATGATAGGTAAATCAAATTTGATAGAGTAGATTAGTAACGGGATTTGGAAGTAATGAAATTGGGATATGGATTTTGTTATAATTAAAGTTGACGCCGAGGAAAGGCCCCCAAAAATATATATAATATTTACCTGGCTTTATGGTACGTCAGGAAAAAGACCAGTAAAGACTAAGTCTTGCCAGATTTGAGCAATATTTAATATCAGTTTGAGCTGTGCATTGGAATGCACATTAGAAGTGGAGGAGAAAATGTAGGAAAGCGGACCCCGGGCGTCGCGAGACGCAACTGGGACATACGCTCGGATGATGATGATGATGATGAGCTGTGGATTAGATCACTCAGTCATGATGCCTTTCCTACTAATATTATAAACGCGAAAGTTTGTAAGAATGGGTGTTTGTTAATCTTGCACGCAAAATCTACTGAATGGATTTTGATGAAACTTTACAATAATATAGCTTACGCATCAGAATAACACATATGCTACTTTTTATTCCGGGGACAAGTTTCTGTGGGAAACGGGACCGGGCAAAAGACTACGCGCGTCAACTTGTAATAAATATATTTAAAAAGGTTAGATATCCAATATGTTCTATTACTAATAATGATGGGAGTCACGTACATTAATAACTAGCGTCTTTCGCTTTGTAACAACTATTAGCTCGCCTTCTGTATTACATAACAATGCAATTGCTTACATTATCCATGTGTGAGAAATTGCCAAAGAGCAAGAAATATTAGTTGCTCGCCACCTTTTGCTCGCGTGATTGACATTGATTTCTTGGTCTGTGGATATTTCATTAATAAATTGCTCATCGAGGGTCTACGCGGGAAAGTCGAGAAGTGCGGACGCTTGCTGTATTTTATTTTCTTTTATGCATTTATCTTGTTTTATGTGCGGGAGTGGTGGTTTCTTGGGCATAAAAGTTGTGTTAACGTGCTATAGCGAAAGACAATGATATATATATGCAGTGAAATGCTAATTTCTATTTTGCCGCGTAAACCCCACTGAAAACCTCAGTATAACAACTGCCATTATACCTTTCGTCCACTTCCGTAGCTGAACTTTCGTAACAACTACTATTATACTAGGGTGAGACTGACCTTGACTTAAGACTAGACTTGACTAAGACGTAGAGGACTGAGAAATTTAAGATAATAAGAAAGAAGAATGAAGAAATATGAAATAAAATATAGCTAAAAGGTCTTAGTAGCCAGGCCATAAAATATTTACAAAAAAAATGCTGAACTGACTATTATACTGACGTTGGTTTGAGTACGTCTAACGAATTCACGAAAAATATATATATATATATATATATTGTAATAAATAGAGGTTTAACTGTCAAGTCGGCGTGTGTTTGGTACCCTCGTGTGTCTTGATCGTTTTGGAAAAATCAGTGTTTCTGCGTGAATAGTGACAAATTTAGACTTGTTTCTAACATCCAAAAGCTTGTGTGTTGTCCTGGATAAGGTATTGTGCTGTTTTGTGTTGTCTATATGTGTTTAATTGACTATGGGTAAGGAAAAGCCTCCCGACCCCCCTGATCCGTCGACCTCAGAGACTCCTACCTTTTCTACTCCCCCCATATTCCCTTCCACGAATATTATTTCAACAAACCCGCTATCCCAATTTGCAGAAGTAGCCCGCAGTGTTGCGGACTCCTCTCGGAAACGCCGAGTTGATGACGAAACACTTTCTAATCGTCCCCCCAAACAGCAGAGAAGCCAAGTTGGGCGCACCCAGTATACATCCGAGGACCAGGCTCCTTTCTTAGTTCATGTTTCGCATATTGAATCCCAACCAAACACAGGTGCCTCTATCCACCCTGTTAGTTTTGGCTTACTACTATCTAAGTTCAATGTTTACAATGTAGTTAAAGACGGTGTTAAAAAAGTAGGTCGCAATCGAGTTTCAGTAGAATTTGCTTTCTACCAAGATGCTAACTCCTTCCTTAACCATCACTTGCTAGTCCCAAACAAACTTGATGCCCGCATTCCTTCCTTCCAGACCACCCGCCAAGGCGTGGTTCGTGGTGTCCCTACAGACATGTCGGAGGATGAGGCAAAGACGTACATGTCGGTACCACAGGGCTGTGGACAAGTAATCAAAATAAGGCGGATTAACCGCAAAGTAACCCGCGATGGAGCCACTGAATGGAAGCCCACTGAAACCTGCATTGTCACTTTTGACGGACAGATCCTCCCCAAGAGGATCTTCTGTTGCTATACCTCCCTGCCAGTACAGCAGTACATATATCCCACTATACAGTGTAGAAAGTGTTGCAGGTATGGTCATATTGAATCTCTCTGTAGGTCTAAACCCCGGTGTTTCAAGTGTGGACATGACCACCCTGCCCTTAACTGTTTTATTACTGAGGATTAAGCCTTTTGTGTGTTGTGCTCCGGTACCCATTTTGCAAATAGCAGAGTGTGCCCGGAGTATACCAGGCAGAGGGCAATTAAAACTACCATGGCAAAGAAAGTGCTGTCATAGGCAGAAGCTAGTAAAGTTGTACCTCCAGTCTCGACAAGCTCTTATGCTAATGTTACCAAAAATCCTGCCCCACAGTCTTATCGTAAAACTATATTACTAAAACCCAGAGTTCACACCCCTCCCTCGCCCTCCTATGACAAAACTGCCACCAAAATATTATTTCTTCCCCTCAATCCTCACAGCCCAATGGCTGCGCTATTAGCAACACCCTCTCACAGGCTCCTGACACTATAATCCCCATTCTAGAACTCCTGATACAAATTATAACCTCTTTTATCTCTTCCAACAACCCACCGTCCAACGTTGCCAACATACTGACGACCCTTTTAGCACTCCTTAAAAATGGCTCCACGCCTAACCTTCCTGCAATGGAATGTGAGGAGCGTGTTTCATAAAAAACACGACCTCATATTCCTCCTCAATAAGTACAAACCTATAGCTTGCTCCATCGCCGAGACATGGTTAACTGCAAACCTTAGTTTTAGCATACCACACTATAACATCCTCAGGGCAGATAGATCTGATGGATATGGAGGAACGGCCCTCCTTATTAATAGTAGAGTACCCCTTCTCCATCTACCCTTGTCCTTACCTAACGAAGGTGTCAACATGGTCGCTGCAAAGGTGGAAGACATTACAATTATATCCATATATATAGCCCGTCCACATCAAAATTTCTTAACAATCCTCAGGAATACCTTTGAAAACATTCAGGGACCTATGCTTGTCATGGGCGACCTCAATGGTCATCATTTTAGATGGGGCTCAAACCGCTGTGATGCCTTTGGAATAGGTTTAGTTGAGATCCTGGATGATCTCAACCTGTGCATCCTCAATGATGGTAGCCCTATTTGCAGAAACCTCCCTGGCCAAAATAGTAGCTGTGTGGACCTCACCTTCTGCACAGCTGACATTGCATCTTCTGCCTGCTGGGTATGTAGTGACCTGACACATGGTAGTGACCATTACCCAATCCAGGTGTACTTCACAGATAAAACGTATGTAGAAAAAAGTTTTCCCCCGCTCCTTAAATTCAACTTGTCTAACCCTGATTGGGATTCATTTGCATCCCAATTAGATAGTAAAATCTCTACCCTCCCCATCTTAGAAAATACATATAACACCCCCCACTGCCAGGTGCAGGAATGTCTGGAATATTTTACCAGAGCCATTGAGTCTTGTGCGGAGGCTAGCTTCCCCATCAAAAACTCTGCCCAAGGTAAAATACCCTCCCCACCATGGTGGGATCATGAGTGCACTATTGCCATTAGGGAAAGGAAGGATGCCGAAAAAAGATATGATGGTGCTATGACTGTGCAAAATTTGTTAATCTCCAAGCGAATACAGGCTAAGACTAGAAGGTTGCTACGCCGTAAGAAGCGTGCGGGTTGGGTCACTTTCTGCTCTGGGCTTGCTCCTACCACTCCACCATCAATTGTCTGGAGAAACATTAACAAATTTAGAGCAGGTTGCGCCCCTGCCCGTCACTCATCAATGAATCGTGAAACGAGCTATTCTTTAACAAAATTGCCCCCTTCTATGTTCCATCCAGGGCTGAGTGCATCCAGACCACAGGGAACTCTTCATGTGGTCTGGACCCCCTTGATCTCCCATTCTCCATGAGTGAGCTGAATATGGTCCTCAATCATGTTAAGGATTCTGCACCAGGCATTGATGGAATTCCCTATTCATTCCTTACTCATGCAGGCATTAACACCAAGTCATACTTCCTGCGCATCCTAAACCACTGTTACATGAGTGGCTGGATCCCCGACCTGTGGAGGACACAGATAATTATCCCCATCCTAAAACCTGGCAAAGCCAATGATAATCCAAATGGATACAGGCCAATAGCGCTATCCTCTGTCCTCGCTAAAATCTTGGAGCACTTAATCAAAACTCGATTAGAATTTATTGTCGAATCTAGAGGGTTACTACCACGGTCCCAATTTGGATTCAGAAAGGGCCTCAGTACAATGGACAGTGTCGGGACCTTGATAACAGATATCAGGATATCCTTCTCGCACGACCAGTCTGTCGTGGCAGCCTTTCTCGATGTATCATCCGCCTACGACAGCGTCCTCCTCCCTATTCTCAAGCAGAAAATGCAACAGTTGAGACTACCGGTGAGGATGATACAGTGCGTGTGTGAGATGCTCATGTCCCGGTCTCTGGTTCTGAGAGTCCCGGGCGAGGAATTTGAGCGACGTAGCATCTGGTCCGGTCTACCACAAGGCTCAGTCCTAAGTCCCATGCTCTATAACTTGTACACGGCAGACATTGGGTCATGCCTTAAAAGTAACTGTCGTATCTTACAATACGCAGATGATCTGGCATTGTATGTCTCGAATTCTTCCATTTCTGATGCAGCTGAATGACTGGCCATTTCTCTGGACTCCCTGAATCAGTGGTTACTCAACCACGGACTGAACTTATCGGCACCTAAAAGCTCCGTGGTAATTTTTTCCCGCAAGAGAGCAATTCCACCTATTCAGCTTCATATCCAGGGGCATGGGATCCCTGTATGTTCCAAAACAAAATTCCTTGGACTCAAAGCTGGCTAGCCACCACCACTTACAGCACCAAGTCCAGAAGTGTGAACGAATCGTCCCCATGTTAAAGGCCCTTGCGGGGGTTTGGTGGGGTGCCCACCCATTTACCATGAGGCTGATTTACAATGCACTCATTCGCAGCGTGATGGACTACGGCTCATTCTTACTGATCCCATGAAATAAAGAGGCATTGGGCCGGCTCGATAGGATTCAGACTTCATGTCTTAGGATAATCTCAGGGTGTATGAAGTCATCTCCCATAAATGCATTGCAGGTCCTGTGTGCGGAACCCCCTCTAAAACTGAGACGGGAATACTTAGCGGACCGCTTTATCTACCGCCTATGCTCCCAAAAATCCCACCCTCTCTTACAAAACCTTGAAGTTCTGAATTCCCTTTGTAACACTAATTCTAACTACTGGAAAAACAAAGAAGCCCCCCTAATCCTTCAAGCGTTTAGATCCTTACAACATCTAGAATCTCCTATTGCAAAATTTGACAGGCTCCCACTATTCACACATAATTATGAGGTGCTATGCTTCAAACCCCAAATTATCTATGACATCGGAGTTGACAAAACCTCCGTGTCTGCTGGCCCCGCTTTCGGTGCAGCTGTGGAAAGACATTGGAAGGATTTTCAGTGTTTCTTCACGGATGCATCGAGGCTGTCCAGAGACGGCTACACTGTTGCTGCTGTATACTTCCAAAACTCTCGAATAGCTATGAAACTCAGATGTCCTAAAGAGTCCTCTGTATTCACCGGTGAATGCACTGCTGTACAGCCTGCACATTTATAGAGGCCCATAATATAACTAAAGCAGTTATCTTCACAGATTCCAAGAGTACCCTTCAAGCTCTGGAACAAAATCCCTACAAGTCTAAGCTCCACAGCTCCCTCATCTTGGAAATAAAAAAGAGCCTTCTCTCAAGTCATCAAAAACACAAAACTGTACAACTGGTCTGGATACCGAGCCATTGCGGTATCAGGGGTAACGAGTGTGCAGATTCCCTTGCTAAAGATGCTATATCTGCATCCTCCTCCGACCTCAGACATTTTGTCTGTCAGGGATATGACCTTCTGAGGCTCCCTCAGAAGACCATACAGTCTACATGGCAAGACCACTGGTCGAATTCCAGCAGGCAGAAAGGCAAATTCTACCACTCAATATATCACCGAAGCCCTGGTTTTACCACTTTAAAAAAACGCCCAAACCTGTAATTTCAGTTGTTTGTAGGCTGCTTATAGGCCACTGCTCATCACCTGTTTTCCTGCACAAAATCCGTATAAGGGACTCTTCGATATGCGAATGTGGACTGGACGAGGGCTCATTGGATCATATTTTTTTCAACTGTCCTTTAAATGATTCCCCTCCCGACTTGTATACCCAAATAACCAAACTAAAGATTCCTCTTCCCATCAACTTTGCCTCTCTACTAACACATCCTTCCCGTCATCTATATTCAACGTTAATATCATTTATCAGCCGCAATAATGTCAAACTATGACTCATACTACCCTACATTTAGTGCTTTTCTATGTTGTAATAACACATTAACCTGATCTTAATCTATTTAAGTATAAATATACTGGTGTGTGAAAGTAGCAAAATTTTTTTTAATATTTGTTGCATTTTACCCACTAACTCAAACAAGATCTCAACGTGTCAAACTGAACTCTGAGCACTGCGAAATTGGTTATTGTAATAACCACAAACACACGTAATCTCCATCGCACGTTTGATTTTGGCGGAATTGCCGACATCGGCCTCGGCAGAAAGCCATGACCAAAAATAGAATAGAATAGAATAAATAGAGGTTAGAAGGAGTCAGGGGTACCCTGAATCAGTTTTCAGACGTACATATATAAACGATTAAAGAATCTGCACGAAGCTAAAGAAGCATGCAAAGATCGCGAAGCCTTACGATCTGTCTGCTTTGTTTACCTCGTCAGGGATATAGCGTGAAGATATATAGATTATTATCCTAAAGAAAAACTTCAATTAGAATCATTAATAGGTATATGTAAAAATCAATGCCACTTTTCCTTGTAATTTTATAATTCAAGAACGGGCTCACCTATCCAAATCAAATGTTTAGGCTTTGTTCGGACTATTTAGTAGGTTTATGTGAAGTTTGCACAAAATTGGTCGAGCAGTTCTTCATTTATCACATATTTGGTTGCGCTAATGAAGTTGCGCGGGTGAGCTAGTAATCATTAAAATGTTTACGCAGTATTGAAGTCGACCACAATTATACTTTTAACACTCAATTAAGGAAGTATTGATCGAAGCAAGAGTTTAGTAAGATTATTTTCTCTGATTGTTTTTGATTATGTTCATTGTAATAGAACGTGACGATACTTTTGTATAGAATTTGTTATATAAAACGTGGTCACCGGTTTCAGTCAATTCTCGATCGCACGACTTGAAATCGTTAACTTAAATTTACTGGTAGGTAAAATGTCTTGCTTCGTGTTTCGCCATTTTAAAATATGAAACAAATGGCATTACACAAGCAAATTTCCGTCTACGCTTTCAAGTCGTATGGTCCAGAATTGGGCCCTGTGTTATACTGGTAGGGGGAAATCGAACGAAAATAGGCAAAATCTGCACATAATTTCATCCGAAAAATACCTTTTACTTTACATACAACGTTTCTTGCAATTTCATCTGACCTGAATGTATTGATTTATAACCAGGATAGTTCAAGACCAAACTGCTTGTAATAAATCTTAGACGCTTCTTTGTAACAATAATATTATGTTTGTGTGGGTGGTGTGGGACGCTTTTTACACCCACGTCCCACAGCCTTAATATCCCACGTCAGAAATGAACCTAATGTTTTCATCTGGAAATTCTTGCATGGACTGTTTAATATTAAGTACACAATGGAGAAACTAAAATAGACTATCTCCAAGTTTCTTTGAACTGTTAACTGTTTTCCTCGGAAACGAATGGCTACAATTTTTGGGAAGAAGACATTAATTGAACGCCCACAGTTTCACCCACGTGGTAAACTGTGGGCGTTCAATTAATATAACACAGGCATATAACCATAAAAAAGTCATTTCAAGACAACGATCATATTTTTTGTGCATTGTTTAATGTGTTAGAACTTACTTTTGAATGCAATAAATAAATCACTGCTCACCTGTTACATGGGACAAAATGCTTGAGGTGAAATGTGGGCGTACAGTATGCCTCTGCCACTCCTTCGAGATAAAGGCGTGACTTACAATAATTAACTTATTAATTACAAAATACTTCCTCTTTTACACCTTCATTTATACAGGGCAATTGTACGTGGGTAACACTGAAAATGTTTTTGTAGTTTTATTGTTTTTCGAAATAATCTCCGTTCCTCTCTACACATCGTAGCATTCGATGGAACCGCTGAGAAAAGCTGTAGGCCCATTCTTCCTTAGGGGTCTCTTCTATGGCATTTTCGTACGCTTTCACCGCATCTTCAGGGCTCGTAAAGCGAATACCTCGAAGTTTATCTTTAGTTCTTGGGAATAAATGAAAGTCGCAGGGCGCCAGGTCGGGACTGTATGGCGGATGACTTACTCCTGCTTCGAGGGCGCTGCTGTCGATTTTTTTCTAAGAGAACAGGCAAACAGCGATTAACGTACCAGTCTGCAGTAACTGTCCTTCCATCTTCTAGCATAACTGTCGCGAAATGACCTTTCCGACTAAAGAACGAGGCTATCATCTTTTTTCCTTGACTTCTTCCTTTCTTTACCTTAGTTGGCCGATCCTCAAAAGGAAACACCCACTGAGCTGATTGTCTTTTGATTTCGGGTTCGTAGCAATATATCCAGCTTTCATCACCTGTGACGATGTCAAATACAGCATTTGAGTCACCGCCGTTGAACTTATCTAACACTTCGCGACACCAGTCCATGCGAAGGCGTTTCTGGTCATCGGTTAAAGTATGGGGAATCCATCTGGTACAAAGCTTCCTGACGCCTAAATGTTCGTCTATATTACAAAAAAAATTTTTTGAACTTGACTCACACCAATGCCTAGACTTGCCCGTATCTGCTGATAGGTCACTCTCTTATCTTCCTCTATCATACGTCGCACAGCACTGATGTTATCTTCAGTAGTCGCTGTTAAAAGACGTCCCTCACGCGGATCATCACTGAGATTGCTACGTCCACGCTTAAACTCGTTAAACCAATTGTAAATAGTGGCACGAGATGGGGCTTCATTGTGAAATGCTAATGCCTATCATAGCTTTGTTGTTGAGTAAGCCCACAACGAAAGTCATAATAAATAATTGACAATAATGAATTTGCCGCCAATTCACAAAAACAAATGACAAATGAATGCAATATATTACATTAGGTTACCAAAGAGTACTATAATTGAAAATAAAACAATGTTTTCATTTGCAATATTTCTTTCTGGCCAGTTCTAGACATTTTCAGTGTTACCTAGGTAAAACACCAGCAACCTGCTAGGAGCAGTTACCTAAGGTCATAACCAACAACGTTTGTTCGTTAAATTTGAAGAAAAGCTTGAAGAAGCACTGTTCAAATGCCAATGTTCTAAGAAATCTATAATAGTTTGTGGAGATTTTAATGTTGATATACTAGATACATCATTAACTCCATCAGAGAGAAATAAAATTAAAAAAATATTTAAATCATTTAATCTGCATAGTACTTTCTTAGAACCTACTCGTATTACAGCCACCAGTGCAAAATGTATTGATAATATTTTACTAATATTAAACCAATAAATAAAGGTATTGTGGATCCTGTAGAGTCAGAACATCGTGGCCAATGGATAAAGTTTCCTAAAATTAGTAATAAAGTCTGCAAAAAACAAATTAAATATGTACCAATTAACCAAAACAAAAAAAAAAGAAGAAGAAAATTGAATTGAAGACCACGTGAGCAGATTGCTCAAAAACGGAAAGGTCAAAAGTACCCGGATACCCAGACGTGCGTGTATGAAACGATTGATGAATCTCGAAGAAGCGAAAGAAGTATGCATGGATCGCGAAGCCTGGCGATCTGTCCTCTCTGACTACCCCGTCAGGGATATAGCGTGAAGATAGTTAATTAACCAAATTCGTTTGAATATTTTTAAAGAAAATATAGTAAAGAGATTACCATATCTACCTGACTTTACTAGTGTAGACCAGTCATATACAAACTTATTTAATTTGATTAATGATAAGTTTAGCAAAGTTTTTACCTCAAAAACTCTACAGATTGGTGGTCGTCCTGTTTTCAGAGATTGGGCTATACCAGGTATTTTTCAAAGTAGAAACAAATTATTTGAATTATATTCAGAAAAATCATATAATTTTATCAAACCTTTCAGGAATATGTTAAAAATTATTCTAAGATATTTAAACAAACATGTTATCTTGCAAAGTCAAACTTTATTAAAAATTAAATTTCTAATTCTGTGAATAAAATAAAAATGACTTAGAATATCATTAACTCTGAATGCGGTAGAAATATGGTGACAGAAAGGGATTTCCACTTAAAGGTGATTGTCATGTTACAGGGGACCTGGAAGTGGCGACACAAGCGTACTCTGCAAGCGTCTTCCAGTTCCTCTGAACATTTATTAGAAGAATCTGTTCCTTATTGCAGGGATATATATGTATTCACAGATATTTGCGCTCAGGATAATATAAAAACTTTTTAATGTATTGAAATTAAGAAAACCGCGGACCTTTGGGGATTATCAGTCAAAACTGCATCATGTATCATTGAGGTCATTGCGCCGCATCTAGCAAATGTGTTTAATGACTGTATTCCAGTGGTATATTTCCTGATTTAATGAAACACAACAAAGTCATGCCCTTGTTCAAGGCTGGCAGCGCTACAGACCCGTCTAATTTCCGACTAGTGTCAGTGCTGCCAACTTTGAGCAAAGTATTTGAAAAAATAATCCCATTTTATCTATCCCATTTTGATATTCATAAAATATTTCATACAAAACAGTTTGGTTTTACAAAAGGGCGCTCAACTTCCGATGCTGGTGTTGAGTTATTAAAATGTATTCATGAAGCCTGGGAAGACAAGCAAGATGCATTAGGTATATTCTGCGATCTATCCAGGGCTTTTGATTGCGTTCAACATGAAACATTGTGCAAAAAATTACATCACTATGGAATAAGAGGCAAATCTCTCGACCTTCTGTCTTCATATTTGAACAATAGAATACAAAGGGTCGATATTAATAGTACACGTTCTGTAAGATCCATGGTTACAATGGGTGTGCCACAAGGCTCGATACTTGGGCCATTCTTGTTCCTCATTTATATTAATGATTTACAATTTTATGTAGGGGACAGGAATAGGATTGTTTTGTTTGCAGATGATACCTCATTGATTTTTAAAATTAGAAGACAATTAGATAATTATGACGATGTAAACAATGCAATCACGAGAGTAGTTCATTGGTTCAGCTCAAATAATCTTTGCCTAAATGAAAACAAAACTAAATGTATTAAATTTACTCTACCAAATGTAAAACAAGTTACGGCCAATGTTCAACTTAATGGGCAAGTGTTAGAGTTTGTGGAATCAACTGTGTTCCTAGGTATAACTATTGATGCCAATTTGCAGTGGGGCCCGCAAATAGAAAAGACGGCCTCTAGGTTAAGTTCGGCTGCATACGCTGTAAAAAAGATCAGGACTCTAACAGATGTAGATACGGCTAGAATTTACTTCGGTTAATTTACTTAGTTTACTTCAGCTATTTTCATAGTATTATGTCTTACGGTATTCTCCTTTGGGGGAGTGCTGCAGATGTAAATAACATTTTTGTTCTTCAAAAGCGGGCTGTACGCGCTATATATAATTTGGGCCCCAGAGTTTCCGAGAAAAATTCAAAGGAGTAAATATTCCAACCATTTACCACTAATATCACAATAAATTTTTGCCAATCCTATGTATGTCCAGAAAAATCTATCACAGTTTACTAAACTCTGTGATATACATTATATAAACACTAGACATAAAAACAATCTTTTAGTTCACCACAGTCGGCTGCATAAGATTGGCGATTCTTTCCAGGGTAACTGTATACGCTTTTATAACAAGCTTCCCTGTGACCTGAGAAATTTACCATTAAATAAATTTAATAATTTTATTAAAAGAAAGCTTTGTGAAAAAGGTTATTACTCTATTCAAGACTATTTACAGGACAGGGATGCCTGGAAATGATCTGCTGGCAAATAAAATATTATAGTCATAATATATTAAATTGTAAATAGGCCATCAAAAAAAAAGCCTTCCTAAGTTTCTTGCCGGTTCTTCTCAGGTGGGCCGCGTTCCGAACCGGTGGGCACTTTAAATATACAATTTTTTTCTTTAGTTTTAGTGTATGACATTTTGTAAGCGCCGTTGAAATGGTCTATGCAAAATAAAGACTTTTTTTTTTTTTTCAACTTTTGGCAATTCATGACACAGCGAGTACTAACGTACATTGAAACTTCAAGCTTCGTCATATGTTTTCGCTCTTGGATTTGCTTAAAAGGACTCCTGTGTCTCTTTTTGTCACGTACTGCTTACCTTGATGAACGATGGGAGTGCGCGCATCAATGCGGTTGGAAAAGGTCAAGGTCAAAGGAGTTATGACCGGTCCACCACCACCCCCTGTGATTTTCACGAGTTGCGTATTACAGTAATTCAATCAGTACATTAAAGTAAAGTTAAATTTGAAAAAAAAAGCATCTAAAAAATTCCAAAATTCTAAAAAAAATCGTAGATCATGTTTTTGTGATGTTAGCTACCTAGTCCTAGCAGGTTGCTGGTGTTTTACAAATGACCCTGTATATATAAACTGTTATAATTTATTGAAGTTACTATTTTTGTTGAGATTACCCTTTACTGTTTTGCGCTAGATATTGGCGGATCAAGGGTGTGTGCTGGATTCCTTCATCCAATCCCCTCCAATATTATTATTCTACGAAGTAAGTGTTTTATTTTTGACTCGTCAAAATGGCGCCGCTCGTTGTTCATAATTACTCAGAAACTTGTTACTGGTTACTTGGAGACTTTTCGTGACAGCATGGTGGTATAGACAACCCCAGAAGTCTATTAACACAAGCTAAAGCTGTAGAATTAAGTTTCTAGAGATCTTGAACTAAAACACTTGTACTGTTCCACTTATTTATTACTTAAACCTGACCGGTTTCGCCTTACGGCATTTTCAAATTTTAGCACATATTTTATGTGTTTCGGATGTCATTGAGAACAATATGTTAAGTTATTGTGGGACACTTTTCACACAGCGCCATCTAGCCCAAAGCGAGCTTATATTAGCTTGTGTTATGGGATCTAGATAACTGATAATCATACTTATATATTTCTAAATACATACTTATTATAGATAAATAACACCCAGACACAGAATAAACCATCGTGCTCATCACACAAAATTTTATCCGTCCGCATCAATGCGGTTGGAAAAGGTCAAGGTCAAAGGAGTTATGACCGGTCCACCACCACCCCCTGTGATTTTCACGAGTTGCGTATTACAGTAATTCAATCAGTACATTAAAGTAAAGTTAAATTTGAAAAAAAAAAATTCTAAAAAATTCCAATATTCTAAAAAAAATCGTAGATCATGTTTTTGTGATGTTAGCTACCTAGTCCTAGCAGGTTGCTGGTGTTTTACAAATGACCCTCTATATATAAACTGTTATAATTTATTGAAGTTACTATTTTTGTTGAGATTACCCTTTACTGTTTTGCGCTAGATATTGGCGGATCAAGGGTGTGTGCTGGATTCCTTCATCCAATCCCCTCCAATATTATTATTCTACGAAGTAAGTGTTTTATTTTTGACTCGTCAAAATGGCGCCGCTCGTTGTTCATAATTACTCAGAAACTTGTTACTGGTTACTTGGAGACTTTTCGTGACAGCATGGTGGTATAGACAACCCCAGAAGTCTATTAACACAAGCTAAAGCTGTAGAATTAAGTTTCTAGAGATCTTGAACTAAAACACTTGTACTGTTCCACTTATTTATTACTTAAACCTGACCGTATTCGCCTTACGGCATTTTCAAATTTTAGCACATATTTTATGTGTTTCGGATGTCATTGAGAACAATATGTTAAGTTATTGTGGGACACTTTTCACACAGCGCCATCTAGCCCAAAGCAAGCTTATATTAGCTTGTGTTATGGGGTCTAGATAACTGATAAACATACTTATATATTTCTAAATACATACTTATTATAGATAAATAACACCCAGACACAGAATAAACCATCGTGCTCATCACACAAAATTTTATCCTGGGTGGGAATCGAACCCACGACCTCTTGCGTAGCAGTCGGATGCACTCCCACCGCGCCATAGAGGCAGTTCAAGATATGTAGCAAGTTCCACCAAGTCCCATCAACCAACAGTGTTAACAGTAAAAAGTTTCTAGAGAGTTGTATACCCTTAAAATTTTAAACTGCAAATGCTAATCGAATATAGATACCGAAAGTTACCTAATCTAGTTTAGTAAACTAATCATTACTTCAAGGCTAAGACTTCCAACACCGCTTGTGAATTTGGGACCGTCCTCGTCAGTCTCAAAACGTTTTAGGCCCTTAAAACTTTGAAGCATAATGGCTCTTTTCCCTAAAGTGTGTTCAATGAATAATACATAGGTGGTATTACCTATTTGGCATTCAACTTTAAACATACATATTATCACGCCTGTTTCCCATCGGGGTAGGCAAAGACTATGGTTTTCCACTTGCTACGATCTTGACATACCACTTTCGCTTCTTCTACTTTCATGAGTGTTTTCATACACGCTCGCCGGTTAAGGGTTCTCTTGACCTGGCCTTTTTCCAAAAGGTCTTCGATTTGGTTGACATACGCGCGCCGAGGTCGACGCCTACCAGTTTGCCCATTCACTCTCGCCACATAAATCTGCTTCGTCAGTCTATTTTCATCCATCCTCTCCACGTGTCTGAACCATCTAAGCATCCCTTTTTCTATCTTAGTTACTACATTTTCTGTCATATCGTAACGTTACCTAATCGCCAAAAAAATTTCAACTTTATACAAGTCAAGTTATGTTCTTATTATGTCGTCTTAAAAGTTGAAAGCCCTTATGTGACTTTAGAAACCGCTGTGCCTCACAATAATAATTATATTATAATCAAAACTCGTGTAAAGAAAAGATATTTAAGGCTTTTTGGTGTCAAAAGCCTTGTAGGTTGTTTATGCTGAAGCATCTGTAAAAATATTTGCCACCTGTTTCTTAGGACAAAAATGCATATTATGACATGTGGGCGTATAGTATGCCTCTGTCTACCGCTTCGAGGATAAATGCGTGACAATATACGTATGTATGTAAAATCCTTTCTCGCTTAAATTAGCGCAGATTGACTAACTGAGAGTAAAGTTGCTCGGTTGCCTCTTATTTTTATTTTGAAACCGACTTCTCTGATTATGGCTGCTAGTTCCAACATCCAACCTCCCAACACCTCTAGAGGAGCCTACATCATGACGTGATGACACCTGCCTATAAAACATTACAAACAATATTGAAAAGCCATTACTATATCCTCAATTAAAATTTAAAGTAGAAAATATTTTTGGAATCAAGCTGGACTCAAACCAGCGTCTTCTGGTTCAACGCACCAGACCCCTTACCATCGACATTATTTTTTCAAATTAAATTTAACCTAAGATCTCTTTTGAAGAATCCAATACTACGTTTAGAAAAACCCAGGCAGAGAGCTATGTTAGGTAATATTAGACTTTTATCATCACTGAATGGTGTGAAGGCTATAATTCTTTCGACAGCACCAATTTTTCTATTGGAATCGATAGAAAACCTCCAAAGGTTCGTTTTATTGCCCAATTGGTATATAAAAAAAGATGCATTCGAACCCATAAGGAATTGAGTAGGGTTACAGGTTATTTATAAGCTGAGCTTCAATATGCCTGCGTGTTTACCTCAGAGCAAGAATTGTTGATGCTCTCGCCCTCGCCCGGATAGTTTACCAAGTTTACCACCAGGTTGAAAAAATGGCATGCGTACGCGGGCTGTCATTGCCTCCCATTCGTCTGTAGTGTAGTGTAATTGTATAAATAAAAGGTGATGCCCCCAGTCACTCTTGGTTATATGCATAGATCTCATAAAACACTAGCTAACCCCTGGGGCTTCACCCGTTACATACTTCGGACTCAGGTCGCACCCATTTTATAGAGTCGTTACTTCGTTAATTACTTTTACAGAATTGTATGAAACTTTGTCCGATTTTAAACCATATTGCAGAAATAAAAGACAAAATACTAGAATTTGCAGCGTTTGCTTCCATAAACACACATAGCTGGAAGTAAATTGATTATTAATTCGTATACATATGTACATAGACTCTTAACCCTTCTTAATAAACTAACCCTCCTTAAAATCGAGGACTTGAGTACGATTGACTAAGCATTTTGTAAACTGCTGAGTACTAAATGTATTAAAACCCGTACAAGTGCGATTCCGACTCGCTTGCAGACCGTTCCATTCCAATTTGTGAGTACACATTATAAACTTAACTGTCGTCACGCTGTATCCCTGACGGGGTACTCAGAAAGGAAAAATATAAAAATAATTGAAGTTCTATTGGCTTGATAGGGAAAAATGATGAGAGTATTTTTTACGATGCGCGCGCACACCGTCTTTAAAACCCGACACCCTGAAGTTAGCCATAGTCAATATTTTAGTTTTTTCTACAAACGTAGGATATTGAGAATCAAACAATTTTTAAAAAGAAATTTATTTTGTAACGCCAAAGCAGTATAACTTCTAACGCGTGTACATAAGTACACACACACACACACTTTATTTATGATTTTACATTCTTTTATGATTTAACTACAAATGTATTATTATCAAATTTAGTTTTATTCTTTTGTATTTTTTTTTTAAATATTTGCAAAATTTCAGTTCTTGGTCAATGGGAAATACCCTATAAATTTTAATACACTTAAGAGTGTAGAAACTATTTTTTATGGTATAAAAGGCCGTATTGTCTTTTAACATTCACTTTTCACGTCTTTTAAAGTTCCATTTTCACAGCTTTAAGGTTCTGTAGACATTATCATACGATTTTAATTTCAACTCGATACCTCGATACGTGGTGTAAGGGGCCCCACCAAGATCTTCGGGGCCCAAGTCAACCTCCCGTGCTAGTGCGTCCACCTGCTGACTAACGGACGAGGCTCTGGCGCTGGCTTTCCCCTCTGGGGTTGGGAGGTCTGAGGGCGTCGCTCCCATAAAAGCCACCCGCCAAAACATAATGGAAAAGTATAATAGGAAAGCTGCTAGGGATAGGGCGCCGCCGCAAAACGGCGCGCAGGAGCCCCGCCCGACTCCTGTGGCAAGTGGGCTAGGGCTGCCGTGTGTCGGGCCAGCACGGCTAAAGAAGTTAGCCCCAACCCGAATCCGCTTCGCATCTTGGAACATTGGCACGCTGACTGGGCGTGCGGTAGAGTTGGCCGAAGTACTCTCCAGGCGGAGGGTGGACGTGGCGTTCCTGCAGGAGACTCGGTGGAAGGGCAACAGAGCCCGGCCCTTGCAGAACGGTTACAAGCTGTATTACACGGGTGCGCCTGGTGGGGAGAACGGGGTGGCCGTTGTGCTCTCCGAGGGGCTGCAGAGTGGCATCTTGGAGGTGAAACGCTGTAGCGACCGGCTTATGATCGTGAGGGTGCTTGTCGATGGGATTATTACCCACCTGATAAGTGCCTACGCGCCACAGGCCGGTTGTAGCGACGCCGATAAGATGTCGTTTTGGGGTCAACTCGGGGGAGTGCTTCGGAGCATTCCGTTGTCACAGGGAATCGTTTTGGGCGACGACCTAAACGGTCATGTGGGTGAGAGGTGTGAGGAGTTTGAGCGTGTTCATGTTGGTTTTGGATACGGCACCCGCAACGCTGAAGGTGAAACTATCCTCAGAACGTGTGCGGCTGCCGATCTGGCCATTGTGAACACGTATTTCAAAAAGAAATCCGAACATCTCATCACCTACAAGAGCGGGAGGCGTACAACTCAGATGGATTTCCTACTCCCTAGGCGACACAGCATCGGCAAGGTGGCCAACTGCAAGGTCATACCCGGTGAGAGTCTTACTGCACAACACCGTCTCCTTGTCATGGACCTCTGCGTGAAGCCCAAAAGCAAACGCATCGAGCGGTGCCAGCGCCGCATCAGATGGTGGCTGCTTGATGAAACTAGGTCCCAGGAGTTCGTCTCAGCTGTCGGTGACAAGTGCACCGACACTGAAGGCAAACCAGTTCAAGATTGCTGGGACAAAGTTCAGGCGGCCATCCTTGGAGCGGTGAAGGTGGTGCTCGGTGAGTCTAAGCGTGGACCCAAATGTGACAAGGAAACTTGGTGGAGGAACGACGCAGTCCTGAGGGAGACCAAGGAGAAGAAAGCCCTCTTTAAAAAGTGGCAAGCGACCGGATCTCCCGAAGATCGCGACGCGTACAGGGCTGCCAAGCGCGCCACAAAGAGAGCTGTAGCCAGAGCCAGACGAGACCACTTACAACCTTTGTATGATAAGCTGGAATCGTCTGAGGGGCAGAAGCTCATCTATAAGCTGGCGCGCTCCAGGGTCAAAGCGGCACAGGATATATCCAAGTGTCGCTGTGTAAAAGACCCTGAGGGCAACCTGTTAAGCGAAGACCTCGCGGTAAAGGAGAGATGGCGCTCGTACATCCACGAGCTGCTTAATAAACAGCATAAAGAGGTGCAGCCTCCGGACCTCCCTCCGAATCAGGGACTAGTGCCACCGGTAACGCCTGGAGAAGTCCTGACTGCGCTTCGCCGCATGAAGAATCGGAAAGCTGTCGGACCCGATGGAGTCCGCATCGAAGCCTGGAAGGCGATGGGTCCTCGCGGTGTGGGCATCTTAGTAAACCTTTTTAACCGCATACTCCTCAGCGGGCAGATCCCAAACCAATGGAGACTGAGTATTATTACTCCAGTCTTCAAAGGTAAGGGGTCAGTGCAGGAGTGCGGGAGCTACCGCGGTATAAAGGTGATGTCCCTCACCATGAAGATATTCGAGAGGATTATAGACTCTCGGATCCGGCAGGAGTGTACTCTCTCGGAGTGTCAATATGGGTTTCGCCCTGGTCATGGGACCACGGACCCTGTTTTTGCCCTGAGGGTTGTCGCAGAGAAATACAGGTCGAAGAACACGCCTCTGCACTGTTTGTTTCTAGACATGCAGAAGGCCTTCGACTGTGTTCCTCGTGCGATGATCTGGTGGGCACTGCGGTCCAAAGGGGTTCCAGAGGTCTATATTGACACTATCCGGGACATGTACTGTGACTCCGATTCAATGGTTCGGACTGTTGTTGGCGACACGAAACCCTTCCCCATCATCGTCGGGGTACACCAGGGTTCTGTCCTTAGTCCGCTTCTGTTCAGTGTAATATTAGACGAATTGTCAGACAGCATCAGAAACCCGCATGAGCAGCCTCCATGGTTGCTCATGTATGCTGACGATATTGCGCTGGCAGACGCGGACAGGGGCAGATTGGTGCGACGTGTAAAGGCGTGGAAGGAGACGCTTGAGAACGGCGCTCTGAAACTAAATGTGGCGAAGACCGAGTACTGTGCACTAAACTCGACAAATCCCACATCCGTCCGCATAGGCGGTGATTTGGTCGAGCGCACGGACCAGGTTAAATACCTGGGATCTGTTTTTCACACGTCCAGTGACATCGATTGCGATGTCAAGCCACGCATTGCTGCCGCGTGGGCCAAATGGCGGGAGATGAATCCGGTTGAAGGGACAGGTCTACAAAACCATTATTAGACCTGTCCTTTTACATGGCAGTGAGACGTGGTCGATATTGGAGCGACACAAGCAGGAACTGCGTGTCACGGAAATGAAGATGCTGCGGTGGATGTGGAGTCACGCGGATGGACAGCGTGAGGAACTCTCGCATCCGCGGCAGCCTTCACGTCCGTGACATTGCAGACAAGTTGCAAGAGTGTCGCCTTCGCTGGTATGGTCACGTCTTGCGGCAACCGCCGGGCTACGTAGGTAACAAATGTCTGGCCATGTCAGCCCCGCCAGGTCCCGGTAAGAGGGGAAGACCCAAGAAGTGCTGGCTTGACGTCGTAAGGGATGACATGCGTGCCAATGGTCTCACTACAGGGGATGCCGATGACCGTGCAAAGTGGAGGAGAAAATGTAGGAAAGCGGATACCGGGCGTCGCGAGACGCAACTGGGACAGACGCTCGGATGATGATGATGATGACCTCCCACACATTCCCAAAATTAAGGGTCTAGACAGACAGAGGGATGGACCGAGAACTAAATCACTAAACAATCTTAAAAGAATTTAGTTTTTTTGTGGGACAAACCTTAAAAATGCTTAAATAAAGAGTTTGTTTTAAAAAAGTAAGTAAACTTTGATTTTTTTATTATTTCTTAGTCAAATTAAGGTACCTAACTATTTACATATGTAATTCAATCAAATCAGCCTATAACATGCTACTGCTGGACGTAGGCCCCTCCCAATTCACGGTCCTGCGCCTTTCACATCCAGTTCCTCCCTGCAACTTTTTCCAGGGGGCCAAGTTTACTATTTTAATTGCGTCAGAATAGAATCGAAATCGTCACTCAAAAGAATGCCGACGGTACAATTTCGACAGTTTTTCGTAGTCTACTATTACAGTCGTACTCCAATAGACTTCTATCCGTCAGCCGATAGAATTCTACTAACATGTACCGCGCCAGTGGCCGCTAGTCAGTTGTATTTTTGATAGTCTACTAACATGTTGACAGCTGAAAACAGCGATTCTGGTTCTATTCTACGGCATGTCAATAAGTAGACTAGGCCCTCTGGTCGTCCTACCGAACGTTTGCCGACGGCCGATGGAGCAAGCGAATACTTTGGTGGTAGTATCAGCCATCGGTTTATTCTACAGATGTGGCCAGGTCATTGCCACTGTAACGTGCTTACTCTACGAGCTATGTCGATCACTCTGCTTCGCTGACGGATATACTCATTTCGGAGTTTATCCCTCATAAGACACTCCGAACATCTCACGCTCCATAGCTCGCTGTGCAACTTTGAGGGCATGGACTAGCCCCACCGTAAGTGTCCACGTCTCAATACCGTAGGTCATGACCGGTAGAACGCAGTGGTCTACGTTGCCAGAGTCTGGAGGCAATTAAATTTTCAAATTAGGAGTATTGGCATGTTTAGACATCTTTGTACAAGGTTTTGTTTCGAATTTTCCTTTTATTCGCCATTTCCTCGACCGTTAGTCAGCAGGTGCACCACTAGCAGGTGAGGCTGGCTTAGGCCCCGAAGAAGTAGTTAGGACCCCATCCCACCCCTCTATTTACATAAAATAACTTATTACAAAATGAATTGTATCTACTAAAGATATTTTTGAGCGATCCCAACGGTGGAACCGAAAGCCAGTTCATCATGTTTATTGTATAGTCATGCGACCACTATTAGAAAATTTGAAGTACAGTATAGAACCTTTTAAAGCAATTAGTTTGCCTAACCAGGGCAATGTTCTAGCAACTGAACTACCGGAACCGTATCGAAACCAGTTGAAATTCTTTACTATATTTTAATCGCCATTTAAGAGTATAACAAGAGCCATCTATCGAGCTACTTAACAACTCCGATATCAATGAAATGTGTTAGTCATTTTTAAACACTGATGCGATGAACTTTACTCAATTTAAAGATAAATTTTAAAGCAATTAGTATGCTAACTAGTATGCTAAATAGATTACTTGGTTCGAGACGGGGATTGTACCCGTGACCTTTTTCGAACAAGGACAATGTTCTAGCAACTGAACTCCTGGTCTTGAACCAGGTTGTCTACTGTCACCTTAATAAAAAAAAATTAAAAACGTTACTTTTTAGTTTGTTCCCTTCATTTTAGGCTTCGCTTGTATTATCTGGAGCCCTCATTATACTTGCCATGTTGTCGGAATAGGAAAAGTTCACAAGAATTTTATTAAAAGTTTGGAAGTTTATGTTACGTTGGAATAAATAGAGAATGTTGTATGATGTTAACCGCTTCAAAAATTATATTGTTTGTTGAGATACTCATCATCTCTAAAAAACTAAATTGTAATCGCTTCATCCGTTCAGGAGCTATGATGGCACAGACAGACACACCAAATTTATAACACTCCTCTTCTTACGCTACTTATAATATCTTCCATTTAATTTTGTAAAAAATATATACTAGCGTTCGTAGCCCCGCTAACTTAGTGTTATGTGAACGATGATGGCGTTAAGCAAATTTCTCTATGGCTGCTCTTCAGATGGGTGACCACTTTCGGAGATAGAGGCATTTTCATTTACGATCGTTTCCGTCCTTGAAAAGTACGTTAAGCTATTGGTTCCGTTTACAAATAACGTAGCAGATGTTAAGCCAAGATGAAGTACTTATGGGCGGCTTAAAAATATCAATAAGAGTTCGCCACAACCTGCACCTGTCGACTTAATGTGAGTTAAGTCTAGTAAGTTTTATTTTTATTACATCTTTAAGAGACTGTACTTTTAAATATATGTACCTATTATATATATGCGGAGATAAAGAGTCTTGAGTATAGATAGACGGACAGACAGACTGGCTACAAAGTGATTTTTTTAATAATCCTGTTTTTTTCCCTCAAAAGAAGTCCTTTTACTACGATTACAAATATTGTCATTGTGAAATATTAAACCGGTCAAATTAGACCAAAAAAGCGGAATAAATTTACATAAATTTACAACAAGTTAAAAATGCTTTTCTAACTTCTAGCTTCGAATGTCCATATTGACCAGACTATATAAAGCAACCGCTTTAAGTGGGTACTAAACGACCATGCAATAAAAATATCAACAACAAGCAGACAAAAAGGACACATCGAATACAATATCTCTGACGTTTTATATTATCCACTAAGCTGAAAAGCTGATTGAAAAATATTGTTGTCAAGTTGTCGATCCTTATCATACTAATCGGTCGCTTAATAAAACCGGCTTTATCGATACGCTAGAAAACGAATAGTCCCAAGGGATCCACTAAACTTTTGTGACAGGGAATGTATTAGTCTTGACCGTTTCTGTGTTAAATGGAAAAGCTTTATTAAATAAGTGGATAAGGTTTATGTTTGACTAGTTGACGACCGCGGCTCCTCACGCGTGGTGAAGTTTTTCCATTCCCGTTTCCCACAGGAACCTTTTTCCGGAAGAAAAAGTAGCCTATGCGTTATTCTGACGTTTAATTTATATTATTTGTAAAAGATTTTGCGTGAAAGAATAACAAATATTTATCCATACTTTCAAACTTTCGCGTTTATAATAATAGTAGGATTTATGCGTGTTGAAATGTCAACAGTGGTTGTATCTTCATGATTCATTATAATACAAAGTCCTCCGCCGTGTCTGTCTGTATGTCTGATCAAAACACTAAAGACTACTGCGCTGTTTTTTCTGCTGTTTTTACACTAATGGATAGAGTGGTTATCGAGGAATGCTTTAGTATATAATTTGTTAAGTTTTTGTATTTATTCTCTAAGATATAACTATATTTGTGTACGGAGAATTCAGAAATTAATACTGCTCACTGATGCGCCCATCGGTGAGCAGTATTGAGAATAAGCATAGCAGTATTAAATGCCACAAAGTGGTTTTGGGAGCGTTTCCGTGCATCGGATGGCACGTTGTAATGTATGTGTACTTACATTAAATCTTTTGTTATTTATTCTCTCAAATTATTTGCATGGCCATTATCTGTGGCATTTCTAGGCCTTTATATTTCGAAAGTTTTTAATGTTTGTTTACCTTTTGTAATTTTTAATGTCAGTTAATGACAAGCCTAGATTTTATTTTTAATTTATTGTTAGAGCTGCCAGTAGGTTAGGTTGTTAAGATATTAGACCTTGTTATAAATTTAGAAAATATGTTTAGAATATTTTAATTTTGAAATGCTCTGTAAAATAAGGAAGCCGGGGCCGGTCAGATCAGTCTTCTTTTGGTGCTCACCTAGAGAGGAGGTGCTGGAATAAGTGCTGAGTGTGAGGGTTGTGCCCTCCAGAAATAGTGAAGTGATAGTCTGCAATGTTGTGTGCTATTAACCGGCTCTGTGAAAGACGCCGACCGCTCGTTAGTTTCAGCCCTCTACTTGCCTGAATTCGCGACCAGCTTCTCCGAGGTCGACGACGTGGAGGCCTTGAGGGGATTCGAGGCCCCCCTTCCTAGCAACGAGGAGGCCTACTCGAGGCCCCATCTTAGCAGCTGTTCTTGAAGAATCAAGACCTTAATTTACTCCCGGCTTTCCTTGGTTTTATTTTTAACATTTTTATATTACCTATATTAAATTAACTTTACCTTTTCTCCTTTTTCTTTTATTTTTCCTTTTAAGCCAGGACTCCTTCAGTCCTGGTGACAGTTTTCTCCTAAACTTTACTTTTTCCCCTCCCGGAAAATAGTATCGTTACAACGTATAGCCGTTGATCTCGGTTGCCAGTAACATGCCAGTAACAGCAGGTAGCCACAACCTGCATCTGTCACTCTTATCACTGCATTGGACTCACCACCTATTTCGTGGGACAGGAATTAACATGGTGAAAAGTGGGCGTATGATATGCCTCTGCCACCTCTTCGGGGATGAGGCCTGATTGAAAACAGAAAATTTATCTGTAGTACTTTATCCCAAAATAGAGATTTAATATTTTCCTGCCACAAATAGCTAGATTTCATCTATTACAAACACGAACAACACCTAGTTTTCTATTACGTAGAGAGATAACAGCTATCGTAAACCAAAACTATTCTCATTTTCTGGAATCATTCTTCCCGCACCAGAGTTTGTGCTAAACATAACATCTGATACATACGTATAACAGACAATTTATCATGAGAACAATACTTATTACCAAAGTATCAAAACTTATTATGAGAGAAAAACCGTTAAATCACATGATATATTAAAGCATAGTTATATTGAAGCCCTTGTGGCCCCACTGCACTGCACTGCACTGTTTAGCAACTTTCGCTATGGCTGGTTACGGATGGGTGATCATTTTGTGATATTTACATTAACTGCTTTTCTGTACTTCGGAACGCACGTAAAGTCATTGGTCCCAGTTGCCAGTAACATGGCTGTCGTTAAGTCAAATTGAAGGCCTTATGGGCGGCTGAAAAAATTTCAATAGCAGGTAGCCACAACCTGCGTATATCCATTTCAATACGGCGCGGCAATGGGATCACTACGTTTCACGTGGGAATGCATGCGGGGAAATATGGGCGTATAATAACCACCCCTTCAGGTATAAATGTGTGATTGATATATACAAAACGAAGTAAATGGGTTAGTTTTAATTCCAATACGTAGAGATATGTAGAGTCCTTAAATTTGTAATGCTTGGGTGTCTGAATCCTGGCTCGGATCAATAATTTGCAATTAGTGTGTTAACTTCTTCATATAAATTTAATTATTCTATAATGGACAGCCTCGGTAGCGCAGTAATATATGGTACTGCCGTTTATCAGATGGCTAGTAAAATTTAGACTAGATTTCATTGTGTTAGAAAAACTTGGGATGGGCGAAATGATTTGCCTAGACGCAATGAATCAACTTCTGGTCTATCCTGCGGCCCGGTTGAGGAGGTAAAACACCGTGGTGGTTTAGAGGGTAGTCTGGCCCCTATATTTAGGGCTGTGAGTCCCACAGAGAGCAACCCAGGAGGACATTAACGAAGCGCCTAAATGCATTCCTTGACTTTAAAAAAAGAACTTGATAGAAAGTTAATTAGAAAATAAATCTTTCAGAAAAATCAACTACATTTCAATCAATGATATGAGTAACCAGCATGCTAAAACATTTGTCGTATTCAAAGATTTTTTGCCATGTTACATTATAAATGTGCGAAATGAGTACGTACGCGAAGTGTACTGTGAAGACGTTTACAAAGCCTATTTTAATTTATAGTGTTATCATTTTCGGGATCTCTAAGGATATTTACAGCTAGATTATTAGTTTTATCAACCCAGAGTGCCTGTGGTTTCCTGTTTGCTCTTCTTTCATCAGCGTAGCAGTTTAAAACGAACTTGGTAACATTATTTTTTCGACCAGCCCTTTCTAAATAAAACAACATCTTTCTCAATTCGTCTTCAGCCTGACCTGTATGTCTGATTCTTTGTGCTTCACTGTAAAAGTATCGAGTTGACGCATGATGACCCTTCAAAAAATCCATTATTTCATAAAATCTTAACATATGTTCAACGGTTCGCTTCAAAGTCCATCCAGGAAGAACAGTTACATCTGGTTTTTTCACCGCATACCTATCATATGTTTCATAACGATTGCGTCTAGTAGGAGATTTCATAATAAATTCATTTATATTATTATCTTTTTCAAATTCTTTATTGAACTGCTCAGCAAGTTTGTCATCTATTATGTAAAATCCATCTGGATTGACAATTACGACCAAAGAATTATTCGGTAAAGTAATTGTATGTTCAACAAAATGGGATCGTAATGATGTTATATAGTTCATATATTTTGATAGTGTTTTTAATATAGCCGGATCGTCTAAAATATCACTGTCTGAATAAACTGCGGTTACGTAATTAGATAAAATGATTCGCAATAACGCAATTACCTGTAACAATGCCGAAAAACATCATCAATACTATATGCCTGTTGTAATCTATCTACCTATTATAAACAAAAGCTTGTGTTCGGTGAGGTTACAATATGTAATAACGTTAGGCACTCTACATTTGCAATTACATTTATTCGAAACTAAACTGTATTCATAAGTGCTTATGCACAAAATTGTAGTCAACAATTTTTTTTGGATTTTTTTATCACCATATTTTTGAGATTGTTTACCCCATACAGTAAACAGCTTTTGTGGCATCTGGATTAATTCATTGATAAACTTTTGGTTGGAAAGTTTTTTGGCACACCTGGGCAACACTGGAAGTTTTTTTTTAATGTTTTTTTCGGGAAAGTTCAAGATCATAATTTCAATTGTTATTAAATACATTCAGATGAAAACACTATTCCAATATCTCTTTAATAGTAAAATCCAACAAATTTAAGAATTTTAGTTTTATTTGTTGACCAGAATAGAATATAGTCTGTAAGTTGATTTCTTAAAAAAGTATACTTATAGTATAGTATAACTACACATAAAAATACTCACAGTACAGAAATACAACGGAAACAATAAAAATATCATGTTAGGTTTGAGGAAATTACATAACGATTCTCAAATCGTAATTTTTTTTGCATGATATGATCGCTCTAGCGATTCAATTATAAATTTACGTTAAGCGTTACTGATACAGTCACAAGATTTTTTTATTATTTTGTATTGTATTCAATCAAATGTTGTAGTGAAGCAAATATTATATACAATGTTGCAATAAATTTCTGTTTAATTTATAATACATTTATTTTTGCTTTTAGGTTTCGTAACAATTGGCTGAATAGCGACCTGTAGAAGAGAAAATCACGTGGATCAATCATCAACCAAATTTTGTCATTCCAAAATGACATAGCCGAAATTTACGACGACCTTCATTGCATTAGAATTGAACAATATTAGGGAGGTACCTATTACATTTCATTTTCGCAGACAGTCGTGACCGCCTTGCAAACGAATTGGGAATGGATATCTTTTCAGGATGTCCAACGCCTGATTGTGTTGTTTCTGTGGCTACTGTTGTAGATAACATGCAGGTTATCTTGTGCTGTGACATATGGAAATACACTCACGGCATTTTTTCGCTTCTGCTTTACAGTGTGCAACTTCAAAGGATCTGTTGTCTCTTTAATGGATAACCTGCATCTGATGAGTCACGGTTGGATCCAAAGTTGTCGTTTCAGGGTCCGCTTACCTAAAGCTGAGCTTCATACGGTCTTCAGTATAAGTAGTCGGATCAATAAAAAACTATTTTGGTAGTAAAATAGTTCCTCAAGGATAGCTTTGAAATATGTTGGCACAACGAAGTCGCCTTGAAGCAATTCTCTCAACATATTTTTCTTGTTCTTCACTAGTCATCTGCAGTTTGATGTTCCGTATTTGTAAACGTTTAAACTTAATGTTCTAACCTTTTTTTTGAAATTGTTGTTTGTATAACATTTGTAAACAAAGTAAGAAAATCAAGGAAGAAAGAAACACAAATTTACTAAGCACATACAATAACAACAATAAAAATAACAACAAGTTAAATAAAAAACTGTTATAAGTAATAAAAAACGATCAGTTCTGTCTGAAACTAAATAAACTTAGCGCATGAATCATTAATTCTTTGGATGTTATTTCTGTAAATATTCCTTTCAGTATATTGAATTCGACATTTCATTATTGGTAGAGTGAACGTGCGAATTTTGTATGCCCTTTGCCTTTAGGGACATTTTAAGAGGGTCGTGAATAATAGGTAAAATAAAAAGGGTATTACCAAAAGCATGATAACGATCTTTTTTTGTTAGGTAAGTTCTATGTGTGAATGGTAGATTGTTGCTGTTCAAACTCTACGGTAATTTACTTTTATGCTTTAAGGATTTAAAAGTGGCTGATGCATAACCCTACAATGTATTTTATTTTCTGTTAGAATTTGTAGCGATAATTTTATTTACGGTCGTGTAGTTTCTCTCAGTTTTGTCCCCATTAAAAGAAGATTTTCAAGGCTTGAATAACTTATAATTATTCTCTCTCTCTACTTATTGCTTATGGCTAGCGTCTTAAGCAAAGACTACAGGTCTTTCTCCACGACAGAAAATTTTTGAGTGTACCATTTCTGCTAGGGCTTGGTGAAATAAAAATGGCCAAAGATGTAGTACGCCGTGTTATCGGCAAACAACAGTACGTCTTCATTAGCTAGCACGCCATGTTGTGAATACAAGTGATATCACTTTATCACATTAGGCTACAACTCATGGTTCTAAAGAGGATCCTTCCCTAACCTGATCTAATACTACACCGACTCATAATATACTAAGGACAGAACTTTGGTGAACATGACTTCTGAAACCGTAAACGTTATCATATTAAAATGTCATAAACCTATCTCAGAAGTGACAATAGCGTAGGATTGATTAACGATCACTGCATTTAGTTTAGATATTAATACAGTGATCATTTACAGAACACTGAACTAGTCTGGTTGCTTTCGAAAGGGCCCGCTTAAAAAGGGTATTTATGACCCATTTAAAAAGTTATTTATAGCACCTAATACCAGCCTTGCGGAACACTTTCCTCCCTAAACCATAATCATTGGGTTACTTTAAACTGCAAGTGTGCTTACTCTTCCGTATATAATTATTAAGTACTTACAACATTCTGCATTCCTTTTTTAAATAGGTCCTTTCTAAAGCAACCAGACTAGTTCAGTATTCAGTAAACAATCACTTTAAGTCAAGTTAATGCAGTCATTGTTAATTAATCTTACGCTATTATCACTTCTTAGATTGGCGAAGTTAATCAGGGCCCCAATTCTCGACCATACGACTTGAAAGCGTAGACGGAAATTTGCGGGTGAAATGTCATTTGTTTCATTTCTATAAACGGTGTAATAAGAGACAAAAGACATTTCACCAGTAAATTTACGTCTACGCTTTCGAGTCGTATGACCGAGAATTGGGGCCCAGAAACGTCAACCGTCAGGAATTCAGCTTGTAGATAGAAATTGTGGTTAGTGTACAACATTCTGAGGAGCTTTTTGTATTCTTTCTCTTTCGGAATAAAATTGTAACACAAAAAACATATTAAGTAACGAGATTTATGTAATTGAATAGGAATTGGAAATTTTATCGAATTATTGCCTGTCTATCTTTTTGTTTGTTGTTCTACTATTGACACTCTACTTCGTATCAACCCGCATGTGGTTGTTGTCAGTTTGATGGTCTCACGACTCACTAAAATATTTGGAATTTTTATTGTAATACATACGCCCTTATCCCCCAAGGGGTAGACAGAGACATACTTTACGGCCACGTTTCACCATATGTGATGATATATAATTGCGGCGAGCCCATTGTTGCTACTACCTACTATTGAAATTCTTCAAGCCACGTTTAAGGCTTTCTAACTTGGCTTAACTACTTACTGCTATGTTGCTGATAAACGGAACCTTAAACTAAAAGTGCGTTCCGAAATATGGAAATGTTCGTAACTGAGGACCCAGCCATTAGCGAAAGATGTTTAACGCAGTTATCGTTTATTTGCATATAATTTAACATTGTACAGACTCATACAGTCCACTAGACCTCGGGTTTGAATTCCAGGTCGGAACAAATATTTGTGTGATCCGCATATGATTGAGATTCAAGTTGGAGTGCTCCAATTTATTAAAGAATATAAAGTATGTTTTTCAGTAGTCTAAAGACTATAGCACAGCTTATATTTTTATGTGGACTCCTGCTACTTGCTTGCTAAATAAAGTTGAGCGATTGACAAACTTATACATACGATTTATTTTCAATCTTCGCAAGTATTTCGGAATTTCGTAAGAAACTCAAGGGGCACCCAATTCGACTACGTAGGAATACTCGGATATTGTGTGTCCTATTTGATATCCTGCACAATCCCTTATGTCCTTTCTACCTACGGGAGCGATTCTCTTATATGCATACTTCACCGAAAGCTTAGATTCAGTAGATTGCACCTTGAATATTGCCTTTCTTTTCCATCTCACGAAACTGATTTTTATTCCTATTCCTTCACTGTTCATGCATTAAGGCTGTGTAAAACTGTTTCACTATTTCAAAAGAGAGTGAATGAACATTACCTCTCTTCTTTGTCATAATCATCTTCACTTATATATTATTATTATTATTTTGTTCTATTATATCATTTCTGTGCACAAAAACAAGTAAAATAAAAAAATATATTAGTACTATTTGTGGTTCTAAAAATTACACCTAATTATTTTGTTGGTATGTGTATTTATGGTGAAAAGCATTAACGTAACTAGCAGGTTCATAGTTGATGACTTCATATACATGATAGTTACTACTAGTACCATTAGTAGCGTCAGGATCACTGTTAATAGTTTCTTCAGTGATAGTATTGACATTCCATTTGCTCTGGTGAGGGGTATTATTATAACGAGTAGTTTCATCATCTATTGTGTCTTTGTGTACATGGGCAGTATTCTCTAAAACTCGTTTTGTCGTAGTATCGTTTCCAGAGGTATTATTTTGTTTCTGTAAAGAATACAATAAATGATTAGTACCTTTAATAATTTTACATTCGCCAGGACGTATCTCACACAAAGATTAGCCATTGCAATTCAGCGCGGTAATGTTGCCAGTATTACCTTTGGGTCGGGTACGAACCGGTGCAGGTCCTTTGATGTATAGTATCCTATACTGTATAATTTATTGTATTGTTATTAATAAGACTTAATATATGTTAATAAGTAAATTTTTTTGCAAAATATTGACTCATTGAATTAGATGTAATAATCGTTGATAGTATTCATAGATTTTACTTGCATATTTATAAAAAGGTAAAAAAAACGTATGTTTATGGTAGAATAAAGTAAATTTTTATGTTCATTTACTTGACCGATTCTTTTTATTTATTTCATACTCGTATCATGCTCTCCATATACTGGCCTACTGGAAATAATTTCTGTATAAGCAATGTCATTGTACTTATTTTTTCAATAGTTGACTCGGTACATTAAATGGGTAAGGTTTATCTAAATAATCCCTTGGTACTGACCCTTTGTCAACCAAAATCGACGTAACTTATAGGTAAATTGGATATTTATTTTACCTTTATTTTTGAGGTTTCAGTTTCTCCACATACTTTGTTCTTTTCCCTACTTCTTCTTATTCTCCAACAACAGAAGAGGCAAATAGTCGTACATAAAGTTATTGCTATAGCACCCACAATGACGGATATTTTTATAAACTCATTTTCGGACTCTAAAACAAGATGAAAATAATATATTATATTGCAAATTTAGGTTTTTTTTTTGAAAATCATAGACATAGGTTATCACAGTGAGGAACTAAATAGGGTAGTTACAAGATTGTGTTATGATGAAAAGTGGCAGGGGTCTATTAGACCCTGTAGAATCCTGAAAGTGTACCTTTCAACTTACTTTTTTGATGCAATAGTATACGAGATCGTCCCCATGTCTTTTGGCTACTTGACTTGTAAACTTCCCTCGAGCGTTTCAAACTACATTCTATGACTGTGTTGTCATAGTTAGAATTCAACTGCATCTCACTGAATACACTGTCAGGTGATATTTGTCTTGACACTATAAGCAAATATATTTATTAATAACTATATAAAATATATTGTTTAAGCGCTCGTGGCTCCGCTGACTCAGTGTTCTGTAAACGATCACTGCGTTAAGTAATTTTCGCTATGGTTGGTCACGGATGGGTGACCACTTTGTGGCATTTTACATTTAAGAGCGTTTCCAGGAGCGAGAGGGTTCGAACAACATTTCTGGGTTTGTAGTGTCTGTATTTGTGAACCCTTTCGGCTTCGCCCGTGACATACTGCGAACTTCCGTCGCTCTTATTTAATCCCGTCGTTTTTAAATAATTAATTAATTCTTAATTTATTTCTTAATTCTTTTGTTTAATTTTTTAAAGTAGAGGACAGAAGGAGTTATGGTAGACCGAGACTTACATATGAAGACCACGTGAGCGGATTGCTCAAGAACGGAAGAGTCAAAAGTACTCGGATACCCAGACGTGCATGTATGAAGCGATTAATGAATCTACAGGAAGCGAAAGAAGTATGCATGGATCGCGATGCCTGGCGATCTGTCCTCTCTGACTACCCCGTCAGGGATACAGCGTGAATAAATATCCATCACGCCTTATCCCCGAAGGGGTGGCAGAGGCATATTATATGCCCACTTTTCACCGCGTGGATTCCTGTCCCACGTAATAGGTGGTGAGCCCATTGCCGTGTTGAAATAGACAGACGCAGGTTGTGGCTACCTGCTGTTGAAATTTTTAAGCCGCCCATAAGGCCTTCAACCAGGCTTAACGACTGCCATTTTACTGGCAACCGGGACCAACAGCTTAACGTGCCTTCCGAAGCACGGAAACGCTCGCAAATGAAAATGCCACTAAGTGGTCACCCATCCAAGTACCAGCCATAGTGAAAGTTGCGTAACTCAGTGATCGTTCACAGAACACTGAGACCGCGGGGCCACGAGCGCTTAAATTTTTTTTTTTTTTTTTCTGTCCTCTCTGACTACCCCGTCTGGGATACAGCGTGAAGATAGTTTTTAAATTCTACAATAATGTTTAAAATTTGCCCGATTTGTGGACATTGATGATTACTGCTACGCTCTCCGGAGTAGTAGCGTAGTGACATAATAGCCTATAGCCTTTCTCGATAAATGGGCTACATACACCAAAAAAATATTCGGACCAGTAGTTCCTGAAATTAGCGCGTTCAACCAAACTAACAAACCCTTCAGGTGTTTATGAAGCGACCCCGCGGTCTCAGTGTTCTGTAAACGATCACTGAGTTACGCAACTTTCACTATGGCTGGTCCTCGGATGGGTGACCACTTTGTGGCATTTACATTTGCGAGTGTTTCCGTGCTTCGGTAGGCACGTTAAGCCGTTGGTCCCGGTTGCCAGTAAAATGGCAATCGTTAAGCCTGGTTGAAGGTCTTAAGGCGGCTTAAAACAAATTCAACAGCAGGTAGCCACAACCTGCGTCTGTCTATTTCAACACGGCAATGGGCTCACCACCTATTACGTGGGACAGGAATCTTCACGGTGAAAAGTGGGCATATAATATGCCTCTGCCACCCGTTCGGGATAAGGCGTGATGGATATTTATTTATTTATTTTAAGTATAGATATACCTGAACTTGTTAAAGTAACAAAATCTAATGCTGTACTGGACAATGTAGAACAATTAACAGACAACCATTGTCCATCTTCATATTCATAATAAATTACTTTTTCACCTTCATAGTTATAAAACTCCATTATTATTTGTTCTTTTGGAACATTTATTAGAAGTTTAGGATCATCTAAAATAAAAAGAAATCCGATTATAATATTACATTCCAAATCTTTTTAATAAATATCGATAATATGAATATTTTTTTTATTAAGTGTATAAGACAACTTGGTTCAGGACGGGCATTGAACCCGTGACCTTTGCTTTTTACATTTTTACATTTAGTATTTGTACATTTTTTATTTTTTTATTCATTACTTTTTTATAAACTTACTTAGTATATTTAAGAAGCAGGATTAAAAATAAATAGTTAAAAATTTATGGTACAAATTTACCTGCCTGTTATATTGAAATGCTTAATTTTAAAGTGTAATTCTAATTCTTTTATAAAGTTTCTTGATTTATACAAGACAAAAGTAATATTGAATGGAGTAAGTTTTGCTTTTAACTCAGTATATTGGTCTGTTTTGCCTGTAATATACACAAAAAAAAAACAAATTAAATAATTACTAAATTTAGTTTATAAATTTAATTAATGCAGTAGAAATGTGGAACTGCCTCTGTGGCGCGGTGGGAGTGCATCCGACTGCTACGCAAGAGGTCGTGGGTTCGATTCCCACCCAGGATAAAACTTTGTGTGATGAGCACGATGGTTTATTCTGTGTCTGGGTGTTATTTGTCTATAATTCGTATGTATTTAGAAATTTATAAGTATGTTTATCAGTTATCTAGATCCCATAACACAAGCTAATATTTACCTTACTTTGGGCTAGATGGCGCTGTGTGAAAAGTGTCCCACAATATTTATTTATTTATAAATGAGGAGTCTGCGAAGTATAGCTGTAGTGAGATTGATAGATAAAGAAAGGAACAGCGTGATAAGGGAACATTGCGGTATGGCAGAAGACGTAGTGACTAAGATAGAAAAAGGGATGCTTAGATGGTTCGGACACGTGGAGAGGATGGATGAAAATAGACTGACGAAGTAAATTTATGCGGTGTGAGTAAATGGGCAAACTGGTAAGGGTCGACCTCGACGCACAATTGCCAATCAAATTAAAGATCTTTTGTCAAAAAGCCAGTCAAGAGTACCCTTAATCGGCGAGCGTGTATGAAAACAATTATGAAAGTTGAAGAAGCGAAAGTTGTATGTCAAGATCGTAGCAAGTGGAAAGCCATAGTCTCTGTCTACCCCGATGGGAGACAGGCGTGGTAATATGTATGTATGTACTAAATTTGGTTGTACATGAAGTTATCGCTATCTGAAGTTCTTGACTGCCTCTGTGGCGCGGTGGGATTGTATCCGACTGCTACGCAAGAGGTCGTGGGTTCGATTCCCACCCAAAATAAAACTTTGTGTAATGAGCACGATGGTTTATTTTGTGTCTGGGTGTTATTTATCTATAATATGTATTTAGTAATATATAAGTATGTTTATCAGTTATCTGGTTACCATAGTATTAGCTTTGCTTAGTTTGGAATCAGATGGCATTGTGTGAGTTGTCCCAACAATATTTATTTATCATTTCAAAGACCTTGTCCGCTTGTATAATCTCTACAGATAAATAAAGTTGAAATGTCTATTTGTAATAATAAATTAGGACATTGTTAATAAATGCATATGAAAATATATAAGGTATTTACATAACATTTTGTTTTTTCTGTCTGATTGTTCCCGTTAATCTCTGAAACGTATGAGAAGAATTTAAAGAAAGAATGATTGACAAATAGCTGACGTAAGAAATAACTTAAGCCTCAATTTTTCCGCTAGTTGTTACCATATCTTTTTTTTGGGAAAATGTTGCATTTCGGTAACCCTACTAATCTACTACCGTGGCAATTCGTCCCTTCCGGATCAATAGTGCTAAAAATAAAAAACTATCTTAATCCTAATAATATTATAAACGCGAATGTTTGTATGGATGGATGGATCTTTCTTCTTTCTTTCTTTCTTTCTTTCACAAAACTACTGAATGGATTTTAATAAAACTTTACAATAATATAGCTTATACGTCAGAATAACACATAGGCTACTTTTTATCCCGAGAACAAGTTCCTGTGGGAAACGGGAACGGCAAAACTTCTCTACGCGGGCGAAACCGCGGGTGTCAACTAGTAATATTATAAACGCGAAAATGTGTATAGATGTTTGTTACTCTTTCACGTAAAAACAATGAATGGATTTTAATGAAACTTTACAATAATATAGCTTATACGTCAGAATAACACATAGGCTACTTTTTATCCCGAGAACAAGTTCCTGTGGGAAACGGGAACGGCAAAACTTCTCTACGCGGGCGAAACCGCGGGTGTCGACTAGTAATATTATAAACGCGAAAATTTGTATGGATGTTTGTTACTCTTTCACGTAAAAACTACTGAATGGATTTTAATGAAACTTTACAATAATATAGCTTATACGTCAGAATAACACATAGGCTACTTTTTATCCCGAGAACAAGTTCCTGTGGGAAATGGGAAAGGTAAAACTTCTCTACGCGGGCGAAACCGCGGGTGTCAACTAGTAATATTATAAACGCGAAAATTTGTATGGATGTTTGTTACTCTTTCACGTAAAAACTACTGAATATATTTTAATGAAACTTTACAATAATATAGGTTATACATACATACATACATATTGTCACGCCTTATCCCCGAAGGGGTAGGCAGAGGCATATTTAACGCCCACGTTTCACCGTATGCATTTCTGTCCCACGTAACAGGTGGTGAGACCATTGCCGTGTTGAAATGGACAGGCGCAGGCTGCATCGACCTGTTGTTGAAATTTTTTAAGCCGCCCATAAGGCTTCCAACTTGGCTTAACGACTGCCATTTTATTGGCAACCGGGACCAACGGCTTAACGTGCCTTCCGAAGCACGGAACTGGGGTGGGTCTAAAGGGCCGAAAAAATTTAATAAACTGTGTCTATTTTAGATGTTAAATTTGGAAGAAATTCTGAACCCGTTGCCTTTTTAGTGAGATGGTAACAAAAAGGCTAAAAGGTCTTATGTGCTAGACACTAATTAGCACGACCAATTAAAGTCCTGGTAGTCTCGTACGGAATAACACATAGGCCACTTTGGAGAAACGGGAACGGGAAACTTCACTAGGCGTGCGGAGCCGCAGGCGTCAACTAGTAGAAATATAAAATGCCTCGTAAGGTCTGTCGAGTCAGACCGCACATTTCAACGCGTCAGCAAAACACATTATATTTAATAAGTAACACACGTAGTTATAAACAGTCTTTTATCAAGTTTGAGTTACTGATACTCGCAAAACAATAAACCTTTAGGGTGTTATCCTTTATCAAGAGCTATCAAGAGTTATTAAGAAGTTCGTACATCATCAAGGCACGACCATTCGGTCCTGAACTAGGGCATTTAACCTAACAAAGAAACCAATAAATGTTTACTAATATTATAAAGCTGAAGAGTTTGTTTGTTTGTTTGGTTGAACGCGCTAATCTCAGGAACTACTGGTCTGATTTAAAAAACTTTTTTGTGTTAGATAGCCCATTTATCGAGAAAAGCTATAGGCTATATTTAATTACGCTACTACACTGGGGAGCAGAGCAGTATTTTTTTTTTGGGAAACCATACCCATTACTGTGACTCCTGTAAACCAAGATCTACAGCAATGACCAAAACACCAGAAAAGTTACACCGAGCTCGATCTCGGTGAAGTTAGCATGTCTTGGATCTCGCAACGAAATTAATCAAAAGATAATGTGAGGAAGTAAGAGCAGAGCAGTAGTCATAAATGTCGACAAATCGGGCAAATTTCAATTGTACAATTTATAAGCGACGGGAGGTCGAAATATTCCACGGGCAAAGCTGTGGGGGTCATCTAGTTTTTAATACAGTGAAAAAAGACAATTCGATTCGAGACTGGATTTGAACCTTTGCCTAACCAGGGCAATGTTCTAGGCACTGAGCTACCGGAATCGTATCGAACCAAATTGAAATTCTTCACCAGATGCTAATAAACAAACTCTTTAAATTATTGGCATTATTGAATATTAATTAATTTATTATTGTTTATTTATTATTGGATACTAATATATAATACTAGCTGACCCGCGCGGCTTCGTCCGTGACATACTTCCGACCCCATGGCACCAATTTAATCCCGTCGCTGATTGCTATTCCAAAAATGTATGAAAGCTTCCCCGATTTGTTGACATTTATGATTACTGCTCCGCTCTCCTTTGTAGTGGCGTGATGATATATAGCTTAGAACCTTCCTCTATAAATAGGCTTTCCAATACAAAAGAATTTTTCAAATCGGTCCAGCCGTTTACCCGTGATGGCGTGACCAAGTGAAATAGGGATTTATTTTTATATATATAAAATAAAATAAAATAAATATCCATCACGCCTTATCCCCGAAGGGGTGGCAGAGGCATATTATATGCCCACTTTTCACCGTGTGGATTCCTGTCCCACGTAATAGGTGGTGAGCCCATTGCCGTGTTGAAATAGACAGACGCAGGCTGTGGCTACCTGCTGTTGAAATTTTTTAAGCCACCTATAAGGCCTTCAACCAGGCTTAACGACTGCCATTTTACTGGCAACCGGGACCAACGGCTTAACGTGCCTTCCGAAGCACGGAAGCGCTCGCAAATGTAAATGCCACAAAGTGGTCACCCATCCGACGACCAGCCATAGTGAAAGTTGCGTACCTCAGTGATCGTTTACCGAACACTGAGACCGCGGGGCCACGAGCGCTTCTTTTATATATATAGATAGATATAATAATATAATATAATTTATTATTGGATAATAATTAATTATTGGATATTATTGGATTTAATAACTAATACTTACTTATAACTTCGTAATAAGTGCCGCGGCTTCTGTCAAATAACACTAATATAACACCTATTTCATAAGTTTCGCATTCAACGTGTATATCTTGATTTTCAGAATAATCTTCCCTTAAAATAACTGTAATTTGCTTTCGTTGCTCTGGTAGAACCTCTCTCACTGTAAGGCCATTAATTTTGAGATTCAGTATACCTGTAATGTCAATAATAAATTAAGTAGAAGATAAAGAAATCAGGGTAGACCAAGACCCAGAGACGTAAGGGGATTGCCCAAAACTAAAGGTTAAAAAAAAGGTAAAGTTTCTGTAAGGAACGATTGACGTCTTCGTCAATCGTTCCACACAATATATATTGTGCGAAAGTAGAAGGGTAGTAGGAATCAGGGTAGGCCGAGACTTACATATAATAAGGACTTCGTGATTACTCAAAAACAGAAAAATCAAAAGTACTCGGATACCCAGCCGTGCATGTATAAAGAGGTTAACGAATCTGCAGGAAGCGAACGAAGTATGCCTATATCGTAAAGTCTGTCCTCTCTGACTACCCCGTCAGGAATACAGCGTGAATATAGTTAGTTTAGTTACTATAAGGAAAATTGATTTTTTTATACTTACTGTCGAAGTGGTTCTGTATAACAAAAATAATTGAGAGGACATCTCTACAACCAATACACGTACACGCCAATTGGGTATTATTTTGCACATCCCTTAACTTGTAACGAAAACCAGCTCCGTACCTTGAGTAGTTGGATTGGAACGTTTCTGTAACAGTAATCATATTGACCCCAATGTACTCTTAGGCTGGAACTACATTAGTTCGCTATCTGTCTCTAGTACGAGAATAGAAACGCTCAAACCCCCGCTAACTCATTGTTCTGTAAACGATCACTGCGCTGAGTAACTTTTGCTATGGCTGGTCCTCGGATAGGTGATCGCTTTGAAGTATTTTCATTTTCGAGCGTTTCCGTGGTTTATAAACCACGGCAAACCGTTGGTACCGGTTTACCCAATAGAATGCTTTTTGAGTAGCTCGCCACCTGTTAAGTAGGACAAAAATGGACACGGTGAAATGTGAGTGGTTAAAACGCCTCCGCCATCCCTTGGGGGCTAAAGGATTGATGAACCAAACCATATAGGAAGATGCGATTGCAATCTACGAAAATCTATCTGATTCAATCTTCTGTATGAAAATTTTCCTCATTTGTTAACATTTATGATGATTACTCCGCTCACCTAAGTACTAGCGTGATGATATAGGCTTGGATGCTCAGAGGCTTTGTCAATAAATCAACATCACACAAAAAGCCGGGAACACAGGGAAGTACTGTTTAGTTTGTAAGTTTGATTGAAAAAACAAATCAAACTTACAAAATAAACAGTACTTACCAAGATTAGCATGTTTTACTAAACAAACAAAAGTTTTCCTACTCTTTTAAACTAGCATTAGTAGACACGAAGCTTTACTTACTATCTAGCATCGTAGCATAGTCGTAATTCACTTGTACGTCACATTTGACTTCTAGGCAGGTACAAGACACATCCATTAATTCACCTTCAGCGTAATAGACAACAATAGGACGGTTACTTTGCCGCGCTAGTTCTTGTGTTGTAGAAATAACAACATTGTTCACCAGCATTGTAAGGAACGGTCCTGAATATAAAAGGAAATGTTTTTTTTTTTAATAATAATTTCAAATATAATAATCTCTATCTACATCAGTGCCTCTGCCTACCCCTTCGGAGATGAAGGCGTGATAATATGTCTACATTCACATCAATTTTATTTTCTTAAATGTTTATAATATTATAAGATTATTGACAACGTTCTGGAATAGAATTTTAATATATAAATGGCGGAAATTTTATAAGAAAATGGTAAAATAATAGGATAAAAATTTGGAAAATAACCCACCTTCCTTCCCAACACAAACTTGTATAAACAAAATTAATGTGTAAATCCACGATAGCATAATAAACATTGATAAATATCACTTGTATAGAATTTTAAAGTCACTTTTTTATACAAAATCAAACATTTATTCGAATTAAAATCACGAAATATTGAACTAAAATACTCGACATGTTTACAGTAATTATCGTAGAATGTATTGCAAACCACTGCAGTATTTGGACTGCTAAACTCTTTAAAATTAAGGCCAGGATTTGATTAGTTCTACCACTGTGAAATATTTGATTTTCCTACTGTCATTTATTAAAATTTTATCCTTATTTATTACGTACCGCAGTGGAATTTTATAACAACTTGTAATGTCCTTATATAGTAACTTTATACTCACTTATACATACATACATACATATTGTCACGACTTTATCCCCGAAGGGGTAGACAGAGGCATATTAAACGCCCACATTTAATAATAATAATAAGTATATTTATTTTCACCAGATATACAAATTTTAACAATAGTTTTATTTGATACAATCTAAACTAAACAGTAACAAAGTCTTTTGATAAGCCCTGTTTCCTAAACTAGGCTATAAGCCTGTATCTTAGGGAACAGTGTTCGGTCAAATGGTACATTTTAGTAGTTGATGTATTACGAGTATATGGTTACATATTTCTGAAAACAATAATAAAGCAGATCTATGTGTGCGTGGGAGCGCGGTGCGCGCGCTTGCGTGTGTGTGTGTGTGTGTGTGTAAGTGTATATGTGTGTGTGGGTGGTGTATCTGTGCGTGTGTGTAAGTATGTCTGCGTACATGTGAATATTAATGGATAGGGTAACTGCTATCACGTAATAAAGGTAAGTAAGGAATCTGTATTATTATAATCTTGTTGTAAAAGCCATTCAGTTAATTTTTTTGTTAGGATAAATTTATTTAGGTCTGTTATATTAAGTACCTTATGGACATTTTTATATATGAGCCTGCTTAAAACCAAAAATTGATGTTCAGAGAACGTGGTGTTATGACGAACTCCTGAGGGAATATTTGTACGTTTACTTGGGTTAGATTTATACATGATTAGATTGGATACATGGGAACATACCTCTATGTTCCTATCTAAATCCTCTATATCCTAAGAACTGTCCTGACAATATATAATTGACGTACAGTGAGAAGTTGACAGTCTTCATAAAGTCTGCTGGTAGGGTGTAGCAGTCTATACTGGCTACACAAAATTATTAGTGTGGCAACACTGGTTTTATTATATCCTTTTCTTCTTGTCGCCAACACGCCGACGGTACGCGAGCCGTTTTGTGTTAAGCTCTAATTAATACTATTAAATTTAGTTTATGGAGCTCGAACTTTTATTTGAACGCACCGGAGTACTCCCAGCACAGCACACTGCCAAGCCAAACAAATACAGTCCATTGCCACCGCAGGAGCTCAACATATGGTCCCTCGGCCTACACAAACAGTAAGAAAAGTGCTTCATTGTGTCGTTTAATAGAGAAATTTCAAGGATACACAGAAAGGTGCGAACAACTAAGTGTACAGCGAACGTATTTTTTTGATGTGCAGTCATACAACGCCATCAAAGAAACAGGCGGTCAAGCAAATCAAGTAAGCTAATTTTGTCTCATTATTTTGGGCAGCCATTTTGGACTTTGGACATCGTCATTTGCACTTGCACAATTGCACAATTGCACGACTGCACGAGTCCACCAACAAAGACTGCACAACACAAGAATTTTCGGCCATTCCTTTCCATCCAATGCGAAAAACAAATAAGAACGAGTGAGAAAGACATCTTCGGTTCGCCTCTACCGATACCGAATAGTACCGAAGACGATCGACGCGCTTGACATCGTTGAGATTTCAAATAAATAGTAATTCTAACTATACTTTTGTGTCGCCATTTTGTACGCGTCTTTGCATGAAACTATTGTTACTCTAAGATTTGTACTAAACACGATTTAAAATTTTAAGAAAAATAGTAAATTTAAAGAAAACAGTGTTTAAGTAGTGCGTAAGTGATTAATACTGATTAATTTACGTGTAATTTGCAATATTTTTACAATGACGGACGAAAGGTCTAAAGCACTTATACGCAAGCGTGGTTATGTCAAAGGTTCTTTTACCAAACTTGTAAATACTATCATGGAACTTCAACTTGATCAAGCTACCAAAGAGGACTTGATAGTGCGGGAGAATAGGCTCACACTTCTTTTCACAAACTATGAAAATTATTGTTGTGAAATTAGTACAGTTACTGACGACGATAATGAACCTTTCTCTGAATTTGAAGAAAAATACATGTCGGCACTAGCTCGCCTAAAAGGTAGCATTGCCAAAATGAATTGCAGTCGTGACTCTAAAACGAAATTACCAATAATTAATATACCAAATTTTACTGGTAAGTCATCTGAATACAAACCATTCATATCAATGTTTTATTCTTTGATCGATAAAAATAGTGGCTTAGATGACATTCAAAAGTTATATTATTTACGTAATTTTCTCAAAGACGAACCCTTTGATTTAGTAAAAAATCTGCCATTAATTGGTGAAAGTTATCAAGAATCTCTCAATATTTTAAAAGAGAGATATGATAACAAGCATAGGATTATAAATGAGCACATAAATTTATTATTAGATCTTGAGCCAGTATTAAAATCAACAGCAGAAAACATTAGAAACTTTGTATGTGTTGTGAAGCAACAATTATCTGCATTAAAGAACTTAGATCTGTCAGTTGATCTGTGGGACCCAATAGTTGTTTGTATTTTGACTAGGAAACTTGATACATATTCCAATAGGGAATACCAATTAGATAGGGAAACCAATGTTGATCCAACTGTTAAACATTTACTTAAATTCCTAGAAAAAAGAGCATTAGCGCTCGAAAACACTATGATAGCAAGCAAAGGCAATCTGCAGCAGACACAAGCTCATCGTAAAGAAGTGCCTCGCCAGCTGAGGATAGCTTCTGCTCCTGCTGCGATCAATAGTGTAACCAGTACAAGTATTGCTTCCTGCATGTTCTGTAAGTGTGAACACAAGCTTTATTCTTGCCCTAAATTTAAACTTCTACATTTTTCTAAGCGAATTGAATTTGCAGATGAACACAGGCTTTGCAAAATATGTCTCAATAAGCATAAGTCTAACAAATGTCGCTTTCATTTCAAATGTGATGTGTGTAAAAATAAGCACAACACGCTTATGCATGAGGAACAGCCTATACAGCCATCGGTAACCATGGTTTCTGAAACATCCACCACTCAAGTACTGTTACCAACCGTGCAAGTTAAATTAATTGCTCGTAATGGCACTGAGATTCTTGCAAAGGCCTTGTTGGACAGTGGATCTCAAACATCATTTGCAACCACAGAACTGGTTAACCAATTAGGCTTAAAGCCAAAGCATATAAACAAGGGAATCATTGGTATAGGAAACACTCATAGCAATATTAGCCAGTGCACGCAGCTGGAGGTTTTCTCAACAGTATCAGCATATAAATGCACCATTAATTGCTATGTAATAGATAAGATTACTTCACAGCTTCCTCAGCACAAAATTGATACTGCTGCAATAAAGATACCTACACATTTGACATTGGCAGATCCCAAATATAATGTTCCTGGTAATATTCATATACTTATGGCAGCTGATATATTTTTCCAGGTGCTCCAGCATGAAAATCCTGGTAAGCAACCATCAGTGCAGGCTAATCTAGACAGGGCAGCGGGTCGGCCTCCATTAGTGCAGTTTGTAAATACAAAATTTGGGCATATTGTAGCAGGTAGTTTTCCTAATCTGGTACACTCAGAAATCACACAAAAACATGTAACTTTATTTTGCAAAACATGCGACTCAAACATTGATGATACGGTCCGGACCTTTTGGCAGACTGAGAGTGTGCCTGAAATGTTCCCAGAACAAAGCCCCGAGTTTGTTCAAGCTGAACAAATTTTTCAAAAAACAATGGTTTATAAAGATAATAAGTTTGTAGTAGCTTTACCACTAAAAGTTTCACTTGAGAAGATTAATGAGTTACTTGGTGACTCCTTTTATTTAGCTTTAAAACGATTTCACAACTTGGAAAAAAGATTTTCTAAGGAACCTATACTCTATAAGCAATACAAGTCCTTTGTGGATGATTATATTGCACAGGATCACGGTACATACATAGACATTGACAAATATGACCTCACTACTGATCCAGTATATTTTTTGCCTCACCATGCGGTTTTAAGACCTGACAAAAGGACAACTAAGTGTAGAGTAGTGTTTGATGCTTCAATGTTAACTAGTTCAAAGCGATCCTTAAATGATCTACTATTAAATGGTCCCACCGTCCAAAAAGAACTATTTGACATATTACTTTTGTTTCGTTTAGGCCCTTATGTCTTTAGCACAGATCTCAAGAATATGTTCCGTTCAATTGGCCTAGATCAGCAATATAAGTCTCTACAAATTATTTTGTGGAGGAACACTCCTAACGAAAACATTAAATGTATTGAATTGAACACTATTAGCTATGGGTTCAAGTCTTCAACTTACCTAGCCACCAGGTGCCTTATAGAGTTGGCTAGGATATATGAAAAACAATTTCCTGCAGCATCTTTCGTTTTGAAAAACCAGACATATTGCGATGATATTTTAGTGTCTACTAATTCAATAGAGTCATTAATTGAAACGAAGGATCAGTTAATTAGGTTGCTGGAACTGGGTGGATTTCAGGCACACAAGTGGTCATCTAATTGTAGTACTCTCTTACAAGACATACCGTTAGACAAACAACATTTTGATGAGCTAGACTTACAGAAAGAAAATTATTATTTAAAAACACTGGGTGTAACTTATAACACACAGACGGACACGTTTAAAATTTCGAGTCCTGATTCAGATGTACAAGAGCCTAAAACTAAAAGAGAAATCTTAAGTTATATATCAAGATTCTATGATCCATTAGGTTTAGCTGGTCCTATAACTGTCCTTGCTAAATCATTTATTCAAAAGCTCTGGACAGTACAATTAAAATGGGACTCTTGTCTCTCAACTGAATTACAAAATGAATGGCTTGAATTTTACACAAAATTAATTAACATGAGTCCTATACACATCAATAGAAATGTCATGCTACAGAATGCAAACATGATCCAGTTAGTAGGCTTTGCAGATGCTGCCAGCTCAACTGCATATGGTTGCTGTGTCTATTTACGAGTAATTGACAAAACAGATGAGGTTAAGTTAACTTTACTCTCTTCAAAATCGCGAGTGGTTCCACTTAAACAAAAATTAACTATTCCTAGGTTGGAACTCAACGCGGCATTACTGTTAGCCAAGCTAGTATATAGAGTACAAAACATACTGTCGATGAATCTAAACATAAGTAATGTGTTTCTATACTCGGACTCACAGATTGTTCTAGCGTGGCTTAAAACCGATGTAACTAAACTTAATGTCTACGTAGCTAACAGAGTTAGAGAAATTACACAATACACAGACAAATTTTCATGGGGTTATGTCAATACTGCAATGAATCCCGCTGACTGCTTGAGTCGTGGCGTAAGTCCTCTTGAATTAAAAGAGCACACATTATGGTGGTGTGGTCCACCATTCCTGCAAAGTAAAGATTACAGTTTTTCAGAATTTACTAATTTGCTTATAAGTCTGCCCGAGATGAGGACTGACCCTGCTGACTCTGTGTTGACAAGCACTATGGTATGCAATGATCAAAATACAAACAATTCACTGTGCTTAGACTTTCTCAATAAATATTCTAGCATAACTAAGATGCAGCGAATTCTCGCTTACATTATACGATTTTGTAAGCCTTGTAAAAGTAGGTCCTGTTATATTACTAGTAGTGAATTAAATAATTCTTTGTTAATGATTATAAGATGGGAGCAGCAAAATCATTTTGATAGTGAGATTAAAATGCTAAAACAAAATAAACCCATACAAGGTAGTTTAAAATCCCTTAATCCGTTCATTGATGGTACAGGTTTATTGCGAGTAGGTGGCAGATTGGATTGTGCTACGATACCTAATTCACAAAAACATCCAATGATACTACCAATTAAATCATATGTTACCAAATTAATAGTCTTAAATGAACATATAAAAAATTTACATGCTGGGCCAAAGCTATTATTGTCATCTCTTAATCAAAAATTTTGGTTAGTGAATGGCATCAAAGAAATAAAAAGAATAATTCATACATGTGGTATTTGCTTTCGCTTAAAAGCTAAAGTTGCTAAACAACTAATGGGCACACTTCCTCATGATAGAGTGAATGTGAGTAGACCTTTTCAAAAAGTTGGCATTGATTTTGCTGGACCGATTTCCATAAAACAATCTCGAATTAGACGTGCTCTAATAACAAAAGGGTACATATGTGTATATGTTTGCTTTTCAACTAAGGCTGTTCATCTAGAGTTAGTCTCAAGTCTTACAACTTCAGCCTTTTTAGCATCGTTTAAGCGTTTCTTATCACGAAGAGGTTTGCCCACAGATATTTACTGTGACAATGCAGCTACCTTCAAAGGTGCTAATAATCAGCTTGTTGAACTTTATAAACTACAGAACTCCCTAGACAATCAACATGAGGTGCAGTCATTTGCAGCTGAAAAAGGTATCAATTTTCATTATATACCAAGCTATTCTCCAATATTTGGCTCTTTATGGGAAGCGGCTGTAAAGAGCAGTAAATACTATTTGAAGAGGGTTGTTCAAAGAGCTTTACTTACTTATGAAGAACTAAGTACAGTACTAGCACAGATTGAATCAATTTTAAATAGTAGACCATTAACTGCCATGTCTAGTGATATTAATGATTACATGTATTTAAGTCCCGGTCACTTTCTAATTGGGTCAGCACTTAACAGTTATCCTGAACAGGATTTATCTGATGTTCCCACGAACAGGTTAACATTTTGGAATATTTGTTGCAGTATGTACCAACAGTTCTGGAAAGTGTGGAGCAAACATTATCTTAATGTCTTACAGTGCAGGCCCAAGTGGAAAGATAATTACCCAAATGTCAAAGTAGGTTCACTAGTTATTCTTAAGGAGGACAATGTTCAGCCTCTATACTGGCCAATGGCCAGAATTGTGAATGTATTCCCAGGGCCAGATGGCAAAGTGAGGGCTGTGGAAGTTAAAATGCAAAATGGGAAAACCCATAGACGGTCTGTTACTAAAATATGCTTACTTCCGGTTGACTGTTCTGATTAAGGTTAGCATACTTATTTAGAGTTAAGTATTAGTATTTAAGTGGCAAGTGGCATTACATACTACTTATGTACCATTTGCCGTTATTAAGCTTATTTTATATCATGTTAATTTTGTCATGCTTTTGATACTGTTTCTTTATTTAAAAACAACGTTCTAATTTTTATCCCGGTACTACTTAATATTTTAAATGTTTCTTATGTAAAGCTATTGATTTAATTCTCAAGTATTCGCTAGAACACATCTCGAATACTTGGATATCTTTGTTTTATTTTGCATTTTGTTAACATGCTTATGATAATTAATTTTATATACACTTTTGCAATATTTTAAGAAATATTAATTTCTTCCCGCTGGGACTATGTAGCAGTCTATACTGGCTACACAAAATTATTAGTGTGGCAACACTGGTTTTATTATATCCTTTTCTTCTTGTCGCCAACACGCCGACGGTACGCGAGCCGTTTTGTGTTAAGCTCTAATTAATACTATTAAATTTAGTTTATGGAGCTCGAACTTTTATTTGAACGCACCGGAGTACTCCCAGCACAGCACACTGCCAAGCCAAACAAATACAGTCCATTGCCACCGCAGGAGCTCAACAAGGGTATAAGTACGGTTTCAACATCATTGTTTTAAGTACGGCCCGTTGAGCTCGCTCTGCAGTCAGGAAAGTAGTCTTAGCGGCTCCACCCCATATAGTTATACCGTAACCAATCACTGATTGACATAGTGACATATACACTAATTTTAGCGTGTTAAAGTCAGCTGATTCTCGGAGTGATTTAAAAATATGGATGAGGCGCAGTACTCTTGTGGTCAGGATATTGAGTTATTGGGTCCACTTTAATCCATCGTCAATATTTACCCCCAAATATTTAACACATACAGTTCTACTTAACGCTACACATGAACAGGGCGTAGAGGCGATGCCACATGAATGGGCAGTAATTGTGAAGGTGTCAGCAGGCTCGGTAATGCTACTAAGGGCAAAAGGGATGAAAAAGGTCTTATTTAAATTTAGTGACAAAAGATTTCCGTTTAACCATTTCATGACAGTCGATATAGCTATTTCAGCTTTAGCTTTAACTGCCTCCCAAGTTCCACCAGTTACAAGAATTGCTGTGTCGTCAGCATAAGAGTAGATCCTACACTTATGCTGACGACAAATAGTGTAGGATCTAAAATGCTACCTTGTGGAACTCCGTATGACACAGTTTCTTCATCACTAAATAAGGACCCTATCTTTACCCGCTAGGAACGATTTTTCTAGTAATCAGTGAAAATGTCCAATGCGATTCCGCGCACACCAATGGACTCCAATTTTTCTATAAGTTTAACTAAAAAAAAACATAGTTTAAAAAAAAAAAAAGTTTAAAAATTTAGTGACAGAAACTGTGTCAAACGCCTTGGATAAATCCAGGAACATTCCCAGGCACTTTGTCCGACTATCGAGGGACCTAGCAACCGATTGTGTAAATTCCAATAGAGCATCTTCTGTTGAGATACCATTTCGGAATCCGTATTGGTTGTCAGCTAGGATATGATAATTTTGTAAATATCTCTTTAGGTTTTTGTTGTATATTGTTTCGAGAACTTTTAAAAAGCGAGGTTAAAACAGATATGGGTCTATAAATGTTTACGCAGTCCCTGTTCCCACCTTTATGAACGGGGTGCACTACAGCATTTTTAAGAGAGTCGGGAAATGTACCCTTCTGGATACAAAGATTAAAAATGTAAGTTAGTGCAGGGACAAACACATGGCTACATACTTTAAGTACTTTGGATGGGATACCATCCCAGCCCGTAGCAGAGTTTCCACGCAGTTGTTGTATGATAGTGTGAACGTCATTCTCATCTATAGATTCTATGACCAAGGAATTTAATGGTGTCTTATGTTTATGTATATGTATTTCATGCCCTGGTCAGATGGTGAAATGTTTGAATTCATAGATAATTTCGTGGCCATATTTTTGCCCATATTGGTAAAATATGAACACACTATATTTATTGCGATTTTAGGACTATCGTATAGATTGAGGAGTTCAATAGCACAAGAACGTTATTTGCCGGTGTTAGTGATCTCCTTAATGGCCTTCCACATAGCTTTAGGATTATTTTTAGTGTTCTCCAATTCAGCTTTTTCTTAAGTTCTCTTTAATTTACGTAGTAGGGCGTTACAAAAGTTTCGGTATCTTTTATAAGTTAGCTGTAATATTATGTTATCAGGAGATTTTTTTGATAGTTTATGCAGTTTATCACGGTGTCGCATGCACTTTAGGAGGCCTGGGGTAATCCATGGTTTGATGGTACGTTGTTTCCTTGGGAGATATATTTTTCTCGTATTTCGTGCAACCACCTCAGATAATAGAGATATGAACATATTCATAGCCTTATTCGGATAATCGATTTTATAAATAGCAGAAAATTTATGGCTTCTATCTCCGATTTAGTCGATACAATATTTTGTTGGACTATGTATCTATCAGCTTTAATCTGAGATAGATTAGCATTTGATATACTTAGAACAATGGGTTTGTGATCTGTAATGTGTGAATTAAGAACCAGGGTAGTGGAAAATTATTTTGATTTAAGGAAAGTATGATCTAAACATCTACCCAGTCTGGTAGGAATTCGGTGAGTTGGCAATAGACCGTGGGACGTGTTTAGAAAAAGATAGTAAAGAGTACAGTCGTCGCTATCGCTCTGCTCAATGTTAATATTGATATCACCAATAAGGACTACGTTGGAATAATGAGATAAGTCCTTGTATAGATTATTTAGGCTAGTAAAGAATTCATTGAAATGGTGGACAGTGGAGTACGATGAAGAGCGATAAATCGCTATTACCGCCAACCTACGATCCACCTTACACACAAGGCAAGAAGCATCCTTAAAGTATGGCTCACTCACTGACACATTTAGGTTATCTTTAGTATAAATTATAACACCGTCATTTTGATTGTTTACATTGTTCGTACGGTGTGGCTGGTAACCAGTTAGGGCAGGCAAATTAGCCACTTTACTCAACCAGCATTCGGTAAGCACTAGTATATCACTTTCAAATTTTGATAAACATAATAAAGCTAGGAGGTTATCGAAATTTTTGTTTACCCTACAAATATTCATGTGGAACAGAATCACATTGGAATCAGAACTATTAATATACTTTACACATTCTTGTGGATCACACACAAATGATTGCGAGTTATCAACGCTATCCAATTCGCTATTTATTACATTAATAGTAGCCATTAAAGTAAAAGAAAATTTCAATATAAGGAACGAGAAATGACGTGTAAATATCAGAGAGTGTACTTTGGAAGATTAATTTAGTTTGGAAGATTATATTACCCTGAGTATTAAAGCAACCCGGACCCACTGTTTGAGTATACCGTATAAGTGAGTGTGAAACTGAAATGGTGTAATATTTGTAAGTAGTCTTAATACGTAAGTCTGGTGATTAATGAGTGAATAATGTGTTGTTTATATTTATGGCGTGTCTACCAGATTTAGATAAAAAAGAAACAATAGCATACATAATGAACCCCTGAGCCCCCGCTCCGAGTCATATAGCCTTATCGCTGAGTTCCTGTAGACTTTTTTCATTATTTATCAGGATTACTCACCGTATGCGTTTTTGTCCCACGTAACAGGTGGTGAACCCATTGCCGTGTTGTAATGGACAGGCGCAGACTGTGGCAGCCTGCTGTTGAAATTTTTCAAGCCGCCCATAAGGCCTTCAACTAGGCTTAACGACTGCGATTTCATTTTCAACCGGGACCAAAGGCTTAACGTGCCTTCCGAAGCACGGAACTGGGGTGGCTCTAAAGAGCCGAATTAATTTAATAAAATAAAATAAAATGTGTCTATTTTAGATGTTAAATTTGGAAGAAATTTTGCACCCAACGGGTTTAGTGAGGTGGTAACATAAAAGCTAAAAGATCTTATGTGCTAACACTAATAAGCACGACCAATCAAAGTCCTGGTAGTCTCGGACTGATATCCTTATATAGTAACTTTATACTCACTTATGTACTATAAAATAATTTATTTTTTGCAAACGTCCATATGTTTCGGTGAACACTTTCCGTCAGACTACGTATGTCTGCCACCTCAGTGGTATAAAAAAATATAAAATACTAGCTGACCCGCGCAACTTCGTTTGCGCCACATAAGAGAAACAGACAAAGAGAGATTAGTTAAGGATGATGGCGCGTAGACTGTTCTTAGGAAACAACTTTTAAAGTATCCCCTTCTAACAACAAAGCACTGAATCGGAATACTTGTTGACGAGTTAAAACTGAATAATATACACGCGGGCGAAACTGCGGAAACAGAATATACATTTTACACACATTTCATCCTCTCTCGCAAAGAAACCGCGCAGAATATCAGTATTTAAACCTAAATCATTCCAAAATTGATTCAGTATTCTCGGCTTGATGGTTGATTATAGTAAGTGATACAAAAATAATTTTCAAATGTCTCCAATACTTGATGCCGGGGCTCCGCTCACGTGAAGTTTAGTTAGTGGACAAAAAGGATTTCTCGCGGGAAAAAGATGTTTTCCCGGATAAAAAGTAGGAATCCTATGTATTAATTCAGGAAATGTTCCATCTACATGTCGATTTTCATCAAAATTTGATTAAATAACAAACGTCCTAATAATATAAAACTTTACTAACTTGTACATTTATAATATTAATAGGATTAAATTCCTCTGGGAATACCGGGAATTCCTTTCTTTGTGCTCATCTAACGTAGGTTCGTAAAAATACGTTCACCAAATTTCAGGCTGTGTATGGTTTTCCCCACGTAGTTTCATTCCCGTGGAAATACCAGGTATTCTTTTCTTAGTGTTGATTCAAGGTAGATCTAATGAGTACTCTCACTAAATTTCAGGTATGTACCAATGTTTGGTTGTGTGTGGTTTCACCCGCGGAGTTCCCATTCCCATGGAAATATCGGAAATACCGTTTTATTTTTTTTACAAAGACTTAAAGTAAAAATTCACGAAATTTCAGGTTTCTATGTTTAATGCTAATGCTTTGCGTGGTTTACCTGGATAGTCGGTTCCCGTGGGAAGCCGAACTCGCTGGTAATACAGGAGCTTTCTTTTAGTCTTATGAGATTCTTCTAAAAGTAAAATAAAAGTTCATGTAACTAACTTTGAAAATGACAATCTTTCATACATCCGTTTATCCCTTATTTACGTCCTTAGGGGCAGAATTTCACGAAACCCTTTCATTTCACCTACGTGTTAATTACAACCCCCATGCGAAGTTTGGGCTTCATAGCTCCGTTAGCTTCATAGATTTCACGATCAATGAGTCAGTTAGTACAAACCCTGTTCTACCTCCATATGGGTAAATTTTTTCGAAACCGTGCCCATTTATTTGTAACCGAAAACAGGTGTACGTAAATTCATGTTTCTAACTTTGAAAATGACGAATTTCCATACAACCGTTTATAGCTTATTTACTTCCTTAGAGGTAGAATTTCAAAAAATCCATTCTTAGGGGAAACCTACGTTTTTAAAGGAACCCCCATGCGCAGTTTGGCCTTCGTAGCTTTGTTAGTTTTATAGGTTTCGTGATCAATAAGTCAGTTATTATAACTACTATTTATCCCCTCAAGGGTAGAATTTATCAAAATTCCTTATCACGTAATTTTTTATTTTTATACAGAGCAGGTATAAGAAATTTTGTGTTCCTATGTTTCAAAATGACGAATTTCCCATATAAAGTTTCAAACCTTGTTTACTCCCTTATTGGTAAAATTTTTTGAAACCGTGATACACGTGCCTATTTATTTGTAACCAGAAACAGGTGTACGTAATTTCATGTTTCTAACTTTGAAAATGACGAACTTCCATACAACCGATTATCGCTTATTTACTTCCCTTCTTAGCGGAAACCTACGTATTAAAAAGAATCTCCATACGAAGTTTGAGCTTCATGGCTTTGGTAGTTTCAGAGATATCGTTATCAGTCAGTGATTTTGCCTTTTATAGATATAGATAGTAACAAAGTAAATAAGAAAAAAAAATGTTCTAACGGTCACTGTGTTAAGCAACTTTCGCTCTAACTGATCCTTGAATGGGTGACCGCTTTGGTTACGTTCCACTAAACACCCGCTACGATCGTAACACCCAGTGTATCGTTCAATCTAAGGAGCATGGTCGTTGCGAGCGATCGTTTGACGTCATACATTATGTCATGTGTCACTTCGCCCACAAAATACAGGGTCTGACTGGACTTACAGTGCTCAAGATGAGCGTTCAACTTATAAATTTCGAACACAACGCCCGCGACCCATTAACTTAGTGGAACGGTAATTTGTTCGCGGTCGTGGGCGTTGCGGGCGATAAGTGGAACGCGCTCTTTGTTTTTATTTCTATTGACGTGCGTCAAAAGCGTGTTGGTCACAGCTCACAGTAGCATGGTATTTGTGAAGCTAAGTTGAGAGCCTTATTAGTTGGGTTTAAAAATAATCCTTCTTACTTAGACACAACAGACACAGTAGCGGGCATACCATTATGCCTACCCTTTTGACTGTGAATATAATATTTACGTCCGTGACAATAAAAACAGCCACTACTGTTATATTTTATCAATAATAGGCACTGTATTTACCACCAATAACGTCGTGAAAGAGCTATTGAAGGTACATCAATTGACTCTGACCTTATAAAGTCGGCCATTTTCAAATTTATAGTTCATTCGTTCCCACAATTTAGAAGAGTAATTTATTTGTACTAATAAGATTATTTTTATTGAATAAATGAAGAGGTTGGTTGATAATAAGGCTGTTACATTGTAAAACAAGTAATTAAACATCAGTTGAAAGCATTATAATAGTGGTTTGAGTTGGTTCGTTCTCACTTGTTCTACTGAACAGTTCTACGGTAGAACTAATGGGACTTTTTTTTCTCACTAGTTCTACGATGTTAGGTGTATCAAAACAGTGGAACAAGTGGAACTCTTTTTTCCCACTTGTTCTACTTGTTCCTAGTAGTAGAACTAGTGGGACATTTTGTTCTCACTAGTTCTACGATATTAGATGTAACAAATAGTAGAACTAGTAGGAGTCTCTATTTCCGCCTGTTTTATCGGTAAGACTAATAGGAAATTCCGTTTTCACTAGTACTACGTATAGATAGGCTCCAAAACAGAATGCCAGGTAGTTTTACGCAGAGAAATGTTACCAAATATGCAAGTCGTGTCTCAATACTTGTATGGTTCGTATGGTTTTAAAGACACTGATATTATTGGATGCATTCTAACACCATTAATTATATGGCACATTGTTTATACAATAGGAAATACAAATTGTAAATATTGTGGGACATTTTTTTACACAGCGCAGTCGAAACTTGTGCTATACGACTGATAAACTTCAAAATACACATATATTATAGATAGAAGTAGATAGAAGTGCTCGTGGTCCCGCGGACTCAGTGTTCTGTAAACGATCACTGCGTTAAGCAACTGTCGCTATGGCTGGTCACGGATGGGTGACCACTTTGTGGCATTTACATTTGCGAGCGTTTCCGTGCTTCGAAAAGCACGTGAAGCCGTTGGTCCCGGTTATCAGTAACATGGCAGTCGTTAAGTCAAGTTAAAGGCCTTAAAAATTTCAACAGCAGGTAGCCACAACCTGCGTCTGTCTATTTCAACACGGCAATGGGCTCACCACCATTACGTGGGTCAGGAATACACATGGTGAAAAGTGGGCATATAATATGCCTCTGCCACCCCTTCTGGGATAAGGCATGATAGATAAATAATAAAAGAATATTATAGATAGGAAACATCCAAACTCGGAAATACACATAATTATAAATATTCATGACTAATTAGCATTTTCATCTATATTAGGTAGGTACCTACCCGTTTCCTTCCTCTCGTGAACATAATATTAAGATATATTTTCTGTACATATAAATAATTATTAATTAAATATCCATCACGCCTTATCCCCGAAGGGGTGGCAGAGGCATATTATATGCCCACTTTTCACCGTGTGGATTCCTGTCCCACGTAATAGGTGGTGAGCCCATTGCCGTGTTGAAATAGACAGACGCAGGTTGTGGCTACCTGCTGTTGAAATATACCTATATCTAACAATAGTACCTACCAACACCGCTGATATCCATCCAGGAAGAAAAAAAAATTTTCAAAAGAAAGTTATCACAAGCTGCTAAGTTCACATCTTTCAATCAATTTTAATAAATAAAAGTGTCTGTTTGGACAGTTTTTCACTAAATGCATATTTAAACATTTAGGGTACGTAATTTTTTTTATTTTTCTCTGTCAGTCTGTCTTTTCACCTGCGTGTATCTATTTTCAACACGGCAATTCGCTCACCACCTGCTCGTGCGCGTATAAAATGCCTCTGCAACCTTTTCGGCGATATACGTGATAGATAAACAATTTACTAAACCTTACTTGATACATATTGCACGGTGCCACCATTATACTTATATTTTTAGATTCCCTAATCTAAAAATATATTATATTGTTAGATGCAAAATTAAGTTTGCACTAGCAACTATCAGGACAGTGTATATAAAGACAGCAAAGAGTCATTTCTGCCTATTCTCTGTCGACTGTCGTAGCGTGCGGAAGCTCTACCCGTTATTGTTATATATTATACATCGTAACCCTTAAAAAATAAGACTACTCAATAAATAGTACATGAAAACTGCGATAAATGCGGCTGGCCAACTCAGGCAGCACTGCGATGTACGCTCACTCGGTCTGTAGATGCGTGTGTCTGTGTGGGTAGGGGCCTACCCACGTTTTTATGAAGTTTCCTTACTGCTCATATATGTACTGTGCCGAAGCCCACAGAGCAAGTAATGTGGCACGCTCTATCACTCGCGCTTGAATATAGACGCGGGCTGTCAGTGTGTCTAGCACAAAGTCAGCTAATATAAGTTTGTGTTATAGGATCTAGACAACTGATATACATACTTATGTATTTCTAAATACATACATATTATACATAGGAAACACCCAAACTCCGAAACAAACATTTGTAGATCACACAAATATTTTTTCCGACCCGGGGACCGAACCTGGGACCTCAGTCGCGGCAGTCGCATGCACTACCACTGCGCCACCGAGGCAGTCGATCTATAAGGTTATCGTATAAGGTGACGCCCCCTGATTCACTTATTTTGTATAAAACATACAAATAAAGTAGTTTGTCTCTATCAGAGCGCGAGGGATATTAATTCCTTGTTCTATGCCGTAGCTTACTAACTTTTGCACTTGTACACCTGGTTCTATAGTATACTCATTGGCTTGTTTTTACTTTACAGATGGCAATACTAATTTCAATAGATGATTTGATTTGTAAGGTATGTATTTGTACTTATCTATAATAAGTGAAGAAGAATCGCGTGGGCTCGCTGACTAAGTGTTCTGTAAATGATCACTGCGTTAAGCAACTTCTGCTATAGCTGGTCACGGATGGGTGACCACTTTGTAGCATTTACATTTGCGAGCGTTTTCGTGCTTCGGAAGGGACGTTAAGCCGTTGGTCCCGGTTGCCAGTGATATGGCAGTCGTTAAGTAGAAGGCCTTATGAGCCTGTCCATTTCAACACGGCTCACCACATGTTACGTAGGACAAAAATGTTTACGGTTAAATTTGGACGTAAAGTATGCCTCTGCCACCCCAACGAGGATAAAGGCATGAAAAGAAAATAAACCCAGAAACATTAATTTTAAAATAACACTAGCCTGTTCATATTGAGGAAATAACTTCAGAAAATATATACCACTATTAAATTATTATTCCTGGTAATTTAGGTAAAAACCACGTATTAATTACCTTTTAAAAGCATGATGTAAAATATTAAAATGAAATATTAAATAACACCACTTGTACTGTTGCACAACATTTTTTATTTAATATGTGTAGCAAGTTCCACCAAGCGCCATCAATCAACAGTTTAAATAATTAAAATTAAATATTATATTTGCTCGCATTTGCGAGCGTTTTCGTGCTTCGGAAGGCACGTTAAGCCGTTGGTCCCGGTTGCCAGTGATATGGCAGTCCTTAAGTAGAAGGCCTTATGAGCCTGTCCATTTCAACACGGCTCACCACATGTTACGTAGGACAAAAATGTTTACGGTTAAATTTGGACGTAAAGTATGCCTCTGCCACCCCAACGAGGATAAAGGCATGAAAAGTAAATAAACCCAGAAACATTAATTTTAAAATAACACTAGCCTGTTCATATTGAGGAAATAACTTCAGAAAATATTTACCACTATTAAATTATTATTCCTGGTAATTTAGGTAAAAACCACGTATTAATTACCTTTTAAGAGCACGATGTAAAATATTAAAATGAAATATTAAATAACACCACTTGTACTGTTCCACAACATTTTTTATTTAATATGTGTAGCAAGTTCCACCAAGCGCCATCAATCAACAGTATAAATAATTAAAATGAAATATTATAACTAACTAACTATCTTCACGCTATATTCCCTGACGGGGTAGTCAGAGAGGACAGATCGCCACACTTCACGATCCATGTATACTTCTTTCGCTTCTTGCTAGATTCATCAATCCCTTCATTCATGCACGTCTGGGTATCCGAGTACTTTTGACTTTTACGTTTTTGAGCAATCTGCTCATGTGGTCTTCATATGTAAGTCTCGGCCTACCCTGACTCCTTCTACCCTTTACTTTCCCACAATATATATTCTTCGACAATCGTTCCTCACTCATTCGTTGGAGGTGTCCAAACCAATGGGGCTCGCCCGTTTACAGCTTAACACTGACACTTATATTCAAACCTGCCACATTGCGTATTACTTCGTTACGTATTCGGGTATATATAGGGTTTGGAAGCAAAAAGGTACACACTAGAATGAAAAAAAAATGTGTGTGTACCAGAGTACACAAGAAGTGAAACTTCTTTACGACGTTTTTTTTTAAACAGCTTAAATTTTTTTCTAATATGTCGATGAAGAAGTTTCACTTATGAAAAAGAAGTTTCACTTCAAAACAACATGGCGCGTAACCGAAAAACGGGACGATTTTTTTTACAGCTTTAAAATTTCTCTCTACGTCGATAAAGAAGTTTCACTTCAAAACGGAATAAAATTGATTTATGCTGTTTTTTCCAAAAGGTATAGTCAGTGGTTAACTAATCGTTCGTACTTGACCAGTTTTATTTTGCCTAACGTTTAACGCGCCTACATAGTTGGTAGTAACTCTATTGCCGTGTTTTAAATATAAAGGGTTGCAGACACTGCCTTTTTAAAATTATCAAAAATCACATATTCCTACGACTTCTTTTCTATATACCACCGAGGTGGCAGACAAGCGTACGGCCCACTTGATGGAAATTGGTCACCTTAGCCTATGAACGTTTGCAATACCAGAGGTGCAGCACTCGCCCTGCCGACCCTTTATAAACCTCCTAAGACCCATTTTGATCTGTTTGACTTAACGATCAAACAGATCAAATCTCGTAAATAGAAATGCCATACACGATGACCTCTCTGAGAATAAATCCTGGCTTAAATCGTCTAAAATAGTCATCGTTTACTAAACAAAGGGCTTTTTTCAATTTTAGTCACAAATAACACTCTGACTGTTGTAATCTTTTTCATCATGAATATTATGGCCAGCTTTATACGCAACGGATATGAAGCCATTGTCGAAAATTGGACATGAGGTTATTGTTCCAGGTATTTATTACTACGTACAAAACAATTTTTAGTGATATTTATATATCACCATTGTTGTAATCAAAGTATGATTAAGAATTCACGTGGTGTTTATTAACTAACTAACTTACTATCTTCACGCTGTATCCCTGGTGTTTATTAACCTTTAAAATAACTGGACTTCAAAAGTCAGAATAATAACAGAAAAATGTTATGTAATATGTGTTGTTATGGAACAACGTGTGATGGTTGAACCAAAAGCGATGATTATTTTGCATGGTGATCACGCCTGGCGGGTCAAAACAAGGTGGTTCAGTTCATATTTGACTGCTATTTATATGACTCTAAAAATCGAGAACTCCGATACTGTGATACACATTTCGTAATATATTTGAGAATTATACTAATACTGAATGAAACAAAGGAATGACAGTGAATGTAAACAAGTCGAAAGTAATGGTTTTTGAAAGAGAGGTAAGTACGACGGATTGGTCAATTCTTGTGGAAGGAGAAAGAGTAGAACAAGTGAAAGAGTTTGTATATCTGGGTACAAAATTTACGAGAGATGGAAAGTGTGACTATGACATTGAGTGAAGAGTTTTGGCAGGAAATAAAGTGAATGGAGCCATGTACGCCTTTATGAGCAGTCAGAACGTGTCTAAGAAGGCAAGACTGGCTGTACATAGAGGAGTGATGGTCCCCACACTTATGTATGGCAGTGAAAGCTGGGTATGGCAGAAGACGCATAAAAGTAAAATAATTAATGCCGTGGAAATGAGAAGTCTGCGAAGTATAGCTGGAGTGAAGTTGATGGATAAAGAAAGGAACAGCGTGATAAGCGAACATTGCGGTATGACAGAAGATGTAGTGCCTAAGATATAAAAAGGGATGCTTAGATGGTTCGGACACGCGGAGAGGATGGATGACAATAGACTGACGAAGCAGATCTATGTGGCGAGAGTGAATGGGCAAACTGGTAGGGGTCAACCTCGTCGCACGTATGTCAATCAAATCGACGATCTTTTGGAAAAAGGCCAGGGCAAGAGTACCCTTAACCGGCGAGCGTGTATGAAAACACTCATGAAAGTAAAAGAAGCGAAAGCTGTATGTCAGAATCGTAGCAAGTGGAAAGCCATAGTCTCTGCCTACCCCGATGGGAAACAGGCGTGATAATATGTATGTATACTAATACTTCAAGAATTTTCGAAGTAATGCAATAATTCAATTTCTCTTCGCTTCTCTATTAGGTGCTCGACTACACATGTGTTTCCAATTTGGAGCCTTAAAGGATTGCAAATCATATTCTTAAAGCACCTACGGTAAAGCAGAAAATATAGAGGATACCTTTACTACATAGTTTTGGTCGTTCGACGTGTTTTGTGAAAAGTGTCGTAGTGTGTAACTGTGGTAGCGAATCGGTTGACTGGCCTCCCACAAGCGGGTCTCATCAGTTCAATTGAGAGTGTCGCACATACCCGGTAACATATTGCGAACCCACATTTCATAGAACATCTTAACAAACTAGCGTGAGAAACATACTCACTATGGAAACCAAACTGCAAAACTAAAAAATCCTAGCTGAGTCCATCAGGAAGATTTTGATCAACTTCAAGAAAGATTCGACGAGGCGTGAAACTGCTGAGTACATCAAGACCAGACTGGATGGAGTCGAAGAATTATGGATTCAATTCGACCTCAACAACACCGTACTCGCAACGTCTTCGGAATTGACAGGTCATGATTATTTCACCAGTAAAATTTATGACAAGGTCAAACAGGAGTATGAAACAATACGTGGCTTATTGCTGACCTGGCAGATTTCACCCACAGAGGACAGAGGAATACCTTCCAACACTGATGAGTTGATTACTCAGCAAAATACCAACTTTCGAGCCTTTATGAGAATCGTCAATAGTATCAATATCTCCGATATTAAGGAAAAATGGGAAATCGAAGACAAACTCCAGCTGTTGCAGATGGAAAACAATCGATAAGTTGCACTGGCAAATCGACAACATATTAGTCGGTACTAACGCCAGTTACGATCAGGAGTATACAAACAACGAATCGCTATTTCAGGCCACTAAACTAAAGTTGAACGGAACGCTGAATATATCAAAACATCGCTATCAAACAGTACCACAAATAGAGATACCTGCGTTCTCGGGCAGCTATGCTCAATGGCCTACGTTCATGGACTTATTCTGTGAAGCGATTAACAACAACGCGCTACTAACATAGGTTCAGAAAATGCAACATCTGAAGGGCAAGCTGCGAGGAGAAGCCGAGCGGCTCGTTCAGCATTTAAACGTCTCAGCAGAAAACTATGAATCTTGTTGGGTGATACTGACTCACAGATACAACAACTTGCAGCTGCTTTTTACAAAGCAAATTCAAACATTTATGAACCAACCTACAGTACAACAACAAACGGCGTTTGAGCTAAAACGTTTACATGACACCAGTTTGGAAACAATTCATGCGATTCATAACCTGGGAGTCGACACAGCAACATGGGATCCTATCTTAGTCCACATTTTGACAGGAAAACTGGACCCCGACACATATACATCGTACATGGAGTACAGAAAAGCTCCGCGGGAGCTGCCCTCCTTTGATGAGCTTATAGCGTTTCTTGAGACTAAATTTACAGCGTTGGAACCAATCAAGAGACCTAAGAGCATACCTCCTAGACAAAACAGCACGCCAACGAAGGAGTTTTCGACAAAAACTATTTCTACAAACGGAAAATTTAAACAACTATCATCAAAAACATATATTGCACAAGCTGAAAGAAGCTGCCCTATTTGCTAAACGCACCACATACTAGTGCATTGCAAAGTATTTCGCAACATGACGCCAGAAGTCAAATTAAAAACAATGAAACAATTGCAAATTTGCCATAACTGCATGTTTTCACACAATAGTCAAGAATGTACTTCGAATAAAACATGCAAAATTTGCAATAATCGACACCACACGGTGTTACACGAGGTTATTGACGCTCAAACACGAACTCCAATGACCCATATTGCGACGACATCGAACATTGAACCTACAATGGACTCTTTACAGCGAAATGTCAACCACGCGGCTGGAAATTATAGCGAAGTACTACTTGCTACGGTACAACTGAAGATCATGGCACTTGACGGTACATACGTTGTGATGCGATGTCTCCTTGATCAAGGATCTCAAATCAGTCTAATAAGTGAGTCAGCGGCTCAGCGCCTGGGATTACCCCGGTGCAAACAACAGACAACTGTATTAGGAGTTGGAATATCGTCAAATCAAAGCCATGGAACAATACAACTATCATGTGAGTCGTTATACAGTGACTATGGTTTCACAACGGAGGAATTGGTTATGAAGAAGGTACTGAACAACCTACCTAACTATTCATTTCAGCAACAAAACTGGCCTCATTTGAATAACATTACGTTAGCCGATCCGGAATTCAATATCGCACGACCCATTGATATTCTTCTCGATGCGAGTGTATACGCTGAGATGGTTCTAGATGGTATACTGCGTGGTCCCCCATACGCACATATCGCGCAACAAACAAAAATCGGGTGGGTGCTATTGGGCAATTTTACGACATTCAACTGCCACGCCGTATTCAACCACTTAGATGAAATATCGCAATTTTGGGAATCTGAAGAAATTACCGAAAACCAAGACTCCTGTAACATGACCTCTCAAGAAGAGTACTGCGAAAAGCTATACCAGAACACAACAAGAAGGTTATTGGACGGCAGATATGAAGTTCGAATTTCCATGAGAAAACAATTCGCTGAAAGCTTAGGTGCATCGAAGTCGCAAGCAATTGCTCAATTCCGGCAATTAGAAAAAAGACTAGAACATAATGAAACACTGGCAGGTGGATACAGGAATTTTATTCACGAATATTTGGAGCTTGGTCACATGAAACTATGTAAACAGCCAACCGAACCAAGCTGTTACCTGCCACACCATGGTGTTTTCAAACACGATTCCACAACAACAAAACTGCGCGTAGTGTTTAACGCGTCAGCTAAAGCAAAATCTGGTTACAGTCTCAACGATCTAATGGAGCGTGGCCCGAATCTGCAACAAGATCTACAAGCTATGATCTTACGATGGCGAACATATCAATTTGTCTACTCAGCAGATATTGAGAAATTCTATAGACAAATACGTGTCCACGAGCAAGATCAAAGCTTACAAAAGGTCATCTGGCGAGATGACAGCAACAGTAACCTCAACGAATATCAACTTTGTACTATAATCTATGGCACAAAAGCCGCAGCCTTTTTGGCAATGCGAACAATTAAACAATTAGTACAAGATGATGGTCACCAGTACCCACTCGCCGCCCAAGTGCTGAGTCATCACCTATACGTCGACGATATTTTGGGAGGGAGTAATCATTTTCTAGAAGCGCATACTACGCAAGAACAATTGGTCAAGATGCTGCAAGGAGACGGGTTCAACTTGCGCAAATGGGCAAGCAACGAACCTGCACTACTTAAAAATTTGTCACAACATTTGATCAGCCAGAACATGATAGACTTGAAACAAGCTGACTCAAACAAGGCATTTGGTATTAAATGGAATCCGCTTAGCGATCATTTTACGTTCAACCAAGTCATTGACACCAAAAACAAAGGTGACATCATTACAAAACGCTCATTGCTATCGGATATGTCGAAATTATATGACCCAATAGGCTGGATCTCACCAATAACAATAAAAGCGAAAATTATATTTTAACAAGTATGGTCCTTAAAAATTTATTGGGTTAATCCTTTACCTGAAGCCATATGCAGCGAATGGATGCGATTTCGGGAGAATTTGCCCTGCATACAAACTATCAAAATACCACGATGGTTAGGTAACACTGTGATATCCATCACGCCTTATCCCCGAAGGGGTGGCAGAGGCATATTATATGCCCACTTTTCACCGTGTGGATTCCTGTCCCACGTAATAGGTGGTGAGCCCATTGCCGTGTTGAAATAGACAGACGCAGGTTGTGGCTACCTGCTGTTGAATTTTTTAAGCCGCCTATAAGGCCTTCAACCAGGCTTAACGACTGCCATTTTACTGGCAACCGGGACCAACGGCTTAACGCACGGAAACGCTCGCAAATGTAAATGCCACAAAGTGGTCACCCATCCGACGACCAGCCATAGTGAAAGTTGCTTAACTCAGTGATCGTTTACCGAACACTGAGACAGCGGGGCCACGAGCGCTTCTAAAAAACAATAACCATTATATACCCATTCAACCTATACAATTGACCACTCATGAGGAGATGAAGATAAAGAAACATACATTTGTTACACAGTCTTATGAATTATTTATTTTGGAGCTTCTAAACAAACATAGCTCTATAGCACGTGTAACACGAATATTAGGTTAGACGTTGCGATTTATAAACAATGCTCGATATAAGGTTCAAATAACGTCAACAATTTATTTATCGAGCGTTGAACTGGAAGGTGCACATGCTGCATTAATCAAAACAGTACAAAAGACATGTTTTGGCGAAGAAATCACTCGGTTGCAAAACAACAGACCTCTCCGATCAACAAGCAATATCTTATGCTTAAGGCCAATTTGGGATGAAAGCGGGATTCTAAGAGTTGGAGGTCGATTGGCATACTCAAATCTATGTGATTGGCAGAAACATCCCATCATAATACCGAATAATCACAGGCTAACAGACCTACTCATTGACCAAGCGCACCAACAAACACTACATGGTAGTGCAAGATTAACGCTGACCCATTTAAGGAACAGATACTCGGTGATTGGTGGTATGAGAACCGTTAAGAAGATAATAGTTAGGTGCGTGACGTGCCACCGATTCCAACCCAACAAGAGCAATCAACTTATGGCCGATTTGCCCAAACCACGAGTAACACCTTCACGACCGTTTACCCATACAGGAGTGGACTTTAGTGGGCGTGTTGAAGTAAAGGCGAACAAAGGAAGGGGAATCAAAACCACTGTTGGTTACATAGCCATCTTTATTTGTATATCAACTAAGGCCATCCACCTAGAATTAGTGTCTGACGTGAGCTCCACCACGTTCCTCGCCGCTTTTAAACGTCTCTGTGAAAAGAAGAGAACGAGAGGAAGAAGGTGCTCCCCACGTCATATGTACGTCATGACAACGGGACCAACTTTGTGGGAGCGGCCAAAACACTGGTTAAGGAATATAGAGACGCAATACAACACTACTATAATAGTGAAGTCCTCGATTTGATCTCTCAAATGGGTGTTACTTGGCACTTTAATGCTCCAGCATGGCCTTCCGGAGGGGGGGTATGGGAGGCCGCAGTATCCAAAATGAAACATCATTTAAAGAGGGTGCTGGATCAACAAAGGTCGACTTACGAGGAGTTCTCCACTTTATTATATCAAATTGAAGCCTGCCTCAATTCCAGACCCCTAGTAGCCATAACAGATGATATCGATGACATCAACTGCCTTACGCCTGGACACTTTCTCGTCGGAGGCCCTTTATTGGCTCCTCCATTATCTGTTCCAGAGGACAATATAGGACTAACAATGAGATGGCACATCCTAAAATGCATCGAGACTTCTGGAAGAGGTGGTCCTCAGATTATTTACAAACACTACAAACTCGGAGTAAATGGCAAATCGCCTCGAAAAATATGGAAACAGGGGATATCGTGCTAATAAAATAAAATAAAAATAAAAATAAAAATATCTTTATTTTGCATAGACCATTTTAACGGCGCTTACAAAATGTCATACACTATTTAAAATATTTAAAGCGACCACCGGTTCGGAACGCGGCCCACCTGAGAAGAACCGGCAAGAAACTTAGGAAGGCTTTTTTTTTGATGGCCTATTTACAATTTAATATTATTTCATTTTGCCAGCAGATCATTTCCAGGCGTCCCTGTCCTGCAAATAGTCTGTAACGGAGTAAAAACCTTTTTCACAAAGCTTGTTTTTAATAAACTTTTTAAATTTATTTAAAGGTAAATTTCTCAGGTCACAGGGAAGCTTGTTGTAAAAGCGTATACAGTTACCCTGGAAAGAATCGCCAATCTTATGTAGTCGACTGTGGTGGACTGAAAGATTATTTTTATTTCTAGTGTTTATATTATGTTTATCACAGAGTTTAGAAAACTGTGATAGATTTTTCTGGACATACATAAGATTGGCAAAAATGTATTGTGATGGTACGGTTAGAATATTCACTTCTTTGAATTTTTCTCGGAGAGAAACTCTGGGGCCCAAATTATAAATAGCGCGTACAGCCCGCTTTTGTAGAACAAAAATAATATTTAAATCTGCAGCACTCCCCCAAAAGAGAATACCGTAAGACATAATACTATGAAAATAGCTGAAGTAAACCATTCTAGCCGTATCCACATCTGTTAGAGTCCTGATCTTTTTTACAGCGTATGCAGCCGAACTTAATCTAGAGGCTGTCTTTTCTATGTGTGGGCCCCACTGCAAATTGGCATCAATAGTTATACCTAGGAACACAGTTGATTCTACAAACTCTAACACTTGTCCATTCAGTTGAACATTGGCCGCAACTTGTTTTACATTTGGTAGAGTAAATTTTATACATTTAGTTTTATTTTCATTAAGGCAAAGATTATTTGAGCTGAACCAATGAACTACTCTTGCAATTGCATTGTTTACATCGTCATAGTTATCTAATTGTCTTTTAATTTTAAAAATTAATGAGGTGTCATCTGCAAACAAAACAATCCTATTCCTGTCCCCTACATAAAATGGTAAATCATTAATATAAATGAGGAACAAGAATGGCCCAAGTATCGAGCCTTGCGGCACACCCATTGTAACCATGGATCCTACAGAACGTGTACCATTAATATCGACCCTCTGTATTCTATTGTTCAAATATGAAGACAGAAGGTCGAGAGCTTTGCCTCTTATTCCATAGTGGTGTAATTTTTTGCACAGCGTTTCATGTTGAACGCAATCAAAAGCCTTTGATAGATCGCAAAATATACCTAATGCATCGTGCTTGTCTTCCCATGCTTCATGAATACATTTTAATAACTCAACACCAGCATCGGAAGTTGAGCGCCCTTTCGTAAACCCAAATTGATTCGCATGGAGTATTTTATGACTATTAAAATGGGATAGCATTTGATTCAAGATTATTTTTTCAAATACTTTGCTCAAAGTTGGCAGCACTGACACTGGTCGGAAATTAGACGGCTCTGTAGCGCTGCCAGCCTTGAACAAGGGAACGACTTTGCTGTGTTTCATTAAATCAGGAAATGTACCACTAGAAACACAGTCATTAAACACAGTTGCTAGATGGGGCGCAATTACCTCAATTATACATGATGCAGTTTTGACCGATAACCCCCAAATGTCCGCGGTTTTCTTAATTTCGATACATTTAAATGTTTTTACAATGTCCTGAGCACAAATATCTGTGAATACAAATGCATCCCTGCAACAAAGAACAGATTCTTCTAATAAAAGTTCAGCGGAACTGGAAGATGCTTGGAGAGATTTTGTTGTCAATATAGGTACATTTTTGAAAAAGTGTTCAAACTCCGTAGCCACTTCCAGGTCCCCTGTAACATGGCAACCATTTACTTTTAAGTGGAAATCCCTTTCAGTCACTAAAGATCTACCGCATTCAGAGTTAATGATGTTCCAAGTCATTTTTATTTTATTTACAGAATTAGAAATTTTATTTTTAATGAAGTTTGACTTAGCAAGATGACACGTTTGTTTAAATATCTTTGAATAATTTTTAACATATTCCTGAAAGGTTTGCCTAAAATTATATGATTTTTCTGAATATAATTCAAATAATTTATTTCTACTTTTAAAGATACCTGGTGTTGCCCAGTCACTGAAAACAGGACGACCACCAATCTGTAGAGTTTTTGAGGTAAAAACTTTGCCAAACTCATCATTAATCAAATTAAATAAGTGTTTATATGACTGGTATACACAAGTGAAGTTAGGTAGATATGGTAATCTCTTTAATACATTTTCTTTAAAATTATTCAAACGACTTTCGTTAATTGGTACATATTTAATTTGTTTTTTGCTGACTTTGTTACTACTTTTAGGAAATTTTATCCATTGGCCACGATGATCTGACTCCACAGGATCCACAATACCTTTATCTATAGGTTTAATATCAGTAAAAATATTATCAATACATTTTGCACTGGTGGCTGTAATACGAGTGGGTTCTAAGAATGTACTATGCAGATTAAAGGATTTAAATAAATTTTTCATTTTATTTCTCTCTGATGGAGTTAATGATGTATCTAATATATCAATATTAAAATCTCCACAAACTATTATAGATTTCTTAGAACATTGGCATTTGAACAGTGCTTCTTCAAGCTTTTCTTCAAATTTAATGTAAGAAGCATCAGGGGGACTGTATACGCTTAACAAGATGAAATGCTCAAACTCAATACTGGCAATCTCAATAACTCGCTCAATGGAGAGGGCTACTAAATCCTTACGTTCTTTAAATTTTAAGTTTTTATTAATTAATATTAAAGAGCCTCCACGTTTAGAATGTTTTCTATTGAACGAGCTAGCAACCTGGTGATTTACGAAGTTCAACAATGTGATTTGATGATCTTTTAACCAGTGCTCTGTAGCACAAAAAATATTAATAGAATTTGCATTAATGTATAGCTCTAACTCTAAATCTTTACCATTTATTAAACCTCTAACATTATGGTGCACCAGGTTTATAAAAACAATATTTTTACTAAGATTATTCTCAGGGGCCAAAGTCAACTGGCCAGATTTATTATCTGTTGTCCTATAAACTAGTTTTTTGGAATTTCATTTTCCAAATGTGAAGTATCAAAACTATCCTGCTCAATAAAAGCAGTTGTACTTGCCAATAATTTGGCTTGAAAAATTAAAAAATTAGATAGCAACAGAGCTACCTTTCGTTGTAAAAATTTTGATAGAAAATATCTATCTAATGTCAAATAAAGGAAGATAACATACCTCCAGGGTGTTGGGTGCTAGGGAGGGTCACTAAAACTCATCCTGGAAAGGACGGTCGAGTCCGAGTCGTGACGGGGGCACCTTGAAGCGACCAGTAACTAAGTTATCGAGGTTACCACTGGACAACAATGACCAAGAAAACTACCACTAATATCAAACGAACAATACGAGATGAACTGCATTCCACCTATACTTCAGAAACGAGACAATACCACTTTAAAAATAGTCCAATCTTCCAGTTGGCACTAAATCTAAAAAGATTTTTTACTGCATTTATCATACAGCGACATATCGTCGGGCAAACAATTAAGCGAGCATCAATAAATTTATGCGCTGACGTCAAATACCTACAACATTAAAGAAACGTCATCTTGGTTGGTGGTCCGAATTATAAACAACAAGGAGCTATCAAGTTGCAAGAATGTGTCGGCAGATGTCTGTAGTGACGAATGGATCAAATTGCACAGCCGAGACGCGTGGCTGTTCTCGTGTTGCGATGAACGATTAGTCCATATATTCTGTCCGACTGGAATGATATCACAAAAGTTACAGCACTCAGGAGTCATTACACTTGCGGAAGGCTCCACTCTGAAGGGAGACCACATTTTAATTCAAGCCCACCGGAGACTCCAAAACACAGTGAAGATCAATCGCTATACAGATTACATCCCAGAATCTGGGATTAATAAAATCATTAACAGCAGCATCTTCAATTTTAAGCCTGAAAACCATATTCGACAACTGAGTTCTCTGGAAGAGAAGCTGAAATCAGTAAAGGATCAAAAACAGCCCAACAAGTAAAGGCTGATACGCACGACAGCCATCGCTACATTTTGGAAGCAGTTCTAGCACTAGGCGGTTCCATTATGGGAGCCTTCGGCGTTCTTAAGATCAAAAAGCGTCTCCAGAGTAGACATCAGAACAAGGTAGACTCTGAGAACAACCCAGAGACAGCAGTACATCTCGACAATCACACACCTAAAAGGAATTATTCCCGAGGCAAAACGTCAGCAGAGAAAGGAACGTCACCCTTTACTGATCGCAGATAATTAGCTGTTAAATATTCTAATGTATTATTTGTCATACTTAATGTATTTCCTCTTCCTATTGTCTATTTATCTTTAAGTCGGGAGCATGTACAAGCCAGTACATAGTACTTGGTCATCAAAATCGTAGTATATAATGTTCTACTTAAAATGTAATTTTCAGTGTGTTTACAATAAACACTCACAACATCAACATTGGTATTTCTATCCAAATACATAACAATTTTCAACATTAACTAATGTTGGGACAACTAACAGCCCCAACACATGTAGATTGATATCTTCTGTAATTTTGTGTGTGCGTTATAAGCATTGTACATTGTCCAAGAACAGCAGGAAAATAAAAATTTACCTACGTTAGTAATAATAAAAAAAAAAGTGTGTATACCAGAGTACACAGGTAAGAAGTAACATTTTATTACAGCTATAAAATTTCTCTCATACGTCGGTAAAGCAGTTTCACTTATAATTAAGAAGTATCACTTCAAAACAACATGGCGCGTAACCGAAGACTATGACGATTTTTTTTACATCTATGAAATTTCTCTCAACGTCGATAAAGAAGTTTAACTTCAATAAATAAATAAAAATCCGCGTGTATGACAAAAAGAGATATCGAAAGAGAGAGTGAGTGGGAGGGAGTGTGAGAGAGACAGAGCTTGTTTGTAGTAGGTTCGATACATACCCGCAAGCACAATTAGCATAACGCAATGCGTTACGTGACGATATCTAGTAAATCGCACTACCGGCTGCGATAAGGATCTTATTTATTTTATTTATCTATCACGCCTTATCCCCGAATCATATTTATACACTTATCCAGGAATATAAATGGTAAAAAGTGGGCATATATCATATTATATGCCCACTTTTTACCATGTGTATTCCTGTCCCTGGCCTTGTTGAAATAGACAGACGAAGGTTGTGGCTACCTGCTGTTGAAATTTTCCAATGACTGCCATGTTACTGGCCACCGGGACTTACGGACCTTAACGTGACAGAACTTTGTTGCATAAAAAATAAGAAATATGACTATGCATGTACTCGTACATAATTAGTGTGAGAGAACGAGCCCGACTTAACGCAAGAATTAACCGAGTAATAAGCTATGAAATCCAATCAACTTCATTATACCAGCAAAAAAACGGACAACCCTATTACTGATCAAAAAAGTGATGTAAAGGACCTAATGTTTTAAGGACTAGCCATTAAAAAAATATGAAGTTTCCTAAACACAGGAAATTACTAAATTACGTACAACGTGATCCATCTCTGTCATGGCGTACCAAAACCGTTTCATTAGCTTACAAACTGTCTGTAAGGCTATTGAGTGTAATATGATTTTTATACCAGTGGAACATTATTTATTATTAGATAATTGTTCTTCGGGGTTATTTTTTAGGGTTCTGTACGTAAAGGGTAAAGCGGGACACTATTACCACAGCTATCTAAGATTACTAATAGCTAGACAGTTGAAATCTTCACAGATGTTTGTACTATATTTGAGTGGAGCTCCCATACAACTAACGTGATGATTTTTTGCGAATTATACTCGATAATAATAACGGCAATAAGTAGTCGCTTCAAATATTTACAGAAAATTTAGTTGAATATTTACTAAAAATAAAACATAATTAACGGGGCTACCATACATTCACATTTATTTAGTTTATTCTAATGTTATATAGATAATGACATAGACAATCTACGCAATAATCTAATTTAATAATCTAATCATTTAATTGTAGTACTACCCCACCCCCCTTTTTCGGTATATACTGTTTTATGTAAATTTGTTAAATTTTAAATTGAAATGAAATGTAAAATTAATTTTATACCTCTGACCCATATTCTAATTTAGTACGGACATACGCACAATATAATATTTTAAATGTCTTCACGTCCTTGAAAGTAGATGATGCACGCATAATGAAACCCAGGGCTTGGGATGCCTTTTATACTATACTATCAATATGTTCATCGAAGAGCAGCGAGTCGTATACGACCCCTAGGTCGCGAATTTTCTCACGTCTAACTAATTTCTCTCCTCTTAAGAAATAATTGGAGATAATGACCCGCCGCCGCCTAATATATGTGACTACAGAGCATTTCAGAGGATTGAGATCCAATTTATTTATTGCGCAATAGTGATCAAGTCTAAACAGGTCGGCTTGAAGCGCTTGAACATCTGTCTGAGATTATGCACACATGTATATTTTCATGTCATCTGCAAAGCAGAGAAGATTTGAAGACTGGAAGCATGCACCGATGTCGTTTACAAAGATTACAATTAATAACGGTCCTAAAAGGGAGCCTTGAGGAACACCGCTGGGTACTGTAACCCATTTCGATACGCAATTGTTTAGGGCTACTGTTAGCGATCAGTTCAAGATATAAGATTTATACCATCATAGAAGGTCTCCCCTGATTCCTGCACTGGCTAGTTTGGTAATTAAAATGGAATGTACGATCCTATCAAAACAATTGCTGTAATCAGTGTAAACGACATCAACTTGTTTACCCCGGCTCATATTATACGTTATGTAGTCATCTAAAATAATAAGGTTGGACACTGTGGATTTGCCCTTCATAAAGCCATCAAATATAAAAAGTGTGTGAGAACTTATGTACACGCGTTAGAAGTTGTACTGCTTTAGTCTAATAAGATTTTATCACATGTACCACAACTCTTTTTTTGTAACAGGAACGATAAATTAGTAAGAAAAAAAACATCAAAAGAATGAAAACTATTTTGTAGGTATTTATAAGTTGTCATGGAAACACTTATCAGCTAACTTCAAGGTGTTTATAAGTTGTCTTGGAAACACTTATCAGCTAACTTCATAGTGTCGGTTTTTCGTGACGGTCTGCGCGCGCACCGTATAAATTTACTCTTATCATTTTTTCCCTAATGCGCCAAAAGAAGTACAACTTCAATAATTGATTATTAAATCTACAATAAAAAAAATGCTACTGAACTATTCGTGCGCGACATCAAAGTATATAAGGTCTTTGGTCGCAGTTGACTGGTATTTTTTTTCACCAACATGCTGCCCGCGTATTAGCAAATGCTGATAAGTGATCCCTGTTCTGCGTGGATGGGGCCGCACATAGGCTTATAATAAAATTTCTAAATTTTCAAGTAAATTTGTGTAGCTGTTGTTCTAAAAATATGCTTTTTCCTGTTTTATGCATGTTACTTACCTAAAATAAAATAATTTTCTTTCTATATTACTTCTTCTATTATTATTTATACAGTACTGAAGATCGTAGGTCAAAGTGAAAAGTTAACCTACATAAATCCTATTTTTTTTTTTGCATTTCATCCTACCTTTGACCAATCTGCCCGTAAACCATGATCCTACTGGAATGCGTAAGTGATATAACATATCCCATGAATGACCACATTCCAACACAAGTCACGAAACAGATTTATGTGTAACAGTGATATCAATAGCAAAAATACTCTCAGGTTCGAGATTGATGACAGGATTCCGTCTGGATCCGGCGTAAAAAGAGGTTTAAAGGTATACGCTACATGCATTTTTAAACTTCTAAATGTCTTTAAATCCCCGCTGTTTCACCAGTGTAACGCCAGTTCCCATGGGATAAAATGTACTCTAAGTTACTTCGTATCCGGGGCCTGTAGAAGCATGCGTCTGTGCAAGCCATTTCGCACTTTGTCTACAGTTTTTTACTGCTCATTTATGTACTGTGTCATTGACATAAGTTGGAGTAAAGAAGTTAGCCCCAACCCGAATCCGCTTCGCATCTTGGAACATTGGCACGCTGACTGGGCGTGCGGTAGAGTTGGCCGAAGTACTCTCCAGGCGGAGGGTGGACGTGGCGTTCCTGCAGGAGACTCGGTGGAAGGGCAACAGAGCCCGGCCCTTGCAGAACGGCTACAAGCTGTATTACACGGGTGCGCCTGGTGGGGAGAACGGGGTGGCCGTTGTGCTCTCCGAGGGGCTGCAGAGTGGCATCTTGGAGGTGTAACGGTGTAGCAACCGGCTTATGATCGTGAGGGTGCTTATCGATGGGATTATTACCCACCTGATAAGTGCCTACGCGCCACAGGCCGGTTGTATCGACGCCGATAAGATGTCGTTTTGGGGTCAACTCGAGGGAGTGCTTCGGAGCATTCCGTTGTCACAGGGAATCGTTTTGGGCGGTGACCTAAACGGTCATGTGGGTGAGAGGTGTGAGGAGTTTGAGCGTGTTCATGGTGGTTTTGGATACGGCACCCGCAACGCTGAAGGAGAAACTATCCTTAGAACGTGTGCGGCTGCCGATCTGGCCATTGTGAACACGTATTTCAAAAAGAAATCCGAACATCTCATCACCTACAAGAGCGGGAGGCGTACAACTCAGATCGATTTCCTACTCACTAGGCGACACAGCATCGGCAAGGTGGCCAACTGCAAGGTCATACCCGGTGAGAGTCTTACTGCACAACACCGTCTCCTTGTCATGGACCTCTGCGTGAAGCCCAAAGGCAAACGCATCGAGCGGTGCCAGCGCCGCATCAGATGGTGGCTGCTCGATGAAACTAGGTCCCAGGAGTTCGTCTCAGCTGTCGGTGACAAGTGCACCGACACTGAAGGCGAACCAGTTCAAGATTACTGGGACAAAGTTCAGGCGGCCATCCTTGGAGCGGCGAAGGTGGTGCTCGGTGTGTCTAAGGGTGGACGCAAATGTGACAAGGAAACTTGGTGGTGGAACGACGCAGTCCAGAGGGAGACTAGGGAGAAGAAAGCCCTCTTTAAAAAGTGGCAAGCGACTGGATCTCCTGAAGACCGCGACGCGTACAGGGCTGCCAAGCGCGCCACAAAGAGAGCTGTAGCCAGAGCCAGACGTGACCACTTACAACCTCTGTATGATAAGCTGGAATCGTCTGAGGGGCAGAAGCTCATCTATAAGCTGGCGCGCTCCAGGGTCAAAGCGGCACAGGATATATCCAAGTGTCGCTGTGTAAAAGACCCTGAGGGCAACCTGTTAAGCGAAGACCTCGCGGTAAAGGAGAGATGGCGCTCGTACTTCCACGAGCTGCTTAATAAACAGCACAAAGAGGTGCAGCCTCCGGACCTCCCTCCGAATCAGGGACTAGTGCCACCGGTAACGCCTGGAGAAGTCCTGACTGCGCTTCGCCGCATGAAGAATCGGAAAGCTGTCGGACCCGATGGAGTCCCCATCGAAGCCTGGAAGGCGATGGGTCCTCGCGGTGTGGGCATCTTAATAAACCTTTTTAACCGCATACTCCTGAGCGGGCAGATCCCAAACCAATGGAGACTGAGTATAATTACTCCAGTCTTCAAAGGTAACGGGTCAGTGGAGGAGTGCGGGAGCTACCGCGGCATTAAGGTGATGTCCCACACCATGAAGATCTTCGAGAGGATTATAGACTCTCGGATCCGGCAGGATTGTACTCTCTCGGAGTGTCAATATGGGTTTCGCCCTGGTCATGGGACCACGGACCCTGTTTTTGCCCTGAGGGTTGTCGCAGAGAAATACAGGTCGAAGAACACGCCTCTGCACTGTTTGTTTCTAGACATGCAGAAGGCCTTCGACTGTGTTCCAAAGGGGTTCCAGAGGTCTATATTGACACTATCCGGGACATGTACTGTGACTCCGATTCAATGGTTCGGACTGCTGTTGGCGACACGAAACCCTTCCCCATCACCGTCGGGGTACACCAGGGTTCGGTCCTTAGTCCGCTTCTGTTCAGTGTAATATTAGACGAATTGTCGGACAGCATCAGAAACCCACATGAGCAGCCTCCATGGTTGCTCATGTATGCTGACGATATTGCGCTGGCAGACGCGGACAGGGGCAGATTGGTGCGACGTGTAAAGGCGTGGAAGGAGACGCTTGAGAACGGCGGTCTGAAACTAAATGTGGCGAAGACCGAGTACTTGGCAATAAACTCGACAGATCCCACATCCGTCCGCATAGGCGGTGATTTGGTCGAGCGCACGGACCAGGTTAAATACCTGGGATCTGTTTTTCACACGTCCAGTGACATCGATTGCGATGTCAAGTCACGCATTGCTGCCGCGTGGGCCAAATAGCGGGAGATGACCAATGTCATTTGTGACCCTAAAATGCCGATCCGGTTGAAGGGACAGGTCTACAAAACCATTATTATTCCTGTCCTTTTACATGGCAGTGAGACGTGGCCGATATTGGAGCGACACAAGCAGGAGCTGCGTGTCACGGAAATGAAGATGCTGCGGTGGATGTGTGGGGTCACGCGAATGGACCGCGTGTGAAACTCTCGCATCCGCGGCAGCCTTCACGTCCGTGACATTGCAGACAAGTTGCAAGAGTGTCGCCTTCGTTGGTATGATCACGTCTTGCGGCAACCGCCGGGCTACGTAGGTAACAAATGTCTGGCCATGTCAGCCCCGCCGGGTCCCGGTAAGAGGGGAAGACCCAAGAAGTGCTGGCTTGACGTCGTAAGGGATGACATGCGTGCCAATGGTCTCACTACAGGGGATGACGAAGACCGTGCGAAGTGGAGGAGGAAATGTAGGAAAGCGGACCCCGGGCGTCGCGAGACGCAACTGGGACAGACGCTCGGATGATGATGATGATTGACATAAGTTGGGGAAGTAGAATGATTCTTATCCTCTTTTACACAGTTTTTATATCTATGCAAGGTTTAACACTTTTTATTTGTTTTGATAACAAAATTGTGCAAGCAAGTTTACATCGAAATCTTGGAATATTGCGTACGCCTTTTGGATGAATGAATGAATGAAATCAATTCGGTAAATTAAGCTACCATTGTCACAATGACTGAATCAGGGAATCCATATTAATATAATGTTATCCCCTAACATTTTATTTATATTCCTGTGATAATAAATAAACAGATCACGATTTTGATTACAAAACTGTACCTAAATATAAAGTGCAAAATGACTGATGTAAATGAAATATATGATGAGCAGACTCGTATTATATTTTAATCTTAAGTTCGATTATTCAAATTATTATTGATAAAAAAAACAAACTAACTATCTTTACGCTGTATAACTGATGGGGTAGTCGGAGAATACAGATCACCAGGCTTCACGAGCCATGCATACTTCTTTCGCTTCTTGCAGATTAATCAATCGCTTCATAATTGCACGTCTGGGTATCCGAGTACTTTTGACTTTTCCGTTTTTAAGCAATCTGCTCATGTGGCTATATATCATCACGCTACTACTCTGAAAAGCGAAGCAATAGTTATAAATGCAGACAAAACGGGATTAAAAAGAGGAGGTAGAGAGCGGCCGGTACGGGCGTGCCCTAAGGGGGCACCCCCTGGAACACAGAAAGGGTGCCCGTCGCCATGTGGCCAGTTGGGCGGGGTCCCCCGACCATCCGCCTACGGACAGACACTATTCGGGGGCGCGCATGTATTCAGCACGTCGTCGCTCCCGAACACGACATTCCTCACGTTTAGCCGCCATCACCTCGCTAGCAAACGAGGCGACGGCGGCCCAACACTGCTGGCTGCCGACTATGGCTCGCACCACGGCCGGCAGCGACAAATCAACACCAATGAAGCCCGTGAGGGCGATACGCGCCCGTCCCACGCCGGGCACACGGCCAGTGTGTCCTCCGCCGTGTCCACGACGCCACCTGGGCAGTGACGACACACGGGGTCCGGCTCCTCCCCCGCCACCTCCCACAGGTATTTGGCGAATACGCCATGCCCTGTGAGGAGCTGACTGAGGTAAAACATCGGCGCTCCGTGTGCCCTCTCCAACCAAGCACGGGCCGGACAGCCCCCACGAGCCGGGGGCTAACTGAGGGGCCTACCAACCTGTAAAAGTATAGGTAAATATTTTATTTATCTATTAATTTCCAATTTATTCTGTTTTTTAAAGTGAAGACTTTTTAGCGCGGTACGCATATTTTTAGATGAGATAATATCTCTGGACTACACCGTTACCGAGACGCAGCTATATTGTGTGCATAGAAAAAGTATTAGATTGATAATTTCGAACTCAGTTATCAAACGATAGCTCAGTTGGTAGAGCGGTGACCTCTAGATAGTTATAAATTGGAATCCATAGGTCACTGGTTCAAATCCGGCTCGAAGGAACTCTTTTTGTGTATTTAAACACAGTCAAATTATATGTAACTTTAGTGCTTTTTAACCCGATTAGTACTGTTATTCTTAAAGTAATTGGTTTTCACACTATTACCCGTCTAAACAATTTATAACGCGCCTAAATATGTTTTCACGTCTGTCGGAAATCCCGGAACGCAACCCGTATTTGTTTTTTATAAATTAGCTAATGGCGCCAAGTTTTATGTATTAGTTGTCAAAAGTATCATCATCATCCTGTTGCCCTTGTCCCAATTTACTTGGGGTCGGCGCAGTATGTCTAAATTCCATACTGCAAAATGTTTTGGCTTGGGCTTTTTGTTCGGCCGCCAGCCTGACACCAACCCTCCTTGGGAATGCTATCGTTTGGTGGTTTTCCCGCCACCACATGGGTTCCTTTCCAAGGCTTTCAGTACTCCGAACCTTTACAAGGGGCAGGTCGCTTTTTCACAGGGGGAAATTCTTTTTTGGTATAAGTAGTCCTTGTCTATACAATGCGTTGACGTCAGCCATAGCTATGCAAAAGTATCATGAACAAATAAAAGTTTTAGCTCCTATAAACACACACTCTGTATCTCGATCTTATGTTTCGCTAACGAAGTCGAGTGGGTCAGTTAGTAGATTTATAATCTGATTGAGCTCTGTTATTTGTAAGTTGGGATAGGAGATTATTTGATTATAATAATACTTTATTAATGAACATTGAGTGGTATTAGATGAAACTAAGTTGCGTATAAGCCGTAAGCCGGGTATAAGCCAGGTTTGATTTATGTAACACAGTTGATTGGTTTAAATTCGTTTGGGGCAGAAAATATGTACATAATCAAACTGAATTTCCATTCATGTGTAGAACTAAGCGTTGAATCAATGTCACTCTCGCTTTAATAAAGAGTCTGGAGACTGGAGAGGGAGTGTCTCTGTATATTTTTATTAAGGAAATTTATGAATATTAAGTTATACTACAATAAAAAAGTGTAAAAAGTGCAAATAAACATACAGAAAAATACCGTAAATACTATTATATACAAGCACAAGGCTACGACAAAGTTATTTGTGAATCAGTGATCAACCGTAAATATTTTCAATTTTTTTATATCGTTGTGAAAAATTAAGTGGACGAATAAACTATTAATAGTGATTCTAAAATCGTAATAAAAACAAACAAATATTGTGACATGTAATGAACTTAAACAGAAGAATAGCATACTTACTTATTACTAATCTGTACAAAATTCGAACATAAAAATTGAGAGTAGGGTACATGATATCAATTTAAATACCTACCGGAAAAACATATCACATCACCTATTGGGATATTAATATAAAAATTGAACCTAAATAATAAAATAAATATAAAATATAATACTAAATAGTTCAAATAAATACAATACTAAATAGTTCAAATATATTAGGTTTGTTGTAAACATAGATATACTTACACTTATTTTTTTTTAATATAGTCTTGTCATTAGTGTGTTGAGAATAAAATAATAAAATAAAAATGATGACCCGTAGTGCAGTATCCCGTGACTTGCAACAAAAGTTCAACCTCACTATAAAGGAACTGGAGATTTGCAAAAATCTCAACAAACAGTTGCTAGAGGAACGGGATGATAGTGAAAAAGAAATATTAAATGTAATTAACAAAAACACTCAACTCAAACAAGAGTTGGCTGAGTTACATACGCAGGTCATGGAGCTCACCGTTCAGCCAGATCACCTTCAGTCAACAATGAAGGGTCTAGAAGAGTGCAGTAACACCCATGAACATGCTCTAAAACGTATTAGCATTCTAGAGTGTGAGCTGAGTGATGCTCATAACTCCATCACTCTTAGGGAAAATCTTAAATCGGTAGATCAGGCTGCCCTTTCCAACAGTCTGTATCATTAGCTAATGTGTGGGAGGTCGGAGCCAGATCTTATTTGTCTTGATGAGCCCATCACCTCGCACCTGATAGTTAACTCATTGAGTATTCCTATTGCAGCAATAGACAAAACTGGTGACCACTTGTTATCGACTAATACCAACACATCAATAAGATTAGTTAGTAGTAGGAATAAATTAAAAAAAAATACATGAAATTATTTCCAAATCACAGAAACACATTAAAAAGCTTAGAATAGGAATGAACAATTATCTTAGGACTTGTAAATCAAATGTACAGTTAAAACAACTAATAGAAACAAGTAAAAAACATATATACACCCAAACAGAGCAATATAAGATGAATATACATCAATTACAGACTGAAATTATGTATTTAAATGATTCCTTAGAGTCAATAACTTTAAAATACAAAACATCACAGAAAGAATTTGGGGAGTACATTAAGGCATTGAATAGCTTGGTGGAGTCTTGTCACAGCAATGAACAAAGGTTCTCATCACATGAAAAATTATATAATCAAACACCTGACTGTGATAAATCCCTTCCATGTTCTTCATTATCAATAACATCGCAGTCAGAGTCAACTTCTCCGATGGTTGACTCTGTAGGCAGTATATGTGACAATATTATAAGCACAAATAACATTTACTGTGCTAGCCCTGTAACAAAAATTACGCAACCATTAAATGTTGGAAAGACTGTTGTTTATTGTGATGAAATTGGCAAGAGTTTAGGTTATCACTAAATTCAACATCCGGGTAATTCGGTTATAACACTTTCATTTCCTGGGGCATCCTACTCTCAAATAATAAATAAGGTATTAACTAGTACACATTGCCCACAAACAACAATAGTGATACTTATTGGCAGAAGAGATAATGTGAACATTAAAACTATCATAAAGTTTTATGAACAGTTGTCAAACATGCAAGTTAAACAGGTTATACTGTCTACACTGCCATATAGCAAATCTTTTACACAAATTGAAAATAACATTAGATACAATATAATTAGAAAGTTACATACCTTGACCACATATTGTAGGAATATAGAATTATTTGACTGTAATCCTTTATTATAGAATTATTATTTTTTGACATTAGATAGTTGTTTACTATCAAAGTTTTTATGACGTCAGATAGCTGTATTGTTATCCAATTTTTTATTGAATTAAGCCAAATTATTGGCTTATAAACCAGCTCCTTTTGAGCGTATTAGGAATGACTTACTAACTTGGGAAATTATCTCAAAAAACTAGTTTGTAAGACAACAGGTAAAAAATCTGGCCATGGCTATAGGTCTTTTGAGCCCATTGAGTCAATTTTTTTTAAAGACACTGAAAATAATATTTGTTGTAATAATTCTGAGTATATTAACAATACTTCTAGTAGTTTAAACTTAGTTCACCAAAATATTGAAGGCATATCTGAAAAACTACTACAAATAGAACTTTATATAAAGGAACACAATGTTCACATTTTTTGTATTACAGAACATTGGTTAAAAAGTCATGAACTATTGTTCAACAATGAATTCTATTCACTTAGCAGTGCGTTCTCTAGAAAGAAAGCTATTCGTGGTGGCTCTCTTATATTTGTATCTAATAATTTAAAATGTAAAGAACGTAAAGATATTGTGGCCCTTTCTATTGAGCGTACTGCAGAACTGTCCTGTCTTGAGCTTGAGCAACTCATTGTCCTCTGTGTCTACAGTCCTCCAGATAGGGATTATAATTTATAAGAAACTGTAATGGAAAATGTATTGAAGCGTTTGTTCACTAGTAGAAAACATGTTGTGGTGTGTGGGGATTTTAATGTTGATTTACTTGTGCAGTCTTCGAAAAGTATTAGATTAAAAAATTTGTTAAGTCTTTTGGCTTACAAAATTTATTTTGTGAGCCAACTAGAATCACCCCACATTCTAGATAATGTATAGATAATATATTCTGCAACTGTGTATCAACAACAAGGGAGATACTAAGTAACTTTCCATCATCTTGGTCAGAAAGCAGCATTTCCTATTAATGTCACTTCTAAAAAGAATAAAATTGAATGTAGGCCAATGAGTGCACATCGACTTAAACAATTTAATGTTAATGTTTCAGCAAAAGTCACTCATATTGACTTTAATCAGGAAGATCCAAACAGCTTATATGACTCCTTATTTAATACAATTAAAGCTGAGTACAACAACATATTTAAATCAAAAACATTTTATAAAAACAAAAACATGCAATTGCAGGAATTTACAAAAGTAGGGCTAAGTTGTGCGAACTATATGGTATGAAGGAATTTAATTTTGATCCTGCCTTTATTAAATATGTAAATTTTTTTTTACTATTCGGTCGATTACTACCCCATGATAATAACATTGAGTTAATTAAAAATAACGAAATGTGTAATAATAAATTGAATGAATGAATGAATGAATGAATGAAATGAATGAATGAATGAAATATCTTTATTCATGTAGGTCACAAAGTAACACTTATGAACGTCAAGATTATTGCTTCTTCATTTACATTTACTGCCAGATTCTCAAAGCAATAGGTAGAGCCTGAGGAAGAACCTGGCAATAAAACTCATGGCCACTCTTTTTTAACCGCCAGTTTAAAAAGAGTGGCCATGAGTTTTATTGCACATTAGTTTGATGATGACATGATTTTTGACCAATAATATAGTAATGAATTTATACAAAACAAAAACAAAATCAATGTTATGTTTAAAATCATATCAAAATTAGAGCTATTCTAGTTGCCAGTTCTAAGGGCAGCCTACACTTTAAGAAGAATCTAGCAAGAAAGTCAATGGATGCTCTTTTAAAATGTAGGTGTGGCTTACAACATTAAAATTACACATTGTTCCTTTGGATTTATGTGCGAACAGTCGACTAAACTTAGTTTGCCTTAAATTTAAATAATATTATTTGTAATAATTGCTATTACAGCTATGAGCTGACCAGTCTCAACAGACGGCACCCGTTCACGGGTATGACGTATATATCAGCCATCGCCCTACTCAACCGTATTATAGGGAATAAGGCGACCCGATACATACGCCACCACTGCCAGGACACTTAGGCGAGCAGGACATACTCAAAAAATGCACAGCGACTATCATGTCAATCTCAAAATAATAAATAAGTCTACTTGGTGCTCACACAATAACGAATTCAAATTACATATTTGTATATTAGTTATTACTGGAACTAAACGCAGCCAATTTAGAAGCCTTTAGTTGTCTGACTTGGTTGTTGCGATGGTTCAGAGTCTGTCTTCTTGCCATCTTCGCTTGTAGGTTGGCTTAATTCATGGTCTGATATCTTGATAGTTCGACGAAGGTGCCTCTTAATAAGGACGTAGGTTAAAACGACGACTGCAGCACACAGGATAACATACATGGGTAATGTGGTATGGTATAATGATGTGTCTTGCAACGCTTGTAGATCAACCGGAGGCTGCATCATTATCTTGGTATGGCTGGCGTGTAAATTTTCTAGGTTTATTGAATTCAGTGTGAGAGTGGGTTGCAAGGATGAATTCCTGTTGTAGTTTAATGGTAGATCCATTATCTTCGTAGCTTGTCCCTTTAAACGATTGTTGGTATTAGCTATAGTGAACTCAGAAGTCTTTAGATAACAGTCTTGAGGCAAGACGGCTAGATAACTTCCTTGAAGCGTTTTGAAGATGTTTCTCTCACACGATGTCTGCACCTTGGTAGGTTTCGGGAAAGAGATTGTATAGTGCTTGTCGTCTAGTCGCTCGAAGGCTGCCTTTGTAAGTGAGTTTGGAGTGAGGTTGCAGGTGGAGTCTAACGTCTGTTTTGTAATGACCCGTTGGATGCAGTCTTCTTGAACGTGTTGATTGAAGCTTGATAATTTTTCACAGATATACCAGTCGGTTACCTTCGGGCATTCTGCCTCCATGTACATAAAATCAGACTCATGTATTGCTATGAAAGGTGAGGATGGAATAAGGACTTCATGGTTTTTGTTAGGTACTACGGATAGTTTGTATAGTTGATAGGTTTTAGGTAAGGCAATCGGTATTTTAAATACTATAACTATCTTACTGTTACTATAATAAGAGCCCAAACTAATTATATCGAAATAATCCCTAATACTTATATCTAGTATTTCGTCCTTATCGTAAAGGTTACGTACCCTATTTATCATAGACGTTAATGCTTTTAGGTTAAGCATTGAATGGTGAGTACTTTTCGCATGAATAAAAGCTAATAAATTTTCCATTCCTAGCATTTCCTCGGAGAGCTCTTCTATATTACCGCTCATGATAGTTAATAGTTGAGATAGATGAGCAAGTGTAGTTAAACCTACATTGGCTATATTGGTGGTGTTTTTAAGCAATCTGCTCATGTGGCTATATATCATCACGCTACTACTCTGAAAAGCGAAGCAATAGTTATAAATGCAGACAAAACGGGATTAAAAAGAGGAGGTAGAGAGCGGCCGGTACGGGCGTGCCCTAAGGGGGCACCCCCTGGAACACAGAAAGGGTGCCCGTCGCCATGTGGCCAGTTGGGCGGGGTCCCCCGACCATCCGCCTACGGACAGACACTATTCGGGGGCGCGCATGTATTCAGCACGTCGTCGCTCCCGAACACGACATTCCTCACGTTTAGCCGCCATCACCTCGCTAGCAAACGAGGCGACGGCGGCCCAACACTGCTGGCTGCCGACTATGGCTCGCACCACGGCCGGCAGCGACAAATCAACACCAATGAAGCCCGTGAGGGCGATACGCGCCCGTCCCACGCCGGGCACACGGCCAGTGTGTCCTCCGCCGTGTCCACGACGCCACCTGGGCAGTGACGACATATTGTGACATGTAATGAACTTAAACAGAAGAATAGCATACTTACTTATTACTAATCTGTACAAAATTCGAACATAAAAATTGAGAGTAGGGTACATGATATCAATTTAAATACCTACCGGAAAAACATATCACATCACCTATTGGGATATTAATATAAAAATTGTACCTAAATAATAAAATAAATATAAAATATATTACTAAATAGTTCAAATAAATACAATACTAAATAGTTCAAATATATTAGGTTTGTTGTAAACATAGATATACTTACACTTATTTTTTTTTAATATAGTCTTGTCATTAGTGTGTTGAGAATAAAATAATAAAATAAAAATGATGACCCGTAGTGCAGTATCCCGTGACTTGCAACAAAAGTTCAACCTCACTATAAAGGAACTGGAGATTTGCAAAAATCTCAACAAACAGTTGCTAGAGGAACGGGATGATAGTGAAAAAGAAATATTAAATGTAATTAACAAAAACACTCAACTCAAACAAGAGTTGGCTGAGTTACATACGCAGGTCATGGAGCTCACCGTTCAGCCAGATCACCTTCAGTCAACAATGAAGGGTCTAGAAGAGTGCAGTAACACCCATGAACATGCTCTAAAACGTATTAGCATTCTAGAGTGTGAGCTGAGTGATGCTCATAACTCCATCACTCTTAGGGAAAATCTTAAATCGGTAGATCAGGCTGCCCTTTCCAACAGTCTGTATCATTAGCTAATGTGTGGGAGGTCGGAGCCAGATCTTATTTGTCTTGATGAGCCCATCACCTCGCACCTGATAGTTAACTCATTGAGTATTCCTATTGCAGCAATAGACAAAACTGGTGACCACTTGTTATCGACTAATACCAACACATCAATAAGATTAGTTAGTAGTAGGAATAAATTAAAAAAAAAATACATGAAATTATTTCCAAATCACAGAAACACATTAAAAAGCTTAGAATAGGAATGAACAATTATCTTAGGACTTGTAAATCAAATGTACAGTTAAAACAACTAATAGAAACAAGTAAAAAACATATATACACCCAAACAGAGCAATATAAGATGAATATACATCAATTACAGACTGAAATTATGTATTTAAATGATTCCTTAGAGTCAATAACTTTAAAATACAAAACATCACAGAAAGAATTTGGGGAGTACATTAAGGCATTGAATAGCTTGGTGGAGTCTTGTCACAGCAATGAACAAAGGTTCTCATCACATGAAAAATTATATAATCAAACACCTGACTGTGATAAATCCCTTCCATGTTCTTCATTATCAATAACATCGCAGTCAGAGTCAACTTCTCCGATGGTTGACTCTGTAGGCAGTATATGTGACAATATTATAAGCACAAATAACATTTACTGTGCTAGCCCTGTAACAAAAATTACGCAACCATTAAATGTTGAAAAGACTGTTGTTTATTGTGATGAAATTGGCAAGAGTTTAGGTTATCACTAAATTCAACATCCGGGTAATTCGGTTATAACACTTTCATTTCCTGGGGCATCCTACTCTCAAATAATAAATAAGGTATTAACTAGTACACATTGCCCACAAACAACAATAGTGATACTTATTGGCAGAAGAGATAATGTGAACATTAAAACTATCATAAAGTTTTATGAACAGTTGTCAAACATGCAAGTTAAACAGGTTATACTGTCTACACTGCCATATAGCAAATCTTTTACACAAATTGAAAATAACATTAGATACAATATAATTAGAAAGTTACATACCTTGACCACATATTGTAGGAATATAGAATTATTTGACTGTAATCCTTTATTATAGAATTATTATTTTTTGACATTAGATAGTTGTTTACTATCAAAGTTTTTATGACGTCAGATAGCTGTATTGTTATCCAATTTTTTATTGAATTAAGCCAAATTATTGGCTTATAAACCAGCTCCTTTTGAGCGTATTAGGAATGACTTACTAACTTGGGAAATTATCTCAAAAAACTAGTTTGTAAGACAACAGGTAAAAAATCTGGCCATGGCTATAGGTCTTTTGAGCCCATTGAGTCAATTTTTTTTAAAGACACTGAAAATAATATTTGTTGTAATAATTCTGAGTATATTAACAATACTTCTAGTAGTTTAAACTTAGTTCACCAAAATATTGAAGGCATATCTGAAAAACTACTACAAATAGAACTTTATATAAAGGAACACAATGTTCACATTTTTTGTATTACAGAACATTGGTTAAAAAGTCATGAACTATTGTTCAACAATGAATTCTATTCACTTAGCAGTGCGTTCTCTAGAAAGAAAGCTATTCGTGGTGGCTCTCTTATATTTGTATCTAATAATTTAAAATGTAAAGAACGTAAAGATATTGTGGCCCTTTCTATTGAGCGTACTGCAGAACTGTCCTGTCTTGAGCTTGAGCAACTCATTGTCCTCTGTGTCTACAGTCCTCCAGATAGGGATTATAATTTATAAGAAACTGTAATGGAAAATGTATTGAAGCGTTTGTTCACTAGTAGAAAACATGTTGTGGTGTGTGGGGATTTTAATGTTGATTTACTTGTGCAGTCTTCGAAAAGTATTAGATTAAAAAATTTGTTAAGTCTTTTGGCTTACAAAATTTATTTTGTGAGCCAACTAGAATCACCCCACATTCTAGATAATGTATAGATAATATATTCTGCAACTGTGTATCAACAACAAGGGAGATACTAAGTAACTTTCCATCATCTTGGTCAGAAAGCAGCATTTCCTATTAATGTCACTTCTAAAAAGAATAAAATTGAATGTAGGCCAATGAGTGCACATCGACTTAAACAATTTAATGTTAATGTTTCAGCAAAAGTCACTCATATTGACTTTAATCAGGAAGATCCAAACAGCTTATATGACTCCTTATTTAATACAATTAAAGCTGAGTACAACAACATATTTAAATCAAAAACATTTTATAAAAACAAAAACATGCAATTGCAGGAATTTACAAAAGTAGGGCTAAGTTGTGCGAACTATATGGTATGAAGGAATTTAATTTTGATCCTGCCTTTATTAAATATGTAAATTTTTTTTTACTATTCGGTCGATTACTACCCCGTGATAATAACATTGAGTTAATTATAAATAACGAAATGTGTAATAATAAATTGAATGAATGAATGAATGAATGAATGAAATGAATGAATGAATGAAATATCTTTATTCATGTAGGTCACAAAGTAACACTTATGAACGTCAAGATTATTGCTTCTTCATTTACATTTACTGCCAGATTCTCAAAGCAATAGGTAGAGCCTGAGGAAGAACCTGGCAATAAAACTCATGGCCACTCTTTTTTAACCGCCAGTTTAAAAAGAGTGGCCATGAGTTTTATTGCACATTAGTTTGATGATGACATGATTTTTGACCAATAATATAGTAATGAATTTATACAAAACAAAAACAAAATCAATGTTATGTTTAAAATCATATCAAAATTAGAGCTATTCTAGTTGCCAGTTCTAAGGGCAGCCTACACTTTAAGAAGAATCTAGCAAGAAAGTCAATGGATGCTCTTTTAAAATGTAGGTGTGGCTTACAACATTAAAATTACACATTGTTCCTTTGGATTTATGTGCGAACAGTCGACTAAACTTAGTTTGCCTTAAATTTAAATAATATTATTTGTAATAATTGCTATTACAGCTATGAGCTGACCAGTCTCAACAGACGGCACCCGTTCACGGGTATGACGTATATATCAGCCATCGCCCTACTCAACCGTATTATAGGGAATAAGGCGACCCGATACATACGCCACCACTGCCAGGACACTTAGGCGAGCAGGACATACTCAAAAAATGCACAGCGACTATCATGTCAATCTCAAAATAATAAATAAGTCTACTTGGTGCTCACACAATAACGAATTCAAATTACATATTTGTATATTAGTTATTACTGGAACTAAACGCAGCCAATTTAGAAGCCTTTAGTTGTCTGACTTGGTTGTTGCGATGGTTCAGAGTCTGTCTTCTTGCCATCTTCGCTTGTAGGTTGGCTTAATTCATGGTCTGATATCTTGATAGTTCGACGAAGGTGCCTCTTAATAAGGACGTAGGTTAAAACGACGACTGCAGCACACAGGATAACATACATGGGTAATGTGGTATGGTATAATGATGTGTCTTGCAACGCTTGTAGATCAACCGGAGGCTGCATCATTATCTTGGTATGGCTGGCGTGTAAATTTTCTAGGTTTATTGAATTCAGTGTGAGAGTGGGTTGCAAGGATGAATTCCTGTTGTAGTTTAATGGTAGATCCATTATCTTCGTAGCTTGTCCCTTTAAACGATTGTTGGTATTAGCTATAGTGAACTCAGAAGTCTTTAGATAACAGTCTTGAGGCAAGACGGCTAGATAACTTCCTTGAAGCGTTTTGAAGATGTTTCTCTCACACGATGTCTGCACCTTGGTAGGTTTCGGGAAAGAGATTGTATAGTGCTTGTCGTCTAGTCGCTCGAAGGCTGCCTTTGTAAGTGAGATTGGAGTGAGGTTGCAGGTGGAGTCTAACGTCTGTTTTGTAATGACCCGTTGGATGCAGTCTTCTTGAACGTGTTGATTGAAGCTTGATAATTTTTCACAGATATACCAGTCGGTTACCTTCGGGCATTCTGCCTCCATGTACATAAAATCAGACTCATGTATTGCTATGAAAGGTGAGGATGGAATAAGGACTTCATGGTTTTTGTTAGGTACGACGGATAGTTTGTATAGTTGATAGGTTTTAGGTAAGGCAATCGGTATTTTAAATACTATAACTATCTTACTGTTACTATAATAAGAGCCCAAACTAATTATATCGAAATAATCCCTAATACTTATATCTAGTATTTCGTCCTTATCGTAAAGGTTACGTACCCTATTTATCATAGACGTTAATGCTTTTAGGTTAAGCATTGAATGGTGAGTACTTTTCGCATGAATAAAAGCTAATAAATTTTCCATTCCTAGCATTTCCTCGGAGAGCTCTTCTATATTACCGCTCATGATAGTTAATAGTTGAGATAGATGAGCAAGTGTAGTTAAACCTACATTGGCTATATTGGTGGTGTTTATCAGAGTATTGGCCATCTCGATGATTTTATTCTGGTTATTGGTTAGGCTATCTATGACTTTAGCCTGTTGGGACATCCATTCCTTACTTAGGCTAATATGATGATTATACTGCAAACTTAACTCTTTTTGGTTCCCTTCTAGTACTTTTATAGCATTATCGTAGCGTATGGCATCGTTATAATCTAAATTACCTGAAATACTTTTGATTACAGAGCCCAATCCGTCTATCAATCCCTGTTTAACAGACTTGAAGTGAAAGTTTCTATTTGTTCTGTTACTTTATCTAACTTGGTACGAAGGTACTGGATATGGACTTCATACAGTGAAAAAGTCTTGTTATTTAGTTGGAGTTCAATACTGTCTAGTTGATCTTTAACGCTTGTGACTTTAGACGCTAACTCTTCAATGTCAACGAATTGTAGGAAGGAGTGGTATTGAGAAATTATCTTAGTTGGACCTAAGTCGAAAGTTAGGAGTCCTGGGCCATCGTCGATGCTTTCAAGTGTTATCTCTTATGCGGCTACCGCTGGTAGAAGGAACATCAGGATCGTCCTGTAACAATCGTGCTGCCTTAGGTACCCTTTTTAAACGGGATTTGGCGACGGGACCACGTTTCTTTTTAGTGTAAATGTGTATGGGTAGATCTGCGAGTATTGTATCTTGTGTGAATCTTGGGGCTAGCTTTTGACGAGAAGCTAGGGGGTTTTTAATAAATATCTGTTGATTGGGGATGTAGCTTTCTTCTGGTTCCCGATTTTTATTTAAATTGTCTATTATGTCTGTCCTATCCCTAATAGAGTTTTCATTAATTATCTCGTAGACTTTACGCATTTTCGACTGGTGATCCTGCATATATTGTTGCATTAAATGTTCGGTTACGTCTAGATTTAAAGGGTCACGTGGGTCAAAGTGGCCACTTATGACTTCTAAAGGTCTACACCTAGTAAAGCTGTGTATGGTACTGTTGTAAGCTAAAATGGCATAGGGCATCAGGTTAATAGCGGACTAGGTACGATGCTTTATTTTAAGTATTCTAAGGTGTTCTAGAAGGGTGGAATGTACCTATGGCGTTCTACCATTCCATTTTCGTTGGGCGCGTGAGCTAAGATCTTGTGGTGCTGTATCTGATGTAATCGTGTAAACTCGAGGAATAACTGGTTCGTGAACTCGGTTCCACGATCAGTTACTATCGTTATTGGGACACCGTGATGAGTACAGAAGATAAGTAAAGCTTGAATTACACTCATGGCGGTTCCATCCCTCAGATGGTACGCTTGAGCATACTTTGAGAAAGAGTCTATGATGGTAAGGAATTTCTCTGTTTCCACAGTAAATAGGTCCATATGAATAACTTCAAAAGGCTTTGTCGGTGGTGGCACTAAGTGAAGCTGTTGTCTAATAGGATTACGGTCATACTTGCTTTGCCCACAGGTCGTACATTCATTGATGTACTTCGTAATCTGTTCTTTCACCTTGGGCCAGTAGTAACGTCGCGTCAATGCAGAATAGCACTCGTTAATACCGCGATGATTGGTTTTTCCGTCGTGGTACTTCTGAATTATTTCCTGCTGACGTAAATACTCTTTGATATTCTCAACCTCCGTTTTGGTTAGGACTAAGTTCATGGAAGAACTTTTAAAATGATTTTGGACGATTGGAATGATGTTGTACATCTCTAAAGGTGGGTTGATTAATATCCCTGTCTTTACCTTCGGGTGGACATACTCTTTGATTGCGTCTACAAGGTCTAATTCGAGTATGGGTTTGCGTAATTGTATAGCTGTTCGCGTATGGGTATTGAAAGGTTTGGTAACAACGGTTTTGGACCTGTAAGCACCAACAACAGTAAAAACTATTTGCCTATTGAATTTATTTAAGGGTTCATCTGTGATGGGTATTTCCAATATGGGATTTTCAGCGTCTGTGAGAGCTGTAAGGGTCCTAGATTCGTCCAACATAGGCTGGTTAACGGAGGGATTAACTGCCACTGAGCTAGTGTCTTCGTTACAGACTTCGATTCTTGACAAGGCGTCAGCGTTGGTGTTTGACTTGCCCTGTTTATAGATAACGGTAAAGTTATATTCACTCAACTTTAATCGCCAACGAGTTAAGCGAGAGTTAGGTTCTTTGAGATTCATAACCCACTGCAATGGCTTGTGGTCTGTAATGATCTTAAATTTGCGTTCGTACAAGTAAGGGCGGAAGTACTTCGTAGCCCAAACTATCGCAAGTAACTCTTTCTCGATGGTACTGTAGTTGATTTCACTGGAGTTGAGGGTTCGTGAGGCATAAGCTATCGGATTGTCACTCCCTATGGGCCCTTGTGACAGCACAGCACCAATGGCTAAATTGGAAGCGTCCGTAGTGAGAAGGAATTCTTTTGAGAAGTCAGGGTATTGAAGTATGGGGTCGTTTATAAGGAGGGTTTTGCATTTCTCGAAACAATTTGTGTATTCAGGAGTGAAAGCAATTTTTGAGCCTTTTTTCAAACACTGAGTGAGGGGTTTCGTCAAACGAGCGAAGTCAGGGATAAACTTACGATAGTAGCCGAGTAAGCCTAGGAATCGTTTTATTTCCGTTGGTGTCTTGGGCAACGGATAATTTTGAATAGCGGCTATTTTGTCAGGATTTGGCTTGACGCCTTCGTTGCTGATGATGTGACCAAGAAAAGCAGTTTCCAGCTTAAGAAACTCTGATTTATCAAGCTGTATTTTAAAGTTGGACTCCCTCAGTCGCTGGAAAACCTTCTCCAGGTTGTTCATATGCTCTTGAAGTGATGTACTGAAGATTATAATATCATCTAAGTACACGAGACATATGACGTTCTGAAGGCCTCTGAGAACGTTGTCCATTACCCTTTGGAAGGTAGACGGTGAGTTCTTGACTCCTAGTGGCATTCTTAAGAACTCGAAGTGTCCTTGCTCTACATTGAAGGCTGTTTTGGGGATGTCCCTTGGATCCATCTCGACTTGATAAAAGCCACTTGCTAGGTCCAAGGTTGTGAAGTATTGGCAGTTACCTAGCTTATCAAGAATGTCGGTGATGTTGGGTATTGGATACTTGTCGTCTAATGTCTTTTCGTTTAATTTTCTGAAGTCTACAACGATACGCCACTTAGCTTTACCTGAAGCGTCTAATTTCTTGGGTATCACCCAGATAGGTGAGCTCCAAGCCGAGTGTGACGGTCTGATTATGCCTTGATTTAACATCTTTTGGATCTGGTTTCTAACTTCTTCCCGGTGTATAAAAGGATAGCGATAGCTTTTTGTGTAAACAGGTGTCTCATCGGTAGTTTGTATCCTATGTTTAATTTGGTTGGTAAAGGTTAAAGGCTCGCCTTCCACATAGAACACATCCGCGTATTGTCCACAGAGGTTTTCGAGGTTAGCACGCTCCTCTGGGTTCAAATGATCGGTACGTAATTTAGAAATCACTTCCTGGGCACGTCTAGAGAGTAGGGGGTCGCGTACGCACTCGGCGTTGAAAAGTTCAGCTGTGACTTGACGATCAACAGAGAAAATGATATCGTGTTTGCTTGGATTTACGACCTCTATTAATCCGCGGCTGTTAATAACTGACGTGAGACACTCGCTAATTCTACAATTAGAAATTACTTGCTCCGGTATATATGCAGACCCATCGTGAATGTTAATCGGCAATTTAACTAATTTTGACGACCCTGCTGGTATAATATCCTCGTAGAGGTTGACATTACGGGAGTCATGAACACGAATTGTGTTCATAGCATACTTAGTATCAAGCTGCATATTTTTGAAATCTATGTTTGCTTGCCATTCACCTAGTAAATGGGAACCTATTAACCCATCAAAGTGCTTATGAAATTTATAAACGAATAACTTAATACTATCTCTATCATTGAATTCTGAGAAACACGGTATAGTAATGGTATGATCGGCACTTGTGGTGCCGTGGATATTTGTAACTTGAAACGGCTCGTAATCTAGAGGTAAATGCGAGTAGAAACTCTGAGCTGCTTCTGGGCTAATGAACGACTGGTTGGCCCCAGTATCGATTAGTAATTGTAAAGGCGGGTCCCGTATTTGGATGTAAGGAAGTTGACGTTGAGTTTGGGTATTAATTTCTATTTTGGTTTGTCGGACTGAGTGTCCTTGCAAAAATCCTCCTGGATTGCAGGTGCTGAACTGCCCGGTAAATTTTCGTCTACTGTCTGTGACATATCGTCATAAGAAGATTGGTGATAATACTCATTACTATAGCAATTAAAGTATTCGTAGCATTCCGGCTCAAAGTAATCGGACACCGTGTACTGTTCGTAACATGGGCCGTATTCATAGTCGGGACAATCGTTAAAATTTAATTCGCGTGATTTAAAATAATTACTCGGCGGTGGGTTCCAATCATGACCTCGAATTGGCATCGGCCTACTAACGTAGTGACTGACGCCACTCATGGGGGTTGACCTTTGCGGACCCATCCCGATGGGTGCATTTCGCGGAGGTAACCTAAATACGTTACTACGTTCGTTGTAGTTAGGTGGAGCAGCCCTAAATACCTGTTGGGTTTTTGTTGGTCCTCGGAACGGTTGAGGTCCATGGTTAATTGGTCTCCAGGGGCCGGCTGAATGGCCCTGTGTAGGTGGTTGCTGTGAAGGTCCTGGCTTAGGCATGCCGTAGTTTATAGTTTTAGCGAGAGGGAATGGGGGATGCGAATTATTAGTCTGCTTTTGGTGCATGCCCATAAAATTAGCATGTGGCTGTTTCTTATCTAAGAAGTTATCGTTACGGTGCTGTAAGTATAGGGTGTTAGTTTCCTCCTGTACGTACTCTAGTGCCTGCTCTATAGATACGGGACGCATGCATCTAATACGTGCGCCCAGCGGATCTCTCAAACCGCGTAAGTAAGATTGGAGAGTTAGTTTTTTATAGAGTTGACGTTTAGCTTCTACTGTGCTGGACAGATCATCGTGTAACATAACATACGTCATAATGATGCTGAACAAATTCTGGCAACGTTCGTAAAATTCTTGAGGAGTACTATGACCTTGGGTCAGTAAAGACAAATCATTGTACAGCGCTGTTTCGTCACGTTGATCTGCGAAATTATTTATCAAGGCTGTACGAATTCCATTCCAGTCCGTCGGTATACCATTCGTATTTATAAGCCTCGCGGCATTACCCGTAACCTTATTAAGGATGCCGTTGAGTAAGGATTGATTTTCTAACTCGTGTCCCTGTGCAGGGTTTAAAAATCTCTTGACTAATTCATCACATAGACTAATGAACCTAGTGAGTATGTTGGGGTTACCATCGAATTCTGGGACTAACCTAAGAGCCTTAAAAATAGCGTCTATGGGGTCCCTACGAGGAGGGAAATCTGCTGCCTGACCTGACAGACTCATTTCCTCTTCTTCCCTTAAGCTACCTAAATCCCTATTTAAGTCTAACTTATTACGCTTATCCTCCCTCGCAACTCTATCAGAAGTAGATTGCCTTGGGTGAAAAATCTTGAAGGTTTAGTGAGACTGGAGCGGAACAAAAGGAAGCAACACAAGAAAAATGATTCTAATGTACTTACAGTCTCATCATTTGGTAATCTGGATCATCAATGTCTGGATGCACCGGCTACTGCTTACTGAGGTTCTTGATACTCGATTCGGGCCGTGGACCACGCGCAGCGGCTTTGCGGAGCCGACAGGATTCGATACGAGAGTCCTTGAACGCGCCGCGCACTGCTTCGAGTATCCTACCGACTGCGCCAATTAAGTAACTTGCAGCCGATGGTTCCAAAAAAAACCAAATTTACTTTTAAAACTAATTTAATTAATTGAACAGAAATTACACTTAATACAAAATTACGAACTAAAGGAACCGACTACGTTCGATGCTAGATACGAAGTGTGCAACTTGAGTAACTGCGATTGCATGAGAACTTGAGCGTCGCTGCGTCAGCACCTCGTGTCCAAGCTCGTGACTGATGTCTGACGCAATAGCGAGGTGAACTTCTAGTCAGCAATTCCCTTACTGTTCGATGCCTTAACACGTTTCAAATTATTCACAATGTAGAAATGTAAATATACAACATATACATATGCAGATTCAAGACAAGTACAAAATAACACAAGATTCATTCGAATCCTAAATAGCTCGAGCGAAGAGCAAGCAACTCATTTCCATTTATTTTTATCATTTAAATAATCATTAATTCTGTAATAAGCCCTTTTCATTCGCCTTAAATTTATGTAACGGCAGGTTCATAATGTCTTAAGGAATTTTATTATATAGGCGTACGCCAATTCCTGCAAAAGAGTTGTGAACCTTTTGTAAACGATGATGCGTTCCAATTAATTTATGCTTATTTCTAGTATTTATCGAATGTATGTCACTGTGTCTATTGTATAAATGTATGTTCTGTTTAACTAACATAATATTTGCAAATATATACTGTGATGCAACCGTTAAAATGCCAATTTCTTTAAATTTTTCTCTAAGAGACACTCTAGCACTCAATTTATATATTGCACGTATAGCTCTCTTCTGGAGTAAAAAAATTACTTGTAGATCAGCTGCTTTGCCCCACAGCAAAATGCCGTAAGACATGACACTATGAAAATAACTAAAGTATACCAGCCTGGCAGTTGCCACATCAGTAAGCTGCCTGACTTTACTAACTGCAAAGGCTGCCGAGCTAAGTTTACCTGCATGACACGTTATTTGGGCATTCCACTGAAGTTTGCTATCTAAAGTGATCCCCAAAAATACAGTTGATTCTACAAGATTAACGGTATTACCGTTCAATGTTATATTTGTACCGCAATTCCTGACATTAGGCATGCTGAATCTGATAGATTTTGTCTTCTTAGCGTTTAGTAGCAAATTATTACAGCAATTAGTAAACCAATCTACAACTTGGGCAAGTGAACTATTTACGCCGTTAAAATGACTAAGCGTGCGATCAACTTTAAAAATAAGTGACATATCATCAGCAAATAGAACAATGTCGCACAAGTTCTGTATATAGAATGGCAGATCGTTAATATAAATTAAAAATAGAAACGGACCCAGAATTGATCCCTGCGGTACGTCCATAGCAACAGATGCTCCAGGGGAGGATTCGAATGAATCTTGTGATATGCCTTGAATCTGCATAATTATATATGTTGTATTTTTACATCTCTACATTATTAATAATTTGAAACGTCTGACAACGAAAGGTTTCTAAATTGGCTGCGTTTAGTCCCGGTATTAACTAATATACAATGTAATTTGAGTTTGTTATTGTTTGAGCACCATGTAGACTAATTTCTTCTTCTTTCTCCTCTCCTTATCCCATTATTTGGGGTCGGGTCTCCTCACTTTCATGCGCCAAGTCATGCGATCTTGGGTTGTCGGTTCAGGCAATTGGGCATTCCTGAGGTCTCTTTCCAGGTTTTTCCACCAGGTTGATGGTGGGCGGCCTCATCCTCTCTTGTGTTCAGGCAGGTTTAGCGCAATTTGGACCACATGGTCTTCGCTTCTTCTCTTGACGTGCCCATACCAACGAAGGCGGTTTTCGGTGATTTTATCCGCAATGGATGCAACTTTAAAGCTACCCCGCACGTAATCATTACGGATTTTGTCCAGACGTGTGACACCTCCCGCCCATCTTAGCATCTTCATTTCGTTGGTATGAGCTTTTTGTTCATGCGCCTTTTTTATTGTCCAGCATTCAGACCCGTATAGTAACGCAGGGCGAACTGCAGTTTTATAAACTTTTCCCTTAGTTTTTATGGGAACTCGTGGGTCGCACAAAACTCCAGTCAGAGATCGCCATTTTTGCCACGCAGTGTTAATTCTGTGTGCCACATCTGCATCTACGTTAGCATCGGGTGTAAGCATCGATCCTAGGTACTTAAACTTTTGGACCGTAGGGATAGGAGTGGTCCCAATGTTTATTGTTTCCGGTATTCTGTTTCCACTAAAAGGGCATTTCAGATACTCCGTTTTACTCCTGCTTACCCTTAGTCCGTATTTTTCTAGGGCATGCGTCCATAGGTTTAGGCGATCCTGCAGGTGTGCGGCGGTGTCGGTAGCCAGAACGACGTCATCTGCGTACATCATGGTCCACGGTAGTGGGGAAGGTATGTTTCTGGTGAGGTAGTCCATGACCAGATTAAATAGTAGCGGGCTAAGCACGGATCCTTGATGAACGCCTACCTTTACCTCGAAAGCTTTGCTGACTCCCGCTAAGCTTCGTACTCTAGTTGTGACATTGTTATACATGTCTTTTACAAGTTCGACATAGTGCTCAGGTACATATTGTGCCCGTAGAGCCTGCCATACTAGTTTACGGGGTACTCGATCGAAGGCTTTTTCGAGGTCTATAAATGTGAGATGCAGGTCTTTGTTGTTTGCTCTGTATTTTGCCATCAAGATCCTGACTGTTTGTATGGCATCTATGGTCGACCTGGACGCTGTAAAGCCAAACTGATTTGGAGATATTTGCGAGATATTGGTGATCCTTCTATTGATGACTCGTTCCCATACTTTAAGCGTATGTGAGGTTAGCTTTATGCCTCTGTAGTTTTTACACTGCGCCACATCCCCCTTGTTCTTATAAAAAGGTAGTAGGTAGCTTTGGCGCCATGATTCCGGTATGCATTTGGTCGTCAAGATGATGTTAAATAGCTTAGTAAGCCAGTCAACGGCTATCGGGCCGAGAGCTTTCCAAAGGTCTGCTGTTATCTCGGCTGCGCCAGATGAAAACCTAGCAAGGGACATTTTTGTCAAAAATGTTTTTATTGCAGAATCGTTATAAACTAGTAAGTCCCTACAAATTAAAAAAACACCCGCGCGAAAATCTTACAAATAACCAGAGTTTTAAAAGTTCAAAACCTAGTAAGTGCACTGTGTATCATTCCAGAACCATTTACAAACCTAGTATGTCGCTTTGACCATTATTAAACCTAGCAAGTGTCTGAGACTTGCCAGGTTTTTTAAAGGTCGATGCGTCTTGCTAGGTTTATGAAGTGGTCAACAAATATAATGAATGGAGGGGATCGCGCGCGGCGGGGGCAGCAAGTCACGACACTATGATGGTGTGTACTAATTTCAGTCTGTAAAAAGTTTTTATTGGCTACTTTGGGACATAAAACAGATGGAGTAATAACAGAGCTGAGTAAAGCTGTAAAAAAAGGAAAATTGTATGGGTCAGTTTCGAAAGATAAGAGAAGTGGAAGAAAAAAGATTGATAGCAGCGTAATAATTAATCACATTATGAGTTTTCATCCAGCGGTTAGCCATTATCGCCGACACAATGCGCCTTTTACAAAATATTTACCAAGGCACTTAACGTTACGGCAAATGTACACAGACTTTAAACAACACAATCCTAACTTCACTTGTGGCAGAGAATTGTACAGGCAAAAAATAAAAGAATTAAAAATATCTTTTCAAATGCCTAAGGGTGATAGATGTGTAGATTGTGCATTGTATGAAGAAGAATTAAAGAAGTACGATGATGTCACTTTATTGCCAGAAGAAATGAAAATGAAATCCGAAAATCATAAGGCTAAAGTTGAAACATCTATTCAAAGATACAGATTGGACGGAAATAATAAGAATTCAAATTTAGTTAAATTTGTGTCAATGGACTTGCAAAAGATTATTATTTTACCAGAAATGCCTGACATCAAGGATGCATTTTTCATGAGCCGGTTGATTACTTTTAATTTAACATTTGCTCCTATTGAAAAAAAATCTGAAGATAGTTCCATTTGTGTGCTCTGGCACGAAGCAATAGCCGGACGAGAGGCGAGTGACATTGTAAATGCCATATATGCTTTTATACAGTACAATATGGATATGCAGCACTTGCACCTATGGGCAGATAACTGCACAGCGCAGAATAAAAATTGGACCATATACACCGCAATGATAATGATAGTAAATAACCCATCAAATAGCCTTGAATCGGTAACCATTAATTATTTGACCAAAGGACATACTCATATGTCTGCGGATGCTGTACATGGCAATATTGAAATGAAAATGAAGAGACAAAAAAAAATATATACGATTTTCAAGATTTTAAAGATATTGTGATGAAATCGCGAAAGAATGTTAAAATTATAGAAGTAACAAAAAATTTGAATGGCCAAAGAAAAAAAGAGCTGCACGTCAGAATGAACCACTAAAAGAATTTAATTTAAACTCAGTTGTACAAGTTAAATTTATAGCTGGATCAAGAAATTTATTTTATAAAACAAGGTTGAAACCTGATTTATTTTAATATTGATGATTTTTTCAATTTTAGTTGATAATATGCTTTTTGCGCAAAATACCATGTGTAGTAATGTAATATTATGTATGTAATATAAAAACGACTTTTATTTCAATGAAAAATTAATAATTATTTTTCAGTTTCAGTGAACCTTTTCTAATGAAAAAAATTAACTGCCAGCTTCCTCCTGCTAGCAACGACAGCGAAAGGGGCATAAAATATGAAAAAAAAACAAGAAATAATTACCAAGCTTGTGAGTCTTATGCCAGAGTCAAGAAAGACCTTCTGGAACGATTTACCAGTTTATGACTTATCTGCCGACTTAACAAGTGATGTATAATTAGATTGTTTTTAAATTTCTTGTTATAATAAAATTATTTTCATTAAGTTGTTGCTTTAAAATACACCTATCGACTTACTAGGGTTCAATTTCATTATATCTACTATCTACAATATTCAGTAAACCACTTTCAAACATAGCAAGTGCTCATACTAGGTTAATTACTGGTTTCTACAAGGGCGAACCGACTGTCGATTGATTTAATGAGTTAGTAAGGAGTATAAATTATGCAATACACACAAATATTATAATATTTTTAATACATAATCATCGTTCATATTTATTTTATATAATAAAATACGTTTTTAAATAGTTTATGTAATAATTCTTCAACGGCTAGTTGATTTACGTTTTCGCGCTCTCCTGTAAAATTTTGGTTTGAGCACATGCTAGGTTTTCATCTGGCGCAGCCGATCTCGTCAGGCCCCAAAGCTTTTCGGTTTTTAATTTTAGTAACCGCGTGTTTAACCTCTGCTATCTCTATCTTGGGAATTGGTCCATATGTGGGCTCGCAGGGTTCAGGTTCTTCACTTGGGAATTCTTCATTTAGAAGGTGTTCATAATTTTTTGAACCACCTATCTCGTATTTGAGCATTGTCGGTTAGCACTTTTTGGTCCTTGCTTTTTATATATTTGTTAACCTTGATATCCATGGTAGATTTGTGTCTCAATTTAGCTATTTTCAGTGCTTCGTTTGCCGTCTTGGCGTTTTCCATACTACTGTAAAACTTTTCATTACACTTTGCTTTTTCTTGTGCCACGCATTTCTTTGCTTGCTTCTTCGCTTCATGATATTGGTCTTTGTCTTCGTCTAGTTTCGAGTTTTGCCAGTTCTTAAAGAGATCTTTTTTGTGTGACAGTGCCTCTTTAACTTTGTCATTCCACCAGTTAGGATCTTTTCCGGTTCCGACAGGTCCTTTGGATACTCCTAGTATTTCAGCGGCTTTTGTTCTGCACTGAGTTTCGAACATAGACCACATCTCTTCAGCGGTGTTGTAGTGTACGTCGATATCAGTTTCAAGATACTCTTTTACAGTAGCTTTTAGTAGTTCGCCTTTTGGGGCATCCAGATCTTTCCATTTCGTCCTTGGAGTTCTGTCAACCATGGTTTTACCCATTAAAATTATTAGGCAAGACATACACCGCAACAAGGAGGCGATGTTGTGTTGTTAGAGGCTCGCCCGGGATTACTTTACAATCTTTGAATCTATACTTAACTCTGATATCAGCTATGATGAAGTCTATTTGCGACACCCTACCCGCACTTTTATACGTTATTAGGTGTTCTTCTTTCTTTTGAAAGTTTATATTTATCACGCTTAACGAGTGTCTCATAGTAAAGTCCAAGATTTCTTCGCCCTGCCTGTTCAATTCGGCTATCCCATACCCGCCATGTCCCGTTCCATGCATGGTCTTCTTGGCTCCTACGTGGCCATTTAGATCCGCTCCTACTAGCCTATATTCGTTTGAAGGTATGCTATGGATCAGGTCATCCATATCCTCCCAGAAGTCCACCTTTTCATTTTCTGCGCAACCCGTTTGTGGGGCATATGCTGATACGACGTTGACGATCTGCTGCTCGTCTAAAGCAAGTTTGATGGATATTATTCGGTCGCTTATCCGTGTGATATTTAGAATGCGGGTCTTAAAATTTTTATCCAGTACTATTGCTACCCCATTCCTTTTATTGTCTGTGCCGTGATATATCAGTTGGTAATCGCTTCCTATGTCTTTAGATTTAGAGCCTTTCCACTTCGTTTCCTGTAGGCAGCATATGTTAATGCTCCTTCTTTGTAGTGCTTTGCTCAATTCCTGGCTTCTTCCTGTAAGAGACCCCAGGTTCCATGTTGCCAGTCTAATCTTATTAATAGTCAAAAGCGAATGTTTATTCTTGTCCCGATGTTCGTCGCTTCGGGGGAACGCCCTAGTATTTGCATAGTTAGTCGCATTATTCGCATTTGCGTCGCTTACGGGGTACGCCCTAGTATTATAGCCCTTATTCTTTTTGTTGTGCATTTCATGTGAGGAGAGATTTTTGTGCAGGGATGTGTCATGTCCGCCTGGCTGTTCATAGTGTATCTGGACAGCTGCCTACAGAAGTTGAAAGATTTTAATATGGGTGTGAATTTGGGTGACTTTACAGTAAACTGTCTGCTGTACGCTGATGATGCGGTGCTCATGGCCTCATCAGAAGCCGACCTACAGGCATTAGTCACTAATATGAAAGAGGGGTGTGAAAGTAAGGGTCTCCGCTTGAATGCAAGTAAAACTAAGGTTCTAGTATTTGAAAGAGGTGACGTAAGAACTAATTGCGAGATTAGAGTAAACCAGGAACGTCTAGAGCAAGTGAATGAAATTGTGTATTTAGGAAGTATGTTTAGCGCGGATGGAAGATGTGATTCGGATGTAGAACGGCGAGTAGCTGCCGGAAACAAAGTTAACGGTGCTTTGTCCCAGTTAGTAAAGCGACAAAGCATCGTAAAAGAAGCACTAATGGCGATTCATAACGCAGTGCTAGTGCCAACTTTGCTTTACGGTAGTGAAACCTGGGTATGTCAGCAGATGCATGAAAGTAAATTGAATGCTGTGGAGATGCGATCACTTCGAAAATTGTGCGGCGTTACCTTGGCCGACCGAATATGTAACGAAGTGATACGCAATATGGCAGGTTTGAATGAAAGTGTCAGCGCTAAGCTGGAAAAGGGCGTGCTCCGTTGGTTTGGACACGTCCAACGAATGAGTGAGGAACGATTGACGAAGAATATATATTATTCAAAAGTAGAGGGCAGAAGGAGTCAGGGAAGGCCGAGACTTACATATGAAGACCACGTGAGCAGATTGCTCAAAAACGGAAAGGTCAAAAGTACTCGGATACCCAGACGTGCGTGTATGAAGCGATTGATGAATCTCGAAGAAGCGAAAGAAGTATGCATGGATCGCGAAGCCTGGCGATCTGTCCTCTCTGACTACCCCGTCAGGGATACAGCGTGAAGATAGTTAGTTAGTTAGTTAGTTTAGAGATTTTTGTTTGCAATGGGGTTTTATGGCCGGTTGCCACCTGACGCCAAAACAGTGACTCTTCTGAAGAGCTTAAGAGCCGAGTTATCCTCGCCATCCTTACAACACTACCCTGCCTGATAGCGCCGCTCCAGAGTCAACCTGTGGCCTCAATATATAAGGGCAGCCTTCCTCTGGGTTTGTGCTTCTTCCGCCTGCTCCGCCGTACCGATATCAATTATTTCCGCCTGCACAGCAGTTGAAGTCTTCACCCGTAACCCTGGGCTCGGGACCGCGGTATACCCCGCGGCACTGGGTCCTTGTTTGAACTTCGCCACCCGTTTATTCCGGCCTACTGGAATAAGGGGTGCCCACCCCCGCGACTGGGACGCGCCAAACAAGTATTACCCCTGTGGGAAAAACAAAGAAGGTGTCTCTGCTCCCCAGGGGCCGGGTTAATGGCTTGATGCCTCAACCAACGGCAACGGCAACCATGTAGACTTATTTATTTCTTTGAAATTGACATGATAGTTGCTGTACAGTTTTTGAGTATGTCATGCTCGCCTAAGTGTCCTGGCAGTGGTGGCGTATGTATCGGGTCGCATTATTCCCTATAATACGGTTGAGAAGGGCGATGGCTGATATAATGCGTCATACCCGTGAACGGGTGCCGTCTGTTGGGACTGGTCAGCTCATAGCTGTTATAGCAATTATTACAAATAATCTTATTTATATTTAAAAATAATAAATAAATATCCATCACGCCTTATCCCCGAAGGGGTGGCAGAGGCATATTATATGCCCACTTTTCACCGTGTGGACTCCTGTCCCACGTAATAGGTGGTGAGCCCATTGCCGTGTTGAAATAGACAGACGCAGGTTGTGGCTACCTGCTGTTGAAATTTTTCAAGCCGCCCATAATGCCTTCAACCAGGCTTAACGACTGCCATTTTACTGGCAACCGGGACCAACGGCTTAACGTGCCTTCCGAAACACGGAAATGCTCGCAAATATAAATGCTACAAAGTGGTCACCCATCCGAGGACCAGCCATAGTGAAAGATTCTTAACGCAGTGATCGTTTAAAGAACACTACGTCCACATAAATTCAAAGGAACAATGTAAGTGTAATTTTAATGTTGTAAGCCATCCCTACATTTTAAAATGGCATCCATTGACTTTCTTGCCAGATTCTTCCTTCTTCTTCAAGGGTAGGCTGCCCTTAGAACCGGCAACTATAATCGCTCTAATTTTGATATGATTTCAACACAACATTGATTTAGTTTTTTTGTTTGTATAAATTCATTACTATATAATTGGTCAAATATCATGTTAATCAAACTAATGTAATTATTGGCATTTAGAAAACAGTGGCCATGAGTTTTATTTATAGAGTATTGCCAGGTTCTTCCTCAGGCACTACCTAATGCTTTGCGAATCTGGCAGTAAATGTAAATGTAGAAGCAATATTCTTGACGTTCATTAGTGTTACTTTGTGACCTAAATGAATAAAGATTTATTATTATTATTTTTTTGTTCTTCACGGGTATCTTCTTTTTTTTTACAAAGATACCCGGTCTTTTGGGAGGCTTACATGGGGACATAGAGGTCCAACACGCAGAGGCCTTTTTAATGTAACATGGAATGGGACTCCCACTGCAGACAATCCACGTCCGCCTTATGTAGAAGAACGGTAATGGACCATCTCCAATGGGAGTTAAACTATTGTACAATATGCTACCTACTATTGGGCTATTGAGTTGGAGGTTAAATGAACTGAGTGATTAGAACTATGGATGAAGACGGCGTCTGCCATTTTAATATATTATAATCAAAATACTGGCAGACGGTGACTTGCCAACTCACTAGATGCCCCCTATACAATCACCGTAGGCATGATAAGCCTGTAAGGCGACAGAGGGCAACACCAGTGTGAGCGGCTTGGGGTGTCGAGCGGTGCGGCGCCGGTTTCCCTTCGCGGGCCAGGTCCGGAGCGGGCTTCCCCGTAATTATGCCCTTGAAAATTACACTTCCACCCCCGAGCATATAGCTCTGGCTCCCTCCCTCTGACCGGCCAATTAAGGCAAGCCAGAGTTGAGATTTGCTGCACTCCCGGGAGTAGTACTCTCACTGCTCTCCCGTTAGGCCATTAAATCCTAACCGGTGCAGAAGAGCAACAAAACTCTGAGGAACCGGGACCGATGTGTAGCCACACACATTCAGCTCGCCACAAGCTGCCCTGCGGATGTGAGCTTTTTAATAACTTTCTGATACATTTATTTATTTATTATTATTGTCTCTTCTTCACGGGTATCTTCTATTTTTTTTTTCTTATGAAGATACCCGGTCTTTTGGCAGGCTTACATGGGGACATATTGGTCCAACACGCAGAGGCCCTTTGAGAATTTTAATCTAATAGGAAATGGGACCCCCACTACAGGCAATCCACGCCCGCCTTATGTAGAAGAACGGTAATGGATCACCTCTAATGGGAGTTAAACTATTGTGAAATGTGCCAACTATGAACTATGAAATGGGCTATTGGGTTGGGTGTTAAATGGATTGGGTGATTTAAGCTATTTATGAAAACGGCGTCTGCCTTTTTAAATATATTATTATATAAAATAGTGGCAGACGGTGACTTGCCAACTCACTAGATGGGCCCCCTATACAATCGCCATAGGCAAAATAAGCCTGTAAGGCGACAGAGGGCAACACTGGTGTGAGCGGCTTGGGGTGTCGAGCGGTGCGGCGCCGGTTTCACCTTCGCGGGACAGGCCCGAAGCGGGCTTCCCCGTAGTTATGTCCTTGAAAATGACACTTCCACCCCCGAGCATATAGCTCTGGCTCCCTCCCTCTGACCGACCAATTAAGGCAAGCCAGAGTTAAGATTTGCTGCACTCCCGGGAGTAGCACACTCACTGCTCTCCCGTTAGGCCATTAAATCCTAACCGGTGCAGAAGGGCAACAAAACTCTGAGGAAGCGGGACCGATGTGTAGCCACACACATTCAGCTCGCCACAAGCTGCCCTGCGGATGTGAGCTTTTCAATAACTTTCTGATACATTTTTTTGTTGATATCCGAAAGTGGATGACTCAAAAAGCGAATCTACTATGCCCTCATAGGGTTGCGTTAATCCTATAAAAGATAATGACTGTCCTCGAGGGTTATTATTATTATTATTAATTTACTACGTATCTATCTATCTTCACGCTGTATCCCTGACAAGGTAGACAGAGAGGACAGATGCCTGGCTTCGCGATCCATGCATACTTCTTTCGCTTTTTGAAGATTCATCAATCGCTTCATACTTGGTATCCGAGTACTTTTGACTTTTCCGTTTTTGGGCAATCTGCTCACGTATCATTATTATAAATATATGAAACAAAGTCTTCAGCCGCGTGTGTTTGTCTGTCTGGTCGTGACAAACTTAAAAACGGTTCCACCAATTTTTGTGCTGTTTTAACCAATGGATAGAATAGTTTTTGAAAAACGTTTTAGTCGGTACATAATTTGTTGGGTTTTTTTTTTTATATTGGCTAATATATAACGATATTTATTGAAGGTTTCGGAACAAAATGTACTGCCTGAGCTTTTTAAGATATATCACAAAAAATTTAAAATAAGTGCTCGTGGTCCCGCGCTCAGTGTTCTGACGAATCGAGGGTGTGTGGTGGGATCCTCCTCCCTACCTTTATTATCGTTCTAGTAGGTAATCATAATTATGTCAACAAATTTTCATACATAATTGTAAAATTAATAAACGACTCGATTAAAAGGGTGTCACGGGTGAAGCCGCGGGGTTTAGCTAGTACCTTATAAAAAACCTTCAACGCTACGTGTAGATAACATTTCTCAAAGACCAAAGTGATCCTGGGGGTACCTTTTCACATGTTCATTTTTAACTATTTCTGCAAGAAGTGAAAGAATATGTCCTTTTTGGCTACCCCATTAGGGGTACAGATTAAAGATAGTTACTTATTGTTTCTATTATACATAATAATAAATTTGTAGGACAATTTTTTTTTACACTGCGTCATCTAGCCCAAAGTAAACTAATATTAGGGGTCTAGATAACTGATAGACTTACTTATAACTAGTCAGGTCATAAATTCTGTCACATGTTTAATATAAAATAATTGAAACAAGTTTATTCATTATGTAACCATTAATATACCAAAATGAACTAAACAAAACATAGTGATAATAAAGTTTATTCAAAATGACCTCCGTGATTTTGAATACAGGCCTTCAATCTGCGCGGCCAGTCGTCTATCGCAGCACGAACGAGGTCCATGTCAATATCGGCGGCTGCCTTAATCAAGGATGTCTTGAGTGACTCCAAATTGGGATGAGGCTTTGAGCACGCCTTTTCCTCCAAGTGTTTCCATATCTTGTAATCTAACGGACTCAAATCTGGACTGGAGGAGGGCCAGTCTTCGTGCCGTATGAAGTCGATTTTACGCGCCACCAGCCAGTCTTGTGTGCTCTTCGCTCTATGAGCTGGCGCCAAATCATGTTGGAATACCCAGTGCCTTTTATTGAACATGGTATGAGAAACAGGTTCCACAAGGTTCGTCAGGACTGTATTTTGATACACAACTGCATTCGTTTTTACACCTTTCTCACAAAAATGTACCTCTGTTAAGCCCCAATAAGAAACTCCCAACCATACCATGAGCGAGGGTGGAAAATGACCTCGTTGGACACGCGGAATACGGTTGCTCGCTTCTTCACTACTGTGTACGTACACCTTATCATTTTGTTTGTTGTAGCTCTCTTCTACGGTAAATATTTTTTCATCCGAAAAAAGAATTTCCCGATATTTTTTTCCCGCGTACCGCTTCAACAAAGCGCGGCATCTCTTCAGTCTCAGATCCATTAGACGAGCATTTAAACGATGTCCTGTTTTTCTTCGATATGACCGAAGCCCTAAGTCTTCATTTAACACCCTTTTTACCGTGGTTCTGCTTAACCCCATCTGAAAAAAAATACTAACTATCTTCACGCTGTATCCCTGACGGGGTAGTCAGAGAGGACAGATCGCCAGGCTTCGATATGACCGAAGCCCTAAGTCTTCATTTAACACCCTTTTTACCGTGGTTCTGCTTAACCCCATCTGAAGAGCCAATAGTTTCTGCTTACGTTTGGGATTTCTTTAAATTCGCGCCTTCACAGCTTTTATCACTGCTGGAGTCCTAACAGACCGAGGGCGACCACTTCTTGACCTGTCATCTACACTAGAGTCTTCATTGTATCGTTTGATGGTACGATAAACGAATCTTTTGGTTATATTCAAATTTTTCAGTATGTCAAAAATTTGAATTGGCGCGTAACCGCAACGATGCAACGCAATAACTGCAACACGGTCTTCTTTAAGCGTCCACTCCATATTTAAAATTGAGTCTTCTGTAAACGATCACTGAGTTACGCAACTTTCACTATGGCTGGTCCTCGGATGGGTGACCACTTTGTGGCATTTACATTTGCGAGCGTTTCCGTGCTTCGGAAGGCACGTTAAGCCGTTGGTCCCGGTTGCCAGTAAAATGGCAGTCTTTAAGCCTGGTTAAAGGCCTTATGGGCTTGAAAACTTCAACAGCAGGTAGCCACAACTTGCGTCTGTCTATTTCAACACGGCAATGGGCTCACCACCTATTACGTGGGACAGGAATCCACACGGTGAAAAGTGGGCATATAATATGCCTCTGCCACCCCTTCGGGGATAAGGCGTGATGGATATTTATTATTTATTTATTATAAAGTTCTAAAAAGTTCATTTTTATTTTCATGAACAATTCGAAATTCGAATTCAATAAACTTTTTTGTGGCCAGCATTCTAAAAGAAAAGTTTTTACTGTGTGACAATACTTATGACCTGACTAGGTATATTTCTAAATACCTACATAATATACATAGAAAACACCCAAACTTCGAATCAAACTATGTGAATCACACAAGTATTTGTTTCGACCCGGGAATCGAACCCGGGACCTCAGCGCGGCAGTCGCATACACTACCACTGCGCCACCTGCCTAATCAATCAAATATTACCATCACAGTTTGCTACTGGATGTAGACTCTCCCAATTTTCATCAAAATACACCCCAAGTTTTATAGTTTTTCTTGAGCTTAAGGGTTTTCACTGATTATACCTGTGTGGAACCTGGGATTCAATTTTATTTCACTGCTAGGAGCATCTATCGTTTGGTTTTTAATTTTCGGCCTTGTTGGGAACAACCACAGTCTGACCTCCCAAACCCGCAAGAGGCGCCTGCGTCTAACATGGCGTAATAACATGGCGCTTAACCGAAAATCGTGACATATTTTATAGCTATAAAATTTCTCACTAACTAACTACTAATTATCTTCACGCTATTCCCTGACTGGGTAGTCAGAGAGGACAAATCGCCACGCAAGGCTTCTCGATCCATGAATCCTCCTTTGCTTCCTGCAGATTCATTAATCGCTTGATACATACACATGCACGTCTGGGTGTACGTTTGACTTTTCCGTTTTTGAGCAATCTGCTCACGTGGTCAAATTTCTTTCAACGTCGATAAAGAATCACTAAATAAAAGAAAATATGATTTATTACAAACACAGCTAACAGACAGGAACATTATCCTCTATTCTTTTTTTAATACCAAACACTTTTCAATAAATTTAAATATATTTACCTTATTATTGACACCACGCGCCGCAAAAAATGCCTCATGAAATTATAATGTTTGTAGCCTAAGCCTGTCTCTATACCGGCAGAAAGTCAAGACCAAATAAAAATACTCCGACAAAGAGGTATTCCATATGTGAGTAAAATCACAAGAGTAGGTAGAATGGTTTTAAACTCCTTCGCAGGCTTTGGAAACAAGCACTTCTCTACGTTAATGACTTTGACAGTGACATTCGTGTACCGCGTATAATTTGTTTGATTTAAAGTAACGCCACGTGTTAAAGATATTAGACTCTTAACAATCTTGCTATCAAAATCAGTTTAAGAAATAAAAAATGTGTAGTAAAGGTTTTTAGCACTACATAAGAAAAGAAGCGCTCGTGGCCCCGTGTTCTGTAAACGATTACTGCATTAAGTAACTTTCGCTATAGGTGGTCCTTGGATGGGTGACCACTTTGTGGCATTTACATTTGCGAGCGTTTCCGTGCTTCGGAAGGCACGTTTAGCCGTTGGTCCCGGTTGTCAGTAAAATGGCAGTCGTTCAACCAAGTAGAAGGCCTCATGGGCGGCTTAAACAATTTTAACAGCAGCTCGCCACTGCCTGGGCCTGTCCATTTCAACACGGCAATGGGTTCACCACCTGTGACGTGGGACAAAAATGCATATGGTGAAATTTGGGTGTATAGTATGCCTCTGCCTACCCCTTCAGGGATAACGGCACGGAGTAGAGATTAAAAGCGGAGATGCCGCAAGGGCAACTGAGTTGTGTGCCACCAAGTGAGTTGTTACGTCACAGAGTTGGCGGAGCCACGCGCTACAGTTTCATGTAAATCGTTGCAGTGCTCGGTTTAGAGCCTGAAATTTATTTTCGCTAAATTCTATAGTTATTGACGGTTATCACCATGAAGTGTGCTATTCTTGGATGCAAAAACGATTCAAAAACTTATTTTAAACATAGTGACGGTATAACATTTCATTTGTAAGTATTTTTACTTAATAAACCCAATTTATAAAATATTTTTCTCGGATCTTTTTCAAAAATGTATATTAGAGCCATCTATGAGATAATAGATACAAGTAACTTTTGACATTCACCTATTGAAGAAAAAATAATACTCAATGTATACTTTTGTAAATACGCCACATTATAATGCTTGTTCAGATTTCTGTATATTTTGTAAGTCTGCAGCGTATTTACATAATATGACGAAATTTTAAATAAGAATAACACCATCTAGCGGCGCATAAACAAACAATTTTATTAATAACACAGGTGCTAATTCTGTTGTCGAGACCACTAAACTAAATTTCTCTAATATTTTCTTTTTTTTATTAAGAGATTGCCAAGTGCTATTCTGTTATTAAGTCGAACTAAAGTTGGTGATATCATAAATAGCACTTAATTTGTATCTGATATCACTAAAATTCATTTTATGTGATACAATTGAACGAGATGTGAAAAATGTACATAGACAGTCGAATGTAAATACATGCCGACTAACGTGGTGATTGAACTGCCTATGTAAATTTTTCACGTTACAACGTTTTACACGTTTTCACGTTTCAAACGGTTACTAAAATTATTAAACGTCCCACTAAAATTAGACTTTTCACTAAAATTCGACGTCACCTAAATAGGTGACGTCTAATTTTAGTGAAAACGTCTAAATTTAGTGTGACGTTAAATTTGTATCTGTATTTTTATTGTATCACTAAAATTCATTTAGTGTGATAAATTTCGACAAAAAGTGAAAAATGTACATAGACAGTTCAATCACTAAGTTAGTCGGCATCATTGGGATGAGCGGAACAGTGGGCGGCCATTTGTTAACAAATATTGTTTACAGATGAAACGAATATTCATAAAGTTTTGATTTATTAACCAACAAATACGATGGATTGAATAGTCTGTTTGTAAAGTGTATTCTGTGCCAAATACTATTAATATTGCTACGCAAATTTTTCGGTATGTCAAAAATTTGAATTGGCGCGTAACCGCAACGATGCAACGCAATAACTGCAACACGGTCTTCTTTAAGCGTCCACTCCATATTTAAAATTGAGTCTTCTGTAAACGATCACTGAGTTACGCAACTTTCACTATGGCTGGTCCTCGGATGGGTGACCACTTTGTGGCATTTACATTTGCGAGCGTTTCCGTGCTTCGGAAGGCACGTTAAGCCGTTGGTCCCGGTTGCCAGTAAAATGGCAGTCGTTAAGCCTGGTTAAAGGCCTTATGGGCGGCTTGAAAACTTCAACAGCAGGTAGCCACAACTTGCGTCTGTCTATTTCAACACGGCAATGGGCTCACCACCTATTACGTGGGACAGGAATCCACACGGTGAAAAGTGGGCATATAATATGCCTCTGCCACCCCTTCGGGGATAAGGCGTGATGGATATTTATTATTTATTTATTATTAAGTTCTAAAAAGTATACATTTTTATTTTCATGAACAATTCGAAATTCGAATTCAATAAACTTTTTTGTGGCCAGCATTCTAAAAGAAAAGTTTTTACTGTGTGACAATACTTATGACCTGACTAGGTATATTTCTAAATACCTACATAATATACATAGAAAACACCCAAACTTCGAATCAAACATTTGTGAATCACACAAGTATTTGTTTCGACCCGGGAATCGAACCCGGGACCTCAGCGCGGCAGTCGCATACACTACCACTGCGCCACCTGCCAAATCAATCAAATATTACTATCACAGTTTGCTACTGGATGTAGACTCTCCCAATTTTCATCAAAATACACCCCAAGTTTTATAGTTTTTCTTGAGCTTAAGGGTTTTCACTGATTATACCTGTGTGGAACCTGGGATTCAATTTTATTTCACTGCTAGGAGCATCTATCGTTTGGTTTTTAATTTTCGGCCTTGTTGGGAACAATCACAGTCTGACCTCCCAAACCCGCAAGAGGCGCCTGCGTCTAACATGGCGTAATAACATGGCGCTTAACCGAAAATCGTGACATATTTAACTACTAATTATCTTCACGCTATTCCCTGACTGGGTAGTCAGAGAGGACAAATCGCCACGCAAGGCTTCTCGATCCATGAATCCTCCTTTGCTTCCTGCAGATTCATTAATCGCTTGATACATAACATGCACGTCTGGGTGTACGTTTGACTTTTCCGTTTTTGAGCAATCTGCTCACGTGGTCAAATTTCTTTCAACGTCGATAAAGAATCACTAAATAAAAGAAAATATGATTTATTACAAACACAGCTAACAGACAGGAACATTATCCTCTATTCTTTTTTTAATACCAAACACTTTTCAATAAATTTAAATATATTTACCTTATTATTGACACCACGCGCCGCAAAAAATGCCTCATGAAATTATAATGTTTGTAGCCTAAGCCTGTCTCTATACCGGCAGAAAGTCAAGACCAAATAAAAATACTCCGACAAAGAGGTATTCCATATGTGAGTAAAATCACAAGAGTAGGTAGAATGGTTTTAAACTCCTTCGCAGGCTTTGGAAACAAGCACTTCTCTACGTTAATGACTTTGACAGTGACATTCGTGTACCGCGTATAATTTGTTTGATTTAAAGTAACGCCACGTGTTAAAGATATTAGACTCTTAACAATCTTGCTATCAAAATCAGTTTAAGAAATAAAAAATGTGTAGTAAAGGTTTTTAGCACTACATAAGAAAAGAAGCGCTCGTGGCCCCGTGTTCTGTAAACGATTACTGCATTAAGTAACTTTCGCTATAGGTGGTCCTTGGATGGGTGACCACTTTGTGGCATTTACATTTGCGAGCGTTTCCGTGCTTCGGAAGGCACGTTTAGCCGTTGGTCCCGGTTGTCAGTAAAATGGCAGTCGTTCAACCAAGTAGAAGGCCTCATGGGCGGCTTAAACAATTTTAACAGCAGCTCGCCACTGCCTGGGCCTGTCCATTTCAACACGGCAATGGGTTCACCACCTGTGACGTGGGACAAAAGTGCATATGGTGAAATTTGGGTGTATAGTATGCCTCTGCCTACCCCTTCAGGGATAACGGCACGGAGTAGAGATTAAAAGCGGAGATGCCGCAAGGGCAACTGAGTTGTGTGCCACCAAGTGAGTTGTTACGTCACAGAGTTGGCGGAGCCACGCGCTACAGTTTCATGTAAATCGTTGCAGTGCTCGGTTTAGAGCCTGAAATTTATTTTCGCTAAATTCTATAGTTATTGACGGTTATCACCATGAAGTGTGCTATTCTTGGATGCAAAAACGATTCAGAAACTTATTTTAAACATAGTGACGGTATAACATTTCATTTGTAAGTATTTTTACTTAATAAACCCAATTTATAAAATATTTTTCTCGGATCTTTTTCAAAAATGTATATTAGAGCCATCTATGAGATAATAGATACAAGTAACTTTTGACATTCACCTATTGAAGAAAAAATAATACTCAATGTATACTTTTGTAAATACGCCACATTATAATGCTTGTTCAGATTTCTGTATATTTTGTAAGTCTGCAGCGTATTTACATAATATGACGAAATTTTAAATAAGAATAACACCATCTAGCGGCGCATAAACAAACAATTTTATTAATAACACAGGTGCTAATTCTGTTGTCGAGACCACTAAACTAAATTTCTCTAATATTTTCTTTTTTTTATTAAGAGATTGCCAAGTGCTATTCTGTTATTAAGTCGAACTAAAGTTGGTGATATCATAAATAGCACTTAATTTGTATCTGATATCACTAAAATTCATTTTATGTGATACAATTGAACGAGATGTGAAAAATGTACATAGACAGTCGAATGTAAATACATGCCGACTAACGTGGTGATTGAACTGCCTATGTAAATTTTTCACGTTACAACGTTTTACACGTTTTCACGTTTCAAACGGTTACTAAAATTAATAAACGTCCCACTAAAATTAGACTTTTCACTAAAATTCGACGTCACCTAAATAGGTGACGTCTAATTTTAGTGAAAACGTCTAAATTTAGTGTGACGTTAAATTTGTATCTGTATTTTTATTGTATCACTAAAATTCATTTAGTGTGATAAATTTCGACAAAAAGTGAAAAATGTACATAGACAGTTCAATCACTAAGTTAGTCGGCATCATTGGGATGAGCGGAACAGTGGGCGGCCATTTGTTAACAAATATTGTTTACAGATGAAACGAATATTCATAAAGTTTTGATTTATTAACCAACAAATACGATGGATTGAATAGTCTGTTTGTAAAGTGTATTCTGTGCCAAATACTATTAATATTGCTACGCAAATAGACGAAGTTATTGTAATACACTCGTATTTTTAACTTTTATATACGTATGTATGCTTTGGTGTACAAAAACTCGTTTACTGATTTAGGGGTCTACGTACTATTTCAGTTATTTATAAAGCTTTTAACAATATCTTTAGAGAATGGCAATAGCTACTAATTTTTGGTAGTAAACTATACAAAACACAACACAATACAATAATATGGGCTTACCACCTATTACGTGTCTATGTACAGGAATAGACACGGGGAAAAGTGGGCGTATAATATGCCTCTGCCACCCTTTCGGGGATAAGGCGTGATACACAAAAACTATATAAAAAAGTAACGTTTTCCCGGTCTGTTAGTTATTATATCATTATAAATACGTATGTTCTCAGTAATACATACATATTGTAATGCGTTTATCCCCGAAGGGGTAGGCAGAGGCACACTATACACCCACATTTCACCGTATGCGTTTTTGTCCCACGTGACAGGTGGTGAGCCCATTGCTGTGTTGAAATGAACAAGCGCAGGTTGTGCCGACCAGCTGTTGAAATTTTTCAACCCGCCCATAAGGCCTTCAACTGGGCTTAACTAATAACTACTGTATTAATGGCAACCGGGACCAACGGCTTAACGTGCCTTCCGAAGCACGGAAACGCTCGCAAATGTGGGTAAATGCTACACAGTGTTCACCCACTCAAGTACCAGTCATAGTGAAAGTTGCTTAACACAGTGATTGTTTACAGAACACTAATTCCGCGGGGTCACGAGCGCTTCGAACGAGTAATTACTATCTATTAATATAAATAAATTAACTATATTTATAGTAACTTAATTAAGCTTCGTGTTTTGAATTGAATAGGGCCCCAGTGGTGTGGGCACCGCAGAATTGATCTGTGGCGCCCACACACATCGGGCCCAATTCTCTTCCATACGATTTGAAAGCGTAGACGGAAATTTGCTGGTGAAATGTCATTTGTTTCATATCGAGAAATGGTGAAACACGAGACAATAGACAATTCATAAGTAATTTGCGTCTGCGCTTTCAAATCATATGATCAAGAAATGGGGGCCCTGGGCGGCAATAGTACGACATAAAATTCCTGCCAGCCTGTCCTTGTCCATTTCCACACGGCTCGCCACATTGTTCCGTGGTACAAAAGTACATACGGTGAAATGTAGACGTGTAGTATGCCTCTGCGTATGCTTCAGGAAAAAAAGGCGTGGCAATATGTATGTTTGTTACCACTCAAAATATAAGGTCAAACTACTTTGAATTCCGAATTTGTTTCTTCGATGCAACTACATTATATTTTCATATGAATATACTTTGATTATTTTATAAGATACACTATAATAGCATTTTATTCCGTTGCATACACTTTTTTATGTATTTATTAAATAAATGACACCTTAAGAAACCGGGCTAGAGCTACTACTATTACTTACTAGTTGACGCCCGCGGCTTTGTCCGCGTAGAGAAGTTTTCCCGTTCCCGTTTCCCACAGGAACTTGTTCTCGGGATAAAAAGTTGCCAATGTGTTATTCTGATGTATAAGTTTTTTACGTTAAAGAAAAACGTTAAAAAAAAACATCCATACAAACTTTCACGTTTATAATATTATTAAGATTAAGATTCTGTGCTAATGCAAACTTATAATTAAAAAAATAAACAATTTAAATCACGGTAATAAACTTCCATGTTATTTTTATTATAAAAGAACATCTCGTGAACAAACGAATCCGCATAATCTTACAATAATGAAACTTTAGAAGAATATTTCTTTTTAAAATGTTTCATGTTAATTTTAATCTACTTAAGAATAGGAAAACAGAAATAAAAACTGTGTAGAGAAAAACACTGGCAGTTTCAGCCCGTCAATTCTCAGCCATGTGACTTGAAAGCGTGGACGAAAATTTACTAGTGAAATATATTTTGTCTCATGTTTTGCCGTTTCTAAATATGAGACATGAGACATTTGATCAGTAAGTTTTCGTCTACGATTTCAAAGCGTGTGGTTGAGAATTTGCCCCTTGGCAGTTTTTCAATCTTGTCAACATAGCACTCTAACTTTAATTCGTTAGCGATTTATGAGATTAGAAAATATGTAAAACAGGTATTAACGCGATCATGCTTATTTTATTCAAGTTTACTTGAAGATCCACTGGGTTGTAGTGGCTGTAGTCATAATCAGATACTTACTTTATTTCTAGTTGCTGATGACCACGACTGGTGCTACCCAGTTTTGGGTCCAATTTATAGACTTAGTGTTTTCAGTGACAATTATACGACACTATCTTTGTTTTATTGTGAACCACGACTGGGGGTCGAGTCTACTATTGACAAGCCGTAGAATAAATATTCAATATTTAAATATCGTGGAACATTTGTTTTTTTTATACACACCGTCGCCAATCCCAAAGTAGGCTAATATAAGCTTGTTTTATGGGATCTAGGCGACTGATAAACATACTTATATATTTCTAAATACATACATATTATACATACGAAACACCCAAATTCCGTAACAAACATTAATGGATCACACAAATTTTTGTTCCGACCCGGGGATCGAACGCGGGACCTCAGTCGCGGCAGTCGCATACACTACCACTGCGCCACCGAGGCAGTTACAATAGAACCAGAATTGCTGTTTTTAGCTGTCAAAATGTCAGTAGACTATTATAAATGTCACTGACTAGCGGCCACTGGCGCGGTACGTGTTAGTAGAATTCTATCGGCCGACCGATAGAAGTCTATTGGAGTACGATTGTAATAGTAGACTGTGAATAACTGTTGGGGATAAAGAGTAGAAGCGTGCACGTCGCCATCCCTACCAGCTACGGCTGCAATTCTACTCCAACACGAGCAACGCAAGGACGAATAATGCTAGGGCGTGCCCCCGAGGCGACGCGCTCCAGTTCGTCCCCGCTGGTGCGAAAAGCGTGTGCCAGAGCGGCGTAGGGGACCGCCACCCTACACGTGCGGCCCGACACGGCGGGAAGTGGAGGACGAAGTGCAGGGTAGCTGCGTGGAATGTTAGGGGAGGATGGCCGATAAGATGAATGAGTTGATGGATGTTATGAATGAGAGAAAGTTAGATGTAGTGTGCTTGACAGAGACCAAGCGCAAGGGCAGCGAATTCGTGGAGCTCCCGGGTGGGGTGCTCGCGCTATGGTCTGGAGTACCAGAGAGCGAGCATGGCAGTCGGGGGGTTGGAATTTTGTTGTCCTCGCGATTGGCCTCCGGTATATATGAGTTCAAACTGGTAGGTCCTAGAATCCTCTGGATCCGTCTAAAACTTGGTTTGACGAAGATTTTCCTGGTAGCTGTTTACGCGCCAGTATCTTCGTCGAACGCGAGTGAGCTAGAGGACTTCTGGGAGAGTATGAGATAAGCTCTAAATGTGATAGAAGGAAATGAAAAACTTATAGTATGTGGAGACTTGAATGGATGGGTGGGTACCGCTCGCGATGGTTTTGAGTCGATACTCGGGAAGTATGGGATTAAAGGGTGAATGGCAAGCTTATACTGGCATTTTGTAAGGAAAAGGATTTGTTTGTGGCGAACACAATGTTCAACCACAAACAAATTCATATGTATACGAGGAGATGTAAGTCAAAGAGAAGCATGATAGATCTATTCCTAATGAATAGTCGGCTCCGTAAACAAGTGATGGACACAAGGGTTTCACACTACCTAGTAATAACTAGGATAAGGGGTCTGTTAGCGGGTTGGCGTCATCGCACCGAGTGTCTTAAACCTAAGCCGACTCATAGCATCAAAAGCTGGAAGCTGCAGAATGCATCCATTAGGGATAAATATAAAGAAAGGGTAGCCGAAAAGCTTGGCGACGTCAATGTTAGTAGTGAGAATGTGGAAAGTGTATGGCAGAACCTTAGGGATAGTATGGTAAATGCCGCTGTAGAAGTGTGTGGAGAAACGAGAAGAGGCAGTAGTAATAAGCGTGACGCATGGTGGAATGAGGAAGTGAAAGAAGCAGTTCGAATGAAGAAGAAAGCATGGTTAGACTACTTGGCCTCGCGGAATGATTTTAATATGAAAGAGAGATACAAGCTGCAAAAAGTTAACACGAAGGCACTGATAGAAGAAGCTCGTGAAAGGTGCAGAATAAAAGCGGATGAAAGGTTGTCGTCCAATTTCCGAGATAATGCCAGGCTCTTCTGGAAAGAGGTAGGCAAGACCCGGAGTTGTTCGGCAATCTGCAGTATGAATAAAGTGTTTAGTGTTAACAATGACGTCCTAACAGACCAAACTGACGTCCTGCAGAGATGGAGTGAATATTATGGAAAGATGTATGCAAGAAAAGACAGAGATGCCACATCGGGAAGTGGAGCTCACTTCGATGCTACAGATCCCGATGTCATTGAAGTCATTAGTATGAAAGAAATTGAACAAGCGATAAGAAGTATGAAATGTGGTAAGGCTGAGGGAAAAGACAGAGTTACTGCTGAGATGATCAAATACGGTGGGTCGCGCGTCTGGGACACTCTATGTCTGTCTGACAACTTGTGCTGGCGGACGGGTGAGGTCCCAGATGACTGGCGAATAGCAGTTGTAGTACCTATCTACAAAGGGAAAGGCTCGCGCCTAAACTGCTCCAGCTACAGGGCGATCAGCTTGGTCAGCTTAGCTAGTAAGGTGTATGCAAAGATTATAACGGCAAGAATGCAAGAAAAGTCTGAAAGGTATTTATGGGAGGCTCAATGCGGATTCCGACGTGGAAGAGGTTGCATGGATCAAGTGTTTTCTCTCCGCATGATCGCGGAGAAGTTTCTGGCTACTAGCCAGAGGGTTTTCTGCGCTTTTGTGGATCTGGAGAAAGCATTTGATAACGTTGTGAGGGAAACTCTGTGGGATTAGCTGCCCGGATATGGTGTGGACGGCTCGCTGCTGCGGGCAATACAGTCGCTTTATAAGGACTGTAAGGCTTGCGTGCGAGTAGGGGGGATGTGTCACCTCTTTTTGATGTCTGTACAGGCCTCAAACAGGGTTGTGTCATGTCCGCCTGGCTGTTCAAAGTGTATCTGGACAGTTGCCTGCAGAAGTTGAAAGATTTTAATATGGCTGTGAATTTGGGTGACTTTTCAGTAAACTGTCTGCTGTACGCTAAGGATGCGGTGCTCATGGCCCCATCAGAAGCCGACCTTCAGGCATTAGTCACTAATATGAAAGAGGAGTGTGAAAGTAAGGGTCTTCGCTTGAATGCAAGTAAGACTAAGGTTCTAGTATTTGAAAGAGGTGACGTAAGAACTAAATGCGAGATTAGGGTAAACCATAAACGTCTAGAGCAAGAGAATGAAATTGTGTATTTAGGGAGTATATTTAGCGCGGATGGAAGATGTGATTCGGATGTAGAATGGCGAGTAGCTGCCGGAAACAGAGTTAACGGTGCTTTGTCCCAATTAGTAAAGCGACAAAGCATCGTAAAAGAAGCACGCCTGGCGATTCATAACGCAGTGCTAGTGCCAACTTTGCTTTACGGTAGCGAAACCTGGGTATGTCAGCAGATGCATGAAAGTAAATTGAATGCTGTGGAGATGCGATCACTTCGAAAATTGTGCGGCGTTACCTTGACCGACCGAACACGTAACGAAATGATACGCGATATGGCAGGTTTGAATGAAAGTGTCAGCGTTAAGCTAAAAGGGCGTGGTCCGTTGGTTTAGACACGTCCAACGAATGAGTGAGGAACGATTGACGAAGAATATATATTGTGCGAAAGCAGAGGGTAGAAGAGGTCAGGGTAGGCCGAGACATACATATGAAGACCACGTGAGCAGATTGCTCAAAAACGGAAAGGTCAAAAGTACTCGGATACCCAGACGTGCGTGTATGAAGCGATTGATGAATCTCGAAGCGAAAGAAGTATGCATGGATCGCGAAGCTTGGCGATCTGTCCTCCCTGACTACCCCGTCAGGGATACAGCGTGAAGATAGTTAAGTTAAGTTAAAAACTGTTAAAGTTGTACCGGTGGTTTTCTATTGAACGACGATTTCGATTCTTTTTCAACACTATATATAACCCAATCAACTTGAAACTAATTTAAGGTAAAAAAGTATGATCATGTTAATCCTCGTTTTATAATAATAAGAACCTATAACACAAAATTACTCCTAAAATAATAAATGTGTATGTCGATTTTTGTGATCCTTGATTTCTTGGATTTGTCTCTACCCCGCCGAATTATACAAAAAAATCCCGACATACATAAGTTTTAGTTTTTAGTTTTCCATCGGGGTAGGCAGAGACTATGGTTTTCCACTTGCTATGATCCTGACACACTACTTTCGCTTCTTCTACTTTCATGAGTGTTTCCATACATGCTCGCCAGTTAAGGGCACTCTTGTTAAGGTCTTCGATTTGATTGACATACGTACGCCGAGGTCGACCCCTACCAGTTTGCCCATTCACTCTCGCCACATAAATCGGCTTCGTCAGTCTATTTTCATCCATCCTCTCCACGTGTCTTTACAGTAGTCGTATATTATGATGACTATGTAACTATCAAAATGAGATGAAACATTATATATTGTGTGTCAATTTCATCGTCATATTATTGGTAGAATATATTCTCAGCATAAAAATATATCTATACTAATATTATAAAGCTGAATAGTTTGTTTGTTTGGTTAAACGCGCTAATCGCAGGAACTACTGGTCGTATTTGAAAAATTCTTTTTGTGTTAGATAGCCCATTTATCGAGGAAGGCTGTGGGCTATATATCATACTACTACACTGCCGAGCAGTTTTTTTATAGTTTTTAGCGAATTTTTATGCATCATTGTAGAATTTATAAGCGAGGGGATTAAATAGGTGCGACGGGAGGTCGAAATATTCCAGGGGCGAAGCTGTGGGGGGCATCTAGTATAATTATATAATAATTCTATATTGAAAATGGGTTGGCACTATCTCACATTCAGCTCTACGCAACCGTACACGCTCATAGCTGAAATCAATTAGCGCGCACTTCCTCAGTTTTCTGTATAACATTTCTGTTACCTTTTCCAAAAAAATCCATCAACCGAAAAGAATGGTGTTACACTTGAATAAAAAAACTAACTAACTATCTTCACGCTGTATCCCTGACGGGGTAGTCAGAGAGGGCAGATCGCCAGGCTTCGCGATCCATACATACTTCTTTCGCTTCTTCGAGATTCATCAATCGCTTCATACACGCACGTCTGGGTATCCGAGTGCTTTTGACCTTTCCGTTTTTGAGCAATCTGCTCACGTGGTCTTCATATGTAAGTCTCGGCCTACCCTGACTCCTTCTACCCTCTACTTTTGAACAATATATATATTCTACGTCAATCGTTCCTCACTCACTCGTTGGACGTGTCCAAACCAACGGAGCACGCCTTTTTCCATCTTAACGCTGACACTTTCATTCAAACCAGCCATATTGCGTATCACTTCGTTACGTATTCAGTCGGCCAAGGTAACGCCGCACAATTTTCGAAGTGATCGCATCTCCACAGCATTCAATTTACTTTCATGCATCTGCTGACATACCCAGGTTTCACTACCGTAAATCAAAGTTGGCACTAGCACTGCGTTATGAATCGCCATGCGTGCTTCTTTTACGATGCTTTGTCGCTTTACTAACTGGGACAAAGCACCGTTAACTTTGTTTCCGGCAGCTACTCGCCGTTCTACATCCGAATCACATCTTCCATCCGCGCTAAACATACTTCCTAAATACACAATTTCATTCACTTGCTCTAGACGTTCCTGGTTTATCCTAATCTCGCATTTAGTTCTTACGTCACCTCTTTCAAATACTAGAACCTTAGTTCTACTTGCATGCAAGCGAAGACCCTTACTTTCACAATCCTCTTTCATATTAGTGACTAATGCCTGAAGGTCGGCTTCTGATGAGGCCATGAGCACCGCATCATCTGCGTACAGCAGACAGTTTACTGTAAAGTCACCCAAATTGACAGCCATATTAAAATCTTTCAACTTCTGCAGGCAACTGTCCAGATACACTATGAACAGCTAGGCGGACATGACACATCCCTGTTTGACGCCTGTACAGACATCAAAAAGAGGTGACACATCCCCCCCTACTCGCACGCAAGCCTTACAGTCCCTATAAAGCGACTGTATTGCCCGCAGTAGCGAGCCGTCCACACCATATCCGGGCAGCAAGTCCCACAGCGTTTCTCTCACAACGTTATCAAATGCTTTCTCTAGATCCACAAAAGCGCAGAAAACCTTCTGGCTAACAGCCAGAAACTTTTCCGCGATCATGCGGAGAGAAAACACTTGATCCATGCAACCTCTTCCACGTCGGAATCCGCATTGAGCCTCCCATAAATATCTTTCAGACTTTTCTTGTATTCGTGCCGTTATAACCTTTGCATACACCTTACTAGCTAAGCTGACCAAGCTGATCGCCCTGTAGCTGGAGCAGTTTAGGCGCGAGCCTTTCCCTTTGTAAATAGGTACTACAACTGCTACTCGCCAGTCATCCGGGACCTCACCCGTCCGCCAGCACAAGTTGCATAACAGACATAGTGTGTCCCAGACACGCGACCCACCGTACTTGATCATCTCAGCAGTAACTCTGTCTTTTCCCGCAGCCTTACCACATTTCATACTTCTTATCGCTTGTTCTATTTCTTCCATACTAATGACTTCAATGACATCGGGATCCGGAGCATCGAAGTGAGCTCCATCTTTCCATAATATTCACTCCATCTCTGCAGGACGTCAGTTTGGTCTGTTAGGACGTCATTGTTAACACTAAGCACTTTATTCATACTGCAGGTTGCCGAACAACTCCGGGTCTTGCCTACCTCTTTCCAGAAGAGCTTGGCATTATCCCGGAAATTGGATGACAACCTTTCATCCGCTTTCATTCTGCACCTTTCACGAGCTTCTTCTATCAGTGCCTTCATGTTAACTTTCTGCAGCTTGTATCTCTCTTTCATATTAAAATCATTTCGCGAGGCTAAGTAGTCTAGCCATGCTTTCTTCTTCTTCATTCGAACTGCTTCTTTCACTTCCTCATTCCACCATGCATCACGCTTATTACTACTGCCTCTTTTCGTTTCTCCACACACTTCCACAGTGGCATTTATCATACTATCCCTAAGGTTCTGCCATACACTTTCCACATTCTCACTGCTTACATTGACGTTGCTAAGCTTTTCGGCTACACTTTCATTATATTTATCCCTAATGGATGCATCCTGCAGCTTCCAGCTTTTGATGCTATAAGTCGGCTCAAGCTCAGGACACTCGGTACGATGACGCCAACCCGCGAACAGACCCCTAATCCTAGTTATGACTAGGTAGTGGTCTGATCCCAGCTCAGCGCCTCGATAAACCCTTGTCTCCATCACCTGTTTACGGAGCCGACTATCCATTAGGAATAGATCTATCATGCTTCTCTTTGACTTACATCTCCTCGTATACATATGAATTTGTTTGTGGTTGAACATTGTGTTCGCCACAAACTAATCCTTTTCCTTACAAAATGCCAGTATTAGCTTGCCAGCGTCGTTCACCTTTTTATCCCCATACTTCCCGAGTATCGACTCAAAACCATCGCGAGCGGTACCCACCCATCCATTCAAGTCTCCACATACTATAAGTCTTTCATTTCCTTCTATCACATTTAGAGCTTCTCTCATACTCTCCCAGAAATCCTTTAGCTCACTCGCGTTCGACGAAGATACTGGCGCGTAAGCAGCTACCAGGAAAATCTTCGTCAAACCAAGTTTTACACGGATCCAGAGGATTCTAGGACCTACCAGTTTGTACTCATACATACCGGAGGCCAATCGCGAGGACAGCAAAATTCCAACCTCCCGACTGCCATGCTCGCTCTCTGGTACTCCAGACCAAAGCGCGAGCATCCCACCCGGGAGCTCCAAGACTTCGCTGCCCTTGCGCTTGGTCTCTGTCAAGCACACTGCATCTAATTTACTCTCATTCATAACATCCATCAACTCATTCATGTTATCTGTCATTCCTCCCCTAACATTCCACGCAGCTACCCTGCACTCCATCCTCCACTTTCCGCCGTGTCGGGCCGCGCGTGTAGGGTGGCGGTCCCCTACGCCGCTCTGACACACACTTTTCGCACCAGCGGGGACGAACTAGTGCGCGTCGCCTCGGGGGCACGCCCTAGCATCATTCGCCCTGGTGGCACTCGTGTTGGAGTAGAATTGCAGCCGTAGCTGGCAAGGATGGCGACGTGCACGCTTCTACTCTTCATCCCCTGAAGTCATCATGCAAAGTGTTGAATAAAAAAACAACAAACAAATTCAATTTATCACTCATTTTCTCTGGTACCGGATTCTATGATGGTACAAAGTCGTATAAAATTAAATAAAAATATTTTTAGTCATACACAACCACAATGTAACACTTATGATTTATGAACGTCGCTTACCGTTGCGTTACCGAGGCAGTAATAGCTAAAGAATGCCACGAGCGAAACTGCGGGGTACATCTAGTTTTATAATAACGTCTGTTATGAGCTTCATGTGATAAAATTTTACAAGCTTTTCATTAAGATACAATATAAATAAATATAAATATTGTGGGACACTTTTCACACAGCGCCATCTAGCCCAAAGTAAGCTAATATTAGCTTGTGTTATGGGATCTAGATAACTGATAAACATACTTATATATTTCTAAATACATACATATTATAGATAAATAAACATACAGACACAGAATAAACCATCGTGCTCATCACACAAAGTTTTATCCTGGGTGGGAATCGAAACCACGCCACAGAGGCAGTCTATTAATATGCATGTTTGTTCGGGTCTTATACCATCTAACTAAAGGACTCGCCTTACATGAACATTCCCCTCTGCCAAGAGTCAATGGATCATTCGGTCCATTAGGTATAAAATGATTTTTAATAAAGTGGAAAAAGACAATTCGATTCGAGACAGGGATTGAACCTGTGACCTTTGCCTTACCAGGGCAATGTTCTAGCCACCTGAACTACCCGAACCGTATCGAATCAAGTTGAAATTCTCCACCATATTTATATCGTCATTATAAGAGTATGACCAGAGCCATCTATCGAGCTAATGAACAACTCGATACCAATGAACAGTGTTACAACTATTTTTAAACATTGATGCAATGGACTCCACTCAGTATATTGATAAATTTTTAAAGCAATTATTTGCTAAATTTCTCATAAATTTTGAATAAAGTGGAAAAAGACAATCCGATTCGAGACAGGGATTGAACCTGTGACCTTTGCCTTACCAGGGCAATGTTCTAGCCACCTGAACTACCCGAACCGTATCGAATCAAGTTGAAATTCTCCACCATATTTATATCGTCATTTTAAGAGTATGACCAGAGCCATCTATCGAGCTAATGAACAACTCGATACCAATGAACAGTGTTACAACTATTTTTAAACATTGATGCAATGGACTCCACTCAGTATATTGATAAATTTTTAAAGCAATTATTTGCTAAATTTCTCATAAATTTTTAATAAAGTGGAAAAAGACAATCCGATTCGAGACAGGGATTGAACCTGTGACCTTTGCCTTACCAGGGCAATGTTCTAGCCACCTGAACTACCCGAACCGTATCGAATCAAGTTGAAATTCTCCACCATATTTATATCGTCATTTTAAGAGTATGACCAGAGCCATCTATCGAGCTAATGAACAACTCGATACCAATGAACAGTGTTACAACTATTTTTAAACATTGATGCAATGGACTCCACTCAGTATATTGATAAATTTTTAAAGCAATTATTTGCTAAATTTCTCATAAATTTTTAATAAAGTGGAAAAAGACAATCCGATTCGAGACAGGGATTGAACCTGTGACCTTTGCCTTACCAGGGCAATGTTCTAGCCACCTGAACTACCCGAACCGTATCGAATCAAGTTGAAATTCTCCACCATATTTATATCGTCATTTTAAGAGTATGACCAGAGCCATCTATCGAGCTAATGAACAACTCGATACCAATGAACAGTGTTACAACTATTTTTAAACATTGATGCAATGGACTCCACTCAGTATATTGATAATTTTTTTTTATAATATGGTAATTTTTTTATAATTTATATAAATATGGTGGAGAATTTTAACTTGATTCGATACGGTTCGGGTAGTTCAGGTGGCTCGAACATTGCCCTGGTAAATAAAATTTATCAATAGGTATAAAATGGTCTAAAGTTGGGGTCGAACCTTGCAACTCAATTTAGAAAGCAAATATCTTCAACCGATTGAGCTGAAATTTTGTATGCACACGTTTAATTTAGATGACAAAGCATGAAGCCCTCGTGCCCCGATAACTCAGTGTTTTGTAAACGATCACTGCGTTAAGCTTAAACTTTCGCTATAGCTGGTCCTTGGATGGGTGACCACTTTGTGACATTTACATTTGCGCTGCAATAGGCTCACCACAAGTTAAGTGGGGCAAAAATGCATACGGAAAAATGTGGGCGTATAGTATGCCTCTGCCTACTGCTTCGGGCATAAAGGCGTGACAATATGTATGTATGTATGGAACCCACAGGACCACGGACTAGTTATGTTTAATAAACACACTGCTACATTAAGGGTATTATATGAAAAGGTTTATCAAGAATAACTTGCATAAAAAAGTGAGTAAAGAAAAATAAATAGAGTGAATTTTAATCCAATATTGCAGGCTACTAAGAGTAACTAATAAATTTCATTTATGATTTTCTACAATATGGGTATCAAATGAAAGGACGGCTCATAAATATTATTCTTCGTATGTAGCTTAAGACAAACACACACTTGGCTCCTTAATATTAAACTAGGTGACCCCCCACGGCTTCGCCCGCCGTGGCATAGTTAGAACTCCCGTCGCACCAATTTAATCCTTCCGCTCCTATATATTTTGCAAAAATGCACAAAAATTTGCCCGATTTGTAGACATTTATGGTTACTGTTCCGCTCTCTAGGATAGTAGCGTTATGATATATAGCTTATAGGCTTACTCGATAAATGGGTTATTCAACACAAATTGAATTTTTGTGCAGTTTGTCATGTCAGTTCAGCCAGTAGTTCCTGAGATTAACGCGTTCAACCAAACAAACAAACAAGCTCTTCAGCATTATATATTAGTATGGATTTAAGACAAAATGTACCTACCACGGGTGGAATTTAATTTATTCACGAGTCATCATACATTAATTATGCTCTTATTTTGTCCAAGGGCAGTTTAAAATTCGGCTTGTACATAATTTTGGATAATATAATATGTCTTGACAATTTGTTAAATTTGTGCGTATTAAGTTTAATATGTGGTTTATCTTGCATCTATAAATTAATCATGAAAAGACATGCTTATTATGTCTAATGGTCTCACTACAGAGTATGCCGACGACCGTGCGAAGTGGAGGAGAAAATGTAGGAAGGCGGACCCCGGGCGTCGCGAGACGCAACTGGGACAGACGCTCGGATGATGATGAGACATGCTTGTTATTTTTATCCTATACCTACTAATTCATTTGTGTCGGAAGCCCTGGCGTTATCATTCCAAGAGTTCACATAAAAAATACGGTGTATCGGCTTGTCTAAAGTCCAGCCTTGTCTTAAAAAGCTGGTCCGATTTTAACGGGGCTAAGGCATACATTTTATGCCCGCATTCCCTCGGGAACAGTACAATGCTATCAGACTCTGTGGCGCGGTGGGAGTATACTCGACATCTACGCAAGAGGTCGTGGGTTCGATTCCCAACCAGGATAAAACTTTGTGTGATGAGAACGATGGTTTATTCTGTGTCTTGGTGTTATTTAACTATAATATGTATGTATTAAGAAATATATAAGTATGTTTATCAGTTATCTGGTTAGCAAAGTACAAGCTCAGCTTAGTTTAGAACCAGATGGCGATGTGTGAGTTGTCCCAACGATATTTATTTATTTATTCATTGTGTAACAGCTCCACAAACTAGTTTTATTCGCTTTAATCGTCAACATTCCACTTAATTACATATTCCCTTTAAAAGCATTCCTGAAAATCTTACTCAGTAATCTCATTCACAGAGCCGAATCCGTTTTGAATACTAAATATATTGATATTGAATGAACAAATAATATTTTTTGTACAAAATGTATCTCTCATTTTAGCTCCATACCCTTGTTATATTCGAATTCATCAGATTGGATCGCCTCTACCCCAATAAAAGATAACTTATAAATTACCAAAGAAAACCTGACTTCCAATAAATTTACCTCACGAATATATTTTCCCTAGGGGTAAATAAGTTTGATGTTTTTTCCGGGATAATAAAGTAGCATTTTTTGACTGACATGAAAGCTGTGACGACAATTTATTAGTGAAATGTTATTTTGCAGTTTTCCAAACATGACATAAATAACATTTTACCGATAAATTTCCTTTCCTTTCAAATCGTGCAGTTGAGAATTAGCGGACAGACCTACAACTAGATATCCCTATATACATAATGTCAATTCGCTACTTTCTAGCGACGAGCAAGAAGGACAAACAAACACGCTTTCATATTTATAATATTAGTATATGGCTTGGTAAAGAAAAGTGGGCACGGTGAAAAGTGCCTCTGCCACCCCTTCGGGGATAAGGCGTGATGGATATTTATTTATTTATTTATTATTATTTTTGGTAAAGAAATGTAAATAAATCAACTTGTAGACGCCACTGTTCGCGTGAAATTTAAGTGTCCTATATTGTAGTGACAACATTATAGGTGTAATTAAAATAATACAATACATAAATATATAATATAGTCATGCTTTTAACCCGGACGGTAGAGTAGCAGGTTGCGAGCCCACTGCCGGGTTAAAAATGAACTTTTTCAAGCTGCTCATAAGATCTTTAACTTGTTCTTACGACTAATAGTTACTGGCAACCGAGCCCAATGACTTAGCGTGCCTTCCGAAGAAGAGAATTGCTCGTAAATGGTAATAACACAAAGCAGTCAGTGTGAGAAAAAGTCGTACAAAAGTTGCTTAATGCAACGATTGTTTACGCGCTTGAGCGTAAAACATAAATAAATAAATAAATAAATAAATATCCATCACGCCTTATCCCCGAAGGGGTGGCAGAGGCATATTATATGCCCACTTTTCACCGTGTGGATTCCTGTCCCACGTAATAGGTGGTGAGCCCATTGCCGTGTTGAAATAGACAGACGCAGGTTGTGGCTACCTGCTGTTGAATTTTTTTTTTTTTTAAGCCGCCTATAGGCTTTCAACCAGGCTTAACGACTGCCATTTTACTGGCAGCCGGGACCAACGGCTTAACGTGCCTTCCGAAGCACGGAAACGCTCGCAAATGTAAATGCCACAAAGTGGTCACCCATCCGACGACCAGCCATAGTGAAAGTTGCGTACCTCAGTGATCGTTTACCGAACACTGAGACCGCGGGGCCACGAGCGCTTCAAACATAGATAATAAAACATGTTCATATTTTTTTTAGTATGCTAACTTTCTTATAATAGTTCAAATATACATGAAGTTTATTCATTTTTATTTCATATTCATTCATAATTAGATATTTAACTCATTAAAATTTAACATATTTACAAAACCCACCACACCACATTGCCACATTGTATGGCAATGCTTTGTCTCTGAGCGAGAAAGATCACTATATAGCGAACGAGCACTTGGGCCCCACGAGCCCAGTGTCTCGACCCCAAACGGCTCAAAAATATAATTACCTATTAAATTATTATATTTGCGCCATCTTTCCATATAGAATCATGAAATGTTGTGTCTGACTATGGAAATCAAGAAAAGTTCAACCACAAAATAAAGTCTACAAGTATTCTTCGAAAGCAATGTGAAAATCCACAGTACACACATTATTCATGCTGTTAAGACAACTTCACGACTGCCTGCGTAAAAGTTTCGATAAAAATTTCAGCGCTAACATAAAATATATCTATCTATTTATAAGATTTTCGCTCGAATGAAGCGCAAAATTAAAGCCTTCGTGCAATCCTTGAACACGCAGGAGGCATAAGTGTAATAATATCATGAGATTTACTTCTAATTTGCAACTTATTCAGTGCTAAATAAACAAGGTAATTCAATGGAGGCCTGACTTAATCCTAAATTAGGACTATAAACATTTATTGCTTCTAGTCATGCCTTATTCTCCGAAATTCACTTGCAACATTTTAGGTTCGCGATCAAATGCTTTATTAAGTTGAACAGTATTTATTGACTGTAAGAGTATGACAAGGAGTTACTATAAGTGTTTAGGGGGTTCAAATGTATCAATATATTTATCTATCACGCCTTATCCCTGAAGGTGTGGCAGAGGCATACATATAGAATACCCACTGTGTATTCCTGTCCCACGTAATAGGTGGTGAGCCCATTTTCGTGTTGAAATAGACAGACGCAGGCTATGGCTACCTGCTGTTGAAATTTTTTCAAGCTGCCCTTAGGGCCTTCCACTTGACTTAACGACTGCCTGTTACTGGCAACCGGGACCAACGGTTTAACGTGCCTTCCGAAGCACGAAAACGCTCGCAAATGTAAATACCACAAAGTGGTCACCCATCTGAGGACCAACCATAGTGAAAGTTGCGTAACTCTGTAATCGTTTACACAACACTGAGTCCGCGGGGCCACGAGCGCTTCTAATTAATATATCAATACGTCTTTTAATTTGAAAAATAGATTTATTTTTCATGTTTTTGTAACACCTTATGGTGTGTCAGTGGAGTTGTGTCAGTCAGCTCAGGGCTCGAATCCAGGGATAACATATATTTGTGTTGTATGATATGTATAAAATGTTGTTTATAGAGAAATAGTTAACGCCCGCGACTTCGCCCGCGTAGAGACGTTTTCCCGTTCCCGTTTCCCACAGGAACTTGTTCTCGGGATAAAAAGTAGCCTATGTCCGTCTCCTGGCTCTAAGCTACCTCTCCACCAATTTTCAGCCAAATTGGTTCAGTGGTTTAGGCGTGTAAGCGTAACAGACAGACAGACAGAGTTACTTTCGCATTTATAATATTAGTTAGCGATGTAAGTAAATTCTCTCTATACGATAGCACAAAATAATATTAGCTTGATTTGAATATGAGTTAAATGTCCTCAATACTCTTTAGTTTAGGTGTAGAGGGCGCTACCAATACCATCCTGGACCAAGTCTACCTCACGTGCGAGCTTGTGCACCTGCTAAACTACTGATGAGGCCCTGGTCCATCTTTCCCCTCTGGGGTTACGAAGAACCAAGGAAAACTCAACTGCCAAAATAAAATTTAAAAAATAGACAGTGTCAAATGCGTTCTAATGGCCTCACTACAACTACTACTGGGTATACCGACGACCGAGCAGAGTGGAAGAGATAAAAATAGACTCTTTATTTATTACTTTAAACAATATTTCCCCTATGAAAGATAGTTAAAGATAAATATATATATTTATAGACTGATAAAGTACAAAGAACAAGTCAAGATAAAAGCTTTTATCGGTTAAAACATTTTAAACAAATTCTAATACATAATAATTATTGTATTAATTCTTAACAATTTTTATTTAAATAAATAAATAAAAATATTTTCTTCTATGAAAGATACTGATAAAGTACAAAGAACAAGTCAAGATAAAAGCTTTTATCGGATAAAACATTTTAAACAAATTTATTGCCGCTGTTTTAAATTCATTACGGAAAATTAAACGCTTACAGGTCAAAGGTCGTTGAGTTTCAAGATTATAACTAGCAGAGTTAATTGGCTACTAGCAATTTTTTCAAGTTATAAAATTGAGGTTATTCGACTTACATTTGTTGTGTGGTATTGTTGAAAGGGTTAATAAAAGTTTTATTTGATAAACAAATAATTTTTTCACTTATGACCGTTCATTACCGGTCAAGTGAAACAAGATTAAAGATTTATTTCCCTAGAAAACACCTTTTCTATACTTGTCAATTATACCCCTGAAATTACCGTTCAAAACATAAGATAAATTACGAGAAAAGAACAAAAAATGATATGCATGTAGTCTTTATAAAATTAATTTAAAATTATAAAAAGTATAACATGACATGTTTTCAGCGTCTTCATGCTTCGGCAGGCACATTAAGCTCTGATATTGATCTCAGTTGCCAGTAACATGGCACTCGTTAAGCAAAGTTGTATGACTTATGAACCTGCACCTGTCCATTCAACATTGCAACTAGCACAAAACACGTGGAACAAAACAGTGAAATGTAGGCGTATTACATGCCTCTGCTATCCCTTCGGGAATAAAGGCATGTCTGATAAACAACAACAAATGTTGGAACAATTTTATAATTATACAGATTATTCAGATGCATGAAAGTAAATTGAATGCTGTTGAGATGCGTTCAATTCGAAAATTGTGCAGCGTAACTTTGATCGACCAAATACGTAACGAAGTGACATGCAATATGGCAGGTTCGAATGAAAGTGTCAGCGTTAAGCTGGAAAAGGGCGTGCTCCGTTGGTTTGGACATGTCCGTCGAATGAGTGAGGAACGATTGACGAAAAATATTATATTGTGCGAGAGGGGAGAAGGAGTCAGGGTAAGCCGAGACTTACAAGAAGACCACGCAGATTGCTCAAAAACTAAAAAAAATAAAGGACTCGGATACGTGCGTGTATGAAGCAATTGATGAGTCTGCAAGTAGCAACAGAAGTATCCATGGATCGCCAAGCCTGGCGATCTGTCTTTGTTCTCTGACTACCCCGTCAGGGATATAGCGTGAAGATAGTCAGTTTCTTTTTACTGATTATAATTTTAGATTTTAACAAAGAAATTGTAGAGATTAACTTATTTGACTTGTAAGTCAGAATTTCTAGATTAGACCGGCAAACAAATCTAATTGGAAAGAGATTGATGTGCCTATGAAAATTATGTAAACTTGGATATAATCATTTAAAGGCTTAATCAAAAGGTCCTTCAATCCATTAGAATTGAAAATTAGCTAGCTTCTTCAAACTTTCTGTAAAAGAACCTCTAGGGTATTTTACATTTGCATAAAATTCTCATAGCGGAAGATATTTACGACCAGTATCTTAATTATCACACAATAAATTCAAATCTATACTGATAAATAAAGTTAGTGTCTGTTTGTTATTCCAAATTAATAGCTTTTCACTAAATGTATATGAAAGTACATGCGGTACGGACAAGCAGACCAGCGGTCATGATATTTAATGAGAGCGAAAGTTAAAAAAAAGAAAGCAATTTTTGTTTTTATTTTTGATTCTGTTTTTTCCGTCTACTCTTTTCAGTGAACAATGCGTGAAATTGGTCTAGAATTTTAATGGACTTTCAACGGCAGATAGCTGATATTATAAGGAGTGACACTGGACTGACACAGGGGTGAGACTGCGGGTCATCTGCTAGTACGTAATAAAATAATACTGTGTATATATCCGGGAAAAAATTTAACTTTTTAAACCTTTATTTTTATTTGTTTTATAATATGTTGAAAATTTGAAAAAATAAAAAATAATATACACCAGTAATAATAGCCACAATCTGCGTCTGTCTACTTCAACACGGCAATGGGCTCACTACCTATTACGTGGGACAGGAATACACACAGTGAAAAGTGGGCATATAATATGCCTCTGCCACCCCTTCGGGGATAAGGCGTGATAGATCAATAAATAAATAAAATTATAAAACTATATGGAAGTGTTTTACGAAACTATAAATTAGGAATGATTACTATAAAAAAAATATACCTACATGTAACAGTGTAAAAAAATTTGATGTTCCTAGATGTTACTTTGTGACCTACATGAAATAATCACCCTTGCACCTTCTCATATTCCTAGCACTTCTAGCTGCGTGGCTGCAACCGCCGCTCCACTATGGGCAATAAACGGCGTAAATGCACAAATCTTGAAATACACATGTATTTTAGCCGTATGCTGTTGAAACTCTTGGTCCGTGGGGTTTAGTGCAAATCTTCTTTACAAAGCTTTAGGTAAACTTTTAGTCGGTAGTTCTCGTGACATGAGGGTTGGATTGTACTTGGGCCAGAGGCTCAGTATTGCCAAAGTATATAAATAAGATTGCTATTCAACGTGGCAATGCTGCCAGCATTATTCACTCATTCATTCATACGGTTGTGGTTGATTGCGATGTGCAAAAGCTTTTTGATGCCAAAATTATATTTATCTATACTAATATTATAAAGCTGAAGAGTTTGTTTGTTTGTTTGGTTGAACGCGCTAATCTCAGGAACTACTGGTCGGAAATGTAAAACTCTTTTGTATTAGATAGACCATTTATCGAGGAAGGCTATAGGCTATATGTCATTACGCTACTACACTGGGGAGCAGAGCAGTAGTCATAAATGTCGACAAATCGGGCAAATTTTTATGCATCATTGTAGAATTTATAAGCGACGGCATTAAATAGGTGCGACGGGAGGTCGAAATATTCCACGGGCGAAGCTGTTCGGGTCATCTAGTTTTTGATATATGGATATATTCTTTACCACCCATTTTTTTATTTGCGTAAAGTGCGTACATGAATTAAGATAATTTCATTTCATTCAAAATTATGCAACAACTAGGTGACCCCCACGGCTTATATCGACTTCCCGTCGCACCGATTTAATCCCGTCGTTTATAAATTCCACAATATTGTATAAAAAATTGCCCGATTTGTCGACATGTATGACTATTGCTCCGCTCCCCAGGTTAGTAGCGTGATGGTTTATAGCCTTCCTCGATAAATGGGCTATCTAACACAAAAAGAATTTATCAAATCCGACCAGTAGTTCCTAAGATAATCGCGTTCAACCAAACAAACAAACTCTTCAGCTTTATAATATTAACTAAAAACTAAAAACGAACTATCTTCACGCTGTATCCCTGACGGGGTAGTCAGAGAGGACAGATCGCCAGGTTTCGCGATCCATGCATACTTCTTTCGCTTCTTCGAGATTCATCAATCGCTTCATACACGCAGGTCTGGGTATCCAAGTACTTTTGACCTTTCCGTTTTTGAGCAATCTGCTCACGTGGTCTTCATATGTAAGTCTCGGCCTTCCCTGACTCCTTCTACCCTTTACTTTTGAACAATATATATTCTTCGTCAATCGTTCCTCACTCATTCGTTGGACGTGTCCAAACCAACGGAGCACGCCCTTTTCCAGCTTAACGCTGACACTTTCATTCAAACCTGCCATATTAGTTGCTTTATAATATTAGTGTAACAATTACTTTTGAACGTACTAAAACGAACGTAACACATTTTATGGGTAAATTATGAGCTTAATCAGATTTTATTAAATAAATAAATACATTCATTATAATGAAATATAACTAAATGGAAATCCTAAGCTCCTAGATGCACCCTTAACACCCAACTGCAATGCAAAACAAAACCGCATTGTTTAAACTTGGTTACTGTAAGATCGATAACTAGATGTTTTCGACCTTATTTTCCAAGGGTTATAATCCAAATTTGAGTACGAGTTGATGCAATAGGCTGAGAGCTAGAAGACTGAATAGGTACCTCATTAGTTTTGAACCTCTATTTCACCTAATAAACTTATCATTAACTCCTCAACAGGTGGTGAGACCATTGCCGTGTTGATGTGTTTAATGGACAGGTACTTGCGATCTACTGTAGATATTTTTCATGTCGCCAACAAGGTCTTTAACTTGGCTTTACGACTGCCATGTTACTGGCAACTGGGACCAACGGCTTTGTGTGCTTTCGAAGAAATGCCACATTGGAGGACGTGTCTTCCAAAGCACGGAAACACTCGCAAATGTAAATGCCACTAAGTGGTCACCACTCCATAACCAGCCATAGCAAAAATTACTTAACGCAGTGATCGTTTACAAAACACTGAGTCAGCGGGGCCACGAGCGCTTCTACATTGACTACAAAATCTCTATATTGACGTAAAATCCATCGGGACGGAATTATCAGGAAATAATCATAATCTATGGTACTAGCTACTATTAACGTGTTTCGTCCTTTAGAATAAAGTTTTTAAGAAACTGTTCTTTTTTTACCTTGGAATAGGATTAAATACATAAGAAGTATAATAATATGAAAAGTACTTTGTGTTTAGCGTTTGGGGTACTATAGACAGAGAAAAAGCTTCTTATCGCCACCATCTGACATTTAAGTAAAAAAATACAGGGAAAGTAATTTATTATTCCCAAGTGTTGAGCTGCGCTAATCTCGAAGTAATAAATACTCCTAAGCGAGAAAATTATGTACAAAGTAATTTATGGATGCTAAAGAACAAAATCTACGGAGCTCAAGCCATTCACAAAAACATTTTTCTTTTGTTATTACGTGCTACGAATAATCATGAAATAATACGAAATCATATACATACATATTGTCACGCCTTTATCCCCGAAGGGGTAGGCAGAGGCATACTATATGCCCACATTTCACCGTATGCATTTTTGTCCCACGTAACAGGTGGTAAGCCCATTGCGCAAATTGTGGCGACCTATAAGGCCTTCGAATTGACTTAACGACTGCCATTTTACTGGCAACTTGGACTAACTTAACTTGCCTTCTGACGCACGGAAACGCTTGCAAATGTTAATTCCACAAATTGGTTACCCATATGTTACCAGATATAGCGAAAGTCGCTTAACGCACTGATCGTTTATAGAACACTGAGAGAGGCCACGAGCGCTTCTTATAATATGAAATCATCATAAGTTTTATCCACCCTAGCTCATAGTCTCAAAGGAAACTTGATACATTATGCTACACACCTCCGTAGTATACAGACTGGTTTAATTTAGCAACTTCATTGTCGCTTCTGCTCCTGGCCGTTGTTAATTTTTTGGAGGTAACTTGGCAAACCGTTTAGTTATACCAGGTAGTGTGTTATAGTTGTCAACACTAAATTGTAGACATTATAACTCGATGTTATAATTGGATTTGTGTGATTTATGACATAATGTTTATTTAAATATGAAATAACTCCTTTAATTTTTTTAATACCACCGAGGCGGCAGACAAGTATATAGCCCACCACACTGGTGGCCGAGTCTGCTATTTCAATAGAATCGGAATCGTCGCTCAATAAAAAGCCACCGGTACAATTTTACCAGTTTTTCGTAGTCTACTATTGCAATCGTACTCCAATAGACTTCTATCGGTCGGCCGATGGAATTCTATTAACACGTACCGCGCCTGTGGCCCCTAGTCAGTTGCATTTTTGATAGTCTACTAACATTTTGACAGCTAAAAACAGTGATTCTCGTTGTATTGAATCGGCCCCCTGATGGAATGTGATCACCGTAGCCTATGGACGTTTGCAACATCAGAGGCGGCACTAGCGCTGCCTAAATTTTATTCTATTCTTCTTTTACCATGCCACTTGTCATGTAAAAGACTACAAAAACCATTGGAGTTGGAGTTTTTCAATTTGGAGTTTCATGGCCTACCTACCTTTTAAATCTTTCTTTAAGATAACTCAATAAAGATTTTTCTTTTATGTAATTCTTCAATAAACAGCCTTTTATGGTTCTATTCCAACATTTTTATAACGGGTCGATCCTATCTTTGTATATCTTTTAGAATATGAATAACAAATTAGAGTTTCACCCCATTGAACCAGATAGATTAGGTTAGGTAAAATCCCCGGCTTAAATCCCCAAAGGCATTTATGCGGGTTTTTGTCTCTTTGCTTTGCATTAAGGCCAAATATTGTTGAAAAAGTAGGCATTTAGCGAATTAGGGATTTTGTCCTTGTTGTTGTGGTTCTTACGGACAACCAGCGCGCAACTGTTCGGGCTTTAGCGGCGCGAATCGTGTAATATTTAAAAGTACTTAGTTACTATAAAAATCATGTTATATAGTCAAATTATACGAGTTTGACTATAAATATTTAATAACTTTATACAGGTAAAAATAAAATGTATTATATCAGTAATTTAGTATTGTACTTGAAATAAACATTTCAACTTTGTAATATTTTTCTATCAAGTGAAGTGCTATAGTTCTTGTTACGGAATGCAAATTTGACTAGCTTAAATCTTTAACAATTATATACCTAACTATAGTGCATAATCTAAAACACATTTTTCTACGAGACAGATGGTTTTTCAACTGGAATAGCTGGCCTTAAGAAAAGTGAAATTAGCTGAATAAACGGTAAATTTATCTGAAGTAAAATGAGCTGAATAAAGGCTAAATTATCTGCTAAATTAACATAAACCCTACAGCTAAAATTAAGCCTGCGTGATGTGGGTAAAACATGATTTCAATCAATTAACTACCAACTACATTATATAAGGCCCGCCATAGAAAATTAACGCCAAATATTGTACAGGCTTTCGTGATTAATAGGGACAAAGAAATGGTAGCAGGATGAATAATACATTAATTATGTTAATTGTGATCTAATTATGTGATATGTAACAGTAATTTATTATAAACTAGCTGATATTCGCGAATCCGCTCGAATTGAAGTTTTCCCATTGATATCGCCATTAAAATATATAAGTGAAAGATCGCAATATAAAAATGAATACTAGGCACTTATGAAAAATAGAAATGAATGTATTTAGCTGCGACGAAAGATTGCCCATTTATATCGCCATAAGGAATTCGAATCGAACCACTTGCAATAATACGAGTAAATGAGTGAAAGATCGTAATCTAAAGGTGAAAGTATCGTACTAGAGTTATGAAAAAAAGACAATTGTGTTTATATATGAGGTAGTTCAATATTAACAAGTGTGATGCAAGCAAGACAACAGCTATGCAATTCACAAATCTCGGATCCAAATCCGCTACGGCGCAAATGTCATTGATATTCATAGAACTCGAATTCTCGACATTTGCGCGGTAGCGGATTTGGATCCGAGATTTGTGAATTGCATAGCAGAGCTGGAATAAACGATTTAAAAAAATACACGATAAAAGTATATCCACTTTATATAGATGAAACAGCTCTAAAATGCACTGGGTATAAAGGCCCCTTCGATTCGAATTTTGAGCCAAAATTCTAAGGCCAGACCATCTTCTACTATCAGTAGATGTTCTAGCCTGTAACCGGAAGTGTTTTACATCATCTGACTCATATTACAGTAACTAGCTGATACCCGCGACTCCGCCCAAATCGAAGTTTTCCCATTTATATCGGCATAAGTAATTTGAATGAAACAACTTGAATTAATATACGAATGGAAAATCTTACCTCTAGGATCCAAAAAATAAAAAGATTTTCAGCTTTATAATATTAGTGTAACAATTACTTTTGAACGTACTAAAACGAACGTAACACATTTTATGGGTAAATTATGAGCTTAATCAGATTTTATTAAATAAATAAATACATTCATTATAATGAAATATAACGAAATGGAAATCCTAAGCTCCTAGATGCACCCTTAACACCCAACTGCAATGCAAAACAAAACCGCATTGTTTAAACTTGGTTACTGTAAGATCGATAACTAGAGGTTTTCGACCTTATTTTCCAAGGGTTATAATCCAAATTTGAGTACGACTTGATGCAATAGGCTGAGAGCTAGAAGACTGAATAGGTACCTCATTAGTTTTGAACCTCTATTTCACCTAATAAACTTATCATTAACTCCTCAACAGGTGGTGAGACCATTGCCGTGTTGATGTGTTTAATGGACAGGTACTTGCGATCTACTGTAGATATTTTTCATGTCGCCAACAAGGTCTTTAACTTGGCTTTACGACTGCCATGTTACTGGCAACTGGGACCAACCGCTTTGTGTGCTTTCCAAGAAATGCCACATTGGAGGACGTGTCTTCCAAAGCACGGAAACACTCGCAAATGTAAATGCCACTAAGTGGTCACCCCTCCGTAACCAGCCATAGCAAAAATTACTTAACGCAGTGATCGTTTACAAAACACTGAGTCAGCGGGGCCACGAGCGCTTCTACATTGACTACAAAATCTCTAGATTGACGTAAAATTCATCGGGACGGAATTATCAGGAAATAATCATAATCTATGGTACTAGCTACTATTAACGTGTTCCGTCCTTTAGAATAAAGTTTTTAAGGAGGTGTTCTTTTTTTACCTTGGAATAGGATTAAATACATAAGAAGTATAATAATATGAAAAGTACTTTGTGTTTAGCGTTTGGGGTGCTATAGAAAGGGAAAAGCTTCTTATCGCTACCATCTGACATTTAAGTAAAAAAAAACAGGGAAAGTAATTTATTATTCCCAAGTGTTGAGCTGCGCTAATCTCGAAGTAATAAATACTCCTAAGCGAGAAAATTATGTACAAAGTAATTTATGGATGCTAAAGAACAAAATCTACAAAGCTCAAACCATTCACAAAAACATTTTTCTTTTGTTATTACGTGCTACGAATAATCATGAAATAATACGAAATCATATACATACATATTGTCACGCCTTTATCCCCAAAGGGGTAGGCAGTGGCATACTATATGCCCACATTTCACCGTATGCATTTTTGTCCCACGTAACAGGTGGTAAGCCCATTGCGCAAATTGTGGCGACCTATAAGGCCTTCGAATTGACTTAACGACTGCCATTTTACTGGCAACTTGGACTAAATTAACTTGCCTTCTGACGCACGGAAACGCTTGCAAATGTAAATTCCACAAAGTGGTTACCCATATGTTACCAGATATAGCGAAAGTCGCTTAACGCACTGATCGTTTATAGAACACTGAGAGAGGCCACGAGCGCTTCTTATAATATGAAATCATCATAAGTTTTATCCACCCTAGCTCTTGGTCTCAACGGAATCTTGATACATTATGCTACACACCTCCTTAGTATACAGACTGGTTTAATTTAGCAACTTCATTGTCGCTTCTGCTCCTGGCTGTTGTTAATTTTGGAGGTTACTTGGCAAACCGTTTAGTTATACCTGGTAGTGTGTTATAGTTGTCAACACTAAATTGTAGACATTATAACTCGATGTTAAAATTGGATTTGTGTGATTTATGACATAATGTTTATTTAGATATGAAATAACTCCTTTAATTTTTTTAATACCACCGAGGCGGCAGACAAGTATATAGCCCACCACAATGGTGGCCGAGTCTGCTATTTCAATTGTGTCGAAATAGAATCGAAATCGTCGCTCAATAAAAAGCCACCGGTACAATTTTACCAGTTTTTCGTAGTCCATTATTGCAATCGTACTCCAATAGACTTCTATCGGCCGATGGAATTCTATTAACACGTACCGCGCCTGTGGCCGCTAGGCAGTTGCATTTTTGATAGTCTACTAACATTTTGACAGCTAAAAACAGTGATTCTCGTTGTGTTGAATCGGCCCCCTGATGCAATGTGATCACCGTAGCCTATGGACGTTTGCAACATCAGAGGCGGCACTAGCACTGCCTAAATTTTATTCTATTCTTCTTTTACTTGCCACTTGTCATGTAAAAGACTACAAAAAGACCACTAATCTTATGCCCACGCACGTAGCTCACTCCCTCAAGGTAGTGGTATATAACCCAAACCCCCCAAAGAAGCGAGAAAACACTCGAACCCCCCCAAAGAGGCAAGATACACACCCGAACCCCCCCTGAAGGAGCCTGCGGTAGCGGACAAGGTCTATCGGTAGCCCTGGGGTTATCCTTCTGAGGGCTCACCCGGGACTCCTGGCCATAGACAGATAGAAGGGTAACGTGTGGTTTTAGTCGGTAGGATTCCGGTGGATGGATGCTATTCCATGAGGATTTCCACACGAAAAAAAAATCCTATTGGAGTTTCATGACCTACCTACCTTTTAAATCTTTCTTTAATATAACTCAATAAAGATGTTTCTTTTATGTAATTCTTCAATAAACAGCCTTTTATGGTTCTATTCCAACATTTTTATAACGGGTCGATCCTATCTTTGTATATCTTTTAGAATATGAATAACAAATTAGAGTCTCACCCCATTGAACCAGATAGATTAGGTTAGGTAAAATCCCCGGCTTAAATCCCCAAAGGCATTTATGCGGGTTTTTGTCTCTTTGCTTTGCATTAAGGCCAAATATTGTTGAAAAAGTAGGCATTTAGCGAATTAGGGATTTTGTCCTTGTTGTTGTGGTTCTTACGGACAACCAGCGCGCAACTGTTCGGGCTTTAGCGGCGCGAATCGTGTAATATTTAAAAGTACTTAGTTACTATAAAAATCATGTTATATAGTCAAATTATACGAGTTTGACTATAAATATTTAATAACTTTATACAGGTAAAAATAAAATGTATTATATCAGTAATTTAGTATTGTACTTGAAATAAACATTTCAACTTTGTAATATTTTTCTATCAAGTGAAGTGCTATAGTTCTTGTTACGGAATGCAAATTTGACTAGCTTAAATCTTTAACAATTATATACCTAACTATAGTGCATAATCTAAAACACATTTTTCTACGAGACAGATGGTTTTTCAACTGGAATAGCTGGCCTTAAGAAAAGTGAAATTAGCTGAATAAACGGTAAATTTATCTGAAGTAAAATGAGCTGAATAAAGGCTAAATTATCTGCTAAATTAACATAAACCCTACAGCTAAAATTAAGCCTGCGTGATGTGGGTAAAACATGATTTCAATCAATTAACTACCAACTACATTATATAAGGCCCGCCATAGAAAATTAACGCCAAATATTGTACAGGCTTTCGTGATTAATAGGGACAAAGAAATGGTAGCAGGATGAATAATACATTAATTATGTTAATTGTGATCTAATTATGTGATATGTAACAGTAATTTATTATAAACTAGCTGATATTCGCGAATCCGCTCGAATTGAAGTTTTCCCATTGATATCGCCATTAAAATATATAAGTGAAAGATCGCAATATAAAAATGAATACTAGGCACTTATGAAAAATAGAAATGAATGTATTTAGCTGCGACGAAAGATTGCCCATTTATATCGCCATAAGAAATTCGAATCGAACCACTTGCAATAATACGAGTAAATGAGTGAAAGATCGTAATCTAAAGGTGAAAGTATCGTACTAGAGTTATGAAAAAAAACAATTGTGTTTATATATGAGGTAGTTCAATATTAACGAGTGTGATGCAAGCAAGACAAAAGCTATGCAATTCACAAATCTCGGATCCAAATCCGCTACGGCGCAAATGTCATTGATATTCATAGAACTCGAATTTTCGATATTTGCGCGGTAGCGGATTTGGATCCGAGATTTGTGAATTGCATAACAGAGCTGGAAAACATCGTATAAACGATTTAAAAAATATACGATAAAAGATTATCCACTTTATATAGATGAAACAGCTCTAAAATGCACTGGGTATAAAGGCCCCCTTCGATTCGAATTTTGAGCCAAAATTCTAAGGCCAGACCATCTTCTACTATCAGTAGATGTTCTAGCCTGTAACCGGAAGTGTTTTACATCATCTGACTCATATTACAGTAACTAGCTGATACCCGCGAGTCCGCCCAAATCGAAATTTTCCCATTAATATCGGCATAAGTAATTCGAATGAAACAACTTGAATTAATATACGAATGGAAAATCTTACCTCTAGGATCCAAAAAAAGAAAGATTTTGTGAATCAGTAGGTACTTATGAATCTCCTCTTTCGTTAGATGTCCGTAAAAAACAGAATATACAAAGTTGTACGTGGCAGTCACAAAAACAACCTCAGAATTCAAAGCAATATTATTAATACAATTAATGCAACCGGATTTTCACTTTAGAACAGAACTTTGACAGCATACTATAATAGCTTAATACATGACAGACTGTTTTTTTTTGACGCGTGGAATGCGTTTAATCGCTTTCATTTCTACCTTGGCCTTGGGGGCCTTCCTACCCACTAAACCCCGAAGTGTTCCGCCTTCTTACCAACCGGTTCGCAGGATAGGCCTGGGGGCTATTCGGGCGGCGACTCGGTTTACAGGAGTACCCCTATATGTAATAGTAACTCAGTGGGCTAGATGTGCTGCCCCCCACAATCTCTTGGAGGAGATTAACCTGCGTCCGATACCAGCCGTCCTCGACGTCCCTCTGAGAACAGAGGCGTCGAGAGCGATCGAATTGGTACTAGAAGGCATCCCGGAACACGAAGGGGGCCAGCCGTCAGATGGCTATTGTGAGCAGGAACACCCAACCTACGACCCACGGCCGTAAACTACTGAGGTGTCATTCGTTCATTCTGCTCGCTCCCACATACATTTAATAGTTTGGTTAGGCAAAAAACCTGAATTCAGGTCTAAAAATATCGAAGATAAAATTACTTGACTGGATAATTTTGAACGTTCAATGAACTATCCAACCTTATGAACAAACAACACTAAAATATAAATGATAACTACTCACTTTTGATATAAGACACATAAAACGAACCAAAGCACTATAAAGATTTGTTCATGACAAAAGCTCTTTTACCAACGAAAGGTGTAAAAGAACAAGGGGAGCGTACGTTACTTTGTCAGCTAACTTACTAATAGAATAATAATTCATGGAGCTTTGGGTGTACATTTTTATGAGATTTGAAAATTGTTTGTAGGTAAAAAAAATAAGATAAAATTTAAGTTACTAAGTAGGTGCTAAATTTGTCCAGCAATTTATCTAATCTTTTAGAAGTAATATATACAATACATACTAATAAACTTTCGTCTAGTGTTATTAGCATAGACTAGCTATGCCTCGCAGCTTTGCCCGTAATACATTCCAACCCCCTTTGTACCCCATTACCAAGTACTCATTTGTACTGTGCCATTACATTAATTGATTAGTTTCTGATTATATACTCGTATTTGTCAATTGATTGTTAATGATTTTTCGACATATTTAAGCGTTGAGTGTTCTTTAACAGTTTTCACTTTACTAGAATATTTCTTACGTTTACGACAATTGTAATATTTTTAAAATAAACTAGTTAAATGTATTAAGTGAAACAAAGGTTGATATTTCTTACTCATGTAAAAAGAATGTAATTTAGATCAGGGTCTTAATTTAATTTTAACCGTTGTAGTAACTTGGGACGTCTCGCCTTGGCTTGCGTGTGGCACTACGAGCTGTATGAGATTTCAATATTATAGATCACTGGTTAATATATATTTACTAGTTGACGCCCGCGGCTCCGCACGCGTGGTAAAGTTTTCTAGTTCCCGTTTCCCACAGGAACTTGTTTCAGGGATAAAAAGTAGCCTATGTGATATTTTGATGTGCAAGCTATATTATTGTAGCTTCATCAAAATCCGTTGAGTAGATTTTGCGTGAAAGAGTAACAAACATCCATACTTACAAACTTTCGCAATTATAATATTACTAGGATTTGTCACGGCTACATAGACTGGCTGCCGATACAACATCTACTAACAGTCCCAATTGAAATACTTCAATTCCCTTTAATACGAATGTTTCGGTTGTCAGACCTCAAAGCAGAAAACCTCAAAGAGATTCGAGGTTGCTCTGTGAAGTCCAGAGATTTTTTGCGCTTAGTCCCAACATTACAAAGAAATAAAGAATATATATATGTACAAACAAATTACTTGTAATGATAAAAAGACATAGCTCTTCATGAGCTGTTTATAAGGAATTCTAAATTAATTTAGTACTGTTTTACAGCTTTCAAAAGAGTCAACAACAAACTAAAAGATTTATTACACAAAATAATAAAAATAAATAAAAATCCCTATATTATTTACAAATAATTTACATAATACAAGTAAAAACACTTAAAAAATCCTGTCCCACGTAATAGGTGGTGAGCCCATTGCCGTGTTGTAATAGACAGATGCAGGTTGTGGCTACCTGCTGTTAAAAATTTTCAAGCCTTATAAGCCCTTCAACTTGACTTAACGAATGTCATGTTACTGGCAACCGGGACTAACGGCTTAACGTGCCTTCCGAAGCCCGGACACGCTCGCAAATGTAAATACCACAAAGTGGTCTCCCATCCGTGACCAACCATAGCGAAAGTTGCTTAAAATATCGATATATCGATATAATATATCGAGTACTTATTTAAAATATATTTTTTCAATTATTTATTAATCGCTTGATTTCGAAGATGAATGCCTCTTCAAAAGATTTCCAAGAATGCTTTTCGCTTTCTTAAACCACTGTTTGTCAGCAGCTGGTCTAACCTATCTAGCCTAGCATCGTTGAGTTACTCACCATGCAACCATATATAGTATAATATTGGTATCATATGATACATTATCATGACCTTGTATACGACAGAGATTGTCAAATAATTAAAGCAATTAAGCCCTATATGTACTACAGCGCTGTTACTAATTGTGACGGACCGATCCATCAACAAATAGATTTGGCTCAATTTTGGCTTAAAGCACATACATTTATTTTGTTCAATAATGAAAGATTTTCATAAATTCCTGCCTAAAATGAATATATTCAACGGAGATTTAATATATTTCGCTAGTGAACCCGCGGGGCATATACCTATACCTATTAGTCAAGTTATAGAGTGTGTCCTAATAGATTTAGAAGTAAAATAGGTTCTAGAATTTATCCGTGTCTAGCCCTTACCCATTTTTCAGAACACAGAAGTTACAACTGAATCATAAAAACTATTTACAGGGTTGCATCAGCTTGGCCTCCCATAAACTCAGACAGCGATGTTTATTATACTAAAATGAGTTCGTCCCCGCTCGTAAACTGCTCACCAACCAGGGCCACTTATGAAAATAAGCTCAGGTAGAGATTATTTTATGTTTAACTTTATTAAGTAGTTTGAGAAGCCCTCGTGGCCCCGCTAAGTCAGTGTTCTGTAAACGATCACTGCGTTAAGCATATTTACGGATGGGTGACCGCTTTGTGGTATTTCCATTAGACAAAGGCAGGTTTATTACTGCCTCTGTGGCGCGAGTCTATCCGACTGCTACGCAATTGGTCGTGGGTTCGATTCCCACCCAGGATTCAACTTTGTGGTCACGATGGTTTATTCTGTGTCTGGGTGTTATTTATCTATTTTATGTATGTATTTAGAAATATATAAGTAAGTTTATCAGTTATCTGGATACCAAAGTACAAACTCTGCTTAGTTTGGAATCACATGGCGTTGTGTGAGTTGTCCCAACGATATTTATTTATTATAAGCAAAATAAGTACATAAAGAACTATAGTATTAGCGGATTACACTTTCCCTATATAAAATATGGAAACAACGATAATAAAACTTAAGGATTTTATAAGTAAAAGAATAAATCAGATTAAAATTAAAATAGATATAAAAAAACTGACTAGCATAATTAGATAGACATAAATTTATAATATTTACAGTATGAATCTGTCTAAAACCTATTTTCAAACCAATAAAACTTTGAAGTGAATTATTTGAGAGTGCGAAGAAGATGTAAAAAAATATTCAACTCACCTGGGTGATTCAGCCAAATAAGTTTCAGAACTAAATTAAATCCACGCCTGCTCAGTTAGGTTGGAGCGTTGCAACTTACGTCAATACAACAGCTTTAGAGACTGTAATAAAAATCGTGTTTTCGCTAAGAGCTTATTTGACCTACTCCTTGCGTGAAATATTTTTACTTTGTTAATAAAAAAATTATAATATCGTTGGGACAATTCACACAACGCCATCTGATTCCAAATTAAGCAGAGCTTGTACTATGGTAACCAGATAACTGATAAACATACTATTTTTTTTAAATACATACATATTATAGATAAATAAATAACACCCAGACACAAAATAAATCATGGTGCTCATCACACAAAGTTTTATCCTGGGTGGGAATCGAATCCACGACTTCTTGCGTAGCAGTCGGATACACTCCCACCGCGCCACAGAGGCAGTCAATTTAATTATTTGACGGTAGCTTAACGGGAAGAATTCATAATAATTTTGATGTATATTATTAAAAATTGACTTGCCCTGGGACCAAATGTGGTTAATAAAAATTAAAAACGTATTGTATGCCAATATATATCTATATAATATATAAAAGGTAAAATCACTGACTGACACATTGATCACGATATCTCTGAAACTACCGGAGCTATGAAGCTCAAACTTCGTATAGAGATTCTTTTTAATACGTAGGTTTCCGCTAAGAAGGGATTTTGCGTAATTCTACCCCTAGGGAAGTAAATAAGCGATAAACGGTTGTATGGAAGTTCGTCATTTTCAAAGTTAGAAACATGAAATTACGTACACCTGTTTCTGGTTACAAATAAATGGGCACGCGTATCGCGGTTTCGAAAAAAATACTTATAAGGGGGAAAAACAGTGTTTGTACTAACTGACTCATTGATCACAAAATCTATGAAGCTAAAGGAGCTATGAAGCCCAAACTACGCATAGGGGTTCTTATTAACACGTAGGTGCCCCCTATGAAAGGGTTTCATGTAATTCTACCCCTATGGACATAAATAAGGGATAAACGGTTGTATGAAAGATTGTCATTTTCAAAGTTAGTTAGTACCTGTTTTAGAAGAATCTCATAAGGCTAATCGAAAGCTCCTGTATTACCAGTGAGTTCGATGTTCCCACGGGAACCGAATATGCTGGTAAACCACCCAAAGCAAAAGCATTAAACATAGAAACCTGTAATTTGGTGAACGATTACTTTAACTCTTTGAAAAATAAAATAAAACGGTATTCCCGATTTCGATTTTTATCATCACGATTTCCATGGGAATGGGTACTACGCGGGTGAAACCACACACAGCCTAAACTATCAAACATTGGTACATACCTGAAATTTTGTGAGACTACTCATTAGATCTACCTTGAAGCAGCAATAAGAAAAGAATACCCTGTATTCCCACGGGAATGAAACTACGTGGGTAAAACCAAACACAGCCTGAAATTTGGTGAACTTATTTTTTACGTACCTACGTTAGATGAGCACAAAGAAAGGAATTCCCGGTATTCCCAGAGGAATTAATTCCTATTAATATTATAAATGTATAAGTTTGTGAAGATTTCTATATTATTAGGACGTAGATGAAAATCGGCATGTAGATAGAACATTTCCTGAATGAATACATAGGATACGTACTTTTTATCCGGGAAAACATCTTTTTCCCGCGAGAAATCCTTTTTGTGCACTAACGACACTTCACGTGAGCGGAGCCGCGGGCATCAAGTATTGAAGTCATTAGAAAATTATTTTTGTAGGATTTTCTATAATCGACCATCTAGCCGAGTATACTGAATCAATTTTGGCATGATTTAGGTTTAAATACTTACTGATATTATGCGCGGTTTCTTTGCAAGTGAGGATGAAATGTGTGTAAAATGTATATTTTGTTTCCGCAGTTTCGCCCGCGTGTATATTATTCAGTTTCAACTCATCACTCAGATACTTCAAAAGTTGTTTCCTAAGAATAGCCTACGCGCCACTATCCAACTAATCTCTCTTTGTCTGTTTCTCTTGTGTGGCGCAAACGAAATTGCGCGGGTCAGCTAGTATGTAATTAATTGCGTGGAAGTAGCCCCTACCAAGATCTGTTTTGACCAAGTGACCGCACCTGCTAACAGACCTGCTAACTAAGAGGCAACGACATAGGTTGTTCCTTACAAAGTTGGGGGTTTTACGGCAGTCGCTTCCAAAATGCCGAAAATTCAAAGTCATAGCTCCTAGGAACCAATTAAGACCCCAGGTTCAAATTGAAGCGTTCGTGGCCCCGCTAACTCAGTGTTCTGTAAACGATCACTGCGTTAAGCAACTTTCGCTGAAGCTGGTTCTTGAATGGGTGACCACTTTGTGGCATTTAAGGCACGTTAAGCCGTTGGTCCCGGTTGGCAGTAAAATGGTAGTCGTTAAGCCCAGTTGAAGGCCTCATTGGCTGCTTGAAAAATTTCAACAGCAGGCCGCCACAACCTGCGCCTGTCCATTTCAACACGACAATAGACTCTTCACCTGTTACGTGGGACAAAAATGTATACAGTAAAATATAGGCGCACAGTATGCCTCTGCCTACGCCTCCGGGGATAAAGGCGTGACAATATGTACGTATGTTCAAATCGAGATGATGTTTGGAGCTAGCTTTAAGATGAACTACAATATATGTATAATATATAAATGAAGAATAATTTATTCACGTTCAATTCTTAAACCTTCATCGTATTTTGGATTACACGCTAACACTTGCTGTTTCACCCGTGATAGCCTAGTCTTCCTTGATAAATTAGCTATCCAATACAAAAATATATTTCAATTCGAATTAGCAGTTCTTGAGATTAGCTCATACAAAAAAACAAACCATCTATTCAGCTTTATATCTTAGTATAAATATTAAATACTAATTCACAAAACAGCTCCAATAGCAATACTTACAATGTACTTTTTGTTTCAGAAGATGACAACAAAATCAACGATACAAATGCAGCACCTTAAATAGATGATATCCCAAATAGACCTGGAAAAGAAACCAGAATGGAACCTCGCAGTCGAAACTCAAACAGAACTAGTTATAGAAAACGTGAAAGAAGAAAAATACAATTTCTCCTACAATTTTTACAATGTTATAACGAAAACAGATGATTTGAATAACGATTGTGGGAATGTTACTGTAAATATAACCATAGATAATGAATGTAGTGAAAAACTATACGATAGTATAGAAATAAGTGTAGTGATAATTTTGTGCTTGCTAATAGTGGTGACTGTAATAGGAAACACGTTGATAATATCAGCGGTTGTGACAACAAAACGGTTGAGGACTGTGACGAATTGTTTTGTGACAAGTTTAGCAGCCGCTGATCTGTTAGTTGGAATATTTGTGATGCCGCCTGCAATTGCTGTTCATATAAGTGGTGAGTTATAAGCATTTTAATACTATGGTCTAAGTATAATCGGTGCTGAGTCAAAAAATTATAAGATAGAAGTAAGTATGAAGAACACCTATTTGGTGATATCTAAGTTTTGAGTGAAACGAAAAATAAACCTAATGAAATCACTACTTGTACCTAATAACTATAAAGGCCAAATTATAACAAAGACCGCGTAATGCGGCGGGACCATACGTGGTACTTATTCTGTGCCGGGACTATCAATCTCATTTTGCTTGGCACCGACGACAAACACATCATTAGATACCTACCACGTACAATAATATTTTATTCAAAGATATAATTAAATTTTATTCAAAGATATAATTAAAAAAGATATAATTGAAGCGCTCGTGGCCCCGCGGTCTCAGTGTTCGGTAAACGATCACAGAGGTACGCAACTTTCACTATGGCTGGTCGTCGGATGGGTGACCACTTTGTGGCATTTACATTTGCGAGCGTTTCCGTGCTTCGGAAGGCACGTTAAGCCGTTGGTCCCGGTTGCCAGTAAAATGGCAGTCGTTAAGCCTGGTTGAAGGCCTTATAGGCGGCTTAAAAAATTTCAACAGCAGGTGGCCACAGCCTGCGTCTGTCTATTTCAACACGGCAATGGGCTCACCACCTATTACGTGGGACAGGAATCCACACGGTGAAAAGTGGGCATATAATATGCCTCTGCCACCCCTTCGGGGATAAGGCGTGATGGATATTTATTTTTATTTATTTTTTATATAATTAAAAGATTGAAACATAAATTGTTACATTGTAATAGTTTACACACATGAACCCCGCCTGAACGAGCCAGCGGTAGCGGACATAGTCTGTCGAGAGCCCTAGGGCTATCGTTCCGAGGGCTCTCCCGGGACTCCTGGCCATGCACAGATGGAAGGGTAACGTCTGGCTTTAGCTGGTAGGATTTCGGTATATTATCCATGAGGATTTCCACACGAAAAAAAAACACTTTTTAATACTTTATTTTTAGCTTTTTAGTGCTGTTGTTTATTGTTTAAGGTCTGTTTTAACATTTTTTAAAGTTTATTTATGTTATGTTTGATCAACAAAATAAATATAATTAAATTAAAAAGACGGAAAAGATTTGTACGCTTTGTAATTAATAAAAAGACTTAAAATTGATATGCTATTAGCTGACATCCGAAAAGGGAAGTTAAGATACTTTTTATGCTAGGTTTCTGTGCGAAACATGTACGGGAAAACTTCACCAAGCCCATTGTTCCGCGGACGTTCTCTAGTAGAAAACAAATTTAAGCTGAAAATTAAATTTAACTAGTTCCTCGTGGCCCGAAATTAAAACTGTCATTAAGGTGAGAGAGGGATTAGGCTAGCAAATTAAAAAAAAACCTAAGATATTTCCAGCAAATAAAGATTTATTCATTTATATGTCGAATTTATTTTAATCTCAAAAGAGGCTACTAAGTTCTTTATTACTTAGAAGATTTAAAAATAAATCCCTCAGACTTTTTAGAGTTTCAAATTATATCACAAAATGTGTGAAAATTTCTTTGAAATATACAGTATACACTTTTATTGCACAAATTCAAACGTCAGCATTTTTTTAAAATTCATTTTATTAAATTTATTCATAAAATAAAGTGCTGCATAAAGTCACATTTTATCTTTCTCTGGAGTAAACAAAGTAATTCCATCTTCTTCAATTACCGTTTTATAGGGACAGACAGACATCATAGCAAACATTTATTTGAGCAATCAAAACTGTGCAAGATAGAACTTATGTCTCCCAGGTGGCTATTACTTAAATTTTTACTTTAGTTTAATAATTGTTTTCATTTTCACTTAAAGAAAGAAAGAAAGAATTCTTTTTTCAGGCACATATTCCATAAATTACAGTAGGTACCTACTTAAAATCTATTAATGGGCATGCACCTGCAACGGCAACCATCTCAGCTGTAGCTACCTAACCTACCACATATAAGTTTGGTATGCAGCACTGATTTTCAGACCTACAAGAAAATTTAAAATCACAACAATTTCATTTATTATATTTGAAAATAATAAAAACATAATAATTAAAAATAAATAATAATTCAATCAAAACAAATTTAACCAAAAAGCAAAATACATTTGACAGCTCAGTAAATTTAATAAAATAAATCAATAATAAAAATAACAAATACAAATGACAATGTACTTATACACACTTATATTATTTGTTTGTTACTTTGTAATTTGGGACTTCTGGAATATGAAATTTATTTTTTAACACAATTATTACAATTGTAATGTAAGAGTTATATTTAATATTCGCTATCACAAAAACCAAATTTATTTTTAAAAAAATTGTAAAAAATATTTTTTCTTGAATTTATTCATCATATAAAAACCAGAAAATTTCCAGTCAGATTCGCCTACCAAGGGTACATATTGTAAGTAGGTAACTTCCAGTTTAGTATTAATATGATTTAATTACATATTTATAGTTTTCTGATATTTCCATGTAGCTTTTTAGGTACTTGTAGTTGGAGATGATATTATTTGCCATTTTTTTTAGTTATACGTATATAGTCGACGTGTTTATACAAACCAATTAAGGAGTTGCACGCAATCAAATCAACGTTGCATTCATCGCCGGCGGCATCCCCTCTTCTATGCATTCATCCATCGGTCAGGTTATACTTACTTGCAATCTTCTGTCGCGCTGTACGCACCTTGAAAATACCTTCACTATATATTGTATTATTCTAAAGTATAATAAACTGCATTAATTAACAAGAAGCCCTTATAATTCAATCTGATCACCTTAACAACGGGAAATATCGTATAAATTACCTTAAGAGTGTCGTTATTGCGTCATATCCGCCCGTATCTTAATTTGAAAATTTACAGCATCAGCGAACTGTAGACCTGAGTATATGTTTGTAATTACAAATTGATACTTTCATGCGTTTCCGAGATAAAGGGTCCCTACAGTCAGACGGACGGACGGAAAACAAACTGGTCTTATTAAGGTTCCAATCCTAAAAAGTGGTCAAGTGCAGAATATGTGTTGGTATATTAAACTTTCTGTTTGTACATCAATAAGGGGCTGTTGCACAACACATAATTAGCATGTCACTGACGAGAACACACAGAATATTCGCCTTCCAAAAATCACTTAAAGATTTTCGCCTACCAAAAAATACATAAAGATTTTCGCCTTTCGAAAATTGCTTTCACTTTAAAAATAGAACCTACATTGATAATATCCGAGCGCAGCCAGAGTGGTTCTCTGTTATAAAATGGAATAGTCGATAATACTTTTTACTCGCGATCGCTCCGAGCTTAATACGCCATCTTATCACTGTCTAGGCGGTGCCGCGTTGTCGGCAATCTCCACAAAATCATAGGCGTAACTCTACTGAAGATAAATAACTCTGTGATACGATATTATAAGAAAGTTTTACTGGAAAATTCAGAAGGAAGTGCTGTAAGAGAACTCAACTATGAGATAAGCACGCCTTTGTAGATGCAATTTATTTAATTGTTGCTGTAACCTTCTTAATGTGTACATAAAGTATAAATAAATAAATATTTCACTTTCCTCCTAATGAGCCCTACTCATGAGGAGGAAAGTGAAATAGTAGAATGATCTAAACATAACCACGGTTACCACAAACAATACTTACATAGATTCCATATTACCAAAAACGACAGCTGCCCCTGCGACAACACCACCACGCAAAAATTTACACACCTCATTCGCACAAGACTTAACCACGAACAGCACTGTCACCATGATAATATAGACCTATACAATTTAACATTACTGGTCACAAACACCACCGCCAGCAACACCTTCATAACCCATATCACCTACATAGTTAACACACTCAAAGAATGCAACAACACATAATTAACACTTTCTACAAAAATCTTTAACCGAACTACTTACGCTCACCACCGCTTCTCTCGCATCACCCACCTTTAAGCATAAACATCAGACCCCAATCAACCAAGTATATTGGTAACTTATTACAATGTAAGCTCAGACAGTAACATATGCCATATTATATTTCTGTATCAAATTGCAGAATGAGCTATACCATAATAAACTGCCCCTCGAGGTGGTTTAACCGTGATGGCAAACAAAAAAAAAATCTAAACCAATCGTTACAAAATAATAATAAAAGGATTTACATACTGATATGTTTAAATGACTTGTGGCTTAAAAAAATCTTATAGGCAACCTTGGACTAAACAAATAATAGCAGCAATATAGTTTATAGTTGTTTACAGAACATACATGTGACTTCCTCGGTGGCATAGTGGTTAATGTATGCAACTGCCACGCTTAAGGATCCGGGGTCGACTCCCAGTTTGGAACAAATATGTATGATCCACAAATGTTTGTTTCAGAGTTTGGATGTATCCTATGTATTTCTAATATGTATGTATTTAGAAAGTCAGGTCAAGAATACCCTTAACCGGCGGGCGTGTTTGAAAACACTTATGAAAGTGAAAGATGCGAGAATTTTATGCCAATATTGTAGCAAGTGGAAAGCCTTAGCCTCTGTCTACCCCGATGGGAGATAGGCGTGATGATATGTATGTATGTATGTATATTTATCAGTTGTTTAGGTCCCATACCACAAGCTTATATTTTGGACCAAATGACTCTGTGTAAAAAAAGTGATCCACAATACTTATTTAATTATTTATTTATTTATTGAATACTTTATTGTACACTAAGAAAAGATACAAAATAACAGTAAAATATTGCTACAATCAAAGCAATACAATGGGCGGCCTTATTGCATAAAGCAATTTCTGCCAGGCAACCTATAGATGAAAAAAAAAATCAGTAGGAACGACTGGTAGTTGTTGGCTTTCAATTAAATCTAATTAAAAAAAAACATTTTATAAAACTACATTAATAATTAGGTATCATGTAATAAAATATCAGAATATTTACACAGATACATGTATAAATACATACATACAGACATACCTCATACATACATACATAAATGAACATATATATAAAAAATAATATAGAAAAGTATTTATAATAAAAAAATGCCTTGTGGGAAGAGCTACACGAATGAAACCAAACCAGCCTAAACTAAACACATCAACACGGTCTAGGGATATTTCATACTCAATTAAATAACTCGAAAAGTACTGGCCGCATTGGGATCTTTTATACACCGATTTGTTTGTAATTTATCTCAGACTAATTGCAAATTCTAATTTTTGACAATTCTTTTGTTTCGGTGGCATAAAAATGTCTTGATGTGTAGGAGAGGGAATTTTCATTTGTGCGAAATTTAGAAAACAATACGAATTACGTTTAGTTACAGTTTTTTTTCATTTTTAAACGAAAGATAAAGTTAAAATTGAGGTATTGTAGCCATGCAACGCCAACATTTGACGAGGGCGGAGATGTTACGAGCTGTGGGAATGCTGGAAGCTGGGTCTGTTCAGCGTAATGTTGCTGAGGCCATAGGGACCCACCGAAATGTAATTTCAAGATTGTGGACACGCTATCGTGCCACAGGTGAAGTAGCGGAGAGGCACCGGGGGCCAAGTCGCATCACTACCCCCAGACAAGACCGATTTTTGCAAATTACTGCGCGAGCTCAACCAAATGCAACGGCGACTCAATTGGTCCAAAGGCTGCGAGTGGAACACCAAGTGCTTGTGAGTGACCAAACTGTAAGAAGGCGACTGCATGAAAGCAATCTACGCTCTCGTAGACCACTCCGGGTCCCACCTTTACGGAGAGGCAATCGTGGACGACGATTAGAATGGGTTCGGAACCATGTGGACTGGGGCCGTGAGCAATGGTCCAATGTGCTGTTCACGGATGAATCCAGGTTCGGCTTCCATCCAGATTCACGAAGGACGCATGTTTGGCGAGTTCCTGGACGATGGAGCCGTCTTCAGAACCCTCAGGAAGTTCACCCATACCAAGGAGGAACAATTATGGTTTGGGCAGGAATTCGTCTTGGAGGACGGACGGATCTCGTTTGGGTGCGGGGCAATATGACGGCAGAACGATACGTCCAACAGGTGCTGGGGCCCGTAATCTTGCCCCACAGAACACATATGGGGCAAGATTTCCTGCTCATGCACGACAATGCCCGGGCACACACGGCGAGAACGGTAGCAGCTTGGTTACATACACACAATGTTAGGGCCTTAGACTGGCCTGCTCAATCGCCAGATCTAAATCCCATTGTGCATGCGTGGGATATGCTGCAAAGAAGAGCTCTGAAGGACATGGGACAATATACCGCAGCAAGACATGACAACCTTGTTCTGAGCATGCCGAATCGTTGCCGATGTGTTATGAACATCATGGGCGCTTTCTCAGACTACTAACTTCAAGTTTATAAACACAAATTAAATGATTTTTCTATTTTTTTCAGTTTTTACTCATAAATTAAAAGTTAATTCATGTACGGTTTCCGTCTATGCTTCATTTTTTTCCATAAAATCCTGAAATTTTAATCGAAGTACCTTACCCATTATTAAAAAAATGGTAGAATATTAAATAACGTATCTTTTAAATATCTACATGTCATATAAATAATTAACACATTGATAGTAATTCGCTTTTTAAAAAATATCCCTAGACCGTGTTGATGTGTGTATTAGACATGGATTCATGAAATTTGGTGAATGTATTTTTAGGTAAGACAGAATCTTCCGATATACTTATGGGAATAGAAACTTCGCAGGTGAAGAATAGCCTAAACTATTTGACATATACCAAAAATATGTACTAAGCCTAGCTGAAGTTCTTCGGTATTGTTTACTTTAAAATTTACTGTTGTTACAATATGCATATTGATTTAAGACAAGGCCGCATTGGCTGTTAAAGTATGTCAGGAGCCCTAGGGCTATCCGAGAGCTCACCCAGGATTCCTAGCCATAGGTAGATGGACGGGCACTGTGTGGTTTTAATCAGTAGGAGTCCAGTATACCATCATAGAGGATCATTGGTTTCAGAGTTATTAAGGGGATTACCTCGCTCAAATCCCAAAACGGTAATTTTAAAGGAGATTGCAGATGAATCCGTTTGTGCGTTTCCCTTATAAAAAATATATGGTATATTTAAGGTCATCACAAATACATTGTATTGTTTAAAATTTTAATAAACTTCCCAAAAATTTGATAAAAAATCTTATTAAATAGGTCCTTTTTCAACCTAAATTGTAAATTTTCTATGTAACGGTTAAATACTCGTAGTTAGGCATGAATTTGGAATCAAAAAATATGTACTGACATATTTCACAAACTGTATTGTTTTTTTTTCTATGCCAAAATATTAGAATAAAAGTAAGGTGAAGCGTGGCCGAGCTCTCCAAAACTATTGGTAAGTACCTACCCTATTGAGTACATTATTTCTATTGTGTTTATTTTTTATCGTTTTAAGTTATCTTGAGAATTTCGAATGACAGAGGATGGAGACCTTGGTGACTGATGATGTCACCTACCTGATGGTGGACTACGAAGGTGGGTATACGAACCCAGTGCCGACGCTACGTAGAACCAGCGTGTTTGGACTCATTCGAAAGGTCTCATGGAGACCTTGGTGACTAATGATGTCACCTACCTGATGGTGGATTACGAACGTGGGTATATGATCTCAGTGACGGCACTACGTAGAACCGTCGTGATTGTACTCATTTGAATGGTATCATGGAGACCTTGGTGACTGATGATGTCACCTACCTGATGGTGGACTACGAAGGTGGGTATACGAACCCAGTGCCGACGCTACGTAGAACCAGCGTGTTTGGACTCATTCGAAAGGTCTCATGGAGACCTTGGTGACTAATGATGTCACCTACCTGATGGTGGATTACGAACGTGGGTATATGATCTCAGTGACGGCACTACGTAGAACCGTCGTGATTGTACTCATTTGAATGGTATCATGGAGACCTTGGTGACTGATGATGTCACCTACCTGATGGTGGACTACGAAGGTGGGTATACGAACCCAGTGACGACGCTACGTAGAACCAGCGGGTTTGGACTCATTCGAAAGGTCTCATGGTGACCTTGTTGACTAATGATGTCACCCACCTGATGGTGGATTACGAAGGTGGGTATAGGATCTCAGTGACGGCACTATGTAGAACAATCGTGATAGGACTCATTTGAAAGGTCTCATGGAGACCTTGGTGACTGATGATGTCACCTACCTGATGGTGGACTACGAAGGTGGGTATAGGATCTCAGTGACGGCGCTACGAGAACCAGCGTGTTTAGATCCATTTAAAAGAGGTCATGGAAACTAAGGTCCCCGGAATCATAATCTTGTTTAAAAAAACCTGGTTAAAATACCTTTTAGTTTTTTTGCGGTGTAAATATGGCTATTATCACCAAACTGTAATAGCAAAAAATATTACTTTAGCTCATTTAAGTTATTATTTTTCAGGCAATTAAGAAACCAGCAAAACTCCGAATCACAAAATCAGGAACTAAACAGATACACACGATCTGTCTAGTATGGCAGTTGATGAGGGGGCAGAGCAAATTATGCCGGTAACTTATTGTGTTTGCTTACACTGCGGTATATGTTCGATAGTTTACCTAGCTAATTTAATTTTACACTGTATTGTTAAAATGTTTGTTTTAGGTTGAAGAAGATTTACCAAATTTGATTATTGAAGAACAAGAATCACAAGCAGAAACAAAAAAATATATCTGGAAGACGAATTATAGATATAGATTACTTCTTTTCCAAAATACAAGAAATAGGCGGCCATGGTGCTTTTAACTGTGGTATACAAAGTTTGAAACTTAAAGGAGAGAAACGTAGACGAAACAGAAGACGAAAATATGTGCGTACTTCAAGAAGAAAGCCTACATGCACCACCTTCACCAACACTTATCCCAATAAATGACCAACCGACCTGTTCACGATATTTAAATTTCTGTGACTTTTAACGGGAAGAGTTTGAGATTTTGTCATTATTATACAATTAATTAATAATTATAATTGTAATAATTGCTTGACAGTGATAAAGAAAATAAAGGTGATTATTTATAGCTTATTGTTTATTTTGCTAATAACCCTAACTATTTCTGTTACTGAGATCCAATAAGCCCTTACCTGGTCATCATCAGACCTTCAGAATGTATCATGTAGTAGCACTAGTGCTCAATTAGATAAATATTGAAAGCTAGGTCATCCTTACTATTTCCGTTACTGAGAACCAATATCCAATTACCTAGTCATCATCAAACCTTCAGAATGTACCATGTAGTATCGCCAGTGCTCAATTAGATAAATGTTGAAAGCTAGGTCATCCTTACTATTTCTGTTACTGAGAACCAATAAGCACTTACCTGGTCATCATCAGACCTTCAGAATGTACCATGTAGTATCGCCAGTGCTCAATTAGATAAATGTTGAAAGCTAGGTCATCCTCACTATTTCCGTTACTGAGAACTGATAAGCACTTATCTGGTCATCATCAGACCTTCAGAATGTACCAGTGCTCAATTAGATAAATGTTGAAAGCTAGGTCATCCTCACTATTTCCGTTACTGAGAACCAATATCCTCTTACCTGGTCATCATCAGACCTTCAGAATGTACCATGTAGTATCGCCAGTGCTCAATTAGATAAATGTTGAAAGCTAGGTCATCCTTACTATTTCTTTTACTGAGAACCAATAAGCACTTACCTGGTCATCATCAGATCTTCAGAATGTACCATGTAGTATCACCAGTCAATATCCACTTACCTGGTCATCATCAGACCTTCAGAATGTACCATGTAGTATCACCAGTCCTCAATTAGATAAATGTTGAAAGCTAGGTCATCCTAACTATTTCCGTTACTGAGAACTGATAAGCACTTATCTGGTCATCATCAGACCTTCAGAATGTACCAGTGCTCAATTAGATAAATGTTGAAAGCTAGGTCATCCTCACTATTTCCGTTACTGAGAACCAATATCCTCTTACCTGGTCATCATCAGACCTTCAGAATGTACCATGTAGTATCGCCAGTGCTCAATTAGATAAATGTTGAAAGCTAGGTCATCCTTACTATTTCTTTTACTGAGAACCAATAAGCACTTACCTGGTCATCATCAGATCTTCAGAATGTACCATGTAGTATCACCAGTCAATATCCACTTACCTGGTCATCATCAGACCTTCAGAATGTACCATGTAGTATCACCAGTCCTCAATTAGATAAATGTTGAAAGCTAGGTCATCCTAACTATTTCCGTTACTGAGAACTGATAAGCACTTATCTGGTCATCATCAGACCTTCAGAATGTACCAGTGCTCAATTAGATAAATGTTGAAAGCTAGGTCATCCTAACTATTTCCGTTACTGAGAACCAATAAGCACTTCCTGGTCATCATCAGATCTTCATTATGTATCATTTATTAGAATGAAAGCTATGTCAGCAGGCATATTGCATCGTGTAGTTAAAAATAAATTACGATGTAGACAAATAAATATAAAATATAAACTATGATAGACTAGAAAAAGACAAGACTACAAAAACCAGACGAACAAAATTTATTAGACCTCTCAGAGGGCAAATGAAATAGGCAAAAACGATGACACATCTGTGTTCTTGTATAATCTTCAGTTCGTTTTTTTTGTAGTACGGTCGTTGGTCGGTAGGTGGCGCCAAAAAACAAATACTAGTACAGGGATCAAATCTTCAAGGTCAACGGGCAAAGTAATGGCCTTAAGTAGATCGATATTAATGACGATTAAAATATAGTAAAGTAATTCAACTTGTTTCGGTACGGTTCGGGTAGTTCAGTAGTCATGGGTTTAATCCCCATCTCGAAGTAAATTGTCTTTTTTCACATTAATAAAAAATTACCAATTTCAACACGTACAAAAAAAGAAAAATGGCACATTTTGTTACCTAAAATAATAATAAATAAATATCCATCACTCCTTGGCCCCGAAGGGGTGGCAGAGGCATATTATACGCCCACTTTTCACCGTGTGGATTCCTGTCCCACGTAATAGGTGGTGAGCCCATTGCCGTGTTGAAATAGACAGACGCAAGTTGTGGCTACCTGCTGTTGAAGTTTTCAAGCCGCCCATAAGGCCTTCAACCAGGCTTAACGACTGCCATTTTACTGGCAACCGGGACCAAAGGCTTAACGTGCCTTCCGAAGCACGGAAACGCTCGCAAATGTAAATGCCACAAAGTGGTCACCCATCCGAGGACCAGCCATAGTGAAAGTTGCGTAACTCAGTGATCGTTTACAGAACACTGAGACCGCTAGTTCACGAGCTTAGCGAGTTACCTATTCAGATTAATTTAAAACTTTAATATGCACACTGTGCATTTGAATCAATTCAGTCTGTGATCGTCGAGGACCTCTTGAGTGTCTTCCATCCGAGAAGTTACCCATGACACGAGACGCTAGACAGATGGGTAGGTTCAGGTTTTAGTCGGTTCGTCTCTTGCCCGATTTGTGGGGATTTTCACACTTTGAAAAGAGATTTCAAATTAAGATTTTAAGTAACCGGTAGGTATTTATAATGTTGAAGCTTATAGGTTTAAAGTTCTCAACGGGTTGAGAGAAATCCTAATCTTAATAATATTATAAATGCCAAGTTTGTTACTCTTTCACGTAAAAACTACTCAATGGGTTTTAATGAAACTTTACAATAATATAACTTATACATCAAAATAACACATAAACTACTTTGAATCCCGGGAACAAGTTCCTGTGGGAAACGGAAACGTGAAAACTTCACCACGCGTGCGTCAACTAGTTTTCGATAAAGTAACGTCTCCAGAAGATGGCGCCCAGAAACCTCTTGAGGTATCAGATTTTCATTTCTATTTTGTTAAGTAAGTATATGTGGGTACTGCAGTAAACGTATCTGGTGTCAGAATTCAAGTGCCCTGGCTTCGTATGAAGATGTGGGTCAAAATAGTTCGTTTGTAGAGTGACCGTAATTTTACGCTTTACGAGATAATTCTACTTTATGTATATAAAGTGTTTCACTTACTATTATCGATACTATTACTATTATCTTTTCTTAAGCTAGGCTATCTTCTACTTTTTTCTTGATGTGTCTTTGAATATCTCTAAAATAATGCATTTAATGAAAACATAATCGCAGATAACGATCAATAAAATTCAACAAATAAGTTGTTAGAAAACTTAACAAAAATTGTTTAACCTATTTTCTCATAATACTTCTGAATAAAGAACGCCTGATATCCGTGACGAATATTGAAAAGACTTATTTTCTTTTACACGCATTGTTCAATTGGTTTCAATTTTCTACCAAAGTATTCATCGTATCCATTGAATAGATTTTTTAAAGGCAAAACTTGCACATAATAAACCCCCTCGATTTGAGTCTGAGTATTATTGAAAAGCCTTTTATAAGATTCAACAACAAACTGCCTTAAAATACTTTGTAAGAAAGTAAATTCTTACATTTATTACCAATGAACGATTTAAGTGATTGATGTTCGGGTTTTGAACGGCATTTTCGTCAACATATCGTCTTTACAACACAAAACGATATGTTTCCTTTATTTATAGACGTTTTAGGAGATATATTGCTATCGATTTACGGGTTTAGATACTTAATTTAAGAGTACCTCCCGGGTCGGCAAAAATATTTGTATGGTTCGCAAGGGTTTCTTCCGGGGTTTGGGTGTTTCTGTCTATGTATAATATTTAGTAACTTAGATGTATATAAGCATGTTTATCTGTTGTCTACATTATATAACAGAAGCTTACATTAGCTTACATTGAGCTAGATGGCATGGTGTAAAAATATCCCACAATGTTATATTTAAGTATTAATTTCAATCTTATTGCGATTATCGTCATAAGTATGATATTCGATCAGAAGCTTATACTGTATTCCTCTTAGCGTTTACAGAGCCTTCTTCTTCTACTGTTTTTCCAGATGCTTACAACCCCTGCATGGATTTTGAGCCTGGGATCGATTTTTAAACGCTATACTACTGGGAACAGTTATTGTTTTGTTTTTGATATGCAGCATTATATGAACAACCGCCGCCATTCGGCCCCCTAGTCCCGGCCGCCTGTGTCATAGCCTCGTCAATTAGACAACAGTACCTTATACTCTGTAGCAAGCTTTTGTTATCATTCTTTTTTTTATATGTAGCACGTCATTATGGCGTCGCCCGCCTGATGGTAAACAAGACTTAGACCCGTGATTGGAGCTCTATCTCAACCCGCAGGGCTCCGATAGCGACCCTCATCTTGACCGCCCATAAATATGCCTTTTCACAGTTCTCGTAAGGGACCCAGGATTATAAGAGAAGGGAATCACGTGCGCTGGCAGAAAGTTCCATGCATATTTATACGAGATACAAAAGGTCTACGGAATCTTTCGGTTCTGGGCGTGATGGTGTGAGGACATACGACTTTAACAGCTTATCTAAATCAATTATCTACCTTACATATATTTCATAATAGATAATACATCTCAAATTTTATAGATCATAGAATGACAGATACTCTAAACAGAATATTTTTATATGTTTTAAGAGCAACATTTTTTACTTTCTTTGTATACTGTAATATTGCATTCCGAGACGGCAATCCAGGGCTATAATATCCAGTTTAATTGACACATCTGTTACTGTCTTGCTAGATATTTGTATGATATTTTTTGTGGAGCTGAATTCTAAATGGCATACAGTACGAGTCTCTTTGAGAAGGGTATTTGATACAGACACGTTTCATCATGAAATTAAAATAAATAAATAGAGATGAGTGATTTTTTAAATTTATTTATTCGTAATCATCGTATAAAATCGTTTTTACGATCATCAATCAATCATAATAATTTCATATTAGTTAATCATAATATGAAATTATTATGATTAGTTTGTAAACTAAAACATGATAAACAAAAACATAATATAGTCAGCGTAGAGTAAAGATCTCGTGTTATTCGTATTACTCTCTGTTTTTGTTCACATTCGTTTTGTCATGGAAAAGTTTTATAACGCACGTCAGAAAATTTCTCTGCATTGCAGTCCTCATGACGGCCTCACAAACTGGCGGCATTGCCACGTTGAACAATAAGGTTTAATATTTGTCCAAAAACATTTCACTTTCTGGTCACGAAAAGTGATGATTAAATACTTTAAAATCTTTCCGCTTGCCATAGACAGGGTATTCACCCGCACACTTTGCATTCGGAGCGATCACAATTAGGTCCGATAGAGACTTTATTCCGCGTACGTTTAAATTGTGGAATGAGCTCGTTGCCTGGGTTTTCCCGAACGTCTACAGTATGGGGTTCTTCAAAAGGGGTCTTAGAAGATTTTTACAAATGCTGCACCTCTGGTTTTTTAACGTCTAACTATAGGCTACGGTGACCACTTTTCGTCTGGCTGTATGAATGTCTGCCACCTCATTGGTATAAAAAAATGAGATAGAGACAAAAGCGCCAGTTCGAGCGCTTGCAATCTCATTTATTTACCACAACATTTTTTTACAACAAAAGATTTAACCCATGATTTATTTGTTTGTATTAGTTATTTGTATATGATACTTATCATTAATTGAAATTGAAACCAACTTTTTCTGATCAAACATATCCGTAAAAGTTCTCCTTCCGTGTGGTTTTTTGATTTTGACACCTACCTAACAGTCTACGAAGTCATCTTACTGCTATCGTTAGTTCCTGTCCAGGGATTTCAGTTTTACTAAAGATATAAAAAACAATTTGATAGGTAAATAAAGGAGTGTTTACCTATAGCGTACAACTTTTTATTTTCAAATTTAGTTTATTTTCTTTAATTAGGTACTTGAGTGAAATCTAAACGAAAACGTCAACATTGATGAAAAACATACATATATTGGTAAAAACAATTAAACTGTGTGAGCATGCCGTTTTCTATCACAATTTCCAAATATTATTAGCATAAGATACAAAAGGTTCGCTTTTATAAAAAATGAGCAATATCTAAACTCAAATCAAACTTAACATTATATTTATCTGAATAACATTTTCTGAGAATCCTAACAAATACATGCAATTTTTTTCAATGCATTTTTTATGTTATAAATTCAATTTGAAAACATTGTTATTGAAAGTTAGATTTCAGAAATACCTACGGCTTTTCAACTTATTTGAAATTGATTCTATCCAAAAAAAATGCTATTGCAATTTGTGATCATGAAATATAAAGATTTGTGTAAATTTGAATAGTAAAATACATCTGTAATGTGTGATTGAAAATATGGGATGTAGCAGTATCTAAGTCAATAATCCCGAATTATTCACTTAGATACAACTTGAGCTGTTAAAGTCGTATGTCCTCACACCACACCATCTGCCCAGAACCGAAAGATTCCGTAGATCTTTCGTATGTCGTATAAATATGCATGGAACTCTCTGCCAGCGCACGTGTTTCCCTCCTCTTATAATCCTGGGTCCCTTACGAGAAGCGTGAAAAGGCATATTTATGGGCCGTCAAGATGAGAGGTCGCTATCGGAGCCCTGCGGGTCAGTCTTTGCTTACCATCAGGCGGGCGACGCCATTTTGACGAGTCAATAATAAAAAAAAGAATGAAAACAAAAAGCTAGCTACAGAGTATAAGGGGTGCTGCTATCTAATTGACGAGGCTATGACACAGGGAGCTTTCAAAACCATTTCAAATTCTTATTACGAACTAATTTGATTAAGAGTGTGTTGCATAACGAAATGCTGAATGTAAATAAAAAGAATGAATATATGATTAATGGTAGGTACCTAACTTCTCAGTATGAGAATGATTAAAAAGAACATTCAATCATTAAAATATTCAATCATTAAATTATTCAACTGTTACTCGTTCACTGACGAAACACAGTACGATCTATCAAATAGGTACAGTCAGCCCGTAGGTACAGTCAGTCAGTTTTGTATTTTAAAACTGTTATTTTATAAGTCAAACCTATTTCATCGTTTAAATGTAACGATAACTATTATAAATTATTGAAATGAATAATTATCTATATCAATTAACCATATAACTACCCTTAAATATGGAAAACGTTTTAAAATTAAGTAAATTATTGTGACAATTTTTCACACATAACATTCTAGCCCGTATTAAGTTAATATAAGCTTATGCTAAGGGATTTAAACAACTCATAAACATACTTAAATATTTCTAAATACATAGGTACATATAATACATAGTAAACATACACACTCCAAAACACACATTTGTGATCATTTAAATATTTGATCTGACCCGGGGTTCAAACCCGAAACCTGACGAGAGAGCGGAAGTCGTATACTTACGCTACAGAGTTCGTAAAAAATTTAATATTTTGAAATAAAAATAATAATAATAAATTTCCTCATTGGTTATTTGGTTTCAATATTTTATTTCAAAATATTAAATAAGGGTTTTTTTTCATGTGGAAGCCCCCTCGGATGTCATGCCGGACTCGAACCAACTAAAACCACACGGTCCCTACCTTTCTGTCTATCGCCGGGCACCCCGAGTGGATTCTGAACTCCTCGGAAGAATTTCCCAAGGTTCCCGACAGACTTTGGCTACTACCGCGGCCTCGCCTAAGAGTTCGGGTGCTATCCCGCTTCTATGGGGGTTGGTTCGGGTGTTATCCTGCTTCTGGAGTGTGAGGCGTGCGTGAGAGTATCCCTCGAGGCCTTCGTCTTGGGCCTGCTTCTGTAAGGACAGCGAGCAGCCCACCCACCATCCTCAGGCCCCCAGTCATGGAGGCCGCTGGTCTTGGGCGAAGACAGTCTTCCGGAACTCGGGTAGGAGAGTTCACCCCCGCTACCTCTTAATCTCACATAATTAAATAGTAATCTTAATCTAAATTAGGGTTACTACACACATCAACACGGTCTAGGGATATTTTTAAAAAAGCGAATTATTATCAATGTGTTAATTATTTATATGACATGTATATATTTAAAAGATACGTTATTTAATATTCTACCATTTTTTAATAATGGTTAAGGTACTTCGATTAAAATTTCAGGATGTTATGGAAAAAAATGAAGCATAGACGGAAACCGTACATGAATTAACTTTTAATTTATGAGTAAATACTGAAAAAAATAGAAAAATCATATAATTTGTGTTTATAAACTTGAAGTTAGTAGTCTGAGAAAGCGCCGATGATGTTCATAACACATCGGCAACGATTCGGCATGCTCAGAACAAGGTTGTCAATGTCTTACTGCGGAATATTGTCCCATGTCCTTCTGAGGTGCGCAAAAAGTTGATCTTCTACAGCCAGATTTTCAGGAACTTCCTTCCTCTTCTTTGCAGCATATCCCACGCATGCTCAATGGGATTTAGATCTGGCGATTGAGCAGGCCAGTCTAAGGCCCTAACATTGTGTGTATGTAACCAAGCTGCTACCGTTCTCGCCGTGTGTGCCCGGGCATTGTCGTGCATGAGCAGGAAATCTTGCCCCATTTGTGTTCTGTGGGGCAAGATTACGGGTCCCAGCACCTGTTAGACGTATCGTTCTGCCGTCATATTGCCCCGCACCCAAACGAGATCCGTCCATCCTCCAAGACGAATTCCTGCCCAAACCATAATTGTTCCTCCTTGGTATGGGTGAACTTCCTGAGGGTTCTGAAGACGGCTCCATCGTCCAGGAACTCGCCAAACACGCGTCCTTCGTGAATCTGGATGGAAGCCGAACCTGGATTCATCCGTGAACAGCACATTGGACCATTGCTCACGGCCCTAGTCCACGTGGTTCCGAACCCATTCTAATCGTCGTCCACGATTGCCTCTCCGTAAAGGTGGGACCCGGAGTGGTCTACGAGAGCGTAGATTGCTTTCATGCAGTCGCCTTCTTACAGTCTGGTCACTCACAAGCACTTGGTGTTCCACTCGCAGCCTTTGGACGAATTGAGTCGCCGTTGCATTTGGTTGAGCTCGCGCAGTAATTTGCAAAAATCGGTCTTGTCTGGGGGTAGTGATGCGACTTGGCCCCCGGTGCTTCTCCGCTACTTCACCTGTAGCACGATAGCGTGTCCACAATCTTGAAATTACATTTTGGTGGGTCCCTATGGCCTCAGCAACATTACGCTGAACAGACCCAGCTTCCAGCATTCCCACAGCTCGTAACATCTCCGCCCTCGTCAAATGTTGGCGTTGCATGGCTACAATACCTCAATTTTAACTTTATCTTTCGTTTAAAAATGAAAAAAAAACTGTAACTAAACGTAATTCGTATTGTTTTCTAAATTTCGCACAAATGAAAATTCCCTCTCTTACACATCAAGACATTTTTATGCCACCGAAACAAAAGAATTTTCAAAAATTTGAATTTGGAATTAGTCTGAGATAAATTACAAACAAATCGGTGTATAAAAGATCCCAATGCGGCCAGTACTTTTCGAGTTATTTAATTGAGTATGAAATATCCCTAGACCGTGTTGATGTGTGTATTTAATTATGTAACAATCAAGCAGTAAGTTCAAGGCGCACTTGAAACCTTGATAATAGTAACACGGCGACCTGTACACGGCGACAATTCACAATTACTCTGAAAGTGAGTAAATTAATTTTATTTTATTTTTCTACCTTCATTTTTTATATCATGCGTCTCGTTTTGTTGGTCAAATAAACTACTTTTTAGACAGAAGATATTAAACAGGGATCCACTCAATAAATCACCTGTCAATACCTGAGAGAGCTTTAGGGGACAAGATATGTACGACAAAATGTGATATCTTTCATGAGGGAAAGGCTGGAGATAACGTTATTCACGCAAATGGATGACATAAAATTCTTTTACCTAAACTATAACTCAATGAGTTAATTGACTATAGTATTAAATTTTTAATAATTATTGAAACTAGCCTATCTACCTTCCACCGGTAAATAGTAGGAGGCTGCTGCATCTTTCTGCAAGCAGGTGTTGCTCGCGAGAAGATGCAGCAGTAGGTAGAGAGAGAATGAGAGAGGAATCTCCCACTCGAGTTCCGCAGTTTGCGGCGGAATTGGCACAGACTTGTCTTCAACCATCTTTATGACCAAGGGCCTGAGAACAGCGGGTAGGCTCCTCGCCACCCTTACAGAAGCAGACCTAAGAAGGAGGCCTGACGTGAGTATTTCACGCACACCTCACGCACCAAGAAGCGGGATAACCACCAAACCAACACTTTAAGAGGACATTAACACCTTACGACGTGGGATAACACCCAAAGTCGCCGCGGTGATAACCCTGAGACATCCTTCTGACAAGTTGCCCTGGGCGCCCGGCACTAGTCAGATTAGTAGGGACCGTTTGATTTTTTGTTTTAGTAGGTCAAGCTCGGCATAACATCCGTAGGGAATTCATCACGCAAAAAAATAGCCTATCTACCTAGTATATAAAATACGAAATACAATTTTAACAACCTTAGGTTTTAAAAAATCTCACATAAAATATATAATACTAGCCAATGCCAGAGGCTCAACCCGTGTGGGAAAATATCCCGTTTCCTACAGGAACATGTTAATGGGATAAAAATCCCATAGCAGTCAGGGACAATACAATACAATAACTTTTAACATTAACTTTACTTAAATTATTTCACTGATAACAGTAGAAGTATTTTCAATATCGGTTGAGTAGATCCAAAAATTACCCCTACAAAGTCACAACATCACATAGTTATATCACAAACTTTAACTCTTTATAACATTAGTATAGATTATTTTAATTAAATATGATACTTTTTTACCAACTTAAATACTGACCCAGTCTTATAATACAAAAATCGAGAAACATTCCGATCGCCAAAAGTAGATTCACACTCCAAAACATTGAAAATACGATTTTGTTTATCTAATTTTGTAATCAACAACTATCAGCGACTTCTGGTATGAAAGATGTTTAGTGACTAATGGAAGGACTCCTATCATCGTTTTATGGGCGTTTGTAGTGTTAAGTTTAATTTGGAATCTTATTACGACACCGACATATGGTAGATCGGATGTTAAGGTGTTTTGTAAATTTAAACACGTTAAGCAACTTTTGAAGGTGACAGTCTTAGATATCCTTCGTAACTACCTTCCACTATTATTAAATAGTGGTTTACCAGCAAAGACGACACTCTTGCAGCTTTTGCAACTTTTGTGTGTAACTACCTTCCACTATTTAATAATAGTGGAAGGTAGTTACGAAGGATATCTAAGGTTGGCGACATACATTTCAAACTTCAAGAAGTGTGTACCTATTTGGTAAATCGCACTGTGTTTCGTCAGTGAACAGTAGTAACAGTTGAATAATTGAATGCTTGAATATTTTAATGATTGAATGTTCTTTTTAATCATTCTCACACTGAGAAGTTAGGAACTTAACATTAATCATAGATTCGTTCTTTTTATTTACATTCAGCATTTAAAAATGATTTTTTTTTTGAAAGCAGACAGTTTATTCACAGACGATTAGGCGATTTGAAACCCCTGTATCGTAATAATCATAATGTACTTCGAATACCAAATCTACCTTTTTTCGAATAATTTCCTTCGCACCGCCCTAATGTATGACATTCATTTTTAACCTCCAACACATAAATTATTTATTCCCGCCGCTTACAAATTCTACAATAATACATAAAACGAAAATCGATTTATCGACATTTTTGATTACTGCTCCGCTCTCTGAGGCAGTGGCATGATGATATAAAGCCTTTATAATCTTCCTCGATAAATGGGCTATCCAACACACAAGTATTTTAAAATCCGACCAGCGGTTCCTGCTTTATATATTAGTAAAGAGTATATATTTGTAAGCAAAAATTAAATCTCAGGTCTGCTGAGTACCATTGAGCAGATCCCGTAAAATCTTAACTCATTTACTGTTAAATGAAATTTATAATCCTGAAACGTTGGAGTACATGCTTGCCCTAAACATGTGGGCATCATTAGACCTACTTACTTTATTTCCTCTAGAGAGAGTCACATCTATACCAATATCACAAAGAGGAAAGATGTGTAAGTTTGTTTGTAATGAATAGGCTCAGAAACTACTAGGCCGATTGAAAAAAAATCTTTCAGCATTTGAAAGCTACATTCTTCGTGAGTAACATAGGCTATATGGGATTTTCACAAGTTTAGGTTTCCGTACGAAATTTCGAACAGGGTAACTTCAACATTAGTGCAAAACTGCGGGCATCAGCAAGTAGAATATAATGTAACGTCGAATAACCTATAAATTATAGCTCCTATCTTCTCTGGGTTTGCTATAACCCACAGATGATAGGAAGCTTGTGTTGATACCTTATTTAGGCACTAGATGGGCACATAAATACAAATATACAATATACACGTGTTAACTTTACGATAGTCAGGTTTGGTTTGGACACGTCTAACGAACGAGTGAAGAACGATTGACGAAGAATATATATTGTGCGAAAGTAGAGGGTAGAAGAAGTCAGGGTAGGACGAGACTTACATTTAAAGATCACTTGAGCAGATTGCTCAAAAATCGGAAAGGTCAAAAGTACTCGGATACCCAGACGTGCGTGTATGAAGCGATTGATGAATCTTGAAGAAGCGAAAGAAGTTTGCATGGATCGCGAAGCCTGGCGATCTGTCCTCTCTGACTACCCCGTCAGGGATACAGCGTGAAGATGAAGATAGTCAGGTAAAAATGCAAATAAGTACTTATTTTTCTCTAGTCTTTCGTAGCTATATGGCTAGTTTTACCAAAGGAATCATATTGAAGTGAAACTTCTTTATCGACGTTGAAAGAAATTTAATAGCTGTAAAAAAAATCCGTCATGTTTTTCGGTAACGCGCCATGTTTTTTTGATGTAAAACTTCTTTATCATAAGTGAAACTTCTTTATCGGCGTATGAGAGAAATTTTATAGCTGTAAAAAAATGTCGTAACGACATTTCACTTCTTACCTGTGTACTCTGGTAACACACATTTTTTTTATTTACTTCATATTAATTTAGAATTATATGGGTGTAAGGCGTCTCACTAAGATCTTAGGGGCCTAAGCGACCTCACCTGCTTGAAGTGCATGTGCTGACAAATGGACGATACAATGATGCAGGCTACTTTACGGAGGAGTCTGACGGCGGTAGCTCTTCACAATGCCGAAAAACAAAAGCTAAATAATATCTGCTACTTGCAGCCTACTAAAACTGGACTGTAGGCTTTAAACCCAGGCATGATAGGAAAATAACTGCCTCGGTGGCGCAGTGGTGGTGTATGCGACTGCCGCGCTTGAGGTCCCGGTTTCAATTCCCGGGACGGAACAAATATTTGTGTGATTCACCAATGTGTGCTTCGGAGTTTGGCTGTTTCCTATGTATAATATGTATGTATTTAGAAATATATAAGAATGTTATCTAAATTCCATACTACAAGCTTATATTAGCTTATTTTCGGCTAGATGGCGCTGTGTGAAAAGTGTCCACAATATTTGCTATTATATATTTGCATAAAATGCAAGCACAAAGGCTCTCGTGTTGTTCTTTGTAACTGACCGACATTTCGATCACAAAATCACACTCAAAAATTAACCTTCACTATGAAAATATTTTTATATTTTTTTTTTCAGGTACATGGGAGCTCGGTTGGATACTTTGTGATATATGGATAAGTCTGGACATCCTCCTCTGTACTGCCTCGATCCTGTCGCTCTGTGCTATCAGCGTGGACCGATATCTGGCAGTCACAAGACCTCTGACGTACTCAAGAAGAAGAAGGTCCAAGAAATTGGCCCTGACAATGATATTATTCGTCTGGATTGCTGCTGGAACTATCACGTGTCCTCCAATGTTTGGATGGTAAGTTGTCTGGAGAGATAGAGGTGGCATGTACGCTTTTTAAAATATCCTAAACTTTTTCTTACTCGCAGTTGAAATCATGTCATTCGATATCGATGACTATCGTCATATCACTATATTACATATACATAGAGGCGCTCCTGGCCCTGCCAACTCAGTTTTCTGTCAACGATCAATGCGATAACAAACTTTCACTATAGTTCTCGGCTTGGTTGGACTGCTTTGACATTAAGGCGTTGAACCAGGTTGCAAGTAAAATGGCAGTTGTTAAGCCAAGTTCAAGTACTTTATGGACAGCTTAAAAAATTTCAAAAGCAGTTCACCAGAACCTCCGTTTGTCCATTCTCAACATGGTTCACCATCTGTTACGTTGGACAAAAATACACACAGTAAAATGTGTGCGTATATTATGCCTCTGCCTCCCTTTCTACATATAGACACACTTTTTTTCTCTCAAGTTGCAGTACATTATCTAGGGTTATTGCTTAATAAATATTGATCGCCAGGCTTCGCGATCCATGCATACTTCTTTCGCTTCTTGCAGATTTATCAATTGCTTCCTACAGTACATGTCCTACATACACGTCTGGGTATCCGAGTACTTTTGACTTTTCCGTTTTTGAGCAATCTGCTCACGCACGAGACTTACATTTGAAAACTATATGTAAGTCTCGGCTGACCCTGACTCCTTCTACCCTCTTCTTTCGCACAATATATATTCTTAGTCAATCATTCCTCACTCAATTGTCTCAATAAATATTTCTTGCAAACCAGCTACTTTTAACATTGGCGACTGGCGATTTAGTAGCTTTTTAAAAGCTAGGTACAGCCATCGAGCGCTCTATACCGCACATTTTAAACATCAATCGTGGCGTTTAAATCGTTAAAACTCGCTGCCGCGTCCGAAGTGATCGAACGCATCGTAGCCGTCACTAAAACGAGTTATTCCAATATTGCATCTGGACGTAGAGAGTCAAAGAAAAGCGATGTAGCATAGACACAGTCACAAAATCGCCGGGCACCGAACTAAAAGTGGCTAGTCTGCGGTGTCCTTATTACAGCTTTTTTTTATCTATTAACGGTGGTATAGTAGTAGAAACAAAGGAACCTTTATAAGTAGGATAATCCTTAACACGGATGACAAAGCAACCGCACTCATGCAAGGGGTTTTAAGAGACAAAAAATGTTCTTGAAAACCTTTTGAAATCCTTCGTGAAATTTCTGGGCTAGGTACTATTACAAGGGACGAATTTAAATTTTTGTGATAAGTTTTTGAGCAGAGGTATAGTTCTCCTACTTCAAAATACATTTTTTTTCAATGTTTTCAGGGGTAGGTACTGCAAGACAGTAAATTCTGTATAACAAATTTTAAAAGAAAATTGAAAAATATACATATTTCAAAACAAATACTTTTCGTGGTATTGTAGAAAAGGCTTTGCAACATAATCGGGGAGCTTACCATAATGTGAATAGAATATCTTTTATTACATTATTTTCATGTAAGCCATGTGGCACAGGGGAAATTTGTGCCAGGATAAGAAATTTCCCCAGTCGAAGGTGTGGCGTCGAAATAATATCGCATAATAAAATTAAAGGCGAGCCGAGTGGCAGTCTCAATGAGTTTTGACCAATATGTAACACTTTAATCCTAGTTTTGTTCGATACATTGATAAATTAATGCAATTTTTCCCAAATGGGTAGACAGAGGCATACTATGTGCTTATATTTCACCACTTGTAGTAATGTTTGAGTGCCGAGTTAAAATGGACAGGTGCAGGTTTTATGGTAAACTGAACCATTGCAGTTTCATGTCGAATCTTTATATAAAGTATTTTTTTATCTATCATGCCTTACCCCAAAAGGTTGGCAGAAACATATTATAAGCCCATTTTTCACCATATGTATTCCTGTTATAAGGCTGGCCATAAGGCCTTGAACCACTATAATCACATCACATTAACTTGCTCATAACTACAGGCCAACCTTACCTGCTTGAGGTACATTTGCTAACTGACGCGTTATTCGCGTTTTATATCAAACGGCAATGCCGGCCGGTTCCAACAATGCCGATAAATTACCAAACTACAGCCTACTTCTCATAACATCTTATCAAAGCGGACCCGGGTAACTTTGTTGAGATGCTTTGATATCTTCCAACAGAAAGCTATCAAAACTCTGCACTCAGATATAGAATATAATGAACGGGATTCAGTTTTCCTCTATTAATACGCCGGGAATAACGTTAAATCGTTAAAATAAACATAGCACCGAAATTAGAATCGTTAAAACGATATCTGCTGCGCAATAAATCTCTCACGACATCTGGATCTGACGTTCAATTTGATAAAGCCTCATTATTTGAAACTTGTTCATATTTTCTATATTTTACTTTATGAAGCATGGAATGCGTTTTCGCGCCGTCATCCCAGTTGCGGGGGTAGCAGGAACGGTGTGTGGGACTCCCAGCCTTTGCGAACTGTCCTCCCAACTAAACCCCATGGTGTTCCAACTGGTTCCTGGCTCCTAACCGGGTCACAGGGTAGGCCTGAGAACTAGTCACAGGGAATCGCCTGAGAGAATGCTGCGAAATGAGGCTCTGCTAGGGTGGTCCGATGTGCTGCCAGATCTTCTGTAGCAGCTCAAACTATACTCGCCTCGAGTTGCTCTTAAAGGCGTGGAGAGCGGTCGAGCGGGTACTGGAAAGCACCACGGAATACGGGGGGTGCCAGTCGCCAGATGACCATTGTGAGCGGAGTCCTCCAACCTTCCGCCAATGGCCTAAAGAAGGTTAAGGGCGCTCACGAATTTTGCTTGGTGGCGCCCCCAAACTTGCTGGTGAGATCTGGTGAGATGGAGTATGCATCCAACTCGCTCCCGTACCTGCAGCTCCTCTCTATTGGCCGCCATCACTTCGCTGGCATTTAGGCAGCAATAAGCTTTGGGACTACAAATCATGATCAACATCATCAATTCAATTCAATTACTGTGTTAAGCATCTTAGGCTACGACCAGTCTGGAGGTGGGTAATAGTTTGTGATATTTCCATTTGATAGCGTTTTCGTGCTTTAGCAGGCACCTTAAACCGTTCGTCCCGGGTGCCACTAACACAGTAGTCATTTCGCCAAGTGAAAGCCCTTATGGCCGGCTTGATAAAGTTTAATAACAGGTAGTACCAACCTGTTTCTGTGTGTTTCTCCACTGTAAGAGACTGTCGTCTGAAATACCAACTCCGTAAACCTGCGTGTTCACCTCGTCCTGCAAACAGCAAGTGCATACAGGTGAGATCAAATAGTCCCAGTTGATCTTGGTGGGGCTCCTTACACTCGTCTGCCATCTTAGTTGTATAGAAAAACTAATCTAAATTATAATATTAACTTCTTGTCCTCAGGTACGAACCAGATCACAACCAAGGAGGTGTTTGCCGTTACAACCAAAACCCTGGGTACGTGGTCTTCTCTGCTATGGGTTCCTTCTTCCTTCCAATGGCCGTGATGGTGTATGTGTACGCTAGAATATCTTGCGTCGTCGCGAGAAGACATCAGCAGTTAGCTAGCAGTACTAAGTGCAATAAGGTGAGTACTTTCTCTATCATCACCTTAATGTATTCCCATTTATTAGAAACAGTATTTTCGTTTGGATCCAGATGTCCACTTTTATTTTTAATGCTATGAGCAGTTATGGTTTGACTTTTTATATTTGCTATTGCCCTCTGACCTCTTAAATGTAAGAGTCTTCGCCGTTTCTTCTTACGTTAGACAGCAGGTGCACCGTTAGCAGGTAAGGTCGTAGAAAATGGTGATACCCCTTAAAGTCACTATAACTGCCTATGAACTAGCTAGGTATAAACTTTTTTATGCGTGGTGTTGTACGAGGTAACGGAGAGAAGCTGGGTTACGAGTATTCACAAACGTTCATCAAACTAGTTCCTCGAACTCAAAATCGTATTGTATCGTATTCAATCAAAAATAATTTACATTGTTATGATATTAGGTACATTATATAAAGCTTAAATGTCGGTGTCGAAGCAGTATACTATTTAAAAAAATACCGTCTGTCCGATTAACCGTCGTTCGATAGTTCGTGTAAGGGCCGTAATAAAGAACGTTTCTCAAAACTCACTTTTTCAATTTTATATACACACTGTCAGTGGTTTTGTCATTTATATCTATATAAAGGTAATATATAGATATAAATGACAAAACCACTAACAGTATTAAAATATCACGGTCCATAAATCCAAAGTATTACAAACCATAATTAACTTAAAATAAATCTACTTCGAGAAGTTTACAAGATAAGGGAAGGAAAGTTAAAGCTGCTTATTTTATGGATTTTGTCATTAAATTGCGATTGAGAATATTTATCTTCCTTTTATGTAAATTCACTACATTGCAACAGAGACTTGTATTCCTTCAAGTCCCTAAATAGATTTCGTTGGAGAAGATTTTTTAATTTTATTTTAGACTTCAAAACCCTAAAGTTTAGAATCACTATATATTTTAAAATAAAGTCGCTTTCAGCATTTCATGAAGATTATGTTGTCCTTTAATAACTTGCAAAATAAATGAATATCTTAAGAGGAATGGCAAAATCAAAACAATGCGCAAATATATTAATTTCGTGTAACCATTATTCGACTGGGCAGTGCGGGCGTTGTACTGGAGAGCGGAGAAGTAATCAACTAACGGGATTAAATGGGTGCCATGGGGTTCGAAGTGTGTCACGGGCGAAGTCAGGCGGGTCAACTAGTAGTGTTATTAAACCGTCTATATCCATATATTTCTCAGGAACCATAATTGAGATAGAGACAAACAGTAGTAGTTCATTGTAGCCTATGGACATTTGCAATACCTGAGATGCTTTGTGAGTGTGTGTGTGTACATTTTAACACCCTCTTTTTTACCTTATATTATTTGTAATGGAAAAGAAAAGAAATAATGACTTGAAAAAGGTCGCAGAGAGTGACTGGGTGCGAAAGGCGCAGGACCGTGTGTTGCGGCGTCAATCGGGAGAGGCCTACGTACAGCAGTGGATTGCCTTGGTGACGGCTGGTTTGATTGAGTTGATCGGCAATTTGCTCTCCACCTGTTACGTGGGACAAAAAGCATACGGTAAAATGTGGGATATGAGTAGGTAAATGAGGATAAACGCGTGACTTTTTTTGATTATACCAGACTAGTTGACGTCTGCGGCTCCGCACGCGTGGTAAAGTTCCCGTTTCTCACAGGAACTTGTTACCGGTATAAAAAGTTTCTGATCTGTAAGCTATTATTGTAAAGAGTAAATCCATTCAGTAGATTTTGCCTAAAAGAGTAACATACATCCATCAATGCTTATAAAAGTCCGCGTTTATAATATTAGTAGGATTGTCGACTTTCTCAAAAACGGCAGGCAGGGAGTATTTTTAATTTGTAATTGCACGTGGAAGGAAGATATCGAACCTTGCCGTATTTGTGAGAATGAACATCCTATCTGCGGCGAACGGTGTGTTTACTAAAATGGTGACTTCAAATTTATAATTTGTATATTGATTTTATTGCAACTGCCTTAAAAATGTTTTGCTGCTTGTTTTTACCCGACCATTGCAAGGTCAACTGAACTCACTGATTAGTCAAAAGAATATGACAAATAATGTATAACACAATGTATAACAAGTGAGGTAGTGGGTCAAGACCGAATAAATCCACTCGTATTTTCATATACGCTGTTAGTATTATAAATCCACTTTCACAAACAAAAGGTCGGTAACAATTAGCCTTGCAGAAAATCCTATTTCATTCGCTCTACCGCCGATTAATATAAACCACAACTAACAAAATAAATATCTCTAGCTGTAATTTTCAGCAACTTGACATATGTGGGTTTAATCCTCGTGACAGCAAGTAAGACTGAACTCATTCGTATAATTCTACTAGATTGTAAATGTGAAATATTGTATGGATGTGTAGTTCAATGTTTGTTACTCTTTCACGCAAATACTACTGAATGGAATTTAATGAATATTTTAAAATAGCGTTTACCCCTTGACGTCCCAAGTTCATCCATTCTTCTCATGAATAGTTAAGTTTCAGAAATTAAGAACTTTTAGTTGACCGTAGCTCAAACAAAAAAGACGTGTGGTACTCGGAGACTGCCGCGGTAAAGCTATTGCATAGCATACCTTTGTTTTTCTTTAATATTAATACAAGATACACTAAAAAAAACAAAAAAAAAATACCCCCACCCTCACCCCTCACTCTCACCCTCACCCCACCCTCACTCTCACAGTCACCCTCATCCTCTCACCCTCACACTCACTATCATCACGTCTCGATCCGTGCGAGCTTCGTACTATCGTACCATATAAAATATGTACATACACGTTAAGCCAACGCTCGGCCGTGCTCGGTGAACTTCGTGTGACCTCGTCTCGACCTTCGTCTTAGGTTTTTTTCCTTACGGAATTTCTTGATTAAAGCCCACTCAAAGCCCGCGATACTAACTATGCAATAGCTTAAAAACTAACGTTAAAAAGGTTTAAACTATATTTAAATACTATATACTCGCACATGTAAGTATATTAGTATGTAAACATTTATACGCTATATCCCATAAAAGAGTTTTGGTGCTCTTGTTAATATTCGTGCAAAATTTGAATGAAATTCATTTTCAGAGTTTACCTCGGATATGTATATTATTGTATATAATACCTAATTGGTCTCTGCCATGTTCCTAGTTTCAAAAAACCCGAATTCTTATTGATTTATATATTATCCCGGACAAAGCCTACCGCAGACAAACAGATAAACAGACAAACCAAAATTTTCAAAACTTTATTTTTGATTTTGTTATCCTTTACAGCAAGTATTTTCGTGTGAAAATATTCAATGTACAGTTTCAACAGAACAATTTCAACTTGATTCGATACGATTCGGGTAGTTCAGGTGGCTAGAACATTGCCCTGGTTAGGCAAAGGTCACAGGTTCAATCCCTGTCTCGAATCGGATTGCCTTTTTTCACTTTATTAAAAAAAAATTATGAGAAATTTAGCAAATGATTGCTTTAAAAATTTATCAATATACTGAGTGGAGTCCATTGCATCAATGTTTAAAAATAGTTGTAACACTGTTCATTGGTATCGAGTTGTTCATTAGCTCGATAGATGGCTCTGGTCATACTCTTAAAATGACGATATAAAATATGGTGGAGAATTTCAACTTGATTCGATACGATTCGGGTAGTTCAGGTGGCTAGAATATTGCCCTGGTTAGGCAAAGGTCACAGGTTCAATCCCTGTCTCGAATCGGATTGTCTTTTTCCACTTTATTAAAAATTTATGATATAATTATTTTCAAAGTTTACTACTTATACTGAGAACTTTGATACACACTGAGGTTTTGGACATCATTTAATCATGCGTATTTATTACCTCTAGTCAGTTTTACAGATCATATTTATCGATAAGTTCTAAAATATTGGAATAAGCTTTTAACATAATGTTAAATTCCTAAATTAACGGACGCCCTGCGGTTTCACACGCGTATTGCAAATTAATCATTAATTAAATTTAGTCTTAGTTACTGTTTATAACATATGCTATCTACCTATGAAAGTCCCATTGACCCACATGATATTAAAATCAGTCGAACCGTTTCGGAAATTAGTCGAAACAAACAGACAAATAAAGAAAAACAATAAAATAGTTTTTTTTTATACATTGAAGTACTTTCATATGCATTAAGTGAAAAGCTGAATATAATTACAAGCGGACCGCTCAATTTTATTATCTGTATAGAATTCTTCGTGATATCCAACTCTTTTCATCACTGATGCGTAAATCATTCAATGGATCCCATATAAACTTAATTACGTGCGGAGCAGTGGTTTTCTTTACAAATAATCGCGTTTTCCTTAAAGCCGAATATTGAATATTAAGGCGATCAGATTTTCTTCCTCTTAATATACTTAGGTGCCGCAAAAATATTTAAATCGTTTCAAAAATACAAAAAGAAATTTTCACGACTAATTTTTTGAGGGATATAAAAGTTGATTTCATCGAACAAGACTCCCGGGAATGCTTTGGATTTGAATCTCGTTCTAACTTTAGCCGTTTAAGTTCTACCAATTCTTTTTCTTTCCCGAGGCTCATGTAGCTAGGGGACTACGATGGCCCCAAGTTCCTTTCTTAATTATGACTTTTTCTTAACTTTAAGTACCCTGTCAGCAAATATATTTCATATTTAGAGAAAAATATCCACACTTATTGATTTCCAAGTTCCACCTAAATCAATACTAATCAGATCAATACTAAGTAAATCATCTACAATGATGAATGGTTGTTGAAAGTAGTTTAAAAGGTTACAGAAACTTGTTGCATACCTTTTCATTTTATTTTAATTAATACAATCCAAGATTAATAGATTACAAAATTAAATTAAATATGTATAGATGAAAATGCTAGAAAATTTAATAATTTTTTAATTAAATTACAATAATAATAAAAGTATTTTAGGGATTTTCTGATTGTTAAACCATCTATTAAAATGTAGGTACAAAAATTATTTTAAATAGTTCCACTAAATACAATAATAGGGTTTTTATTGCTGGTGGGGCAAATGACGAAAGTTTTATAGTCCGCAGCTCTGGATAACCAGTTTACAGTTTCTGATTAACTAACACATACTATTAACGTTTATTTTAACGAAGACACTTTTGTAAAGTAAATTACTTAAAAGTAAGCAAAAAATGGTTGTATGGACTTTAGCAGAGCATTTAACTCAGTTGATTTCGCCAACCTCCTGAGAATACTGGCGTCTCTTAATGTCTCTGCCTCTATAATTGAGTGGCTTGAATTTTATCTTCAGGGACGTTTGCAATCGGTTCGTGTTGATGATGTCTCCTATGAATAGTGTGATTGGATTGCAGTTGTGCCTCAGAGTTGCGCTTTTGCTCTTCATTTTTGCTAAATTGCATTTTTTCTGCAATCAAATTATCATGTGTATGCAGACGACTGGCAAGACTAAGACCTCTTTTGAAGAACCACATACTGTTCCAATACAGACAGGAACAATTTTTTTTTTTAATAAAGTGGAAAAAGACAATTCGATTCGAGACGGGGATTGAACCCGTGACCTTTGCCTAACCAGGGCAATGTTCAAGCCACTGAACTACCAATTATTTATTGAATATTATTTTTACTACGTTGGTGGATTCCGCATTTCATGCAGCTTATTTTGTCCCTTTAATATCTTAAGATATATAGCAAAATCAAAATAATGAACAAAGAAATTAATTTCGTTTAACCATAATTCGACCGGGCCGGAAAATGTTCGAAAAAAAAATGAAAAGCGACGGGATTAAATAGATGCCACGGAGGCGAAGCCGGGCGAATCAGCTAGTGAATTATATAGCCAAGAACAATAATATCATTGTCATAATGAACACATGAACACAAACATTTTATAGCTCACTTAACCCGCATATTGCATCATTTATAAGAGTTATCTCAAACAATTCCAACACCACAGCTAACTTTGCCGAGTCATAAAAATATAACCAGATTTAACGGCCACTAAATTTGCTTTAGCGCCATTTTATCGGAATTAGGCCAAAGGCCTTGTACAGACGGGCGGAAATAAATCCCTATTACAAGAATGTTCATTTTGTTACTGCTCTTAAAACTTATTTTACTAAATATAATTTCTGTTTTTGAAGATGTTTTGATTCTATCTATCTTATAGATAGCTTTGTCCTTTCTAAATTTAACTATGGTGACACAGTTTATGGCCCTTGTCTCCTTCGCAGGACTGAATCTTTGATCCAGAGAGTCCAGAATGCATGTGTTCGTTTTTGTATCAATGTCCCTAAAATAAGCCATATCACACCCTATATAAATAAATTGAGGCTTTTGAAAATGGAAACAAGGAGAAAACTGCACTTGGCAAGTCTGTTGTTCGGTGTAATAACAACACAAAGGCCCATATGTCTATATGAAAATTAACTTGGAGGCATGATAAGCTGAGGTATAGCAAGAGGTCACAGTTACCCCATCTTTCAGGACTGCAGCCTTCAGAGGTAGTTTTAAGTATGCGGCCACACATTGCTGGAATATCCTCTCACCACCGCTTCGAAGCCTGAAAACAAAACTTACTTTTATAAGGCGTTTTAAAGAATTGTATATGCAAAACCAATTGAGAACGTAAAGAAATAAGAGATTTCCATTTAACTGGATAAATTTTGGATACTGGATCCATTTTTATAATTCTCGGATAACATCTATGTTATACATTTCTATCAAACAGTTATACTACACAATATATAAACAATTATAAAAACTAATTATATATTATATAAACAAATAAAATAATTATAATATTAGTATTTATTCAGTTGGGTTAAGGCTTGGTATTCCTGCAGAGGCCACGATTTTGAGTTTTTTAAAACGATGCGAATCGTAGAAAAAAGGGTTTATGATTCTGAAAAAAATATATATGATAGTTAAGGATTTAATCAAGTCAAAATGGCTATCTGTTACAAAATCTAATGTACTTCACTTGATAGAAAAACATTCCAAAGTTGCCCTCTTTCGAAATGTTTTTTCAATGCCAAATCTAAACAACAGATAATTTTCATGAAATTTTTATACTCAACTATAGCTACTAAATATTTATAGACATAATGGCTTACTTTGACTATATACATGATTTTTATAGTACAAATGTTTAAATAATACCAGATTCGCGCCGCTGACGCTTGATCAGTCACGCGCGCTGGCGCTTACTGAGGTAGGACGTGTGTCAGGTTTTTTCGTTGCGCTCCTCTTGTTATTTCTTCGCAATGGCACAGTATATTTATCAGAGCAGTAAGCATTGCATCATCATCCGAGCGTCTGTCCCAGCTGCATTTTGCGACCCCCGTAGTTCGCTTTGTGTGGTGTATATGAGAGTTTTAATATAAAATGAGCTACGTACACTTCACAGAAGCGTTAGAATTATCCCTGTAAGTAGTATAAAATTGAACCCGGTACCCACAGGTTAGGAGGCAGTTTTATAATTAACTGTGCCAGTGGGCTATTCAATGTATGTTTAACTATTTTTACGCTAACTATTGACGAATTTCAATTTTTTTTTTTGGTGTAATGTATACTTTCAATTTGTTTCTAAACAACTTTTATCAATAGATTCTGAAGCTTAAACATACCGACTGCCACTGGCTGAAGTAATCAGTGCAGTTGTTATATTTAAGCTTCGCTTCGCTTCGCATAAATTATTTAAATTGTATCCAAGACGTTTGTTATATTCTTGAAGTAAACATTATTTAAGTATATTTATAAATTATTAGCCACGAATTTATCCCCGAATGTGTGGCAGAGGCATATTGTGGTGAGCCCAATGCCTGTGTTTAAGTGAGACAGGCTCAGATTGTGACGACTCGCTGTTGTAATTTTTAGGTCGCTGAAAGGGTATTCACTTGACTTAACGAGTGCCGATTGCAACGTTACTAGCAACCGGGACAAAACCGGGACAAACAGCTTAACGTGTCCTTCGAAGGACGAAATCGTAAATGAAAATGATACAAAGCGGTCATCCATCAAAAGTCCGAGATAGTTTCTTAAACCAGTGATCTTTTACAGAGAACTGAGTTAGTGGGGCTACCAGCGCAATTAATTTAATATTTTTCCTTATTTTAGTAGCCTTAAAAAATGTATAATATTTCATGTAACTAATAATTAATAATCCCAACATTTTAATCCGAAGGTTTTCTGCGCTTCATTCGATAACGTTGTGAGAGAAACTCTGTGGTACTCCTCCGTGTGGCCTGGCTGGTCCGTCCACACCATCTCCGGGCAGGATATGCTGTGGACGGCCAGCTGCTGCGGGCGATACAGTCACTTTATACGGACTGTTAAGCTTGCGTGCTACTAAGGGGATGTTTACCTGCCGCCTCTTTTTGACGTCTGTTCGGGCGTCAAACGTGTTGTTGTGTGTTATGTCCGCCTTGGTTGTGTTTTTCATAGTGTATCTAATAGTTGGCTGCAAAAGTTAAAAGATTATGATGTGTTGTAAAATCGGAAACTTTACAGTACATTGTCTGTGGTACGCTGATGATGCGGTAGTGATGCTCTCATCAGAAGCCGAGCTTCAGGCATTACTCACTAATATGAAAGTAGAAGTCTTCGCTGCATGTTAAACTAAGAATCGGGTATTTGAAAGAGAAAAAGTAGGAAATAATAGCAAGAATTGGGTAAACTGGAAACGTTTAGAGCAATTAAATAAAGTTATATACTTAGGGAGAATGTTTATAATAAATAATAAATATTGTGGGACACTTTTCACACAGCGCCATCTAGCCCAAAGTAAGCTAATATTAGCTTGTGTTATGGGATCTAGATAACTGATAAACATACTTATATATTAAATACATACATATTATACATATGAAACACCCAAACTCCGCAACACACATTTGTGGATCACACAAATATTTGTTCGGGACCTCTTGCGTAGCAGTCGGATACACTCCCACCGGGCGGAGTCGCGGGCGTCAACTAGTTTGTTTATTACTTGTACATAAAACATAAATTTGTTATTAAATATATCATCATTAACTCTTACTAATATTATAAAAGCGAAAGTTTGTAAGTATGAATGTTTGATGATACTTACATATAAAAACTACTGAATGGAATTTAAATAAACTTTACAATAATATAGCTTATCTATCAGAATAACACAAAGGCTACTTTTTATCCCGGGAACAAGTTCCTTTAGATAACGGGAACGAGAAAACTTCATCGCGCGGGCGGAGTCGCATGCGTCAACTAGTATATCATAAACTTATAATGAAATCCAACACAATAACAGAGATGTTCCATTTCGATTGCTACTGCCAATCATTTCTACTGTGGCGTGACAGCGGAAAATACATCGTCAATCTATCTTGGCGGGGGCTGAGGAAGCGTTTTGGTGTCTACGCGACTTGGCCTACCTGCCCTTAATGACAGTTTTTAATGATTTTTATGATTTTATGATTTATTACTATTTATTCTATCTTAAATGTATTCTATTTTATGATATTATTATAGCATTTATATTGTTTTTGAGGCTTCATAAAGTGTTTATTGATTTTTCTTACCTTTGAGGGGTATGTGGGGACTTTGTTGCAATGGGTTGCGAAGATGCACACCGTGCACCGACATTCTATCAATCTTATTTTATTTAGGAAAGACGTATAGTTTGATAAGACTTCCTTAAATACACACGATATGTTATGTTAGTTTTTAGTATCCCACAAAGATACAGCAATTTACCAACATTGTTAGGCTTTGTATTGTGAAAGTAACAATAAGAAGAAAAGAAAAAGTGGCTAATTGTTATTGTTTGTTACTTGTCTCTGCCCATTTTGGGCAGGCAAGGGAACCTGAGACCATACAGCCTTGTCTTGAGTCTAATGGAGATTGTATTGTTTGGGTATTTAGTCATGTCCAGTCCATTTGTTGATACATTTTTGAGCACACACATCGCGGCACGCGCGCACTCACATACACACACACACACACAAACCCACAAAAACACATTAAAAAAAATACACAAGTGAAATCGGTTTAAAAGGTCTGCTTTGAAAATCAGTGCTGTCTTGGGAGCCACCCGTTTGTTCCTGGGTCAGCTTCATACTGAAAGGAGGCCTCGTTCCATGTAGCAGGTGTGATACACATCGGACATTTGGGCTGCTTATCTTCAATTTTTTTCTAGTTTTTATTTTTACGTTTTCTTTACTTATATTTAGGATTAAGCTGTACCCAATTTTTTTATTTTGATGTCTATGTATTTTGTTACCTACGTGAAATAAAAAAAAAATCTTCTTTCTTTATTTTCTTTTATTGAGAAGAACGGATTTGTTAATGATGAAAAGTTTTATTTTTCGAATAATACGCGAGTAAAGATACACTTTTCTGTTATTTAACTAATGGACACTAGCAGTTCCACAAACAACGAAATTTGTCAATGGTGCCGACTTTATTTTCTTGGGAGTAAAATTATCTTCCGGGATAAATAGAGCCTATAAAACTTTCTAGACATTTGTATATAACTCTGGGACAACTTTCCAAGGAGTTAACCTGGGCGTCCGGCAATATATAGTTAGGCAGGGACCGTGTGGTTGTAGCCGGTTTGAGCATCCGAGGGGATTTTCACACTCATATATGTCGGTATTAGATGCACAAAACCTTGATCTAAGCATGATTTTAATAGTTATGTGGGCGTATGATCAAAATAAAAGATTACAGACACAATTACTTTGGTTAAATACTGATGCACAAAAAATGAAATGAGTAACAAAACGATTACTGTCTAAGGTAACGCGTATAGTTCCGAGGAGACTAGTGCACACCGTGACAATTCGTAATTGAATGCCCGAATGGTCGCCGGTGTCCCCCAAACTACCTCTCCATGACTCCGTACAGCTCTACTAGGTGGAGCTTGCGTTCCGCAACAACTTCAAAGTCATGAATACGGACGAATCATGACAATAAACCTTCCATACTCATGACCTATATATATTTTAATTACATTATTTTATACATCGTCCCAATCAATTGAAAGGAGGACTAACAAACAAACAAACTTTATAAAGTATGGAAGTCTGGATGACTCAGTTTCAGAAACCAGTAATGGATATTATACAAAATAAATGATTTCAACTTGATACTTTTTACCTAAACGCTTTCTGTTTTTACAACTATTTAAAGAAAATATTTTATTTTTTAAGCTTCTAATCGCATAAACTGTTTTGTCAAGTTAGTTGAATATTTCTACACAATTTAAGGAGACTCTATAAAAATACAACGCTAACATAAGATAGGGAAAAGCCCGCGAGAATCCGTCAAGAAAAGGTCGCAAGCAAAAATTGCTAATAACAGACTCCAAATAAAACTTTGCCAATTATGATGTTCCTAATATCCATTATAAAATATTATTATGTTACAGAAAGGAAAACTGTCCTGCATACGCACAGAATCAGAATCAGGGTCGGACAAACAATCACTACGACAGCCAGCTTCAAGACAATCTTCAAAGCACACAGCGCACCAAAGCGATTGCTGTTCTCATGATCACAAATGTCCATGCTGTTTCCAACCAGAGAAGAAAAAGAAAAGAAATTGCAAAGAGAAGGAATCCCGCTTCTACAACAATGACGTCACTTTCAAAGCTAATTTTAAATATAAAAATACCACTAGAAGAACACATTCAATGAAAGAACATGTTGAAAACAATAGAGTTTCTTCTTTAAGAAGAGAGACTAAAACTGCACAAACGTTAAGTTTAGTTGTAGGAGGCTTTGTTGCATGTTGGCTCCCATTCTTTCTCTACTACCTTCTCACTCCTTTTATACCAAATGAGTATGTAAATCCTGTATTAATGTATATAATGACTTGGTTAGGTTGGTTTAATTCAGCGATAAATCCATTTATATACGCTTTTTATTCTCCAGATTTTAGACTAGCCTTTTGGAGACTTACTATTAAAAAATGTAGAAGAAATAAACATTAAGTACATATTTAGTAAGGACAGATATTTATGTAAAACACAGGCAAGGGTAAATTTCGCATACTAAACTACCCAATAATTATAATGTCAGCAGTTTACACTCATAAATGGTTTTAGAGTCTAGAGAGTAAAATAAATTGTTTGATTTTATGACTGCTCTATTATGACGTGGGTTGATAAATAAGTGATCCCTTTTGTATTGCATAGATCATGTATTCACTTGTTGGCAGGTTTGGTACAATACGTATTTCTAAACTTATGTAGTATTTCAACGACGGTAATGTGTTAAAAGTTTTACAATAAAATAACCTCTATAAATCACACAATATCAAGTACTATAACTATATTCATGCTAAACCCCCTTCGCCCGAGACATGCTTAGAACTCCTGTTGTACTACATACGTCTAACCCGGGGCCAAGCGTGTGACGTATGGAGTGCAACAAGAGTAAGTTTTCATACCTTATTTACAATTTACGAGTTATTTTATATAGAATTTTGCAAAATCATAAAACACTACTTTATTTATCTTTAAAATGTTGAATTTCCCAAATAAATTTACAACCCTTATTTTACACCTTTTTAGGTGAACTTTTACATAAATGCAAAAATTGTTCAATTATTTGTAATGCCTAACGATACACTTTTATGTTTCGCAATTACATGTTACTTACTTTGAAAATTACGCATTTCTATTCAACCGTCTTGCTCACGTTTTATCTCTTAAGGGTGAAATTTCCAAAATCCTAATCACAAAAAGAACAGCTTATTTTAAAAAAATCTAGTTTTTTTGTGCACTGGTCTTGGCTGGGTGTGAGTCATAAAAGAGTGAGCCATACATACATACATACATATTGTCACGCCTTTATCCCCGAAGAGTTAGACAGAGGCATACTATACGCCCACATTTCACCATATGAATTTTTGTCCCACGTAACAGGTGGTGAGCCCATTGCCGTGTTGAAATAGACAGGCGCAGGCTGTGGCGACCTGCTATTGAAATTTCTCAAACCGCCCATAAGGCCTTCATCAACCAGGCTTAACGACTGCCATTTTACTCGCAACCAAGACCAATGGCTAAACGTGCCTGCCGAACCACGGAAACGCTCGCAAATGTAAATTTCACAAAGTGGTTACCCATTCAAGGACCACCTATAGCGAATGTTGCTTAACGCAGTGATCGTTAACAGAACACTGAGTTTGCGGAGCCACGCACGAGCGCTTCGGAGTGAGCCACTCAGTAATATTATTAATATAAATTTGTACCAAATATCTTTGTGTTAAATAGTTGAGTAAATTAGTACCTATTACTCCGTAATCCATAAAATTGAGATTCCACAACAATATTAAACAACTTTATAAAATGGAAAACCAAAAACTAAATTCCCTAGAGAGTTAAACAGTAATAAAATTAAGATGTAATTTCTACCAAAGACTGTTTTAAAGCCCAGTCTCAAATATAAAGACAAAGCCTAAAATTTAATTGTTCAAATTGTAGACCGATTTATGCAAATCTACATATATAAAAGGCAAAGTCACTCATTGACTCATTGATCACGAAATCTCTGAAACTACCGGAGTTATGAAGCCCAAAAATCGCATGGGGGGTTTATTTTGTTAGTAATAAAAGACGTGGAAAATGTGATAATTTCTCTTCACTTTACCATAATTTACATTGTCTTTGTATTTAGATTTATGACGTAATAAAAAGTCGCACATAATCATTTGATTTTAATTTTGTTAAAATATTGATCAGGTAAGTAAATGTTATACTATTTTAAGACACTGTACTCAAAAGCAAAATACTAAGCGGATAATCAAAATGGACAACTCTGCACGAGGTGCCCGACTTAATTAGACCATTCAACAATTGCTTTCCTACGAAATTTAAAATGAAACATTACACATTTTTGTAGTTTTTTTTTATTAAGAACGAAAACATTAAGTATGATTTATTGTTTGTAACTATTTAATATTAGTGTTAATAGTGCATTTGAGCGTCTTTCACTCGATAAGTTCAGAAAAAAAATATGTGCGAATTATTTTTACTCTGTCAACCTTGATTTACTTATAGCCGAGATTTGTCATTCATGTCCCATGCTATAATAAAGCCACGACAATGGGCTTACTACCTGTTACGTGGGACAAAAATGCATGCGGTAAAATGTGGGCGTTTAATATGCCTCTGCCTACCCCTTCGGGGATAAAGGCGTGACAATATATATGTATGTATAATAAAGCGCGAACATGTGACCGGGCTTAGCCCTCAAATACCCGCAGTGCAAGAACTTCTCAGTTAGTCGACAATTTTATACTGACATTCACCGACGTTTCGAGCGCGTTGCAGCGCCCGTGGTCGAGACTGGACCGGTGGTGAGGGTTGAGAGTATGCATGGAGTTACTTTTCTTTGTAGCTACCCTCCATTATTATTATAATGCAGGATAAGGCCGGCGACACACAACACTCACTACGTCAGTTTTGTTTGTCATAGGTTTTCTACGGTCAAGTTCTTTGCATCACTGAATTCCACATCCCGGATAGATTGAATCCATATTCCCTATTGAAAATTGTTTCGCGTGAAGTCCCGAGTAGTATATAAAAAAAGATTTGCTGAATAAATCAATCTTTATCGGTTGGTCCTGCATGCTCATATCTTTTGCCTAATGTATGTTTTAATCAGTCGCTCGACTATTACTCCTAAACTTTAACGAACATAGATTAATTGTATCAAATTATCTACTTATTGTAAATAGCTAAGAACTTAAATACGTTGTTCGTTACTCTATGTATAACATTATTACTATCCGAACCCAGCGAATAGTTCTAGTCTAATTTAATTTAATTGTAAGATATATTTTGTATAAAATTTAACTATTAAGAGCTATTTTACAAAATTTGGACAGTACAACAATAAATTTACATAAACTCGGTAGTGTGTTAAGTAATGTGTTAAGTATATTAAACTTTGTAACACATTACTTAACACACTACCGAGTTTATGCAAATTTATTGTTATACTGTACTTAATACGACATTGTATTGAAAAGTTACATTAGAAAATAAAATTGATGTTGACGTATTGCGTCGAGTAAGCGAAGTGTTTCTAATATGGCCCATATTAGAAACACTTCGCTTACTCGACCATCGTTATGCATCTCGGCCACCGCTGAGGTCGTCCTTGTGTTATTGGCTCCAACAAACTTTATTAAATGAAGTTCTTTTAGTTTCAATTTATTATACGTGAAGCTAAATACTAAACAATAAAGTATATTTTGGTTTCTTAGATTCAGTATATTAATTTTCTTTAAGTCAAAAATATCTTGTCTTATATTTAACCAAGCCGTTTTAGTTCCATTACTTATTCTCTAAAATGTGAAGATAAACTTTATTTATTTCACTTTAATGGACCGTATTTTATTTCAATACTTAGATATTTTTACAAATTTCTGTGTACTCTCAAATAATTTTATAAAATTGTTCCCAAATTACTTAAACAGTCGCATAGGACTACGAATTTTGTGATAAAATAATCCTAAAATAAACGATTTTAATGAAGGTATTTGTTGTCTAATTCTAACCATTTCATTTGTCTCACTTTAGGAGCTAGCAATATTTCACAAGAATTTAAGCAACCTAAATTGTTTTGCTGTTGGTTAGAGCCTTAAATAGTAAATTAAGTATTTTAAATAAAATACTTAAAGTAAGTATTTTATTAGGGTTTTGTTTTTATTTGTTAATAATGTTCAGAGTTAACTAGAAACTGAAAACTCAAGTAATTTTCATTGCAGTCGAGTATAAACAAACCTAACACTAGACATCAGTATTTTATCTGCTGATCGCTGCTGTAGGGTCAGCAATTTTTAATTTTACGTTAAGTAGTTTGGTCTAGACTGAAGCACTTGATTACAAGCACTCGTTACAAAGAGTTGATCAATTAACTGAGTTGTGTTAAAGTTTATTTATTTATTTAATTATCACGCCTTTCCCCGAACGAGTGGCAGAGGCATATTATAAGCCTACTTTTCACCATGTGTATTCCTGTCCCACGTAATAGGTGGTGTGTGGTAAAGTTGACACGGAAAAAATAAAGTAGGTATTTGGATACGTGGACGTGCATGTATGAGTTGATTAATGAATCTGCAGGAAGAGAAAGAATAATGCATGCAATGCACGCTCTTTTACTACTCCGTAAAGGTTACAGCTTCAAGATGGACTCCAACTAGGTAATTACTTTTTTAATTTTAACTTGGAAAATTACCTCGTCTACCTAGTGACAGAGATTCTTTGCTTTATGGTCTATTCAAATTTATATTGGAAGGGTGATTAGTCCTTGACCACGCGGGCCAGACGGGTTGATACATATTTAATTTCTACTTTTCATTTGCTGTATAATTTGTAGACACTAATTTATATGTAACTCGATAGATGGCGCTGTGCTTGTTTTATGAATCACACTATCGGGTTTTTACATACAGTGTATTAATGTTTTGTGCCACAGTATTAAAGTTGTCATCATCCTAGAGAAGTTTGCAGTTTTTATTCATGACCCTACTAAAGCCGGATGTAGCAGCGCCATCAGTTCGAGTTTACAACAGTGGAACTTCGGACGACGGCATTCGAGACGACATCTAGCGGTTAAAAGTGAGATAAGTGCCAAGTATATAAAGTGATCTTCGTATACCAGGACAAACTGTGAGTAATTTTAAATTATCATAAATATAAGTTGCCAGTGTTGAACAAAAGTGAACTTTAAAGACTTAGTGTAATTAACTTGGAAAAAAATTGAAATAGTGCATGATTGAGACGGGGAACCTATGCCCGAAATCAGTTACGTCCTTAAATTTGAAACACTTAGAAAATTTGCAAGCAATTTGGAACTTAGAAAAATTTTGGCCAATTTTTAACGAGACTTAGAAAATTTATTGTACGTTTAAAAAAATCTTTAAAATGGATTTGGCAACTATAAAACAGACTGATACTTACCAAAAAAATTAAAGAGCATATAAAAATTATAAGAAATCTCCAAAAGAGAGAATATCGGTAAGCTTCATAGAAACCAGGTTAGAATCTCTAGAAAAGAATTGAACGTTGTTTGAATTAACACATACTAAGCTAATTAGTGAGATTCCGCAGTCTCAATATATCAAGTCCGAGTATTGCACGTTAAATATTTATGACATTACGGAAGATATATATACAGATTATAAAACAATACTAAAGTAAGGTTTAGCATCTTTGGGAAACAAAACAGGCACTGTCAAAATACCTGAAAATGTGACAAAGACTTCGAGTACCATCAAGCTGCCCAAAATATCTATTCCAAATTTTTCGGGAAACTACCAGGAGTGGACAACATTTCGAGATTTGTTCCAGTCACTAGTCCACAATAATGAAAATTTGAGCAACGTCGAAAAACTGAGATATTTAAAGAGTTATCTGACCGGGGAAGCAGAACAATTATTGCGTCATTTGCCGATTACAAACGAAAATTATATGAGCTGTTGGAAAACACATAGACATAGATATAATAACAAAAAAATAATTTAAAATGGCATTTTTGAAAGATTTTTTAATCAAAAAAGTTTAGTAACTGAATCTTCTTATTGTATAAAAGAAATGTTTGATACCACAAACGAATGTTTGAAACATTCGTTTGTGGTATCAAATACACAAACGAATGCTTTTAAAAATTTAGGTATTAACATTGATAACTGGGATATAATAATTATTTATATATTAAGTCAAAAATTTAATAAAAAATCTCGCAAATCGTGGGAAGCAAAAACTTGTAGTTTTGATAGTGATTTGCCAACAATAAACCAGTTTTTACAATTTTTGGAACAAAGATTTAGATCACTTGAATTTTTAGGGTAGTATCACTACATATTATAAAACAAAGTCGCTTTTCGCTGTCTGTCCATGTAGGCTTAGATCTTTAAAACTACGCAACGGATTACGATACGGTTTTTTTTAATAGTTAGAGTGAGTCTCATAGAAGGTTTTTATGTATAATTTGTTAATTTTTTGTATATATTGACTAAATTATAACGATATTTGTTGGGGATGTCGGAAAAAATAAGTCGTATGGGAGCTTTCAACAAAAACGCTGCCTAAACCCTTTGAGATATAACAAAATAATGTATGGTGCAATTGTATCTAATTAAGGTCTACAAAAGAGTCCGCAATGACATATGTCTAGCTCTTAAGAATAAAATACTATATCCATTTTAACACTTTAAAAAAACAGCAATAATAAAGCGGTAATTTGAAGGCTATTTACACAAATATGCTATTAATCCTTATCATTTTTACTAGGTTAGTTGGCTTCAGCATTTCCTGAAGATTATTTTGTCCCTTAACTCCTTGCAAATTAAATAAATATCTTACGAGTTATCTCAAAATCAAAATAAAGCGCAGAGAAATTAATTTAATATGACCGGGCAGTGCGGGCGTAGTAGTTATGTACCTAGGTACTGGAGAGCGGAGAAGTATCAATGAATTTGGAAAATGTTCATACATTCTTGTGAATGTGAAATTATTAAACAACGGGATTAAAAGGGGGCCAAGGGGTTCGAAGTAAATCACGGGCGAAGCCGGGCGGGACAGCTAGTTAATAATAAACTAACAAAAAGCACTAAAACTCACCATGCTGTCAATCTTAGGCAATTGTAAGGATTTTGCTAAAATGGACAGTTTAGCACGTCGTAGTTTTGTTCAAGCTTCTAAGCTATGTTTTAACTGCCTAGGTGCTATCCATTCAGTATTCGATTGTCGTTTGCCCACTTGATGTAAAATATGTCACAAGAAACACCATTCTCTACTGCATTCAAATAACAACCAACCAACTGACATAAAAGAGTCAACCAATCAATCAGTTGGTACTACCAATGTTGTTGCAACAGCAACAGCATCTCAGGATGAGTCCGGTATTATCACTACATGTTTTTCGAACACAAATGATCAAGTAATTTTAGCAACAGTTTTAGTAAACGCAGAAAGCAACACAGGAACTTATCTAACATTGCGATCTTTGCGAGACCAAGGATCACAAGCTTCCTTTGTTACAGAATCTGCAGCCCAACTGCTTGGGCTTAAGAAAATAAAATATCACTGTGTGATATCTGGGGTAGGGAATGATGGAAACAACTCTTACAGTTCTAAACAAATCGTTTATTTAAAAATTCATTCCTTACACAATCCAAATTACATTTTTGAAGTTAAAGTTCACGTATTTAAAACATTAACTTCTGTTTTACCTGAAAGGAAAATAAAGATTAATTATTTACATAATTTAACCAAATTGCAACTGGCAAATCCCAAAATTCAATATTCCAAATTAAATAGATTTATTGCTGGATGCTGACATTTATTGTCAAATTATAGAGCATGGGGTAATACGGTGTAACTCAGGTACCCTGCTTGCTCAAAATACCAGGTTCGGCTGGATCGTATCTGGTAAAGTTAATGATGATAGTACAACCAATAGTATTACAACCGATACTCTATCATCACCATGCACACCTAAGTAGATAATGGTTATTTGAACTTCAAGGAGTTTTGGGAATTGAAATCGGATTGTTTTAGTTTAGAGAAGAGGTTAACATTAGAGGAGATAGAATGTGAAAGGATTTTTTAAAAAACCACTAAACGTGACTCTCACGGGAGATATATTGTGAAATTACCGTTTAAATCTCCAGAACGAATTTGCCACCAAGGCAATTCCCGTGAAAGAGCAATAAGAAAACTCATTGCGTTAGAAAAACGAATTTTGAAGACACTTAAAATTACAATATACTAAAACAATTTCAGAATATATTAACCTTGGACATATAGAGGTAGTCCCAAAAGAAGAAATTAACAACCCATCTGTCTATTTGCCGTACCATGAAGTTATCAGAAACGACAAATCTACAACCAAATTTAGAGTTGTTTTTAATGCTTCAAGTAAAGATAATAATGGAGTATCGCTCAATAGTGAGCTGATGATAGGACCTTCCCTTCAGACTGAATTAGGGCACATCCTTATGAGATGGAAACTTCATCCTATTTGTTTGGTGGCAGATGTTAAATTGTATCGACAAATAAAAGTTGCCAACACTGATGTTGATTACCAACGCTTGGTTTGGAGACCACATCCTGAGGAACCAATAAAACATCTGCGCCTAGTAAGAGTTACATTTGGAACTGCTTCGGCCCCCTACTTTACGGTAAGAACGATTCATCAACTGGCTTATGATGAAGGAGAAGCATTTCCTCTAGTATAGGATCGACTATTACATGATTTTTATATGGATGATTTGATTACCGGTTGTAAAACAATAACAGAAGGCAAAAGAATAATTACAGAAATGACTGACCTATTAAGCAAGGGGGCATTCGAATTACAGAAATGGGCAACCAACAGTGAAGAAATAATAAAGGATGTAAGCAATAAAAACAAAGCAACTGAAAGCAGCTTAGAACTATTCGATCCTAAAATTATTCGATCCTATAGGATGGATATCTCCAGCAATAATAATAGCTAAGGTCATGATACAAAAGCTGTGGCTTTCAGGGATACAGTGGGATGAAGAGAAACCACCACATTATTGAGTGAATGGATAATTTATTGCAATGAGTTGACTGAACTTACCAATTTCCGACTTTCACGATGTGTTGATGTCGAAGATACAACTGATCATATAGAACTCCATGGGTTCAGTGACGCTTCTAGTGAAGCTTACGCTGCAGTGATATATATCCGTAAATAATAATAATAATAAAGTCTATGTTCATCTTATAACCTCGAAAACCAAAGTGGCCCCTGTGAAGCAAGTTTCTATTCCAAGGCTGGAATTGTGTGGAACTGTCATGCTGACTAAACTAATGCAAGAAGTTGCAGCAGTTATGAATATTTCTAAGAACTGTATTTACGCCTGGTCCGACTCGACAGTCATCAGTGGTTCTACACGGAACCACTGATGTTGACCGGTCCTGTGTGGTTGAACGATTTGTAATTTAACACAACAGTTTATTCAAATTTTGACACGAATTGTGAAGCAAAAACAAAAGTAAATCATGTAACGAAAGTTCAAGAATTGAATATTTGGACAAAATTTTCGTCTCTCAGAAGGTTGATTAGAGTTTTGGTACACTGTAAAAGATTTATCAACAAACTAAAGACACCTCGAGAATTAGAATTAACTAATTAATACATATTTAACTAGTAAAGAATTAAAAGATGCTCTTAATATTTGCATTAAACAAAGTCAAAACGTTAATTTTAGTCAAGTAATTTATGATATTAAGACAAAGGGAATTGTTAACAAAAAGAGTAAACTTACCTCTTTGAACCCCTACTTGGACGAGTTTGGTATTTTGAGAGTCGGTGGCCGCTTACATAGAGCTCAGATTCAACACGACAATAAACACCCTGTCATTTTATTCTCAAAGTGTCATCTTACGTATTTAATTATTGCCAAAGCACACAAAAAAAACCTTGCATGGTGGTCCACTACTTATGTTAATTTTTCTACGATCAAAATATTGGATCCTTGATGCGAAAAATTGCGTAAAACTATAAATACGTAAGTGTGTAGTGTGTGTACGACACGCTGCATAAATCAAAACTCATCTCATGGGACAGCTGCCTCCAGTACGGGTCACCCCTATCAGACCCTTTTATCGTAGTGGGGTGGATTATGCTGGCCCGATCCAAATGAGATCTTCTAGGGGTAGAGGTCATCATGCTTTTAAAGGCATTCATTGTTTATGCCTTTTTATATGTATGGCTACAAGAGCCATTCACTTGGAAGCCGTGAGTGATCTCACATCACAAGGATTTCTTGCAGCCTTTAAACGGTTCGTCGCCAGAAGAGGTCATTGCGCGGATTTGTACAGTAATCATGGTACCAATTTCGTGGGTGCCGCACGTGAATTTAAGTCCCTATTTCTACAGGAAAAAGAGACCGATAACCAAGTTGGTATTTTTGCCAGTAGCCAAATAATATGTTTATATTAAAAATCTATTTTTTACTTAGTTTTATGTTTATTCTTTTAACTATAATTTTGGATCTAATTTCTGTAGATTCTATGTATAAACAAAAGTCACACCAACTTATTGTATTTTATCAAGTGCCACAAAACTAACAAGTATGCATTATATTGGCTCATTTTTTTTGTATATTTTTTATTTTTTTTTACCTTCATAATATTCCGTTTTGTTTATTTTTTGTGTAATTTTAACCAACGATACAGTCCACGTAGCTTGTCAAATTATCGGTTATATAATGTATACCATCATGTTAGACTAGAAGATGTACATTCTGTCAATGGTGGGCGCGATGTATAATTTGTAGACAATAATTTATATGTAACTCGATAGATGGCGCTGTGCTTGTTTTATGAATCGCACTATCAGTTTTTTACATAGAATGTATTAATGTTTTGTGCTACCGTATGAAATGAAAATGAAAATATGTTTATTCATGTAGGTCACGAAGTGACACTTATGAACGTCAAGATTATTGCTTCTACATTTACATTTACTGCCAGATTCTCAAAGCAATAGGTAGAGTCTGAGGAACTCTACGTTAGTTTTCATTTAAATAATTAAAATGTTTTTTTTTTAAACAGTATTTTCTATTACATTATATTTATTGTTTCTTTACTTTTGTTTTTTATATTTGTATATTTATGTGTGGTGTCTTACTCCCATGCATTTTTATCATTTATATAGTCTGAAATTTTATAATATGCCTTGTTACACATATTTATAGACAATATTCCAACTTCGTTGGGAAGTTTGTTTTAGAATCGTTTACTAGCCCCATAAAAGAATTACTTATTATTTCGAGACGAGTACAATGTAGTACAAGATTATCTTTATGCCTAGTGTAAACATTATGTATACCACTTTTTAAGAAATGTGTCTATTTTGTGCACATAAAGCAAATTACCATATACATATTGTGATATACATACATACATATTGTCACGCTTTTATCCCCGAAGGGGTAGGCAGAGGTTATATTTAACGCCCACGTTTCACCGTATGCATTTCTATAATAATAAATAAAAATAAAAATATCTTTATTTTGCATAGACCATTTTAACGGCGCTTACAAAATGTCATACACTATTTAAAATATTTAAAGCGACCACCGGTTCGGAACGCGGCCCACCTGAAAAGAACCGGCAAGAAACTTAGGAAGGCTTTTTTTTGATGGCCTATTTACAATTTAATATTATTTCACTTTGCCAGCAGATCATTTCCAGGCGTCCCTGTCCTGCAAATAGTCTTTAACGGAGTAATAACCTTTTTCACAAAGCTTGTATTTAATTAACTTTTTAAATTTATTTAATGGTAAATTTCTCAGGTCACAGGGAAGCTTGTTGTAAAAGCGTTTTCAGTTACCCTGGAAAGAATCGCCAATCTTATGTAGTCGAGTGTGGTGGACTGAAAGATTATTTTTATTTCTAGTGTTTATATTATGTTTATCACAGAGTTTAGAAAATTGTGATAGATTTTTCTGGACATACATAAGATTGGCAAAAATGTATTGTGATGGTACGTTTAGAATATTTACGTCTTTGATTTTTTCTCGGAGAGAAACTCTAGGGCCCAAATTTTATAATTTGGGCGCGTACAGCCTGCTTTTGTAGAACAAAAATAATATTTACATCTGCAGCACTCCCCCAAAGGAGAATACCGTAAGACATAATAATATGAAAATAGCTGAAGTAAACCATTCTAGCCGTATCCACATCTGTTAGAGTCCTGATCTTTTTTACAGCGTATGCAGCCGAACTTAACCTAGAGGCTGTCTTTTCTATGTGTGGGCCCCACTGCAAATTGGCATCAATAGTTATACCGAGGAAGACAGTTGATTCTACAAACTCTAACACTTGTCCATTCAGTTGAACATTGGCCGCAACTTGTTTTACATTTGGTAGAGTAAATTTTATACATTTAGTTTTATTTTCATTAAGGCAAAGATTATTTGAGCTGAACCAATGAACTACTCTTGCAATTGCATTGTGTACATCGTCATAGTTATCAAACTGTCTTTTAATTTTAAAAATTAATGAGGTGTCATCTGCAAATAAAACAATCCTATTCCTGTCCCCTACATAAAATGGTAAATCATTAATATAAATGAGGAACAAGAATGGCCCAAGTATCGAGCCTTGCGGCACCACCCATAGTAACCATGGATCCTACAGAACGTGTACCATTAATATCGACCCTCTGTATTCTATTGTTCAAATATGAAGACAGAAGGTCGAGAGCTTTGCCTATTAAAGTTGTCATCATCCTAGAGAAGTTTGCAGTTATATTCATTCGCTTTCCCAATACTTCGTCCATTACTGTGTAAGAGCTTCAACTTGTAACTGAATCGTTCGAAAATCGAATTGTAATTTATACAAGCGGCCTTAATTGCTCAATCTATTTCCCTAATACTTATCGAAGCTAACCAGAGATTTGAGACTGAATAATAAGAATTTAAATCGGCTATACCTAGCATTACTTTGATCCCAGGTGCATTTGCGAGGGAAAACATTTATTTGATACAGCAAATCTGCTTCGATTATTAATTATAACTCTTTGTATTTTATAAAGCTCTTTTTTAAATATACCAATTATAAGTTCTAAGATTCAATTCAGTTGATAAATGATGATTTCTCTTTTTTCCCCCATGTTTCTCACAACCGAAAAACAAACACTGGTATTGTATTTTTTTTTTTGTTATTCTGTAGTTGTAAATAAAATATTGTTTTAAATTGTTTATTTAAGTGATTTTAAGGATATTTTTCTTTTAAAACTTAAAGTTAAAGAGAAAAATACAGCTAACTTATGTTTGCTTCCAACCCTGGCTGTACAGGAAACTACTTATTAAGTCCTAATTATATTAAGTAATATTTGAAGTGAAAACTAGTGCTTTTATAAGAAAATGGTGCCAACGGAAGTACGTGAAATTTAACACAGTTAAAATTTATATGAAAAAGGAGAAATATAATTTAAAACAATTTTTTTATATAAAATACATTAGTTTTATCTAAAAAGTTAAAAACTTGAAATTTAAAGTTCAATCTTGAAACGCTCGTGGCCCTGCTTAATTGTTTGTTAGAGGGGTGGGGTAAATATAATCTGAGATAAGTCAATAAAGATAATATAATAATATAATGGATGCTCTCGGAGTTTTCTCAAGCGGTGGTGGTGCCGGAGGAATATATGTGGTAGGAGTGAGTGCGGGGTCACATGAGTCAGCAAGGCCGGTGGCAGGTGCTGTGTATATGATCACTGCGTTAAGCAACTTTTGCTTTCCCTTTGTGACACTTACATCAAAGTCATACCACCCGGCCTCCTGCCATCAGCTCTGCTCAGACCACGCGGTTCAAGCAAGCACGGGACTTCCGCTGAAACTAAGGCCCTTCGGATTATGTCGTTCAGAGCATGCTGCCGCGGCAATCTACCGGCGCATCTACGACAACCCAACCTAATCCATTAAAAAACTATATCCTAATTGGCTCGTAAGTATGCTGAGTATAGATACAGTGAGCAAAAGATACAAGTTTGAGTGAAGAGATATTTATTGATTACTAGCTGACCTGAAAAAACTTCGTCCGTGGCGTACTTCCAACCCCGTGGCACCCATTTAGGTAATCCCGTCGCTTATTACTTCTTCAAAAAATGTATGAAAGTTTCCCCGATTTGTTGACATTTATGATTACTGCTCCGCTCTCCTATGTAGTGGCGTAATTATATATAGCTTAGAACCTTCCTCAATAAATGGGCAATTAAATATAAAAAGAATTTTTCAAATCGGTCCAGCTGTTCATGCGTGATGGCGTGACCAAGGGAAATAGGCATTCATTTATATATATATATCTTAAATATCTATATATCCTACTTAAGTAGTCTAGGTAACTTAGTTACGTGACCTAGGTGGTTCTTCAGGTTCTTAATTTTAGTGTAATGCGAGTTCCTTTCCTGGTTACCAGGTACCGGGACCAACGGCTTAACGTGCCTTCCGAAGCACAATAAATTTATAAAACACTTGAATAATATACACTATTTATTTTAACACCTGTATTATGCTTCACAATTCCACTGTTAATTAATGTTAAACGTACTTATACTAATTATCACTTCACGGTAGCACCATTAAGAAAGAATTCTCCGTCTTTTTCTAGTATCTATACTTTTTATAATATTAGTCACACACCTACTACCACCTTATTTTAATCATTCTTGCAAAATCGATCTGGCGTGATCTGTGTTTTTTATAATGATGTACATTTAACAAATTTAAATAATAATATGATTAATCACTAATAAAAATGTATAGTTACATTGAGTTAATATTGTACTACGTACATACAATATTAACTCAATGTATAGTTATAAAATAATCACACCATTTGTCTCTTTACTAGTAAGAATATTTTAACATCACTAGTGAATTTGTGACCACGGTCGGTGCAACCTTGTCGAAACGTCAGGCAACACAATGTATGTTAAATAACCGCGTTTAGCCCCGGTAGTAACAAATTTACTTGTAGTACCTATGCAACACGATAATTTAAAAGTTAGACTTATAAACTTGTATATTATAACATTATCGAGGTATTAGGATCCCATCAATGACTCCGGGGTCCAAGTCTGCATGGGATGGATCTGGATCTGACTAACAGACTAGGGGACCGAGTCTACTATACGACAAGCCGTAGAATAGAACCAGAATCGCTGTTTTTAGCTGTCATAATGTTGGTAGACTATCAAAAATCCAACAGACTAACGGCCTCTGGCGCGGAACGTGTTTGTAGAATTCTATCGGCCGACCGATAGAAATCTATTGGAATACGATTGTAATAGTAGACTACGAAAGTCAAAATTGTACCGGTGGTTTTCTATTAAGCGACGATATCGATTTTATTGCGACACGATTGAAATAGCAGACTCGGCCCCAAGGAGGTCAGATGGCAATCGCCTATCTACAATAATGTCGAAAATAAAAATCTAATTCATAGCTTCTAGCAGATAATAGCAGCGATGCATGTGAGCATATTGCTCCAAAACGGAAAGATCAAAGGTACTCAAATACCCAGAAGTGCATGTATAAAACAATTAATGAATCTACAGGAAGCGATAAAAATATGCAAATTACATGGATCGCGAAGTGAAGTTTCAATTTTTGTTCATCGTTTTCTTCAAAATTGATTTAAAAATGTCCTTCAGAATAAACACACATACATTATAAGTTAATGAAAGCTTATAAAGATATGAAATACTTTTTAAAAAGAAAAGCTTTGAACGTATTATTAGCAATATTTTGAAGCAACATCAACATCTTACCTTAATTAACGGACCTGCTGAAATTGCTATCCTTGTCGGCAAGCTACAAGCTTCAAAGTCGAGGAGCTATGAAGTACGCGAAAACGAAAAAAACCTTGTAATTATTCCTCAAAAGAAGCCGTCTACTAATAAGTGGATGGCCGCTAATAAGCTGTGTTATTTTTACGAGAGGAAACAAATATTACGAAGAAATCTTTTACGTACTTTTTTACTCGGATATGGCTGATTATTTTTGAGAGACATAAAATAAAAATATCTCTTACATACATTCATACAATATTGGTCACGCCTTTATCCCCGAAGGGGTAGGCAGAGGCATACTATGTGCCCACATTTCACCGTATGCTTTTTTCCACGTAACAAATGGTGAGTGAGCCCATTGCCGTGTAAATAAAAAAAAAGTCTTGAAAAGACGTTCGGGTAAAGTCTCTTAGTGAAAATATAGTTAGCGTCTTTCGTACTAAAGATTGTTTTCGTAAACGTATATCACTTAACTGGGATTAGTATAAATTATGGATAGGGCTTATAACATACCAATTAGTTATTGTTTATAGGGTGTTACCAAGATTCCCAGGCTCAAGCAACATTACCTGTTAGCGGTGCACCTGCTAATTAGTGGTAAGGGTTTTATGTGAGCTATTCACACACAATATAACAATAGGGTGCCAGTTGTAGAGTTGGTAGTTAAATAAACAAATACTGTGGGACAGTTTTTACACAGCGCCATCTTACCCAAACTAAGGTATAAGCTTGTACTATGAGATCTAGACAACTGATATACATACTTGTATATTTCTAAATACATATATATTATACATGGGAAACACCCAAACTCCGAAACCAACATTTGTGGATTACACAAATATTTATTCCGACCCGGAAATCGAACTAGGGATCTCATGCGCAGCAGTCGCATACACCACCACCGCGCCACCGGGGCAGTTGTTCCCAACAATGCCGAAAATTAAAAGCCAAACAATAGCTGCTCTTACTGGGATAAAGAAAAAACATTAGTGATTGTTCATCTTAAATAAATAATAAATATCCATCACGCCTTATCCCCGAAGGGGTGGCAGAGGCATATTATATGCCCACTTTTCACCGTGTGGATTCCTGTCCCACGTAATAGGTGGTGAGCCCATTGCCGTGTTGAAATAGACAGAGGCAGGTTGTGGCTACCTGCTGTTGAAATTTTTTTTAAGCCGCCTTTAAGGCCTTCAACCAGGCTTAACGACTGCCATTTTACTGGCAACCAGGACCAACGGCTTAACGTGCCTTCCGAAGCACGGAAACGCTCGCAAATGTAAATGCCACAAAGTGGTCACCCATCCGACGACCAGCCATAGTGGAAGTTGCGTACCTCAGTGATCGTTTACCGAACACTGAGACCGCGGGGCCACGAGCGCTTCATCATCATCATCTTCATCTAGATAAAAAGTAAATCGCATCTAAATGATAGAGAGGGAGAATGAGAAAGAACCATAAATAACGACGAAGATTTTTCTGTGCAGAATATTATAAGGCGTTTTGTAACCGGCAATTTTAGAAGACAGTCCCAAACAATAGCAGAAATTCTGACATAAATCTCATAGCATCTCTAGGCATCATAACCCTCTCTACTTAGCTTACTATTATCCTTTCAGTGGCAACATATTGAATTGCATAAATACGTAAACACTGTAGCTTTAAGTTGTTTACTGACCCAGTTTCCTATTTAATCTTTCTCGACTTAGACAACCGGAAATTATTCACATTAAAATGGCTTCAATCACAATAAGAAAACGCCTCGAATCGGTGTAAAGATGACCCTTCAAATATAAATTCCAGGCGTTTTAATTAGAATTTTACGCTTTCTTTATGAGGGCTTTAAGGAGACTGGTGATAGAACTTGAAATATTATTTATATAAGATGCAGGAAGAGTATTGTTCTATTTCATTTATTCAGGGCTAAGATAAAGAGTTACAATGTTCAGTAAGATATGAAGATTTTGCTATGGACCGTGCTAAAACAGTCATGGTAAAATTGTCCCATTGGTTCCCATTCACGAAATCTATATAAATTGATAGCTAACGACACTATAAACTGGAAAATCTGTAAATTTACAACCTTAACTTTATACAGTGTGGCGTTTTAGTGTTATTACTGTGAAACGTGATCACATGATTTCATGACGTGTTAATATCTTAAGAGCGTGACACTACGATGGATGGATGGTATAATATTATAACCTTTTTTGAATGAAAATTACGGCATTTTTTAAGTTTACTACCCTGTACACGAAATCTCAACCACGCGGACATAATCTCAACTACAGACATCAGTTACAAGTAGTAGGTAATATATGAGAGTGGTATGAGCGATATCTACCTGAAAATATACAACAAAAGCCTGGTATTTAAGAATAAAGATCAGCCGATGTAGGTTGAAATGCCGGTACTTTATCAAACGAGACCATTGCTGTCATCGAGGTTCTATTGTTAAAAAATGATAAGTGCGGTCTCTCTAAGCAGTGTTTGACATCCCCTCTGCCGTTATCACACTCACGTTATTTATCGTCGTTCTATATAATAGGTACTGCTGGATATTGTCCTGTTTAGCATTTTGGAAGTGACTGGTATTGTTAACTTCGACGAAAATCGAGTGGTGTCATAAGTTTATGCTGTGTATCTTTGTGTGTATTATCAAAACTTCTATATGGATGGACTAATTTTGAAGCAAATATAAGTTATAGAAATCAATCACGCCTTATCATATTATAGTATGGTAGAGGCATATTATACGCCCAAATTTCACCGTGTGTATTCCTGGCCCACGTAATAGGTGGTGAGCTTATTGCCATGTTAAAATACACAGACGCAGGTTGTTGGCTACCGGTTGTTGAAAATTTTCAAACCGGCCATAAGACCTTTAACTTGGCATAATGACTGCCATGTTACTAGCAAGCGGGACCGACACGGCTTATCATGCATTCCAAAGCACGGAAACGCTCGTAAATGGAAATAACAAGAAAAGCGAGCACTCATCTGTAATCAGCCATAGCGAAAATTGCTTACCGCAGCTATTGTTTACAAAACACTAAGTCAGCGGCTAATGAGCGCTTCCCATGACGCGAATGTCTTTGTTCAAAAGCCGATATAATCTTAATGGTTTTTGCTATTATTTTAAAGATCATCGGCTCATCATTCATAGATGATGAAGGGGTCTTATTAAAATACACAAATACGATTGATCTGAAGTTCGATATACTCGTTACTTTTGATAAATTGTTTAAAGCAATGAGTTTGCTAACTTTCACATAAATATTTTATTAAAGTTAAAAAAAAAAAAAACGCGAAAGAAGCGCTCGTGGCCCCGCGGTCTCAGTGTTCGGTAAACGATCACTGAGGTACGCAACTTTCACTATGGCTGGTCGTCGGATGGGTGACCACTTTGTGGCATTTACATTTGCGAGCGTTTCCGTGCTTCGGAAGGCACGTTAAGCCGTTGGTCCCGGTTGCCAGTAAAATAGCAGTCGTTAAGCCTGGTTGAAGGCCTTATAGGCGGCTTAAAAAATTTCAACAGCAGGTAGCCACAACCTGCGTCTGTCTATTTCAACACGGCAATGGGCTCACCACCTATTACGTGGGACAGGAATCCACACGGTGAAAAGTGGGCATATAATATGCCTCTGCCACCCCTTCGGGGATAAGGCGTGATGGATATTTATTTATTTTATTTTAAAAAAAAAAACGACTTGCTTCGAGACGGGGATTAAGCCCATGACCCTGGCCTAACCAGGGCAATGAACAACCTACTACTTCACTATATTAAAATATAGTGAAGAATTTCAACTTGTTTCGATACGGTTCGGGTAGTTCAGTGGCTAGAACATTGCCCTGGTTAAGCAAAGGCACGGGTTAAATCCCCGTCTAGAAGCAAGTTGTCTTATTTTACTTTAATACAATATTTATGTGACTGTTACTTTCGTGCTCTTTCTACGACATGGTAAAAAGGATTATTAAAACGGTCTCAAAGTCAAAGAGTAGTTTGTTGTTTTGTGTTTGAGTTTTGCCAAAACATTCTTATAGAGATTTATTCTTAGGGCTAATAATATAATCTAATATCTTATCCTTATGGGAACCTTACCGGTTGATTTTGATGGGGAGGAATTCTTCGACACCTAGTCGGGGCATCATTGTCAGTCTTGTAATAATTCCCACCACCCGCCCCCTTCTTTTTGTATTGTTTTCTGTAAATATGTTAAATTTTAATTTGTTAATAACCATGTAATTATTTAAATAACTTCGAAATCTAATATCTTGTAAATTTCACGTAAATCTGTGTATTTAATTTTCTCAAAAACCTTTACTTAACATTTAAATAAGTAGTCGCCGTACACTTTTTCATATCAATTACTTTGATTTAAGCTACGTATTTGATCAACAAAAGAGGATCAAAAATGTGTTAAAAGTACGAGTATATTTCGCCTATAAAATATAGGGTCAAATGTGCCTGCGGTAATAAGATAAGATATAATACATTGCCGTTCGTTCAGACAATATAAATGTAATTCATAGCTTTTTGTAGCAGGCTAAAACTAATAACCAAATCGATCAGCCTCAAGCCCTCGATTTAAATCTCGAACCTAATATTAATAAAGGCTCCGTATGGTCCAAGTCATGTTTGTTAGGAACCATGTCATTGTGAGTGTTTCGTCTAATTGGTTCCAATTCCATTTCATTGATATTTTATACTAAAACTTTGAACTTAGTAGATTGTGTGAAATTTTGTAGGACACTTGTGGGCAATTTTTTGACACAACGCAACATGGACAATGTGCAACAACAACATGGAATCTAGATGACAGATAAATATACTGATGAAAGATATATATATTTCTAAATACATACATATTATACGAAGGAAACACCCATACCGAACGAACATTTGTGGATCACACAAATATTTTTCCAACCCGGGAATCGAACGCGAGACCTCAGTCACGGCAGTCGCAAACACTACCACTGCGCCACCGAGGCAGGTAGGGTTTTAAGCTACTGAAAATAAATAATAAATAAATATCCATCACGCCTAATCCCCGAAGGGGGGGCAGAGGCATATTATATGCCCACTTTTCACCATGTGGATTCCTGTCCCACGTAATAGGTGGTGAGCCCATTGCCGTGTTGAAATAGACAGACGCAGGATGTGACTACCTGCTGTTGAAATTTTTCAAGCCGCCCGTAAGGCATTCAACCAGGCTTAACGACTGCCATTTTACTGGCAACCGGGACCAACGGCTTAACGTGCCTTCCGAAGCACGGAAACGCTCGTAAATGTAAATGCCACAAAGTGGTCACCCATCCGAGGACTAGCCATAGTGAAAGTTGCGTAACTCAGTGATCGTTTACAGAACACTGAGACCGCGAGGCCACGAGCGCTGCATCTTCTCTTAATCGTGCATGGTAAGGTGTTCTCCATATTCGGTTTTCTAGGTACCACCAAATGTTGACTCTTATAACTTGTACCAAGCTCTTTTCTCGTGACACAAAAAGGTAGCGTGCCGTGCCTAGTGACATCGGGATCGAAATGGACCCTCGGGGATATGTCATGTCCAGCAATCTTCGACATGTGTAAAAACGTTACGAGCTTTCTTGAAATAGATATTGTATTAACTGCTAGTTCACACATGCTTTTTAACACAATTAGATAAAAGCGTGTTCATAAATAATGATAATTCACAAGATATTTTACTACCATTATTTTTGAATCATTACTTTTGAATGATTCATTCAAGGGGGGGATGTAGTAAGCCTTCCCGCAGAGCGCTCCCTATGCTCGGCCTCCCCCGTAAGTAGCGGCATAGCCGTGAAACTAATTACTACACCACGATGATAAACCGAAGCCCAAACAACTGTCCGCTAACAAAGCCGACTCTAAGTGTAATCTCGATAAACATCGAAGGGCTCTCCCAGGACAAATCCGATATTCTCTCGGATCTCTGCCGTAATACAAACTGCGATATCCTTTGCATTCAAGAAACCCACCGAGATGCATCACAGAGCCGCCCACAAATAGCTGGACTCAAGCTCATCGCCGAGATCCAACACCCGAAGCACGGTAACGCAGTGTTTGCTGCTCCCGGCGTGAGCATTGTCTCTACCTCATGTTCGTCTTATAATGGCATTGAGCTCATTACAGTCGAAACCCAGAACTGCACAATGACTTCAGTATACAAGCCGCCTGGGACACTTTTCCAGTTTGATCCTCCGGAGAATTTTGGGAGTCGGCCGGTGAGGGTGGTGGTGGGAGACTTTAACAGTCGAGGCGCCAACTGGGGCTACAGTGATACGGATCCAAGTGGACATGCAGTGGAATAGTGGGCGGAAGCTAATGATCTAGGTCTAGTCCATGATCCCAAACTACCGGCATCTTTCAACAGTGGCCGATGGAGGAGAGGGTACAACCATGACCTGATCTTTACCACATCTTCCATTAGCTCTCAGGCCTTCAAAAGCGAATGCCCACCAATACCTCGTACTCAACACAGGCCCCTTTTGTGCACGTTACAGCCAATTGTCCGTCCCACCAATGTCCCGTTCAGAAGGCGGTTTAATTTTGCCAAGGCCAACTGGGAACTGTTTGCTCAGTATGTCGATGGTGACCTCCTTGGTGTGTCACCTTCCCCGGAAAACTACGACCGGTTTGTCGAAACCGTGTCGACCGTCTCTCGACGATGTATTCCGCGAGGTTGCAGAACCTCTTACATCCCAGGGCTGTCACCTGACTCTGCCAAACTCCTGGAGAAATACGAGTCGCTGTACTCGGACCCTTTCTCAGAGCAGACTACTCTGGTGGGCGAGGAGCTGTTGATTAATATTGGAGAAAAGCGAAGGGAGAAGTGGGTTAACACCGTCTCCAATATTGATATGACTCACAACAGTAAGAAGGCCTGGGCCACAATCCGCAAACTTACCAGCGAGCCCCCTCCGCCTACTATGCCCTGCAAGGTCAACGCGAATCAGATTGCCCACCAACTACTTCTGAATGGGAAGCCTCCGCCTCACCTCACCGCCTAAGCAGAGCCCTAAAACCAAAAGGCTTCATCAACACCTGCAACGATGTCAGTCGACCCTTCACCCTGACTGATAGTTCTGCCATAAAAGGCCTTAAAACTGGCAAGGCCTCCGGAGTCGATGATATCTCGGTGGAGCAAATTAAACACCTTGGCCCCGTTGCGGTGTCCTGGTTGCTTCACATGTTCAACTCCAGCATGGAACATGCGTCTATTCCCCGGCTCTGGCGAAAAACAAAAATCATCGCGGTCCCTATACCGGGTAAATCAACAGATGATCCGAGAAATTTCCGGCCTATTTCATTACTGTGCCATACATATAAATTATTTGAAAGGATGCTGTTGGTCCGGCTTACACCACTGATCGACGTGATGCTGATTCCCGAACAAGCCGGATTTAGACCCGTAAAATCTTGTAGCAGCCAGACCCTTAAACTTACGCAACACATCGAAGACGGTTTCGAGAGGGGAGTGGTTACTGGTGCTGTATTTGTTGACCTGTCTGCAGCTTACGTCACGGTCAATCTGAAACGGTTACTGTGGAAGGTGGAGACCATAACTAATGACATCAAGTTTGTCAACGTTCTCCGCGAACTTCTGCAAAACCGTCGATTTCAGGTCCACCTTCTTTCCGAAAAAGGTCGTTGGAGGGCAAAGAAGAATGGCCTGCCTAAAGGCAGTGTCTTGGCGCCCAGTCTTTTCAATGTGTACACCAACCCTTGGCTCCCTATACGTCCCGCTTCCTCTACGCAGACGACCTCGCAATGACCTCCCAAGCTTCTAGTTTTGAACAACAACAACCAACAACAAACAACAGGTTGAACTGAATCTATCAGGTGCCCTGGAAAGCCTGGGAGAGTACTACGATGCGAATTCATTGAGACCGAATCCGTGCAAAACTGAAACTTGCGTTTTTCATCTCCGCAACAGAGAGGCGGCGCGCCAGCTCAACATTCAATGGCGAGGAGCTTCCATCGAACACAACTCTCCCAAGGTACTTGGGCGTCACCCTGGATAGATCGCTAACATTCAGGAGGCACTGCGAAAACGTCAAGCGGAAGGTACATGCCAGAAATGGCCTTTTGCGCCGTCTCGTTTCCACGAAATGGGGAGCTTCACCAGATGTTTTGCGTACTACGGGTCTTGCGCTCTCCTTCTCAGCGGGTGAATTTGCGTGTCCTGTGTGGAGCCGCTCTGCTCATACCGGGATGGTAGATACAGCATTAAATGAAACCTACCGGATCATTACTGGATGCCTCAAGCCAACCCCTATAAAAGCCTCCGGGGGTTCGCAGAGCAGTGACTGACTCTTCCGAGAGATCCAGAATGCTGGAGGACACACGGCACCCTCTTTTTTACCATGATCCTGTTCCACAAAGACTGAAAAGTCGAAACAACTTTGTGAAATGTGTGCCTTCTCTCTGTGACGATAACCGGTCAAGGGAGAGATGTAGTCTGTGGCGAGAGGGTTCCGCTCTTCCCAGCCCGTTTGTCCCATTATCTGAGAGCCTACCGCCTGGACATGATTTACCATGGCCGATCTGGAAGTCTTTTAATAGACTCCGAACACAGATCGGCCGGAGTAAGGAGAACCTGTTTAGGTGGGGCTTCTCGGATGGCTTGAATCTGGAGTGCATATGTGGCGTTGTCCCCCAGACAATGAAACATCTGATGTCTTGTTCTGCATGCCCTTCCAACTGCACACAGGAGGACCTAATGAATGCTACTGAAAATGCTGTTCTTGTAGCTAAGTTTTGGGTCGAAACAATTTAGGTTTGTTAGCGATACGAAAAGAAGAAGAATGATTCATTATTTTTGAAATTTTTCAGTCATTATTTTTCAAATCTATATAAGCATTGCATTGATGGATATCAAGATTTCACAATTAGGTACACTATTATGCGACTATTTGCGACTTTTTCTAGGGCTCGTTATCTCGTTGTGAGGCGTCTAATCTACGCTGGCCGAGTCAAGGTCTCTACTATAAAACTTGTCATAATCGCGTACACACTTCTGTTCATATTTACCTACATAAAATAATATTAATTCATTAATAATTATTATTATTATTGAAGCGCTCGTGGCCCTGCGGTCTCAGTGTTTTGTAAACTATCACTGAGTTACGCAACTTTCACTATGGCTGGTCCTCGGATGGGTGACCACTTTGTGGCATTTACATTTGCGAGCGTTTCCGTGCTTCGGAAGGCACGTTAAGCCGTTGGTCCCGGTTGCCAGTAAAATGGCAGTCGTTAAGCCTGGTTGAAGGCCTTATAGGCGGCTTGAAAAATTTCAACAGCAGGTAGCCACAACCTGCGTCTGTCTATTTCAACACGGCAATGTGCTCACCACCTATTACGTGGGACAGGAATCCACACGGTGAAAAGTGGGCATATAATAAGCCTCTGCCACCCCTTCGGGGATAAGGCGTGATGGATATTTATTTATTTTTTTATATTTTTAAAAAAACTAACTAACTAACTTCACGCTGTATCCCTGACGGGGTAGTCAGAGAGGACAGATCGCCAGGCTATTTTTTTAATTCATTAATTCTGCAGTAGCTTTTCCAATTAAAATTGTCTTTCTTTTCAGATTTCTTCGAGCTTATATTTGACAAAATGGGGTCTCATATACTTACAAAAACATAAATGTACAACATACATATTAAATCTTGGAAACTCGAATAAATGAATGACGAAACGCGTTCATAACATATATATATATATACACAAGGCCTAAGTCAAACTAAATTGGGTTCATAATTAATGCTAACGTGTTTATACATGAATTAGATGCCAATAGTTGCAATAAATTATACGCATCGTAATAGTGTGTTGTTTTATAGTGTGTTGTAGCAAAAATTGGACAAGGCTCAAACACTGTTTGATTTTGATTTCACCAATTGTGTTTAAATCTCACATAATAAGTGATTGTGCATATACTATTACACATATACCATCACGCCTTTCTCCCATCGAGGTAAGCAAAGACAATGGATTTCCACTTACTACGATCCTGGCATACAGCATTCGTTTCTCCTACTTCCATAAGTGTTTTAATACATGCTCGCCGGTTAAGGCTACTCTTAACCTGGCTTGTTTTCCAAAATATCATAGATTTGATTGATATACGTACGCCGAGGTCGATCCCTACCAGTTTGCCGATTCATTTTCGCAATTTTAATCTGCTTAGCCAGTCTATTTTCATTCATGCTCTCTACGTATCCTAATCATCTAAGCATTCCTTTTTTTCTATCATATTCACTATTTCTTCTGTCATTCTGCAATAGCACGCTGTTTCTTACTTTGTCTATCAACTTCACTCCAGCTATACTTCGTTGATTCTCATTTCCACTGCATTAATTTTACTAATTTGCATCTTCTGCCATACCCAACTTTCACTGCCATACATCAGCGTCAAGCACTCCTCTGCATACAGCCAGTCTTGCCTTCTTAGACACGTTCTGACTGCTCATAAAGGTGTATATGGCTCTATTCACTACTCCTTTTGCCTATTTTGTTACTATTTTGCGCCTATTGCTGTTATAAAATTGACCATTTCTGGTTTGACAAAGCTCAAGCATAGACGCTCTGTTTGATTTGATTTTACCAATTGTGTTTGTAATTTGATTATTTATTTACCTCTGCCACCTCTTTGCGGGTAAAGGCGTGAGTAAACAAACAATTATGTTTAAGTCCCACATATTAGGTGATAAAATGGACAAGGAGTAGCCTTCCATAAGACCTCCAACTAGGTTTAACGATAAGTATGTTGCATTATAGCTTAACCAATGGTTTACAGTACTTAGCTTACTTTACTTAACTTCTCGAAGCTCAAAAAACCTCGTAAATGAAATTGCCTTTATGGTCACCTATATCAAGATCGACTTGAGCTTATCTTAATGTAATGTATAATGGAATTTTGTCACTGTGCTTTGTTTAAGTCATCAATTACTTACACCCAAAATCATTTGTTACAAGTAAAAGCGAAAGAAACCAGAGGCGTGGCTTAATCTAACGCTGTGATCAATGGTCGCTGAATGAGGAAGTGATCTTTCTAGTAAAAACGAACAAAGCTAAATTATCTGCGATAATTGCTAAGTGTTTCAGTTCACAGATGTAACAATGAATTAAATAGTCCTAAAGTAGTTGTGATTGTAGAACAAAGTATTGAAATTATTACTTTCATAAAATCACCACAGTTTGAGCTCAAGTACTTATAGCATCTATGGCCATCTACGTGTAAATTTAAACTCCAACATTCAAAAGTCTACTTACTTATTCAGCAAAAACAAACAATACAAGAAACACTAGTAATATATATCTATATTAATGTAAGGTGTCCAACTAAAACCTCTTGGCAGTGCATGCACTGACCAACGGACGTCGTGGCAACGACGCAGGCGCCTTACGTATTTTAAAGATCAGGCATTCGCTCCCAAAAAACACTAAACATCTAAAAGTTAAACGATAGTAGCTCCTAGCAGTTATATAAATGTGGACCACAGGCTCCAAGGTAGGTTTTGAAAGTGTCACTGGGATGATAAAGAAGAATGCCCATCTAAGTAATATATTGATCTAATAATCAGGTGATACACTTACTCACCTACTAACGCCCATCCACATAATTTCTTTCACAACACATACAATAATTCACTATCTTTAAATAAGTTTACACAGAGACCTTAGCCCTTTATCCAATATCAAGTAGCCTTGCCTTCAGAGGTAGAGTTCTCAAAGACAATCTGCAGAATATAGGTAACTAGAAGACGCCCACGTGGTTAAGTTTTCCTATACTAGTTTCCCACAGGAACATAGTTTCAGAATAAAAAGTTGACTATATTGTTCAGTGTGTTTGCTACTTCACAATAAATTAAAACTTTGCCACAAAATAAACATATTGTCCTATACAAACTTTACAAACCCTTTTCTACCCCCATACAGGTTAAATTTCAAAAAATCACCTACGTTTTTTAATTAATATTTGTACAAAATTTCTTATTTCTGGACCCAACGGCTTCAACAATGCAATCGATCAGTCAGTAAATTTCAGCTAATATTACACTTGACTCATAGGTACAGAATAATCTGCGAAATGAATATGATTAGCTGCAGAGACCACAAGACCCGTATTTTGAAAGGTGTCTCATTCATGAATCTAGTCTTAACTGTTTTCATTTTGAGATTGTATTATTGAACGTCATTTGAGACGAAATTACCGGTCCAAATTATAGTGATTTCAGATTCATGTTCAAATCCAGATTTTCGCTCAAGTATAGATTTTGACAGGTGTGATCTTTGTTTACGTGAGACGACCTCGTTTGACAACTCAATAAATTAACGTTCCGTTATAGCATTTAAAATAAGGCAAATATTTTAATATTACATCAATATTATTTATTTATAGGCGAGCAAAAAGCTTTTAAATGCGTTTACATTGCTACACTAGGCAATATTCTATTACATCTATTCAAATTCACAAATATAATTTATAAAATAGTATGATTTTCGATAGAATAAACAGCGTAATACGGATAATAATATCAAACATGTGAAAACGTCAAGTTAAGCTTAAGTTTTGATTTTGTCTTGAAACTATTATTTATATAATATTATTTATTATTGCGTGTGATCATAGTTCAAACGATTCTTGAGACGTCTTTTAAAATACGGGCCTTAAACTACAACCTGATCTAAACATTAAATCTCCAGCGCTTTGCAAATATTAATTAGTCGTATTCACAAATTGGCTATCACCCAACTCCACGTCTACTAACTTTGTGATATATTTATATTGTATAAACTCAATTTCAACTTCGACAATAATAGCAGGGAAAATTTTGGAACGTAATATACGAGTGGGTGTATTGTGACGAAACAATTTAATAGATTGCATTTTATGGAATGTAATGAGCGAATGACGAACAAGTTTTTTGTTAGCATCGTTAAGTTTCATGCTGAAGAAGAGATATAGCTTAATTATTAGCGTGTACAATGTCATCTATATGTCTGTATGTACAGATCGGTTCAAGAAAGGTGACCACTGCGCAGAAGGCATTTATTAGCATTAACATTAATAATAACAAATATATCTGTGATCCACAAATGTTGCTTCCAGAATTTCCAATGTATAATATGTATGTATATAGAAATATATAAGTATGTATATCAGTTGTCTAAATTCTATAGTACGAGCTTATAGCTTAGTTTGGGTAAGATGGCGCTGTGTAAAAAGTGTCCAACAATATTTATTTATTATTATAACATTATTATTATTAACATTACATCTCTAGAAGATAGCCGGGCTTTTTGTTGGCTTACATGGGGACATAGGCCCAACACGCAGAGGTCCTTTGAAAGTTTTAATCTAATAGGGAATGGGACCTCCACTGCAGATAGTCCACGCCCGCCTTATATAGAAGAAAGTTAATGGATCACCTCCAATGAGAGTTAAACTATTGTAAAATGTGCTAACTATGAAATAGGCTATTGGGTTGGGGGCTAAATGGATTGGGTGATTTAAGCTATTGATGAAAACAGCTTCTGCCATTTTAATATATTATTCTCAATATACTGGCTGACGTTGACTTGCCAACTCACTTCATTATTAACATTAAATATATATCACGCCTTATCCCCGAAGGGGTGGCAGAGGCATATTATATGCCCACTTTTCACCGTGTGGATTCCTGTCCCACGTAATAGGTGGTGAGCCCATTGCCGTGTTGAAAAATAGACAGACGAAGCTTGTGGCTACCTGCTGTTTAAATTTTTAAGCCGCCAATAAGGCCTTCAACCAGGCTTAACGACTGCCATTTTCTGGCAACCGGGACCAACGGCTTAACGTGCCTTCCGAAGCACGGAAACGCTCGCAAATGTAAATGCACAAAGTGGTCACCCATCCGAGTACCAGCCATAGTGAAAGTTGCGTAACTCAGTGATCGTTTACAGAACACTGAGACCGCGGGGCCACGAGCGCTTTATTACATTATTATAAGGCATTAACATTATTAATAATTATTACTATAAATCACAGACGGCCGCCATTTGGGATCATCTGTCGTGAACCGATCTATAACTGTGTGAGTAAATGTAAAAGCCGGAAGCGATTTATTTTGCTGACTATCTCCACCTACAGTTGAATGTTCATTATATACTAGCTGCGTCCTGCGAATTCGCCATTGACGTACTTTGAACCCCGTGGCACCCATTTAACCGCATCGCTTATTAATTCTATGAAATTGAATCAAAATTTGCCCGTTTTGTTGACATTTATGATTATTGCTAAGCTCTCCTAGGTAGTGGCGTGATTATATATAGCCTATAGCCTTGATGAATGGGCTATCCAAAACAATTTGATTTTATTAATTTGAACCAGTAGTTTCTGAGATTACCACGTTCAACCAAACAAACTCTTCAGCTTTAGGTATACAATTAGTTAGTATAGATAATATATACATCAATATGTATTGACAATTTACGCCTTTATCCCCTTAGAGGGTAGGCAGAGGCATCCTATACGTCTACGTTTCACCGTACGCAGTTTTGTCCCACGTAACAGGTGGTGAATCTATTGCCGTGTTGAAATAGACAAGCGCGGAATGTGGCGACCAGCTGTTTCTAAGCTAAATTTTTTCAAGCCGCTCATAAGGCTTTCAACTTGGTTTAACGATTCCCATGTCACTGGTAACTCTAATATCTTTTGTGATTAGCTTAGTGTCAGATCTTTTTTTTTTCAATTGCTTAATAACCTAGCAACGACATAAAGTTTTAAATACGAGTATTGAATATATTTATAGATATATTTGAAGTAGAGGCTATTAGCCTCTACTTAAAGTAAAACAACTATTTTCTATATTTATTCATTAAAATGTAATACCCCGTTAAACCTTTTATGAGGCATAGTTACTTTACTCTCATAAAAGTGCTATCAAGGAACAGAAAGTTATTATTACAATTCCAGTGAACTGAGTCGTACTAATTTTCTACATCAACTCTCATCTCATAGCCACAGCAACTGAACGTTGAAAAAGGATAGAATACAATAAAATTGCCAGAAACAAAAAAGTTTTTACCTCGAACATTTCAGTAATGGGGTGTGAAACAACGCCCACGTGACCTACAATCAAATTACCAGTGCTCTCAAAACTGTTTGATAAGCTCATAATTTTTTAATAAAGTGGAAAAAGACAAGCTAGAACATTGCCCTGGTTAGGCAAAGGTCACAGGTTCAATCCCCGTCTCGAATAGAATTGTCTTATTGCACTTTATTTAAAAAAATGAGGGAAATTTAGCACAATAATTGCTTTAAAAATTTATTCATGTTTGATAAGCTTCCTTACTTTTCAACTTTTTATCTAACAAATAATTAGCGGCGAATTTAATAATTTCTAAAAAATTAATATAAATCGGCAAAAGATATACCTACAAGTATCAAATTATTACTATAAACGGAATAATTATTAAGTAAACTAGTGGCACGCTATGATGGGTGTTTTGACGTTTGTCCTTTCTTAATTTTGATTACATTTCATTTGTAGAAAGATGTGAATAGTCGACCACATTAGAGGGTATTTAGACTTCAGTAGAAAACAGAGTACTTATGTAAAACAAGTAAAATATCATCACTATTGTAATATGTCAAAACGGCCATTATAGCATGTCGCTAGTATATGTATTATTGTATTGTATTGTTGAGTTTCCGATGTATTAAATATATTGTGCAAAATTAGAGGGTAGAAGGAGTCAGGGTAGGCCGAGACTTACATATGAAAACCACGTGAGCAGACTGCTAAAAAACTAAAAAGTTAAAATACTCGGATACCCAAACCTGGCGATCTGTCCTCTCTGACTACCCCGTCAGGGATACAGCGTGAAGATAGTTAGTAAGTTTCTGATGTTTCAGCTCTGTTGCAAGCGCCATGATCACGAATTCTCAACAATACAATAAAACATGGTAATTAGCCCGTTAATACTAATAATTTGTAAAAAAAACATGAATACGTGAGTTTAAGAAAGATACAAGTATACGAGCCACTCTATTAAGAATTAAGATTTTTTTTTATTTATCTTAATAGCATGGTTAGTAAATAAGTGTAATGTTTTTTTTTTTAAATATGTGCGTCACTTTTCACACAGTGCCATCTAGCCCAACGTAAGCTAATATTAGCTTCTGTTAGGGGATCGAGATAACTGATAAACATACTTATATATTTCTAAATACATACATAATTATACTTAGGAAACACCCAAATTCCGAAACACACATTAGTGGATAATACAAATATTTGTTCCGACCCGGGAATCGAACCCGGGACCTCTTGCGTAGCAGTTGGATGCACTCCCACCGCGCCACAGAGGCAGTCAATTGTGTTACCATACCAAAATTACTTACTCTTACTACCTATAGATACATTTTAATCTGTATATAACGACTATCTTTCTAAATTAGAATGCGATAAATAAGTTATATTGTTGGAAGGAACGTTATATACGTAGGAAAAAGTTATATTGTTTAAAGACATGAACAATAGGAAAAATTATTAAAGGTCGTAAATCCTGAATATATTTTTTTCTTGAAACTGTAGAAACGTTGTGTCAGTTTCCAGTTTCCAAGAGTTTCTATCTGAAAGCAATAACAGTTATGGTAAGATTCGACACTATAGATTTTTCTGTAGTTATTTTATGGCGTGGTTACTAAGAACTTTTACCTATATCTTATTTATTTCATATCTTCTTAGTCGTAGTAATATCTTTGTCCTTTACGAGTCAAGTAGAGTCTTAATTGGTTCATATTTTATAACTTCTGCTATTTTTGCGCGCGGTGCTTTAATTTTTTTAAGGATTACAAATTTCGGAGTCTTTTTTACAATGAGAGTTTTCGAAAATCTTATCGTTGTATATGTCATTGTCAATAAATAGTGATAATAAGTCTGATACAATGATACCCAATCGTATTGCGTTAAAATCAGTTGAGTCCATTTACTTTTAAATAGGTATTAGAACAATAATCTTTCTCTCACTCGACATCTATAATTCTATACTAATATATAAAGCTAAAGAGTTTGTTTGTTTGGTTGAAAGCGCTAACCTTAGGAACTACTGGTCGGATTTGAAAAATTCGTTTTGTGTTGGGTAGTTCATTTATCGAGGAAGAGGCTATATGTATCATCACTTTATTACCTTGGAGAGCAGAGCAGTAATCAAAATTGTCGACAAATCAAGAATGATTTCATACATTATTGTAGAATTTGTAAGTGAAGAGATTAAATTGATGCGATGGGAGTTCTAAGTATATCACAGGCCAAGCTGTGGAGATCTGGTCCTGAATCCAATATTATTTTCAATTTCAACAGGCATCAACATTCAAATAACTGACTTCACATTAAAGATCAAGATAACATTTTCACGAATGGCGCTTTCAGAGAATTTATGAGCAGATTCTTGAGGGAGAAAATAACATCTATTCTTTAGAAACAGACATCTAGATTCTACCAAAGATGTGTTATTTCGTTACAGATTTAGAAACTCTAAATAAATCTGAGAGCAAATAAAAATGATTTGAAAATGGTTTTATAATTAAATTTGAGACCGGTTTGGTACCGGTAATTAACTTTGAGAATTGACACGGGGGTTTTGGCGGGAACAGCTAATTACACGGTCGCCACTCAGTAAGTAATTTTTCAAACTACAAATACATAGTATATTAGTATATAGTACATAGTTATGACATATTAGTACATTTAGTGTTTCACGAGTGTTTATGTGTATAAATGATGGTGTTATAAACATAAAAGCTTAGACAACGTGCACAAGTGTTGTGAAATTGGATAACTTAGTGGAACGCAGTATTTTCTGTTACCTTCCAAAATCCACATACAACTGCAGTAAAATTCACCATCATTTTACTGCAATATATCTTTGAACAAACTTATACATGAATACGCAGCTATCAACGAGAATAATTTATTAATTTTGAAAGAAGGAGATTCATTATCTACTTGAAAATTATCACTTTAGAAGAAAAAAGTTATATATATTGGAAGATCAATAAATTTTGTTGTTGACAATCGCGTCACTGTGCGAAGCCAGAATTTATAAAAAAATAAAAAAAAATTTCAGTTACCTGCCATTTTTCTGTAGTAATTACACTTGCGGCACGCTATGATGGCTGTACATTTCACAGTTTCTTCTCAAGAAAATAATATATTTCAGATTGATATTAATAAAAAACATCCAAAAAATAGTAAGCTTTAAACAAAATAAAATAAAAGTAACTACTTTAATTGTTTTATGTCATAAAACTTGAAATTTTCTGCATTTTTGTAATATGTCTAACGGCCATCATAGCGTGCCGTATAGTGTAATTGTGCGAGTACTTTGAAACCCTGATAAGCGTGGTTGATTTAAATATACCTAAAGAGTAAGGCGTTTCTAGTTGAACCAGAGTGACTTTGAATCCCTGCTCGGTGGGCGGTACTTATAAATGATAGATACTTAGTTAAAATTTTTAGATACCATGTGTGTATCAACAAAACCAATATGCTTCGGAAGGCACGTTAAGCCGTTGGTCGCGGTTGCCAGTAACATGGCAGTCGTTATATTAAGTTGAAGGCTTTATGGTCGGCTTGAAAAATTTCAACAGCAGGTAGCCACAACCTGTGTCTGTCTATTTCAACACAGCAATGGGCTCACCCACCTATTGCGTGGGACAGGAATGCACTTGGTGAATAGTGGGCCTATAATATGCCTCTGCCACCCCTTCGAGGATAAGGCGTGATAGATGTAATAATAAAACTAATAAAAGTAATTAGTAGTGTGTGGATAACTAGGTTCTTTTCTTATAATTGCTACCTATTATATTGCAAATTTTCCAGTAAATGTATAGTCAACAATTTTGACGTATGTACATAAGGATCACTTTTTTTTTTTTCAAAATATAATTTCATTTCAGTTTCTGTAGCATTTTCTTAGGAATATTGGATTTGTAGCCTTAAAAAAGTCATGTTATTACTCAAGTGCTGTATAGATAGGGTATTTCTCTTACTTTAAGTTGGTCTAGCTCGATCCATTAGATTCGCTATCTAGTTTTGGGGCAGAATAATATTTATCTATTCGTTACGAGGAACAGAAAAGGATGGAAAACAAACCCAGCGAGTAGGCGATGGAACCCTGCGTACTTATTTTTTAGATAACGTATAATCCTCGAAATATTGATAGCAAATTGATATTACAATAACGTAGAAATGCATTTCATTGAGCGGTTGCCCATAGACATGTATAAACAATATTAGTTCTAAATATCTTCAGTTTGTTACCTTTAAGAGTCCAGGCACACCATTAGCGGACTGTCTAACTAAATATCTTCACGCTGTATCCCTGATGGGGTAGTCAGAGAGGACAGATAGCCAGGCTTCGCGAGCCAGACATACTTCTTTAACAAGTTTTAAAAATCTTTAAAAACGTGTTTTTTATGTTTTATTTCATTATATGTATAGATCAGAAGAAGATAAACGAAATTTGGTGTTGCTATATTTGAAAATGGAGAATCTAGCATATAAAAATACTACCCCTTCTAACAGGTAAAATTTAGAAGCGTAGTTCATTCTTCCCCGATTCGGATTTTCGCTTTGTCCTCGAACTTCACCCAAACCACTCAACACTTTTTGATCAAAATTGACCCATAATATAACATCTAACCGTAGATGGTTTAGAAAAAATAAAATACGAAAATCGGAAATATGAATAATCACAAAAGAACTCGAAATACGGCAAAACGCTTCGCTCCATTTAGACTTACTGGGGACGGCAAGTGCACCTAGTTATACTTAGATCGCGATGAACGTATCCATTACTTGTTACCAGAACAGGTGTACGTAATTTCAGTTTTTAACTTTGAAAATGTCGATCTTTCATAAAGTCGTTTATTTTCTTCTCTTGTGGGTGAAATACTAATCTACATTAAAAAAAGTAACTTATTCTTACATTTTCAAGTATTTAATTGTAAGGATTGCGGCTATGCGTTGATAGATGAGCCAGTAATTGAATTAATTTAAAATTGTCCATTTTGATATTAACGCCGATGCCGGCGATGCCGCCCGCTTGTAGGAAAGTCGTGGTGACTTCCCAAGATTGTGGGACACTTGGTATCATGGGCCATGGTTTGAGCATGGATGTCAATGAACTTTTGTCACAAGAATAAAAAATTGAAATGAACGACTTGGCAGGAATATACTAGCTTAGTTTGGTCTAGATAGCGCTGTGTAAAAAATATGTCCCACAATATATAAAAAAATATAACATTGGAATTTTCCGTAATTTCATTAGTTTTTAAAAGTGTGTTCCTCATTCAAATAATTGACTATTGCAGAAATCATAATCGAATGTTGCCAGAATGTATTCAAATGACTCGAGTCGTGGTTAATTCTAAAATGGAAACTGCTCGTCCATCCATTTTATAGAGTTGTGGTGAATTTCATTTTTATTAAGCCCTCGTACAAATTGAAATATTTTATTGTAACTATTTCGTGGAATAAAAACGAGATAAATTTATTTTTATTTATAACGATTTTCGTTTTTATTTCTTTTTGAGTTGGTTTAGACACGCCCAACGAATGAGTGAAGAACGATTGACAAAGAATATATACTGTGCGAAAGTAGAGGGTATGAGCAGTCAGGGAAGGCCAAGACTTACATATGAAGACTACTTGAGCAGATTGCTCAGAAACGGAAAAGTCAAAAGTGATCGGATACCCAGACGTGCATGTATGAAGCGATTAATGGATCTGCAAGAAGCGAAAGAAGTATGCATGGATCGTGAAGCCTAGCATCAGTCCTCTCTGACTACCCTGTCAGGGATACAGCGTGAAGATAGTTACGTTTTTCAAGTGTGCACACTTGCTTCACTCAGAGCTGTCGTTGAGATGGGTATGTTGTTAGTGGTTCCCTCCTCTTTAAATTCCAGATCCTTTAAAATAAAGCGTGATTATAAACATTTCTTAGTCGTCAACCTGAGATCCGCTATTGGAATCCTTTTGGCTATGATAGCACCCGTCAATCACGGGTCTTCATTTCAGTTTTCCATCCGGCAGGTGGAGTCACTTCGACCTGACAAATATCAAAAAAGAATTTGAACTCGTACCGAATAAAATATTTACATCACTTCGTATGGTTGTATAGCCAGGGAACCGGGTATAGTTATCTTTAAAGAAACTCCTAAAGACTGATCTGATCATTCATTCATAAATTTGGATATCTGAATACATGAGGTTTTGATTTCTGAATACACCCTAATTTATAATAATATTTATTGTGCGAAAGTAGAGGGTAGAAGGAGTCAGGGTAGGCCCAGACTTACATATGAAGACCACGTGAGCAGATTACTCAAAAACGGAAAAGTCAAAAGTACTCGGATACCCAGACGTGAGTGTATGAAGCGATTGAAAAATCTGCAAGAAGCGAAAGAAGTATGCATTGATAGTTAAATCTGGCGATCTGTCCTCTCTGACTGGGGTAGTCTTTTTAGTTTCAGTATTGTTGGGTGTAACTGCCGCACGTGAACCGCTGTCAGATCAGGTAGCTCGGGCCTGGGATATCTTGGTGGGGTCCCCTTATAAAAACTAGATGCCAATGACCCTCCTAAGATTATAGAAAGGACTACGTACAGCGGTCTGCGAAAGTCTGATTTAACAGAATGAATCTGGCACAACCAATTATGAACAGTCTTGCTATGTCCAACATTTATTAACTAATATAAAAAGCTTCGCCCGTGGCATAGTTCCAACTGCCATCGCACCTGTTTAATCCCGTCGCTTATAATTCTACAAATTTGCCCGATTTGTCGACATGTATGACTACTGCTCCGCTCTTCAGGGTAGTAGCGTGATGATATATAGCCTATCTATCAAGTTGGATCAAACTGCACACGGTGTGCAAATTTGATTAAAATCGGTTCAGTCCATCGCGGACAAACACGTGACACGTAGTTTATATATATTAAGATTACATTCCAAAGTCATTTGAATTAATATTTTAAAAATATTTACGTAATCATTTGTCATTGCATGTCATTTTGTCATTTCATGATTGTATGAATGAATGAAAAATATAATGAATTCATTTCAATTTATTTTGTCTATTCACAATTTATTTTAATCAAAATTTTAAAAACACCTATTTACATAATCATTTGTCATTTCGTGTATGCAAATGAATTTCCTCCGCATCTGTTTAGTGACTTAAGATACTTACAGAAAAAAATAAAGGACTTCAAAGTAACCACCCAAAAGCGTTACTGATACAATGATTTCATTCTGTCAAATATTAAAATTATCTTCTGTAAAAAGAAAAAGGACAACGCTATATAAACGAATGCATCCTTCTTTATTACTCCAAGAACAATGATGACTGTAAAAAAAAAAATATAGGCAAAAAAATTATAACACAGCCGCTGTTTCTTACAAAAAAAAAAAATATGAAAAAAGTTAAAATAACAGAATTCATTGTCTGGAAACAATTTCAATGTTGAGTGGACATTCAGGGATAATTTCAGTTTAACAACTTCGGGAAATGAGCTATGCAAATGTTGTTACAGTTATATTGAAAGTTTGAAAAGTTTCTTTACTTGGTTTGCTTTAATATAAGTTACTTACCTACTTGTAATACTCTTATAGAGATTTATGTATAAAGTATTTTTAAAATTTATTATCCCCTTTGGATTCCGGGATTAATCATGATAGGTTTTTCCGTCCGTTCATTTTGACTTTTATTAGAAGTAAAAGACCAACCCTCGTATCTCTTCGGTTTAAAATATAAAATTTGCATAGATATCGTAGTAAGTAAAGTAAGTAACCTGTTTGTCGAAGAGAGTGCTTCTTTTAATGTTGGAAACTTTTACCTACTGTGTTGTTGTGGCCATTGAATTATTTTTGGAAATTATAAAATTATAATAATGTAAATAAATTCAAGAAATAAATAATTATTTGTTTCCAGACAATATATTCGGTTATTTCTACTCTTTTCATATTTTTTTTTTGTAAGAAGTGGTGGCTGTGATATATTCTTTTCCTATTTTCTTTATTCTTGAAGTTATCCTTTTTCTTTATACAGAACAATAAGGAACTTAATATTTGACAGATAATAATAATTACATTACACATTACGTGGGACAGGAATACACATTGTGAAAAGTGGGCATATAATATGCCTCTGCCACCCCTTGGGGGATAAGGCGTGATGGTTAGATAAATAAAATTAGAGATGGTGCTATAGCACTTTACTTGCCCTTAGATCAAGCCTTTAAGTTGTAGGGTGCTATGAAACAAGTAAGGGCCGTATTCCAGAACGTTTCTCAATACTCAATCGACGCTTGAGAGTAGATTTTATAAGGCAAAAACTAGCCCCAAGCGTTGATTGAGTAACGTTCTGGAATAAGGACCTTAATGTACGTAAAAATAACTTTTTTTTAAGTTTACTTCGCCCTAGTATTGGGCATGCAAAGGAAAATGTTGTGCATTCAGCCTTGTCTTATATATTTTATATTTCTTCACATTAAGTCTTGGTTTTCTGCGTCTTAGTCAATTGTAGCTCCAAGTCAGTCTTTCCCCAGAATAGTAGTGAATGCTATACTGAGGCTCTCAGTGGATTTTACGCTGCAATATGGCAAATTGCAATTCATAGCATATACATATATATCACTGTTTTTTCACTATGGCATGCTAACAACTGTTCTGTCCTTGAATTCACCAGTATCACGCACAAAACTACATAAATGCACTAGTTTTAGAAAATAATAAGCAGAAAGCGTCCACGCCCTACCATTTTTCCGCGTAGAATACTTTTTAATTCACATCTTTTGCTATCTTTTTTTAAAGATTATCCGTCAAAATGTCATTGATTTTATATTTTGAAATGAGAATCGTATCACTAGCCACCTAAGAGTTGGAAACTTGATAACTAAAGACCTTGGGTGTGTAATATCGTTTTAGTGGCTCACAAAAGTCACACCTGTCCTTGAATTCACCAGTATCACGCACAAAACTACATAAATGCACTAGTTTTAGAAAATAATAAGCAGAAAGCGTCCACGCCCTACCATTTTTCCGCGTAGAATACTTTTTAATTCACATCTTTTGCTATCTTTTTTTAAAGATTATCCGTCAAAATGTCATTGATTTTATATTTTGAAATGAGAATCGTATCACTAGCCACCTAAGAGTTGGAAACTTGATAACTAAAGACCTTGGGTGTGTAATATCGTTTTAGTGGCTCACAAAAGTCACACCTGTCCTATTACACTTCCTAATTGCAATTTTGTGAACAATGGGTCAGCAATGAATAAACACAATCCACGTAATGAAATGACAAACAGTTTTTACTAAGTATCATTTACAGTTAATTATTTGGCAACAAAATAACCTCATAATCATTTATTTTGAACCCCTTTGTTTTGTATGCTAACATAATTAATATTAAACAATTCCCATAACTGGAATGACTCTCCGGCAGTTGGTTTATTTTAATTATATTTGATATAACGATATTTTATATATAACCAGTTCATTTCATCATATTCTGCCATTTTTCGTGTACAAATTTTAATAAGTTTAATGTAAACATAAATTAAAATAAATAATTATACATTACAAATTTCATTCAATAATCAACTAAAAAAGGTTTTTTCTTTCTATAAATCAATACCTACGTAAAGCGAAAACTTTGTACCCCTTTTAAGAAAACTACGTGATCTAATGAATATGTAATTTGAAAAAGTTTCATTTTATGTAAAAAATATATTAAAAGCATTGTTTTTTAAATTGGTTGACTTTATACCAAACAGGCGATCACAAGTTATTTTAAAACAAACAAATTAAATAAGTAATAGAATCAGCCGTTACATGGCATAAATCCATTGTAAACTATAATTATTTTTCAAGACTGCTTGGCAGCTTGATAATGCCACGTGACTTAAAGGTAAACACGTGGATATTGTAAAAAAAAAAAATACGAAACAAGCGCTCGTGGCATTCAACGATCACTGCGTTAAGCAATTTTCGCAATGACTGACCACAAATGGGTGACCACTTTGTGGCATTTACAATCGCGAGCGCCGTTGGTCCCAGTTGCCAGTAACATAACAGCCGTTAGGCCTAGTTGAAGGACTTATGGGCGGCTTGAACAATTTTAATAGTTGGTAGCCACAATCTGCGTCACCGCCAATTACATGGGACAGGAATACACATGGTGACAAGTGAGGGTATAATATGTGAAATTTTATAGAAGTTAATAGATTGTCTGTAGCTGAAACCAATCGCTGAATCGCTTTTGATTTAATAGAAGGGCTGATACGAAAAAAACCAAACACAAGTGAAGCTCTTCTCTTATTCTATGTCAATCCCCAATCAAACTCATAGTTTAATAATTATTATCTGATGCCCGCAGCTTTGCCTGTGTGGTAAAGTTTTCCTATTCGATATTTCGTACAGAACTCCAAACTTTTTGAAAATCCAATGTAGCCTATGTTACTCACGAAGAATGTAGCTTACTAATAGTGAAAGAATTTTTAAAATCGCTCCCATAGTTTCTGAGCCTATTTATTGCAAAAAAACTTTCTTCTTTATAAATACGAGTATAGTATACTCGCAGATATTCTATTTTCTTGTAACAGTCTATTTAATAACAAATCGCTCTAGCTGTGAATTGACTAAAAGAACAGATAATCTTACAAAAAACCTCTTTTTTATGTGTAAAAATCGTCATGGATGCTATACCGGACTCTCACCGACTAAAACCACCCACCCTTCCATTTGTCTACGGCCAGGAGTCCCGGGTAAGCCCTAGGAGGATAGCCGCAGGGCTCCCAGCAGACTTTATCCGCAAACGCGGTATCGTCTTCTTTGGGGTTGGTGATATCCCGCTTCTTTGGGGAGGATTCGGGTGTTGTCCTTCTTTCTTGAGAGGGTGAAAGGCGTAGTAGCTTAAAACATCTAAGCGTACATATACGACGGATCTATACTAAGTACATACTTAATTGAATCACTGTTGCTGCCAAACAGTCTTGATAATGCTTCGTGTGTAAGCGCGAAACGCGTGTCGACATCGTCCGATATTTTAAAAAGCGGAATATTTAAAAATAAAATTTAAAACAAAATAATTATAGTTTAAAATGTAAAAATAATTATACTTAGTATAAAATGGTATGTACTTAAAGTACATACCATTTTATACTAAGTATAAAATAAAGCATTTGAACAAAAGAATAATGTTTATTGTAATAAAACCAAATACACCCAAAATTCAGAAACCGCTCTATTCATATTATTCTCTAGACCGAGACACTTCCGTGATTTGCAACTCAATTCACCAACCCTATATTTACATTCAACGAAGAGGAAGATCCTTCTAGATATTTCAATGAATATGTTCCGAAATAAAAGTGGCAAGTATAGCTTACTATGACGTAAGTTGGACACTTAAATAAGTTGAGTTATTTGGGAATAAAGAAAAGGGTGACCATGGGTTACATACAGAACATTCATTCAGTCCCAAATTTTGAATTCACTTGTTAATTCCATGTTTCATTCCCTCAAACATTAATTTAGACTGATTTCGTGTTTATGCATTTTTCTATCAAAAAATCTACTTTTTTTATGAATACAGGTGATGTATATTAACAATAAATATAAAACATTTTCTGTGACATAAAAAACGTGCAGTTTTTACCTAATTTTACCCTATACCTATTGACTTATAATTTACACCTATATTATATGTCAATTTATTATTGGTCAATAAATCGTATTTGACATCTATGTTGTCATCTAAATATACCTAGTAGAATAAATAGTTATTCTACTAGGTATATATATCTATATAGATAGATGCTAACTAATGCTGAGGTGACAGACAGACCTCAGTGGTCTATGGACGTTCGCAACACCAGAGGTGTAGCACTCGTGCTGCCAACCCTGAATCTAATTGTTTAGAAGTATGTATTTTTTCAACTCCTTCAAATTATCTTCTAATTAATTTAGATGCGGGTTCTAAAGACTAATTTTTCCTGGGACCTCACTGAGCTCGAGCTGAGTGTAACTTATCTGATCCTGGCCATTGCTATAGATCCTATTTTACAGGAGTCACAGTAATGGAAATGCGGGTAGGATAAAAATGTAAAAGCAAAATCTGATTGATCGATAAACGCACCGTTAAAACTACTGGATTTCGAACTATATAAATATTTTTTAAGTAACGTAGGAGCTCTAAGAAAGGATTATAGAAAATTCAAACCCTAAATGTGTGAAAAGGGGATGCAAAGTTGGATTGTTCTTTGGCGATTTTTTTCAGTTTGTTGTGAAAGTTGCTGATACGCTGGATTAACACATAGTTTACATTTTATTCTAGCATTCTGTGGAATACCTGTAAAAAAACCGTTTAATATTTATAAATTATACATGCGGGCGTCCCCTTTATAGATAAACTATATTTATGGAGTTATTTAACAAAGTATTACATACTTAGAGTATTTTTAAAATATCATCTTATTTATCTGATAACATAGCTACCGTACTTCACTTGGGAATACAAAGGTCGACTGCTTTGAATAGTACAAGCTAAGTTTAACCATTTATCTTGACTTGTATGGACATATTCTATTTGCAATCGCTTCCGTATATTTTGTATAGGTAATGAATTTGTTTACTATTGGAAAGGGCGAACCAGTCACAAACAGTCATCATCATCATCCGAGCGTCTGTCCCAGTTGCGTCTCGCGACGCCCGGGGTCCGCTTTCCTACATTTTCTCCTCTACTTCGCACGGTCTTCGGCATCCCCTTTACTGAGACCATTGGCACGCATGTCATCCCTTACGACGTCAAGCCAGCACCTCTTGGGTCTTCCCCTCTTACCGGGACCCGGCGGGGCTGACATGGCCAGACATTTGTTACCTACGTAGCCCGGCGGTTGCCGCAAGACGTGACCATACCAACGAAGGCGACACTCTTGCAGCTTGTCTGCAATGTCACGGACGTGAAGGCTGCCGCGGATGCGAGAGTTTATCACGCGGTCCATCCGCGTGACCCCACACATCGACCGCAGCATCTTCATTTCCGTGACACGCAGCTCCTGCTTGTGTCGCTCCAATATCGGCCACGTCTCACTGCTATGTAAAAGGACAGGTCTAATAATGGTTTTGTAGACCTGTCCCTTCAACCGGATCGGCATTTTAGGGTCACAAATGACACCGGTCATCTCCCGCCATTTGGCCCACGCGGCAGCAATGCGTGACTTGACGTCGCAATCGATGTCACTGGACGTGTGAAAAACATATCCCAGGTATTTAACCTGGTCCGTGCGCTCGACCAAATCACCGCCTATGCGGACGGATGTGGGATCTGTCGAGTTTAGTGCCAAGTACTCGGTCTTCGCCACATTTAGTTTCAGACCGCCGTTCTCAAGCGTCTCCTTCCACGCCTTTACACGTCGCACCAATCTGCCCCTGTCCGCGTCTGCCAGCGCAATATCGTCAGCATACATGAGCAACCATGGAGGCTGCTCATGTGGGTTTCTGATGCTGTCCGACAATTCGTCTAATATTACACTGAACAGAAGCGGACTAAGGACCGAACCCTGGAACTCCATTGGTTTGGGATCTGCCCGCTGATGAGTATGCGGTTAAAAAGGTTTACTAAGATGCCCACACCGCGAGGACCCATCGCCTTCCAGGCTTCGATGGGGACTCCATCGGGTCCAACAGCTTTCCGATTCTTCATGCGGCGAAGCGCAGTCAGGACTTCTCCAGGCGTTACCGGTGGCACTAGTCCCTGATTCGGAGGGAGGTCCGGAGGCTGCACCTCTTTGTGCTGTTTATTAAGCAGCTCGTGGAAGTAAGAGCGCCATCTCTCCTTTGCCCTCAAGGTCTTTTACACAGCGGCACTTGGATATATCCTGTGCCGCTTTGACCCTGGAGCGCGCCAGCTTATAGATGAGCTTCTGCCTCTCAGACGATTCCAGCTTATCATACAGAGGTTGTAAGTGGTCACGTCTGGCTCTGGCTACAGCTCTCTTTGTGGCGCGCTTGGCAGCCCTGTACGCGTCGCGGTCTTCAGGAGATCCGGTCGCTTGCCACTTTTTAAAGAGGGCTTTCTTCTCCCTAGTCTCCCTCTGGACTGCGTCGTTCCACCACCAAGTTTCCAGTCACAAACAGTCGTTGAGGTAATAAATATCTTTCTACCAGTGACTTATGTGTTTCACTTAAAATTTTCAAGTAAGTAAATCAGATATCAAAACCATTTTCAGAAAATTGTAAAAGATAAGCAGCAATAGAAGTCTCGATATTTAGTTCTAAAGTTTATTCGCAGTAGTATTAAAATTATCCTCTTGTAGAGATGTTTTTCCGTTCCCGTTTCACCCAGGAACTTGTTCCTGGGATAAAAAGTAGCCTATGTGTTATTCTGAATGTATAAACTATATTATTGTAAAGTTTCAATAAAATCTATTCAGTAGTTTTTACGTGAAAGAGTAACAAACATCTATTCTTACAAACTTTCGCATTTATAATATTAGTGGGATTTTGGAATAGAATTTTAAACGGTTTCCTAAACTAGGATGAGGATGAACCTATTTGAGGATACATTGTTCGAAACGCTTATGATATGGAATTTATACAGAAAAATAGTAAAAACGCAGAAGTGCAATGCGGGAACATTAGAGTGTCGCCCGACATGCACAACGTACTACGCAAAAGGTAAGTCAGACAAAGAGTGTTCTTATGATCCCCACCGCGAACTTTGCTTAATACGGCGTTTTCATGTAAATACTGAATTAAAAACCTTTGTAAAGCCAGTTAATACATAGGTATTAACTATATTACCATAGGGTACGCGCATCCAGGACTAGTCAAGGCTTTTATCATATTTGATACGTACTGGGTTCTCCCAAACGTCTACAGTATGGGGTTCTTCAAAAGGGAAAAGAGGCTTTTAAAAGGTCGACAGTGCGAGTGCTGCACCTCTGGTGTTGCAAGCATCCATAGCCTGCGATGAAAACTTTTCATATCTATCATGTGGGCTGTTTGCTTGTCCGACAACTAAGTGGTATAAAAAAAATGATTCGGCGATACACAAATGTTCCCACATTGCATTTCTCATGATATTACGATTTCTCTGGATACTTGCAACTGATAAATTTATTATTATACATTTAGGAATCACTGAAAATCCTAAAGAAATATTAGCGGATCACCTAAATATTTGTTCCCAGGCGGTAATACATTTCACAGTCAAGACCGTGATTCTCAACTTTAAATATACATTCATTTTACGCAATTACAAATTTGCACTATTAAATACACATTCACTTTACGCAATAACACATTTGTACTAAAGTAAAATATTAAAAGTATCAAAATACGTATCAGAGTTAACTGTGAACCAGCTTAGTTTAACCTTTAACTTGGAGCACTAAATCTATCCGTACTAAAAGTTAGAGCGCGTTGAAGCTCGAAATTTACCTTCGTAAATTGTTTAAATTGTATTTAGTATTTAGTTACGGGATCTTCAAATAATCCTTTTATCTGATGTAGGTTTAGATTTACAATTACAAACTTTGGTTGTAGAACTATAATTATTTTTGTTTTTATTTTGCTACCACCTCACTAAAAAGGCAACAGGTTCAAAATTTCTTCAAAATTTAACATCTAAAAATGACACATATTATTAAATTTAAAAGTTTCGTGCTACGGAAGGCACGTTAAGCCGTTGGTCCCGGTTGCCAGTAAAATGGCAGTCGTTAAGCCTGGTTGAAAGCCTTATGGGCGGCTTGAAAAATTTCAACAGCAGGTCGCCACGGCCTGCTCCTGTCCATTTCAACACGATTATGGGCTCACCACCCGTTACGTGGGACAAAAATGCAAACAGTGAAATGTGGGCGTATGGTATGCCTCTGCCTACCCCTTCGGGGATAAAGGCGTGACAATATGTATGTATGTATTTTGCAATATTCTGCATTTTAAATGTGTTATGTTGACACGATCGTGTTTCAGCTACACACGAAGCATTGTCAAATAGAGGAATATTGCAAAATAACAAAAACAGTTATAGGTAATTCTTTTAAAGCGATTATTATGCTGAATTTATCATATTTTCTTATGAGAAAAATATTTATAGTTTTACAATGGATTTCCGCCTTTTAATTCCTGATTCGATTAGTTATTTCGAATTTAAGTTGGTTGAAGGTATATTGTCCATTATATCCGCATGTTTAAACTAAAAATTTTGTCCAGTCAACAAATGATTTTTGAATCTAACAATTTAACTTCTTCTAAACTAAGAACTAACTATCTTCACGCTATATCCCTGACGGGGAAGTCAGGGAGGACAGATCACTAGGCTTCACGATCCATGCATACTTCTTTCGCTTCTTGCAGATTCATCAATCGCTTCATACATGCAAGTCTGGATATCCGAGTACTTTTGACTTTTCCGTTTTTGAGCAATCTGCTCACGTGGTCTTCATATGTAAAACTCGGCCTACTCTGACTCCTTTAACTTCTACTTTCACACAATATATCTTCTCGTCAATCGTTCCCCACTCACTTATACTCAGTCTTTAAAATTATGATTGATTGTCATTCGATTTGATTTCCATTGGTCCTAGAGTTCCGGGCGTGGGGCACTAAAATGGTAAATACTGTGTAGTAGTAAACCTGCTTAAATCGCTAAGTACATTACTCTTCTAATTTACTTTGCCGTAGTCTGGTAAAAATAGCGCACACGTGTGTACCATCCAGTTTTACAACAGGATGTGGTCAATAATTTATGAAACTTTACTGAAATTAGCATAAAATATATTTACAGCTGTACAAACTGCTGTGCTTTGATCATTAATATTCACATGATAGAATACACAAAATATACGATAACAGGCAATTACATTCCTGGAATTGTGACTTAATATTATAGCATACCATCAAAATGGGCAAGGCTAAAAAGGGGAAGAAGAATCCGACTGCAGAAGGGTAAGATTCTTAATGGCATATGTTTTGTTACTCGATACGTATTTTAGATACTGAACTTAATATTAAATAATTCATTGCAGTGACAGTGATGAGACTACAAATATCGATAATGTTAAACCGGTACAGAAGGGAAAGAAGTAAGTATTTTTAGGTTAACTATATAGTCAACATTTTAATATAACTAAAATAACAATATGTTGTAATTTCTGAATTATGCTAAAGTTAACAAAATATGCTGTCAGCTTGCGCACTGATTACTGAATAAAACGCTGGTTTCATGAACATTTTGTTAATCTACACTCGGAATTCTGGTAGTATAGAAAGCTTTATAAGTACTATTAAACGCATACTTAACGTAGTAAATTAACCAAATTAAAGTACACTCCAGGGTCTAAAACCAGGTTTATTTTGAAAGCAATTGGGAAAACAATAAGATGAAGAAGCATAGCGCACTCGAATAAAATTATAGACAGATATTCTCAGATTTTATTGGTTGATAAGATAAGTCAATTACATTGCCACAAAGTCCCAATTTCTACAATTTTACTAGAACAATAAGGTCACTAAAGTGTGGCGTAATATACCTCATGTATATCTTCTGAGACAATATTCAGTTTCAAGTTGTGAATTGGGATATTTTCGTTAGGGTAGGTACACTCACACCGATAATTCGTATTCTTGTAACGTGTGTACGTAAATTATATTTACGTAATAATTGAGGACCCAAAAACTACATACTTACATAAACATGCCGAAAAGAGGTGTTTCAGATATAAATATAGTACCGCGTCACAACACGTTAACACAAAAATTCGTACGAAAATTGATGTGTCACAAACATTCAAAAGTTACATAATACTCGTATGTATATTGTAGGTGGGTAGAATTCGGAGACTCCGCACATGAACTTCGAAACTTTTCGTCTACCTAATTCACCAGTAGGGTTGTCATGAAAGTGAAATTAAATGCCATGTATTAAAATTCTATTGTTATAACTATTCTCTTCCTTTATCTTATTTGACTGCCTCGATGGCGCGGAGGGAGTGTATCCGACTGCTACGCAAGACGTCGTGGGTTCGATTCCCACCCAGGATGCCTTGTGTGATGAGCCCGATGGTTTATTCTGTGTCTGGGTGCTTTAAATATATTTATGATGTGTATATATTTGGAAATATATACCTAATATGTTTGTCAGTTATCTGGTTATGATAGTACAAGCTCTGCTTAGTTTGGAATCAAAAAGCGTTGTAAGAGTTGTTCCAACGATATTTATTTATTTATTTTATTCTCAATTGCTTTCAAACCCAACCTGGGTATGGAAGGGTGGGGAAGGCTGTAGTATACTTTTATTTGGTATTGTTTTTTGGCATTGGACTAGCGTCCGAACTCCCATCCCCGTAAGGTTGCCTACGTTGTTATCTTGTCCGTTAACCAGCAGGTGCACGACTGGCAGGCGAGGTCGTTTTGGCCCCGGAGATTTTGGGTGAGGGTTCCTTACACCCCGAATTGTTTTGACTATTATGAGTCGTTAAAGAACAAAACAGAACCTAGGCACATTCAGGCACCAGTTCTGCTTAGAGTTAGGTTTTTGTTATTTCTTCATGAGTAATGTAGTTTACAAATTATTTTGCTTGCCCGCGTAGAATAGGTTGTTTAAATGGGGTCTTTTACCAACACCCGAAGGATTTTTTATTAGTAGAAAGTTCGTCGTACGTCCATAGGCTACAATGACCACTTTCGGGCGGGATATGCTAGTATGCCACCTCAGTGGTATTTAAAAAAAACATACTTAGTTATAACAGCAATAATCCATTGCTGTTATAACTTCACATATGGTACATCGGAAATACATAAAAAATGTGCAAATTTTTTAAAATGTCGTAAGGCGTAACCGGTCCAGTTTAAATATTAATAAAACTTAGCCATTTTTAATTGACATTATACAATACGAATTTTGTTATCTTTAATCTGTTTTAATGCACAGTTTGAATGATTTTATAATATTTAACTAACTATCTTCACGCTGTATCCCTGACGGGGTAGTCAGAGAAAACAGATCGCCAGGCTATGCGATCCATGCATACTTCTTGCGCTTCCTGCAGATTCATTAATCACTTTATACATGCACGTTTGGGTATCCGAGTACTTTTGACTTTTCCGTTTTTGAGCAATCAGCTTACGTGGTCTGCATATATAAATGGCAGACAAGCATACGGCCCACCTGATGAAAAGTGGTCACCGTGGCCTATAGACGTTTGCAACTCCAGAGTTGGGGCACTCGAATGCCAACCCTAGAGTTAAATTAAAACTAATTTGTCCTTTTTCTATCTTTTTTGACTAAAAACCAAAGCGGTCATACACTATACTAAACGCTTTGGTCTCCATTTGTACTAAATAATGTCGTTAAAAAAAATAAAGAAAAGATTACTGCACTGATAATGTTAAGTTTTTTGACTAGTGGCAGCCCTTAAAACTTTACTCATCTGAATAATTTACGTCGATTTATGTTTAGCATAGCCTGCGAGTGTAAACTTTTTACAATAAGTGTACTCTGAATCTTTTGAATATACAAGTTGTATATTTCATCACATCCTGTTTGTTTGAAATGGACAGCTTATGCAAAATGTTTAACACGTACGTTAAATGACTTCTTTAAAGAGCAATATGGAATAGGAGTTATAGCTTACCTTTTTATTTTCAACAATGGGCCACTGCTGTTCATTTGCAGAGACTTTTCTACTTCATAAATTATACCTTGTAATTTTCATATTAGAGCTAAAAGTCTCTGTGTCATTATTAATTTACTCTCTTTATAACGCTCAAAGAGTTAGTGAGCTGCACGAAGCTCTACCATACCGCTTAAGGAGTTAATGGTCACAATTGCTCTTCTATACCTCTTAAATTCATTCTATAACTCCACGACATTACCATAGTGGAACCTAAGATCATAAGAATTTGTGCCCTATCCGGGGGTATAGTAAAGTGAAAGTGAAAGTGAAGTGAAGTGAAAGTGAAGTGAAAGTGGATGACGTGGATGGCTTCCATGCAATAATGCGTAAACGCAGTTCATCGTTGCTAACGCGGGTAAGGAGCGGCCTCAGCGACATCCTGACTGTGTTGCACCGCTCGATGGGATTCCGTGCTGATGTTGCACTGGGTAGGTTTACACGCGAGAGCATTATATAAGTTTATATAAGATATTCACGCAGAAAGCTGTATAAGTCTTACTGTATTTCACTAACACCAAGTTAAGATACCAAATGTTACTAACTAATAATAATATGGACTCTGTTTGAAATAAAAATCATTATTATTATTATTTCCTCTATATTTCATTATTAACATATTAATTTATATTTTTAAATACATTATATAAAAAATAAAAAACCTATTTAAAATTATAAAAAATTGTGTCCCACCGGCATCGGGTGCAGGGACCAAGCTACCGGTGGTTAGGGCTTCAAAGACAGGAACCTCCTCACAATACGTGCCGTGTCAAGAAGGACTGCCTTTTGTATCAGGCCCTTGATCCAACTATCTAATGAGAGCCTCTTCAGATGGTTATCGAGACTCTTTGCCATCAAACCATGGACCGAAACTATAATCGGAACAATAATTGCCGAATCAACACACCACATGTCAACAATCTCATTAGCCAAGTCCAAGTATTTAATTAATTTTAATTATTTTATTTTATTTTATTTCTTTTTCTTTTTCTGCTTTTATGAGATTGTCATCCTGAGGAATGCTGATGTCGATAAATATTGCGCGGCGTTCCAATAGATCTATCACCACTATATCAGGTTTTTTAGCAACTATAGTCCTGTCAGTGATGATAGAACGATCCCAATATAATGTGACGTGACCATCTTCGAGAACTGAGTCGGGTACATACCTGTAGTATGGTACTTCTAAATCTACAAGATGGTATTTCAGAGCAAGTTGCTGATGTATAATCTTGGCTACTTGGTTATGTCTGTGCAAATATTCTCCATTGGCGAGACGAGAACAACCTGAAACAATATGTCTGAGAGATTTTCCGGAACAATGACATGCCCGACAAATGTCAATTGTACCATCCTTCAGAATATATCTTCGGTAATTGTTCGTCATGACAACTTTGTCCATAATTGCAAAAACAAAACCTTCGGTTTCTCCGAAAAGATTACCGAACCGCAGCTAAGATACAGACGATATTAAGTCAATTTCGGGCCTATATAAGGCCCGATAAAATCGTCCATGTAGTTCTTTGCTCTTCCATACCTCCTTGCGATCTTCAATACCAAGCACTTCAGGTTTGCGCCAGTTCTCTTTGCCCATTGCCAGCGGAGTTAGGCCATTGTCCACTGCTACTACATCACGGTGCATCCAAGTATCTGTTTTAAAAAAATACTCCCTAAGGTTGCATATCACGCGGTTATGTAAGGTCTTGGCATTTACAAAGTCACGACCACCAAATTTCCGCGGGATATACAACCTCATTACAGATGACCGGGGATGATGCATCCGAAATGTAGTCAGTAGTGTTCGTACCCGCCTATCAATCTTATCGAGTTCAGTCTGAGTCCTTCTGAGTATACCATAGGAATACATTAGGACTGGCATGACCCAGTCATTGCAAGCGCGCAACTTGTTACCACCTGACAAAAGACTTTTTAACACTTTCTTTAGGCGGCCATAGAAAAGTTCCTGTAATGCCTGTTTCATACCAGAATCGGAAATTCCTAATGCCTGTCATATACCCAGATATTTGTAGGTTTCGATTGCAGAAAGAGAGCTGAGCTTAGTAGAATCTGAAAGTTCTACACCATCAGATTCCACAATCACACCTCTCTTAACATGCATGACTGCACATTTGTCCACCCCAAATTCCATTTTGATGGATTTACTAAAGGTATCTGTTATTTTTTATAAATCCATCAATTGCAATTTGTTGTGGGCAAATAATTTGAGATCATCCATGTAAAGTAGGTGGGATATAACTCCACCATCTTTACGCAACCGATAGCCCAGCCCTGAATTCTCTAGCAAAGTACTCAGAGGATTCAGAGCTAGACAGAACCACAATGGACTCAAACTATCCCCTTGAAATATACCCCGCTTGATGCTAGGTGGTACACCATTTTCGCAAAACTGACGACATCCTGGATAGCAAAGGATTGGTTTCCACTGTCTCATACATGTTAGATGTTATAGTGAACACTTGTGTTTTATTACGATCGTTCTAAAATACCTACAGTATAAACAAAAATAAAAAAATAAGAATGGCATTAAAGAAATGTAAAAAATGTAATGTGAATATAACAAAGAAAGCTCCTGGATTGGAATGTAGTAGATGCGATAACGTTGTTCATGCTACTCAGGACTGTGCAAAGCTAACTGTGAAGCAGCTGGCAGCATTGAGAGCCTCAGATGGACTGGAGTGGAGCTGTGACGATTGCCAGTGCGTTTTTAGCAGACGCTCTTCATTTTTCGTTCCAGAAGATACTGGAGAAGTTGCTAGTGTATCGCCGCTGGATATGCACAGACTCATGAAGAATCTTACGGCGGAAATTAAGAAAACAATTAAGGAAGAATTGGAGGGTTTCCAGGCGTCGGTAGAATTTATTGATTGTATTGGTGGCAAACCTTGAAGAAGTGCTACGAAATCAAAATAATAAAATCAAACAGCTTGAAAACAGAAATAATGAGCTGATAAATACAAAAAAGAACATGGAGCTACGTATGTCTGCTATGGAACAAAGGCTGGAAGAATATGAGCAAAATAATCTAAGTAACTTCGTCGAAATTGCTGGACTACCAAACATACCTGTTACAGAGGTAAAGACAATGACGAAGGATGTCGCTGCTAAGCTTAACGTGGAAAAAGATTCAGTGCATGATGTTCGTCAAGTGACGGGACGCTCGGAGTCGTCTGGTTATCTTTTGGAGTGTTTACTTCGTAGTGGAGCTGACAAGATTAAATGGCTTACTGCTGCCAAAACAAGGCAAATTACCGTTGGTGAATTGTCAACTCCTATGCCTATTGAAAAAGCCACTGGCAGGATCTACGTAAGAGAAGCTCTAACTCGTCATATGAAAACCTTGCTGTATCAAGCTAGACCGCTGTCTAGCTTGATACAGCAACCGTTGGGCATTTTGAGGCGCTCCTCAAAATGCCCAACGGTCCCTTCAAACACGTTTGGTGTAAGGAGGGTAAGCTATTTATTAAAAAGTCTGACGAGTCTTTCAAATTTCTGGTTATGTAATGCACTCACAGCTCCGTATCAATCGCAAGGGAGGTGGTATAATATTATACGTTAAAAAACATCTTCAATTCTCTCCAAAAGAAATACACACTTATACCTTTGAATATCTTGGGAGCACACTAAAAACCGCAAGTAATGACACAATAGCCGTATGTGCAATTTATAGACCACCATCAACAAACAAAGCATTGTTTGTAAGAGAACTTCAACGAGCACTGAATGGGTATTCATCTAATAATAATGTCGTTGTTTTGGGCGATATGAACATCGATCTTAATTCTCAAACAACTGTAAAAAGCTTGTATTTGGATATGCTGGCTGCGCATGGCTTAACGTGCGGAATATCGTATTATACAAGAATCGAAAAGCGTATTAACAAGGTAACAAAGTCGTGCATCGATCATATATTTACAAGATCACGCACGTTATTGCCATGCACGGCTGCACTCGACACTGTTCTGGCAGATCACCGTACGACTGTCGTTTGTTTGACTAGCCTCTCGCCCACTCAGAATACGATACAGGTTGCTCCACAAATAAAATGTATTTATGACAAAAAAAATTATGCATAATGTTTTGAATAACACAAATTGGGATGAAATTAATAACTTCACTGCTTCAGATTATATCTATAAATACATATTAAATACTTTTAAAACTGCAATAAATAAATCAGAACGAACCATTACGGTTAATATTAAATTTAGAAAAAAATTGCCCTGGTTAACTAACACTATAGTAAAATTGTGTCAGCTGAGAGACGAATGTTATAAAAATTTGAGAAAAGATTCTACAAATAATATTTTAAGATTGAAGTTAAATAAATTAAGAAATAAAGTACATAAAACTATTGAGTATTCCAGAAATCAATATAATAAGAATAAAATTAAGGAAAATTTTGGTAATCCTAAAAAGTTATGGGAAATATTGAATGCGATGTGTGGAAGAATAAAGCACTCAATAGATAAAGTGATTATTGATGCCTTCAGGACACGGAATTTATCATCTCTGGAAATAGCAAACAATTTCGCCCGTAATTTTGATAGTTCGGTTAAAAAAATATTGCCTAATTGTTCAACACCTCTTTTTGTTGACTTTTATCGAGAGCCTGCTAATGTTAGTATAAGATTTCAAAAAGCTACTCCAGAAACTATTCATAATCTTATTAAGACACTCCATAATAGGAGGGCACCAGGACTGGATAGAATCAGTGTTATTGATATACAAGCCGTTAGTCATAAGGTTGCTTTTGCCATCACTAAACTAATTAATACCAGCTTACAAACTGGTCATTACCCAGATGAATTAAAAATAGGGTGCGTAAGGCCTGTGTTAAAGAAAGGAACAAGGACCGATGAAAGTAATTACCGCCCTATTACTTTATTATCCTCAATAGACAAAATCGTCGAAAAATTTATTTGTAACCTAATATATAATTTTTACGGGAAAAATTCAATTATCAGCAATTCACAATATGGATTTCAACCAAACAAAAATACGGGCATGCTTCTCTCTAAGTTTACAGACCATGTTAATTCTGCACTCAATGTTAAAAAACATGTCCTTGCCTTGTTTATTGATTTTTCTCGCGCGTTTGACACTCTTGATCACAATAAGTTATTGATAAAGTTAAAAGAATCAGGAATAAATGGCCCCCTTCTAGAATGGTGTACTGAATACTTGAAAAATAGGAAATACCATGTTCAAATTGCAAACAGTCTCAGTGACCCCATTACAGTTACTCATGGAACAGCACAAGGGTCCGTGTGTGGTCCACTACATTTCTTAGCGTACGTAAATGACATGGATGTTATTTTCAGTAGCTCCACCTCTTATCAGTTTGCTGATGATACATGTCTCATAATCGAAGGTAAGGACTTAAACGAAATTAAATTCCTGTTACAAAAAGATTTTGACAGACTTAATATGTGGTGCCATGACCTGGGACTTGTACTTAATACTCAAAAGACAAAGGTTATGCACATAAAATCTCCGTATATTAAGGAAAATTCTGCTGAAATTAAATTAGTAGCACATACCCACAATTGTCTACATAGAAATTCAAATAATTGTGTTTCCAAATGTTCAGTTATTCAACAAGTTGACACACATGTGTACTTAGGCTTACTCATTGACAATAAATTCAATTGGGGTCCACATATTGCTCGAGTTTGTGACAAACTTCGTGCAATCCTAGCAAAATTTTATACCATCAACAACTTATTACCATACAAAACTAAACTCCTACTGTACAATGCATTTGTTGATTCAGTAGTGGTATATGGGTTATCTAGCTACGGATGTACCTTTAAAACCTATCTGGAGTCTGTTTATAAATTGCAAGTTAGGATTATAAAATTAATAGTTATACCGAAAATGAGATCGAATTTTAATAATGATATTGACTTTTTTTAAATTTACCAAAACTTTAGCCATACTCGAAAATGTGAAATTTTGTCTTTTAAAAGAACAATTTTTCAACAAAGAAATACAAACTGAAATAGATCATCCTGTTTATACGCGTAGTGTAGCTCAAAAGAAACTGGTTACTGTACCCGCTAAGAACTACTACAGCGAGCGGACGTGTGCATTCCTTATTCCGCGACTAATTAACTTTATACCAACTTCTGTAACAAACGTCACAACAGAAAAAAATATTAAATACAAATTAAAATCTTATTTCTTGTCTAGTTTATAAACACACCTGAACAGAACATTGTCGAATTTGAACGATCTAATACATAACTAACAAAATTACTTTGAAAAGTCGATTGTAAGTTATCACGCACAAACCTGAGAGGTTTATGTGGTACTGTAACACTGACTTTATGTATGTTTTATCTTATATGAATAAAAAAAAAAAAAAAAAAAGAAAGTACATAGAGTTGTATCAATTTTATACAACTCCAGCACCTTCAAAAGCCATGTATGTGGCACCGAATCAAAGGCCTTCTTATAATCTATCCAACATGTCGCCAGATTTTTATGATTACGACGCACCTGTTGGCTGATGGCCATATCGATTAAAAGGAGTTCCTTAGTGCCACGGGCCCCACTTCTACATCCATTCTGAGAGATAGATATTATAGAATTTGTCTCTAAATGCTTAGTAATTTTGACTCTCAAAATGGATGTTGAAAGTTTATAGATAGTCGGTAAACACGTTATTATTCTATATTTTTTTTGGTCCGCAGTACTACCAGATTTATAGAGTAAGTGGGTTATACCAGTTGTCATGAAATTGGGAAGTGCACCCACATCTAGAGATGCTTGAAATTGTGATGCTAAACGAGCATGTGAGCTTTGGAACCATTTCAACCAGAAATTGTGCAGTCCGTCTGGTCCCGCCGATTTCCAGTTCGGCAATGAACGAACTGCACTGGCAACATCTTCTACGTCTATAGAAATTGGCTCCATATCCTGTATATTTTCACAGGACCGTTTAACATCTCTCATCCAAACACCTTCCGTATGATCAACAGAAATCGACCAAATGTTGCACCAAAATGCATTTGTAGCATCAACATCAGTAAGAGTAACGTCATTTTCATCTAGATGTGGGTTTTCCCATTTTCGATAAACCCACTTCTCATCTCTTTGGAACATACGATTCTGAGTATATCGATCTACTCGCTTTTTGTAACGCCGAATTCGATTCGCCCATGCATACACGTTTTGTTTCAGAAGGTCGATGCGCTCTGTGACACATGATGCGTATTGTTGAGGACTTATATTAGTTCCCAAGAACGCCGCCATTGGCTATATTTAGCGTTTCTGCCTTCAAAGAGACACCGTTAGATTTATAATATTGTAGGTATTTGTGTATATGTACGTATATATTGTGTATGTATATATTGTGTATGTATATATTGTATATGTATATATTTATGTCACTGAAAATATAAAAATTACCGTAGTGGTAATATTTTAATGTACTTAACACCATTCTGCCCCAAATTTAGTTCTCATAATAATTCTCCATCCAAAGGTTGCCTGTAAGAAATTGCCTCTGTGCGATAAGGCTGCCAATTGTAAAACCATTTTGTATCACATTGTAAATATGTTAAATGTATTTTTGGTGTTACAATAAAGAATAACTAACTAACTAACGCCTGTTTCACAAAGCGCATCACCCTCGGACGACTGTTGCCTGATTTAAAGCATATTAGCTTTCCAATGAGTGCCCTGGTCTCGGAAATACGCCTCTCAATTCTACACTGCCAGGCTGGTTTTGCAGGCCTTGGTCGAGTATTTATTTTATTGAAAAAAAATTAACTTTTGCTACTCGACAGGCTGCAACAGCCGCACAGTATAAAATTGAGTGGGTATCACCAAGATCTCCACTATTCTCTAAAAAATTAAAGAGTAATGAATCCAGGGCACATACAAGCGCCATATTTCTTTTATGCATGGGCATACGAGGAAGACGTGGTCTGTTATCTGGACTTGTAAACCGATATTCCAGAAGCTCATGCTCCAAAGCACTCCTTAATCGTTCGTCACATTGGGTACTTACGGATATAGTCTCATTGTCAACAACCCCCTCAGCAACAATGTCACGTGGTGTATGACTTACCGATGAGGTCACATTTTGTGACGAAGTAGTGACAAGGAAGCCATTCTGTACGTCAGAACGTAGTCTCTCAAGTGTGGTACTATCAAGCATATTACAACGTTGAATAGCCCGCACCTGATCCGACAATCGTTGACAGCCGGCTCGAGTTCCTGAAACACAGACAGTAAACGACAACGGTACGCAGTGAGGTTAGCACCCAGCTCTGTAGCCGTTTTAGTTAATTGCTTTAGTCCACTTCATGCGGTGCACATCACCACCGGCAACGGGGGGCCTATTCGAGGCCGGTGGGCCTCGGGGTCCTAAGCTTGCAGGTGGCCGGCCTCTCCCCTTCCGACGTACAGGTGATGGCGACGTCGGCGGAGAGAAATACTCGTCGCTACTAGTGTCGGTGCTCGACGCTTCGATGGCAGGCAATATCGCTGGAGCGGTTTCCGATGGTTGCGAAGCGGAGTTGCATAACGAGTCCGGGGATGGTAATTGTGCAATTTGTCTGGTTTTGGCTCTGGTCAATATGATTTACATACCCATTTGCTTGAATATTTTTGTTGTGACATTATCTGTCATGTCACTATGTAAATGATTCTGGTATATATCCAAAATATTCATATTATTTTCAGTGTTATAGGTTCTATTGCTATTATAATTTTATTATTGTAATTTCCATCATCATCATCCGAGCGTCTGTCCCAGTTGCGTCTCGCGACGCCCGGGGTCCGCTTTCCTACATTTTCTCCTCCACTTCGCACGGTCTTCGGCATCCCCTGTAGTGAGACCATTGGCACGCATGTCATCCCTTACGACGTCAAGCCAGCACTTCTTGGGTCTTCCCCTCTTACCGGGACCCGGTGGGGCTGATGAATGTCTGGCCATGCCAGACATTTATTACCTACGTAGCCCGGCGGTTGCCGCAAGACGTGACCATACCAATAAAGGCGACACTCTTGCAACTTGTCTGCAATGTCACGGACGTGAAGGCCGCCGCGGATGCGAGAGTTTCTCACGCGGTCCATCCGCGTGACCCCACACATCCACCGCAGCATCTTCATTTCCGTGACACGCAGCTCCTGCTTGTGTCGCTCCAATATCGGCCACGTCTCACTGCCATGTAAAAGGACAGGTCTAATAATGGTTTTGTAGACCTGTCCCTTCAACCGGATCGGCATTTTAGGGTCACAAATGACACCGGTCATCTCCCGCCATTTGGCCCACGCGGCAGCAATGCGTGACTTGACATCGCAATCGATGTCACTGGACGTGTGAAAAACAGATCCCAGGTATTTAACCTGGTCCGTGCGCTCGACCAAATCACCGCCTATGCGGACGGATGTGGGATCTGTCGAGTTTAGTGCCAAGTACTCGGTCTTCGCCACATTTAGTTTCAGACCGCCGTTCTCAAGCGTCTCCTTCCACGCCTTTACACGTTGCACCAATCTGCCCCTGTCCGCGTCTGCCAGCGCAATATCGTCAGCATACATGAGCAACCATGGAGGCTGCTCATGTGGGTTTCTGATGCTGTCCGACAATTCGTCTAATATTACACTGAACAGAAGCGAACTAAGGACCAAACCCTGGTGTACCCCGACGGTGATGGGGAAGGGTTTCGTGTCGCCAACAGCAGTCCGAACCATTGAATCGGAGTCACAGTACATGTCCCGGATAGTGTCAATATAGACCTCTGGAACCCCTTTGGACCGCAGTGCCCACCAGATCATCGCACGAGGAACACAGTCGAAGGCCTTCTGCATGTCTAGAAACAAACAGTGCAGAGGCGTGTTCTTCGACCTGTATTTCTCTGCGACAACCCTCAGGATAAAAACAGGGTCCGTGGTCCCATAACCAGGGCGAAACCCATATTGACACTCCGAGAGAGTACACGCCTGCCGGATCCGAGAGTCTATAATCCTCTCGAAGATCTTCATGGTGTGGGACATCACCTTAATACCGCGGTAGCTCCCGCACTCCTGCACTGACCCCTTACCTTTGAAGACTGGAGTAATAATACTCAGTCTCCATTGGTTTGGGATCTGACCCGCTGAGGAGCATGCGGTTAAAAAGGTTTACTAAGATGCCCACACCGCGAGGACCCATCGCCTTCCAGGCTTCGATGGGGACTCCATCGGGTCCGACAGCTTTCCGATTCTTCATGCGGCGAAGCGCAGTCAGGACTTCTCTAGGCGTTACCGGTGGCACTAGTCCCTGATTCGGAGGGAGGTCCGGAGGTTGCACCTCTTTGTGCTGTTTATTAAGCAGCTCGTGGAAGTACGAGCGCCATCTCTCCTTTACCGCGAGGTCTTCGCTTAACAGGTTGCCCTCAGGGTCTTTTACACAGCGACACTTGGATATATCCTGTGCCGCTTTGACCCTGGAGCGCGCCAGCTTATAAATGAGCTTCTGCCCCTCAGACGATTCCAGCTTATCATACAGAGGTTGTAAGTGGTCAAGTCTGGCTCTGGCTACAGCTCTCTTTGTGGCGCGCTTGGCAGCCCTGTACGCGTCGCGGTCTTCAGGAGATCCGGTCGCTTGCCACTTTTTAAAGGGGGCTTTCTTCTCCCTAGTCTCCCTCTGGACTGCGTCGTCCCACCACCAAGTTTCCTTGTCACATTTGCGTCCACCCTTAGACACACCGAGCACCACCTTCGCCGCTCCAAGGATCGCCGCCTGAACTTTGTCCCAGTAATCTTGAACTGGTTCGCCTTCAGTGTCGGTGCACTTGTCACCGACAGCTGAGACGAACTCCTGGGACCTAGTTTCATCAAGCAGCCACCATCTGATGCGGCGCTGGCACCGCTCGATGCGTTTGCCTTTGGGCTTCACGCAGAGGTCCATGACAAGGAGACGGTGTTGTGCAGTAAGACTCTCACCGGGTATGACCTTGCAGTTGGCCACCTTGCCGATGCTGTGTCGCCTAGTGAGTAGGAAATCGATCTGAGTTGTACGCCTCCCGCTCTTGTAGGTGATGAGATGTTCGGATTTCTTTTTGAAATACGTGTTCACAATGGCCAGATCGGCAGCCGCACACGTTCTGAGGATAGTTTCTCCTTCAGCGTTGCGGGTGCCGTATCCAAAACCACCATGAACACGCTCAAATTCCTCACACCTCTCACCCACATGACCGTTTAGGTCGCCGCCCAAAACGATTCCCTGTGACAACGGAATGTTCCGAAGCACTCCCTCGAGTTGACCCCAAAACGACATCTTATCGGCGTCGCTACAACCGGCCTGTGGCGCGTAGGCACTTATCAGGTGGGTAATAATCCCATCGATAAGCACCCTCACGATCATAAGCCGGTCGCTACAGCGTTTCACCTCCAAGATACCACTCAGCCCCTCGGAGAGCACCCGTGTAATACAGCTTGTAGCCGTTCTGCAAGGGCCGGGCTCTGTTGCCCTTCCACCGAGTCTCCTGCAGGAACGCCACGTCCACCCTCCGCCTGGAGAGTACTTCGGCCAACTCTACCGCACGCCCAGTCAGCGTGCCAATGTTCCAAGATGCGAAGCGGATTCGGGTTGGGGCTAACTTCTTTAGCCGTGCTGGCCCGACACACGGCAGCCCTAGCCCACTTGCCACAGGAGTCGGGCGGGGCTCCTGCGCGCCGTTTTGCGGTGGCGCCCTATCCCTAGCAGCATTCCTTTTCTGACTGTTCATTATTTTTTTTTTGTTTCGGCGGGTGGCTTTTATGGGAGTGACGCCCTCAGACCTCCCAACCCCAGAGGGTAAAGCCAGCGCCAGAGCCTCGTCCGTTAGTCAGCAGGTGCACGCACTAGCACGGGAGGTGGACTTGGGCCCCGAAGATCTTGGTGGGGCCCCTTACACCCTAAATTATTGTAATTTCCATATATGCATTTGTATTATTGATAAAATGAAATAAAAATATCTTAGTAAAATAAATCTGTTGACTTAGTTACAGTGTTGCCAATTTATTATTATTGTAATACCTGACATCCACTAAATGTTTATTTTTTTAACTTTCACTTTGAAGGTAAAGCGTTAAATTGTCACAGACGAAGAACGAACGCTTGTGATAAATGTGAAAAATGACAGAAAACAGTCACCCATCTAAGGACTATGGCTTTCCACTTGCTACGTTCTGGCATACAACTTTAGCTTCATCAACTTTCATAATTGTTTTCATACACGCTCGTCAATTAAGGGTACTCTTGACCTGACCTTTTATCAAAAGATCTTCAATTTGAATGTAATATCTACGTCGAGGTCGACCCTTACCAGTTTACCATTTACTCTCGCCGCATACATTTTCTTCGTCAGTCTATTTTCATCCATCCTCTCCACGTGTCTAAACCATCTAAGCATCCCTTTATCTATCTTAGTCACTACGTCTTCTGTCATACCGCTATGTTCCCTTATCACGCTGTTCCTTTCTTTATGTATAATTTTCACTCCAGCTATACTTCGCAGAGTCCTCATTTCTACTGCATTAATTTTACTTCTATGCTTCTTCTGCTATACCCAACTTTCACTGCCATATGTTAGTGTAGGGTCAAGCACTCCTCTATGGACAGCCAGTCTTGCCACGTACTATATTAGTAGTCTTTATATAGTATATAGTCTTACGTATTATATTATATTAGGTTATATATATACGTATTATATTATTTACAAAAGTAATATCATGCTGAAATTAAAATCGTTAAAAGTGAAGTTTAAAACTTTAGTATCTTTTAAAAGTAGGTTTCTATATTGATAACAAATCATTTGGGAGTTATTTGTGTTTAGATATTTATCACATTTAGTAACTAAATTTAAAAACAAAAATGCGTGTATAATATACATTTATACACAACTAGCTGTGACGCTCGGCTTCGCCCGCGACTTACTTCCACGTGTTCCATTACTAATACGTGTTTTTTATATCCAATAATATTTTTTAGTTGATTTTTTACACCTTGTGTCCGAAAAACCCAAATATCTTACGGAACCCTATTTTTTTCCAAAATAAAATATAGCCTATGTCTTGTGGATAATGTAGCTTTTAAATGGGGAAAGAATTTTTAAAATCGGTCCAGTAGTTATTGAGCCTATTCATTACAAGCAAACAAACATACAAACAAAGTTTTCCTCTTTATAATATTAGTGTAGATAATGAGTATAATATAAATTTTGTCACAAGCTCACATTCGTCATGTTTTACTAGTAAGGTGTTCTCCATACACAATAAAACCTCAAGTTAACGAAATCTGTCAAGAATCAGACATTTCATAAAAACGCTGTTTCCGATCGTCATCGTTCATACAAGTGCATTATCATAAAGCCCGAGCTGCCACAGACGTTTGACTTTCTACCCTCTTCTTTGAAAACAAGAGGGCTCATTGCAGATGGGTAATTTATATAGTTATAACAATTAACATGGAAAAACGAGCCCTATGTCTTTTGTTTCACGGTTCAAAATGGATTAAGCAAATAATTTTAATTTTCCCGGCCGTTTTCCACTGAAACGGCTGTAATAGCCATCACTTTTTTATTTGCTTCCTTAGAAGTGACGTATATTTTTATATGCGCCTGCGGATTCACCCGTGTAGAAAAGTTTTCCCGATTCCCACAGGAATTTCATCTCAGGATAAAATACCTAATTATGTTATTCTGATGTATAAGTTATTAAAAGGGTTTCATCAAAATCCATTCAGTAGCTTCACTCAAAGACTACTGAATGGATTGGATGAAACATTCACTTTTGTAATATGAGAACAATGTTAAGTTTTCGGCAATAAAAGTATCTGTATTAATGCACAACTCAAACCGCTGATCGGAAGTCAAACCGATCAGCGGTTCATGTTAGTAGTTTTTTTGACATAATAATATGACGTAGAGTTTTTTAATATGAGATGGTTTTCCACCGATATATCCAGAACCCAAACAACCCCACCTACTAGCAGTGCACCGATTAACGAACAAGGCCATTCAATAGTTTCACGCAAAAACTAATGAATGGATTTTGATGAAATCCTGACAATAAACATTCACGTTTGTAATATTAATAGGATGCAATAAAATCTATTTGAACATCCAAACTAAATACATGTTATATTTACGTAATTATAATTATAACTTATTCAGGCTTGTTACCTACGGATCCCTAATGGATTTACCACCACGAAGCAAATCTACTTAATTAATCTTTTATAATTTGACATTCCTTGTTCATATTTCGAATAGGTTTCACTTATTGTACTATATATTTATATTTATAGTTTTCTTTTTTATTAAATTAATACTAAGTACCTTATCTCTGAAACTGAAGGGAAAATGTGAAATGTTCAAGCAGGATTTATGAAAGGCAGACGATGCACGGATCAAATCTTTTCCTTACGATGCGTAACTGAAAACCTATTGTCAAGTTAAAATGTGTATTGCTTATTAGTAGACTTGGAAAAGGCCTATGATAGAGTGGTGATGAATGAACTGTGGTCAACATTGTCCATGTATGGCGTCAGCAGCAACTTGATACGAGCACTGTAATCTCCATATGAGGGTTCCAGTGTTTGTGTCAGAATCAACGGAGCTTGCACAGACTTTTTCACATCGGAATAGGTGTGAGACAGGGTTGTGTAGCGTCACCGTGGCTGTTTAACCTATACATATATTGACAGTTGCTTGAAAGAACTGCAAGAAAGTGTGTATGGTTTAAAAATGACTGATCTGACTGTCAAATGTCTTATTTACGCTGATGATAAGGTAATAAGTGCATCATCAGCCAACGAGTTGCAGTTGATAGTTAATATAAGGCATGATGCGCTAAAAAGCAAAGGAATGAAAGTGAATGTAAATAAGACGAAAGTAATGGTTATTGAAACATAGAAAAACATGACGGATTGCTCGATTTTTGTGGAAGGAAAAAGAGTGGAACAAGTGAAAGAATTTATATACTTAGACTCAAAATTTGTGAGAGATGGAAAGTGTGATGATAACATTGAAAGAAGAGTTTTGGCTGGCAATCAAGTGAATGGAGCAATGAGCACCCAGAAAGTGTCTAAAATTGCAAGACTGGCTGTCCATAGAGGAGTGCTTGACCCTACACTAACATATGGCAGTGAAAGTTGGGTATAGCAGAAGAAGCATAGAAGTAAAATTAATGCAGTAGAAATGAGGACTCTGCGAAGTATAGCTGGAGTGAAAATTATACATAAAGAAAGGAACAGCGTGATAAGGGAACATAGCGGTATGACAGAAGACGTAGTGACTAAGATAGATAAAGGGATGCTTAGATGGTTTAGACACGTGGAGACGATGGATGAAAATAGACTGACGAAGTAAATGTATGCGGCGAGAGTAAATGGTAAACTGGTAAGGGTCGACCTCGACGTAGATATTACATTCAAATTGAAGATCTTTTGATAAAAGGTCAGGTCAAGAGTACCCTTAATTGACGAGCGTGTATGAAAACAATTATGAAAGTTGATGAAGCTAAAGTTGTATGCCAGAACGTAGCAAGTGGAAAGCCATAGTCCTTAGATGGGTGACTGTTTTCTGTCATTTTTCACATTTATCACAAGCGTTCGTTCTTCGTCTGTGACAATTTAACGCTTTACCTTCAAAGTGAAAGTTAAAAAAATAAACATTTAGTGGATGTCAGGTATTACAATAATAATAAATTGGCAACACTGTAACTAAGTCAACAGATTTATTTTACTAAGATATTTTTATTTCATTTTATCAATAATACAAATGCATATATGGAAATTACAATAATTTAGGGTGTAAGGGGCCCCACCAAGATCTTCGGGGCCCAAGTCCACCTCCCGTGCTAGTGCGTGCACCTGCTGACTAACGGACGAGGCTCTGGCGCTGGCTTTACCCTCTGGGGTTGGGAGGTCTGAGGGCGTCACTCCCATAAAAGCCACCCGCCGAAACAAAAAAAAAATAATGAACAGTCAGAAAAGGAATGCTGCTAGGGATAGGGCGCCACCGCAAAACGGCGCGCAGGAGCCCCGCCCGACTCCTGTGGCAAGTGGGCTAGGGCTGCCGTGTGTCGGGCCAGCACGGCTAAAGAAGTTAGCCCCAACCCGAATCCGCTTCGCATCTTGGAACATTGGCACGCTGACTGGGCGTGCGGTAGAGTTGGCCGAAGTACTCTCCAGGCGGAGGGTGGACGTGGCGTTCCTGCAGGAGACTCGGTGGAAGGGCAACAGAGCCCGGCCCTTGCAGAACGGCTACAAGCTGTATTACACGGGTGCTCTCCGAGGGGCTGAGTGGTATCTTGGAGGTGAAACGCTGTAGCGACCGGCTTATGATCGTGAGGGTGCTTATCGATGGGATTATTACCCACCTGATAAGTGCCTACGCGCCACAGGCCGGTTGTAGCGACGCCGATAAGATGTCGTTTTGGGGTCAACTCGAGGGAGTGCTTCGGAACATTCCGTTGTCACAGGGAATCGTTTTGGGCGGCGACCTAAACGGTCATGTGGGTGAGAGGTGTGAGGAATTTGAGCGTGTTCATGGTGGTTTTGGATACGGCACCCGCAACGCTGAAGGAGAAACTATCCTCAGAACGTGTGCGGCTGCCGATCTGGCCATTGTGAACACGTATTTCAAAAAGAAATCCGAACATCTCATCACCTACAAGAGCGGGAGGCGTACAACTCAGATCGATTTCCTACTCACTAGGCGACACAGCATCGGCAAGGTGGCCAACTGCAAGGTCATACCCGGTGAGAGTCTTACTGCACAACACCGTCTCCTTGTCATGGACCTCTGCGTGAAGCCCAAAGGCAAACGCATCGAGCGGTGCCAGCGCCGCATCAGATGGTGGCTGCTTGATGAAACTAGGTCCCAGGAGTTCGTCTCAGCTGTCGGTGACAAGTGCACCGACACTGAAGGCGAACCAGTTCAAGATTACTGGGACAAAGTTCAGGCGGCGATCCTTGGAGCGGCGAAGGTGGTGCTCGGTGTGTCTAAGGGTGGACGCAAATGTGACAAGGAAACTTGGTGGTGGGACGACGCAGTCCAGAGGGAGACTAGGGAGAAGAAAGCCCCCTTTAAAAAGTGGCAAGCGACCGGATCTCCTGAAGACCGCGACGCGTACAGGGCTGCCAAGCGCGCCACAAAGAGAGCTGTAGCCAGAGCCAGACTTGACCACTTACAACCTCTGTATGATAAGCTGGAATCGTCTGAGGGGCAGAAGCTCATTTATAAGCTGGCGCGCTCCAGGGTCAAAGCGGCACAGGATATATCCAAGTGTCGCTGTGTAAAAGACCCTGAGGGCAACCTGTTAAGCGAAGACCTCGCGGTAAAGGAGAGATGGCGCTCGTACTTCCACGAGCTGCTTAATAAACAGCACAAAGAGGTGCAACCTCCGGACCTCCCTCCGAATCAGGGACTAGTGCCACCGGTAACGCCTAGAGAAGTCCTGACTGCGCTTCGCCGCATGAAGAATCGGAAAGCTGTCGGACCCGATGGAGTCCCCATCGAAGCCTGGAAGGCGATGGGTCCTCGCGGTGTGGGCATCTTAGTAAACCTTTTTAACCGCATGCTCCTCAGCGGGCAGATCCCAAACCAATGGAGACTGAGTATTATTACTCCAGTCTTCAAAGGTAAGGGGTCAGTGCAGGAGTGCGGGAGCTACCGCGGTATTAAGGTGATGTCCCACACCATGAAGATCTTCGAGAGGATTATAGACTCTCGGATCCGGCAGGCGTGTACTCTCTCGGAGTGTCAATATGGGTTTCGCCCTGGTTATGGGACCACGGACCCTGTTTTTATCCTGAGGGTTGTCGCAGAGAAATACAGGTCGAAGAACACGCCTCTGCACTGTTTGTTTCTAGACATGCAGAAGGCCTTCGACTGTGTTCCTCGTGCGATGATCTGGTGGGCACTGCGGTCCAAAGGGGTTCCAGAGGTCTATATTGACACTATCCGGGACATGTACTGTGACTCCGATTCAATGGTTCGGACTGCTGTTGGCGACACGAAACCCTTCCCCATCACCGTCGGGGTACACCAGGGTTTGGTCCTTAGTTCGCTTCTGTTCAGTGTAATATTAGACGAATTGTCGGACAGCATCAGAAACCCACATGAGCAGCCTCCATGGTTGCTCATGTATGCTGACGATATTGCGCTGGCAGACGCGGACAGGGGCAGATTGGTGCAACGTGTAAAGGCGTGGAAGGAGACGCTTGAGAACGGCGGTCTGAAACTAAATGTGGCGAAGACCGAGTACTTGGCACTAAACTCGACAGATCCCACATCCGTCCGCATAGGCGGTGATTTGGTCGAGCGCACGGACCAGGTTAAATACCTGGGATCTGTTTTTCACACGTCCAGTGACATCGATTGCGATGTCAAGTCACGCATTGCTGCCGCGTGGGCCAAATGGCGGGAGATGACCGGTGTCATTTGTGACCCTAAAATGCCGATCCGGTTGAAGGGACAGGTCTACAAAACCATTATTAGACCTGTCCTTTTACATGGCAGTGAGACGTGGCCGATATTGGAGCGACACAAGCAGGAGCTGCGTGTCACGGAAATGAAGATGCTGCGGTGGATGTGTGGGGTCACGCGGATGGACCGCGTGAGAAACTCTCGCATCCGCGGCGGCCTTCACGTCCGTGACATTGCAGACAAGTTGCAAGAGTGTCGCCTTTATTGGTATGGTCACGTCTTGCGGCAACCGCCGGGCTACGTAGGTAATAAATGTCTGGCATGGCCAGACATTCATCAGCCCCACCGGGTCCCGGTAAGAGGGGAAGACCCAAGAAGTGCTGGCTTGACGTCGTAAGGGATGACATGCGTGCCAATGGTCTCACTACAGGGGATGCCGAAGACCGTGCGAAGTGGAGGAGAAAATGTAGGAAAGCGGACCCCGGGCGTCGCGAGACGCAACTGGGACAGACGCTCGGATGATGATGATGGAAATTACAATAATAAAATTATAATAGCAATAGAACCTATAACACTGAAAATAATATGAATATTTTGGATATATACCAGAATCATTTACATAGTGACATGACAGATAATGTCACAACAAAAATATTCAAGCAAATGGGTATGTAAATCATATTGACCAGAGCCAAAACCAGACAAATTGCACAATTACCATCCCCGGACTCGTTATGCAACTCCGCTTCGCAACCATCGGAAACCGCTCCAGCGATATTGCCTGCCATCGAAGCGTCGAGCACCGACACTAGTAGCGACGAGTATTTCTCTCCGCCGACGTCGCCATCACCTGTACGTCGGAAGGGGAGAGGCCGGCCACCTGCAAGCTTAGGACCCCGAGGCCCACCGGCCTCGAATAGGCCCCCCGTTGCCGGTGGTGATGTGCACCGCATGAAGTGGACTAAAGCAATTAACTAAAACGGCTACAGAGCTGGGTGCTAACCTCACTGCGTACCGTTGTCGTTTACTGTCTGTGTTTCAGGAACTCGAGCCGGCTGTCAACGATTGTCGGATCAGGTGCGGGCTATTCAACGTTGTAATATGCTTGATAGTACCACACTTGAGAGACTACGTTCTGACGTACAGAATGGCTTCCTTGTCACTACTTCGTCACAAAATGTGACCTCATCGGTAAGTCATACACCACGTGACATTGTTGCTGAGGGGGTTGTTGACAATGAGACTATATCCGTAAGTACCCAATGTGACGAACGATTAAGGAGTGCTTTGGAGCATGAGCTTCTGGAATATCGGTTTACAAGTCCAGATAACAGACCACGTCTTCCTCGTATGCCCATGCATAAAAGAAATATGGCGCTTGTATGTGCCCTGGATTCATTACTCTTTAATTTTTTAGAGAATAGTGGAGATCTTGGTGATACCCACTCAATTTTATACTGTGCGGCTGTTGCAGCCTGTCGAGTAGCAAAAGTTAATTTTTTTTCAATAAAATAAATACTCGACCAAGGCCTGCAAAACCAGCCTGGCAGTGTAGAATTGAGAGGCGTATTTCCGAGACCAGGGCACTCATTGGAAAGCTAATATGCTTTAAATCAGGCAACAGTCGTCCGAGGGTGATGCGCTTTGTGAAACAGGCGTTAGTTAGTTAGTTATTCTTTATTGTAACACCAAAAATACATTTAACATATTTACAATGTGATACAAAATGGTTTTACAATTGGCAGCCTTATCGCACAGAGGCAATTTCTTACAGGCAACCTTTGGATGGAGAATTATTATGAGAACTAAATTTGGGGCAGAATGGTGTTAAGTACATTAAAATATTACCACTACGGTAATTTTTATATTTTCAGTGACATAAATATATACATATACAATATATACATACACAATATATACGTACATATACACAAATACCTACAATATTATAAATCTAACGGTGTCTCTTTGAAGGCAGAAACGCTAAATATAGCCAATGGCGGCGTTCTTGGGAACTAATATAAGTCCTCAACAATACGCATCATGTGTCACAGAGCGCATCGACCTTCTGAAACAAAACGTGTATGCATGGGCGAATCGAATTCGGCGTTACAAAAAGCGAGTAGATCGATATACTCAGAATCGTATGTTCCAAAGAGATGAGAAGTGGGTTTATCGAAAATGGGAAAACCCACATCTAGATGAAAATGACGTTACTCTTACTGATGTTGATGCTACAAATGCATTTTGGTGCAACATTTGGTCGATTTCTGTTGATCATACGGAAGGTGTTTGGATGAGAGATGTTAAACGGTCCTGTGAAAATATACAGGATATGGAGCCAATTTCTATAGACGTAGAAGATGTTGCCAGTGCAGTTCGTTCATTGCCGAACTGGAAATCGGCGGGACCAGACGGACTGCACAATTTCTGGTTGAAATGGTTCCAAAGCTCACATGCTCGTTTAGCATCACAATTTCAAGCATCTCTAGATGTGGGTGCACTTCCCAATTTCATGACAACTGGTATAACCCACTTACTCTATAAATCTGGTAGTACTGCGGACCAAAAAAAATATAGAATAATAACGTGTTTACCGACTATCTATAAACTTTCAACATCCATTTTGAGAGTCAAAATTACTAAGCATTTAGAGACAAATTCTATAATATCTATCTCTCAGAATGGATGTAGAAGTGGGGCCCGTGGCACTAAGGAACTCCTTTTAATCGATATGGCCATCAGCCAACAGGTGCGTCGTAATCATAAAAATCTGGCGACATGTTGGATAGATTATAAGAAGGCCTTTGATTCGGTGCCACATACATGGCTTTTGAAGGTGCTGGAGTTGTATAAAATTGATACAACTCTATGTACTTTCTTTTTTTTTTTTTTTTTTTATTCATATAAGATAAAACATACATAAAGTCAGTGTTACAGTACCACATAAACCTCTCAGGTTTGTGCGTGATAACTTACAATCGACTTTTCAAAGTAATTTTGTTAGTTATGTATTAGATCGTTCAAATTCGACAATGTTCTGTTCAGGTGTGTTTATAAACTAGACAAGAAATAAGATTTTAATTTGTATTTAATATTTTTTTCTGTTGTGACGTTTGTTACAGAAGTTGGTATAAAGTTAATTAGTCGCGGAATAAGGAATGCACACGTCCGCTCGCTGTAGTAGTTCTTAGCGGGTACAGTAACCAGTTTCTTTTGAGCTACACTACGCGTATAAACAGGATGATCTATTTCAGTTTGTATTTCTTTGTTGAAAAATTGTTCTTTTAAAAGACAAAATTTCACATTTTCGAGTATGGCTAAAGTTTTGGTAAATTTAAAAAAAGTCAATATCATTATTAAAATTCGATCTCATTTTCGGTATAACTATTAATTTTATATAACCTAAGATAAATTTTCTGTTCTATAATTAAAATATATTTTCCAAAAAACATAGAAGCGCTCGTGGTCCCGCGAACTAAGTGTTCTGAAAACGATCACTGCGTTAAGCAACTTTCGCTGTGGCTGGTCATGGATGGGTGACCACTTTATGGCATTAACATTTGCGAGCGTGGTAACGCAACGTAATGCACGGAAGTGCTTCGGAAGGCCAGTAACTTGGCAGTCGTTAAGTCAAGTTGAAGGCCTTAAAACTTTCAACACAACCTGCGTCTGCCCATTTCAACACGGCAATGGGCTTATCACCTATTCCGTGGGACAGAAATACACATGGTGAACAGTGGACATATAGTATGCCTCTGCCAACCCTCCGGCGATAAGGCGTGATAGAAAAATAATAAAAACAAAAGAAAAACGATTTTCAAATATTTTATTTTAAAAGTCAACTGAACCTAAACGTACCTATATATCACAGCTCATTTGTGATTTTAAAATTTCAATTTGAACAAGATTCTGACATATTAAAATAGAGAGGAGCATTTAAACAATGTGATTTATTGTCTAACCACTTTGGCAGTTTTAGTTTCACCGCCTGATTTATTACGAACCTGCTCATTTTATTAATAAAATCGTTATTCACGTTTGTTTTGACACGTTCAACGAATAAGTGAGGAACAATTGACGAAGAATGTGCGACAATAGAGGAAAGAAATACTCAGGGTAGGCCGTGACTTACTTAGTAGACTTACTTAGTCTATGAAGACCACGTGAGCAGATTGCTCAAAAACGAAAAAGTCAAAAGTACTCGGATACCCAGACGTACGTATATGAAGCGATTGATGAATCTTGAAGAAGCGAAAGAAGTATGCATGCGCGAAGCCTGGCGATCTGTTCTCTCTGACTACCCTGTCAGGAATACAGCGTGAAGAGAGTTATTCACTGTATGTGATTTTAGACAAATAATAATAATAAATAAATATTGTAAGACACTTTTTACACAGTGCCATCTAGCCCAAACTAAGCTATAAGCTTGTACTATGCTATCTAGGCAACTGATATACATACATAGGAAACACCCAAACTCCGAAACCAAAATTTTCTGGATCACACAAATGATTGGTTACCCGGGAATCGAACTCGGAACCTCAGCAAAAGTCGCATACACTACCACTGCGCTACCGAGGCAGTCAAATGGCGTTAGTGTCGTGAAAAATGTGTAAAAGGCTATGGTAACTAGATAAAAAACACGTAAGGTACAAACTGCTTGATAAGTTACGTATAAAAATCGTACCAGTGATTTTATAGCGTTTTGTCTTTGGTGATAGATATTTCATGTAACTTATATCTTTATTTAGTACTATCGGTTTCACTCGCGTAGTCCCCGTTCCCGTGGGAATACGGAGATAAAATGTAGCCAAAGTATACCTTATACCTATCTACCAGTGTTAAAAATTAGTTCAGACGTTTCAGAGATTAACGGGATTAAACCAACAGAAATAAAATGAGAAATTGCTTTTTGTAGTTATACTTTTTTGGCGCGGTAGGAAAACAAATATGAGAGAAAATTTTTACGATGCGCGCGCAGACCGTCACAAAAAAAGGACACCATGAAGTTCGCTTATAAGTTTTCCATGACAACATTGAAAGTAGTTTTCTTTCTACTAATTTATCATTCCTGTTACAAACAAAAAGTGGTGGCATACGATGAAATCGTATTAGACTAAAGCAGTTATAACTTCTAACGCGTGTACATAAGTAAACACACATTTTTTTATAAAAGTACGGTATACTTTACTTTCTTTACTACTGAATTACGAACAGACACACTTTACTAAACATACATATAAGTTGTAATCATGTCTATTTCCCGAAAAGGCAGGGTTATATTATATACCACACTAGCTGGTGCCCGCACCTTCGCCCGAGTGGTGAAGTATTCCTTTTCGAGATTTCGAAACGACACCCTTAACTTTTTAAAAATCCGATACGGTCTATGTTACTCAAGAAGAATGTAGCTTTCTTATGGTGAAAGAATTTTTGAAATCGGTCCTGTACTTTTTGAGCCAATTCGTTACAACATACTTACATACAAATCTTACCTGTTTTTATATTAGTATAGATTTCACCAGTGGTATTAAATTTCACGTATTTACACAATCGCTACTCGACCACTACATTATCAAATATAATATACTAGATGACCCCCACAGCTTCGCCCGTGGAATATTTCGACCTCCCGTCGCACATATTTAATCCCGTCGCTTATAAATTCTACAATGATGCATTAAAATTTGCCAGAATTGTCGAAAAGCTTATACACATATATTTATGACTTTGGTTGAACGCGCTAATCTCTGGAACTACAGGTCGAATTTGAAAAAATCTTTTTGTGTTAGATAGTCCTTTTATCGAGGAAGGCTATAGGCTATATATCATTACGCTACTACACTGGGGAGCAGAGCAGTAGTCATAAATATCGACAAATCGGGCAAATTTTTATGCATCGTTGTAGAATTTACAAGCAACGGAATTAAATAGGTGCGACGGGAGGTCGAATTATTCCACGGGCAAGCTGTGGGGGTCATCTAGTATAATATACAATTATAGTTCACATTATAAACGAGCTTTATATTAGCTGGCAAGCAATTACTTTAGTTTAATAACTTACTTATCTTAGCTTCAGTAATGTCGGGGTTTTAGATTTATATATTAGGCCAATGTTCGTTATATTATCTATCATCAGAGGGTTTGGGGTTCAATGTTTGGATCATTTGACAATAATGTATGAATATATCTTTAAAGTCTGTGTGATAATTCTATTGAATTATTGTGCGAAAATGTATAAAAGGGTAAGTTTCTGCGTTGATCTATACTAACTATGATTACAATGACTTTTGTTTTTATTTTGCAATAATATAAACAATAATAATTATAGTTTGGCAATGGATCTCCGCCATGTGACGCCGGATTGGAATGTTCTTCCAATCTTGCGTCACATGGCGGAAATTTTGCTATGGCTGGTCACGAATGGGTGACCACTTTGTGGCATTAATATATGAGAGCGTTTCCGTGCTTTGAAAGGCACGTTTAGCCGTTGGTCCCGGTTGCCAATAACATGACAGTCGTTAAGCCAAGTTGAATGCCTTATGGGAAAATTAATTTCTAAATAGCGGGCCGTGAGGCTAAATCTCTAGTTTTAGAGTACGGGAGAAGAGAAGACTCAGGACTCCCACTCCGGCTCGTACCTGGTGCAAAGAATGACCATTGAGATTCAGCACAACAAAGCAGCCAGGATTATAAACACTGTTGCACCTGGTACACAGGGTTAGGTTATTTAGTTACAAATGGAGTACAAAGATAAGATTGTTACCAATAATTAAAAATCATAAATTATAATAAATCACATTAAATTCAATGACTTCAAGCGCAGGCCTAATGAGCCGCTTAAAAAAATTCAACAGCAAGTCACCACAGCCTGCGCCTGTCCATTTCAACACGGCAATGGCCTCACTACCTTTTACGTGGGACAAAAATGCATACGGTGAAATGTGGGCGTTTACTATGCCTCTGCCTACCCCTTCGGGGATAAAGGCGTGACAATATATATGTATATATATGTATGTATATATACCTAGTCAGGTCATAAGTATTGTCCCACAGTAAAAACTTTTCTTTCAGAATGCTGGCCACAATAAAGTTTATTGAATTCGAATTTCGAATTGTTTATGAAAATAAAAATGTATACTTTTTAGAATTTTACTGATTTTTAAATATGGAGTGGACGCTTAAAGAAGACCGTGTTGCAGTTATTGCGTGCATCGTTGCGGTTACGCGCCAATTAAAATTTTTGACATACTGAAAAATTTTAATATAACCGAATGATTCGTTTATCGTACCATCAAACGATACAATGAAGACTCTAGTGTAGATGACAGGTCAAGAAGTGGTCGCCCTCGGTCTGTTAGGACTCCAGCAGTGATAAAAGGCGCGAATTCAAAGAAATCCCAAACGTAAGCAGAAACTGTTGGCCCTTCAGATAGGGTTAAGCATAACCACGGTGAAAAGGGTGTTAAATGAAAACTTAGGGCTTCGGTCATATCGAAGAAAAACAGGACATCGTTCAAATGCTCGTCTAATGGACCTGAGACTGAAGAGATGCCGCGCTTTGTTGAAGCGGTACGCGGGAAAAAAATATCGGGAAATTCTTTTTTCGGATGAAATAATTTTTACCGTAGAAGAGAGCTACAACAAACAATATGATAAGGTGTACGCACACAGTAGTGAAGAAGCGAGCAACCGTATTCCGCGTGTGCAAAGAGGTCATTTTCCACCCTCGCTCATGGTGTGGTTGGGAGTTTCTTATTGGGGCTTAACAGAGGTACATTTTTGTAAGAAAGGTGTAAAAACGAATGCAGTTGTGTATCAAAATACAGTCCTGACGAACCTTGTGAAACCTGTTTCTCATACCATGTTCAATAACAGGCACTGGGTATTCCAACAAGATTCGGCGCCAGCTCATAGAGCGAAGAGCACACAAGACTGGCTGGCGGCGCGTGAAATCGACTTCATCCGGCACGAAGACTGGCCCTCCTCCAGTCCAGATTTGAGTCCGTTAGATTACAAGATATGGCAACACTAGGAGAAAAAAGCGTGCTCAAAGCCTCATCCCAATTTGGAGTCACTCAAGACATCCTTGATTAAGGCAGCCGCCGACATTGACATGGACCTCGTTCGTGCTACGACTGGCCTCGCAGATTGAAGGCCTGTATTCAAAATCACGAAGGTAATTTTGAATAAACTTTATTGTCATAAGAATCTATGTTTTGTTAAGTTTATTTTGGTATATAAATGGTTACATAATGAATAAACTTGTTTCAATTATTTTATATTAAATATGTGACAGATTTTATGACCTGACTAGGTATGTATGTAAATAATTTAGGAATTAATTAATTACTTTAATAAACGCATAGACAGATTTTATTTTGTCCAGGCAGTAAAATATATTAAATAAATAAACTCTTTTTGGGACAACGCACACAACGCCATCTGATTCCAAACTAAGCAGAGCTTGTTCTATAGTAACCAGATAACTGATAAATATATTTATATATTTCTAAATACATACATATTATAGATAAATAACACCCAGCCACAGAATAAACCATTGTGCTCATCACACAAAGTTTTATTGTGGATGGGAATCGAACCCACGACCTCTTGCGTACCAGTCGGAGACACTCGCCACAGAGGCAGTCAATATTATTTCCATTATACTAATTCAAAGTAATAAATCAATGGTTTCAACATGGGCGACAGTACATTACATATATTGAACCGGTAAGGAAACTAGACTTAAATCTAAAATTACGTACCTATTCTCCACTGAAGCGTTAGGGTTGTCTGTATAATTAATTAAACGAAATTATTATTTAATAGTTGATGGCGGTGGTGAAGTTTTCCCGTTCTCAATTCCCACAGGAACTTGTTCCTTACATAAAAAGTAGCCTATTTGTTCTTCTGATGTGTAAGCTATATTATTTTAATGTTTCATCAAAATCCATTCAGTAGATTTTGCGTGAAAGAGTAATAAACATCCATCCATACCTACAAACTATCGCGTTTAATATTAGTAGGACTGTGGGACGTTATTTTTTACACAACGCCATCTAGCCCAAAGTAAGCAAAACTTATGGAATCATTATTTTTTTATTTATGTTTTTTTTGTTAAATATAATCAATTGCCATTTACTTTAGATAGATTGAACTGGCACCTTGTTTTATTTTTAGAATGGGGTTTTTTTGTTTCCCCTCATGGTTAAACCACCTTGAGGGGGAGTTTATTCTCGTATAGCTCATTCTGCAATTTGATACAGAAATATAATATGGTAGTTATATGTTATTGTCCGCATTTACATTGTAATAAGCTAACAATATATTTGGTTAATAAGATTCTTATATTTATACTCAATAGTGGATGATGCGAGAGAAGCGGTGGTAAGCGTAAATAAGTCGGATTTAGTTTATTGTAGAAAGTGTGAATTATGTGTTGTTGAATTCTTTGAGTGTGTTAACTATGTAGGTGATGTGGGTCATGAAGGTATTGATGGCGGTGGTGTTTGTGACGAGTAGTGTTAAATTGTATGGGTCTATATTATCATGGTGACAGTGCTGTTCGTGGTTAAGTCTCGTGCGAGTAAATCGTGGGCATTGTGTAATGAGGTGTGTAAATGTTTGCGTGGTGGTGTCACAGGGGCAGGTGTCGTCTTCGGTAATATGGAATCTATGTAAGTATTGTTTGTGGTAACCGTGGTTGGTGAGTAATTGTGTGAGTGCAAATGTGTGTCCTGTTATGTCGATAAGTTTGTGCAGATGTGTGAGTGATGGGCACCAGGTTTTAATTGCTGTTCCTTTAACATTATTACTGTATCTGTCTGAAGCTAAGTTGGAGCTATGAGTTTTGGCCTTTCTGGTGACGTAACTTAACGGAAACTGCATAAAAATGGGTAGGCAGGATTCAGAGGCCGCAGACTTAGTGGCTATGTCTGAAGCCTCATTACCATGTATACCCGTATGGGCTTTAACCCATACAAAGTTAATTTGTGTTTGTGTAGTGTGTAAGAAATTTTGTATGTTAGTGGTGATTTGATGTGTGCTGTTAGTGTTGCTAATGTCTTCCAAGGCTGACCTAGAGTCCGACATGATGAAAGCTGTAGCTACCTGTTGATTGTTTAACCACTTACAAGCTTGGTCGATGGCCACCAGTTTAGCTTGAAAGACGGTGCACGAGGAATGTAATTTGTATGTTTTAGTGACAGTGGTATTTTGTGAAGTATAAGCCACGAAGGCAGCACCCACTAAGTCGTCGTGTTTGCTACCGTCAGTGTATATGTGGTGTGCATGTTGTTGATTGATTAGAGTGTCGTCTAATTCAGTCTGTGTACCGATAATGTCAAAGGAGTGTGGTTTTCTGTCTGCCGGGTGAAGCAAATGGGATAGTTGTGTAGGTGTATCAAGTGTAAGATCGAGTGGAAGGTAATCGGTGACCCCTGAAATTCTGGTTGATTCGATTCGTGCTCTTTCTTTGACTTTTAGGTCAAGAGGTGTAAGTGTGGATATTGCAATGGCGTTAGTGGTGTTAATAGTGCGGAAGCCTCTAATTATTTTGAGTGCGAACCCTCTTTGTAACGATAATAGTTTATTGCAGTTGGTTTTAAAATTGAGAGCAGTGTGCCATACGCTAGAAGCGTAGCATATTATTGGTTCGATTACTCCTCTGTAGAGAGTGAGTATGTTTTGAGGGTGTATTCCCCAGGTGGGTCTGATGAATCTGGTAATTGTGTTATTTAGTATACGTGCTTTGTTAGTGATATAATTTACATGTTGTGTGAAGTGTAAGTAGTCATCGATGATCACCCCCAACACTCTGGCAGTCCGACTGAATGGGATGTGTGTATTGTTCATGGTTAAGTGTAGGAGTTTAGTTTTATTGGTGAAAGCTAGAGCAGTGGTTTTTTCAGGTCCAAAGGTAAGTTTATTATTGTTGCCCCATTCTAGAATCGTGTGTAAACTTTGGTTGATATTGTTTTGGAGACTGATGAGTTTTTTGTGTGCGGCTATTAGGGTGATGTCATCTGCAAAGGCCTGCAGCTGACATCCCTCGGGAAGTCTGCGTCCGGGTAAGTCACCATCAGTCATGTCCAGTAGTTCATCCAAAATCAGATTCCAGAAGATCGGCCCACATACAGATCCCTGGATGCATCCCCTAGTTAGTTCTTTAGTTACTGTAGCGTCCGAGTATAATATGGTGGCGGTGCGGTCTGATAGGTAGTTTTGAATGATGGTGTATATATTTTTTGGGCATTTAGTGTGGTGTAATCGTGCAAGTATGGCGGGCCACCATGCGTGATCGAATGCTGCTTTAATATCGAGGGAGATCATCGCGACATGTAATCCGTTCTTTTTGTGAGTTTTGATGGTGTTCACTATGTTGGTGAGAGCGTGTACCGTAGAGATTTGTTGCTTGAATCCATATTGTTTTGTGTTATATGTATGTGTAGTGTTTAGGTGATGTGTGAGGCGTTGTATGATTAATTTTTCAAGGGTTTTACCTAGTATAGGTAAAAGTCCTATAGGACGGTATGAGGATAGAGTAGAGTAATCAGATTTATTAGGTTTCGGAATGATTTTGACTATGGCATGCTTCCAGGTTTTAGGAAAAACAGAAAGTTTCAGGCAGCGGTTCATAAGCCCAGTGATGATTTCAGGAAAACATAGAGCGAACTGATAACAGATATCGGAGGTGAGGTGGTCTGCGCCGGGGGATTTGGAGGGGTTCATGTTTTTCAAGAGAGTAATTATTTCATGCTGTGTGAATGAACAATCATCTTCGGTGTCGGGTGGGTTGTGTGTTTTAATACGTGTAGAGTTCTGTGTGGGTGTGTCAGGTGTGTCATCAGGGTAAAATGTACTGAGAAAAGCTGTGGCAGTTTCTTGACTAGATGTGGTATGCGTGCCAGGTGACAGTTCAATGGTTGACGGAGGCCTCCTGGGAGGCGCTTTCCTCATAATTCTGTTGGTGATTGACCACACATTTTCTTTACCCTGCCTATTACAAAAATCCCGAAAGTGTTCAGTTGATGCGGTTTTAATTGCTTTGGCGTATGCTGCTTTGAGGGTATCCCTTTCGGCGAGAGATTCAGTGAGTGGAATGTTACGACGCTTGAGTTGTTGTAATTTGTGGTGGTTTGCTATCACCTGTTGCTTCATATTATCTAGTTCGTCGCTCCACCAAGGCGATCGTGGCGAGCGGCGACCCGTAGGTGGTAAATGCAAGTTGCAAGAGTATTGTATGATTTTTGTAAGTTTTTTAGTGTACCTTTCTATGTCCTGTTGTGTGTTAAGTGTATTGAAGTCGGTAGTATGTAAGCCTGAATGTAGTATTTGTCCTTTAAAGTGTTCCTTTAGATCGTCCCAGTTTTTATAGAATTTAGTGTTATATCTAAATGTGCTTGTTTTGGGGTTAGGTTTGAACTTGTCCGGTCGATTTACTGTAAAAGTTATGGCGTGGTGGTCGGATGAGGGGCAGATGGAGTGGTCGATCTTCCAATCGTCAACGTAACAGGCGATATTGTCACTGACGGTGGTTAGGTCTACAATTGAGCCCCTAATTTGACCCAGGGCCACGCTTTCGTATGTGTAAGATTTACCCGTATTGAGTACGGTAATATTATTCGACTGGAAAAAGTTGACGACTTCCTCACCTCTTTGGTTATTGGAGATTGACCCCCACATACGGTGCCACCCATTGAAGTCGCCAGCAATGATGTGTGTGGCGTCACTTGTGTCATGAAGTAATGCTTGTAGTCTGTTTAGTGTGTTGTTTGTGTCAATGTCGGGTTCTATATATACACTTGTTAGAATGAATCTTTTGCTATTTTTGGTTATCAGCTGTACGGAGCACAGGTTGGGTGTCGAATATTGTGTGAGGCCCAGTGTGGCACCTATGTTATTTTTTGTTAGGATACAAGCCTTAGTGTGTGTGTTATTTGGATATTGGTGTGTGGTATAACCTGGTGTATTTTTCATGGTAGATTGGTTCCCGATATATGGTTCGTTTATGAATATAACGTCCGTATTACTTTGTAGAGAATGTTGTATCAATTCATGTGTTGCAGCACGTCCGCGACCTAGGTTAACCTGTGTGAGTGTTAGTGATAGGTCTCTGTGTCTTGGGGTTCTACTCTGGGTGGTGCGGCTGATGGGTGGACTATTGACATGGGTTTGTGTGTGAGTGTTACGGCCTGCCTGTGTATGAGTAGTTTGTGTGTTGTTGTGATTGTTGTGATGAACGTTATGCATAATAATGATTAATTTTAATACAATATAACATTTAAAAAAAAAAAGTTATTAGTTTTAACTTAGTCGATAAGAATTATTCTGCTATATAATAAAAGTACTTAGCCTATGGACTGGCCTACTAGAATACTGTCTGTGGAATGGGATTAATGTAGGAAAGCGGACCCCGGGCGCCGCGAGACGCAACTGGGACGGATGACGATGATGATGGTAGCAGACAGGCCTACCACCGTACATATATACCTACTCACAGTACATATATACCTTATTTATGTACTTTGGTTGAGTTATCGTAGAACATAAGTACTGAAATTTATTCACAGACTAAAACAAGCATGGCATTTTAAAATTAAAACTAAAAGGATTGTCCCGTTATGGCTGGGAGATTTTATTCCCGTGGTTCACCTGGGTGGACTAAGGGAAAAAAATTGGCCGTGGTTCACCCAGATGAACCACGGGGAAATAAATTGCCTCTGGTCCACCCAGGTGTACCATGGGAAAAATTAATTGCCCGTGGTACACCCAGGTGAACTACGCAGGTGGACTTCGGGCAATAAACGGAAATAAAATTATTTTCACAAAAATGTCTTCAGTTCCTATGTCCCAAAGGTGCAGATTCAATCTTTGCCGCTAAATTGACGTCTTAAAAGCAGCCATCTTTTATTCAGTACACTACGTTGTGTAATGTGCTACGATCTTCCTTTTCCTTCATAAATATGTATGACTTCGTATCCCAGGAAGTGGTTAGAGGTAAATTACTGCTGAAATTTGCGGATTTGCGATTTTTAAAGAAAGGGTTTGACAATTTTTGCTGAATTAGAATTATAAAATTTCTTTATGTTCTTGCGATGTGGTTTGTTTATTTGAGCAACATCTTGCAACTTAATTTTGAAATAGATTTCTTCAACCAATTGAGCTGAAATTTTGTATGTCAAATTAGATTAAAAAAATAAAATCAAACTTTGCTTTACGGTAGCGAAACCTGGGTATGTCAGCAGATGCATGAGAGTAAATTTAATGCTGTGGAGATGCGATCACTTCGAAAATTGTGCGGCGTTACCTTGACCGACCATATATGTAACGAAGTGATACGCAATATGGCAGGTTTGAATGAAAGTGTCAGCGTTAAGCTGGAAAAGGGCGTGCTCCGTTGGTTTGGACACGTCCAATGAATGAGTGAGGAACGATTGACGAAGAATATATATTGTGCGAAAGCAGAGGGTAGAAGAGGTCAGGGTAGGCCGAGACTTACATATGAAGACCACGTGAGCAGATTGCTCAAAAACGGAAAGGTCAAAAGTACTCGGATACCCAGACGTGCGTGCGGTGGGTTTAGGCTGAGAACGGCGGGTGGGCTGCTCGCCGTCCTTACTGAAGCAGGTCCAAGATCGCGGCATATTGGGAAAATTTCACCAACCAACCAACCCCGAACCCTTAGATGAGGCCGCGGTGGTAGCCAAAGTCTGCCAGGAGCTCTGGAACACCTTTCCGAGGAGTTACCCGGGGCGTCCGGCAATAGACAGTTAGGCGGGGACTGTGTGGTTTTATCCGGTTCAAGTCCGGCATGACATCCGAGGGAATATCCACACGTAAAAAAAGGGCTTGCTAAAATTATTATTTTTAGCGCAAGCTTGTTTTGATAAAAAATGAATAAATATCCATCACGCCTTATCCCCGAAGGGGTGGCAGAGGCATATTATATGCCCACTTTTCACCGTGTGGATTCCTGTCCCACGTAATAGGTGGTGAGCCCATTGCCGTGTTGAAATAGAAAACATGATTTTAACCATTATTTTATTTAAGATATAAAATGCAAATATTGGAAGTATGTTACATTGTTATACGTCTCACCAAGTTGCAGAATAAAATAAAATAAAAATAAAAATGTCTTTATTTTGCATTGACCATTTCAACGGCGCTCACAAAATGTCTTACACTAAAAATAAAGAAAAAAATTGTATATTTAAAGTGACCACCGGTTCGGAACGCGGCCCACCTGAGAAGAACGGGCAAGAAACTTAGGAAGGCTTTTTTTTTGATGGCCTATTTACAATTTAATATATTATGACTATAATATTTTATTTGCCAGCAGAACATTTCCAGGCATCCCTGTCCTGTAAATAGTCTTGAATAGAGTAATATCCTTTTTCACAAAGTTTTCTTTTAATAAACTTTTTAAATTTATTTAATGGTAAATTTCTCAGGTCACAGGGAAGCTTGTTGTAAAAGCGTATACAGTTACCCTGGAAAGAATCGCCAATCTTATGCAGCCGACTGTGGTGAACTAAAAGATTGTTTTTATGTCTAGTGTTTATATTATGTATATCACAGAGTTTAGAAAACTGTGATAGATTTTTCTGGACATACATAAGATTGGTAAAAATGTATTGTGATGTTACGGTTAGAATATTTACTTCTTTGAAGTCATTTTTATTTTATTCACAGAATTAGAATTTTTTTTAAAATTTTTATAAAAGTTTGACTTTGCAAGATAACATGTTTGTTTAAATATCTTTGAATAATTTTTAACATATTCCTAAAAGGTTTGGTTAAAATTATATGATTTTTCTGAATATAATTAAAATAATTTGTTTCTACGTTTAAAAATACCTGGTGTAGCCCAATCACTGAAAACAGGACGACCACCAATCTGTAGAGTTTTTGAGGTAAAAACTTTGCCAAACTCATCATTAATCAAATTAAATTAGTTTGTATATGACTGGTCGACACTAGTAAAGTCAGGTAGATATGGCAATCTCTTTACTATATTTTCTTTAAAAATATTCAAACGCCTTTGGTTAATTGGTACATATTTAATTTGTTTTTTGCAGACTTTATTACAAATTTTAGGAAACTTTATCCATTGGCCACGATGATCTGACTCTACAGGATCCACAATACCTTTATTTATTGGTTTATTATTAGTAAAAATATAATCAATACATTTTGCATAGGTGGCTGTAATACGAGTAGGTTCTAAGAAAGTAATATGCAGATTAAAGGATTTAAATAAATTTTTCATTTTATTTCTCTCTGATGGAGTTAATGATGTATCTAGTATATCAACATTTAAATCTCCACAAACTATTATAGATTTCTTAGAACATTGGCATTTAATTTACGGAGCATCAGGGGGACTGTATACGCTCAACAAGATGAAATGCTCAAACTCAATACAGGCAATCTCAATAATTCGCTCGATGGAGAAAGCTACTAAATCCTTACGTTCTTTAAATTTTAAGTTTTTATTAATTAATATTAAAGAGCCTCCACGTTTAGAATGTTTTCTATTGAACGAGCTAGCAACTTGGTGATTTATGAAGTTCAACAATGTGATTTCATGATCTTTTAACCAGTGCTCTGTAGCACAAAAAATAGTAATAGAATTTGCATTAATGTTTAGCTCCAACTCTAATTCTTTACCATTTATTAAACCTCTAACATTATGGTGCACCAGGTTTATAAAAACAATATTATTTTCAGGGGCCAAAGTCTGACAAAACTGGTTATATTTATTATCTGTTGTCCTACAAACTAGTTTTTTGGAATTTCATTTTCCAAATGTGAAGTGTCAAAATTATCCTGCTCAATAAAAGCAGTTGTACTTGCCAATAATATGGCTTGAAAAATTAAAAAATAAGGTAACAACAGAGCTACCTTTCGTTGTAAAGTTTTTGATAGAAAATATCTATCTAATGTCAACAGACTATTATTATTGAAAATAATATTCCAATCTAACAATTCAATTTTTTTGTAATATGATACCATGGTATGTAGTTTCATATTTAATTTGTAATTTAAGTTGTTTTCCTTGTGGCGCATAGCAGTGCTGTATGGCAAGGTGGATAAAATGACTTGTTTTACATTTAGACTTAATAACTTTTCAAAAATGTTTTTAAGTTTGTCACTATTAATATTGCCTCTTCTACCAACCAGCACTATAGTGCAGTAATTTTAGAGTAAGAAGCACCTGGATATGTATGATTTATTACAGAATGACCTAACTGTGATAAATGACGTCCAAAATTATTACCTATTTCATCGCAATACACTATGATTTTTTCATTAATTTTTATTTGCAACTTTTCTATTACAGATACCTCGCAGGTACTGCTTGAACTTAATATACTAGTATCCACACTGCACACAGTTTTAACTGGTGATGAAGTGAGTTTATCACCAGATGTTATTGAATGTGGCTGCAGTGATATATTACTTATAATTGTACCACCGCACCTATTTTCATTTAGGATTGAAGAAGTTGTTTGCCGACCAATTCCATCACTGCACATAATTTTTTTTACAATTCAAGGGTGAGGAGGGATCATGGCCGCATATCAATTGGTCATTTTGACAATGATATGAGTTTACTAATTTAACTATAGCTAACACCTGTTCCCTACTCTGTTTCTCTGCCGTTTCATATTTATATGTAATTGATTTTAAAGAGTCTTGGAGCTGGTCAATCTGATATTGAAGGGCCCGTGTATCAGTTTTGTACTGTAGTGCAACAGTGTCCAGTTCTAACATTTACATATTCACCTGGTCAATCAGTTACAATCTCTGTTTATTAAGTGACATAGTATTTATAAAAAACTTATATTTATGTATCTTGTTTTTGATTTTAATAAACTTTTTAATTTTTAAATATTTCTTTAACTTATTTTTACTACATTTAATAAATTTCAATGACTTAGAACAGCCCCAGGATTCATCATCAGAGGTGGTCTATGATAATGGAAGGGTGAGCTTTAGCAGTATCTATGCTTGTAGCCATCGGTTCATCGAACAAACTCTGATTAGATTGAACCACGGTGCTCTGTTTCTCAGTTTCAAGTTGTGATATTTTGATCTCTGATCGTTGTAGCTCCTCCTTAAGTACTGCAATTTGGTTCAAAGTTTGTTCATAATGATCCCTACAAGAGTCAAAACTGTCAACTATAAGTTGTAGCCTATCCGGATCCTGTAAGGTTTCAGTATACAGTGAATGCAACTGTGCCAGTTCTTTCTTGAGCTGTCCGTTCTTACTTAAAATACCAAGCAGTTCTAACTCATTTTCGTTCCTTTCCTTGTTTAGTTTATCGCATTTCTCCCTCATAATTTGTAACTCTTTCAACGTTAATTGGAGCCTTGTCTCTGGTTGATTAGCCAAGGCTTTACGCGTCATATTAACAGTTATCATATTAACAGTATTCGACATTTTTGATTATAATTACGTACTACAGAATCAGTGATTATTAGCAATAAAGAGTAAGAAAGGCGAAACAAAAACAAGGTTATAAGGTTATGTTCAGTAATAACTGGACATGTGAGGATGTAAAAGTAAATAAACAAACAAACCTTGATTTAAACAACTATAAGTTTCTAAAATCTTGCCAAATCCAAGTACTTATTTTAAATATTGAAAAATTTTCCGATGCATAAGTGTCACTGCACCGGTACAATTTTAAAGTTTATATTTATCTACTTTTATCACAAGTAGTTTATGTAACACTTAATATACTATTATTTGGCAATGAGGAATTGGTTTTTACTTAAAATTATAATTATTTTTGTAATATTACAATATAAAATACGGAGCCAATTCAAATCAGCTGTTATGCCTAGGGTTGCCACAAGGAAGAACAACAACTTGCTTATTAGAAAGATTTTTTCTTGGATATGAACTGGGCCTATAAACCTTGTGTCATAGAATCACCTAGACAAATACTCCTAAAATTATATTTGACTGATCTACTTTATCGTCAACCGAACACTAGTTATTTATTTTCAGAGAAATTTCGACCTTACTTCGCTTGACAAAATAGACTACTTCTCGAAACCAGTTCCTGTAAAAAACGAGTAAAGGAAGGGGAATAAATATCCCTGGATATTTATTGCTTTTGTTTTCTTTAGAATGTAGTCTTTTCCTGGCCCACCGCTTTGCAATGGAGGTACGAGAATTTTCTTTCTTTCCAACTTTTAAATGAAGTTCGAAATCAAAAGAATTAGCAAATGTATCCATCTTTAAATTTCAAATGCGAAAGTAACACTGTATGTTACACTTTCACGTCTGAATCCGTGAACCGATTCTAATATTGTTTTGATTTAAAATTTGACACTTGATAGACAGAGCTTGGAAAATAACATAATTGCGACTGGTTGAGCGGGCGAGACAAATAAATTCAAAATGGACTGTATTTGCGGGGAAAGACTAAAATGAAATTTACACGCGATTGTCGACGGAAAAAGTAATGGAAAAACAGGAATATGCACACTACCTTGCTGCTTGCTGCGAGATGTTGAGGTGGAGGCCGCCGGGGGCGTCCCTGGACTTGAATTCCTGGTTTCCTTGCATGAAAACACTATTTATCCATGTAAAATACAATTATTGCGATAGTTGGTGCGGGATTATTGCGAAAGGTTTGATGCGGGCGCGCGCGCGGTGTTTGTAGGACAGACTGCTAGCCTTCAATCGTGGCCGCTGCCCGTGATGCTAGCGGCGCGAGCGTTGGTACTTGCGCGCGTAATACAGCTGTCTCGCTCCTCCTTTATGCGAGACAAGGTAGGTGCGAAAGAGAAATGGAATAAAGGGGAGCGGGGGGAGTGTCGACAACTAATTAATTAAAAACAAATGCAGATCAGCGATGCAACATAGAAAAAATAACGCGGCTACTCTTTTATCGTATACCGGCGCAACCATTTCCCCCAGCTTGAAGGGTTACCTTCGAAAAAGGAACAACTGACTATACAGTTGCCACTAAGCTTTAGCTGCTAAATAAACAAAATGTTATCGAACTAAACTAAACTAAACTATACCTAATCGAACAAACTAAATTTGTTATTGAAGTTACTGTTGATTAGGCAAAGGACAAAGACGAATAACTGAACTATACGGGTGATCCCATTTGACCCAGGGAAAACTTCTTCTACTACCCCAAGAGGCCTATCTTTATATTTATTATAATGGAGGCATATTTTCAGTTAAAATAACTACAACAGTACCGACAGTAATAGGGTTCGATGGAGTGTTCCATTTCTGACGTGACTGCAGCGTATGCAAATAGTCTGTCCTCCAACGCTTCCAAAACGATTGAACGAGTTTATCCAATAATGCATGACGCGAGAGAAGATGAAGTCGATCTTCCTCTATTTCAAAAACGGGTGAGTATTTTAACGGTGTAACATTCAAAAAGTGCGCTGGAGTCAGTGCAAGCGGCTCCGAGGGATCACTAGACAAGGTTCCACAAAGAGGGCGCGTATTCATTACGGCCTCGACTTGAGTGAGCACGGTGCTCAGCTCTTCAAACGTAAAGTGTATGGAACGCAAAAAAATATGTACTTCGAACAGGTTACGACAAGCTCCGACGTAATTCATAATACATTCGAGATACGGAACCCCGACGCGACAAATAGCTTTTAAATGCAGCCATGAGGCATGGCGTGCTCAAATCACCAGCAAATTCTATATGGACGGCGCGACTCGTCATACAAACAAAAAGACGAACATAAGCTTTCGTGGAGCGTATACCACGACCACGAGAAACTGTTACCCTGAAAGAGCCAGCGTAATCTGTACCCGTGTGTACGAACGGTTTAGCAGCCTGAACAACACGACAAGGACGATGATCGGCCATTTCGGACGCGATTGACTTCGTGCGAAGTTTGAAACACGGAATACATCTATGAACTGTCGAACGAATCAAATTGCGTGCGGAGAGAATCCAGTATTTCTGGCGTAAAATTGACATTAATAAATCTGGACCAGCGTGACAATTCACCCTATGGTGATATTCAACTAAAAGATCAACGATATGATCCTTGCGCGGGAGAACTATAGGATGCATTTGATCGTACTCTAATGCGGACTGGCTCAAACGACCACCAACTCGAATGAGGACATCCTTCAAAAAAGGTGTTCAATAAACTCACTCGAAGCAAATGTAAAACCATAAAAATTTGCATTTTGGCACTTGATAAGAAATTTTAGCGAATCATTCAAATCAGCCTATGTCAGTCTACTGCTGAACGTAGGCCTGTCCCTATTCACGCCGCAACAAACGGTCCTGCGCCATCCCTACACTTCTTCTTCTTAAGGTGCCTCTCCGATTAACGAAAGTTGGCAGTCAATTTGGAGTATTCCTCTCTATTTCTTGCGAGGCGAAAGAGTTCGGCTGCACTCGCTATCCCCGTCCACTTCCGGATGTTACGCAACCAAGATTTTTTCCTCCGAGCGACACGTCTTCTGCCCGCGACTTTTCCCATCATAATTAGTTGCAGTAACTCGTACCTATCGTGTCTCAATACATGTCCTAGGTAGGCAACTTTTCTTTGTTTGACGGTCTGCAAAAGTTCACGTTTCTGCTTTACTCGTCGGAGAACCTCAACATTGGTTACTTTTTGAGTCCAGCTAATAGCAAGCATCACATTTCAAACGCCTCTACACGTTTTCTAAGGTCTTCTTTGATCGTCCAAGCCTCACATCCGTATATAATAATGGGCCAGATGTAACAACGGAGCATTCTAATGCGCAAACACAGTCCAAGGTTACGGTTGCAGAGAACACGCTTCATCTTATTGAAGGAGCTGCGAGCTATTTCGATACGGGTTCTTACTTCCTGATCACTTTCCAAAGATTCATTTAACCACGTACCGAGGTATTTCTACTTCTTTACTTGTTCAAGTATGTGTCCCTCAACAGATATACACGCGTCCCCATGCTGCCTGGTTAAAACTACCATAATTTTCATTTTATCCTTATTCAACCTAAGACCGCCTTTCTCACTACACACGTTCACTCTGTCAACCATTGTCTGAAGCTCTTGCTCTGAGGATGCTATGAGCACTGTGTCATCCGCGTATCTTAAATTGTTAATTAGTCTCCCATTTATTTTGACACCACAGTCTAGATCTTCTAATGCTTCAGCCATAATAGCCTCCGAGTAGACATTAAAGAGTGTAGGTGATAGTATGCAACCTTGACGTACTCCCCTTTTGATTTCAACATCTTCAGATTCCTCACCATCTACACGGACAGTAGCACGTTGATTCCAATACATGTTCTGGATGATTCTGATGTCCCTGTTGTCCAAACCGATGTCTACTAATAGCGCGATGATTCGATCGTGTAGTACTCTATCAAACGCCTTCTCGTAATCAATAAAGCACAGGTAGACATCTTGTTGCATGTCTTTACATTTTTGCACTAGAACTTGTAAAGCAAAGAGAGCCTCTTTCGTGCCGACTCCAGATCTAAATCCAAATTGGCTGTCGGAAAGCTGTTCATCGCATTTGATTTTAATGCGTTCATGTATCATTATACATGAACGCATTAAAATTCAAGTACGCAAATAAGGAATAATTTGCGTACTTGACTCATTAGGCTTATACCTAGTTCTAAATTCCTCGCATTTCTTAGCATTTTTCTTTTTAGGCAGAGTAACGAAAGCTGACACTAACCAGTCTTTTGGTAACTCCCCTGTTTCATACACCAGATTCATCAATTCAACCAGGGCGTCTACGTTATCTTCCATTAGTAACTTCAGTACTTCAATATGGATGCCATCCGGTCCAGCATTTTTCCCAACTTTAGCTCTACGTAAAGCACTCCAAACTTCTTCCTTTAATATCGAGAGTCCCTCACAGGTGTTACTAGTTGTTATGGAAGTTCGGGAATCGTCTGCAAACATAGTCCTGATGTATTGCTCCCACATAAGTTTCTTCTTCTGAACATCCAGTATTGGAAGACCCATCTTATTCACGAGTCTATTTATGAGAACAGTTGTGCCGATCATAGACCTTATTTCTTTATGCAAGTTGAATGCGTCGTGTTTATCGAACAGCCTCTCCACATATCTGCATTTATCCAAATACCATTGATTACTAGCATAGCGAATCTCTCTTCTTATCCGTTTATCGATGTTATTATATTTTGTGACATCTACATTCTTATAGAGGCGCCGTTCTTCCATCAAATTAGATATTTTATCCGTCATCCATGCTTGCTTTAGGAAAAAGGTTAGTTTAAGGTACTTGTTACTTAGATCAGATATTACATTCTTCAGATCTGACCAACTTTCCTCAATGGACTTTGATGACTGTTCCCTGGTGGTAAGCGCCCACTTATTAATCCCGCTGGAAACCTTGGATCTAATGTCGTCATCAGTGAGCTTTCTAATATTCAACATGACGGAACAAGACTTCTTTTTAATTGAATTCAACTGACAAGATAAGACACCGACCACTGGATTATGATCTGTTCTTACATCAGCACCGGGATAAGTTTTGACACTTTTAATGGAGTTTCTGAAACGGTTATTGATCATAATAAAATCGATCTGATTTCGCATAATATGTTTAGGTGTATGTTTAGGAGATGTCCAAGTATATAGTCTCCATGTGTTCATGATCACCATTTCATTGTCCTGACAGAATTGCACTAGTAGATCACCTCTATCATTTCTCACTCCCAAGCCATGTCTACCCACCACCCCCGGAACATCACCCTCTCCCACTTTAACATTCAGATCTCCCATTAAAATATTTATGTCATGCTTTTTTGTGATCATGAGGAGCTGTTGTACCTCTTCATAAAATTGATCAATATCTTCCTGCGAAGAGTCCCTGATAGGAGCATACACCTGAATTAAGTTGATATTTCTCGGTTTAGCTTGTACTTGCAGCATCATAGTCCGATTAGACTGAGGGATGAACTCCACGGAGGTATTGAGAGATTTAGTATTAATAAATATCCATCACGCCTATCATTAATTACTATGCCCACACCATTCAAATTCGTAGACTAATCCGAGCCAGAGTAATATAATACATGCTCATCATTGATGTTATGACGGCCTCGCCCCTTCCACCTCACGTCGCTCAATCCCAGTACCCCGATCCCAAGCCTGTTAATTTCTTTGCTTACATTATGGACTTTACCTGGACTTAAACTCCTTACATTTCATGTTCTAATTTTTATTTCACGCTGCTTATTCCTACTTTTCCGCCCGGGGATTCTTCGCACCCCTGTTCCATTTAAGGTACGCCGGGCACTCGGAGCCATGTTCTTTTTAACTTTATCCATGTTTATAGTAAGCGCTCGTGGCCCCGCGGTCTCAGTGTTCTGTAAACGATCACTGAGTTACGCAACTTTCACTATGGCTGGTCCTCGGATGGGTGACCACTTTGTGGCATTTACATTTGCGAGCGTTTCCGTGCTTCGGAAGGCACGTTAAGCCGTTGGTCCCGGTTGCCAGTAAAATGGCAGTCGTTAAGCCTGGTTGAATGCCTTATGGGCGGCTTGAAAAATTTCAACAGCAGGTAGCCACAACCTGCGTCTGTCTATTTCAACACGGCAATGGGCTCACCACCTATTACGTGGGACAGAAAAATCCACACGGTGAAAAGTGGGCATATAATATGCCTCTGCCACCCCTTCGGGGATAAGGCATGATGGATATTTATTTTTTATGTTTATATAAAGTTTCCCGTGGCCTTATGCACCGGACATTTTTGAGGTTATTTAATCCTCAAGGCTCGCTGTATCCTCTTCCAACCGGATATCCAGTCGGGGGTATGGTTATAACCGCCATTGCTCGGTCACCAGAGCCTCATCTGTTGTCTAGCAGGGAGCACCCGGTACCCGCTTGGGTACCGCCGCCGAAGCGCGTGCAGGTGAGGTTGACTATTGGGTCGGAAAAGATGGTAGTTCCGTTCCCCCTTACTCCCCAAGTAAGGGGGAACGGACACCATCCCTACACAGTCCCTCCCTATATTCCTTTTTTATGTCCATACATCGTGTATTTAGTTTAAAAACTTAATTTTTTTATTGTACCTCTACACAGATACAAAGGTCAAACCACGGTACGTGTAGATGTTTATTGAATTCTCGGCGCTCTCAACATTATTTTTAATTTTCCTTTGCGCACATATTTCAACTAGGTTTCACAGAGAACATATTGAAATTCTTACATAAGGTACCTTTCAAATTCGGTGTAGAATTCCAATTTAAAATATATTGGACTTCTTTTTTTTACACAGCGTCGTCTAGGCTAAAGTAAGCTAATATGAACTTGTGTTATGGGATCTAGACAAATTGCGAAATACATACATATTATACATAGGAAACACCCAAACTCCGAGACAAACATTTGTGGATCACACAAAAAAATCCTACCCAGGAATCGAACCCAGGACCTCAAGCACGGCAGAGTAACACTACCACTGCGCCACTGAGGCAGTCAAGACTAACTATACGTATAGTGATGGATACGAGTATACTTAATATTCATGTCTGTACTGAAATTACAGTTTCTTTTGAAGTTATAGCTCTGTTGGCGCGTTACGAAAAAAAATGAAAAGAGTAATGAACGAAAAACCAACACCATGAAGCAAATGGGCACTTTATTACGCTACTTTGGCAGTAAAAGAATGATTTGTGTGGGGTTCCTGGCCCTAGAAAGGAGTCAGACCATCCACATAAACCACCCTTTACATTGTATATTGTAAAAGCAATCGAATCTTCTCCTTTATTACAACTCCTTTTTACAAAGCGTTTGTGAACTGTCAAAATATTTTTGAGTAAGTAATAATAACATTGAGTATAAACTATTATTAATAATTTCAACTTGGCCTAACAATTACTGTGTTACTGGCACCCGGGACTAACAATTTGATTTGTGCTTCTAATTAGTTATCACAAAAATGTTATTAAAAGGGTAGTAGTAGGTAACCTTGATAAAAAACATGGCAATCCATTGATTTTCTCGGAAAGGGCGTCGGAAACGCAAAAATGTTATTAAAAGGGTAGTAGTAGGTAACCTTGATAAAAAACATGGCAATCCATTGATTTCCTCGGAAAGGGCGTCGGAAACGCTATACAAAAGCGTTTCCGATTTATAACTAACTAACTATCTTCACGCTGTATCCATGTTTCCTATTTATAATAGTGTTTTAATATGGATTGTGAAGTTAAATAGTTTAATTACAGTGTGATTTCATAGATTGTTAGTACCAGAACAGATTTACTCGCATATTTCGGGGTAGACGAAGTTCTGTTATCAAAAGCAAACATCAAGCTACACGTGTGCACACACACAGGTTGCTAGTTTTAAGACATCTATATAGAAATTACAATGCAAATTATAGTGACAATAACGGGCAGAGCTTCGGAACGCTACGGTGTTGCTAGTGCAAACTTTAATTTGTATCTAACACCTTTATTATAATTTTACGGCAATTGGCTGATAGGGTCTGGCGTATAGGAAATCTTAATCAAATTATAAATGACAATATTGTACTGAAACTTCTTACCTCCAGTGATTATTCAACTGTCTATTGGATCTACTATCTACTATGTCTACTGTCGTACAGAATTTCATAGATTAATAAATAAAATAATTATAATAATGCCAAAAAAAGTTGTTTGCATACAACGGCATTTTTTTCATATTCTTTAACAAGGCATTATGACGCAAGCTCCAGGCGGTTATATAAAAGCTTTTTCTACCACATAAAATACTACTATGACGAGAGACCTTAAATTATTAAAGCAATAAGTCCTGCGACACGCGGTGCTGAATAAACTGAGAACATAGAGGTGAAATGAAACAGGCGTGCTAGGGTTGGCACTTTTTATTTAGGTTATACAATTAAAAGATTTTATAAGGGTGCTGATTAAGTCTAAAGATATTTAATTATCTAATCTTCAAGAAGCGATGCCTGGCGATCTGTCCTCTCTGACTACCCCGTCAGGGATACAGCATGACGAAAGTATTTTTTTTTTAATTGGAACACTAGGGTTGGCTCTTTTATTACTTAGTAGTTGAGTGATGTTATAAAAGATGCAAATCTAACTAGCAACAACTAAAAAAAAATGAAATAAAAAAAAAAACAATATGAAAATAGTGCATTTCCTGTCTAGCAGACGAGGTCTTGGTTAAGGGCAGGAAACTTGAAACGAAAGTAATTTAGCTGCAACGAACCCATATATTGCACGTGGAAGGACGCAAACTTGACCGCTTTAATAAAGTCAAAAGTTAAAATACTCCGTCTATAATTTGATTAATTAATAGTACCTACTTAAAATGGTGCTTCGGAAGGTACGTTAAGCCGTTGGTCTCGGTTGCCAGTAAAATGGCAGTCGATAAGCCTGGTTGAAGGCCTTATAATCGGCTAAAAAAATTTTAACATTAGGTCTCCACAGCCTGTGCCCGTCCATTTCAACATGGCAATGGGCTCACCACCTGTTACGTGGGACAAAAATGCATACTGTGATATGTGGGCTTATAGTATGCCTCTGCCTATTCTTTCGGGGATAAAGGCGTGACGTTAAAATGGTATCTAATCGAATTCTCATTATTATTAAAAGTAATGTGAATGGACAACCCTAATGCTTAATATACGTCTAGGATGACGAGGCAAAGATGGAAAACCTGTAAGGAAACCGCTTTATTACTATCTTTCTTACTTTTAAAGGTGTTAATGACTTTTATGTGTGACATTACCTTGTTTTGCCATACATTCTTGTCAAGTTATGTGTTGTAGGTGTAGGGCATAAGACCTGCATGGTACTTAATGAGGTTCACTACGCTTCTAATTTAAAAACACTTTCAATCATCAAATTATTTCTCTTTCTTCTTTTCTTTCTCATATCGATTTTATTTCGACACGATTGAAATAGTGGACTCGACCCTCAGTAGGAATGCAGACGTACTAATAATTTAAGAGACTATCTTCTTGTCAGTCTTTTTCATTTAATGTATTACAAATTGCTTCCAAATCCTACCTGGATTTAGAGGCTGTTGTTCATTTTTATTTGGCTGAAACTTCTAAGAGCAGCTATCGATTACTTTTGATTTTCGACTTTGTTGAAAGTGAGTGCCTTCTGACTTGCCAACCCTATCAGGACGCTTAGTCCGCTTAGGACCGTTAGTCACAAGTGTACCACTTGCAGGTGAGGTCGTTTAGACCAGGAAGTTTTGGTGGGGTCTAAACCCATTGTGTGCTTGTCAGTACAAATGACGATAGTTCACGCCCGTAGCTTGAACCACGTAAAAGTAAGTTTTACACATAGGTACTTTAAGGGACACGCTGCTGAATAATTAGTGTGTACGTACAAGCAAGCATTCGTTCGTCACTATAAGGTTATTGGGGCTAGGTCATACCGTATCGTACAGCTAATTCTGTAGCTTTTCTTTGTGTAACTGTTACCAGTTAGTAAAATATTTTATGTTAATTGAAAATTTTATTCCAACTCAGCACACCATGTATGTACATATACATTAATTTGCTCGGACTGCAGAGATTATATTGCGGATGTGTTAAATGTTTAAGTTGTTGATTTTTTTATGCATGAAAGTAAATTAAAGATTTGGAGATATATTATATGATCACTTCGAAAATTCCCGAATATATAGCAAATTGATACGCAATATGATAGGTTCCAATGAAAGTATCAACATTAAACTGTAAAAGAGCCTTCCCCGTTGGTTTGGACACGTTCAACTAATAAATGAGGAACGAATGACGAACAATATTTATAGTAGAAAGCAAAAGTAGAGAGTAGAGAACCCAGACGTGCATGTATGAAACTATTAATGAAACTGCAAAAAGCAAAGAAGTATGCTTCCTTGCTTTATCTTGTATGATTTCTTTATAAAAACTTGAATAAACACTGCACTGGATCACTTAACGTCTAAGGCCAGAATCGCCATCTTTTATCTATCCACACAGCCAATCAGATCCTCACACACGACTCATGTATACCTTATCTTTCATACATCAACTAATCTCAATAGTCTTTACACATTGACTCATCTTAACATTTCATTCCCAAGCACATATTTGAAACATACATTAATATTGTCACGCCTTTATCCCCGAAGGGGTTAGCAGAGGCATACTATACGCCCACATTTCACCGTATGTATTTTTGTCCCACGTAACAGGTGGTGAGCCCACTGCCGTGTTGAAATGGACAGGCGTAGGCTGGGGCGACCTGTTGTTGAATTTTTTCAATGACCGATGACGACTGCCATTTTATTGGTAACCGGGACCAACGGTTTTACGTGCATTCATTAGTCACCCATCCAAGGAGAAGCTATAGCGAAAGTTGCTTTACTCAGTGATCTTTCCAGAACACTGAGTTAGCGGGGCCACTAGCGCTTTTAGAACACTGAGTTAGCGGGGGATATTTGAAAATATTTTACGATTACGTAAATAAATTTGTAAAGCAAATGAGGAACAATAAAACGATTTATCTGCTAAAGAAACTTGAAGTGCAATAAAAGACGCTGGAGATAAACTGGTTTTATAGTCGTGAATTATTTAATGAAGTAATTGGGTGATTCCGTTTTGATAGCTATCACGGATGCTGAACCACTGTAGAGGGTCGTATAACAAATGGTTGCGCCGGTATACGATAAAAGAGTAGCCGCGTTATTTTTTCTATGTTGCATCGCCGATCTGCATTTGTTTGTAATTAATTAGTTGTCGACACTTCCCCCGCTCCCCTTTATTCCATACGCACCTACCTTGTCTCGCATAAAGGAGCGAGACAGCTGTATTACGCGCGCAAGTACTTACGCTCGCGCCGCTAGCCTCTCACGGGCAGCCACCACGACTGAAGACGCTCTGTTAGTACTACAATGGATGGAAAACCTTTCGCAATAATTGTGTTTACCATGGATAAATAGTGTACTCGTGCAAGGAAACCAGGAATCAAAGTCCAGGGACGTCCCCGGCAGCCTCCACCTCAGCATCTCGCATGAGCAGCAAGGTAGTGTGCCCATTCCTGTTTCCATTCTTTTTCGTTCGACAACCGCGTGTAAATTTCATTATTTTCTTTCCCCGCAAATACAGTCCACTTTGAATTTATTTATCTCGCCCGCTCAACCATTTTCTGGTCCTTCGAGCCGGATTTTGATCCACTCGCTTTAGTAGTTTGCTAATAGAAACGCAATAGTTTTTATTCCACCACGGAATAAACGCATAGGTATAGGTTATAGTTTTTACTCCATTCGGAATAAACGCATAGGTATAGGTTATAGTTTTTATTCCACCACGGAATAAACGCATAGATTAGGTAATAGTTTTTATTCTATAGGGAATAAACGCATAGATAATAGTTTTATTCCATTAGGGAATAAACGCATACTTACCTACTGTTTTTCGCATAGGTAGGTACTAAATAGTTGGTAATTTCGACTGCACCGCATAGTAATAGGTAGACCACGTGGGCAGGTACCTAGGCCCGCGCGCGCAAGTAGGTACCTACGCTCGTTCGCGTCGCGTCACGCTGCTTACCACCGCTGCCATTTTGATCGTTCGTTAGTTTTGCACTGTAGGTAGCTATAGTTGTTTTGTTTTAACAATGCCTCCGAAAGAGATTCCGGAGTTAAAACTATTACACGCTAAGAAGGATAGCCTTTTAAGCGTATGCAATTAATTTGTGATTATTCATCGAGGATCGCAGATGAATCAATAAAAGAATTGTTTTTATCCTCGATCAAAACCGTAGATACTTTGCGCTTAGATTTCGAAAATGTTCTCGATAAAATTAATTGCTTGAATTAAAATTAAATCCCGATTTCTTAGTAAGTTACGACGCCATGTCATCTTTCGAAGATTTAATTTGTCGCATAAAACGTGTCGCTAAGTCATTGCAAGCGCCCGTGCCCGTAGTAGTCACCGATTCGAAACCCGGGCCAGCCGGTTTTGATTTGCTGAAACGGGACCGACATAAATTACCGCCCATACAAATACCCAAATTTGATGGCGATATAAAAAATTGACCTTTGTTTTTCTCTAGTTTCGAAAATACAATCCATAATAATAATTCGTTATCGGATTACGAAAAATTACATTACTTAGTTAGTAAACTAACCGGGAAAGCAAAAACCGTTTACGCCGGTATAACGCTTTGCGCCGAAAATTATAGTTTGATTTTGAATACTTTGAAGGTCAAATACGAAGAAAAACGCTTAGTAACAACCGCTTATTTGTATCAAATATTTAATTTGAAAAATAGCTCATTGTGTAATGAACACGACTAGATATTTTTGCTACAGCTTTTCGCGCCCTAAAGAATGTCAAGGTCAATGACCTCTGTGGTTTTTTGTTTTTGTATATCGGTTTAAAGAAATTAGATTCCGAAACCGTTCGCTTATTTGAAAAGGATAGACGTGGCTATCAAATACCTAAGTTCGACGATTTAGAAACTTTCGTTTGTCAACATATTCGAATTTTGCAACGAACTTCGTTAAACCACGGAGTAGCGAAAAATAGTCCGACTAATTGTAGTAAGCCCACAAAGTCCACGCAGTCTTTCTCGCTATAAATTTGTTCGTTCTAGTAATTTATGTATCAATTGTCTCAGTGGGAGGCATCGTGTTTCATTCTGTAATTCGAATCATTTTTGTCGCAAGTGTAATGGTAGACACCATTCATTATTACACTTCGAAAACAATAACGCCATGTCCGGTATTTCGTCGGTCGATTCCAGCTGCGCGAACTCAGTGCCTAACCGTCCGTCCGCTGTGACGTCACAGCCGCCCGCGCCTTTGAGTTGCGATTCGGAGCGCACTCACGTGGTTTCGTCCCCGTCCACGCCTAGCGACGGCGGCGCCACTGCCGCGCGTCTCCAACAAAACGATGTCGCTTTGTGCTCGCTGTCGAGTTTGCACACAAGCCCTACTACGGTACTTCTGGCAACCGCTGGAGTTGTTGTTTACGATTCGCATGGTGGGGGACATAGTGTTCGCGCACTTTTAGACAGTGCTTCTCAAAGTAATTTTATTAGTAAAAATTGTTGTAGTCGTCTTGGTTTGCATATAGATAACCGCCCCGCTTGTAATGTTGAGAAAGGTTTTGGGGGTTCCACTAAAGCCGTTCAAGGTTCTGTAGGGATTAAATTCCACTCGCGTTTTGTTTTTAATGTTAGTTTTTCGATGGATTCGCTAGTTGTCGATAAGGTTACCGAATTTTTACCAACTGTCGCAGTCAATCCCTCATTATTGACTAATTTTAGAGATTTGCCTTTGGCCGATGATACGTACGCCGTTCCAGGAGATATTGATTTGTTAGTTGGCGCTTCGATTTTCCCGCACATCCTGTTGCAGCATAAGGTTCAAGGTCACGTATCGCACCCCGCGCTGCTCGCCTTAGAGACGGTTCTTGGTTTTGTTTATGTTGGTTCCGCACCCGCTTGTTTTGATTGTTACTCGACAGTGTCATATTGTTGCGCCGTCGAGCCGCTGGACGCCGCTGTCCGTAAATTCTGGGAGATCGAAGAGGTGAACGTCCCTCCTATTGTCGGCCCGGATGATAAACTTTGTGAAGAGTTTTATAGTCGCACGACTACTCGCGATAGTGATGGTCGTTATGTTGTCGCACTTCCCTTTAAGGGTGATGTTAATTCGCTCGGAGATTCGTTTTAGTCAGCCGAAAAACGCTTCTTTTGTTTAGAATGGAAAATGCAGACATCTCCTAAGTTGAAGGAGGCTTACGATGGCGTAATAGTAGAATATTTGGATAAAGGTTTCATTTCACCCGCGCCTCCCGAAACCGAAGAGACGAAGCACGCTCCTTCGTATACCATACCGCACCATGGAGTTGTCCGCGGGGATATACTAAACACCAAGTTGCGCGTTGTTTTAGATGGCAGCGCCAAAACTAGTCTGAATGTTTCGGTAAACGATATTTTGCACAGTGGTCAAAATCTCCAAGGTAATTTGTTCGAAATTATAGTTAACTTTCGCTTATTCGCTGTAGCGCTTTCAGCCGACATTAGACAAATGTTTCTTTGTATTGGTGTTCGCGAATCAGATCGCCGATTTCAACGCATTAATATAGATAGAACTTTCGCATTCTCGGACTCGACCGTCGCTTTGTGTTGGACACATTCTTCGCCCCATCGTTGGGATACATTTGTCGCAAATAGGGTGGCAAAAATTCAGTCGGAATTGGCGCCGCAAAACTTTTATAACGACTCAGGCACGGACAACCCTGCCGATTGTTTGTCTCGTGGGTTAACAGCTGCACCTGGATCATCCGTTGTGGTTTCATGGCTCTTCCTGGTGCCAAACCCCACCTGATTAATGGCCTGTTAGTCCTTTCAACCCCGCTACTGTGTCCACGCCACCAGAGGAAAAGAAAACCTCTTTAGTTACTACCGCACAGCTCGAAAAGTCGGCTATCTTAGAGTTGGCTAGCCGTGTTTCATCGTGGTCGATTCTTTTACGTAGTGTTGTTTTTATTTGTCGATTTTTGAAAATCCTTCCTCGTCGCCTTCGACTTAAACAAGGCTGTCTTAATCGTGCTTCGTGAACTTCAGCGATTTTATTTTTTTGGAATTTGGAATTGAATAAGCCTTGTAGTCGTGCTTTTTAACATTTGATACCTTTTTTGAAGGATGGCCTCATTCGAGTTGGTGGTCGTTTGAGCCAGTCCGCATTAGAGTACGATCAAATGCATCCTATAGTTCTCCCGCGCAAGGATCATATCGTTGATCTTTTAGTTGAATATCACCATAGGGTGAATTGTCACGCTGGTCCAGATTTATTAATGTCGATTTTGCGCCAGAAATACTGGATTCTCTCCGCACGCAATTTGATTCGTTCGATAGTTCATAGATGTATTCCGTGTTTCAAACTTCGCCCGAAGTCAATCGCGCCCGAAATGGCCGATCATCGTCCTTGTCGTGTTGTTCAGGCTGCTAAACCGTTCGTACACACGGGTACAGATTACGCTGGCCCCTTCAGGGTAACTGTTTCTCGTGGTCGTGGTATACGCTCTACGAAAGCTTATGTTTGTCTTTTTGTTTGTATGACGATTCGCGCCGTTCATATAGAATCAGCTGGTGATTTGAGCACGCCATGCTTCATGGCTGCATTTAAAAGATTTTTGTCGCGTCGGGGTTCCGTATCTCGAATGTATTATGAATTACGTCGGAGCTTGTCGTAACCTGTTCGAACTACATATTTTTTTGCGTTCCAAACACTTTACGTTTGAAGAGCTGATCACCGTGCTCACTAAAGTCGAGGCCGTAATGAATACGCGTCCTCTTTGTAGAATCTTGTCTAGTGATCCCTCGGAGCCGCTTGCACTGACTCCAGCGCACTTTTTAAATGTTACACCGTTAAAGTACTTACCCACTTTTGAAATAGAGGAAGATCGACTTCATCTTCTCTAGCGTCATGCCTTATTTGACAAATTCGTTCAGTCGTTTTGGAAGCGTTGGAGGACAGACTATTTGCATACGCTACAGTCACGTCAGAAATGGAATACTCCATCGAACCCTATTACTGTCGGTACTGACGTAGTTATTTTAACTGAAAATATGACTCCATTACATTGGCCTCTTGGGGTAGTAGAAGAAGTTTTCCCAGGGTCAAATGGAATCACCCGTATAGTTCGCGTTAAAACCGCAACTGGTTCGTACTTGCGACCAGTTATTCGTCTTTGTCCTTTGCCTAATCAACAGTAACTTTAATAACAAATTTATCTTGTTCGATTAGGTTTAGTTTAGTTCGATGGCATTTGTTTATTTAGCAGCTAAAGCATAGTGGCAACTGTATAGTCAGTTGTTCCTTTTTCGATGGTAACCCTTCAAGCCGGGGGGAAATTGTTGCGCCGGTGGACGATAAAAGAGTAGCCGCGTTATTTTTTCTATATTGCATCGCCGATCTGCATTTGTTTTTAATTAATTAGTTGTCGACACTCCCCCCGCTCCCCTTTATTCCATTTCTCTTTCGCACCTACCTTGTCTCGCATAAAGGAGGAGCGAGACAGCTGTATTACGCGCGCAAGTACCTACAGTCGCGCCGCTAGCCTCTCACGGGCAGCGACCACGACTGAAGACGCTCTGTTAGTACTACAATGGCCGCGCGCGCGCCCGCATCAAACCTTTTGCAATAATTGTGTTTACCATGGATAAATAGTGTACTCGTGCAAGGAAACCAGGAATCAAAGTCCAGGGACATCCCCGGCAGCCTCCACCTCAGCATCTCGCATCAGCAGCAAGGTAATGTGCCCATTCCTGTTTCCATTCTTTTTCGTTCGACAACCGCGTGTAAATTTCATTATTGTCTTTTCCCGCAAACACAGTCCACTTTGAATTTATTTATCTCGCCCGCTCAACCAACAACTCTATCTGCGATCACTGAACTTGACTCATTTCAAATCTCTTACGTAGCTCTGATTATGACAATAATATAAGATTTCTCTATTGTTGGACAAAGAAAGGAATAGCGTGGAATAACGTAGTGGTATAACAAAAGATCTAGTGACTAAGATAGAAAATTGGTGCCTAGATGGTTCGAACATGTAAAGAGACTGGACGAAAATAGACTGACAAAACAGATTCATGAGGGGAGAATAAGTGGGCAATCAAACTCGGCTGACACTTGTCTATCAAGGCGAAAGCATTTTTGGGGAAGGGAAAAGTAACCTTAACTGAAGTGTGTATGAAAACACTTCAAAAATAAGCAAAAAGCCTTTACCTATTTTAATATTTGCTTCCTTTCCTCCCTACCTTAGAACATGTATGTATGAACATTTATACTAGGTGTACTTGCCGTCCCCCGTAAATCTAAATGGAGTGAAGCGTTTTTTCGTTTTTTGAGTTCTTTTGTCGATGTATATTTTCCTTTTGGTGATTATTCCTCCATGGTATGTCCGATTACCGAATAAATTTTTTCTAAACCATCTATGGCTAGATGTCGTATTATGGATCAAATTTGATCAAAATGTCTTGAGTGGTTTGGGAGGAGTTCCAGGACAGAGCCAAAATCTGAATCGCTCTCCAATTCAAATCCAAAGGCTCCATTCTTCCCCGATTCGGATTTTCGCTTTATCGTTTTATCCCAATTATCTCTCTTGGAGGCGTAAGTGACTGTATGCGACCGCCCTGAGGTTCCGGGTTCAATTGCCTGGTTCAAATAAATGCTTTTGTGACCTTCAAATGTTTATTTCGGAGTTTCTTATGTAAAATTTGTATGTATTTAAAATATATTTGCCTATTTGGCTTTGCCCGTGACATAATTTAAACCCCGTCGCACCCATTTAATCCCGTCTCGTATTACTTTTACAAAAATGTATGAAAACTTGTTGACATTTATGATCACTGCTCCGCTCTCTTAAGTAGTAGCGTGATGATATATAGCATGTTGGCTTCCTTGATAAATGGGCTATCTAAAACAAAAATAATTTTCTAATTCGGAACAGTGGTTCCTGAGATTATGCTACTCCACTGCAAAGCGGAGCAGTAACCATATAATTATGTCAACCAACCGCGGAAATTGTCATACTTTTTTGTGAAAGTAATAAACTTCGGGATGCAATGGGTGCGACGCGACGGGTATTAAAAATATATAACGGGCCACGGGCGTCAACTAGTAATAGATATATGCTTTTCAGAGAAAACATCAATCCTTATAAATAGTACTTGCATTGCTCTTCTGCACATACTTGTGCACCGCACAATGTATTTTAAAATTTGCATACACATATTATTTTACATTCAACTGAATCTGTATGATTTAATGAAGTCGATAAACCACTCCTCCGTAAATAAAATAATACTAGGAATTAAATTTTGTTTTCCCGTTAATGGATATCATGACTATTGACTTTTCCGATAATATCTAATATAAATTTATTCAGTTAAACTGCATCAATACATTTATCTCATAACCACCATTAGGTAAATAGTATTAAATAAAAGCTTTAATAAATCCCACTTAAAGCAAACTATTAAATCATTTTAATACTTTAATGAATCAATAACTAACTAACTATCTTCACGTTGTATCCCTGACAGGGTAGTCAGAGAGGACTGATCGCTAGGCTTTGCGATCAATACATACTTCTTTTGCCTTCTTGCAGATTCAACAATCGCTTCATACACGCACGTCTGGTTATCTCAGTACTTTTCCGTTTTTGAGCAATCAGCTCACGTGGTCTTCATATGTAAGTCTAGGCCTACCCTGACTCTTTCTTCTACCCTCTACTTTTGCACAATATAAATTCTTCGTCAATCGTTCCTCACTCATTCGTTGAACGTGTCCAAACCATCCTAGCATGCCTTCTTCCAGTAACGGTGACACTTTCATTCAAACTTGCCATATTGCGTATCACTTCGTTGCGTATTCGATCGGCCAAAGTTACGTCGCACAATTTTCGAAGTCATCGCATCTCCACAGCATTAAATTTACTTTCATGCATCTGCCGACATGCCCAGGTTTTGCTGCCTCAAAGCAACGTTGGCACTAGAACTGCCTTATGAATCGCAAGTAGAGCTTCTTTTACGGTGCTTTACTAATTGGGACAAAACACCGTTAACTTTAGTTAATAAATCAATGATAATTTCAAAGTTGTTTCATTTTACTAACATACATAGGTGCATACATCGTCACGTTTTTATCACCGAAGAGGTAGGCAGAGGCGTATTTTACGGCCACATTTCAACGTATACATTTTATCCCGCATATACACGTAACGAATGTGTTGAGTCCATTGCCATGTTGAAATGGACAGGCGCTAGTTGGGACTACCTGCTGTTGAAATAGTTCAAGCCCTTGGGTTAATGACTGCCATGTTATTGGTAACCGGGACCAACGACTTAGTGTGCCTTTTGAAGTACGGTAATGCTCGTAAATCTAAATGCAACAAATAGGTCACCCATCCGTGGCCCAGCCAAAGCGTAAGTTGCTTAACCCAGTGATCGTTTACAGAACACTGTATTTAAATTTTAAATATCTACTTAAAGAGACTAAAACTTTTACTAATAGTTAGATTGCGGAATCAGAAACGAATGAGGTCATGAAGAAGAGAAAAATAAACTCAAAACTAAACTTTGTAACTGTGCAACCCGACTATAGTATGGTACAGTACTTAAGGCACCTTAATATTATTAATTATTCTATGAAATACGTTAGTAGTGGTTACGGCCAAGTACCCTCCCAAAATAAAATTCAGAGAGGATTACTTTTAGTTAGAGAGATGTCGGGCAGTTACTCTAAAACAGAATCGCTCGTAAATGGCAATGTTACAAACACTCCGCCATCTCAGGAACGACCGTAGTAGGTAAGTATAAAATGTTTAACGCAGTGTTATCCATAACAGTGATAAATTATACTACTAAGACCCAGATAATGATTGTGTTTATATATTCGATAATATTATAAACAAACTTAGTTACTTGCTTGAACACAGCCTACATATTTAGAACCTTCCTGTAAACTATAAGAGAACCCCTTTCAAACAGTAAGCCGACTAAATTAATATCAGCGTGCAAGATGGATTATGGTAGTGATAGATTACACCTCGCATTGAGTAATTGATCCCGATTCGATTGAGACAATCTAATCAGAATTAATCGGTTGAGTACCTTGTTAAAGGGGGTGTTTTACGCGTCCCTATACCGTATAAGTAAGTAGTCTAATGAATGATGACGAATCAAATTGAAATCTATTGTAACGGATGGTTGAAATGGGACATCTCCAATTTTGCACTTCAACACCAAGAGAGGATCTTCTGACCGGGCAAGGTGAGATCACGCGAAGCCCCGCTAGCTAAGTCCCAAAAACGATCACTGCATTAAACATCTTATGCTACGGTCAATCTGTAAATGCCTTCGCCGTCTGCTGCCGACAACGATAAATCCACGTGAGCTGCCGGAAATTGGTGCAGAGCCCATTAGCTTTTTTAAACAAATGTATCTAATGTCAAACTTATTTTTAGGTTAATTCGAATCAACAAGACGAGGGCCAGATCGTGACGAAGCCCTAATTCTGAATTTCACAAAAAAAAAATCTTATTATCAAAAACATTCATGTCTATGACATTTCTTATGCGGCTTCTTATGCTCTAAAACGATACTCGTAAAGCAATGAAGTTTCCTGTAGGTCATTTGTGAACAAAAATCCCATCGAAATTATAATTCCAAAAAGATTATCTTACGGTTATGGTTTGAGACTACACCCAATTTCTTCGCTACATTGGAAAAGTTGAATTGTAAAGAATATTCGAATCTGTGTTCGAAACTCATATTGACGGAAAATTGAACTACACACAGCTCCCGTGTTTGAGCAACTGATTTACTACAATGATATTACGATGAGATTTTATTTAGGCACTAGGTAACCCTTCGACTTCGCCCGTGACATACTTCGAACTCCCGTCGCACCTATTTAATCCCGTCGCTTATAAATTCTACAATAATGCATTAAAATTTGCTCGATTTGTCGACATTTATGACTACTGCTCCGCTTTCCAGGTTAGTAGCGTGATGATATAGGTATAGCTAATAGCCTTCCTCGATAAATACGCTAACACAAAAATATTTTTTCAAATCCGACCAGTAGTTCCTGAGATTAGCGCGTTCAATCAAACAAACAAACTCTTCAGCTTTATAATATTAGTATAGATGCATACCGTAGTCCGGTCTATAAGAGGTCCCATCAAGATCTCTGGAGACCAAGCGACCTCACCTGCTTGCGGTGCACCTACTGACTAACGGGCTACGACGCAGAAACCCTTATAGGTTAAGAGACGACCAACGGCAGTCGTTGCCCACAGTATCGATCATTCCTCCCTACAATTAGTTAAGGTTATCCTTGACTGTCCTGCGTTAGGATTCATGGATCGAAAGTGTGTGGGGGGGAATTCTGCTCTCCCTCCATCTTTAATTATCATTCTACGATGAATTTACAACATGCTAGCTATATAACATACAAACAGATTTATCTGTCAAACCTGAAGCATGGCATTCATTAAATCTGACAGATTTGGATTCACCTAGTATTTCACTTCGCATAGAAGGGGAATAGAAATACTTTATTTCCAAATTTCCATTATAATTTCGATGCGGGTTCTCAGACTATGTAACTTCTCCTGGGACTTTGTAACTTTACTGGTCTTGGTCATTGCTGTAGATCCTAGCTCTCACGCCATACTACCGTCTAGGTCATTTTTTTGTAAGAATAGGGGGTAGCCTACAGCGGTCTCCAGACCCTTAGTCATTTACTTTGTCAGCTGTAAAATACGGTAAAATACACATTGAAAAGAAATATTTCGGAGCTAGTAATTTTTCCTGTCAGTGTGTTCCAAGTACTTCAAAGTTTGTGATCTGTTATTTGGAATTTGTCAATTCGACCACAGACAATTGACAAAGTAATATAAAAAGGGAGAAAAGAATACTTTGTCAGAATTTTCTTTGAAAGAACTGAAGAATGTGAATCGAACGGACTATTTCGTTTCTTATTAAACCTATGACGTTCAACTGTCTATATTAGTAGTATTATATGACTTTTAGATGTTAGTTTATAGTTTTGTGGATACCAGAGGAGGTGGTAAAGTTTTTTATTTATTTTCGGTACATAATAACTAGTAAATCTTTGTAGTTGTTGAACTAAGTTTGTACGTAGAAAGTTTTAGAAAAGTCGGGAATCAGTTAGATAGTTAGATTACACTACACACACACACACACATACACGATACTTTCCTCAATCTTGTTATTTTCATCGTACTTTTTCGATTCAATTTTAACGCAGTGATCAATTACATACACAAGTAAAATTTCAACAAAGTCGGTCCGGTGGTTTAATATAACTTTAAGTATTTTAAGTATTTTTCATTACCAGTCTAACGAGAGGGTATGTAGATAGATACTTATTGACTCTTTTTTATTCTTGTTCTTAGTATATTCCTAGTAACCTTCCTCCAAATAAAAAAAATGGTTGCTAATAAAATGGCAGTCGTTAAGCCAAGTTGAAAACACGGCAATGGGCTCGCCACCTGTTACGTGGGACAAAAATGCATACGGTGAAACGTGGGCGTTTAATATGCCTCTGCCTACCCCTTCGGGGATAAAGGCGTGACAATATGTTTGTAGTTGTTGAACTACAAACATATTGCCCGTGTAGTTCGTGAACGGGAAGGAGTTATGTAATATTAATTTTTCCAATCCTAATCAATCATGATGCATTCGGTCTTCAAAGTGCTCACCCTATTTGATTATGGTTGAATGTCACTTAAAAAAATATTCTAAACCTACTTTATTTTTAAACTTTAAAAATAAAGTAGGTTTAGAAATATCGACGTGTAGTACCCTCTGCCTACCCCTTAATAAATGTGTGGAAAATCTTATAGGTTCACGTCACCGACATGCTAGAAAGAAAGAATTGAAGAAAGAAAACACATTTGTTAGGCACTCATAAAAACACTTATAAACATACAAAGAAACCTAAAAGGCCTCGGTTCACCACAATGCTGGGTATGACCACAGCGCTGATTTTCAGCCGAAGCCCCAAGGACTCACGGACGTATGTACCGCTATTAATTGAGAAATTATTAATTTATTAATGACATGTTATGCAATAGGACGTGTACACAGAAATATATCCCAACACTTATTAAGAGTACTCTTAACCGTGTGTGTATGAAAACACTTATGAAGAAGCAAAAGTTGTATGCCAGGATCATAGAAAGAGAAAAGCCATAGTCCCTGCCTACCCCAATGGGAGGCATTATACTCTGCGCCACTGCTTCTAAGCATTTACCGCCGAAAAAGGTTCTGCCTAAAACCATTACTGATGGTTAATTTAGGAGTTATCCTTCAGGTAACTCACGGGGCTATTTATTTAGGACTAGAGGACGCCCGTGGGTCTGCATTCTGAAAATTTATTTTGTAACAAATGTTTACCTATGGGAATAATATGTTTTTCCGTAATGAATAATTAAATAAATAAATACACACAGCGCTATTTAGCCCAAAGTAACCTAATATTAGCTTATGTTATAGGATCTAGATAATGGAAAAAAAAATTGCCCCACAATTTATTTATTAAATCAACATACTGAAATATTTCTAAATACATAGGTACACATATTATAAACAAATAGGTAGGTACTTTTTGTGAATCACACATTTTATCAGACCCAAGAATCGAACCGGATAAGTAAGCCCGGCCCCGTTAACCCAGTGTTCTGTAATTGATCACTGCGTTAATCAACTTTCGCTATGGCTGCTGGCATGATTGGTGACCACTTTGTGGCATTTATAAATGCAAGCGTATCCGTGCTTCTGAAGGCAAGTTAAATTTTGATCCCGGTTGCTAGAAACATGGCAATCGTTAAGTCAAATTAAAAAGTCAAGTGGCTTTTTCTGCCACCTCAGTGATATAAAAAAAAGCCTTATCAAACCAAAAAAGCGTCGGCCTATCCCCTTCGGGGTAAAAGCGTGACAATATGTATGTATGTATGGAACTAAAGCAATTGAAGCACATAAACTAATTAGGTAACACCACGCAAGAGAATTTTCACCAGAACTGATTAAAATGGTCGTTTCTCTGTCGAAAAATTTAAACTTAAAAGACTTTACTCAAGTGGATACCTACGTGTTTACGCTCCGCTTGATCAACCCACCTTACAACGGCTTACAACATTAGGTTATTCAAGCTGAGCTCAAAGAGGCACATCATTGGGCCGACAACTTGAGAGACGCTGTCAGTAATCATGTGGACAAAGCGAGTGGCTATGTGTATTCAAGACATTCAGAGTACCTACACAACGCGTATCGTATCAGAATTGGATAGGGCGAAGCTGACGTCTAAAAAGCTCGGAGTGGAGCACACATGGAACATGGAGTACTGCTGTACTCTTGGGCTGGTGCACCTGAATACCAGCTTCGACCTTTTGACTCGTTAGAAGGGCGTGCTATGAGGATTGTCAACGATGATCTACTACCAGGCCTATGTATATATATGTGTGTTCTATCGCCTGTATAACGGACTGTGCTCTAAGGAATTGTATGATATGATGCCAACAGCTACCTTCTATTATCGCCCCGCTATAGACAGGATGTTTACCGATACACTTTGCATCCGGAGCGGTCGCACACGTTTAGGTCTGATAGAGCCTTTATTCCTCATACGCTTAGATAGTTGAATGAATTCCCTGACTGGGTTTTCCCGAACGTCTACAGTATATATATATACTAGTAATACAGTATATATATATATATATATATATATATACAGTATATATAGTCTACAGTACCGTAAAACGTGGCAACTTGACCAAACCTGTGGTAACTTTACCACATCATAGGTATTTGACATAAACACAAATAACTTTTCATTATCTGTAGATAGATACTTCGTCGTAATGGTGATAGTTTTTCGATATCTTCCGGCAACATTTTTGTATTTTTGTAACTTATAACACAGATAGTTTCTTCAATAGGGCTGCATCAAGTCGGCTATAGTGATAACGTATTTTGGTAATAGGTGTAAAATTGTGGTCTCAGAGGCTAAACTATATGTTGTAGGTTAGTGAAATTTTGATATTATGTGTAAAAAACGGTTGGCATTTCTCTTACAAGATCAGCTAATTGTTATTTCTTCGCTTTATTGAAATATCTCTTGGGGTATTGTTAATAAGGTTAGGTAAAGTTACCACTGGGTGGGTCTTGGCAACTTTACCTGTAGCTAGGGTTGTCTCAAAAATCAAACATTTATATTTATAACTAGTTGCCGCCCGCGGCTTCGCCCGCGTAGAAAAGTTTTCCCGTTCCCGTTTCCCACAGGAACTTGTTCCCGGGATAAAAAGTAGCCTATGTGTTATTCTGATATATAAGCTATATTATTGTAATGTTTCAACATATTAGTAGTTTTTCCGTGAAAGAGTAATAAACATCCATACAAACTTTCGCATTTATAATAGATATTATTAAGATTTTCTTTAGTCATATATAATAGTTTTTGATATAATTTCGAAGGTATTGTAAAATAATCTTAACGAGATTGCTTGTAGTACATAATATTAAATGAACCATATCCGTCCGTTTTACTTCATGCATGTGCATTGTTTTAGAACAAAAAAAAAACATTCATTCATATAAAAAATAAAATGATGAAATGACGGCCCTGGCTATTGAAATTCTTAAAATAAACAAAATATCTTCCTATGAGGCCGACTAAAAATTTAAAATGCTACGTAGGACTATAAAAATAAAGATAAAATATCTCCATTCAGAGAAAATCAACATCAGACGAAGAATTGTACTTCAATAAAAGCCTTATTGTGATCTTTGATTACGGTTCTCCTCTATCACAACTAGACTTCAGAATAGCCGTTAATGAATTTTTGCAAAAAATAAGAGGACTGATACATTTGGCGATTCGCCTGGAGAATGGTGGAAAAAGAACTTTGTTGAGCGACATCGAGACCAATAGTTCAAGAGCGGAATATAACATTAAAAGAGCACAAGCGGAAAAAAAGTAAATAAAAATTTAACAATTGAATTTTTGTATTTTCACAACCCTACGCGATAAAACTTTTTGTATGTAAATTACAAAAATTTCAGTGGCAACTATACCTACGGTCATTTTTGGGTCTCCTTCATTGAATTATATCCTTATTATTTTTTTGATAGTAAAGATAATCTTTGATACAATCATCTTTACCTAAATTAGTATTAAATATGCAATAGTTTATAAAAAAATATACAAGAAAAAAATGTAGGTAAATTTACCAATTTCGTGTCAATTTTACCTGTGTTGTTTATTCTTCTCTATAGCTTTAATTAATAAGTTTTAGATAGCGACTTATACAGAAAAGGGTACCCAATAGTGTATTACGTATATAAAAATTGATTTCTTATTCATGCAACATTTAGTTAAAAAATAGAAGAAAATTTTGTGAAAAAATATGGTCAAGTTGCCACGTTTTACGGTATATGTATAGAGTTCATAACAAGGGGTCTTCGATGGTTTTCAAACGGTCGGCAGCGCGAGTGCAAATTTCCATAGGGTACGGTGACCACTTACCATCAGGTGGGCCGTATGCTTGTCTGCAGTGTCAGTCTTGTCCTTAGTGGCAGGTATAAAAAATCAATCAATATTAATATACTTTTGGTATATAATATCTTTTACAAATTTTTCATTTCCTCGCAATGCATGTATGTACAGGTGAAATCTTAGAACTGAATTTGAAGATATTTTCAACCGATTCAGCTGTAATTTTGAATATATACGTTTATTGTGAATAATTTACTTTGTAAACGAAATTATGAACATTTGTTCTGGAAAGGGAGACAACGTTGCGAGCTTTATTTATATCTCTTTAGTAAAGATATCTACGGTGGTATCATTTTGAAATTAACATGATGCAAACATGATGATGTACAAGATATTTTTGAATTATTGTTACTATTACAATATGGGTATCAAATAAAAAGGCTTAAATAACTCGAAAAATCACGCTAATAACAATGTAGTGGATTATAGAGAGCTTAATGCTTTTCTAAAATGGCTATAAAATGAGAGGACTTGCTGAGAATTATAATTCAGCGCAAAAATAAAAACTTGTTAAATTATAATTAAAATTTTCTGTCTGTCTGTTTCGGTTAATCTCTAGAACGACTATACCGATGTTAACGGGACTTTCACTGACAAATAGCTGATGTTATAAGGAATAACTTAGGCTATATTTTATCCCTGTATTCCCACGTCAATGAAAACTACAAGGGTAAAATCGCGGGGCGTCTGTTAGTCTTATATATACCTATATTTTATGGAGTCTAACAAAGATACGCTTACTAACTGGTTTAAAAAAAAATGTTATTGACACGAACACTACTGAATCTTCAAAATTGTTCTTAAGAAGAAAGGCTTAAAATTTCAAAGAACACCTGTGTGATATCAATAAACTAATTCAAGAGGAAGGATACCCGCTTTATATTCTAACAAGACCACATAAAGTAGACCTCTATCTACCGATACAAACTAAAAAATTCTATTGAATTTTCTCATAAATTTAGAAAACCACGGATCAGGCTGCTTTGGGTTTGGGCCTTCCAATAAAACTTTTGTTGCGGTCGTAAATTTTGTCACAATCTATACTTCCTGACGTTTTTATTGAACCTTATTCGACCCTCAACGTTAAGCATTACAGGTAAGATTTAATTAGGCTATGGTAATAGAATTTATCGGGTCATTCTGTACGTTCTTCATTTTAAATTGTTAGCATCCCTTTTATAAATACAGAAATGTCTATATAATCATACATATTATATACAAGCTGATCCCGACTTTGCCCGTGACATCTTTTAATCCCTGTCGCATTTATTTAATCCTGTCGCTTATTAATTTTACAAAAATATATGAAAAATTGTCCGATTTGTTGACGATTATGGTTACTACTCCGCTCTCCTGGGGAGTAGCGTGATGTTATATAGCCTATAGCCTTCCTCGAAAAATGGACTATCCAACACAAAAATAACTTTTTAATTCGGCCCAGTAGTTACTGAGATTAGCGCATTCAAACTAAACAAACAAACATACAAACAAATCTTCAGCTTTATAAATTAGTATAGAAGTATAGATGTATTCTAGTTATAATAATTTAGTTAATATTTAATCCAACGAACTAGAAGTGTCGAACTCAGGCTGGCTACATTAACTTGTTGTGTATTAGCACGTGTTGTTCCGGCTACTAAAGAGTGAGCATCAGACAATGTGATAAAAATGGAAATAGAGTAATATTATAGTATTGTGCATTTTCAACTTAATATGTTTGAAAATAGAACTGATATTTGTTTAGTATGTTCTACAGACAATTCTAAATTACATGTAAGATGTGTATCAGACGAAATGAAAGTGAAAGTGTTTATATTATATCTTATTACTTTGTTGGGGACTCTCCCCCTCTTACAAAATATTACTCTCAGAAAAGTAGAGTGTAAAAGTTTCATAAAATATGTTAGATGTATTGGACCATCCATCAAAATCCATCATCAAAAACCATCAAAATTTCCGGGGTTCAAGCAATCTCACTGGCAGGTGCACCCGCTTCAACGACACAGGTGCTCAGACGGCAGTTGCTTCTAACAATGCCGAATAACAAAAACCAAACAATAGCTACTTCTAGCAGTCAATGAAATGTAGAGTCCATGCTCCAAATCCAGAAAAATATTAAATAATAATAATAATAAATATCGTAGGGACAACTCACACAACGCCATCTGAATTCAAACTAAGCAGAGCTTGTACTGCGGTAACCAGATAATGGATGAACATACTTATATATTTCTAAATACATACATATTATAGATCAATAACACCCAGACACACAATAAACTATCGTGCTCATCACACAACGTTTATCCTGGGTGGGAATCGGACCCACGACCTATTGCGTAGCAGTCGGATACACTCCCACTGCGCCACAGAGGCAGTCGTTTGAAAGCAACTTGGAATGAAGAAGACAAAAAATGTATTTACAATGAATATTTATTGATTTTTATTATACGTCTACATTTTTCTATTAAATTTAAGACAATACAAATTAAAATTTAACATATTTACAGAAAACAATACAAAAAGAAGGGAGCGGGTGGTGGGAATTGTTACAAGACTGACAATGATGCCCCGACTAGGTGTCAAAGAATTCCTCCCCATCAAAATCAACCGGTAAGGTTCCCATAACGCTGGCCGTATTGCCACGTTGTATGGCAATGCTTATTCTCTGAGCGAGAAAGAGGCCAGCCCTATGGTCACGAGAAGAATCGACCAGTCGCTTTGCGATATCACTATACAGCGAACGAGCACTTGGGCCCCACGAGCCCAGTGTCTCGACCCCAAACGTCTCAAAAATATAAATACCTATTAAATTATTATATTTGCTTGAGAGTTTCGGCGGATGCAGCAGCAGCACAAGCGCAACCCGCCGTGCTAAGAAGATGAGAAGGAGCCAGGGTGTCAACACAAGTTGCATCCCAAACTAAAGGCTTTCCCATCTTCCTTGGCACCAAGGACATACCGTCCGGCCTCTTGCCATCGTCACGCGACAAACCATTAGGTTCTAGAACGGCTGGAACACCGGCGGTGACAAGAGCCCGACGGATAATGTCATTAAGGTATGCATGACGTGACCTGCGACCTGCACTCCTGCTGCATGAGAGACCGTGATGCCCAAGGCTGTCGACTACTTCACCACAGGGACAGCAATGCGGAGAAACGCAGGGAGCACCTAAACGAAGACAGACAGCAATTCTGAATGTAGTGTCGTCCAACAAACTACCTATGTTGGGCGACGGAAGAGCCTGAAGCCAAACACCTGACTCCCATTCTCCCACAGCCAATAGGCGAGCACGTTCTGCAACATTCGAACACGTGTTCAATAAATGTTTTCTAACCTCGTTGCAGAGCGTCCTATCCCACTGCCTCTGGGAGCATGGGTTGGTCGGCAAAACAGTATCTGGGCACTTAAGTTTCCAAACATTTATGGCTTCAATCTAGCCTGGCACTTCAGAATTGACCAGTGTAGGAATTAATATTTTCCTGGTCAATTCATCAGTGCCGTGTACTGAAGACAAAAATGCAGGTAAACTTATATCAGCAATGTTACGAACACCTAGGCCGCTCCAGCGTATTTGTAACGACGCTTGGAGCCACGCTCGGTCGTCCAAATCTGCATTCAAAATTTTGGAAAGCGTGGTATGAATAATTTTGTCCATATTTTCCAAATGGGTCGGATGTTTAAAAAATTGAGATGAGCGAAGAGCATGAGTTAATTTTGGGATGAAAAGACAATACCGAATAATTGTAAAGGCCGATTGTATATTAATTTGAAGGAGTCGATCCGAAACTTCACAAAAATTTTTGATCTTTTCCTCAATGTAAGATTCATAGGCATCTTCAAGAATGGGAGACCCTAGGAGGCGTAGAGAACATTTCTGAAGGATTTTCAAATTTGGAGCCATAACATTGAATTTTGAAATAGTAGAAACACTATCAATATTGTCATTTAGAAAAATTTCACACTTTTTTCAAGATGGATTCAGATCCAAACCAATTTATTTAAATTTATCTTTTATCAATGCCAAATCTTTAAAAACTGTGTCTACATCTCCTTCTAGAGTGCCGTCATCTAAATACCAGACGTTAAATTTGGAATTTAGCTGGCTAATTATTGGGTGTATTGATAAGCCGAAAATGAGTGGCCCGAGAGGGTCACCTTGTTGACAACCCACTGCCGAATCTAAAATATTTTCCTTATACAATAATTTTGATGGGTTTCTGTAGCACTGCCAAAGAAAATTAAACATTTTGGGTGTTTCCAATTTGGCTTGTGTCAACAAAGTGTCATTTGTAATTAACATATAACATTTAATTTATTTAACCTTAAAAATATGATACATAACTAAAATATATTATTAAAAGAGGTCCCTTTAGGCAAGGTTCCGAAGATACTGGCAGTGTTCCCCCTTTGAATAGCTAGACTAATTCTTTGTCCGAGGTATCTGTAATTAATAATTAATCTAAATTAGTTTTTCATGTAAGTAGCAATTTTCTTATAAAATTACATATTTTGAAATTCCGAACAATACTATCTATCCGACTACTTAATTTGCGTTAAATTCAAAATTATAATAGCTAAAAAAAATTTGTAACTAGTTTAATTTTTTCATCTAGCCTTTATAGTTTCCAAGATATCTTGATTTTAGTTAATTAAACCAACATATATTTATACTAATTTATAGTCATCAAAAAATCGGGACGTTCAAGTGGATTCAAATGCATTCAGCATCATCGGCGGAGGAGTTACAGTTGATTGTAAACATTATGCATGATTCGTTAATAAACAAAGGAATGAAAGTGAATGTAAACAAGTCGAAAGTAATGGTATTTGAAAGAGAGGTAAGTACGACGGATTGCTCAATTCTTGTGGAAGGAGAAAGAGTAGAACAAGTGAAAGAGTTTGTATATCTGGGTACAAAATTTACGAGAGATGGAAAGTGTGACTATGACATTGAGCGAAGAGTTTTGGCAGAAAATAAAGTGAATGGAGCCATGTACGCCTTTATGAGCAGTCAGAACGTCTCCCACACTTATGTATGGCAGTGGAAGCTGGGTATGGCCGAAGACGCATAAAAGTAAAATTAATGCCGTGGAAATGAGAAGTCTGCGAAGTATAGCTGGAATGAAGTTGATGTATAAAGAAAGGAACAGCGTGATAAGGGAACATTGCGGTATGACAGAAGATGTAGTGACTAAGATAGAAAAAAGGGATGCTTAGATGGTCGGACACGTGGAGAGTATGGATGAAAATAGACTGACGAAGCAGATATATGTGGCGAGAGTGAATGGGCAAACTGGTAGGGGTCGACCTCGGCGCACGTATGTCAATCAAATCGACGATCTTTTGGAAAAAGGCCAGGTCAAGAGTACCCTTAACCGGCGAGCGTGTATAAAAACACTCATAAAAGTAGAAGAAGCGAAAGCTGTATGTCAGGATCGTAGCAAGTGGAAAGCCATAGTCTCTGCCTACCCCGATGGGAAACAGGCGTGATAATATGTATGTTTGTATGTAGTTCTATATAGTAAGTTATATACAATGAAACTAGTTGATAGACTGCTAGACTCTCGTTATCAGAATGTGTCAATATATGGACTATGATGGCCATATTTTGAGTAGACCGGCAGGCAATGTTAATAACAAATTGAGTGATGTTTGGATCGATCTTTTGAGAATCTGATCAAATGCAAACATTACAATACATTACAATCAGGAAAATCGATTGAAGCTTATAAAATGCGCATCCTTACTTTGTAGTCCGCAGCCCGATCCACATTTTACAAAGTCAAGCCATTATTATTGTAGTCTGAAATTCCTTACAAATTCATATACAGTTGATACCACATTCTTAATTTCCAGTTTTTTTCCAAACGTTTCCATTCGTTCATGCCATACAAGCGCATTTTCAACCTAATCTGTTTGAAAATAGAACTGATATTTGTTTAGTATGTTTCACTGACAATTCTAAATTACATGGAATCGTATTCAACAATATAAACATTTAGGTCAAATGGTGATACTCTATAAAGTGTTTCATACTCATAGATGTTGATATTGTAAAGGGGACGTTTATGAAACCGTATTTATTATGGCGTCAGTAATTATCGTTGGCGACGCGATGCCATTTATTGGATAATTAATTATGTGTTCATATGTAGGTATACTCTAAAGGTATACTCTTGGGTGTAAGGGGCCCCACCAAGATCTTCGGGGCCCAAGTCAACCTCCCGTACTAGTGCGTGCACCTGATGATTAACGGACGAGGCTCTGGCGCTGGCTTTCCCCTCTGGGGTTGGGAGGACTGAGGGCGTCGCTCCCATAAAAGCTACCCGCCGAAACAAAAATGGAAAAGGACTATAGGAATGCTGCTAGGGATAGGGCGCCGCCGCAAAACGGCGCGCAGGAGCCCCGCCCGACTCCTGTGGCAAGTGGGCTAGGGCTGCCGTGTGTCGGGCCAGCACGGCTAAAGAAGTTAGCCCCAACCCGAATCCGCTTCGCATCTTGGAACATTGGCACGCTGACTGGGCGTGCGGTAGAGTTGGCCGAAGTACTCTCCAGGCGGAGAGTGGACGTGGCGTTCCTGCAGGAGACTCGGTGGAAGGGCAACAGAGCCCGGCCCTTGCAGAACGGCTACAAGCTGTATTACACGGGTGCGCCTGGTGGGGAGAACGGGGTGGCCGTTGTGCTCTCCGAGGGGCTGCAGAGTGGCATCTTGGAGGTGAAACGCTGTAGCGACCGGCTTATGATCGTGAGGGTGCTTGTCGATGGGATTATTACCCACCTGATAAGTGCCTACGCGCCACAGGCCGGTTGTAGCGACGCCGATAAGATGTCGTTTTGGGGTCAACTCGGGGGAGTGCTTCGGAGCATTCCGTTGTCACAGGGAATCGTTTTGGGCGGCGACCTAAACGGTCATGTGGGTGAGAGGTGTGAGGAGTTTGAGCGTGTTCATGGTGGTTTTGGATACGGCACCCGCAACGCTAAAGGAGAAACTATCCTCAGAACGTGTGCGGCTGCCGATCTGGCCATTGTGAACACGTATTTCAAAAAGAAATCCGAACATCTCATCACCTACAAGAGCGGGAGGCGTACAACTCAGATCGATTTCCTACTCACTAGGCGACACAGCATCGGCAAGGTGGCCAACTGCAAGGTCATACCCGGTGAGAGTCTTACTGCACAACACCGTCTCCTTGTCATGCAACAGCCTCTGCGTGAAGCCCAAAGGCAAACGCATCGAGCGGTGCCAGCGCCGCATCAGATGGTGGCTGTTTGATGAAACTAGGTCCCAGGAGTTCGTCTCAGCTGTCGGTGACAAGTGCACCGACACTGAAGGCGAACCAGTTCAAGATTGCTGGGACAAAGTTCAGGCGGCCATCCTTGGAGCGGTGAAGGTGGTGCTCGGTGAGTCTAAGGGTGGACGCAAATGTGACAAGGAAACTTGGTGGTGGAACGACGCAGTCCAGAGGGAGACTAGGGAGAAGAAAGCCCTCTTTAAAAAGTGGCAAGCGACCGGATTTCCTGAAGACCGCGACGCGTACAGGGCTGCCAAGCACGCCACAAAGAGACCTGTAGCCAGAGCCAGACGTGACCACTTAAAACCTCTGTATGATAAGCTGGAATCGTCTGAGGGGCAGAAGCTCATCTATAAGCTGGCGCGCTCCAGGGTCAAAGCGGCACAGGATATATCCAAGTGTCGCTGTGTAAAAGACCTTGAGGGCAACTTGAGGGTAAAGGAGAGATGGCGCTCGTACTTCCACGAACTGCTTAATAAACAGCACAAAGAGGTGCTGCCTCCGGACCTCCCTCCGAATCAGGGACTAGTGCCACCGGTAACGCCTGGAGAAGTCCTGACTGCGCTTCGCCGCATGAAGAATCGGAAAGCTGTCGGACCCGATGGAGTCCCCATCGAAGCCTGGAAGGCGATGGGTCCTCGCGGTGTGGGCATCTTAGTAAACCTTTTTAACCGCATACTCCTCAGCGGGCAGATCCGAAACCAATGGAGACTGAGTATTATTACTCCAGTCTTCAAAGGTAAGAGGTCAGTGCAGGAGTGCGGAAGCTACCGCGGTATTAAGGTGATGTCCCACACCATGAAGATCTTCGAGAGGATTATAGACTCTCGGATCCGGCAGGAGTGCGCTCTCTCGGAGTGTCAATATGGGTTTCGCCCTGGTTATGGGACCACGGACCCTGTTTTTGCCCTGAGGGTTGTCGCAGAGAAATACAGGTCAAAGAACACGCCTCTGCACTGTTTGTTTCTAGACATGCAGAAGGCCCTCGACTGTGTTCCTCGTGCGATGATCTGGTGGGCACTGCGGTCCAAAGGGGTTCCAGAGGTCTGTATTGACACTATCCGGGACATGTACTGTGACTCCGATTCAATGGTTCGGACTGCTGTTGGCGACACGAAACCCTTCCCCATCACCGTCGGGGTACACCAGGGTTCGGTCCTTAGTCCGCTTCTGTTCAGTGTAATATTAGACGAATTGTCGGACAGCATCAGAAACCCACATGAGCAGCCTCCATGGTTGCTCATGTATGCTGACGATATTGCGCTGGCAGACGCGGACAGGGGCAGATTGGTGCGACGTGTAAAGGCGTGGAAGGAGACGCTTGAGAACGGCGGTCTGAAACTAAATGTGGCGAAGACCGAGTACTTGGCACTAAACTCGACAGATCCCACATCCGTCCGCATAGGCGGTGATTTGGTCGAGCGCACGGACCAGGTTAAATACCTGGGATCTGTTTTTCACACGTCCAGTGACATCGATTACGATGTCAAGTCACGTATTGCTGCCGCGTGGGCCAAATGGCGGGAGATGACCGGTGTCATTTGTGACCCTAAAATGCCGATCCGGTTGAAGGGACAGGTCTACAAAACCATTATTAGACCTGTCCTTTTACATGGCAGTGAGACGTGGCCGATATTGGAGCGACACAAGCAGGAGCTGCGTGTCACGGAAATGAAGATGCTGAGGTGGATGTGTGGGGTCACGCGGATGGACCGCGTGAGAAACTCTCGCATCCGCGGCAGCCTTCACGTCCGTGACATTGCAGACAAGTTGCAAGAGTGTCGCCTTCGTTGGTATGGTCACGTCTTGCGGCAACCGCCGGGCTACGTAGGTAACAAATGTCTGGCCATGTCAGCCCCGCCGGGTCCCGGTAAGAGGGGAAGACCCAAGAAGTGCTGGCTTGACGTCGTAAGGGATGACATGCGTGCCAATGGTCTCACTACAGGGGATGCCGAAGACCGTGCGAAGTGGAGGAGAAAATGTAGGAAAGCGGACCCCGGGCGTCGCGAGACGCAACTGGGACAGACGCTCGGATGATGATGATGTAGGTATACTCTGAAAATAGGCAGATTCAAAATATAATTTAACTAGCTGACCCCGCAGCTTCACCCGTGACATATTTTGAACCTAATAGCACCCATTTATTCCCATTGTTTATTAATTTTACATTTTTTTATGAAATATTATCATACGGTCCTCACTCATTCGATCGACGTGTCCAAATCAACGGAGCACGCCCTTTTTCAGCTTAACGCTGACACTTGACCAGACGTGCGTGTATGAAGCGATTGATGAATCTTGAAGAAGCGAAAGAAGTATGCATGAATCGCGAAGCCTGGCGATCTGTCCTCTCTGACTACACCGTCAGGGATACAGCGTGATTATAGTAATTTAGTTTTTAGTTAAATATTGTCCGTTTTGTTGGCATTTTCGATCACTACTCCACTTTCCTGGATAGTAGCGTGATGATGATGTCCAGCATGTAAGGTCAAAAATACAATGAGAACTGGATTTTTTGATTCTTGAAAAGGCCTACAACCAGCAGTGTCTGTTATATATTACCATAGCAGTAAGTGTCTGCTACCAACTTGAATATATTACATTTGAAATATTCTTAAGATGGTGGTATATACAATAATATTGATTGTGTTTATTTCATTTAAATACACAGTCAATATTTTTAAGTTTCATAATTTACAATAAAAAAAAGTAGAAAGAAGAAAGTAGAGGATCAAAGGAGTCATTGTAGGCCGAGACTTACGTATAAAGACCACGTGACCAGAGTGCTTAAAAAACGGAAGGGTCAAAAGTACTCGGAGACTCAGACGTGTATATATGAAGCGATTAATGAATCTGCAACAAAGCGAAAGAATTATGAATGGATAATCTCTGACTACCCCATTAGGGATACAGATATATAATTTACAACACAATTAATTTTAAATAAACATTATACTATTAAAATTTTACCATAGGCTTATAAAAATATCTGCAATTTTAATTTTATTCAGCAATATTGATGAAAAAAAAAACATTAAAATGATGTCAGTTAAATCTTCTCCTTAAATAAATTACACTACGCGAATGGTGACATACTCATCATACATCATGACATTGAACTAATATTTACAAAGATTTCATAGCAACGGCATCGTAATAATGAATAAGCATCAGTTGTAACGTAAACGCCATGCAAATTCTACTGAATACAATTTCAAGAGACATATAAATAAACATGAGTGCATAGTGATGTGATTAAAATATACCGGGTATTTTGGTAAAAAAAAAAGGTTGTCAAACTTTTTTTACCTATAATTTTTTTATCATATTGAAAAAAAATTGTAATAAAAAATGGTTTTATGCAGAGTATTTATACTTAAATCAGTTATATTAATAATATTGGTAATAAAAGCCGTTGATGTTCAAAGTAAAGATTTAAATGAAACGGAAAGAACTTTTCGAGCAGCATTTATACAAAAACTTTTGAACAAACAAAAGGATTTGGACGGAAGAATTAAATTAGTGGGAGGACCTAATAGATTTGAAGGTACAGTATTTATGGTTTCATTAACTGGGTTACTTACTTTACATGTACTTAAATTACTTACTACTGTAAATTTATTTATTTATTTATCTATCATGCCGTATCCACGAAGAGGTGGCAGAGGCATACATATTGTATGCCCACTTTTGCGTATTCCTGTCCCACGTTATAGATGGTGAGCCCATTGCCGTGTTGAAATAGACAAACGCAGGTTGTGGTGTAAAATATTGTTTGTATTAATTTTTTACAGTAAAGGGAATAATGATAACTAAAACTAACTAACTATCTTCACGCTGTATCCCTGACGGGGTAGTCAGAGAGGACAGATCGCCAGGCTTCGCGATCCATGCATACTTCTTTCGCTTCTTCGAGATTCATCAATCGCTTCATACACGCACGTCTGGGTATCCGAGTACTTTTGACCTTTCCGTTTTTGAGCATTATGCGGCTGTGGTACGTTAATATAAAGGCAGCAAGATTGAGTCCCAAGTAGTAATAAAATTGTGGCCGGGGTCGCTGACCCAGCCTGTGATCACATAAAACATGACCGCGGTTATCACCGTAATCATCATCATCACTACATTTTATAAAACCAAGTCGGTTTTCGCTGTCTGTCCCTATGTATGCTTAGATCTTTAAAACTACGCAACGGATTACGATACGGTTTTTTTTAATAGTTAGTGTGATTCTCATAAAAGGTTTTTATATATAATTTGTTAAGTTTTTGTATATATTGACCAAATTATAACGATATTTGTTGGGGATGTCGGAAAAATAAGCCGTCTGGGAGCTTTCTACAAAAACGCTGCCTAAACCCTTTGAGATATAACAAAGTAATGTATGGTGCAATTGTGTATCTAATAAAGGTCTACAAAAAAGTCTGCAACGACATATGTCTATCTCTTAAAAATAACATACTATATCCATTTTAATACTTTAAAAAAACAGCAATTATTTAGCGGTAATTTGAAGGCTATTTACACAAATATGCTATTAATCTCTATCATTTTTACTACGTTAGTTGGCTTCAGCATTTCAGGAAGATTGTTTTGTCCCTTTACACCTCGCAAATTAAATGAATATCTTACGAGTTATCGCAAATTCAAAATTAGGCGCAAAGAAATTAATTTAATTCGACCAGGCCGTGCGGGTAGTTAGGTATTGGAGAGCGGAGAAGTAATCAATGAATTTTGAAAATGTTCGTACATTATTGTGAATGTGAAATTATTAAACAACGGGATTAAATGGGTGCCACGGGGTTCGAAGTATGTCACGGGCGAAGCCGGGCGGGACAGCTAGTATGTAATAAATTAAAATAAAATGTGCCACGTTTTCATAACGGATTGCAAAGTAGTGAATCTAATTTTTTTGTTGTTTTTGAAGTTATACTTCTTAAGGCGCGTTAGGAAAAATTGATGAAAGCAATTTTTTACCGTCACAAAAACCTACACCATGAAGTTAGCTGATGTTTCCATGACAACTTATAAATACATTCAAATTAGTTTTCAATCTTTGGTGTTTTTATTTTCTTAATAATTTATCATTCCTCTTACAAGCAAAGAGTTGTGGTATATGTGATGAAATCTTATTAGACTAAAGTAGTAAAACTTCTAACGCGTGTACACACACACACACACACACACACGCACACGCACACACTTTTATTAACTGTTTTGTTCTTTATTTTGTTTTATTTCGTCTTTTACGTTTTACTCTTTATTCACCTTTCTCTTCCTTTTTTCACATTGCACTTCATCACCTTTAATTGAGCCATGGTCTAGCTCATCGGTAAGTTAGTTTAAAATAAATTATAAAAATCCTGCTTTATTTATATTTTTTTTAACGTGTGGAAATCCACTCGTACCTCCTAAAACCACACAGTCTCCGCCTAACTGTCTATTGCCGGACGCCCCGGGTAACTTTGGCTACCACCGCGGCCTCACCAGATGGTTCGGGTGTTATCCCGCTTCTTTGGGGGTTTGTTGGGGTACTATCCCGCTTCTTGGGGCATGAGCCGTGCGTGAAATTTACTCGTTATGGGTCTCGTATTGGGCCTGCTTCTGTGGGGACGGCGAGCAGCCCACCCGCCGTCCTCAGGACCCCGGTCATGGAGGCCGACATATAGTCTTGGGCAAAGACAAGTCTGCGGCGTAGTCGCCGCAGACTGCGGAACTCGAGCGGGAGAATCCTCTCCCATTCCTTCTCCGCCGCCTATTTCGCGAGCATGACCTGCTCCCAGAAAGACACAGTGGCGTCCCACTTGCTTCCGCTGGAGACCATGGCTTGCACCATGGTTCCCAACGAGAGAATGTCAACGTCCAGACTCGCCACGAGGTCTTGGCGCTGCTGCGCCCACGCTGAGCACTCCATCAATGTGTGGAGCGCTGTGTCCTCGCTGCGTTCTACGCAGTGCTGGCACTCGGCTGTGGTCTCCCGGTGTATACACCACAGATACTTACCGAAGCACCCGTGCCCGGTATTTATTTATATTATAGAAAAAATATATATTATATTTTCGTTAATTAATTTATTTTAAACTAAACTAACTAAAAACCAATAACCCAAAAATAACTATCTTCACGCTGTATCCCTGACGGGGTAGTAAGAGAGGACAGATCGCCAGGCTTCGCGATCCATGCACACTTCTTTCGCTTCTTCAAGATTCATCAATCGCTTCCTACACGCACGTCTGGGTATCCGAGTACTTTTGACCTTTCCGTTTTTGAGCAATCTGCTCACGTGGTCTTCATATGTAAGTCTCGGCCTACCCTGACTTCTTCTACCCTCTACTTTCGCACAATATATATTCTTCGTCAATCGTTCCTCACTCATTCGTTGGACGTGTCCAAACCAACGGAGCACGCCGTTTTCCAGCTTAACGCTGACACTTTCATTCAAACCTGCCATATTGCGTATCACTTCGTTACGTATTCGGTCGGCCAAAGTAATGCCGCACAATTTTCGAAGTGATCGCATCTCCACAGCATTAAAATTTCCTTTCATGCAAAAACCAATAACCTAACGTGCGTTATAAAATTTCTCCGCGTTATAATAACATAATAGAAAAAAAAAAACAAAGCTAAAAATTAATATACCTAACTACTTCTGTAAGTTAATTGTTAAAAATAAATGTAATTGTTGAGTAGCTCGACTGATGGCACTCGTCATACTTTTAAATGACGATTAAAATTATGGTGAATAATTTCACCTTGATTCTATACGGTTCGGGCAGTTCAGTGGCTAGAACATTGCCCTGGTTAAGCAAAGGTCCTGGGTTCAATCCCCGTCTCGAATCGAATTGTCTTTTTTCACTTTATTAAAAATTAATGAGAAATTTATCATAATAATTGCTTTATAAATTTAAATAACTAATTGAATCAGGTGTTACATGGCGGACATCTTAAACAACAAAAACACTTGTACTGTTCCACTTATTTATTATTTTAACCTGACCGGTTTCGCCTTACGGCATTTTCAAAGGTTAGCACATATTTTGTGTATTCCGGATGTCATTGAATACAATATATGAAGTTATAACAACAATGGTTTGACCGAGGGTAAATACTAATGTCATGATACCACTTAATAATTTTATCCTAAAATTAGGGAGTCTCAAGAAATGAAATGAAGTTATACATTTAAACATTAATTCAATATAACAATTTTCATTACAATTTAATTTTATCATAAATAATGTCAATTATCAAATAAATATAAATAAAAAATATAATAATAAAAAATAGAAAAAATGTCATGAGGTATTGATTAAATGTCAAAGGTATTAATGTCAATTACGTTTGTCAATATGATGTCAGAACGTGTGATCTAAATGTGATGTCATTACTTTACTTTAATAAAGGTGAACGGCTTATGTCTCTGTTGATTCAGAATCATGTTTCACATTTAAAACAAAATAATTAGAGATTTAAAAAAATTGTCCAAAAATAAATGTAGCTGCTCAAACCCCCACGGGCATAATTTGTGACACAATATATAATATTTATTCTGGACAGCAACTATAAATAATATTTATTCTGGACAGCAACTATAAATAATATTTAATCTGGACAGCAACTATAAATAACATTTATTCTGGACAGCAACTCTAAAATAATGCACAGTGGTCTTTGATGTTTATAAACCTTGCAGGAAATGTATACATTTACCATGCCGGCCGCTGGGGTGCTGTGTGCGATGACTCTTGGGATAACGCTGCAGCTCATGTAGTCTGCCAAAGGTTTAACAAAACTGGTACGGCTACTCATGGCGGTCAATACGGCGAGGCTACAGGTAAGGTTGTTCCCCCACTTGCTGATAAATTTAGGTACCAAACATCTCTATGTATGCGACTGAAAGACACTGTACACCATAGAGGTCATGAAATAAATTTAAAAAAAAAACTTGTTGACAAAGTTATAAAAGGTATCGCACGAACCCGGTTCGGTCTCTTGTTCCTGTAACCATAAAGTGAGCATCACATATTGTGATCAAATAGAAATAGAGTGATATTAGGGTAAAGTAAGGTGTTTATGATGTGTGTATCTACAGACGAAATAAAAGTGAAAGTGTTTAAACAAGTATTTTATTGAATTACAAATATTGAATTTCAATTTTAGACTACTTCGCTGGTTCGTGATTTACCATCAGCACTCGGTGCAAAAAATACTTTTGCTCACTTGTTGAACAAATAACTATTTCACCCCAGGAATTTAGCCCGGGATCTCAGAGCGGAAGTCGCATACACTATCACTTACGCCACAGATGCTCAGATGGGTGACCACTATGTGACATTTCTATTCACAAGTGTTTCTATATATAAGTAAGTTTATCAGTTGTCTACATCCCATACCCAAGCTTATATTAGCTTACTTTACATTATATAACTTACTTTATATTGATGACAATGTGTAAAAACAATTTCCCAATATTTATTTATTTTTAAAATTTTAAAGTAGAAATATTTTTCAGTCACGAACTGGACTCGAACCAGCGTATTCTGATTCAACGCACTAGACGCGTTTACCAACTACACCATCGTGACCTTCTCGAAACTGACGAATTAATCTCCCTCTTTACGTCTTAAGGCAACCATATTAAATTTAAATTAAGAAAAAGTTAGCATCCTAATTACTTTTCAAAATTATTTATTTATTTTATTTATCAGTTACCTAATTTTACAGAAAAGTATTGGATGGACGACATAGTATGTCAAGGAGATGAAAAAACTTTATCCCACTGTACATTTTCTGGATGGGGAAGCTCTGACTGCAAATTAGATGAGGCAGCCGGTGTAATATGCACGAACAATACCGAAACACCGAAGAATTATGTAAAGAAAAAAGGTCGAAGCAGAAAAATTCATGAAGTTTTAGACATTGGTACCACAAGTTTGAGATTAATGGGAGGACGGAGTAATAATGAAGGAAGGGTAGAGGTTATTTTAACTTTTTTTTTTGCTTGTATGAAAGGAATAATGAATTATCTGGAAGCGAAATAATATGCATAGATCGCGAAGCCTGGCGATCTATCAGTGATACAGGGTGAAGATAGTTAGTTAATCCTTATTAGAAGATTAGTTCTTATTGTAATTCAACAAAAGAATTCCTCGTTAATAAAAAAATATTCATTAGATTATTTCGCAATCACATGTTTCACACCTCTAATGTTCTTATATCATTCTTATATCATTGATGATATTAATTAAGTAAACCAACGCGTATACTTAATTAATATCATCATATAATATTTATTTTTTTTGAGAAAATTAATATTACAATTTCAATGGTGTGTATCTTTCTCATTAATAATAATTTACGTATTTTTGATACAAAAACTTTTTGATTTACTTAAGCTATCTTAATAGATATACAACTAAACAATAATAGATATATAACTTGTATATTATTAGAAAATACAACTAGAACAATCTAAAGAACAGTGCGTTCCTTTAAGTATACTATATTCTTCTTAAAAACCACACTATCTAGTTCGAATAAATTATTTAAAATTAATATTAAAAATGTTTTTGCTTCAAATTTGTTCGCAGATCTACCACAAAGGTACATGGAGTAGCGTCTGTCCTGATGGCTGGACCCTTTACGAAGCATCAGCAGTTTGTCGTCATCTAGCGTTAGGGTACGCTGAACAGGCTGCACAAACCGATTACTTTGGTAGTTCGAAGATCATGCTCAGTGGAGTACACTGTGAAGGGAATGAAACAAACTTGTTCCAGTGCAATCATGAAGAATATGGTGAAGTGATATGTCCAGGACAAGTAGGTGAGTATTTTGAAAATGATCAAAGGCATGACGACAGGGTTTTATCTTCGGAATATGCTTCTAGAATAGGGTACGGTTTGATAAGGACTTCCTTCCGTGTTCCTTCCGTTTTCTTGTACCTACCTGTTACGTGGGACCTAAATGCATACGGTGAAATTTGGACGTATAGTATGCCTCTGTCTACCCCTTTGGGGATAAAGGCGTGATAACAATCTTATTTTTTTATTTATTGTTTTTTTAGAAGGCGCTGCAATTTGTTTAACAATGGCGGGCGCCCCGCGTTTTAGGTCACATTTTCCCTATCCTAAGTCCCCTTTCCTTATAACAAAAACTATCCGCCAGTAAAAGTATAATTAAAATCGGTCCAACCATTTTATAGACTTACCGAAACAAACAAGAAAAACAGAAGAAAAATTCAAAAAATGAAAAGAAGATTTTGTGGTTTAGGTCCACATGAAAATATCTCCTTTTAAGTGTAGTTGGTTTAACATCAACATACGTAATGCAAGCCTTTTCTTTGTTGAAATTGTTTGCTAAGAACTTTGAAAGTTATGATAGCATTCAAATGTTTCAGCCTCAAACTACTTGATATTCTGGCTGAAAGAATAAGTTTTGGTAATACTTTTCCGATACCTTTCACATTGAAAGTTAGATAGTAAATTGCTGCACAACTGTATAATGTATTCTTCCAATAGTTGGAAAGGATAAATTGAATACAGAACAGAATTCGGTCACGTACTGCGTTTGGTTTTTTTTTTTTTTTTCATAAAATATTCTCGCCACGAATATTGCAATGCAAAACTGGAACGATTTTAATAAAGTTTTTATGCTAGTTGGATATTAACCGCAATTTTTAAATTGGAATTTATGAACAGATTCCAAATTAAGTTTACTTTAATTTGCACATCCATTTTGGCGCGGAATTAGATTCACACCCATTATTTAGATTGAATACAGTGATGTTTTTAGTTAGTAGGTAAATTATTTTAAATTATTTGTAGGTAAATTTAGTAGGTATTGTGAATTTAAGTTCATTTCAATTTTGCGCCGCCTAAGGAATTTCTTGTTGGGAGTCCCTAAAAAGGTTACAGAAATATTTTCTGTAAATCAACTTTATCAAAAATACATAATGAGTGGTACTCAGCGTTCAGAAACGGTCGAGATGTAATGGAAGAGGAGAATTTGCTCTGCTAACCCATTAATGTCTTATACTAAAGCTAACATCGCGAAACTGAATGAAATAGTGAATAAAATGCTATTCAAGTGACAATATTTACCATTTAAAATAATTACTTGGGTATGAAACATGTTGCCACTCGGCTAACCGTAAAAGATCTGAATTTTCTCCAAGAACTCATAAGAGCCCCTGAGGACATGCTTAAACGAGTTAGTTCTAACCCAACATTTATGAATCGCATTGTTACTATAATGTGACCACGACGGCTGTACCGCTCACTGCGCACAATTTTGTACTCAGATGAGCGGTACATCAGCCGTGGTCAAACTATAGTGACGAGAGGTAGGTTTACAAGTTTGACATGCAATCTTGTCAAGAAGTTTCGGAGTAGGACTTTCCCACTGAACCGAAACCCAAAAAGCAGTACAAAGTCGATTAAAAGTCAAAATCATGTTGACAGAGTTCTTTGACTATTGTGATTTTATACTATCGGAGTTTTTACACGAAAGTCAAATAGTAAATAAAAATATTGTGTTATGTTGCTTAATTGTGTTTTAATTCGACAAAAAGGCTAGATTTCATGAGAAAATATCTTAGATTTTGCACCATTATATAAGGCGCCTTGACACATCGGCATAAGGACATCATCGTAAACAAGTATTTGACAAAAAACTCAAAAACTAACATTGTAGCTAGTAGAAGAAAAATAATAAAGTAAAGTTGTTGTTTAAACAACTTTACTTTATTTTCTTTCTTTCTTTTTCTTAACCTCACCATTTCGTGACATCTCACATCCGGCAAAACACAAAGAAGAATCCGCGGCGAAAACTGAACTCAACTTCGGAAAAAACGTTTATAAAATACTTTTATGATTGAACTATTCGTTGGCATAAACATATTAATACTAAAAATATATTTGGATGAATAACTACCATTGTATTATTGATCGTTCCTCGGTACTTTCTTGACATAGTAGTACAATTATGACTGCGTCTTCGGGAATTTAAGCAAACCTATTCATGAAAAAAAAAACAATATTTTTATCTATGCTCTATACCTAATGTATAAAGCTGAAGAGTTTGTTTGATTTATTGAACGCGCTAATCTCAGTAGGTGAGGTAAATTGGGTCTTGGGGATGATGGTGGGGTCCCTTACACCCAGAATTAATATTTGTTTAATCTGCAAATGTTTCTTTTGGGGTTTGGTATTTGCGACGTATAATATATGTATGTATTTAAAAACGTATAAAGTATTATTTGATCGCATAGTATAAATTTATATGGGCTACCAGCTATGCAATTCACAAATGTCGGATTTAAATCCGCTACGGCGCAAATGTCATGGATATAAATAGAACTCGAATACAATGACATTTGCGCAGTAGCTAGATTTGGATCCGAGATTTGTGAATTGCATAGCAGGTGCTGTGTAAACATACCCCAGAATATTTATGTAAATATGTTTCATAAAAACCTCTTTTCATTTCAGGTCATGTAGCCGCAGTGGTCTGTACTCACTATCTAGCAGATTTGGTGCTGGATACAGCAGTAATAGAGCATTCAGCTTATCTCCATGACGTATCGATGTACCAGTTGCAGTGTGCTATGGAGGAATACTGCTTGACAAAATCTGCTTATGAGGTAATTAGTTTGGATGACATATTTAATAAGGATCTTTATCTTTTCCTGACCCTTACACATTATCTTCCCGAAAAATACAGTAATACTTTACGCCGCTACATTCTAGAACCCGCAATGCCCAATGCGTCTTCTAATGCACAGCTAGATATTATACTTCGCCTGTTCTTTTGAGCATATGTCATTTCTTTTATTACAGATTCAAAAAAAGAATTCAGACTGGCAATTCGAAACCCGTCGACTTCTCCGGTTTACAGCATCATCGCTGAACGCTGGCAACGCAGAGTTCAGGCCTTATTTGCCAAAACATTTATGGCAATGGCATTTGTGTCATATGTGAGTACAAATTTTAAAGAGTAAAATCTCTCTTTATCTAAGTGTGTTACAGGTCTCCAATAATCAGCAGATGGTTCGGACACGTGGAGAGGATGGATGAAAGTAGACTAACGAAACAGATTTATCAGAAGAGAGTGAATGGGCAAACTGGTAAGGGGCGACCTCGACGTACATAAGTCAATCAAATAGAATACATTTTGGAAAAAGGTCAGGTCAAGAGTACCCTTAACCGGCGTGTGTGTATGAAAACACTTATGAAAGTGGAAGAAGCGAAAGTTGTATGCCAGGATCGTAGCAAGTGAAAAGCCATAGTCTCTGCCTACCCCGATGGGAGACAGGCGTGACGATATGTATGTATGTATTAGAGTCGGGGGTTGATGAACCCATGACTTCAAATATAGATATACCTGCTGCTGCGAGCGCCTTCCATCTGGCGGTTTTAATGTAAGAAGGTCTTTATGGTAAGAGAAGAGCAGCTGTCGTATGACTTTCAATTTTTGGCATTGTGTGGAGTAACTGACCTCTCAAACCAGAAAGGACGCCTTCGTCGTTGCCCCTGCTCTGCTGGAAGTCTTGGAGTTGGTTCATCTTACAAGTCTCACAAACTAGGGCGCAAAATTTTTTATTTCTAGGCACTATCACAGTATGGAAGTCTTCGCTACCTTCGACATCTTAGACGCATCTGGGCGAAGAGTTGCTGAAGGTCATAAAGCCTCCTTCTGTTTAGAAGACAACAGTTGCTTGCCTGGAGTTGAAAAGAAATACTCTTGCAAGAATTATGGAGATCAAGGTACGTATTTACTATAAAAAATATTTTATACCTGCCGGTGATTTTTGTTCTCGTCATTCGACTCGATTATTCACATCAGCCTCAAAACACTAGTTTATTGACAAGAATCTGCTTTAAAATATAACAAAATAAAAATAGAAATTGAAGACAGCATTACAATACAGATCAAAGGTACAATTGTCGACTACATTACATTACGAGAATCTCTTCCAGGCAAATATACTAGCTATATCCTACTAATACGCGAAAGTTTGTAAGTATCAATGTTTGTTACTCTTTCATGCGAAACCTACTGCATGGATTTTGATGAAACTGTGCAATAATATAGCTTACACATCAGAATAAAACATAGGCTACTTTTTATCCCGAGAACAAGTTCCTGTGGGAAACGTGAACGGGAAAACTTCACCACGCGTGCGGAGCCGCTGGCGTCAAATAAACTAGTTAGCTATATTTGTAAATAATTTTAATCAAAGTGGTTCAGGAGTTAGAGCGTGATTGTATATCAAACATCTTGACAAAGTAACAAGTAACTTCACTAAGATAATTTACATAATTTCAGGCATATCAGTGAACTGCTCAGATATTTATTATTCAAGCATCGATTGCCAATGGGTTGATGTTACTGACGTTGATCCCGGAGACTATACATTCAAGGTTAGTGAATTTTTTCAACCAATATAGCTTTTAAACCTTCATTTTAATGCCAGATTACTTCTAAACTGTACATCGACAGTCGCGCTGTAAATAAATCAACTAGCCACTCAAACGTTCACTATACGTTCGCGCTGCCAGAGCAGCGCATTTTTTGTAATTAACCTATGACCTAATTAACTAAAATCGTGATATCTTGGAAACTATAATATCTAGACAAAAAATTTTAACTACTGAAAAATCGTAAAATATATAAAAATAAAACTTATAGCTATAATAATTTGGAATTTTAATAATAATTAACTGATATATTGGTATAAACACGAAAAAGTCGGTAAAAAAATAAACGTTATTTTTCAAAAATTTGCCACTCACACGAAAAACTAATATAAAACACTATTATTATTTTTACATAATTAAATTCTTGGAATTATAACGATTGAAACTTCTCAAGTGACAACCCCTCGCGGACTTCGCAGCTCGGTCATATAACTCTGGCGCGCAAAGAAAACTCAACGTTTGTCAGTTAAAATTTTAAGTACCTATGTTTTTATACCTAAAACTAACTTTTGTTAGGGAGTGAAACTTCTGTACGTAGTACTGTACTATTACTTATTCTGTGACCGATGTTTTTATACCTAAAACTAACTTTTGTTAGGGAGTGAAACTTCTGTACGTAGTACTGTACTATTACTTATTCTGTGACCGAGGTCCGCTTTCATATTGGCAAATCTCAAGTGTTCTTTGTCGTAAAGCCACGTAGACGATCAGAAACTTTTAAAATCTTCATTTTATAACAACTCCTGTCCATAGGTGCACTACCTATTCTCATGGTATATTATTTAAACAGTATTGTAACTTGCTGACTCAGCGTTCCGGAAACGATCACAGCGTTAAGCAACCATCGCTATTGGGGGATCATTGGATAGGTGACCACTTCATGAAATTTACATTTGCTTTACATTTTTTTTTTTTTTTTACATTTCAGTGCTTTGGAAGGCACGTTAAGCCGTTGGTCCCGGATGTCAGTAAAATGGCAGTCGTCAAGCCAAGTTGAAGGCCTTATGCTTGAAAAATTTCAACAGCAGGTCGCCACAGCCTGTCCATTTCAACACGGCAATGGGCTCACCACCTGTTACGTGGGACAAAAATGCATACGGTGAAATGTGGGCGTATAGTATGTCTCTGCCTACCCCTTCGGGGATAAAGGCGTTTACTCAGCGCTATCCAGACCAAGCTAAGCTATAAGCTTGTACTATGGGAGCTAGACAACTGATATACATACTTATATATTTCTGAATACAAGATTATACATTTCTAAATACATTATACATAGGAAACACCCAAATTCTGAAACAAACATTTGTGGATCAAACAAATATTTGTTCCGACCCGGGAACTCATGCGCGGCAGTCGCATACACTACCACTGCGCCACCGAAGCGAATTACTTTTTTTATAAAATAATCTGTTGTAAATAAAAGAAATGATCTACAACGTGATACATATACGTTACGTAATACACATTTCACTATTAGTTTTTGCCTCTGCCAATTCCTTAGCTAAAAAGTTTTCTAATTCTTACTAATATTATAAATTCGAAAGTATCTCTAACTACTCTACTCTGTAATACTACTAAACAGATTTAAATGAAATTTGGTTCAGAAATGGTTTAGAGCCTAAGAAAGGACATATATTACTTTTTATCCCGAGAATAAGGTCCTGTGACCTTAGCCTGACCCTAGACCTGGGCTACGTAGGTAACAAATGTCTGGCCATGTCAGCCCCGCCGGGTCCCGGTAAGAGGGGAAGACCCAAGAAGTGCTGGCTTGACGTCGTAATGGATGACATGCGTGCCAATGGTCTCACTACAGGGGATGCTGAAGACCGTGCGAAGTGGAGAAGAAAATGTAGGAAAGCGGACCCCAGGCGTCGCGACACGCAACTTTCTCGATTTGTTGACATTTATGATTACTGCTCCGCTCTCCTATGTAGTGGCGTGATGATATATAGCTAAGAACCTTCCTCAATAAATAGGCTATCCAATACAAAAAGAATTATTCACATCGGTCCAGCCGTTCACGCGTGATGGCGTGACAACGGAAATCGGGTTTCATTTTTATATATATAGAAGATGTATGTTTGTAATATAGCGGCCAAATGATGAGCATTACGATTCACAATCAGAAACAAATATACTCAGTATCTAACTCTATTTTTCATTCATAGGTGGCAGTAAATCCTCACGCCAGGATAGCAGAACAGCACTTCCACAATAATGCCGCTACTTGCCAACTAAGGCTTACTGAAACTTATGCTATTGTTTATGGTTGTCGATTAAGAAGACCTTAAGGGAACTTTGAAAATTGTGCTTCATCTGACATTTTATTTGTTACAATATAAGTTTTCTTAGAAAAATAAAACTTTTCATTTGCCATCAATTCCAGAAAATTTTGACAACAAATTTTGTTTATGTTTTAGAGCTATATAAATTTTCATGAAGCTTTGATTTGGACGATTTGCTATGATCCGAATTCATACAAAACTGTTTTTTTTTGTGTTGCCACGTAACTTATAGGTACCGGCAGCATTTTGTAAGTTTTTGATCTGATATAGGACAACAATATTATATCATATACATTGTAAATTAATCTGTTTGTCTAAGCCAGCCACACTTGTAAGTGGTATACTTGTTGTATAATGGGTGACTAGTTTGTGGAATTTTCATTTGCGAGCGTTTCCGTGCTTCTGATGGTACGTTAAGCCGTTGGTCCCGGTTGCCAGTAAAAGGGCAGTCGTTAAGCCTGGTTGAAGGAATTATGGGCGGCTTGAAAAATGTCAACTGCAAGTCGCCACAGCCTGTGCCTGTTTATTTCAACACGGCAATGGGCTCACCACCTGTTACGTGGGACAAAAATGCATACGGTGAAATGTGGGCGTATAGTATGCCTCTGCCTACCCCCTCGAGGATAAATATGTATGTATAATGGACGAGGTCAAGACAAATAGAGCGATAACTTGAAATAAGACGATCCTACACCAATCCATCTGACCAGTATGCTACACCCAGGCCATAAGCCTTAAATAAAAGATTGGAAAAGGAATACGTATATAATAGCCTGGTTGATTGACCGGGAGAGAAGAAATAAAAATAAATAAATAAAAAATTGCAAATTAATTAATTTCGTATTCATTTATTAGCCTTAAAATGTATTATCACAATGGCGTCGAAAAACTTACAAAAAGGTTTATCTAACCAAATCAAAAGAAAAACATTCACACTAAGACCAAGACCTCAATCTGATGATTTTCGTATGAAACTGTAGGATATCAAAGCACTGACTTTCAGCAGCGACTGGTGTTTCAGTCGCTTTTTAGAAGCATTTAACAGCGATCAAGTGCTTCAGACTTTTAAAACACCAGGGGGCCCGAGTCTGCTACTTCAATCGTTTCGAAATTGAATTGAAATCGTCGCTCAATAGAAAACGGCCGGTATCTACAATTTTGACAGTTTTTCGTAGTCTACTATTATAATCGTACTCCAATAGACTTCTATCGATCGGCCGATAGAATTCTACTAGTGCAATTGTACAGTGGCCGTTTCAGGTCTAACTCCGTAACATTATTGTACATTACAAACGTACATTTAAAATATTGGTGGATGTGGCATGTAACATCGTCTTCATTGTCGGCCACTAGCCTTTAATTCTAAATTGCATAGTTGTGGAAAGCATTATTTATATAAGTTCTAACACACTATTACTTATAGTACTATATACAATGGCACTTAAAGTAAGAAAAAACCAATACCTAAGAACCTAAATAAATAGTTTAGTCTATCAGTAGTTATTTAAGCCTTTCAGGTAAATCGTTTAAGTTAATCCTTATTTTAGTACCTTGTAATATAAATAAAGAAGAAGAAAGAAGTCAGGGTAGGCCGAGACTTACATATGAAGACCACGTGAGCAGATTGCTCAAAAAGGGAAAGGTCAAAAGTACTCGGATACCCAGACGTGCGTGTATGAAGCGATTGATGAATCTTGAAGAAGCGAAAGAAGTATGCATGGATCGCGAAGCCTGGCGATCTGTCCTCTCTGACTACCCCGTCAGGGATACAGCGTGAAGATAGTTAAGTTAAGTTAAGTTAATATAAATAAAATACCAATTTGATATGAAATACTACAATATGAAAAAAAACACATGTAACTTATTGTTGAAGCATGAAAATCTCAACCAATTATGCATGAAATTTAAAAAAAATTAAGTGTACTTGGCACATTCACACAAAATGCAGTTTCAATGCAAATTGACACGATTTTGTTATGTGTGTGTAAAGCAAATAAAATTGTGACACATTTACATATTCATGTCATGCGACACTACGTCCCTTCTTCCTTAAGGTCCTTATGAAACACATATTTATATCAAATACGTATAGCGATATTAACTATGAAATAGTAGACAACATAATATATAGACGTCAAATACTATGTATTTGTACTATAATTTTATTCACAAATTCTGTGTCATTTTTACAATAAAATTGTATCTATATTGTAACATATAATCATTTTATTGTGAAAAAATTTGTTCATAAATTCTTAAAATATCACAAAAACAGTATTACTCATACCTCTGTCAATTTTTATTCGAAGAGCCCAACCGTGCCTGGTGCAAAAGTGCCCATCACACTGGTCGCATTACCTCTTTGGATGGCAATGGCCAGCCTTTGCACCAACCACGATCCGGCGCGGGGATCTCCCGACTTCTCTCTCAGTCTACGCCCTAACTCATCCACAAATTGCTTGGCCTCCAGACTCCAACAGCCCATCGTCTCCACCGCGAAAGGTACGAAGAGATACCGACTCAGCAACGGCTCGTACTTGAGTCGCTTCCCAGAAGCGGCGTCCTCGGCCGCGGCGGCCGGAAAACGGACCGTACGACTGAGGTGGCTGGGAGCAACCGTGCTTACGCACGTGGCATCCCAGACAAGACATTTGCCGCCCCTCCACGGCACCAAAGTCATACCATCCGGTCTCCTGCCATCAGTCCTGCTCAGACCAGGCGGCTCAAGCAAGCACGGGACGTCCGCAGAAACTAAGGCCCTTCGGATTATGTCGTTGAGAGCATGGTGCCGCGGGAACCTACCTGCGCATCTACGACAGCCTAATGCGTGATGGCCATCGGCTGCCACCGTGGAGCCACAGGTGCACCTATGTGATTCACACACTCTGCAGCCCAGGCGGAGCGCAACGGCCACCCGCAAAGATACATCGTCAAGCAACGTGCCCAGGTGAGGCGAAGGCAGAGCGTGCAACCATGCTCCCGACTCAGCCTGCGTCACGGCCCGAAGTCTAGCCAATTCCGCTCCCGATGCGCCCTCCAACAATTGCGCCTTAACCTGCTCGACAAGTACGTGGTCCCACGCACGCTGAACACCCGGAGGGGCAGGACACGCCGCCCCCAAACTGCGGACCGCCCAAACAGACTTGGCATCAGCTGCATAGGGCACGCTCGCCTCGTCACCATTGGTACCAAGAATTAAAGTGACAAGGTGCGACACCCCATGCGCCGACGCCAAGAAAGCCGGCACACCCACATCATTGGCACGCCGTACTCCTATACCACCACACCTAATAGGGAGCGTCGCCTGTATCCATTGGGGCTCATCCATGGCGACATTTAGTACATCCTCAACAATAGACTTTAAAGCATCGTCAAATGCTGAAACCTCGGCGGGGAAAAGCCAAGTAGGCGCCGTTCGCAAGAGATATGTCAGTCTTGGGAGGGCGAAGCACATGCGGAGCATCACAATCGCCACATGAGCGGATAAATCTTTTATGTGTTCTTGAGCCTCTAGTAAAAGATCCTTATGGTAGGAGATAGCAACTGGAACCCCGTCAGGAAAAATGGGGGAGCCCAAGAGGAAAAAGGAACAATGAGAAAGTTCCTTGATGTCAGGCAAAAGAGAACCGAAGCGCTCAAAGTATGCACGAGCCTCCGCGCTGCAGGGGAAAAACTCGCATTTAGCAGGATTAACCTCCAGACCCAGGGCCCTAAAACGAGGAATAATAGTTTCTAGATCCTGAAAGACGTCCTGCGGTGAACCCCCAAGGGTTCCATCGTCTAAATACCACAAGTTTAGATCAGACTTAAGGTCTGCTATAACTTTGTGGATCGCCAAACTGAAGACAAGAGGCCCTAACGGATCCCCCTGCTGTGCTCCCACCTGAGAAGAAATGAGACTATCACCAAAGAAAAGATTAGAAGGAGAATAGTACACTTGATACAAGAAGGGATAGAGAGAAGGAACCTGCTCTCGGACCTCAGACAAAAGAACATCTCTCTCCAGAGTGTTGAAGGCGTTGCGGATGTCGAGTTTCAGCACCACGCAACCCGAATGGTCAGGGTTCACGACAAAAGCACGCGTCGCATGAATAGCCGCCTCACAACCTCGACTCGTCCCAAAGCCAAGCTGGTGCGGCCGCAAGTACTCCGCCATAGCATCCCTAACAGACCGACACGCAAGCTTAGCCGCCAACCTGCGGAACACACTGCCGATGGCTATCGGCCTGACCCCACCATCTTTTTTCCGAAGTGCGCAAAGTGACGCCCCATACAAATAGGGGCAAACCGCGGAATTCAACTGCCCATTCAACAGAAAATTCACCAACCTTGTCAGACACCCCAACAAGCGCTGACCGTTGTCCCCCGCAGAACCGGACGTAAGCTCCTTCAAATGCCCCGGACGCAACCCGTCCAAGCCCGCCGCCGACCCGCAGTAAAATGAATTCAAAGCCGACGCCACGCCCTCCGCAGACACAGTGACCGCCTCAGACGACGCGTCTGGTTCCGGCGGCCAACTGAGCTGTCGCGATGGGTTCGGGTGTTTCAGTTCCAGGGCACTGAGGGTGCAAGGATCGTGCTGCGCGAAGGAATCCTGAGAGAGCAACAATCGGACGGCCCCCCGAAGGTCACCCTCGAAAACTTTGGACTCAATGGTCTTTCGCTTTCCTCGAGGGGCCGAACATCGCGGCATATTTGATTCACCGGCCAGCTGACTCGACCCAAAAGACCGAATGTTGGCCTTTACTTTTGCTGTCACATTACCCGGTGCATCCTTCAAGGGAATTTTTAAAGCACCATAAGCAAAAGTTAGAAGCGCGGACCATTCATCCACACCATTACGGACAATGCACGCATCTATAACGTCACACAGCTTACCAGCCGCCTGATTACGGGCTCCCTTTGGAACGTGCTTAAGAACCGCTGTACCGACCTTTAAGGAGGCCACCTTTTCAAGTAAACTGGGACCTGACACTCGTTGCTCCTGGTCGGGCTGACCGGGTAACCCAGGACCCAACGCCGCAGGAGGAGTCTGCAAAGAGGCTACTGTTGAACGAACGTCTTTGTGAACCCGAGTTATGTGTGTCTTAAGACCCCGTGAGCTAAAAATCCGTGTTGATGGCGAACAGTGAGGACAAGGACCGGGCGCAGACAGAGAACTCATTCCAAGCACTATAACCCACGTAATTAAAATACCTATGGTAATAAAAATAATAATAATAAATTAAATAAACAAAAATACATAAGTGATCAAAAAATCACAATTACCTAAACTCAATACAGGACAACTCATAAATCAATTTATAAAACACACATACATTTTAAAATACGCTAAAAAAAGTTAAATACGCTATTATCTAATAATTAACACAAAAATATCAACACATATTGTAACTCTTACTATTACATTATTACAGTTTAAAAAATATCCTGTTGTTTTTTAATGCAACGTGTTTAATATCAAATGAAAATTACAAAAATATTTGACATTGATACTTTTCTAACAAACTGTTTTAATAATACTTTTTTATTTAAAAGGTATTATTATATTTGCTATTTAAAATACAAAAATTACATATAAGTAGTATATGTAATTTTTATATTTTAAATAGCAAAATTAATGAAGGTATAACCAATTATGAAGGTAAAACAATAATGAAAATAAATTATGCCACTTATATAAGTGAAGTCAATAAGATAATTATAAAATTTTGTATAAATGACACGTGCTTTGTATTTCAAATTAGAATAAAATTATTAATAATTATTATTTTTAAACTTAATATTATTACCAAGCCAACCTAATACTGGCACAACTGAATCCCAAAACTATCTTAAATAACTATTTACCCAAACTATGGCATAATTTTGAGCAAGATAATCCCCTAGTAATTGATTATCAAAAATAATGCGAAATCAATGATTGATTGATTTATAAATGATAATAAAAAATTGTAAACATAATTATTTGATAAAATTATTTCGAGGGACCAGGGATTTATTGTTTCGTGGTACATTGTTTTGATTGATTAATAACTGAATTATGTAAGAATAGAATTAGACTGAAGAACATAAGGCAATTAAATTTATTTCAAGATCGTTATCTGCACTCCTATTAATTATTTCGAGGTACCTTATGACATCTCGCTTGGAAAACTTCGACAAAAGTTTAAAAAAAATTGTAGCAATTATAATTATGTGATAAGTATTGAGTAAAAAAAGGTAAATTTCGCATTAGTTTTCATAATCTTTAAAACATAAAGATATATATAACATAAATTTTTTCAACCCTTTTTAAACTTAAGTAGCAAGATACTTGTAGTTAAGTAAACTGCGATCCAAGTAGTTGTGGAAATAAATCCGGCGTAGACGGTCGGTCTTCCGATCATCCAGCCTCTTTGCAACATCGATCGTAAAGATTCCGTTGAAAGAGTCAGAGGAAGAATGTAGCTGATCCATTGAAGAATTATATGCATTCCTACAAAAAAGAAATTAGCAGTTTTAATACTAGTAGATACATTTGTTTTCTTTAAAATCCTTTTTATTTGAAAAATATTCATCAATTTTGGTAATTTTAACTTATGATTTTATGGTATTGTAAACAGGTTGTTTTGGGGTTTAAGGAAATTTATATATTATCTGTGCGTGTGCATGGTTGGTATGAGACATCATTATGGAATATTGCATCCTAGGCTATACAGACTTCTAAAAGTAATTTAACAAAGATAAATGTAGATTTATAATATCGTACATATGTAAATATATATATAAAATATACTCATGCACACCACAAAGTACTTACATAAATAAATTATTTATTATAATAATTACTATAGTATACTATTTATCATAGATACAATAATTGTGTTGAAGCTTTTTATTATTTTTTATTAGGTATTGTATTTATTATTTATTGTATTTATTTATTTTTTATTGCCCGCCTTATGTAGAAATGGGCTATTGGGTTGGGGGTTAGATTGTGACAGTGATTTGAACTATTGAATACGACGGCGTCTGCCATTTTAATATATCATTATCAAAATGTTGGCAGACAGTGACATGGCAACTCACTAGATTGCCCTATACAATCGCCATATACATGATAAGCCTGTAAGGCGACAGAGAGCAACACCGGTGTGAGCAGCTTGGGGTGTCGAGCGGTGTGGCGCCGGTTTCACCTTCGCGGGACAGCGCCGGACCGGGCTTCCACGTAGTTATGCCCTTGAAAATGACACTTCCACCCCCGAGCATATAACTCTGGCTCCCTCCCTCTGACCGGCCAATTAAGGCAAGCCAGAGTTGAGATTTGCAGCACACCCGTGAGTAGCACTCTCACTGCTCTCCCGTTAGGCCATTATATCCTAACCGGTGCAGAAGGGCAACAAAACTCTGAGGAATCGGGACCGATGTGTAGCCACGCACATTCAGCTCGCCACAAGCTGCCCTGCGGATGTGATCTTTTCATTAACTTTCTGATTTTTTTTTTGTTGATATCAGAAAGTGGATCTCAAAAAGCAAATCTACTATCATAGGGTTGCGTTAATCCTATAAAAGTTAACGACTGTCCTCGAGGGTTAGTTACATTATTATTATTTATAATACTATCTTTTTTAATGTAAACTTATTTAAATATTGTATAACCTTATAGTACTTTAAATACTAACAATCACATTAAAAAAATATAATAAAAGTTTACGATACGAAAATATTATATTGCCTTCTGTTTACTAAAAATTTTAATCTCGAAATGATGCATAATTTTGATTTTCATCGAAGGCATAATTACGGAACGCGACTATAATTCTTTTTTTGTTGACAGCGACGCGACGGTAGTCTGATTTTTCTATGAAATTGTGAGTAACAAACTCGCAGCAGGTTGTACGCTGCAGGGTTATTTTTTCGCAAATGGTCGTTGCGATACGAGTCCATTATTTCTTTTGCCTGCGCTATTCGGACGTTGAGCGCTGTATATATGGCGTTGCTGTGGGAAGCGATTTGGGTATTGCTGGACATCGGCTTAACCTCCTGTGTTATCCGGGCTGAATGAGACAGGAGCGGGGAATGCTCACAATATTCATTAGTTTTGTTTATTATACAAGGTACATTTGACGTAGTGATACAGTAAGTGTAATGTGTCGCTATGTAGAATGTATCTTGTATAAAGCGTTCATCAAGTAAAAAGCGTTCGGAGGTCTATTTATATAGAGAATACCGCTGGACTCGTGTTATCACGTACGACATTCAACATTGATTCATCAAACTCTGCTACCGATTACCGCAGGCACAAAAGCGTGTGAGAGACAGAATTTCACATACACCTTCTCAAAAGTCAAAATCATTTTCAGTAGGTACATAATTTAAGTAATTGTAAAACAGTTAGAATTTAAGTAATTACCTTCAATAGGCCAGATGATTCCACACAATAGTACCATGGGCAAGAAAGATCCTAAGGCCAAATATGTTGCTGTTCTATCTGTATCACAGAGACACGATACTACGAAACCTGTGAAAAGAAAAACTTCCATAAATATATAGGACGAAATAAAAATACGAAACAAAAATGCATACATTTATTTAAAATTCCACTTTATCAAAAATAAAGTGGAATTTTAAATAAATGTATTCGTTTCTTAAGTTGTACGTTATTTCTTGTTTCATCCCATTTGCATTTGAGAAAGATATCCCACCAAGATTTACAAATTGTGCAAATTTAAGATTTGTTACTGTGGATTTTTGTATTTAACCTTGAAACTTGAACACATCAAGTAAAAATATTTGACAAAAAAGAATGCGGTTCTACTTTTATATAATTTTGTAGGATTAACTCCAACCCAATTAATTTTTAACCGCTCAATTGCTCACGAATTTTTACTATAATTAGGTACGTTACTTCGCCAGTTGACATTTAATTCTTTCAGACTATCCGACCTCAGTAACAAAAAACTTCACTTATGACTTCTTGAATGGGCCACTTCAAGAAGTCATAAGGTTTTTTGATAAGTACTTATTTCATATAGTTGTGGTTATTACCGAAAGTCATTCCACATAGTCCAGTGATGATGGTCAAGAATATAACCCAACCAACAGGTCCTTTCATGGTGAGCCCGAAGACGAGGAAACCGAGAAGTAGTACCATGGCTGATTGGAGAAACATTACCAGCATCTGTACTATAACGTGGGAGAATAGGATTTCAGTACCTGAAAAGAAAATACAGTTTTAAATATTTCGTTAGTTCAAATTTGTAATTTTATATTTGAAAAAAATCGCTCGCGTTTTTGAACTGGAACAATAGCTACATTTAGTCAGGTGGGCCAATCCGTATGTTTGTCTGCCACCTTAGTAATAAAACAAGAACAATAATCTGCTAGCCCAAATAAAACTGATATAAACTTGTGCTAAAATAGTAGTTTAATTTGAAATAAAACGACGTTGTGTCACAATGTCCCATAATATTATTTTTTATTCATTTTATCTATATTTATATATAAAACGGAAGAGTTTGTTTATTTGGTTGGTTAAATGCGATGTTCTCAGTAACTAGAGGATTCAATGGAAATATTCCTTTTGTGTTGGATTGCCCATTTGTCGAGAATGGCTAAGGCTATATATCATTTCGCAACTACCCAGGACAGGGGAGCAGTAATCATACATGTCAACAAATTCTAAAGGAATAAACGACGGTAGTAAATAGGTGCCACGGGGATTCGAAAAATGCCACGGGGAGGTCTTGGAGCTCCACAAGTTCAATATATTTACAAAAATATAAATAAAACAAGTTTAACTCCTACACATTGCCTCGGTGGCGCAGTGGTAGTGTATGCGACTGCCGCGACTGAGGTTCAGGGTTCGATTCCCGGATCGGAAAAAATATTTGTGTGATCCAGAAATGTTTGATTCGGAGATTGGGTGTTTCCTATGTACATATAATATGTATGTATTTAGAAATATATAAGTATATTTATTAGTCGTCGAGATCCCATAACACAAGCTTACGAGTATATTAGCTTACGTTGAGCTAGACGGCGCTGTTGAAAAGAAATGTCCCACAATTTATGTCCCACAATTTCTGTAACCGCATCAAACCCGCCTTCACATTGTTATAACGATGACAACCCACTAAAATAAGTTTTATGAAACCAAAACCCATTACAGCCTGGTAACTTTATACCTATCTAACTGAATCACGAAACCGGCAAAATTTCTTGTTAAGCCGTAAGCTTCTAAAGTAATTGAAATATATAAGGTACAAAATGATCCGTTTACGAATTAATCCATGTTTCACGTTACCCTTCAGTGTACCTAAGGGCTCATCTCATAAACACGTCACGTCAAAGCAGCGTGACACGGCACAGCGCCGTGATGTGCAAAATCATTTCACGAAGACGCATCGTGCCACGCTATACGTCACGATGTTTGTTGTGATTTAATCGCTGGCATTCTAGGACTATTTAACCAATGGACGCGCTATCTCACCGTTTGCGCCTATACCCCGCTTACCATTTGCCAAGTATCTTTTAACTAGGCCGCTGTTCCGCGGACTCAGTCTATCGTACACGTTTGGAGGGTAATTTATAAAGAAAACATAACGAAATGTGCTGTGAAACGGAAAAATCGAACAACTAATATTTATTTTCACTAGTAAGTAAAATTTTACAAATTAGCGGAATAATATTGTGTCAAATTCATAGTGCATAGCTACATTTTTCTATGTGTTGTATTTAACAACATTTTATGCAAGAGTAACAAAACAATATCTGTGTAGTATGTAGTATGTAATTTCTTATGTAGTTCCGCCTCCCCCCGACCCCCGCAAGAAAGTTGGTTGAAAGTGATTTCATACTTTATTGAGTACATTACGCGTCCAGCGGTTAAATCGTCCTACCTGGCATTGCTTCATGTTAAATTACCGCAGTTAATGTGTTCTCCTCCTGACATTATTAAGAAGACGAACAAATAAAATACTGAATCTATACATTTCTTTGCGTCATGAATAACGGAAGTCACTTTGAGAAACACTTCTATTCGTGATGTGACTTTTTACGTTGTTTGACCTTAAAACCCATCTCATGACGTCGTAAGATACATTCCCACATCACGGTGCCGTGAACATTATATCGCCGTAACGTGTTTATGTGTAACAGCCCTAACAATACTACTTTAAGTTCATGTTCAAGATAATAAAGATCTTGATTGTTTCAGTGGCGTAGTGGTAGTATTGCGTATTAACTTTCATGTTAAGAGGTTCGAATCCCGGGTCAAAACAAATATTTATTATAATATGATCCTCAAATATTTTCGCGATAAATGCTATCTTATATCATGTCAGTAACAGTTCACCTGCAGGAGCATTTTCATGATTTCAACCTAGGAGTTAGAGGTTCACTTTGAATGACTGCATAGATTTTCTACCATTAGCCAAAATGACAGCATTTTCGTCATTATTAGAAGCGACTGGCATCTGACCTCCCTGACCTCTAAGTCGAATGCTGTCATGTCCTTAACAATGACACCATTTGAGGATGAATTAACTTGAGCGCCTGATATCTTGGCGGAATGGGGCTTACACCCAGTTCATTAAAGTAATGGTTATATTCCGTTTACATACATTTAATTATACCTATATCCTATGGTAGTAGGTAGAGACTATGTTTATACACTTGCCACGATTCCGGTATAACTTTGTGTATTTTCATACGCGCTCGCCGGTAAAGGGTTATCTTTAAGGACCCCTAGTCCCGCGACACGTCGACGTCACGTGTAAAATAGTTTGAGTTCTTATAATTACGTATTTTTAGTTTTAAGCTATTTATCTATGGGTTGTAGAATAGGTTTGTAATAGCCGTAACTTTTCTCAAATTGCCTGACAATAAAGAATTATTGTTATTATTTACTTGACCTATCCTCAGAATTTCACGATTTCATCAACATGCGTACGCTGAGGACGATGGATACATTGGCATCTAAATACAGTTACTAAAACTATAAAGAATGCACTTACCAGTAATTCCTGAAACCAAAGATCTTTCTAGAATACCCTCGTTCCGTTCAGCTAACATGGAACCTGATGTCAGAGCCACAGCCAAGAAGAATACAATTCTGTTAAAAAGAAATATAGTTGTAAAAACTGTATAAAAGACAGAAAACTTGATTGAAGCGCTCGTGGCCCCGCGGTCTCAGTGTTCTGTAAACGATCACTGAGTTACGCAACTTTCATTATGGCTGGTCCTCGGATGGGTGACCACTTTGTGGCATTTACATTTGCGAGCGTTTCCGTGCTTCGGAAGGCACGTTAAGCCGTTGGTCCCGGTTGCCAGTAAAATGGCAGTCGTTAAGCCTGGTTGAAGGCCTTATGGGCGGCTTGAAAAAATTCAACAGCAGGTACCCACAACCTGCGTCTGTACATTTCAACACGGCAATGGGCTCACCACCTATTACGTGGTACAGGAATCCACACGGTGAAAAGTGGGCATATAATATGCCTCTGCCACCCCTTCGGGGATAAGGCGTGATGGATATTTATTTATTTATTTATTTAAAAGACAGAAAACTATTTTAATGTATTTTATAAGACTCAATATTTTTTAACTTACGTGAGTATAACACCCGGGCCAGCAAAGTCCGTGAAGTTCGGCACGTCCAAACCATAGATAGGTGTGTTAAACTGGAACAAAGTAGTTTTAAATATATTAAATGTACTGTGGAGTATCTAAAAAATTAAAGTTACACGGTTCACATACTTTTCCCCGAAGACAGACTTAATACATTGCTTAGAACAAGTTTTTTCAAATAAATATTAAATTATAATTTGGGGGAGTGATTATCCGGAAAATATGTTTTGAGAAATTGTTTTCGAGGATGTGTTTTCGTGGAAAAGTTATTCCAGGAGGTTTATTTCGAGAAAGTTTTTCTGGATACTCTGACAGTACTTTCCCGATCAAGAGACACAATACACTTTGCACAAAATAAGATAGGATTTCATTCATATGTTCGGTAGTTCTCATCTATATTCCGTGGAAGGCTTTTTAACTTATTTTAAGAATCAAGGATATTCAACCAACTAACTAACTAACTAACTATCTTCACGCTGTATCCCTGACGGGGTAGTCAGAGAGGACAGATCGCCAGGCTTCGCGATCCATGCATACTTCTTTCGCTTCTTCGAGATTCATCAATCTCTTCAAACACGCACGTCTGGGTATCCGAGTACTTTTGACCTTTCCGTTTTTGAGCAATCTGCTCACGTGGTCTTCATATGTAAGTCTCGGCCTACCCTGACTCCTTCTACCCTCTACTTTGGAACAATATATATTCTTCGTCAATCGTTTCTCACTCATTCGTTGGACGTGTCCAAACCAACGGAGCACGTCTTTTTCCAGCTTAACGCTGAAACTTTCATTCAAACCTGCCATATTGCGTATCACTTCGTTCCGTATTCGGTCGGCCAAAGTTACGCCGCACAATTTTCGAAGTGATCGCATCGCCACAGTATTCAATTTACTTTCATGCATCTGCTGACATACCCAGGTTTCACTACCGTAAAGCAAAGTTGGCACTAGCACTGCGTTATGAATCGCCATTCGTGCTTCTTTTACGATGCTTTGTCGCTTTACTAACTGGGACAAAGCACCGTTAACCTTGTTTCTGGCAGCTACTCGCCGTTCTACATCCGAATCACATCTTCCATCCGCGCTAAACATACTTCCTAAATACACAATTTCACTTACTTGCTCTAGACGTTTCTGGTTTACCCTAATCTCGCATTTAGTTCTTACTTGCATTCAAGCGAAGACCCTTACTTTTACACTCCTCTTTCATATTAGTGACTAATGCCTGAAGGTCGGCTTCTGATGAGGCCATGAGCACCGCATCATCAGCGTACAGCAGACAGTTTACTATAAAGTCACCCGAATTCACACCCATATTAAAATCTTTCAACTTCTGCAGGCAACTGTCTAGATACACTATAAACAGCCAGATGGACATGACACATCCCTGTTTGATGCCTGTACAGACATCAAAAAGAGGTGACACATCCCCCCTACACGCACGCAAGCCTTACAGTCCCTATAAAGCAACTGTATTGCCCGCAGTAGCGAGCCGTCCACACCATATCCAGGCAGCAAGTCCCACAACGTTTCTCTCACAACGTTATCAAATGCTTTTTCTAGATCCACAAAAGTGCAGAAAACCTTCTGGCTAACAGCCAGATACTTTTCCGCGATCATGCGGAGAGAAAACACTTGATCCATGCAACCTCTTCCACGTCGGAATCCGCATTGAGCCTCCCAAAAATACCTTTCAGACTTATCTTGCATTCGTGTCGTTATAACCTTCACCTTACTAGCTAAGCTGACCAAGCTGATCGCCCTGTAGCTGGAGCAGTTTAAGCGCGAGCCTTTCCCTTTGTAAATAGGTACTACAACTGCTACTCGCCAGTCATCTGGGACCACATCCGTCCGCCAGCACAAGTTGCATAACATTTCATAGTGTGTCCCAGACGCGCGACCCACCGTACTTGATCATCTCAGCAGTAACTCTGTCTTTTCCCGCAGCCTTACCACATTTCATAGTTCTTATCGCTTGTTCTATTTCTTTCATACTAATGACTTCAATGACATCGGGATCCGGAGCATCGAAGTGAGCTCCACTTCCCGATGTGGCATCTCTGTCTTTTCTTGCATACATCTTTCCATAATATTCACTCCACATTCACACAGGTATTCAAAACACATTAAAGTTCGACATAACTGTTGTAATAGTCCATAGTCTACCTCACCAACCAGTAAGGTGAATAGTACATACATATCATCACGCCTGTTTCCCATTATCCCAATGGGAAACAGGCGGAAACTATGGATTTCCACTTACTAAGATCCTGGCTTACAACTTTCTCTCTACTTCTTTCATAAAGTGTTTTCATACACGCCCGCTGGTTGAGGGTACTCTTGACCTGGCCTTTGTCCGAAAGGTCATCGATTTGATTGACATAAGTACGGCGAAGTCGACCCCTACCAGTTTGTCCATTCTTTGAATGGTGAATGGTAGTTATAATTAATAGGTATGAAATATCATAAATATCCAGTAACTAATTAGAGACTGAGTCAAATAACATAGCTGGCAGAGTAAGCACGTTAAAGTGGCAGTGGGCTGGCCACATCTGTATAAGAACCGATGGCCGATAGAGCAAACGAATTCTGGAGTGGACAACGCGACTCGGCAAACATTGGTATGGCAGGATGGCCCCTGCCAGACGGACCGATGACCAGTAAGAGGTCGCAGGGAGGGACTGGATGTGGAAAGCGCGCAACACACGGTCCTGTGTTTTGGCGTGGATTGTGACAGACCTACATCCAGCAGTGGACTAAGCTGATTTGATTGAATTAGAGACTTAGTGGTATAATAATACTTACATAAACAGGTACAGCCATGAGTCTCGGTGGAAGATTGCACACGCTTGCTAGATGTTCAGTGGCTTCCATGAACGCAAGCTGAATGTCTCTGCTCAACATCCATTCGACCTGTTTGTCTGTTGAAAAAATATGAAAAAATGAAAAATTCATGTATGTTAAAGATTTCTCCTGTCACAAAAATCCCAAACCAATTTCAACATTTAAACAGTAACTCTCAAACATTAAAATATAGGTAGATTAACAGACTGAACACAGAAATCGGAAAAACGTTCCGTCCTTATACCACTCGGGCAACACATTAATTTTAAAAACACAATTTTGGTAATTTATCTAAGATAACAAAATAAATACAGCCGTCAAATCTTCCCAACACTGACAATGTCAAGATTTTAATTTAGATAAACACAAAATAATGTCATATTAATCACCCGTACCACAAGTACGAAGTAATTAGAAAACCGAATTTCCCGTACCAACCAAATATTGCCATGACATTGGGCATTTTAATTACTCTTAGAACAAGCCACTACACCTTTCTATATAAGGGCCTAAACCCTTTCCTTTGCAGTAAACAAAGACAGCAGGGATATTTGTCACCCTTGGGTAATAAAAGCTACCTCACTGGGAAACCCGTGTTCTGTAATGACACAATTAATTTTAGGGATATCTAAAACTCGTTCAAACTTCCAACTGTGATCGCCTGTTTAATTAAAAGGATGGATTACTAAAATAAAATGACAAGATATGTTATCACATACTTATTGAATTGAAGGTTATAAATTACTTTACCGTAATGTTAGTTAGAATATAGCTTGAAGCTTACATCCAGTCAGTCAGCTCTTTTATCCCCAAAAGGGTAGGCAGAGACATACTATACACCTACATTTTAACCGTATGCATTTTTGCATCACGTAGCAGGTTGTGAGGTCATTGCTGTATTAAAAATAGTTAGGCGCCGGTTGTGACGACCTGCTTTAGAAAAATCTCAAGCATCTCGTAAGGCCTTCAACTTGGTTGATTGCCATGTTACTAGCAACTGTGACTAACAGCTTAAAGTGCTTTCCGAAGCATGGAACTCATAAATGAAACCGCCACAAAGCGGTCACCCATCTAATGACCAATCGTAGTATATTCTGCTTAACGCAGTGATTATTTACAGACTCTGAGCTATTGTATTTATGAAAATACTGTAAAAATGTAACTAGGAGTGACCGAGATCCAAGACAGCGACGTGACGTAAGAATGTCACTCACTCCTCACGTCTTAAAAAGCGCAATACTTCCTAAACCAGGTGAGGACACAGTGGTAGCCAAAGTCTACCTCTGTTTTCTTGGGACGTTCTTTCCAGGAGTTACCCAGGGTGCTCGGCATAGGTAGATAGGGTCGTTTAGCCGGTTAGAGTCCAGCACGACATGCGATCGGTAGGACTCCGTGGGAATTTACACTGTAAATCCCCACGGTCCAACCGATTGCTTAGTGATTCTCTTCGTAACGAGTCGCCACTCGACTATGTTCGGCCGGATATTCGGCAGCCGGATAATCGGTATCTATCCGGCGCAACACCGAGGCGGAGCGTCTTAAAATCAGGTTTTCATTTTAATTTAATTACTTAATTTAACCCAAAATACAGGTGCAGTAGTAGTAAAGATAATATTAAAATTGCCTTGTGGCCCCGCTGGCACAGTGTTCTATAAACGATCACTGCGTTAAGCAAAAATCGCTATAGGTGGTCCTTGGATGGGTGACCACTTTGTGAAATTTTCATTGGCGAGCGTTTCCGTGCTTCGGAAGGCACGTTAAGCCGTTGGTCCCGCCTGTCAGTAAAATGGTAGTCGTTAAGCCTGGTTGAAGACCTAATGGGTGGCTTGAAAAATTTCAACAGCATGTCGCCACAGCCTGCGCCTGTCCATTTCAATACGGAAATGGGCTTACCACCTGTTACGTGGGACAAAAACGTATACGGTGAAATGTGGGCGTTTAGTATACCTCTGCCTATCCCTTCGGGGATAAAGGCGTATCGGCGAAGGCGAAGCGGAAAGGAAATAATTTCAATTATGTGCCTCTGAGGCAGTTGTGTAGTATTGTGATGTTTATTGGACATACATCTATGAACCAGAATCAGCTTACCTAGTCATATATTTGTCTGGGTTGTCTTGTCTAATTGCCTACTAATCACCGAGGTACTAATTAATGTATCGGCATGATGGCCAGAGATCAATCAAGTACCTACTTAGTCACGTTTACACATTGTATTAATATACATATATATTAATAACTGTGTTATAAAAAAATGAATAAACATGATTAAAACCATTGAGTTTATTTCACATCTTACCAGCGTAATCATTGGTGATAGTGACTAAATTATTCACTAAGCTAATACCTAAATTCGTTTTGAACAAGAAACTAGGTTCATTTTAGTCCAACCAGTCCAATATTATCCCTTTACTACAACACTATCCATTATGTTTTCTACTAGACCTTTGTGTAAAGTTTGCGCAAAGAAAATATTATTTATGACAAAGTTGTTGTGTGAGATTTATGACTGTCGATAAAGGCCGGGTGTTAGTGATGGCTTTGAATGATGAGAGAACTGCTCATGATCAACAAATTTCCGCATGGCAAAAGCCTCTCCACCTATTTATTAAGTTGCGCCAAATAAAACTGCTAGAATATGTGTGTATAGTATACCTCTGCCTACACTTTCAGGAAAAAAGGCTGAATTCTACGTATGTTTAAATATATATTTATTTAGTTTGCTAACAGTTGCTACATTTCAACATACAAATTAGATGAATAGGGAACTTATTTTAAACTAAAATGTAGCATCAGTTTATGAGCTACTATAATACTATTAGTTTATTATGTTTTGTGAAATGGCTCTGAAGTACTCAAATGTTCATATTAGGTACTTTGTAAATCATTTTTCTAGACAGCAGGTTTTCTAAATAAAGCAGCTTTCTAAACTTTCAGGGCCTTAAAACAGATTTTTTTTTTAAACTTGAGAATTGCTTGAGTGTAGTTTTACAAAGCGATTATGGCTTTTGAGAGGTAGCTCAAAAGTCATAAACAAGCGTTTCTTGAGGATTAATGTCAAGTATTAAAGCGAAGTGTTGCATATTACCAACATTCTAGAGGGTAAGTGTACCTAATACTTATCCTACATCCCTTACTTGAGGGGTTCGATTTCTCTATTAATATTAGTTGAAGTTTTATAGTTATAGTTTTATTGGGCCCTTAACTTGAGGGCCGCTGTCCAATCTCACGGACTTTGTAAGTGACGACATTTTGGCAAACTTAACATAAAAAAGTTAGTTGATAAAGTGTCGTCTTCCTCACGGATATCATGCTCGACCAAAATCACACTTGACTTTCCCAACTAACTAGAACTGGATGCCCTGGGTGAGCTCTTAGAAGGATAACTGTAGAGATTCCGGCAGACTAACATCGCGGAATCACCTCTGGGTTTGGGTCAGGTCCAGCTCAGTAGCATGCTTCTGTTAGAACTGCGAGCAGACCAAGACCACCCATCAGCCCCAGGTCACTACTATTAACAAATCAAGGGTGTATGGTGGGATTCCCCTCATGTATTATCTATCATTTACAATAGATTTCCACCATGTATTGCTTGATAACAATTGTTAAAAAAAAAAATGTTTTGTAAAGCAGCCCTAAGACTTTCAAATTTTAACATCATGTAGTTGTTATGCCTGTATTAGACGGTAAATTTATCGACGATTTTACTGGTGTGCAATTCATTCATTCAAACCGTAAACAAAATAGTTACGTAAACGTTCTGAAAGGACGGGTTTCAATAAAAAAAAGGATTAGTTGGCAGTGATTGGTGCTAATTCTGTTGTTGAAACCACTAAACTAAATTTCTCTAAAATTTTCTGATTTTTATTAAGAGATTGCCAAATGCTATTATGTTATTACGTCGAACTAAACTTGGTGATATTATAAACAGCACTAAATTTGTATCTGACATCACTAAAATCCCTTTTATGTGATAAAATTCAACAAAACATGTATTTACATGCCGACTAACTTAGTGATTGAACTGTCTATGTATATTTTTCCACATAAAATGAATTTTAGTGATGTCAGATACAAATTTAACGTCACACAAAATTTAGAAATTTTCACTAAAATTAGACGTCACCTATTTAGGTGACGTCAAAAGACTAATTTTAGTGGGTCGTTTATTAATTTTAGTATCCGTTTGAAACGTGAAAACTTTTAAAAGGTTGTAACGTGAAAAATGTACATAGGCAGTTCAATCATCAAGTTAGTCGGCATGTATTTACATTCGACTGTCTATGTACATTTTTCACGTCTTGTTCAATTTTATCACATAAAATGAATTTACTGACATCAGATACAAATTAAGTGCTATTTATGTATCACCAACTTTTGTTCGACTTAATAACAGAATAGCATTCGGCAATCTCTTAACAAAAATTAGAATATTTTAGAGAAATTTAGTTTAGTGATGTCAACAACAGAATTAGCACCATTGTCGTCTTAGCTCCCAACCCTGTAATCGCAGGTGTTAACATCAGGTGAGGTTGCTTGGGCACTGGAGATCCGGGCCCCTTACACTATTGCCATTTGTGTTTGAAAATACTGTTTTCAGAAAATATCAAAGAACTTAGAGAGAGCTTCTTTTCTTTTTCATGGCTAAAATAGAAAATAATTGACGATAGGAATAATTCAGGGCAAGAAAATAACTAATACGCTTTTGCCCATTCTAAAGAAAGCTCTATAACTAAGCAGAATAAGGTCTATAATAAAGATATGTTATTCAAAAACACAGCTGTCCCAATCATGGCAAATGTGCTTGAAATCTAATTTGAATGCAAATGATACAAGCATGTAGAGCCTTCAAATTTAACGATCATCTATAAAGAAAAAATGACACGTGTCATATTTACGATATGTGGTGTCACAAAAATAACGAAAATTGGGCTCAGTATCAACAACGTTGAAAATCTTTTGCAGAATATATCATCCTTTTTAAGGCAATCGTTCTGGAATCTCCTGATGCCCAATAGATATTTTTGCTCAATGATGAGTCTTTTGCTTCTCCTCATCACTTGCTCTGTAATCAAAGAGACAGATTTCATGCACTCGCTCTTCACCATAAACCACAGTCAGCATGAAGCGTCTCGGTCCTCCAGTTGGTCCAGAATATCCACGTTGCTGCTACATCCACGCTTGACATTCTGCCGGCGCCGATTGGCGCCGAACCCTCAGAGCAGTCCTTGGACGGTACTCGGCGTTGACTCTCATCCAACCCTCTGCTGGATTTCACCGAAGTAGCCATGTTCCGTAAGAACCTGCATTAGCCGGTGTTGTTACTCCATTCAATCCTGAACATGAAAGGTCTTTGAGCCTTAAATATGGTGCATACTGAAGGTAGCATTATGCTTATGTGAAACATATGAATAATAAACTTTTTGTCGTGATTTTAACTGTAAGTTATGTGTATTTGTAATATTGGCGATGATAGTGCAAACTTTTTATTATATAATTAGTGTGTGCAAAAGACCAATGAACTTTTTAATTTGTGAATAATACGATACAAAAGGTTACTAGTAAAGTTACAAACTAGTAGCGAAAAGTTGTTAACTTTGAGACTAGCTTACTACTGGGTCATTTGTAACGATCGGTGAGCTCAAAGCTCAAAATCATCAATCACTATTTGGTCTATTGTTTGCAGTTTAAACTTCAACCAAAGAGCTTTCTTGAATTGTGACATAAAAAAATTACTAGTTATAAAACATAACACGAATACGACTCTGTTTATAGCGGTCTCTAAGCAGGTTATTCTCAGCATTGACTGAGGGTTGTACTGCTCATAAAGATAATAAGTATCATAAATAAAAAACATTGAGACACACAAATAGCTGAAATTTATTTTGCAGTAAAAATCGTTACTTGACAGTAGACAGTCGAGAGTTTTTTTATAACTATCCATAGACCATTATTTTATAACTATTTAGACTAATATTATAAAACTGAAGAGTTTCTTTGTTTAATTAAACGTGCTAATCTCAGGTACTACAGGCCGGATTTGAAAAAAATATTTTTGTGTTAGAGAAATAATTTATCGATGGAGGCTATGTATCATCACGCTACTACACTGGAGAGCGGAGCAGTAGTCATAAATGTCGACAAACCGGGCAAACAAGCGACGGGTTTCGAACCTATTATGTCACGGGTGAAGCCATGGTCACTTAGTAATTCATAAAAATAAGCGTAAATAATCGCATATTTTAAAAATACCTCAAAAATGTTTCTACCTACCAAATAGCTCATTCTTTAAATTCTATAAATACCAAAATCATAATTTTCCAGTTCTCTTCACCGTCTCTGGTAAAAAGAATGTGTTACCATTTCTATGGATTTGGAAAACTATTTTTTGGGAGGTTAATTCTTCCCGTTCGTTCCAGTTTACAGGTTGAGCACTTCATTGGGTTGTAAGATTTTTGTAACCAAAGAATACGTATAATTAAGCGTAGCTTAAATTTAAATCGATAGTATACCTAATCCGATTTATATAGCTGTGCACTTGACAATGAAAAAAATTTTCGTTATAAAAATTTTTCGTGTGAAGTGTAGTCTGGGTAACGAAGCCAGGGTGAGGAGGGTATATTCGCTCCGAACCGAATGAAACCAAAACATCAAAACTCTGAAACACACATTAAATCACACAAATATTTGTTCCAACCCGGAATTCGAACCAAAAACTTCAGCGGTAGTTGCATACTTTATCACTGCGCCACAGACACAATTATAGCTTTATTTAAAAATGTATAATTTTGATATTGTCAAGTGCAGGTAATAACACCGGGATTAATCCACACTGAGGTATTGGCGGAGCAATGGTATCGCCACAAAAACAAAAAAAAAAGTGCAGGTACAAATACATGTTTTTTATTATTAGATAATTTTATCACATATAATTTTATCGCACATTGTACTACAAGACATTTGTCTTGTAGTACAATGTGTATGACGAACCAATCGTCCCATCCGCCCTTACGTTCTCATGACATGTTTCCGCGTGACATGTTCATTTTTGTTGTAATCCTTTGAAATAAATACTTAAAACTAATTATAACTTGATTATTTGATAACAACAAAATGTCTTACCAGTTTCATCCATATGTGCCTCCATGTCAGAATTCTTGACTACCCAGGGGTTTGCGCGCCTTGGTTCTGTGATCCTTTTCTGTAGCGACTCGGAGTAATTTGATGGAAACACCAGGACAGTACGTGCCTTGCCTCTAGCTGCTTCTTCCATGGCTACTTCTTTACTTTGATAAGGTATCTATGAAAGAAGAATTATAATAATATTATGAATAATCTTAATTGAAAAAATGAACGCAATGAAAAATGAATATTCAAAGGATGTTAAATATTTGCAGCTCATACTCAATAAAAGTGCTCGGTACTAGTAGTACTAGTACTAAACAACAATAATGTAAAATAAAATAAATAAATATCCATCACGCCTTATCCCCGAAGGCGTGGCAGAGGCATATTATATGCCCACTTTTCACCGTGTGGATTCCTGTCCCACGTAATAGGTGGTGAGCCCATTGCAGTAATAACAATAATGTAATGTAGATTAAACTCTAGAGAACGTCCGCAGTTCCACCCGAGTTCTGAAGATATCCCCCACACATTTCGTCTTCTCTTCGAGCTATTTCAGAATCCTTCAACCTTTCCATTCTCCCTCTCACTACAACCCACCATGTTCCAAACTGTTCTCCTAGTCTTCTTGATCTTATTCTGGTCTCTTCCGAAGATCATGTCGCTAAATACGGACAGTACCCTGCTGACATGTTCTCGCTTCATGACTATTCCTATACTAAAAAATTCGTCCCCCAAAGAACAAGTCCAAGATTGTAATGCAGCGCAATTTTGGTGGCATCGACAAGGATTCTCTTTGTGAAGATGCCGCAAATATTTATTGGTCTCCACTCTTTGCGTGTAGTACGCCCGACGAGCAAATAGAGATATTCAATAGCAGCCTACTACTAGTGTATAATAAACATGCTCCTGTGCGACCGGTCAAAATTAAGCATACTCCTTCTCCCTGGCCAACAAAACCGGGAGAACTATACGCGTATACGTAATCACTGCAATAAGATATGTAGGGACGCACAACGCCAGCATATTCACAACTCTGTCCAAAATAACGATCCAGCCAAAGTCTGGAAATTTCTTAGAACAATGGGGGTGGTAAGATCGCAACACAATGCACTACCTAAAGATTTAAATATTGATTTGTTGAATCTACATTTCACCGCTTCGTCTAATCTTAATAAGACAACCAAATCTCACACGATTAATGACCTCTCATCTCTACCAACCCCTCAGTATCCACTATTCGTCTTTAATCAGATCACTGCCAGTGATGTTAGGAGGAGCATTATGTCAATCACGTCCAATGCAGTTGGAAGTGATGGTGTGAGCCGTAATATGATCCTACCCATCCTTGATGAGATCCTCCCAGTCATCTGTCACATCCTAAATTCATCATTATCCTCTGGTATCTTCCCCTCTTTCTGGAAAACAGCTGAAATCATTCCTTTGCCTAAAAATAAAAATCCGTCTTGTTTTTCTGATTATCGACCCATTTCAATATTACCATTCCTTTCCAAAGTAATTGAACGTCTTGTACATAACCAACTCAATACATTTCTAATCAAAAACAATTTATTGAATCCCTATCAATCAGGCTTTCGACCTGGTCACAGCACCGTCTCCGCTTTGGTAAATATTACGGACGACATCCGACATGGCATGGAGTGTGGGAATGTCACAGTTTTGGCTCTGTTGGATTTTTCCAACGCGTTTAAAAAAAGTGGATTTTGACATATTGATTGATATATTGCGATCTCTTGGCATATCTCCAGTGGCGACTGCTTGTTTTCGCAGTTACCTGTGTGGACGCCAAAAGCGCATACGCATCGAAAACACTCTCTCCTCATGGTGCAATACTTCTGTCGGTGTGCCTCAGGGTGGCGTGCTTTCTCCTTTACTTTTCGCATTATTCATTAATTCAATCTCGGATCAACTTCGTTCCTCCTATCACCTTTATGCAGATGATCTACAAATATACAGCCAAGCACCCCTGACATCCATTACAAATGCTGTGGATGCTATTAATAATGATCTGGCCAGTGTAAGTGCCTGGAGCGAATCGTATGGACTCAAGGTGAACCCCTTAAAGACCCAAGTCACAATAGTTGGCAGTCCTTGGATGGTTTCAAGGATTGACTGGCCACTACTCCCACCGGTTATTTTCAACGGTACCGTCATACCATTTAGTGACCGGGTTAAAAACCTGGGAATATACATTGATTCCAATCTCTCCTGGGTCACTCAAATGCAAGAGAAAAGCCGAAGATTGTATGCAGCTGCGGGATCTATGAAACATTTGAGATCTTTCTTACCGACTGCCACCAAGATTGCGCTTGCAAACACTCCTACTCCCAATTCTAGACTATGCAGACGTCAGCTATCCAGATCTCACCAAACGCCAGCCAGATAAACTCAAGCGTCTTCAGAATTTTTGTATCAGATTTATATTTGGACTACGCAAATATGATCACATTACTGTTTTTCGGAAAAGACTCGAGTGGCTACCTATTCGACTTCGCCGGAATGCTCATATTCTTTTCTTGTTATACAGTATACTGTTCAACCCTTCTACGCATACCTATCTCAAAGGACGTTTTGAATTCCTTCATGATACTCATTCGAAGTGCTTCAGATCATCGGAGAACCTGAGACTAAAAATGCCGTCACATTCCTCAATATTCTTAGGAAAATCCTATACTGTCTTGGCCATACAATTGTGGAATGAGCTATTAGAGATTCGTCGCGCGAAGTCACTCGCTATCTTTAAGGACAAGTTTAAAAACCACTTTCTGTCCTCTAACTAAGTACTTAACTTTACTTGCAGTATTTCTTTTCTTCTACTACTTTATTGTGTACAACTTAACTATTATCCTCGCTATCATACTAATCTTTAGTTATATATTATGTAAGTACGCCATCAACTACCTCTTTCTTTGTTTTCCTGATCTTCTCTTTCCATACTAAGGTTGTCTGGAAGAGATCGCTTTTAGCGATAAGACCGCCCATTGTACTCTCACTTGTAGTTTTAAGTCTTGTAAATACTGTATTCAATGGTGTGCAATAAAGAATTATCTATCTATCTATCTATCTATTTCCCATAGAAACCCGTACTCATTTGCGACAGGAACTTTGAAAAGTACTTTTTCTCATTTAGTCAACTATTACTAAACTACTAAACTAGAACTTACCAAATTCGATTGTCTTTTCGATAAGAAATCCAAATATCGACAACTGAAGCCAGTCAAGTTCCAAGAATACGTCTCCGGGTCTTGAGGGCACCAGTTTTTGTCATAGGGGCATAGCGGGTCAGTTGAGTTGTTTTCATAGTTTACTACGGCAATTGGTAGACCTACAGGATAATGTCCAATGGCGAGGCAGAAGAATATCATTTGAGAGACGGGTAAACCAAGTAAAAATGCGAGAGCACTGAAAAAGAAAAAAATAACATTTAAAATTTCTAAGAAGAATAAAAATAAATAAATATCAATCACGCCTTATCCCCGAAGGGGTGGCAGAGGCATATTATATGCCCACTTTTCACCGTGTGGATTCCTGTCCCACGTAATAGGTGGTGAGCTCATTGCCGTGTTGAAATAGACAGACGCAGGTTGTGGCTACCTGCTATTGAAATTTTTCAAGCCGCCCATAAGGCCTTCAACCAGGCTTAACGACTGCTATTTTACTGTCAACCGGGACCAACGGCTTAACGTGTCTTCCGAAGCACGGAAACGCTCGCAAATGTAAATGCCACAAAGTGGCCACCCATCTGAGGACCAGCCCTAGTGAAAGTTGCGTAACTCAGTGATCGCTTACAGAACACTGAGACCGCGGGGCCACGAGCGCTTCAAGAATAGAAAGTAGTAATATTCCTAAGGATCTTCAAAAGTGCTAGCATGTGACGTAAATGAATAAATATAAAATAGAAATACTAATAACCAATGGAATAGGACACTTTTAACACAGCGCCATCTAGCCCAAACTGAACTTTAAGCTTGTGCTATTGGATCTATACAAATGATATATTCTAAATACATACATTATCATACATAAGAAACATCCAAACTTCGAAACAAACATTAGTGGACCACACAAATATTTATTTCGACCCGGGATCGAACCCAGGTAAACTCGAGGCAGTACACAACACTTTTTAAATGTCGTATGATGTCGACAAAAATTTGTTTCTCCTGCACACGAGGCATTGTCAAGACAATGCACTGCCAAGCAATCTTGACAATGCCTCGTGTGTAAGTGAAACACGTATAATATCTCGTATGTGCGACATTTAAAAAGCGGAATATTACAAATTGAAAATTAAAAACGAATAAAAAATAAATATTGTTCTCCAAAATAGGTGAATAATTTTCGTAGATAATAAATTTATAATCTTTTAAGTAATAGAGTGCTGCCGTGGTTCGGAAGGCACGTTAAGCCGTTGGTCCCGGTTTCCAGTAACATGGCAGTCGTTAAGTCAAGTTGAAGGCCTTATGGGCAGCTTGTAAAGTTTTAACAGCATGTCGCCACAACCTGCATCTGTCTATACGGCAATAGTCTTACCACCTATTAAGTGGGACAGGAATACACATAGTGAAAAGTGGGCATATATAATATGCCTCTAACACCCCTTCGGGGATAAGGCGTGATAGATAAATAATAATGAATTTACCTAAAATTCCTAAAAAGACTTAAGAAGTTCTTCCATATCAACGCCTTCATATGATGCCACTTCATCGGCATATACGACGCCAAATTGGTCTCGGGTTTCTCCTCTGGTGGCATAGCGTCTATTGGTGCCATCAACTCCGGTGTCACTACAACTCTACCCTTACTGCTCATTGATATATTGTCACCGAATTCTCCTGAGATTTCACCGATTTCGGCCTCTTCTAAATCGATAGCATTTGGATTCTGAAATTATTATTTTTCAATATGAAATTTACCTCAGTCTAATCAATCTATACTACTCGTATTAAATTAAGCTAAAGAGTTTATTTGCTTGTTTGAACGCGCTAATCTCTGCCTGGAACTACTGGTTCCAAAAGTAAAATTATATTTTTGTGTTGGTGTGCATTTATCGAGGAAGGCTATAGGCATTTTTATACGCTACTACCCAGGAGAGCGGAGCAATAATCATAAATGTCAACAAATCGGGCAAATTTTCTCACATTATTGTAAAATAAATAACCAACGGCCCGTTGGTTATTTATTTTTCAATTTATTTTACAATAATGTGAGAAAATTTGCCCGATTTGTTGACATTTATGATTATTGCTCCGCTTAACTTGCGACGAGAGTTCGAAAATTGTCACGGGCGAATCTGTGGATGTCAAATAGTAGAGGTAAAATTTTAAAATAGAAAATATGGAGATAATATTTCGCTTCATCAACAATCACCTTTACAAAGTAAAATACGAGCCTATCGTGTAGGTATCTTTGGGAAAATACTTTGAGTAAATTAGAAATTTTCTGTTATATTTTGAAAACAGTTAAGTTGTTTCAGGTCTTCACGATAATATTTGCCACTCTTAATCTCAGGAACTCCTTAAGTTAACTTTTTTTACTAATTTACTTTACTTGTTTTAGTTTAATTTCTTTCTTTCATTCATTTCTTTTATGATCAAATTATTAAATTATTATCTTAAGTCAATAAGTATAATTGTTAAGTTTAATTTTAATGGGGAATATATTTTATTGATGTTTCTGAAATACATTATTATTATAATTAAAGTAGTTATAAACCCAATTTATTTCGTTATTTTCTATGGGTACTTACTTACTTGAAATAAATTATCATAATTAAAATATAAACCCAAATTTTTGTTGATTGCTTTCTTAATGCGCAAAAAGTAAAATGTGTAGCATTAATACCTAGCGATTTTATACACAAGAAACGTACCTAGTTTTATTAAATATTTTTACACAGCCCAAATAAAGCTTAAGTACGCTATTTGAACTAGGCCACTTAAAAATATACTTATGTATTCTACATAGAAAACATCTTCTACACTCCGAAGCATTAATTAAAGGATTTGTTCTGACCCGGGATTTAAACTCGAGACCTCAGAAACGTATAATGCACACTAGCACTACGTCACCAAACCCGGGGGACGAGTCTGCTATTACAAGTGTGTCGAAATAGAATCGAAATCGTCGAAAATTTTAACAGTTTTTCATAGTTTACTATAACAATCGTACTCCAAAAGACTTCTATCGGTCGGCCGAAAGAATTCTACTAACACGTACCGCGCCAGTGGCCGCTAGTCAGTTGCATTTTTGATATTCTACTAACATTTTTACAGCTTAAAACAGCGATTCTGGTTCTATTCTACGGCTTGTCAATAGTAGACTCAGCCCCCAGTACCTACACCATTGTTAACACCTTATAATACTTACGGGTATCGCCGGCAATTCAACTTTTTCCACAACGTCAGCAAGGATACTGGATCTCCTCCTTTTTCCCAAGTTTTGCAGTACTGATAACTTTAAGAACACATCTTCAAGACTTTCGCCTTGGTAGCGGCGAATCAGCTCTGTAGGTGATTCTTCGGCTAAGAATCTACCACCTCGCATTAGACCAATCTGTGAAAGTATTTTATTGTGTGGAAATATATAAGCTCTTATATAGCTTAAGCATAAAACATATTTTTACTTTAGAACTACTATGTATACCTATATACAGGGCCTTATTCATTTAAATAAATAAAAATTTAGTGGGACACTTTTCACACAGCGCCATCTAGTCCAAAGTAAGCTAATATTAGCTTGTGTTATGGGATCTAGATAACTGATAAACATACCTATATATTTCTAAATACATGCATGTTATAGATAAATAACACCCAGACACAGAATAAACCATCGTGCTCATCACACAAAGTTTTATTCTGGGTGGGAATCGAACCCATGACCTCTTGCGTAGCAGTCGGATGCACTCCCACCGCGCCACAGAGGCAGTCAAAATATTATAAAATATATATAACAGAATTCTCTAGGTTCACTCAGGTTCACTCATTTTACATCAATTTCGTACAATTTCGTACGCTTGCGCTTCGAACGCACATTGTGAGGGTTGAACACCCTGTCTATGGCGAACGGCGAGTATAAAAGGTAAATTTTTAAACTTTCTAATTTTATTTATAATATACAATGTGACCTTTGCCTAACCAGGGCAATGTTTTAGCCACCTGAACTACCCAAACCGTATCGAATCAAGTTGAAATTTTCCACCATATTTTAACCGTCATTTTTAAACGAGTTAGTTAGACAAAGGTCACGGGTTCAATCCCCGACACGAATCGAATAGACGTTTTCCACTTTATTAAAAAAAAATTGAGAAATTTTGCAAAATAATTGCTTTAAAGCTTTTCAATATACAAAGTGCCCCAAAATTAACTCTTTGAAATTCGTGAGTATATGTTGTATCGGCAACGGTAAAATTGACAATAAATAAGAATAGTCGTTTCAAACATTTTTTAAATATCGTATTTAAGAATAGAATAAGAATAACATGATCATTTTTCTAAATCTCCCACTGCACAAAGTTTGCACATGTTTAAAATACACTTTTAATAAAATAATGCCCAACTTTTTGTTGATGACACGTTACCTAAAATACAAAGTCGAAATATTAAATTTGGGACTTTTAATATATAGAATTTACTTACGATGTCTGCTTGTTTGGTCTCGTCAATGTAATGTGTTGTAATGATAACTGTGGTTCTTTCATTTTTAGTAATATCAACTAAATGGTCCCAGATACTGCAAAGAAGAAATGTTATTAATTATTTATGTATTTTTTATTAAACATTAAAAAGACAATTTGTTGTGACAACCAGGACAATGTTCAAACCACTGAACTACCCGAACCGTACGGCAAGAACATTGCCCTGGTTAGGCAAAGGTCACGGGTTCAATCCCCGTCTCGAACCAAGTTGTCTTTTTTCACTTAAATAAAAGTTTTTTTGTGAAAGTTAGCTTACTAATTGCTTTAAAAAATTATCTATGTGATTGTAGTTAACGACTAATTAGAATTATGAATATAATAAGTGAAGCGAAACATTTTGAAAAAAAATAACATTTTGGGAATTCTACTAATACAGAATGCAACAGTATGGGAAGTCAACTTGATGGTTTCCTAAACCTCTCTTTTAAAACAAAATTATACGCAAAGAGCGGAACAGGCAGCGGTTGCGGTCGAACTACGAGTATAGTAGTCGATTTTAATATAATTACTCGAACGGATGCACGCTAAATTTGACACAGCTAAAGTAATGGAGAAGAAGCATACATAAAGCTATTTTTTATCAAAAATAGCACTAGATGACGCCCACGGCATCGTCCACGTTGTAAAGTTTTCCCATACACATTCACCACAGGAACCTGTTCTAGTGATAAAGCATGTATCATCTTAATGATAAACTACCGTTGCTTGTAAGGTTCCCCCTGATAAGCCTAACGTTTACTTTAAATTCTGGAGAGATTCATCTTATCTTTCAAAGCCTCTGTCAGATGGGAGTCATACGTGAAAAGGAAATCCAGAAGTCCCCTTTCATCTATAGATAAAAGATGCTGTGGTTTAGCTCTTTTTGATATTGTTGGAAACGATTACCTTCAGATTTCTCATCACCTCTAACCTCGTCTTTGCATCGTCTATCGTCTAATATCAGTGAACTTGCTGGTCGAGGCGTCCTACACCCTTTAAGAAATTCATCATTATACCCTTACCTTTGACGCAGAACGGGATCCACTCCGACAGTTGGTTCATCCAAGATCAAGAGTTCCGGGTCATGAATAAGCGCCGCCGCTAACGATGTCCTTCTTTGTTGTCCACCAGATAAGTTTTTAACTGGTCTGTAAAATAAAAAGTGATATAATAAAGTGTGTGTGTTATGTTCACGCGTTAGAAGTTATACTGCTTTAGCGTAACAAGATTTCATTACATATACCACAACTCTTTGTTTGTAACAGGAATGATAAATTAGTAAGAAAAAAAAAACATTAAAAGAATGAAAACTACTTTGAATATATTTATTTTATTTATTTATTTATTTATTATTTAAATAAATAAATTCAAAGTAGTTTTCATTCGTTTAATGTTTTTTTTTTCTTTATTTTATTTATCAGTTACAAAAAACATTTACAATTGTTAATTAAAGTGCATTTGAAAAACCACTGAGGTTTGTAATAAATGCAATGAATGTAGTTATAAGTTGTCATGGAAACACTTATCAGCTAACTTCATGGTGTCGGTTTTATACTCTCTTCATTTTACCCTAACGCGCCAAAAGAAGAATAATGTCAATAACTAATATTTTTTTACCCATCAAGAGGGCAACAAAGCGTTAAACTCATAGACAATTTGGGCGAAACGGTAAAGACACGGGTATGTCCTACAAAATTTATTAATCCTATACTGTGTTGGAAAACTGTCATCATCATCATCCGAGCGTCTGTCCCAGTTGCGTCTCGCGACGCCCGGGGTTCGCTTTCCTACATTTTCTCCTCCACTTCGCACGGTCTTCGGCATCCCCTGTAGTGAGACCATTGAAATAATACTAATTGTGTTAGAAAACTGTAACACTCGATAATTCCAAAATCCAAGCGAATGCGCAGTGAAACCTCTATTGGACAAAATTTGAAAAGGCAACCGTTGACATCCTAATATTTATATCTGATCTGAATCAACCAATCAAATCAAGCTATTGAATTTTATACTTCACTGCGTCGGTGGCGCGGTGGTAGTGTATGAGAAACAAACATGCCAGTGAAGTAAACTTCGATCTAGGTGGAGCCTCCGTTACACCCAAAATAATAATAATAATATTGTGGGACACTATTCACACAGCGCCATCTAGCCCAAACTAAGCTGTAATGTAATATAGCATCTAGATAATTGATATATATACTTATATATTTATAAATACACTAACTGACCCGCGCAACTTCCTTAGCGCCACATATTAAGAGAGAGAAAAAGAACAAGACTTAAAAATCTATAGGATATACAATTCTAAAGTATCTGAAACTATTTTTCTCTATTATACACTTGACAACAACATTTATAATATTGGTAGGAATACATATCCGTGGGAATACCAGGCATTTATTTCCTGGTGCTTATCTAAGATACCAAAAGAATACGTTCACCAAATTTCATGTTTAGTAATTTAGGCCGTATGTGGTTTCATTCGCAAGAGTTCCTTTTCCATTGGAATATCTGGAATTAATTTCTTAGTGCTTATTTATTGTAGTACCTTTAGAATACTTTCACCAAATGTTACGTTTCAATGTCTAATACTTTAGACTGTGTGTGGTTTCACCCGCGTAGTTTTCGTTGCCGGGTGAATATCGGGAAACGCTTTCTTAGTCATTAGTCTTATCTAATGTACCTAAAGAATACATTCACCAAATGTCACATTTCTATGTATAATAGTTTAGGCTGTGTGTGGTTTATCCGCGTAGTTCCCGTTTTCATAGAAATGTAAAATTTTGTGCAAGTATTATTTAGGTGGTAACTCATATAAGCGCTAAGAAAGGAAATCCTGACATTCCCACAAAGGGAACTATGCGGGTATAGACATCGATACCTACCTGAAATCTGGTGAATTAAAAAAACACCTAGATTGGAATTTCCGGTATTTCTACGGCAATGTTATCCTACAAATATAATGAATATAAATTTAAAGCGGATTTTTTTTTATTTGTTCCTACCCGGGAATCGAACCCGGAACCTCAACGCGGCAGTCGCATACACTACCGCTGCGGCTCCGAGGCATTCAAATAAACTGAGAAATAACTGTTACTATACCTGTTTGGATTCGGCATCTGCAGCAAGGTCATTAAGAAGTCAATGCGCTCTTCTACTGCTTTAGAACTCATATTCGCGATCATGCCAAAGTAGATCAGAGTTTCCCTGATAGAAAACTCACCAAATAGAGCGATTTCCTGCAAAAGAATTCAAATCTAATAAATAAAAATGAACAGCAAAATTTGTTGCTAAGCTCTAATCTCAGGAACTACCTGATCGGAGTTGAAAAATTATTTTTGTGTTGGATAGCCTATTTATCGAGGAAGGTTATAAGCTATATATCATCACGCTACTACCGAGCAGAGTGGAGCAGTAATAATAAATGTCAACAAATCGGGCAAACTTTCACACATTTTTGTAAAAGTAATAAGCTACGGGATTAAATGAGTGCGACTGGGGTTAGAAGTAAGTCACGGGCAAATCCGCTGGCATCGCAGTTTTAAATAAAATATCAATTTGTTTAAAGTTTTTGTAACAATTCAATTAGTCTTCAGCTCGAAAACTCTCATAGCGCGATGTTGGGTTCTTAGCATCAGTGTGATTCGATAGTTTAGTTAAGTTTTAGTACCTTAGGTTAAAATGAGAACTGTTACTAAGGACTCTTTGTTTCTGTGTATACGACCAAATATTCATAAGTATTTTGTTTGTTGGTGGAAAAGACTGACTGGCCATTAAGAAGAACAGGAGACACACGTATAAGTAGGGTGCACCTATTAATTGACGCAGGTGTCTTTATAGGGTTTGAATGGTCAGGTATTAGGCTTTCAAGGGTTCAGGCAAAAAATATAGTGTTACTATCTTCACGCTGTATCTCTATGTTATCTATATGTTAAGACAGATCACCAGGCTTAGTGACCTTTATTTCGCTTCCTGCTGATTACATTCACGACATTCATGCACATCTAGGTATCCGAATACTATTAACATTTCTCTTTTATTTTTGAGCTGCTCACGTGGTCTACATAATGTAAGTCATCAGTCTATCCCAAATCCTTTTACCCGCTAAAATAAAGTGTAAAGAGTTCAGTTTAAAGGAGTTATTTTTTTAAATGACTTTTTATTCATCTGTACTTAAAACTCCTTAATCAATCATCGAAATCTGGCTGACTCTGAATGTGGCAGTGGGTATGTAATATTAACGTTTCTCCACATAAGAATATTGTTTTTAAACTTTCGCGATTGTCACTCATAGATAAATCGGTTCGATTATGCGCCTCATGAAATCCTGTGCAAAAACGTCAGTGCGAACGTTGTACGCGAGTGTACAGACATTGTTAGTGTTGTGTGTAGACCGACCGACATTAGAACACATAATCAAAATTTTGCCGAACAAGTGCGGATAGTTGAAAAAAGCAGTCGCGCTTCGAGGAGACTACGCTGAATTCATCAGTCAACCCGTGACCACGGCTGGTGTAATCCGGTCGAAACTTCGAGAAGTATAAGGTAGGCTTTGTACCATACGTCGCGAATAAGACCCGAAATATCATAAATATAAAAATATTGTTTTGGAAACTGTCCGGTTTGCCGGTGATTACTAAAGTATAAGTGCTAAAATTCCTTACAACAATATGGTCATCAGCAAGAATCGAAATTTGCTTATGTATTACTCCAACAATAGAGTCATGTTTACTTTTAAACAACCGCACGTGGCCGTTTTCCACACAAATTACATCGTAAAAAGGCAGTAAGTCGCCATTGTAACCACAATACTACAAGAAGTTATTAGAAATACACAATTTTATTGCAGACAATAAATACTTTGTAATATTTAAGGTTAAGAAAAGTAAACATTAATAATATTCGGTATAAAGCGACTATTGTTGGGTGCCATAGGGTCCTACAGAGATGTTCAGAGCGTACCCAGCCTCACCTGCAAGTAGGGTTGCCACATTGGAAATCTACAATATCTGTACAAAGGTACAAAATATCGGGATTTTATGAATTTTGTCGAGACAATTAAAAAACTACCAAAAGGAAGATGAGCCTCCCTCCAGAAGGACCGACAGTCTGGTCAGGACCGTGGTTTCGCGTGCCAGCCATTGGTGAATGCAAAAAGCGCAGCACCGTTCGTTGCTAAGTAAATATTTTTGAAGGAGGAAGTAAGCCTATATCTTCGACAGGCTAAATTGATGAATTTAAAAACATGAATAAAAATATTTTTATTAATAAACATACATACATACATACATACATATTGTCACGCCTTTATCCCCGAAGGGGTAGGCAGAGGCATATAAAACGCCCACATTGCACCGTATGCATTTTAGTCCCACGTAACAGGTGGTGAGCCCATTGTCGTCTTGAAATGGACAGGCGCAGGCTGCGGCGTCCTGCTGCTGAAATTTTTTAAGCCGCCCTTAATGCCTTCAACTTGGCTTAACGACTGCCATTTTATTGGCAACCGGGACCAACGGCTTAACGTGCCTTCCGAAGCACGGACCTAGGGTGGGTCTAAAGGGCCGAATAAATTTAATAAAATGTGTCTATTTTAGATGTTAAATTTGGAAGAAATTTTGAACCCGTTGTCCTTTTTAGTGAGTTGGTAACAAAGAGGCTAAAAGGTCTTATGTGCTAGACACTAATTAGCACGACCAATTAAAGTCCTGGTAGTCTCGGACTCTTAATAAACAATATTAATACGATATTATTAATAAACGATAGAAATAAGTACAAAATGAAATAGAAACTCTGCTGTCATTAGGTTTTAGGTTAGGTTTACAAAGAGGCAGGATAACACCCGAGCCCCTGAACGAGCCTACGGTAGCGGACAAAGTCTGGCAGGAGCCCTGGGGCTATCCTTCCAAAGTCTAACCCGGGACTCCTGGCTACTGACAGATAAAAGGGAAACGTGTGGTTTTAGTCTGTAGAAGTGCGGCATAGCATCCATGAAGATTTCTACACAAAAAAATAAACGGGTTTACTTTCGTAGGCGGTTATCGCGTGATTATTTTAAGTTTGCCCGACGATGATTTGTAAAGCTTTATGTCAGGACCTTTTTAGTTTTGTCGGACCGCCAGTGAAATGTCGGGATAATCCCGACGAAACCCAACCGTCTGGCAACCCTACCCTACCTGGTGACTAACGGACAAGATCATAGCAAAGGAAAGCGCTAGCGTAGTACGCCACGCCTAGTCGTGCACTGCCATAAGCTGATTTGTTTGTTTGATTGAGATCTATCAAAGTGGTATAACATCACCATTGTGTTAAGCGGCATATTCCTATCAGAACGTCGTACCATTGAAAGAGTTTCGTATTTCGTATTAATGCGTCTGCAAAATTGTCCTAAACAGCTACTCCGACAGGATAGACCTTGTAAATTTGTGTATGAATAAAAATAAGGGCTGACAATAGGGGGAGCTGTTACTCAGTACTTGCTCAAGCACCTAAGCATAGAAAATGAGGGACTTTATATCAAAAGAACAAGCAGGGCTAGTCAGAGTCCTTATAGATAATTTCTTTCCAGGGTACCTATAAGTGTTCTATGGCCATATGTTACTATAAATGGTATCGTATTGTAAGTGGTGCGACGTCAGCGAGGCTACCACTCATAAAACAAAGTACATGCACCAAGTCAAAAACGGTACAATCACTCAAGTACCCAATTTATCCGATTAAAAGCCAAGACCACTTAGGTGACCACTTTGTGGAATTTACATTTGCGAGCGTTTCCATGCTTCGGAAGGCACGTTAAGCCCTTGGTCCCGGTTGCCAATAATATGGCAGTAATTAAACCTGGTTAACGGCCTTAATAATTTCAATAGCAGGTAGCCACAACCTGCGTCTGTCTATTTCAACACGGTGATGGGCTCACCACCTATTACGTGGGACAGGAACACACATGGTGAAAAGTGGGTATACAATATAAGTAAGTTAGACTTCAACAAGGAGAGTGCCGCTAAAGCTATTCAGCTTCATCCTCAAGATAACCACATCTAACTTAATTTAACTGAAAATATACCTACTTACTAATAAATCCCTTTATATAGGTAATAAAAAGGGATTTATTATACCTGTAGGACATCGTGTGAATAGCTGCATTATATGCTTTAATAGTCTATGTTGGACAGATCCTCATTCAAATGGCTCGTTAACTGTTTATGAAAGCAAATGAGTAATATTTAAAGACTTTAAAAAATAAAAGTCTTCTAAAAAATATGCGTGTGTACACAACTTTGATACATCCACATATTTTTTTAATTCTCTCTATTTGTTCTCGATATATGCAATAACTAATCGACGGATTTTGATGCGGCTTGATTTTAATAGACAGGTGTTAGTTTAGTAAGACTTAAAAACTGCCGTATGTTTGATTGTAATTGATTAAGTAAAAATGTAAATAAATTAAACAATAAAATCAAGAGTATTTAAGTTTTCTATGATAATTATTCCTTGAATTATTATTAGGTAATTTAAGCAACCGTATAATATACTGTTTAAATAACTTAATATATCTTACATTAAAAAATAGTACTTAACAAATATAATGTATAGACGTTTTTTTTTGTTTTTAAAATGGGATTCCTACTAGTCTCTTTTGGCATTGTTTTTCATTAGTTGCCTCGTCAAGCATTGCAGGGTAGAACAAAAAAATACAATTTCAAGCAAATGTTATGTTTTACTGTATAATATAAAGTAAAGTACAGTAAAAGTGGGGATGAAGAGTAGAAGCGTGCACGTCGCCATCCCTGCCAGCTACGGCTGCAATTCTACTCCAACACGAGTGCCACCAGGACGAGTGATGCTAGGGCGTGCCCCCGAGGCGACGCGCACCAGTTCGTCCCCGCTGGTGCGAAAAGTGTGTGCCAGAGCGGCGTAGGGGACCGTCACCCTACACGCGCGGCCCGACACCGCGGGAAATGGAGGACGGAGTGCAGGGTAGCTGCGTGGAATGTTAGGGGAGGAATGACAGATAAGATGAATGAGTTGATGGATGTTATGAATGAGAGAAAGTTAGATGCAGTGTGCTTGACAGAGACCAAGCGCAAGGGCAGCGAAGTCTTGGAGCTCCCGGGTGGGATGCTCGCGCTTTGGTCTGGAGTACCAGAGAGCGAGCATGGCAGTCGAGGTGTTGGAATTTTGCTGTCCTCGCGATTGGCCTCCGGTATGTATGAGTACAAACTGGTAGGTCCTAGAATCCTCTGGATCCGTGTGAAACTTGGTTTGACGAAGATTTTCCTGGTAGCTGCTTACGCGCCAGTATCTTCGTCGAACGCGAGTGAGCTAGAGGACTTCTGAGAGAGTATGAGAGAAGCTCTAAATGTGATAGAAGGAAATGAAAGACGTATGTGGAGACTTGAATGGATGGGTGGGTACCGCTCGCGATGGTTTTGAGTCGGTACTCGGGAAGTATGGGGATAAAAGGGTGAACGACGCTGGCAAGCTAATACTGGCATTTTGTAAGGAAAAGGATTTGTTTGTGGCGAACACAATGTTCAACCACAAACAAATTCATATGTATACGAGGAGATGTAAGTCAAAGAGAATCAAGATAGATCTATTCCTAATGGATAGTCGGCTCCGTAAACAGGTGATGGACACAAGGGTTTATCGAGGCGCTGAGCTGGGATCAGACCACTACCTAGTCATAACTAGGATTAGGGGTCTGTTCGCGGGTTGGCGACATCGTACCGAGTGTCCTGAACCTGAGCCGACTTATAGCATCAAAAGCTGGAAGCTGCAGGATGCATCCATTAGGGATAAATATAATGAAAGGGTAGCCGAAAAGCTTGGCGACGTCAATGTAAGCAGTGAGAATGTAGAAAGTGTATGGCAGAACCTTAGGGACAGTATGATAAATGCCGCTGTGGAAGTGTGTGGAGAAACGAAAAGAGGCAGTAGTAATAAGCGTGATGCATGGTGGAATGAGGAAGTGAAAGAAGCAGTTCGAATGAAGAAGAAAGCATGGTTAGACTACTTAGCCTCGCGGAATGATTTTAATATGAAAGAGAGATACAAGCTGCAGAAAGTTAACACGAAGGCACTGATAGAAGAAGCTCGTGAAAGGTGCAGAATGAAAGCGGATGAAAGGTTGTCGTCCAATTTCCGGGATAATGCCAAGCTCTTCTGGAAAGAGGTAGGCAAGACCCGGAGTTGTTCGGCAATCTGCAGTATGAATAAAGTCCTTAGTGCTAACAATGACGTCCTAACAGACCAAAGTGACGTCCTGCAGAGATGGAGTGAATATTATGGAAAGATGTATGCAAGAAAAGACAGAGATGCCACGTCGGGAAATGGAGCTCACTTCGATGCTCCAGATCCCGATGTCATTGAAGTCATTAGTATGAAAGAAATAGAACAAGCGATAAGAAGTATGAAATGTGGTAAGGCTGCGGGAAAAGACAGAGTTACTGCTGAGATGATCAAGTACGGTGGGTCGCGTGTCTGGGACACACTATGTCTGTTATGCAACTTGTGCTGGCGGACGGGTGAGGTCCCAGATGACTGGCGAGTAGCAGTTGTAGTACCTATTTACAAAGGGAAAGGCTCGCGCCTAAACTGCTCCAGCTACAGGGCGATCAGCTTGGTCAGCTTAGCTAGTAAGGTGTATGCAAAGGTTATAACGGCACGAATGCAAGAAAAGTCTGAAAGGTATTTATGGGAGGCTCAATGCGGATTCCGACGTGGAAGAGGTTGCATGGATCAAGTGTTTTCTCTCCGCATGATCGCGGAAAAGTTTCTGGCTCTTAGCCAGAGGGTTTTCTGCGCTTTTGTGGATCTAGAGAAAGCATTTGATAACGTTGTGAGAGAAACGCTGTGGGACTTGCTGCCAGGATATGGTGTGGACGGCTCGCTACTACGGGCAATACAGTCGCTTTATAGGGACTGTAAGGCTTGCGTGCGAGTAGGGGGGGATGTGTCACCTCTTTTTGATGTCTGTACAGGTGTCAAACAGGGATGTGTCATGTCCGCCTGGCTGTTCATAGTGTATCTGGACAGCTGCCTACAGAAGTTGAAAGATTTTAATATGGGTGTGAATTTGGGTGACTTTACAGTAAGCTGTCTGCTGTACGCTGATGATGCGGTGCTCATGGCCTCATCAGAAGCCGACCTACAGGCATTAGTCACTAATATGAAAGAGGGGTGTGAAAAAAGTAAAGTAAGGGTCTCCGCTTGAATGTAAGTAAAACTAAGGTTCTAGTATTTGAAAGAGGTGACGTAAGAACTAAATGCGAGATTAGGGTAAACCAGGAACGTCTAGAGCAAGTGAATGAAATTGTGTATTTAGGAAGTATGTTTAGCGCGGATGGAAGATGTGATTCGGATGTAGAACGGCGAGTAGCTGCCGGAAACAAAGTTAACGGTGCTTTGTCGCAGTTAGTAAAGCGACTAAGCATCGTAAAAGAAGCACGAATGGCGATTCATAACGCAGTGCTAGTGCCAACTTTGCTTTACGGTAGTGAAACCTGGGTATGTCAGCAGATGCATGAAAGTAAATTGAATGCTGTAGAGATGCGATCACTTCGAAAATTGTGCGGCGTTACCTTGGCCGACCAAATACGTAACGAAGTGATACGCAATATGGCAGGTTTGAATGAAAGTGTCAGCGTTAAGCTGGAAAAGGGCGTGCTCCGTTGGTTTGGACACGTCCAACGAATGAGTGAGGAACGATTGACAAAAAATATATATTGTTCAAAAGTAGAGGGTAGAAGGAGTCAGGGAAGGCCGAGACTTACATATGAAGACCACGTGAGCAGATTGCTCAAAAACGGAAAGGTCAAAAGTACTCGGATACCCAGACGTGCGTGTATGAAGCGATTGATGAATCTCGAAGAAGCGAAAGAAGTATGCATGGATCGCGATGCCTGGCGATCTGTCCTCTCTGACTACCCCGTCAGGGATACAGCGTGAAGATAGTTAGTTAGTTAGTTAAGTACAGTAAAAAACTCTTTATTGTAGACCAGGAAACACAATGTGAACATGACTATTAGACTTCATGGTATAACAATTGGCGGCCTTATCGCACGAGGCAATCTTATACAGGCAACCTTGGGATGGAGACTACCGGGTGGGAAATATAGTAGGACAGTTTGATGTACATAATTGATATATAACTAGATAAATTAAACATATCTAGATAAATAAATACAGTCTTCTTTTAAAAAAAGAAAATAGACACAAACACACACACACACACACACACACACACACACACACATACATAAATAAATATATGTATATATATACTCAATCATTACATTTAGTATACGTATAATAAATACAAATGTAACAATTTTCTTGACGATTGTGCACGTCGGATTGTCACTGGTAGCGCATTCCACAAGCGAACCGCTTGGACAGTGAAAGAATCGTCCATAAAGTTAGTGGAGTGGCCAAGCATTTTCAACCTCAAATTCTCCGATGATCGCAAAGTTCTAGTGTGGGAGACATTCAAGAAATTGAAGCGTTTTTTAGGTAAATCGGAGTGAAAGGGTTAAAAAGAATACTATACAATAAGGAGAGGATGTGAGCATTCCGGCGAAGGCGGATAGGTAACCACTTGAGTCTTTTGCGATACTCAGAAATATGATCATATTTGCGTAATCCAAATATTAATCTAATGCAATAATTTTTAAGCCTCTCAAGTTTATTAAGTTGGTCTTCGGTGAGATCTAGATAGCTGGCATCAGCATAATCAAGGATAGGAAAAAGAAGTGATTGAACTAGCGCAATTTTAGTTGAAATTGGTAGAAAATTTCTCAGTCTGCGCAAGGATCCTGAATCGGCAAATATTTTGCGTCTAAGCTCCTGCAATTAAGGACCCCAACATAAACAGGAATCTATATAAACTCCTAGATTTTTGACGGAGTTACTGTACGATAAAGCTGTTCCATTACATATAAGTTTAGGACTCAGTGTCCAGTCGATTCTCGAAATCATTCTAGGGCTGCCAACTATTATAGCCTGAGTCTTGATCAGATTAACCTTGACTCCGTGAGATTCACTGCATCTGCAAATTTTGTCCAAGTCCGTATTGACATTGCCAATGCTCAAGTTATCCAATGAAGCTTGGGAATAAATTTGTAGATCATCAGCATATAAGTGGTAGGGAGAAGATAAGTTCTTTGGAATAGAGTTTATAAAAACTGTGAAAAGTAAAAGTGACAAAACGCCGCCCTGTGGCACCCCAGCTGGCGTATTACATGCACCAAGACGAAAAAACATATTCGACATTAATACTGTAAAAAAAAATTAAAAATCCCCCGACGTAAAAACCTTAGTTGCCTTATTATATATATATATATATATATATATATATATATATATATATATATATATATATATATATATATATATATATATAGGTATATACGTTATTTTACATTTATCGTAAGTTTGGGGGATCGCTCCAAACCAAACAATTTAATTACAAATAAGCTAACCTAACCTTACTAAACAACAAAGCTAATGTTAAACTTATGAAATAAAATCGTAGATAATAAGTAATTAGGAGCGGTCACCCAACGCAAGGTTTTTTTTTAAACTTATTAATACATACTTAGGTAGTTTAAGATTGAGTTTCTTTTATTAATTTTTACTTTTTAAAGGCAGCTAAGGTTTTTACGTCGGGGGTATATTTATAATTTTTTTTTTACAGTATTACTACCCTATGATTGATTATGCAACGATTGAAAAAAAATTGCATCAAAGCTTGAATCATGTATATTGCTATTGATCAACAAACTTTCATTGACGTAGAATCTTGTAATGAAAATATATAAGTGTTAAAAAATCGCCTAATAATAGCTTCGCATATCATGAGTATGTTGTGGCCCTATTATTTACTGTTTATAAAACCAAATGATACCTGTAAACGCCGGAACAAGATGGCGGGCGCCGCTTTTCCCATTCAACTCGTGATTACAATACAATGTCATTTAACATCGATCGAACAACTATTGCAATGTAGTCAAAACGTCAATATATTATTACCGTGGTGCTTCCCTTTTTCTACAGGATTTACACCCACTTGCTGTCCAGGTCTCCCGGTTTGCAAAGGAGGGAAGAGGCGATACGTTCTGTTTCCGACTCCCACAAATTATCTTCTGAACTATTTCGATGCGGGTTCTAAGACATTTTAACTTTTCCTGTGACTTTACCGAGATATTTTTTATAAAACACATACAAATTAAATATATAATAATAAAAAAAATTGCTATGCAATGCAATCTATTTCAAGGTAATGTAGCTAAATTCAAGTTTACGCAACACACATCGTTACGGAGCGCAACGGAACCGAACGAAGCAGGCTAGAATTAAACTAGTGGTTCTGTGAACCGTAGACTTCGGAGTAAATTGAAGAAAAAGGCCAAACATTTTTTTATATATTCATGAGTAATTTATTCATTATTGTAATTTTATCATTTTAAAAAAAATAATTAGCGCTCTTGCCAACCACTACGGGACCATTTGACCCCTTCCCTGCCTCCATTTCCCCCCGATCGAAAACCCCGTCGCTAAAAGTTTTTGGATATATCAAGGATTTTCCATGCCAAGTTGCATGCAAATCCGATGAAAAATGCGACCTATAGACTGAATGAACGGACGAACAGTGTACTTAAAACGGAGACTTCGTCGGCTCGCTGCGCTCGCCTCAGTCAATTATAGTTTAAGTACTCTCTACCACAATTAGTCGTGATGAACTGAACAGACAGCCTCGTGTAGTAAAGTGTCTGTTGCTGAGGTCTCAGACCCGATTCCAGAGCTGGATTCCATATTTCCGTGATTGAGTGATAGTTGCAAATAACAAGCAAATGTAAGATGAATTTATTTATTGTATTATTATTAATCTATCACGCCTTATCCCCAAAGGAATGGCAAAGGCATATTATATGCCCACTTTTCATCATGTGTATTCCTGTCCCACGTAAGGTGGTAAGCCCATTGCCGTGTCAAAATGGGCAGGCACAGGTTGTGGCGACCTGCTGTTGAAATTCTCAAGCCGCCCATATGGCCTTCAACAGGGCTTAACGAAGGCAATTTTACTGGCAACCGAGACCAACGGCTTAATGTGCCTTCCGAAGCACGGAAACGCTGGCAAATGTAAATGCCACAAAGTGGTCACAAAGTTGCTTAACGCAGTGATCGTTTACAGAACACTGAGTCCGCGGGGCCACGGGCGCTTCTCATATTTTACCAATTTACATAAAAATAGGTCCTAAAGCACCATACGGGACAGAAAGGTAGTAGAGGTTTTAGTAGGTGTTGCCAATGCCACCACGATCAGGTGTTAGGCTGATTCACAAACCCAGTGCCAAACTAGCAGTTATAAAGAGTTAAATTTTAGTTAATCACTCCTTGAAAAAAAAAGGTTGCATGAGCACACAGTACAGGTTTTTAATAGTTATATAAAAAATACATAAATAAAAAAATAAAATAAATATCCATCACGCCTTATCCCCGAAGGGGTGGCAGAGGCATATTATATGCCCACTTTTCACCGTGTGGATTCCTGTCCCACGTAATAGGTGGTGAGCCCATTGCCGTGTTGAAATAGACAGCCGCAGGTTGTGGCTACCTGCTGTTGAAATTTTTCAAACCGCCCATAAGGCATTCAACCAGGCTTAACGACTGCCATTTTACTGGTAACCGGGACCAACTTCTTAACGTGCCATCCGAAGCACGGAAAAATGTAAATGCCACAAAGTGGTCACCTATCCGAGGACCAGCCATAGTGAAAGTTGCGTAACTCGGTGATCGTTTACAGAACACTGAGACCGCGGGGCCACGAGCGCTTCTCATATTTTACCAATTTACATAAAAATAGGTCCTAAAGCACCATACGGGGCAGAAAGGTAGCTGAGGTTTCAGTAGGTGTTGCCAATGCCACCACGATCAGGTGTTAGGCTGATTCACAAACCCAGTGCCAACTCAGATACCTCATCCATCACTGAACTCTTTCCTAGTGCGTAAACATTTACGAGAAACACCCTATTTATGTTAGGTACATACAAGCCGACAGAACTTAAGCATAATAAATAGCCGTATGTTGGAACCAGTTGTGCCAGCAACGAAGATTGATAAAGAAATGTTACATTTATAAGAATTAATTTAAGCTTACAACCATTAATCAACGAACTCATTTCCACGCGGTTGTTATTACAAATGGCGGGCGCCATTTTTGTGTATTTCTTTACATGCATAAATGGTTTCATTTTTTGACTATGTCCGTTTGGCCGTGGTCATGTGGGGAAAAAAGGCTTTAGCCCGCGACTTCCCCTGCTTGGAATAGTTACTTAGGACAACACGTTTTATCCTATAAGAGACTTGTGATTATATACTTAGACGGCATTTTTACTAATCATGCATCTATCTTTCCGATAAATTAACATATTTTCTTAGTAGTCATTGAAAAAAAAATCAACCAGTATATACATAGATAACATTATTTGTCTATTTTTTTCCCTAAACCCGCGTTCCCAATTAAGATAATTTAACCCATTGTTTGATGTTATCAAAATCCTTCTCACGTTGCAGAGATTAAAACAATTCGTTTAAACATCAGAGTTGCGGTTTCTGAACGAATCTTTGTTGTTATAACAACTAATATATTATTGGACACAATTTTAATACATTTTTATACTACGATTGTATACTACGATTTAATTCTTTTACGAAACTCTATTTCGTACCTGGTACAAAGAAAAATAAAACGGAACCGTCCGTTCGTCTGTCAAGACCGTTTATTACAAAAACGCATGAAGGTATCGAGTTGAAATTAAAGGCCGTATTCCAGAACGTTTCTCAATACTCAATCAACGCTTGAAAGTAGTATTTATAAGGCAAAAACTAGCCTAGCATTGAGAAACGTTCTGGAGTACGGACCTAAAACTATATCCTCAGATTTACTTATACTTTACTTAACTACAAGAAACTCTAAATAAATAAGTAAAACTTTACTTATTTAGAGTTTCTTGAAGCTGTTAAAATGTTAAACTTCTAAAGTGACTTTAAAAAAGGGAACGGTAGTTTATATCGAAAAAACGTGCATTTTTATATTCTCAAGAGAATCAAGGTATTTCCCATTAACCTAGCTAGAACTATGAAATTGGGCAACTAATATCTTTTTTTATACCACCTGTTAGGTGGGAAAAACATGCATACGGTGAAATGTGGGCGTATGGTATGCCTCTGCCTACCACTTCGTGGATAAAGGCGTAACAATATGTATGTATGTACAAAAAAATCAACACGTTGGTCCGAAAAAGAAATCGTTTGCATTCAATTTCAAAGCAATCTATGCAGCAGTTCCTTAAAAATCTACGTTTACAGGTCAATAGAAATGTCACATCCTACACTTTTCCCCAAAACGGTATGCAAAGGCTTCTTTCTATACTTGGACTTGGTCCAACGTCCCACATGCGTCTGTGGTCCGACCTTTTTTGTCAATTAATTTAAAAATGGTTGCTAATTAATGCTAATGATAATAAAGGTCAACCAACACTAGACTGACCTTAGCGTAGTTGCTTAAGACTGTGTTTGTTTACAGAGCATGTCGATACATTATATAGGTACTGGTATGAAAGTACATAATGTACCTGGCATTAATATCCAAGCCGCGTACTTAATACGATTGAAGTAAGTAATTTAGTAAATTAAGTAAAGTATAGATAGTAATTTACCAATTAAAGTAAATAAAAATTATTCGCTGAGCACACAACTCGAGATCGGCTGTATTTTATTCAAACTTTGAACTTTTATTGAACTTACTTATTGAAATTTTGGTTTTTTTTTTATTTAGCTCGTCAAATTCAAGCCGCTTGTATGTAAACAGTTCCCAAGTCTGGTAACAATGGCTCTCAAGATGGCGGGCTAATTATGTGCTTCACGTTACGCTGGCAGAGTATTGGTAGTTTCTATGGTGTGTGAGTTCCAGGGATGGTTTTAAATACAGTTGGAACTAAGCCAGTGGAGCCGCCGACGAAATCTAGCTAATAGTTGATTTTTTTAGTCAGACTGTTTGTGGAGAAAGCAGGCAATATTTTAGCTGTTATCGATCATTCCTTCATTCAAACCACCACACACTGTCCTGTGTATGACACACGGCAATAGGCTCACGACCTATAACGTGGGACAAAATATAACTGGTCATCAAGCATTTTGTGGACGTTTAGTATGCAAAGGCATTTCGAAGAATAAAACGTGTTTTCATCTCTTTCTCAAGTGCCTTCTCAGTAACTTCCAAACCCTACCTGAATTTGGAGCCTCTGTCTGTGTTTTTTTTATATTGAGACTAATTCCACCCGCATTCCCACTACTCCTGTAAATCAGGAACTACAGCAATGACCAAGATCACAAAAGTTACACCGAGCTTGATCTCGGTGAAGTCCCAGGAGAAGATTTAACACTGGCAGTACGGTGACTCAACCAGCTTAAACAAATGTAATTTGCTCCTAAAGTCACCATGTCCCATGTTTCAAGGATTAACTGGTCACTACTACCACCTGTTATCTTCAATGGTACCACAATACCAATTAGCGACTGGCTTAAAAATTTAGAAATATATATTGACCCGAATATGTCCTGGGATATTCAAATACAAGAAACCAGCCGTAAAATGTTTGCAGCTGCGGGATCCTTAAAACATTTGCGAAGTTTCCTACCGACTGCTACCAATATTTCGCTTGCAAACATCCTGCTACTTCCAATCCTAGACTATGCCGATGTCAGCTATCCAGATCTCACCGAGCGCCAGTTAGATAAGCTCGAGCGACTTCAGAATTTTTGCATCAGATTTATATTTGGACTACGCAAATATGATCACATCTCTGATTTTCGAAAAAGACTTGATTGACCTATTCGTCATCGCCAGAATGCTCATATTCTCTTCTTGTTATACAGTATACTGTTCAACCCTTCTACACCTACCTATCTCAAAGGAAGATTTGAATACCTTCATGATGCTCATTCAAAGTGCTTAAGATCATCAGAGAATTTGAGACTAAAAATGCCATCACATTCCACAACATTTTTTTACAAATCTTTCACAGTTTTGGCAATACGATTGTGGAATGCGCTGCCGTTGGATATTCGACGTGCGAGGTCCCTGGCCATCTTCAAAAATAGGGTTAAAACCCACTTTCTGTCCTTATAACTTAGTATTTATATTTATACCTTTGTTTTTCTTTTTGTAATTTCAAATTTGTATACCTATCCTTGATATATTAATCTATCGTTATATAATATTTAAGTGAGCCATCAACTACCTTTTTCTTTCCTGTTCTTTTTTTTCCATACGAAGGTTGTCTGGAAGAGATCGCTTTTAGCGATAAGACCGCCCATTGTACTCTGATCAATAGTTTTAAGTCATAAATATACTGTATGTTACGGTGTACAATAAAGAGTTATCTATCTATCTATATATTGAGCAACACAGTGAACCACCTCCAGCCAGGACATTCTCAGGCGTCCACGAACGTCTGAAAAAAAACTGGTAGAGGTGGCACTCTTTGATGGAAGTGTTCCAACGCAGCCTCTGTCTGCCTGTCTGACTTTTATTTGGGCTGCTAGGAACAGCTATAGCAACTAAAATTTTTGGCATTTGTTGGAGAAACTTCAATCTGTCCGTAAAGGCGCCTTCTTCGTTACCTGAGCCGTAATTCAGCAGGTGCATCCCACCACTTGGTCGTAAGATCGCCTCGGCCCCGAAAATCTAGGTGGGGCCCTTACATCTTGTCGATATACCTACCTGTATGTATGAATCCTACTAATATTAAAAATGCAAAAGTTTGTAAGAATAGATGTTTGTTACTCTTTCACGCAAAATCTACTGAATGGATTTTGATGAAACTTTACAATTATATAGCTTACATATCAGAATAACACATAGGCTACGTTTTATCCTGGGAACAAGTTCCTGTGGGAAACGCGAGCGGGAAAACTTCACCACGCGTGCAGAGCCGCGGGCATCAACTAGTACTACATAGTTATAGTGTCAGGGTCGTAATTGAAGATTGTTTTGATGTTCAACACATCACTATGAAAAAAATGTTAACCAATTAGTGGCATTATTATTGTTTTGGAGGTTTAAAATTTTCCACTGCCTTTTTTATCCGTGTTATTTATATAGCAAAGATGAAGGTTATAATATGCTTCAAAGATTAATATTAACTACAGTATTTAGTGGTAATAGATAGACGTGACTACCAATAACGATGATAAATTTAAAAAAATTAACAATTTTTGTAGTAATTTTTACTACAACGTTTATATAACTACATCAATGAAAGAGAACATAGAAGTTGAATATAGAAGGAATATAATAGGTCTTAGATCACGTCGGCGTTTCATAGAGAATTCATTGAAAGTACTTAGGTACTTTGTTGATAGTGGCCACAGTAGGTGCTTTCTCGGTGTTAATACTTTGCGGGTCTTTTCTGTATATTATTTTTTTCTAGTCCAGAATACTCATGACCACGATTATTGGAATAAAGCAGGAATATTAAGGGTGGTCAATTTAAAAAAAAAATCTCTCCCCTTATCGATTAAAACCGGTTAGAGCGGCCACTCACATACAACAAATATAATCTTTATCTGAACTGATTAATTTAAAGTTCTCTGTCGGACAATAAAACATCTGAAAAGCTCTGACAATGCACGTATTTCCTTCCTCGTACAACTGCAGGTCCATTAAGCGGAGCCTGAAGAGGCACATTATTGGGCCGCCAACTTGAGGGAGGCTGTCAGTAGTTTTGTGGACTGTGAGATTGTCCCTCAATTCGCTACATATCGCTATGGCACTACATCAGGCGGGTAGCGACGACATTGTGGCGAACTAAATTTGAAAAAATTTTTTTACAAAAAGAATAATAGCAAGTACCATATTCCACAATTGCGGTATCACAAAAGCCTATAAGACCGCTATAAGTACAGATTGGTCCCTTATTGTCCTACTAATGACGGCTAATGCATGACTGAATGCAAGAACAATAATTATGTCTATACTGCACTCATGCTATGGACATACGCATCAGTGAACACAACACTATCATTGAGTGACGTGACATTTGCTGAACAACTTGAGGACTGTCTAGTAGGGTTGTCACTAGCTACATTATTTTCCCAATTTGTAATACGTTTTTCTAAAGTAAAGCCAGGACATCAGGCCGCCTAACGCCTTCCGTTTTATCACGGCAATAGGCTTACCACATTAATATATGGGACAATGCAACTAGTGAAATTTGTACGTATCGAAGTCCTAGCCTTCTCTTTCGGGGCAAAGTGTGACATATGACTAAATTATTATAATCTTTGTAAAACAAAAAATAAATATATTTGTATAATTTCGTAAAGGTTTCATTAATGATCTAATTCAGAGGTAGTTGTCTACTGGAATCATTGAAGGGTTCTTTTTTTAAGGGAACATAATTTTTGGTTGAGGAATTTATTTGTAAAATATTAAACTTTTTAATAAACTGAATGTGTTAAATTACACAAACAAAAGAAAAAAAGTTTGACACGTTTTCAAAAATTACTAATAGTTTTGACAACCCTAATTGCAGATTGAATTAAAGTGTTTGAAATAACAATTTTTTTTCTATGACAAAATAAGTAACATACATGCTCTTATATAAGGAAAATGTTCTTGTTTTTTTAAAAATAGACGCTTTCTGGACACAAATTGATATCAATTTTAAACAAGACGTTTGCACTGCCCTTAAAGAATTTGACATAAATAACAAAAATGCTTTTTTTTATTTAAAAACCTCACACACGCTCACATCCGCTTTACTATTGTGTTTTCAGCTATATTCAATCTTATACTCGTACTACCAGACTGAACGTAATATGGCACATGACAATGAACGAGATAGATACTACTGAAATGTACCATTGGGCCGAACACTGTTCCCTAAGATACAGGTTTATAGCCTAGTTTAGGAAACAGGGCTTATAATAAGGGTTTATTACTGTTTAGATTGTCTCAATAAATCTATTGTTACAATTTGTATGCAATATCAGGTGAAATAAATATATATTATATTATTCTGTACCTTTGGATTGTGTCAATCTACATCTGAGGCTGATTGAACCGAAGTAGAAACGTGGCGAAAAATTATATTTTACCCTAGTTTTCTCTGTCTTTTTTCATTATTTTTTGTTCCTATCAGTACCGAGGGAAAGAGTTTAATATTTTAACACCCAGAAATTATCGCAATTACTGAATACTATGAGAAAATCACAATTGCTAAATGAGATGAAAGGTAAAAATTATGACAAATTGCCCTCTAATGGCTTTTGAATTGAAGAGTCAATAGAAAAATTCAAATATACTGTACCAAAGAAACTTCTCAGGGAACTTAAAAACATTAGTAAATTACTAACCTGCGGCATATAGCCTATCCTGGGTCCAGGAACGCCACTTCCGGGGCTGCCAGGTTTCCCTCCAAGAACCCAAATTTCTCCGGAGTTCAGTCTTCGTCTTCCGACAATGCATGACAGCAGTGTTGTTTTACCACAGCCAGATGCTCCCAGAAGACCGTAACTGAAAATATTTTTTTTACTACTAAATAATTGTTCCAGAGAACTGCCGCCTAAATATAAATTCTGAAATGTTAGTCGTTAAGCCAAAAATGTTAAAAGTAGATAACTACAGCCTGTTCCAGTTCGTTTCAACACGACTGTAGGGTCCACACCAGGTGACCATTGTTGATCAAGTGGGAAGTTGATGGTTACATAGTTGATGCCCGACGTCATATTCTTTATCGTGTCTGGCTCTGAGTTTTATCAAGAAGGCCGATATACACGGCCAATATATTAATTTTGAAAAAATAATTAAACTTTTTTTTTTACTTACATAGCTCCTTTAGGCACTGTCATGTTCAATCCATCCAGTATAACATTTGGACTTTTGGCTGTACCATACCTCTTGTGTGCTCGTCTCACGCATACCGCCTGTTGTTTTCTGTAAATAAATTACCTAAATTATAATAATTTCTGTACATTTCGGGTTCCGTTAGAGTGGGTTGGTACTGAATTATAATTCTGTTGGTATCCGTTGAGAAGGGTCTGTAATATTTGGGTTGATTTAAATGAATTATGGTTTTTAATTAGAATGGTTCTTTGTAATGGGTTTTTAATATATTCATGAAAATGTTTTGCATTTAAACACACATCCACAAAAGCTAGGAATATTAAAAAAGTCGTAATTTTTTATCTATAATAATTAAGGGGACTTATTCCGTTGTAATAACAAAAACTAATTCGAGTGATTTTGGAAATTTTTGGCATTGTATTACGATTACTTAATATTAGAGTATGAAAAGTAATTATTTGATTAAGCTTGGCTAAGGACTGAGCTGACTGTACCAAATCCATTTGTTCGTATTCGGTTTTGTTCGTTCGTGTTCATATTCGGGATATAAAATGACTATGAGTTTAAATAAAGGCCTATTTGGCCTAGGGTTAAGCGTCTCACCTGGCAAGTGAGAAGATACTGGTTCGAGATCAGCTCGAGAATGAAAATTTTTACCCTTTGAATTTATGATACAATTACCCAAATTGCTTTTCGAAGTTCTTCCTTAACTACCAGATAAAGTGATTTATTCTAAAATCATGAATATATAAGGAATTTGTCATTCTAATTGTTAATTAATTCCGCGTTTAAGCGATATCGCCAGTGAGCGGAGATAACGCATAACTTCATAGATGGTATAATTAACAGTGAATTAATAATCATCTTTTATTATAGCATTAAATAACTCGTTGCCTTGAAATTCAGCTATGGTTATCTGCTGGAACATCAAGGTCTATGAAATGACGTTTTACGAAACTTTTTGAAGTGACTCTCCAACAATATACATGCAAACGAGGTTTTGAGCCCCAAAGATCTTGATCGGGCCCTTACATTTACTGTTTGAAAGGTAAAGAAGTCCCAGATACCAGGTTTAACTTCTGAGTTTGAAAATAATTACTACCAGAAAAAAAAAGAAGTCTCAGATCCCAGGGTCAACTCCTTAGAATGAAAATAATGACAGTCTGTAAAGAATTTCAATCTCAGAAGTTTAGAAATTCAGTGAATCATTTAATCAAAAATTTCTTACCTTGAAGCTACTGTACTCTTCTGTGACTTGAACTGCTTGTTCCTTCTAGCTATTAGTTCTTGTTCTATGGTATTGATAGTAATGGGAGGATCAACTCTCACATCTTCCATTGATATTGTCGCCCCTTCATTGTCGTACGCCGGCATTTTGACTATAAAGAAAGAAAAAAAAGAAAATAAGTAATGAGACAAAATTTCTCCAGTTCGTAAAAGAGGGAATGTAGAATGTTATATTTTCTACTATAGTTTGACCAAGACCGCTGAACCTCTCACTGCGTAAAATTTTGTATGAAGTGAGCTGAACAGCGGTCCTGGTCAAACTATAGTCCACTGCTGCCCATTAGCGACCCCCAAAGAACATAACACCGTTCGGTCGGTCACATGCAATAGGCTTCCGCAACCTTTATAAGGTCATATTTCCAAGTAGAGGTGTTCACGCTGCGTTTGTAGTCAGAACTGAAGGCTTCTGAGACCGAAAACTGCGTAAACATAAAACTAGATAAAATGTCCTTAGCCTTGTACAAACAACTGCATTTCTCGGGATCACAATTGATAAATATTTAAATAAATTCGAAGCTATTTCAAATACAACCGCAACACTTTTTACTCAAGGCTTCCAAGTCCAAAATAACATATAAATTAGCTTATGCTTTAGGATTTAGACAACTAAACTATAGGGAATTGTTTTCCTAAAAATACCACATTTACCACCAACATATAATTATATTGTGATATGTGGACGTATGGGACCTATTCCTCTACCACCCCTTCGGGAATAAATACGTGATTCACTAACAATTTGGCGTCTTCTCTATTCCATATGATGTACTTCCAGTTAGATCCGATTGACATTTAGAAACATTGAAAATGGCGACCCAAAAGTTGAGTGAAATTTGTAAAGTTAGAAATCAAATGATTCGATGATATTAAAAATACCTTTATAACACCTTTCAAATAAGCCGAGCATAGGCTTTGGGTACTATATCTGGGTGTCCTTTAATGTATAAAAAACACCTTTTGAGGTCTGGTTAAAATATTTTTAATATTTCATAACTTATTTATGAGCTGACATATGTAACAATTTATTTATATTGCATGGAACATGTTTAAAAATTGTTAATTAAATGATTTTTTTAATTGTGCATAAGTTCACAACTTAAAAATTTTGCATGGCGCTATCTACGGTGAAATGTGTCTTGTGCTCATAGATAACCATAGTATCACCTGTGTGTGTGTGTGTGTGTGTGTAGGTACCACATTTTATGCCAATAAAATTATTCTATTCTGTTCTAAACTTTGTCGCCGAATTCAGCCGACTCGAAACTCAGCTACGCTAAGAAGCGTCTGTTAAAAATTTCAATTTAAAGCATACAAACATAAATCATATTCAATTCATCTATACCAGACATATAACAGACACAGAGTCAGAATGAAGAATATGAAAAGTGACAGATATACACGCATCCACACTTCTAATTTGCGTTATATACCAGACGTGAAAAACATATGAAGGTAAACATGACGTCGGAAAGCTGGCCTTTTTGCAGTATATTTTAAAATATACTATATACCGATTTATAATATACCAATTCGTAATAATATTATTAATCTCTTACATATCAATTCTGTACAGTACTTTTTTGTTCCTCGATATTTCATTATTAATTACGAAACTAGGTGCCCCCACGGCTTCACCCGTGACATACTTTGAACTCCCGTTGCACCTATTTAATCCTGTCGCTTATAAATTCTACAATAATGTACAAAAAATTGCACCATTTGCAAAGTCCCCCGCGCAGTTCATAGGAGGGCAATTACGATAGAAGGCTACTATGCCCGATCCGGTCAAAGGCCTTAGAGATATAGAGAATCACTGCTAGAGCCTCTCCCTTACTCTCGATAGCCATCGCTTAGCGGTGTGTGAGATACACAAGAAGGGCAAAAAGAGAAGAAGGTCCCAGGCCCAGAAGGCCCAGAAGGTCGAACTTCTCTTTTTGGCACTCTGAGCCCAACTACCGTTAGGTTTAAGTAAGGGTGGAAAACTAGACCGACAATAGTTTCCCTCGGCAGTTTTGGCAAGCGACCAGAATTCACGACTCGCAGAAGGGTAGCCTGTTAGCCGTTTAACAAGTCTGAAATCGTATTTAGCCCTAGAAACTTCTCTTTTGTTGGCCCTCGAGGCGGCATTTAGTTTACGTTTCACTTCAGAGATGTTGATATCTTTATTAGCACGAGCCTTGGTCCAAGCTCTGTAGGCAGAGTCCTTCAGCAGTCTAGCAAAGCTCTCTGCAAAGCCGCTTCTTGGTCCCTGCGGGAAACCAGCGGGAGGAATATAATACTCCATGCATAAGAATTTAACTTCGAATAAAGATGATGGTCACTTTTGAAGAAAAATACAATATATATTGAATATCAATAAATTTTGTTGTTGGCAATCGCATTACCGTGCATAGCCACAATTAAAAATAAATAAAGGGTTTATAAAACATCATCTGAAGACCACGATAAGCTGGTTTAAATGACTTATTGAACATACATTAAGGGTCGTATTCCAGAACGTTTACCAATACTCAAGAAACACTTAAGAGTAAATTTTATAAGGTAAAATCTAGTCTCAAGCGTTGATTGAGTATTAATAAGAAACGTTTTGGAATACGGACCTTAGAGTCGAAGTAGTCGATTGAGTATTGATTAACGTTAAAAAGACAAATTATTTAGCTGCTCTGGAAGTATACCTAAAGAAAAACATAGCATATGAAGCGCTCGTGGCCCCGCGGTCTCAGTGTTCTGTAAACGATCACTGAGTTACGCAACTTTCACTATGGCTGGTCCTCGGATGGGTGACCACTTTGTGGTATTTACATTTGCGAGCGTTTCCGTGCTTCGGAAGGCACGTTAAGCCGTTGGTCCCGGTTGCCAGTAAAATGGCAGTCGTTAAGCCTGGTTGAAGGCCTTATGGGCGGCTTGAAAATTTCAACAGCAGGTAGCCACAACCTGCGTCTGTCTATTTCAACACGGCAATGGGCTCACCACCTATTACGTGGGACAGGAATCCACACGGTGAAAAGTGGGCATATAATATGCCTCTGCCACCCCTTCGGGGATAAGGCGTGATGGATATTTATTTATTTTATTTTATTTAAAAACATAGCACTGTTTCTGTATGTTAAATTAATATAAGCACTTAAAGTTAACAACTATTGTCAGCTTAGACCATCTAACTTAATTGTTAGACAAGGCCATATGTCACTAATGACGATCTTATATCATCATAATGTAATTAAATGCAGTAAACTTGAATATAAAACTATGTTATATTTATACTACTGTCAAGGGTTCCATAGTAATTCACACCAGTTTTAAATACTTCCGGGCTGTCGGGAATGATGATGATGATTATCATTCGAGTCATGGTGACGGCGACGTGTAATGCCGGCCATACACCTTACGATACACGTATTTCAGAGGTGACCACAAACGACTCAATCATGCTTGCACAAATATCATTTCATTGGCAATTAGAAATTAAATGATATGAAATGAAATAAAATGAAATAATATTCGCACAAGCATGAGATATGCAGCTATTAATAAAATATCAATTTTTATTTGCCAAAGAAATAGCTCATTTCTGTAAATATTTATTTTAGCTGCACATCAATGACATGCTGTCCATCGACGGCATTCATTGCTATGCAGATGATTGTATAAGTGACACTTATTACACAGTCGCTCAAATATGGTAAGCAAGCAAGGGGATATTAGCAAGCAATGTCACCTGCGAGCGGTACATCAACTTTTTTAATTGGGACTAATCCCACCCGCATTCCCATTACTGTGACCAGGATCTATTTTGACCAAGACCACAAAAATTACACCGAGCTCGATCTCGGTGAAGTCCCAGGAGAAGTTAGAATATCTTGGAACCCGCACCAAAATAATCAGAAGAAGCATTACATCTTATGATTAAGTCGGCTTAGGTATGTTCAGTTTGGTCTTGCCAGTAACATGGCAAGTACTTATAGACGTTTAAAGCAGCAAGTTTTTAATTCAATTTACGTCGACTTAAGACGGAAAAGGGAGGATAATTCGTCATTTTCGAGTGAGTTTCGTTAGCCTAGTTGATTAAGAGTAACCTCACTTCGCCGCACTTCACTTACCGTGAGAAGATCTGGTTGGAGTCTAGCTCAAGACTTATATATTTCATTTTTTTTTTCACCTATACCTATGGGTAAATTTGCCTTATACAACAACCACGAGATGAATTGGAGTGAAGACATTTTGTACTCTATACAATCAAATATAAAACCACATTGACAAATATACTTATAGGTACATTAATTACTTAGGCATATACCTCACATGCAACAAAACATAATTACAACATACATTGTCATTGAATACAATATTTATATTGATAAAGCTATATGAGATTGTGATTACAGGTAATGAGTTATTTAAAGTTAAGTAAGATACGTTTTTTAATGTGGGGATTTATTATTGGTTACTCAAAGAACACAAGAGTTTGGATTACGATTCAGATCTGCACCATGTTATTTAATTTGTAAATATCAGATACTATTGTGTCTAGTTTAGGCACCAGTCCCTTAATTATTAGATTTTAAATCATTAGTGTCAATGGGCTCACCACCTATTACGTGGGACAAAAGTGCACACGGTCAAATTTGGGCGTATAGTGTGCCCTCTGCCTACCCCTTTCGGGGATAAAGGCGTGACAATATGTCTATATGTCTATAGTTAGTTAGTTGAAATAAAAAATTGTGCGATCGAGGGACCCCCGTCATCTACGATATAACTTGTTCCAATAACTCAATGTACCTAGGTATTTATGCACTGAGAATCCATTTGACTTCATCTGGTGGGTAACTCTGAGTTTTCAACATTGACGTTTTCAAAGAGTGATAATAGATGATATAGCACACGGAAATCATTATTTGTAATCATTGCCATTATCTTCATATTATTTATTATTATTTATCTATCACGCTTTATCCCCGAAGGGGTGGCAGAGGCATATATATTATATGCCCACTATATTATAATGTAATAATATATATTGCATATATTTAGCAGACGCAGGTAGCCACAACCTGCGTCTGTCTATTTCAACACGGCAATGGGCTCACCACCTATTACGTGGGACAGGAATCCACACGGTGAAAAGTGGGCATATAATATGCCTCTGCCACCCCTTCGGGGATAAGGCGTAATGGATATTTTTTTTTTTTATATTTATAATGTAATTGAATAATTTTGCATAACAACGTAGTAAATTGTCTATGACCGGTTATTTTTTGTGCATTTAATGTCTCCTGAGTCAACTTTTCAAATAGGTATAACTGTTTTGAATAGGTGGGTACCTAACAAATCTTCAGATTGCCTGAACACGATAGTCAGGGGTCGCCAAGAGTCGGTGACTAGGGATGGGTTTTTCTGATCTTGAAGTTTTGTGATTATTATTTTAGTATGACGTGAAAGTTTTTATAAATGTTTGTTACTCTGTAACGAAAAACTACTAAATAGACTTTAATGAAACTTTACAGTAATAAAACTTTACATTATTATATGACGTAGGCTACTTTTTATACCGGGAATTAGTTCCTTTGAGAAAAGTAAACGCAAAAACTTCATTACGGTGGCGGAGTCGCGGGCGTGAACTTAAAAATATATGTATAACCTGATTTTGTTTGTATGTTTACAATTTTGATTGAATTTTGAATTTCGATTTTGGTCTCTTCATACACATAGCTAAGAGCGAGTCACAATCAATAGCCTTAAACAAGTATTCAGTGTTTTAACCATACCTGTCGAACCAACGTACCTAAGCTGAGCTTCAATGTTTTTTATTGCTACAAACGATTGAATAAAAATATTCTTCGACTGTCAATTAAAAAAAAAGTCATAAACAAATTCTAATAGGAACTTATCTGTGTTTAAAGTCCATGAACATGAAGCGGTCAGTGGCTTAATGGGAAATACCCAATATTGCGCCTCGAGGCATCGGATTAAAAGATATAGGGGGTTTTGGAAAAACCAAGCTTTAAAGCAATTTATGGAGAATTTCTGTTCGGTGTCGAGGACTACAAGCGCATGTGATAACAAATTTTGTTGGAAATCATTAACTAAATATTGTTCGTCATTATTTTTACACAGCGCCATCTACCCCAAAGGAAGCTAATACATGCTTGTTGTATAACTGGTATGGGATCTAGATAACAGATAAAAATTTCTAAATACATATCTATACTAATATTTTAAAGCTGAAGAGTTTGTTTGTTTGCTTGGTTTGACGGGATTAAATAGGTGGGACGGGAGGTCGAAATATTCCACGGGCGAAGCTGTGTAGTATATTATGAGTAGGAAACACCCAAACTCCGAAACAATTATTTGCGCACACAAATATATTTTGTTCCGATCAGAGAGTTGAACCCGGGAATACAGCGCGGCATTCGAATACATTACCACTTACAGCCACCGAGATAGTCGATAAATGGACTGAGTTTTTTTTAAAAAGTAAAATGCCAAAAGAGAACTAATACATACTCGTATACGCTTACGTTTATGTTCGATACAGATTTGTTAGTGAGAAAAACACTCGGTTCTGCATCAAGTGACAAATAAAAAGATGGACGTGGATCTAAAATAGACGACGATCTAACCTTGGTTCGTTTTATTACGACAGGTTTTCTCAGCTGTAGTATAGTGAACTGGACATAACTATCAATATCAACTTTACTATACATTAAAGTGATAGCATCTTGTTGCGCCGTACTCCAAGTAGTATATAGTCATATGTACCTTAACTAAGTTTAGCTAAGATATATATGTATATCGTATAGTAATAGCAAGAAAAGACAGAGATGCCACATCGGGAAGGGGAGCTCACTTCGATGCTCCGGATCCCGATGTCATTGAAGTCATTAGTATGAAAGAAATAGAACAAGCGATAAGAAGTATGAAATGTGGTAAGGCTGCGGGAAAAGACAGAGTCACTGCTGAGATGATCAAGTACGGTGGGTCGCGTGTCTGGGACACACTATGTCTGTTATGCAACTTGTGCTGGCGGACGGGTGAGGTCCCAGATGACTGGCGAGTAGCAGTTGTAGTACCTATTTACAAAGGGAAAGGCTCGCGCCTAAACTGCTCCAGCTACAGGGCGATCAGCTTGGTCAGCTTAGCTCGTAAGGTGTATGCAAAGGTTATAACGGCACGAATGCAAGAAAAGTCTGAAAGGTATTTATGGGAGGCTCAATGCGGATTCCGACGTGGAAGAGGTTGCATGGATCAAGTGTTTTCTCTCCGCATGATCGCGGAAAAGTTTCTGGCTCTTAGCCAGAAGGTTTTCTGCGCTTTTGTGGATCTAGAGAAAGCATTTGATAACGTTGTGAGAGAAACGCTGTGGGACTTGCTGCCAGGATATGGTGTGGACGGCTCGCTACTGCGGGCAATACAGTCGCTTTATAGGGACTGTAAGGCTTGCGTGCGAGTAGGGGGGGATGTGTCACCTCTTTTTGATGTCTGTACAGGCGTCAAACAGGGATGTGTCATGTCCGCCTGGCTGTTCATAGTGTATCTGGACAGTTGCCTGCAGAAGTTGAAAGATTTTAATATGGGTGTGAATTTGGGTGACTTTACAGTAAACTGTCTGCTGTACGCTGATGATGCGGTGCTCATGGCCTCATCAGAAGCCGACCTTCAGGCATTAGTCACTAATATGAAAGAGGGGTGTGAAAGTAAGGGTCTCCGCTTGAATGCAAGTAAAACTAAGGTTCTAGTATTTGAAAGAGGTGACGTAAGAACTAAATGCGAGATTAGGGTAAACCAGGAACGTCTAGAGCAAGTGAATGAAATTGTGTATTTAGGAAGTATGTTTAGCGCGGATGGAAGATGTGATTCGGATGTGGAACGGCGAGTAGCTGCCGGAAACAAAGTTAACGGTGCTTTGTCCCAGTTAGTAAAGTGACAAAGCATCGTAAAAGAAGCACGACTGGCGATTCATAACGCAGTGCTAGTGCCAACTTTGCTTTACGGTAGTGAAACCTGGGTATGTCAGCAGATGCATGAAAGTAAATTGAATGCTGTGGAGATGCGATCACTTCGAAAGTTGTGCGGCGTTACCTTGGATGGCCGAATACGTAACGAAGTGATACGCAATTTGGCAGGTTTGAATGAAAGTGTCAGCGTTAAGCTGGAAAAGGGCGTGCTCCGTTGGTTTGGACACGTCCAACGAATGAGTGAGGAACGATTGACGAAGAATATATATTGTTCAAAAGTAGAGGGTAGAAGGAGTCAGGGTAGGCCGAGACTTACATATGAAGACCACGTGAGCAGATTGCTCAAAAACGGAAAGGTCAAAAGTACTCGGATACCCAGACGTGCGTGTATGAAGCGATTGATGAATCTCGAAGAAGCGAAAGAAGTATGCATGGATCGCGAAGCCTGGCGATCTGTCCTCTCTGACTACCCCGTCAGGGATACAGCGTGAAGATAGTTAGTTAGTTAGTTAGTTAGTATAGTAAAGCGACAAAGCATCGTAAAAGAAGCACGACTCGCGATTCATAACGCAGTGCTAGTGCCAACGGTGTTTTACGGCAGCGATACCTGGGTATGTCAGCAGATGCATGAAAGTAAATTGAATGCTGTGGAGATGCGATCACTTCTAAAATTGTGTGGCGTTACTTTGGCCCACCGAATACGTAACGAAGTGATACGAAATATGGCAGGTTTGAATGAAAGTTTCAGCGTTAAGCTAGAAAAGGGTGTGCTCCGTTGGTTTGGAAACGTCCAACAAATGAGTGAGGAACAATTGACGAAGAATATATATTGTGCGAAAGAAGAGAGTAGAAGGAGTCAGGGTAGGCCCAGACTTACATATGAAGACCACTTGAGCTGATTGCTCAAAAACGGAAAAGTACTCGCATACCCAGACGTGCATGTATGAAGCGATTGATGAATCTGCAAGAAACGAAAGAAGTATGCATGGATCGTGAAGCCTGGCGATCTGTCCTCTCTGACTACCCTGTCAGGGATACAGCGTAAAGATAGTTAAGTTTTTTTTTTTACATCTTGTTCCGAGAGTTTGCGCAAGAACTTCTCGAATGGCACACGCTTGCTCTATATTATTCTCCAAAACTTGTATATTAACCTTATTTTATGTTTAAAATGGTAGTTTCTTAAACATAAAGTTGTGTAAACGTGCTTTAGTGAAAGACAGTGATATAATTGCAGTGAAATGCTATTTTTCATCTTGCCGCGCAAAACCCACGGAAATCCTCATTAACGCTACCACGTTAAGGGGTACGACTTTGACTTAAGACTGTACTTGACTACAACGTAGAGTACAGGGACCTTTTAGATTATAAGATTGAAGAATTACGAAATACATAAGATTTGGCTAAAAGGTCTTAGTAACCAGGCCATAAAATAATTTTAAAAAGTAAACATCTTGTTCCACCATACTTCAAGTAGGATATAGTCTAGTTCCAAAGCTTTTTAAATCGATTAGATTCGAATTAAAAAGCTTTATTATGTTAGAAGAAATACTGCTGCGATTATATTTTATACTGTGACACTTTTTCAAACTGGTTAAGGTCACAGGAGCTTTATGTTGATAGCAGTGGATCATCGGTCATTCAAAAATGATTCAATGTTAAAATTATTATAAGAAAAAGAAGCCATACTAACAGAATTGTTGCGTCATTGCCTAACATGTCAATAACCTTGAACATCTAACCACTAGTTTTTTAAAGTTTTGTACCTAATAATCTTATACCGTTACTAATAGACTTGAAGTTTTGACTGCCTCTGTGGCGCGGTGGGAGTGTATCCGACTGCTACGCAAGAAGTCGTGGATTCGATTCCCACCCAGGATAAAACTTTGTGTGATGAGCACTATGGTTTATTCTGTGTCTGGGTGTTATTTATCTATAATACTCGTATGTTTGTATTTAAAAATATATATGTATGTTTATCAGTTATCTGGTTACCATAGTACACGCTCTGCTTAGTTTGGAATCAGATGGCATTGTGTGAGTTGTCCTAACTATATTTTTATTTATTTATTTATGAAGTCGAGCACACTGTATTTGGGAACAATATATTATTTGTTACATCACATTAGCGTGTTCCTAGTAGTCCAGAGGTCACTGTCAGTCTTGAACCGTTGGAGATGCGCAGAACGGTCGCCAGCTTAGCTGCATTTTACCCATTTTACCGCATCTGCCGAGGCAAGTGTTCTGAAGAACTCTTCCAATTGGTCCCTGCCTGCCACTTCCGTTCCCGAAAAACACGGGCGGGGCATAGATGTCATCCTTACGCTGTGGACACCATCTTGCCCAAAACGGAATGATTACGTAGGTCTTTCTTATGTCGCCGTATAAAAATCTTCCTCAAAAAATCATCTTACCATTCTGTTTCCTTTAAGAGAAGCGTGGCTTATTTCTGGGCCGTCAAAATTAGGGGTTGCTATTGGAGCCCTGTGGGTTGAGATAGCGGCCGACTAGATTTGGATTTACTTTGGGTTCACCTTTATTCACTGTTACACTGACTTTTTATTTTGGCTTTTTAAGAACAAATTTTGACTGCCCTCTCTAAGTCTAAAAGGAAAGGGGGGGGGGGGAAGATACTAGTAATTATAAGTATAAGATAAAAAGACTAAGCTACATTTTGCTTGTGCAAAAACTTCCTTAGTAATGGCTAAAAGAAAGACCATGATTATTCAATTGTAGATTCTAATTTTAATCCATATTTCTCAAGTTTGTTTGCTTGTTCTTTTTCACATAGGAACATAGATACATACATATTATCACGCCTGTCTCCTATCGGGGTAGGCAGAGACTATGGCTTTTCTGACTGTAATGGTGTGTACACTTTTAACAATAATATCATATCTGGATGATAAATTTCTTTCCATATCATTTGCGGAAAGGAGTTGAAGAAAGCAAGAAAATTATCTAATACATGTTTCAAATCACTCTCTCAATCTCACCCGAAACCCGAACGTCCGTGTTGGGTTCACCAATCAAGAGTCCGTGTATTCTTCTATTGTGTATCCAATCACAATTACACAGAATCATTTTTAAAGCACCAACAACCTGCTAGATAACCACTTCAACGTCCCGATTTTTCGACGACAATTGTTTTCCTAAATAAATATTGGTTTAATTAACTAAAATCGCTATATCTTGGAAACTATAAACGCTAGACGAAAAATTTAAACTAATTTAAAATAGTATACCTTAATGTTTGAGTAGATAACTAACTTCATAAAAAATGTTCTACAAATTTATGCTATACTGCTTAAATTTCAGTACTATGCAACTCTTGAAAATCACACTGACATGGACTCTTGAGAATTATTATCGCGCTTAACGTTTTTCAAACGCATTGATGCATGCGCGTCCTTCATAGAGGCATGCAGTACATGACGAAAAAAAGACTTAGAAGTTCTTTGAAACGAAGCCAACAGCTAAAACCTACGACGCAGCTCGACGCTTCAATGTATGATAGTAGTCGCTGTGTAAAGAATTGTCAAAATTCGAAGAACAAACATTGTTGGTTATGACCTTAGCTAGCACTTTGCTGATGTTTAACACATGACCCTGTATATACACAAGTTTAAATTGCATCAGTATATATTTACGCTCGCAAATGTAAATGCCACAAAGAGGTCACCCATCCCGGGACCAGCCATAGTGAAAGTTGCGCAACTCAGTATCGTTTACAGAACACTAAGTCCGCGATGCCACGTGCGCTTTTTGGGCTTCGGAAGGCTCGATAATCAGTTGGTCTCGTTTGCCAGAAACACGCCAGTCGGAAAGCCCAGAAAGAAACCAAAAACAAAAAATTTGGCACAACTTGCGCCTGTCCATTTCAACACGGCAATGGGCTCACCGCCTGTTACGTGGGGCAAAAATGCATACGGTGAAATGTGGGCGTATGGTATGCCTCTGCCTACCCCTTCGTGGATAAAGGCGTGACAATATGTCTATATCTATGTCAGTATATCTTAATAGTTCACATTACATTAAACATAAATGGTGGAAGTTACAGCTACTATAAAAGTAAAATGGATTTCTATACGACTCTCTTGAAAAAGCAATGTCTCTTTTTAAGTTCTATTTGGTTGGTGTATAAAAACCTAACCTTTGTGGCTGTCAGCAAAATCTCACACATTTATTGCGCTATATAATTTTTATATTTGCTAAAATAATTTTAAACAAGCTAGTCGCTTTAATACCATTGTGCTGATTGTAACTAACTCATTACGAAACTAAACACACAGTATAGAATAATTAGCAATATCGGCACACGACTTTTTGTTTGAACATGAAATGTAACATTATCAAACTGTTTGATTTGGGCAATGTGCGATATGTTAACTTGTCACTGCTTGTTTGATCGCTTGTTTATCTATCCGGATCTCTGCCAATTTGGTTTGTATTTCTTGTCTTTTAATGTCTAATGGCGTCATATTCATATATTTTTACTTTTGCATTGATGAAAACTTGTCATTGGCCATTTACTACTATATATCAATGTTATTTCCTTTGTTAGCTGTTAGTTTTCCTAAAAGTTTTAAATAAATATTATGTATGTGTGTGCAATAAATTAAGGAGCTGTTAATTTAACTAATTATATCAAACTTTAATTGTTGAACCACTGTAGTTTGACTGCCTCTGTGGCGTAAGTGGTAGTGAATGCGATTGCCGCACTGAGGTGTAGGGTTCGATTTCCGGGTCGGAACAATTTTTTGTGTGATACGCTAATGTGTGTTTCGGAGGTTGGGTGTTAAAAGTATATGAAAATTTGTATTTAAAAATATATATATTTGATTATCAATTGTCTAGATCCCTACGACAAGCTTATATTAGCTTAGTTTGGGCCAGATGGCGTTGTATAAAGATCTGTAGCTATTTTGGAATTTATATTTAAAGTAGGTATCGCGATTTAGTAACTTATCTGACAGCCAAACAATAAAATTTAATTCTCAAAAAAAGATAAAGGGTTTCTTTTCTTTTTCATCACTAGTGTATATTCGAATATTGGAATGTAGAAATGGTGAATTCTTAAGCATGAAAATGTTTACAAATGTATTGGAATACATTTTTTCCTTGTTACTTTTCCAACTCCACAGAAAGCTTTGGAAAAGTTTTCACAAAAGGTGCTTATTGCACTGTGCCCCGCATTACTAACAACATTTGCATTCTATGTTGTAATATAAAAATGTTTATCTTTTCATAAAACCTTTCATTTCTCATAAAGCCTTCAATAGGACTAGCATAAGATATTTGAGGTAACGAAAGCCTATTATAAACCTAATTTTCTATACAGAGCTTATCGAGTCCTGAGGTAGAAACAAATCTTCCTTCCAATAAAATACATACATACATATTGTCACGCCTTTATCCCCGAAGTATATCCCATAAATAACAGGTGCTAAGCCCATTGCTGTGTTGAAATGGACAGGCGCAGGCTGTGGCGACCTGCTGTTAAAATTTTTCAAGCCGCCCATAAGGCCTTCAACCAGGCTTAACGACTGACATTTTACTGGCAACCGGGACCAACGGTTTAACGTGCCTTCTGAAGCACGGAAACGCTCGCAAATTTAAATTAAATAAAAAAAAATAAATAAAAAAATCTTTATTTTGGATAGACCATTTTCACGGCGCTTACAAAATGTCATACCCTATTTAAAATATTTAAAGCGACCACCGGTTCGGAACGCGGCCCACCTGAGAAGAACCGGCAAGAAACTTAGGAAGGCTTTTTTTTGATGGCCTATTTACAATTTAATATTATTTCACTTTGCCAGCAGATCATTTCCAGGCGTCCCTGTCCTGCAAATAGTCTGTAACGGAGTAAAAACCTTTTTCACAAAGCTTGCTTTTAATAAACTTTTTAAATTTATTTAAAGGTAAATTTCTCAGGTCACAGGGAAGCTTGTTGTAAAAGCGTATACAGTTACCCTGGAAAGAATCGCCAATCTTATGTAGTCGACTGTGGTGGACTGAAAGATTATTTTTATTTCTAGTGTTTATATTATGTTTATCACAGAGTTTAGAAAACTGTGATAGATTTTTCTGGACATACATAAGATTGGCAAAAATGTATTGTGATGGTACGGTTAGAATATTTACTTCTTTGAATTTTTCTCGGAGAGAAACTCTGGGGCCCAAATTATAAATAGCGCGTACAGCCCGCTTTTGTAGAACAAAAATAATATTGAAATCTGCAGCACTCCCCCAAAGGAGAATACCGTAAGACATAATACTATGAAAATAGCTGAAGTAAACCATTCTAGCCATATCCACATCTGTTAGAGTCCTGATCTTTTTTACAGCGTATGCAGCCGAACTTAATCTAGAGGCTGTCTTTTCTATGTGTGGGCCCCACTGCAAATTGGCATCAATAGTTATACCTAGGAACACAGTTGATTCTACAAACTCTAACACTTGTCCATTCAGTTGAACATTGGCCGCAACTTGTTTTACATTTGGTAGAGTAAATTTTATACATTTAGTTTTATTTTCATTAAGGCAAAGATTATTTGAGCTGAACCAATGAACTACTCTTGCAATTGCATTGTTTACATCGTCATAGTTATCTAATTGTCTTTTAATTTTAAAAATTAATGAGGTGTCATCTGCAAACAAAACAATCCTATTCCTGTCCCCTACATAAAATGGTAAATCATTAATATAAATGAGAAACAAGAATGGCCCAAGTATCGAGCCTTGCGGCACACCCATTGTAACCATGGATCCTACAGAACGTGTACCATTAATATCGACCCTCTGTATTCTATTGTTCAAATATGAAGACAGAAGGTCGAGAGCTTTGCCTCTTATTCCATAGTGGTAATTCCACAAAGTCACTCATCCAAGCACCACCTATAGCGAATGTTGCTTAACGCAGTGATCGTTTAAAGAACACTGAGTCAGCGGGGCCACGAGCTCTTCAATAAAATAAACTAACAGTTAGAAATATTTTATTAAAACACGGTAATTTGTATGCTAGAAAAATCTCAGCAAGTCCTTAAATTTTTGTACATCTTTAGTAGTTCGCAATAAATCAAGTGATGCCACTTTATTTATCGATTTATTTTCAGCAAGTCCTTTCATTTGATACCCATATTGTAGAAGTGCATAAAGAAAACTAGACCAGCATCTTACGTGTTCCCCCATGTTCTATTTAAAATAACGTCACACAGCAAACTAAACATGTATTCAAAATTTCATCTCAATCGGCTTCAAAACTAACCTGCGAGTTTCCACGCGAACATACATACATACATTTCTTCAACACAACAAGTTTATAAAAATCTTATAAAAATAGGTTCTTGTAGAGAACAGGTTATGATATATTAGATGAATATCTTTGACGTGATTCATTGACGTCATGAAGTGAATTCCGGTTCTGCTCCTACGCAGGTGGAGTACTGGTAGCAAATTAAAGAACCTACCACGCCAACGTAAACAACATTTACTGGAATTAACAAATTTTATTTTATTTTGTGCGAAAGTAGAGGGTAGAAGGAGTCAGGGTAGGCCGAGACTTACAAATGAAGACCACGTGAGCTGATTGCTCAAAAACGGAAAAGTCAAAGTACTCGGATACCCAGACGTGCGTGTATGAAGAGATTGATGAACCTTGACGATTGATCTGTCCTCTCTGACTACCCCGTCAGGGATACAGCGTGAAGATAGTTAGTTAAATTATTTTATTCATTGCTTATTGGGTGACTAGCGCCACTAGGCGAAGCACTGTCCTGCTACATCAATACTAAGAATCCTGCATCAACTCATCATCATATTCAACACCCCAACATCAACCATTGATAAGCCTGATGACTCTTTTTGGGAAATTTTCTTTTGTGTCGGAGGAACACCGTCTCCACCCATTTCTCCACAGTATTTGAGCAGATAAGCAGCATCATCTTCATTTGTTTTCTTTCAATAAAAATACTCGAATATATATCGTTTTTTTTAAATACATAATTTATTACAGTCAAAAACAAAACAAAAATCAATTTAACATTAAATTTAGAAAAAAAAACATTTAAAACTATACCTAAATAAAAACTACCTAACCTATTTATAAAAATTTAGACTGTGTCCCCTCGGTAGGGTACCTATGATGCAGGCAGCATTCCCACGCTGAAAAGCTATGGAAAACCTTTGCGCAAGAAAGCTACCTGAACTAGGATCGCCAGTTTCTTCCCTCACACGCTTACTAAAACAAAAATAAATGGGTATTACATCCGTTAAAATCAAATACTTATTTCGGTTTTACCACATGAAACTTTCCAAACAAGGACTCTGGAACGTAATGGCTACAAACCAACCGTTGTTTTGGAGAGTTTTGTAACTCTGGTTTTTACTTTTAAAAGTACCTTTTTTGGGTTGATTGAGTCCAGTAATTTGAAACTCTGTTTGTAGTTTGTTTTTAGGCCTTAAGTCAAAATATGAATCTACATTATTAAAGGTGGTACATTCTTAAAGATAGCAGCATATCAAATCATCATCAAACAGCCTATGGCAATCCACTGCTGGACGTAGGCCTTTCCGTATGTACATGATGTTATATTAAAATTTTACATGTTTTAAGCATATCGCTGTTGATGCTGACCATACCTAGAATATGTGCGGATAACCGGTCTTTACACAAAATTGTTTATTTCGTACTACAAGAGTAATTTGTTCTTCGTTTTTTTTTAAACGTCATATAATTATATTAAATCTAACATGAAGATACTAGCTAATGGTCGCAACTCCGCCCGCACGGGAATAGGAAGATTTCCCGTACCCTTTTTCCATTGGGTAAAGTTTCCGGAATTTCCGGAATAAAAAGTTGCCTATAGCACTAAAATATAATATATCTGATTGTGAAAGAATTTTCTAAATATTTTCAGTAGTTCCAGAGATAAAACCTCACAACATCACAAACTTTACTACCTTACAATATTAGTACAGATTTGACTGCCTCGGTGGCTCACTACGAGAATATAATATGTGGTTGCCGTGCCGTTGTTGTGGTCTTGGGTTTAAATATTTGATTCGGAGTTTGGGTAATTTCTATTTAAAATATATATTGAGATTAATGTCGTAGGTTTGGACACTTTCAACGAATGAGGAACGATTGACGAAGAATATATTTTGTGCGAAAGTAGAGGGTGGAAGGAGTCAGGGTAGGCCGAGCCTTACATATGAAGACCACGTGAGCAGATTACTCAAAAACGGAAAAGTCAAAAGTACTCGAATACCCAGACGTTTATGTATGAGGTGATTAATGAATCTACAGGAAGCGAAAGAAGTACGCATGGATCGCGACGTCTGGCGATCTGTCCTCTCTGCCTACCCCGTCAGAGATCTGTATCCCTGACGGGGTAGTCAGAGTAGGGTAGTATGAAGATAGTTAAGTTAAAGTACATTAATATCTAAATATGCACCTAATATCTAAACACGGGCGCCGCTTTCGGGTCCTGTACGGTGGTTATGCTTCTTGGATTTAGCTTATCAATGATAATGTTGTCCGTCGGGAACATTGCTACGTGGATACACTTTGCATTAAAGTTATTCTGCCAATCAGGGATAGTAATGCAGTTATGCCCCTTTGCTTTCACTATCCTCCAGAGAAAACAATTAACTCGATAATTTGAACATTCTCTCCACATTTTCGTTGTGCAAAATCATCAAAAATATATAGACTCCTAGATACTTAGCCGCAGACTAAGTATCTAGTCGTCTATATATATTTTTAAACAAAGAATAGTCCAATTTCGTTGTAAAATGAGCAACTACCTTTACGCAAACATAACTCGTTTTAACAGCTGTCAAGTTAAACCTATACTTAACTGTCAAAAGTTGAAAGTGTCTTATTTTTTTTAAGAACCCCATTATTAACTTCGAATCAATTGCGCAACGTTTTTTTTTAATATCGGTGCCAAGGCAAAGGTGTATCCGACAAAGTCCATAAGTTCAGTGTCAGTAGTCATCAGTCTTCCTTATAAGACAAATAGGTAGTTATTTACTGGTAAAAAATCGAGCCTATCGATAATACAAGGCCGTCTACCTAATTACGAATCGAATGTAAATTTGGAGCTACCTATTTGGGATTAAAAGAGTGACAAAATGAATCTCAACTGCCATGAATGTCAACCCGTGACCACGGCTGGTGTAATCCGGTTTAAATGTCGGGAAGTATAAGGTAGGCTTTGTACCTAATAATATACGTCAGGAATAAGACCCGAAATTTCATAAATATGAGTGAAACCGCGAAAGTTTAAAATCATGAAAATGCATCTGTTCTTAAAAAAATTCTTGCATTAAAATAGGTTTCACGTTCACACTTGATAATATATGTTCTACTCGGAACTTTACGCGAAATATCCTTTACTTATTCAAACGGGTGATTGGGACACGTTACAGCGCCCGTGGACATAGCTAGACTTAGTTTACAACTAAATAACTAACTAACTTCACGTTGTAACCCTGAAGAGGTCTTCGCTTCCTGCAGATTCATTAATCGTTTCATAAATGCACGTCTGGGTATTGGAGTACTTTGATATTTTTTTTTATAGCTGGAGTGAAGTTGATGTAGTAAGATAGGAGCAGCGCGATAAGGGAACATTGCGGTATGACAGAAGATTTACCTAGTGATTAAGATAGAAAAAGGGATGCTTAGATGGTTCGGACACGTGGAGAGGACGTCTGGGAAATGACTGACAAATCAGATTTAAGTGGCGAGACTGAATAGGCAAACTGGTAGGTGTCGGCTTCGGCGTACGTAAGTCAATCAAATCGAAGACCGTTTGGCAAAAGGCGATATTAAGAGTACCCTTAACCGGCGACCGTGTATGAAAACACTCATGAAAGTAGAAGCAGCGAAAGTTGTATGTCAGGATCGTAGCAAGTAGAAAGTCATAGTCTCTGCCTACCCCGATGGGAGACAGGAGTGATAATATGTATGTATGTTGACCTTTATTCAACCATGTTCTCACGTCTTCGTATGAAAGTAAGTAAGTCAGTAATTCAATTTCAATTCAATTCAAAAATATCGAATTTCAAATTGATAGCCACTGGGATTGTGTGGAATGAGGTCTATAACATAGCATAGTCTATCCGTACGCAATTTCCAGAATGCCAAGTCGATAGAGACAAGTTATGTTTACAGCAAATTAATTAGTTGAAACTTGAAACACCTGCGTTTAATGCTTTATAGAATAATGTCTACAATTTATGTTATTTACAATCTCCGACCTTATATATACTCGTATTATAGATAAATAATTATACATATAGCTAGATCATCATCGTCTTTCACACGGCAATGGGCTTACCACCAGTTACGTGGGACAAAGAGTGCATACAATGAAATGTGGGCAGTATGCCTCTGCCTACCCGGGGATAATGGCGTGACAATATGTCTATCATCGTTTTCGACAGCTAAACCAGAATGTGTCTAAAGCCCTTGCTTTGGAGCCCGGATTTTGCTTTACAACTTTTCTTCTGCTACTTAGAACAGTCTACCCTTCAAGTATGTCTTGCAAATACTCGAAGTACGCAAAGGCTCGTAAATGGCAATTCCACAATTAGTCACCTATCTTAAGACCGACCAAGTAATCGTTTACAGAACATTGAGATAACTACATAATTTTAAAAACTATTGTAAGACGTACGGATTTTTTCTGGAACAGTACATTGCACATAAACGGACAAAAAATAATACATAATCTACCTTATCATGAAATCAACAAAAAACGATTTACGTCATTAGTACAAAAACTTGCTGAAGAACTAAAAATGCAATGACATAAAAACTACAGTAAATTAAAATAATATTAAAATACAGAAAGACAAAAAGTAGGAGGTCTGTCTCTTATTCCATTAAAAGCTAGTAGGTACTATTATATTATCTGATTTTTTCGCTGCAACTAAGGAATGCGGAGGCTGTCACTCCGTTGTATTTTTTTTTCAAGTGTTTTATTTTTGAGTATGTTTATGTGTGGAAATCGTGGATTCTTAAACATAAAAGCTTCCAAAACGTGCACGAGTGTTGTGAAATTATATAACTCAGTTGTAGTTTTCAAAACTCCACAGATAGCTCCACTAAAGTTCCCATCGCCTTACTGGGATTCAACTTTGAACCAACTTATACCACAGAGTAATTAATAGTACTCGTAAGTAGTAGTGTACACATTAATATGGCGAAGAAGATTTATACTATCGATTTGAAAACGAAATTTATATGCCAAAAAACTTGGCATTGCTTAAGCCTAAGAAGAAGAAAAAGAAAAGACATAAAGATGCTTGTACCTACTCTGTCTTATTCCATGCTTATAACGTTACGTTTGACTCTAACATTATTTCATAAATAGATCCGATGAATGAGCAAGGGAAAAAAATTGTCAAAATTTAAATACCAAAAACACATAACACATAGAATGCCAAAAGTGAGGTTAAAAATACGAGGCGGAATCCGCTAAAAACTTTGATGAAATAAAAAAATAGTCATCCCTTCATGGACACTAGTTATATACGAGGCGACAATTCGCTAAAAACTTTGATGAAATAAAAAAAATAGTCATTCCTTTATGTACACTAGTTATTTTCATTCCTAATTTGTTGTATCAATTTTACTTTGTATCTACTTTCCCGTTTGCAGGACCTATCGTGATTTTGTGACGATTACTCTATCTTTTTACTTCTATTTCTTTTTCCATGCTAAGTTCCATTGATAACTCGATATTTTTTTTTTATTTATTTTATGGCCTGCTTACCATATTTCTTCAATCATATCTTCTAATTTAGTCCTGTCCAGTCCTTTGTCAATGTCAAGTCCAGTCATAGATCCTGTGTCCTTGCCCCATTAACGTGGTATAGCGTTATTGGAGCTTTCAGTGGAATTTGCACGACAAATTGTACAGTTGCTTGTCACTGCAATATATCACTGTCTTTCACTAAAGCACGTTTACACAACTTTTATGTCTAAGAAACTACCATTTTTGCACATAAAACAAGGTTAATGTACTAGTTTTGGAAAATAATATACAGCCAAGTTTGATTTTGCGCGCCAAACCTCAATACCTATCAATTTACACCACTGATAAGTGAGAGAGCTCATATTTTTAAAGCAATTATTAGCCAAATATCTCATAAATTTTTAATAAAGTGAAAAAAGACAATTTAAAAATGGTCAAACTCTTAAATGACGATTAAAATATAGTGAACAATTTCAACTTGGTTCGATACGGTTCGGGTAGTTCACTGGCTAGAACATTGCCCTTGTTAGTAAAGATCAATGGTTCAATCCCCGTCTTGAATCGAATTGTCTTTTTTCACTTTATTAAAAATATCTAATTTGATTTATAATTCGCTCGTGGCCCCGCGGTCTCGCTCGTGGCCCCGCGGTCTCAGTGTTCGGTAAACGATCACTGAGGTACGCAACTTTCACTGTGGCTGGTCGTCGGATGGGTGACCACTTTGTGGCATTCACATTTGCGAGCGTTTCCGTGCTTCGGAAGGCACGTTAAGCCGTTGGTCCCGGTTGCCAGTAAAATGGCAGTCGTTAAGCCTGGTTGAAGGCCTATTATTGGGCGGCTTAAAAACATTCAACAGCAGGTAGCCACAACCTGCGTCTGTCTATTTCAACACGGCAATGGGCTCACCACCTATTACGTGGGACAGGAATCCACACGGTGAAAAGTGGGCATATAATATGCCTCTGCCACCCCTTCGGGGATAAGGCGTGATGGATATTTGATTTATAATTAAAGTTGCTATAATTATGGTGAAAACCGGTAGACGCTTTTAATCAAGTAGTGAACTGCGGATTTTACTGATTAATTTTGATAGAATAAAACTAGAGTTAGAGTTATACATTAATGCAAATTCTATTAATATTTTTTGTGCTACAGAGCACTGGTTAAAAGATCATGAAATCACATTGTTGAACTTCGTAAATGGTGATTTACGAAGTTCAACAATGTGATTTCATGATCTTGGTTTCTTCATGGTTGCTAGCTCGTTCAATAGAAAACATTCTAAACGTGGAGGCTCTTTAATATTAATTAATAAAAACTTAAAATTTAAAGAACGTAAAGACTAAGGTAAGCAACATTATTTATTAAAACGTCTGTCAATCAATCTTCTCATAAAACATAGGACAGCTATTAAAAAAACATGTAATCGGTTCTTAATTCAAATTAATAATTAACTTTATTACCAGTTTTCTGATACAAATATGCGGCATGAATGCTTGATTAGAATTAAATGAAATTAACTCTTCTACCTCAATTTTTCTTACCTTTTTTTCAAGCCACATTCTTTACATTATTACTATTTACTTATAAGAAAGAATTAGTTTAGCTATTCAAAGGGGGAACGCTGCCAGTATCTTCGGAACCTTGCCTAAAGGGACTCCTTATATTAATATATTTTAAATTTTCATATTTTAAGGTTATTTAATAATTTGTTGTAAATAAAGGTATTAATTAATAATAATATAGCATTATATTAGTTAACCTGACGTTTCAGATCACTTATGTTGAACAAATTTACTTATAATGTACAGATTGTGATGTGCTAACTGATCGATCAACACACAGCTGAAACCGCTCTGTGTAGAACCAAACGATAAAATTGCGCGGTGTGCACTAGGAAAGGAATTTTGAAATTTCAACCACTAAAGGGCCGAAAAAGGGTTGCAAAGATCAAATGAAACAAAATTTACTTATAGAATACAAATATTATCTTAAAAATTTATAAAAATTATCAAGTTTCAAACATGTAGATGACATAATAAATGTATTTGTAAATATTTTTGTTTTCATTTACAACCTCATTAAGCACGAAACCGGTTTTACTCATAAATATCTACTTAGCATAAAATTAACGTATACTATCTTCATTTCAAAGGTAGTCATCATTTTTAGGGTTGTGGAAACTTCCAATTTCTTGTCCCTTAAAAACAGCTGTCTATTTAAAGGACAAAATATTCCTTTTTTTAAGGAATATATTATAACTCTACCCGTTTTCATAGAGCTTTTATAAAGTAATAATTGTGTACTGCAAGGAATTATTAATTACTTACCCCTAAATCTATATTACTACAAATAAACGCACTATCTGAGAACGAGCTTAGAACAGACATTCATATCCATATATATTTATTCTAGGAATGTTTTTAAACTTACACTATCTGAATGAAAATTTAAAACACTTGAACAGCGAAGAAATTCCACCCGTTTGAAATGTAAAAAGTGTTTTAAAAAATAACAGCAAGCTTATGCAATTAGTAATAATTCCCGCGCAAACTAAAAAAAAAACAGACGCAAACCATAATGTGACTAGGATTGCCTTAATGTGACCCATTCTATTTTTAAATCAAATTTCACAACGACTCGCTAAAAAGTAATAGTGTTGCAACAAGGTCAGGCTTCCCTTTAGCAGTATATTACGATGTAACATTTCCATTTTTATCAACCACACTTTATCGCACTTACCAAAATAGTTTTTTAAATATGTAGTCGATTTATTGCCGACGATTCGTCACCACATCGCTACTGACCGACTTCGCAATGATATTGCAGCGAATATTTAGAGCATGTCCACACCAAGCATTATGCAAAAATATGAAGATACTCTTTTTTTTTAACAACAATCGTAATATTTGCTGTCAAATATCTTATTTGTAATACTCATGTTGCATTAATAGTGTAACGATGATCACAGATAAAAAATAGTTATATAATTTTTACACAAGTCTGGAAGAATTAAAAATGCTAATTGAAGTGCTTATAGCGTAACAATGAGGTAATTATACAATTGCCAATTTATTATTCATCAAATAATTATATAATATTTTAATAATGTACCAATTTTATAGGTCAAGGACTACTGGACTGGTTGTATTGTACACTCAAATAGGTACATTGACATCGAAAAAAAATGAACCGTAGTTGAATGAGCGGTATTAATACATATAATTGATTACACATTTTATTTAGTACTTATAGATGATACATGTAGGTTTATGCCATTAAGCATACCTGTCAGTACCTTTACTAGTTGTACCTAACTAGTAGATCTCGTGGCTCCACCCGTGACATACTTCAAACCTCGGCGGAGCCCTTTTTATTCCGTCATTTTTAAATTTTACAAAAACATTATGTACATTTGACAGATTTGTTGACGTTTATGATTACTGTTCCGCTCTCCTGATAGTGACGTGAAGATGAATGCCTTTAGGTGGGAATACGGTGAATTAAAAATAATATGCCTCTAATAATACCCCATCGGTAATAAAAAGCGTTACTAATAAGCAACACTCATAAAAGTTTTAGATAAATAGTATAAACATTGTCCTACCAATTGTTCTCGTTTCTTTTTCCATTTACCATTTTGCTCGATTTCATTACGACACTTTCCGGTCAGGTGTGTTCATATATGAGTAATCAGAACGTCCGTTGCCGTTGACTGCAGAAATGAATGCTACCTTGCCACCCAATGTCAAGTTGCGGTGACGTTCACCATCTAAAAAACCGAATACCAACCGTAGTAATTACTAATATTATCGTAAACCCCTACAGCTATAAACTACTATTATCTTCACGCTATATACCTGACGGGGTAGTCAGAGAGAACAGATCGCCAGGCTTCGCGATCCTTGCATACTTCTTTCGCTTCTTGCAGATTCATCAATCGCTTCATACATGCACGTCTGGGTATCCGAGTACTTTTGACATTTCCATTTTTGAGCAATCTGCTCACGTAGTCTTTATGTAAGTCTCGGCCTACCCTGACTCCTTGTACCCTCCACTTTCGCACAATATATCTTCTTCGTCAATAGTTCCTCACTCATTCCAGAATTATTAGAAGCATCTCATTGATACTAGCAGTTAAGTTAAATTAATAAAATAAATGTATAAAATTGGCACGCATTTATAAAATGTTGTCATTTCATTGGCTTTCAAGTTGCCAGTTATTTTATTCGATGGTAATAGGTTTAAAAACGTATTCCTATTATACCGATCGGTATACCTCACCTTCGTGGAGAGCCTTCTTTAAATACCTAGTTGTTAAAGTTATAAAATGCTATTATAAATATAAATAAATATTGTGGGACACTTTTCACATAGCGCCATCTAGCCCAAAGTAAGCTAATATTAGCTTGTGTTGTGGGATCTAGATAACTGATAAACATACTTATATATTTCTAAATTCATACATACTATGGATAAATAACACCCAGACATAGAATAAACCATCGTGCTCATCACACAAAGTTTTATCCTGGGTGGGAATCGAACCCACGACCTCTTGCGACAGCAGCAGCAAGAGGTCGTGGGTTCGATTCTGCAGCAGTCGGATGCACTCCCACCGCGCCACTGAGGCTGTCGAATATGCAACGGTTGCAATTACCTCATGTGAGTCATACCATATACCAATAGAGTAAAATATTATTTTTAATGTAGTATGTGGTGTTGATAATTTAGGCCAAGGTTTGGGTCAATATTCGAGAGCGTTGGGGCTGTAATTGGTGTCATCTGGAATTTATTTCTTCATAATATAAAAAAAAGAATTAGTTTTGTAAGATACAACACGAATTCTTTTTTAAGCATCACTCTTTCAATACTTTTTTTGTAACATCTTCCGTACGACGGATTCCTAAAGACCACCGAAACAAGTAGCATTATGTACATAATTGTTACACAGCTAGCAAAACTAAATCGCAATATAAAGACACGTAATTTTATTCCAGAATAACACCGTAGTATAACTGTTTGTTTAATTTAGTGACAGAATCCCGTGTCAAAGTGCTCACATTGGAAAGACATGCACAGCGAGGAGACGGTTGTGTTCGTACCCCATGCCATATCCATACCATAAAGTCAAGTAAATGCATGTCTAGAGAAATATATATTATGTTCTACAATTTTATCTTGATAGTGACCTCGTTGTGTAACTATTGAAAGACCCATGACGATACTTATTTAGTACATGCAAGGATAAATTGCAAGAAATTGTCATGGAAATTTTATCTGACCTATTCATATGATGGTTCATAATAAATTGTTTGCTTAGTCATGTTTATAATGTTCCTATTTACGTAGAGGTTTAGGTAGAGGTTGAATTAGTAATTATATCTTTAATTATAGTCATATTACCAAAACATGTTTAGTGTCACAAATAAACGCACATACTACACACATATAATTACAATAAATAAATAAATTAGTCTTGTGGAATATTTTTTTACACAATGTCATCTAGAGCATTTTAAATTTGTGCAATGGGATGTAGATATTGCTAACCATACTGATATATTTCCTAAATACTATAGATATTTATTATACATAGAAAACATCCCAACTTAGAACGACGTGGGTGTGCGTTATTAATATAATACATGCAAAATAAGATTTTGCATTGAAATTTCTGAACTTCATGAACTTTTTCGTAACTTTTTGCAGTCGTCTTTGTTACGGCGGGGCGGTCTGAAGCTACATATGTCGAAGACTTTACTTTAAAATCTACACATCCCACATCCATCTGCGTAGGCGTATGAGTGCGAGCCTTCTCCTCCATGACATTGCAGATAATTTGCCAGAGTGTCGCCTTCGCTGGCATGGTCACGTCTGGCGGCAACCGCCGGGCTATGTGGGGAACAAATGTCTGGCCCAGACGGGTCCCGTTAAGAGAGGAAGACGCAACAAATGCAGGCTTGACGTCGTATGAGATGATATGCGTGCCAATGGTTTCTCTACATGGGTTGCCGATGACCGTGCGAAGAGGAGAAGAATAAGTAAAACAGCGGATCACGGGCGCGGACGCAACTGGGACAGGCGCTAGTTATGGAACCCCAATCCCCCAACATTTGCTTCACCAGCTAATATCGTTCTAGAGCGTTCGATGCACATCAGCAGCTTTTCTAGGATATGCGTCACTTCCGATGAAGTGCCGAGTTAGCAATGAGTTAGTATATAAGATCAATAATTTGTCAACATTAATAAATTACTGTTTTGTATTATTACGTTGCAACTCTGTCAGTTAAATAAATATTTTTTTTTTAAGTCCGGGTTTTGAGATCTTAAATCGCTCGAATGACGATGGACTTATTACCGTCACTGAGATCCTATACCCACCTTCGTAATCCACCATCAGGTAGGTGACATCATTAGTCAACAAGCTCACCATGAGACCTTTCGAATGAGTCCAAACACGCTGGTTCTACGTAGCGTCGGCACTGGGTTCGTATACCCACCTAGGTAGTCCACCATCAGGTAGGTGACATCATCAGTCACCAAGGTCTCCATCCTCCGTCATTCGAAATTCTCAAGATAGCTTAAAACGATAAAAAATAAACACAATAAAAATAATGTACTCAATAGGGCCTACCCCATTGAGTACATTATTTTTATTGTGTTTATTTTTTATTGTTTACTTACCAATAGTTTTGGAGAGCTCGCTTCACCTTACTTTTATACTTATATTTAGGCATAGTCAGCTTTACTCTATGATTGGTTGAAAAAACAAAACGAAATTACAAACTACTTTAAATATATTTACAAACTTAATTACTAATGTTGTTTTACGAAATTATTATATTTGTACTATTTACAACAAGATTTCATTCATAAAACATTCAAAACGTGGACTTTTAGATAAAAATAACGCGCGTATAGTCCACCCATCACAAGAGTCATCGAGACACTGAAGTAAGGCGTCCCGAGTAAGCGTCACAGGCCTTAGCGGGGGTGCTTCAAGCGGGGTGCTGGTGAGGTTTCGGGTTTCTATAAATAATTTAAAAATATTAAAAGAAATTAGAAAATAAAAACAATACAAATTGTGAAATATGTCAGTACATATTTTTTGATACAAAATTCATGCCTAACTATTTAGCCGTTACAGAGAAAATTTACAATTTAGGTTGAAAAAGGACCTATTTAATAAGATTTTTTATCAAATTTTTGGGAAGTTTATTAAAATTTTAAACAATACAATGTATTTGTGATGACCTTAAATATACCATATATTTTTTATAAGGGAAACGCACAAACGGATTCATCTGCAATCTTCTTTAAACTTACCTTGTTTTTGGGATTTGATCGAAGTAATTCCCTTAATACTAAATGCTAGGGTGTAAAGGGTACGACCAAAAACCCAAAAACTCCGTAACCAAAGTGAGAAGTGAAGAAGAAAGGGGCCAGAGAATGGTTCCCGCAACTTGAAAGTTTGACACACAACTGCTACTACATGTTTGCAACTTTTGAGGCCTCACAAGTGTATGTGACAACCGTTGCTGAAAATTCGGGTACGATAGTCGGGTCAAAACAAATATTCGTGTAATTTATAACTGTCTGTCTTGATGTTAAGGTGTCTACATTTAATATGTAAGAAATATTATATCTTTATCCGTTGTCTAGATCACATAACACAAGTATATAGTAAGTGTTTGGCTGTGTGTAATAATGTTTTAAAATATTATTTTACTAGGTGACCCCCTGGCTTCGCCCGTGACATACTTCTACTACTACTACTAATCTATTATCTCATTCTCTCTCAATCTCAACTATTTAATCCCGTCGCTTATAAATTCAACAATAGTGCATAATAATTTGCCCGATTTGTCGACCGTTATGACTACAGCTCCGATCTCCAGGGTAGTAGCTTGATGCCATATAGCCGATAGCCTTCCTGGATAAATGAGCTATCTAACACAAAAATATTTTTTCAAATCCAGCCACTAGTTCCTGAAATTAGCTCCTTCTACCAAACAAACAAACTCTTCAGCTATATAACATTAGTATAGATTTAGAAAACTACCGTTTGCCGTACTATTGGAGCTTTAGAGTATAATATACTCCTCTACTTAAATCTTAAAAGTTTGAGGATTAGCATCGTAATTAGTAACTTCGGTATATTAAAACGTTTATTGGAATCAAGAGTCAAAAGTTGAATCAATTAATTCAAAAGTACAAAGAAAAAATTTAAGTAAAAGATAAGAACACGCATAGGATATAGAAGTTTGTGAAAGTTAAAGGGGAAACAAAACAGTAGATTATTCCGTGAATAGGCAGATTTATAACTAATTTCACAATATTAATAAATTTAACAAATGGTTATTCTCTTGCGCCATTATCCGTCATGAATCTTATAGAAAATAATATTTTGGTATTATGTATCTTTACCGGTTGTGGTGCTGTAGTTTGAATTTGTGGCGACGGGTGACAACTATGTACTCTATGTTTAGGAGCAAAATCTGTCCTTTATATTTTAAAGGAAGGATTTTGTTCTATTTCCAACTTAACTATGTGTATTCCTGACGGGGCAGTCAAAGAGAAAAGATCGCCAGGCATCGCGATCCATGCATACTTCTTTCGCTTCCCGCAGATTCATTAATCGCTATCATACATGCACGTCTGGGTATCCGAGTACTTTTGACTTTTCCGTTTTTGAGCAATCTGCTCACGTGGTCTTCATATGTAAGTCTCGGCCTACCCTGACTCCTTCTACCCTCTACTACCGAACAATATATATTCTTCGTCTATCGTTCCTCACTCATTCGTTGGACGTTTCTATATCTATTCCATTGAGTCCACAACTAGGTAATTTACTAAATCTATCATATATATCACAATCGCATTCATAAGCAAATCAAAATGTTAGTAGATTCCAAAACAAGCAGCTTACGAGTGGCCACTGGTGCCTCACACGGTAGTAGAATGCTATGGCCTACGGTAGTATCCGTCAATCGGCTTAATGATGATGATGCTAAATTGTGCACAATATTTAATGTCGACATAAGAAATGTAGGTATAACCCGAAGGTTGAACATCCATACATATTTGCACGTTCAATATAACGATGACTTCACATAATACAATCCATTACCGCTCATGTCATTATTGCATGATGTTCTTTTTTTTACAATATTTTAAATATAGAATGCGTTGCATTTTTTTATATTAGGATTTTTATTTGGAATTTACATTCTGTATTTGTTTAAAACATGCATAGATTTCGGAAGCCAAAATTCATTTTAATTTTAATTTCATATGGGAAATTCTTGATTTTCAAAGATAATTAATGATTCAAATCAGCCTCTAGTAGTCCCCTTCTGGACGTAATCCTCTCCCAATTCACGCTACAACACACGATCCTGCGCCTTCTGCATGCATTCCCTCCCTGCGACCTTCTCCAGGTCGTCGGTCCATCTGGCAGGGGTCACTACCATACGATAATAAATAGTAACTCCAAATTTTGTTTATGTAAGTTCTTGCTGCTGATTTAATTTATAAATTAGTAGCCAAGGGCTGTAAGGCATCAATTGCAGCCCGAGATATTTATGGCGCCTATAGTTCGAGGGTGCAATTGATGCTTACACCCGAGCTAACTACTCTGCTTTACATCTCGATTGTGAGGTTAGTAGAAAAAAACCGGCATTACAAGAATAAAACATTTTATTAGTTAAAATTTATAGTGAAATGAGAACTATTTTCAATTTTTTTTACAAGATCGTATTTGAGCTTCGTCGTTCGATATTTAAAATTGATGACTATTATACTCATACGAAGACAAGGCTGAATAGCGAAGCGACCTCTTTTGTCATTGGGCTGAATGCATGATGTCGCCAGTATGATGGTTAGGTGTACGCGAACTTTTTGAAAGAGTAAAGTTTTTTTTTTAATTACTTACCGCCCTAGGGCTTTTCTAGCTACATTATTACCCTAGAGCGCTAATTGGTTACCTACAAGCCCCATTTGGGTGTAATAATTACCTACTTACCGAATATGAGAGATGTAAAATAAATAAACATATGTGTCTGACTTTTTCGAAATTCTAGTCTTTGAACGTTTAAAATAGGTATGTAAAGTTTTATTTGAATTCTTATAAGAGGCATGTCGAAGTCACATCTACTAAATAACTTATAATAAAATTTTATTAAAAGCGGAAAAGAAAATGAAGAAATTATTTAGATGTTTTCACTTACCCGGTTACTTGTTAATCTATGGTATGGTATGGTTGCTGACAACCTGGAAAAGTGAAAAATAAAGGAATTAATTTATAGTTAATAAAAACAAGATTTTTTTTTATTAAGCTAGTGTAATCTTTCGAGTGAGTTTCTATAGCGTAGTTGGTAAAGCGTCTAGCCCGGCTAGCTAGGAGACGCTTGTTTGAGTCCAGCCCAATACTGTATTTCCACTTTAAATTTAGGATAGTATTATTGTCACAGCTATCAAAATTGTTTCTATTGTATTACTATTATATATTTTACATTCTATCTTGAAATTTAGATGTAATAAACATTTTTCCACAACTACTGAGAAACAATGTCACAAAAACATATTATATTTAACTATTATTATTATATTATTATTCTATCAGTTTCTAGTGCTCATGGTCAAAATCAAAATAAAAAATCTCATTAATTTCATTATTAATTTTAAATTTTGAAATTTACATGGAAAATACAGTTGTGACTTGTGCAAATACTTGCACAAGTCACAACTACGAATCACTGCCAGACTGCCACAAAAACTCAATAGGAATCCTTTTCAAAACACAATTCATTTCTTAATTTATTGAAATCCTACTAATATTTTATGTGTTACAATGTGACCTACATTACCTATTTCCCGTTCCCGTTTCCAACAGAAATTTGTTCCCGGAATAAAATGTAGTCTATGTATTATTCTAATGTGTAAGCTGCATTAAGTTTCATCAAAATCCATTCAGAAGATTTTGCGTTAAAGAGTAAGGAACATCCATAGGTACTTATAAACTTTCGCGTTTATGAACGTCAAGATTATTGCTTCTACATTTACATTTACTGTCAGATTACAAGTAGAGAGAAGAACCTAGCAATAAAACTCATGGTCACTCTTATATTTTTTAAATTTTATGTTATAGCGGTTTAATCACAAACTTTTCAACCATTTACTTAATCTGAAATTTTATAATGCCTACATACATATTGTCTCCCCGTTATCCCCGAAGGGGTAGGCAGAGGCATATTAAACACCCACATTTCACCGTATGTATTTTTGTCCCACGTCAGGTGGTCAGCCCATTGCCGTGTTAAAATGGATAGGCGAAGTCTGTGGCGACCTGCTATTGACATTTTTCAAACCGTAAGGCCTTCAACTGGCTTAACGATTGCCATTTTATTGGTAACTGGGACTATCGTGTAAACGTGCCTTCCGAAGCACGGAAACGCTCGCAAATGTAAATGCCACAAAGTGATCACCCATCCGTGACCAGTCATAGTTAAAGTTGCTTAAGGCTTGGTATTTCTGCAGAGGCCACGATTTTGAGTTTTTTAAAACAATGCGAATCGTAGAAGAAACCTTTTTTGATTCTGAAAAAATATATATGATAGTTAAGGATTTAATCTAGTCAAATGGCTTTCTGTGAACAAATTTAATAAACTTCACTTGATAGAAAAACATTCCAAAGTTGCCCCCTTTCGAAATGTTTTTTCAATGCCAAATCTAAACTACAGATAATTTTCATGAAATTTTTATACGAAGATGTTCCGCCTTGCCTTTATCAAGCCGCAGGAGAGGCCAGAGGTTAAGTTATTATGAATAAAATAACCCTGTAGTTCTACGAAAAAGAACAATCAAGGTTTTATTCATAAACTAGGTGACCCGCCCGGCTTCGCCCGTGACATATTTCGAACTTCCGTCGCACCTGTTTAATCCCATCGCTTATAAATTCTATAAAAATGCATATAAATATGCCCGATTTTTCAACATTTATGACTACTGCTCCGCTCTTCTGGGTAGTAGCGTGATGGTATATACCCTATAGCCTTCCTCGATAAATGGGCTATCTAACACAAAAAGATTTTTTCATATCCGACCTGTAGTTTCTTAGATTAGCGCGTTCAACCAAACAAACAAACAAACTCTTCAGCTTTATAATATTAAGTATAGATAAAATGTGTTTTTTGTCATGCTATTTTATGTTAATGGTGGTGTTGTTAATGTTATTTTTTAAATAACCTAAGTATTAAATATTCATTTTATTTTTGTCCTTCATTTAAATTCAGTATTACATGATGTAACTACACTGTTATACATCATTTAACTAGTTGACGCCCGCGGCTCCGCACGCGTGGTGAAGTTTTATCGTTCCCGTTTCCAACAGGAACTTGTTTCCGGGATAAAAAGTAGTGTATGTGTTATTCTGACGTGTAAGCTATATTATTGTAAAGTTTCATCAAAATCCATTTAGTAGATTTCACTCACAATCAATCAGCTCACCGGATCGAAATTGGTCACCGTATCCTATAGACGTTTGCAAGACCAAAATTTTTTTAACCGCACTGCCAACCCTGCATAATCTATCTAAAACCCCTCATTAACCTAATTTAAACATTGAAAACTCGTGCTGTAGATATTCTGGAAAACTAATGCAGGAAATTTATTTCACAATAAAGTGTACGCGGAAGGAAGCCTATACTATTTTGAGTACAATAAAGTACTCAAAAACACTTTAAGTTGCATGATTTGATTTCTGTGGGATTTGTCTATGTTTAAAAACCAGTTTATTTGTGGAAAAAAGCGTCAAGGGTTAGTAAGTAGTAACAATCACTTTCGACGTTTACCATTCCCTTTGAGCCTTTCATTGGTCCGTATCATTAGAATCTCGAAAACACATCCTCGAAAAACATTTCACGAAGTGTACCAGTTCTGCCAGTCATGATCATGGCTTCATTAGTCAACTTCATGTCTCCGGTTTACTTAGTCGTTAGTCACTGGTTACAAGAAATCTAATCGAAGGACAACCTGACAGGTAATGAACATGGCGCCCGCTGAGATCTTTGAGAGAAATATCTGTCAAAAATATCTTCCCCGATTCACCCACCTAATCAGTCAAATAATAATTTTTCGTGGTCGCCTTTAGTCGAAACTTAGTCGAAACCAAATACAAAAATGCTGAAATAGAAATGATCTCTACACAAACTTTAACTGTGTAAAATTTCACGTTCATCGCAATTTTCTTAAAAAGGGGTACAAAGTTTTTGCTTGACGTATTAATATAATATAGATAGATAACTAGTAAACGCCCGCGTAGAGAAGTTTTCCCGTTCCCGTTTCCCACAGGAACTGGATTCAAGGATAAAAAGTTGCGTATGTGTTATTCTGATGTATAAGATGTATTATTGTAAACTTTTATCAAAATCCATTCAGTAGTTTTTGCGTTATAGAGTAAACAAACCTACATTATTACAAAATTCACGTTTATATTATTAGTAGAATGATTGAAATTGATCAATTTAATGATTAGATTATTAATCTTTCGGTGATTTCCTCAATGGTATGTCCGATTTTCGATTTAATTTTTCTAAACCATCTTTGGCTAGATGTCGTATTATGAGCAAATTGGATCAAAAAGTGTTGAGTGGTTTGGGAGGAGTTCGAGGACAAAGTGAAAATCCGAATCGGGGAAGAAAGGGGCTACGCTCACTTCGTTCGCTTTGCTCCAACAAAATATTAGTACATTTTTGATGTGATTCGGATGTAGAACGGCGAGTAGCTGCCGGAAACAAAGTTAACGGTGCTTTGTCCCAGTTGGTAAAGCGACAAAGCATCGTAAAAGAAGCACGACTGGCGATTCATAACGCAGTGCTAGTGCCAACTTTGCTTTACGGTAGTGAAACCTGGGTATGTCAGCAGATGCATGAAAGTAAATTGAATGCTGTAGAGATGCGATCACTTCGAAAATTGTGCGGCGTTACCTTGGCCGACCGAATACGTAACGAAGTGATACGCAATATGGCAGGTTTGAATGAAAGTGTCAGCGTTAAGCTGGAAAAGGGCGTGCTCCGTTGGTTTGGACACGTCCAACGAATGAGTGAGGAACGATTGACGAAGAATATATATTGTTCAAAAGTAGAGGGTAGAAGGAGTCAGGGAAGGCCGAGACTTACATATGAAGACCACGTGAGCAGATTGCTCAAAAACGGAAAGGTCAAAAGTACTCGGATACCCAGACGTGCGTGTATGAAGCGATTGATGAATCTCGAAGAAGCGAAAGAAGTATGCATGGATCGCGAAGCCTGGCGATCTGTCCTCTCTGACTACCCCGTCAGGGATACAGCGTGAAGATAGTTAAGTTTTTTTTTTTTTTTTTGAAGTAAATTCTTCTTTGAGCACTCTTTGAAGAGTAAGCTAGTGAATGTGTGACGAGAGCGTAACGAAAATTGGTATTAGGCGAAACGAAAAGATGTTGAGAAGGAGATAGAAATTGAGGACGATAGAAAGATAGAGAGAGTTACATAACATATATTACTGTAGGTGAAAGAGATCGTATGGTCTAAGGCAGACTCGTTTTTTTTATGTACATAGTACAGTGTTACCTCATTTACAGATGTTTCCTCATAAATTAACACCTTTGCCTTCAAATTGTTTGTATAAGTGTGTAATAAAACGTGGTAAAATAAATATAATTATTAATTTACAAAATATTTATTTACACATATTAACCGCCGAAATAGACACAGATGATATCATCGCTTGTGCTTTATAATCCCAAAAATGGGGCTTAACAATAATCTTAGCAGTAAATATCAGCTGCATACTAAATTCGCAATTTGGAGTTTAAGATTCACGAAATTTAATTAGATTTTGACTCGTAAGAGCCTCGTTCGGAAGCTTTATGAAGTTAGGTTCCAACATCTTTTTAGTCACTAGCAATTTTTTCGAGCGTCTCATGCAACATCTGTGAGCAACAATAACAAGGAACCTAGAACATAGCGTATACAGGTTTTGCACTTTTCACTTTTAAAAATGGCAAACTTACACACACTTTTTCTTACGTTCCGGTTGTCCCACACCCTTAGAGTCCGCTATTAATAGAATCACTGTGATTGTGTGATTGGGCTTTTTTGTTTATCAATCAATTATACCTTATCCCAGAAGGGGTAGCAGAGGCATATTAAACGCCCACATTTCACCGTGTACATTCCTGTCCCATGTAATAGGTGGTGAGCTTATTGCCGTGTTGAAGTAGACATACGCAGGTTGTGAGTACCTGCTGTTGAAATTTTAATCCGCTCATAAGGCCTTCAGCTTAGCTTAACGATTACCATGGCACTGGCACAGGTGACCAACGGTTTAACGTGCCTTCCGAAGCACGAAAACGCTTGGAGTTTATTGATAATCAGAATTGAAAACGATGGTAGGCTGACCTCTTATCCGCCTTTATTACGCCTGCCAGATCGCATTTGGAATAGAGAATAGTTGATTATGACATAGTTATTTACTTAGATTGCACGTGAGCAGATTTCTCAAAAACGGAAAAGGCAAAAGTACTCGGATACGCAGACGTGCATGTATAAAACGAATAATGAATCTGCATGAAGCGAAAGAAGTATGCATGGATCGCGAAACCTAGCGATCTTTCCTCTCTAACTACCCCATCAGGTATACAGCATGAAGATAGTTAGTTTAGTTATTTACTTAGAATTATTGTTGGAAATCCCGTTGAGTCGAGATCTTTTGGTTTAATTTTATCGCGCTCTTGTGTACGTGGTAAATATATGCGCTTCACTACACTATTGTTAAGTCGTGTGGGAACTCTTTCCCGACCTCGTAGTCGAACTACACTACCCATTAAACCACCACCGTTTTCCGTCTCACCTCTGCAGAGTCACAGGTTAGGCCTGAGGTTAACTCAGACAAGGTTAAGAAGTTAGCTTATTAATTACGTCAACAATACATACATACTATCACGCCTATTTTCCATCTGGGTAGGCAGAGACTATGGCTTTCCACTTGCTACAATCCTGACATACAACTTTCGATTCTTTTACTTTCATGAGTGTTTTCATACACGCTCACCGGTTAAGGGTACTCTTGACCTGGCCTTTTTTCAAAAGGTCTTCGATTTGATTGACATACGTACGCCGAGGTCGACCCCTACCAGTTTGCCCATAATATCTACACTAGGACGATTTAACCAATGGACGCGTAATGTACTCAATAAAGTATGAAATCACTTTTAACCAATTTTCGTGCGAGGGGGAAACTACACACATATTGTTTTCTTACTCTTGCATGAAGTGTTGTCACTGTCTAACATCCCATAAAAATGTAGCTATGAAATACGAATTTGACACAATATTATTTGACAAATTTGAGATGGTAACTCTTTGTTTAATGTTTTTAGAGAATGAAAGTATATTAAATATAGGCCGATTAAGACAGCGAATTAGCTAAAAATGATTAACAAATGGCAAACGGGGTATAGGCGCAAAACATTAAGATAGCGCGTCCATTGGTTAAATCGTCCTAGTATATACAATATATTTTCTCTACACTACAGTTAACTCTTATGGGAACTCCTTTCTGACCCAGGAGAAAAACTCTTTATTTATTTGACTTTCTGCACAATATTCTACAAAGGCGGACTTAATGCCGTAGGCATTCTCTACCAGTTAACCCAAGGGTTGCAGATAACAGTACTTCCCACAAATCCACCACGGTATGGTGTTTCGCCTCGCCTCTGAGTCACTGAATAGGCCAGAGGATAAGCCACATAAGGTTAACAAGCTAGTTTATTATATTACTACAAAATGGTATTATAATATACTAGTTGATACCCGCGGCTTTGTCCGTGTAGAGTAATTTTCCCGTTCCCGTTTCCCACAGGAACTTATTCCTATGTGTTATTCTAATGTATAAGTTATATTATTGTAAACTTTCATTAGTATCCATTCAGTAGTTTTTCCATATTATAACAAACTTTCGCGGTTTATAATATTAGTAGGATTATGTTTTCTTTAATATATTACATACATACATACATAAATATTATTACGCCTGTTTCCCATCGGGGTAGGCAGAGACTATGGCTTTCCACTTGCTACAATCCTGACATACAACTTTCGATTCTTTTACTTTCATGAGTGTTTTCATACACGCTCGCCGGTTAAGGGTACTCTTGACCTGGCCTTTTTCCAAAAGATCGTCGATTTGATTGACATACATGCGCCGAGGTCGACCTCTACCAGTTTGCCCATTCACTCTCGCCACATATATCTGCTTCGTCAGTCTATTTTCATCCATCCTCTCCACGTGTCCGAACCATCTAAGCATCCCTTTTTCTATCTTAGTCACTACATCTTCTGTCATACCGCAATGTTCTCTTTTCACGCTGTTCCTTTCTTTATCCATCAACTTCACTCCAGCTATACTACGCAGACTTCTCATTTCCACGGCATTAATTTTACTTTTATGCGTCTTCTGCCATACCCAGCTTTCACTGCCATACATAAGTGTGGGGACCAGCACTACTCTATGTACAGCCAGTCTTGCCTTCTTAGACACGTTCTGACTGCTCATAAAGGCGTACATGGCTCCATTCACTTTATTTCCTGCCAAAACTCTTCGCTCAATGTCATAGTCACACTTTCCATCTCTCGTAAATTTTGTACCCAGATATACAAACTCTTTCACTTGTTCTACTCTTTCTCCTTCCACAAGAATTGAGCAATCCGTCGTACTTACCTCTCTTTCAAATACCATTACTTTCGACTTGTTTACATTCACTTTCATTCCTTTGTTTATTAACGAATCATGCATAATGTTTACCATCAACTGCAACTCCTCCGCCGATGATGCTAGTATTACCTGATCATCGGCGTATAGGAGGCACTTGACGGTCAGTTCATCCATTTTTATACCATATGTACTCTCTTGCAGTTCTTTCAGGCAGCTGTCCATGTATAGGTTAAACAGCAACGGCGACGCTACACAACCCTGTCTCACACCTTTTTCAAAGTGAAAAACGTCTGTGCAAGCTCCGTTGATCCTGACACAAGCACTGGAGCCCTCATAGAGAGATTTCAGTGCTCGTATCAAGTGGCTGTTTACTCCATACCTGGCCAGTGTTGACCACAGTTCATTCCTCACCACTTTATCATAGGCCTTTTCCAAGTCTACAAATACGCAATAGACTTTTTGACTTTTCGCCAAAAGCTTTTCTACTACGCATCGTTAGGAAAAGACCTGATCCGTGCATCCCCTTCCTTTCATAAATCCTGCTTGTACATCCCACATTTTTTTATATATATTATAGTTTATAATATTATGACTGCCTCGGTGGCGCAGTTGTAGTGTATGCGACTACCGCGCTGAGGTCCCGGGTTCGATTAACGGGTCGGAACAAATACGAGTATTTGTGTGATCCACAAATGCTGCGATTATGTATTTATGTATTTAATGCACCCATTATGTATTTATGTATTTAGAAAAGTATGTATTTCAGTTGTCTAGAATCTAGATCCCATAGTACAAGCTTATAGCTTAGTTTGGGCTAGATGGCGCTGAGTGAATAGTGGTCCACAATATTTATTTTATTACGCACGGCAATGACCTGTAACATGGGACAAAAATGCCTATGGTAAAATGTGGGCGTATCGTATGCCTCTGCCTACCCCTTCGGGGATAAAGGCGTGACAAAATGTATGTATGTATTTTATTATGTAAACAATTTCTACAATATATTCTAGAAAGCGTATGAGTACTGAAAGACTTTACGTTTTATTCCATCAAGTACCTATTGCATCATTCAGATGACCTTGAAAACCATTCCAGCTGTAATAATAAAAAAGGGTCATGAACGTGATCGTGAAGAAAAGGAAGCCAGTTATTGTATAATTTGTCATCTAATTATCGCTTACTTGTAACAATGGCTGAGCGCGCGAATCTTCACCTTTATTTGCGGACTTTCGGTGGGAAGAGTGACAAACTAGTGCATTTATCTTGTTTTATGTGCGGGACTGGGGTTTCTTGGACATAAAAGTTGTGTTAACGTGCTATAGTGATAGACAATGATATATAAGCAGTGAAATGCTATTTTCTATCTTGCCGCCTAAAGTCTACTGAAAACCTCAGTATAAGAACCACCATTATACAGAGGGCAATAACCAGGACCTAGGACTGTGGACTCGACATCGACAAAGACCGGACCGGACTAAATTAGAAGATAAGATTGAAGAAATATGATATAAATAATAAGATTTGGCAAAAAGGTCTTTGTAACCAGGCCATAAAATACTTATAAAAAACACCTTTATTTACCACTTGTATCCGTTCGCGTGTTTATGTACTCGTAGACTATCGAATAAAATAACTGGCAACTTGAAAGCTAATGAAATAAAAACATTTATAAAACTTGCCAATTTATTGCTATTTTTTTATTTTACTTCTAGTGCGCTCCCTCTCTACATACATTCATATTGTCACGCCTTTATCCCCAAAGGGGTAGGCAGAGGCATACTATCCGCTCTCATTTCACCGTATGCATTTTTGTTTTCTCTATTTAATAATAATGTAAGAACTGTATGCGAAGATCGCATATGGCACCAGTCAGTGATCTACATTCGTCTATAGTCATCAGTGTAATCGAATGTGCAAAGGGTGACGGCCCCTAACACACTTAGTTGTATCTATACTAATATTATAAAGCTAAAGAGTTTGTTCGGTTGAACGCGATAATCTCAAGAACTACTGGTCGGATATGAAAAGTTCTTTTTCTGTTGTATAGCCCATTTATCGAGAAAGGCTATAAGCTATATATCATCACGCTACTACCCTGGAGAGCAGAGCAGTAATCATAACTGTCGACAAATCGGGCAATTTTTTATGCATTATTGTAGAATTTATAAGCGACTGGATTAAATAGGAGCGACTAGAGTTCGACGTATGTCACGGGCGAAGCCGGGATTTTCACCTAGTCTAAAGATATAGAAGAACTGAAGACCTTATTTATTTCTTTGGTTAAAGCGCTAATCTCAGTAACCACTAGGTCAAATGGAAAAATATTTTTGTGTTAGATAGCCCATTGATCAAAGAAGGCTATAGACTTAATATCATCACGCTACTACCCAGGAGAGCGGAGCAGTTATCTTAAATGTCAACAAATCGTGCAAATTTTCAAACATTATTCTATAATTTATACACGGATTAAATAAGTGCCACGGCAATGCGCAGTATGTCATGGGCGAAGCTGTATGGGTTAGCTAGTGACATATATAGAATAAGGCGCTCCATTGAAATTGATTCCTTGCTCTATGAGTAGTGATTACTCTCGAGTATCTCGCTCTGTTATTCAAAAGACCTTGAGCCGGGACAAAAAGTTTCATTTCTATCTACCCAGGCCAAGATTAAACTTTCATAATTATTTATCGGTTCTATTCATTTCCCATCGCAAGAAGTGACTTATATTATATTTAGGCATGTACATTGAACGTTTGTTAGAAACTGGTTTTAGTTCTCATACCTAACAGCATCCTTAAATCGAGGCCGCAGTGAGGTACAGACCTAGTCGAAAGCCCTGTGGTTATCCTTCCGAGTGCTCCCGGCGGCCGAACAGATTGCAAGGCATCGTGTGGTTTTAGTCAGTTGTAATCCAGCATGTCATCGACATCATTTCACAAGAAACAATTATCAATCACGCCTTTATACCCGAAGCATGCTATACAACCGCATTAAAATGGAAAATCGTTTTTCGACTCGATCGATCGATCGATCGTTATCGTTGTGGCGACCTACAATTGATATATTAACCTGGCAACCGGGACCAAAGGCTTAACGTACCTGCCGAAGCACGGAACAGCTCTTATATGGAAACACCACAATGAGGTCAACCATTCGTAACCAGCCGCGCCGCTTACAGAACACTGACTTAGGTCCGTATTCCAGAACATTTCTCAATACTCAATTAACGCTTGAGGCTAGATTTTGCCTTATAAAATCTACTCTCAAGCGTCGATTGAGTATTGAGAAACGTTCTGGAATACCTAAGAGGGACCAGGATCGCTTCATACAATTAATAACATTAGCTACTAAACGCTAGAAGCCTGTGGAATTAATTAGTCAAACAATTTAACAAGCCACAAAACACATCCTTTGAAACTTGATTATTAATTGCTTGTTATTGTTTTTTATGCTCGATTTTTTTCTGTTTTATTTGTTAAAAATGTAAATTTTTCTACTTATATATTTTGTCAAAATAATAATTAATCAAAAATTCATTTTATTTTTATTATTTTGACAAAATATTGCTTTGTGGTGTCTTGATCTACTACGGGAAGTGGTAATTATTAGACCTTATAGTCGCTTAACCCGTTCTGAAGAGCTCTTTACATAAGTGTCCTGTCGCTTTTGTTTTCCCGAACAACGCATTAAACCCATTTATCACTATAAGCTGTTGGATCAACTGACAGTGATATTATTTTTTATTGAAAAAGTCAACTTAGATTCAAAACTTGAACCTGTTGCCATCAAAAAAAAGTTCTTCCTAAGTTTCTTGGCGGCTTTTCTTAAGTGGGCCATGTTCCAAACCGGTGGTCGCACTTTAAAAATATAAAATTTATATTTATTTAGTGTATGACTCTATACAAAAAAAAGACGGTATTTTTTGCCTATCAGCTATCAAGCCGTTGTCGGCTTTTTATGATATGAAAATAATATACGGCAACCGTGCGCCATGTTCGATAATTGGCGCCAAACCTGTTCATAGAGAATGAATGCTGAACTTATCAAATTTTTTAAATTTATTTCGATGACTTACGCATAAAAGATTTCAAGTTTCGTTATTAGTTTTTTAATCTTTATATTTCAGCATGAAAAATAAGACTCATTTTTGACATGACTTCGATCTAGTAGCGATTACACGTAGTGTTTTGCCCAATATTGTAACTTTTTATTTTTAACTCGGTGGTTTGTTATTCGGGTTTATATAATGTCACCGTCAAGTAGGCTTTTTTTACCGTCGAGTGTGTTGTAAAGCGGGAAATAAATATAGTATACGTCAAGTAATTTTACATAGCATTTGTACTGTCTTTATTAAAGTGAAACTTCTTCATCGATGTTGAGAGAAATTTAAAAGCTGTAAAAAAATTGTCCCCTTGTTGTTCGGTTACGCGCCAAGTTGTTTTGAACTAAAACTTCTTTATCGTAAGTGAAACTTCTTTATCGACGTATGTGAGAAATTTTATAGCTGTATAAAAAAATTCGTAAAGAAGTTTCACTTCTTACCTGTGTACTCTGGTACACACACATATTTATTTATTTATAATTAAAGCTATTTAGGATTCCATTCCCATACGGTAAAAATGGGACCCTACTATTACTTCCTTCTTTCTTCTTTTTCTTAGCCGTTCTCTACCACTTTGGTGTAGGCCTCCTTCAGATAACGCCATCTAGTCCGATCTTGTGATATTTCCATCCAATTTTATTAATATCGTCCTTCCATCTTATCTGTGGTCTTTATCTTTTTTCACCCTAAGGCCTCCATTCCAAGACCGCCTTACCCCATGAGCCATTTTTCCGGGCTATGTGTCCTGCTGCCTGCATGGATCTTTAGGGAATAAAGACTGCTATTACTAAGAGTCCATTATTCGTCTGTTTGTCACCAGGTTGAATCTCATGAACCGTGACTGCTAGTCAGTTCAAATTTTCACAGATGAGGTATTTCTATTGCCACTATTTCAACAATACCTGTATTTCATCAAATACCTAATAAATAATAAATAAAATTAATATATATGAGTGGGACTCTTATACAAAAAACTGTTATTTTTTTTATAATATAGTGTCTATGCTGTATAATCTAATGATACAGAACCTATTCGTTCGCTAGTTCGACTCACACTTGACCGGTTTTTGTATGCATGATTTTAATTATGAAAATATCAAAAATATTATTTGAAGGATACTATGAGTCTATTAAACCATTTTGATTAATGAAACCAGTATTTGATATTCCTATTTCAATTTCAAATAACGTTTATCCGGAAGTTACCTTCTACCGTCAAATTTCTCGACCCCGAGATGTATGCTGTACTAAAACCTCGTCCGTAGATCCCACAGACAATACATTGTATTGTCTTGTATTGTCTGTGGTAGATTCTTACACTTGCCAGGACTTTACTCCAATCATTTATATATGCGCTCGTGGCCCCGCGGTCTCAGTGTTCTGTAAACGATCACTGAGTTACGCAACTTTCACTATGGCTGGTCCTCGGATGGGTGACCACTTTGTGGTATTTACATTTGCGAGCGTTTCCGTGCTTCGGAAGGCACGTTAAGCCGTTGGTCCCGGTTGCCAGTAAAATGGCAGTCGTTAAGCCTGGTTGAAGGCCTTATGGGCGGCTTGAAAATTTCAACAGCAGGTAGCCACAACCTGCGTCTGTCTATTTCAACACGGCAATGGGCTCACCACCTATTACGTGGGACAGGAATCCACACGGTGAAAAGTGGGCATATAATATGTCTCTGCCACCCCTTCGGGGATAAGGCGTGATGGATATTTATTTTATTTATTTATTTATATATGCATCCAACCAAAATTCAAAAAAATCCAAAATTGATTGCTAGAGGCAAATGATTTATGTACTTGTACGATTTTTTTGAAAAGAATTCTCTCTGGCCTTAGAGCCCCACTTGAGTTGTTTACGCCATATCCTCATCCATCCGTCAGCAAGCAACAAATAACACCTCAACTATATTGGAGTTGACTTATGGACCCTAAAGATTTTAAACAAGAAACAGAATAGGACATCATTATCCTTTTAACCTTTTTCTAGTTACCTCCTCAGGTAGGAGGAGTCTACTATTGACAAGTCGTAGAATAGAATCAGAATCGCTGTTTTTAGCTGTCAAAATGTTGTTCAACTGACTGGCGCGGTACATGTAAGTAGAATTCTATCGGCCGACCGATAGAAGTTTATTTGAGTACGATTGTAATAGTAGACTACGAAAAGCTGTCAAAATTGTACCGGTGGCTTTCTACCGAGCGACGATTTCGATTCTATTTTGACACGGTTGAAATAGCAGACTCGGCCCCCTGAATTTACATCCAAATATGCCAGGAGCATTTATGATTTGACGTTTATATTTCCGTATTTTTGGCAGCACTGCCGTATGACCTTCTAACCCCTTAATAGCGCCTGCTCGACCGTTGATTAGCAAGAGCCGTAGAGCTTGGTGAAGACCCTCTTTTTAGGGTTCCGTAGCCAAATGGCAAAAAAACGGAACCCTATGGATTCGTCATGTCTGTTTGTCTGTCCGTCCGTATGCCACAGCCACTTTTCTCCGAAACTAGAAGAACTATCTGTTTACACTGTTGATTTATGGCACTTAGTGGAACTTGCTACACATAAACAAAAACACTTGTACTGTTCCACTTATGTATTTTTTTAATACAAGATAAATCGTAAACTGCATTTTACCTTTTATTCAATAACTTTTTTTTTATACCACTGAGGTAGCAGACAAGCGTACGACCCACCTGATGGAAAGTGGTCACCGTAGCCTATGGACGTTTGCAACACCAGAGGTGCAGCACTCACGCTGCCAACCCTTAATAAATCTTCTAAGACCCCTTTTGAAGAACCCCATACTGTAGACGTTCGGGAAAACCCAGGCAGGGAGTTCATTCCACAATCTAAGCGTACGCGGAAGCCTCTATCGGAACTAACCGCGTGCGTGCGCTCCGGACGCTAAGTGTGAGGGAGAACACCCTGTCTATGGCGAGCGGTGCGATGATAAAAGGTAGCCGTGGGCATCATATCAAACAACTCCTCAGAGCACAGACCGTTGTACAGGCGATAGAACACGCATAAGGAGGCAAAGTCTCTCCTGTCGCGAAGGGGCTCAACACTGCCCACTAGTAAAGGATCGTTGACAATCCTCATAGCACGCCCTTCTACCGACTCAAAAGGTTGAAGCTGGTATTCAGGTGCACCAGCCCAAAGGTGACAGCAGTACTTTTGCGGCCGCACTTACGACTTATAGAGAAGCAGTGTTTGCTCTGCAGTAAAGTGCTGCCGCGCACTGTTAAGCACTCCGAGCTTTTTGGACGCCAGCTTCGCCTTGGCCTCTAAATGACTTCGGTATTGGACGTCACTAGAAATCTCAACACCAAGGATCCCAATACTATTGGAGATAGAAAGAGGTGTGCCCTGAAATTGCGGCGATACAGTAAATGGGGCTTTTTTAGCGGTGAATGCACAAACTTAAGTCTTGGTAGGGTTAAATTGGACAAGATTTTGTCTACCCCAATCGGACACTCTAGCAAGAGTAGCATCGATTTTAGACACAAGTTGTTCACGACTTTCTTCCACTGCAGACCGGGGGATATTGGAGCGACTCGTGTAATAATTGTCACCCGTACTGTCATCTGCATAGCAATGAACGCCGTCAATGGACAGCGTGTCATTGATATGCAGCAAAAACAGAGTGGTGACAACACTGAGCCCTGCTGCACTCCAGCATTGATGGCCATGTAGTCCGAACAGCAACCGTCAACGACGGCTCTGATAGTTCTACTACCGGCCAAACAGCTGGATACCCATTCACAGAGTCTCTCGGGCAGTCCATAGTAGGGCAATTTCGATAGAAGACCATGGTGCCAGACCCGATCAAAGGCCTTTGAGATATCAAGACTCACTACTAGAGCCTCTCCCTTACTCTCGATAGCCATCGCCCAGCGGTGTGTGAGGTACACAAGAAGATCACCAGTCGAGCGACCGTGACGAAAACCGTACTGCCGGTCACTGAGCAAGTCGTGATCTTCCAGGTACCTCAGGAGCGGTGTATTGATTACACGCTCCGTCACCTTAGATAGACGGGAGGTTACGACTACCGGTCTATAGTTGGACGGATCGGTCCTGTCTCCCCTCTTAGGCACAGGATGCACATTCGCGGTCTTCCATGAAGCCGGGACTTGTCTCATGGAATATAAAAGTCGGGTCCACACTGCTTGAGTACCACCGCGGGTAAACCGTCTGGCCCACTCGATTTATGAACGTCGAGGGACTGAAGCTCTCGCTGGACCTCCCGCTGTGTGAATTTAATTTTCGGCATGGAAGTTCCACACAACGGGATGTCAGGCGGCAAAGCGCCCCCGTCGTCCATAGTCGACTTAGAGGCAGAGAGAACCCAGAAGGTCGGATTTCTCCTTAGCACTCTGAGCCAATTACTTGCTGCCACAGAACCCTTTATGGGCGAGTCCGATCATCACATGGCCGCTTTTTTTAAAATGCTCTCAGACGTCATGCCGGTCTCGAACCGGCTAAAACCAAACGGTCTACGAGTATTGCCGGAGGCCCCGAGTAACTCCTTGGTAAGATGTGCAAGTGTGGTGGAGCACCTTGCAACCAAATATTTTAGAAATATTAGCGGTTAATTATATTATTGAAACAGAGCATGAAATCATGCGATGGCCATGTTTGCAAGGATATGAAGAAACACTACCGTCCCCGTCGCTATTTAGAATCCACATTCCATACTGTGAGTAAGCCGAAATGTATATTTACAGACTTGTGTGCGCACTTGTATTGGAATTATTAACTAAGGACGCCCGCGGCTCCGCTTGCTTGACCCGACGGACCCGAAGGACATAAAATAAAATAAAATATAATAAATATCCATCACGCCTTATCCCCGAAGGGGTGGCAGAGGCATATTATATGCCCACTTTTCACCGTGTGGATTCCTGTCCCACGTAATAGGTGGTGAGCCCATTGCCGTGTTGAAATAGACAGACGCAGGTTGTGGCTACCTGCTGTTGAAATTTTTTAAGCCGCCTATAAGGCCTTCAACCAGGCTTAACGACCGCCATTTTACTGGCAACCGGGACCAACGGTTAACGTGCCTTCCGAAGCACGGAAACGCTCGCAAATGTAAATGCCACAAAGTGGTCACCCATCCGACGACCAGCCATAGTGAAAGTTGCGTACCTCAGTGATCGTTTACCGAACACTGAGTCCGCGGTTTCCCATTTATAATATTACTAGCTATTGTTTTCCACAGGAACAAAATGTAGGCAGTCTTATTCTTGCCTTTTTTCTTGTCATTTCTTGCCTTCGTTTGGGTGCGCCATGTGTTTCTCCGCACCAGTGCCATTGTGGAGTAGTCGTCGATCGCCTTGGACATCATGGCTTGTCTTGCTGCAGAAGTGCTGGGCGATTACCACGGCACGCGAGCCTTAACGACTTAATCCGACGTGCTCTTGTCGCCGGCGGTGTGCCAGCTAAACTTGAACCGAATGGTTTGGCGCGCGACGACGGCAAGAGACCGGACGGTATGTCGTTAATGCCGTGGAGGATGGGTAGGTGTTTGGTGTGGGACGCTACGTGTGTCGACACTCTTGCTCCTACTCATCTTCCAGGTACTGCTGGTTGTGCCGGTGCCGCCGCTGCTTCTGCGGAGACCCTTAAACGGCAGAAATATTTGCAACTCGTAAGTGATTACGTTTTTGAGCCGTTTGGGGTGGAGACGTTAGGGTCCTGGGGTCCAAGTGCTCATAATCTATTTCAAGAGATTGTAAAGCGCCTAATTGACACTACTCGTGACCAGAGGGCTGGTTTCTTTTTCGCACAAAGGCTAAGCATTGCCATTCAACGTGGCAATGCTGCCAGTCTTCTGGGAACGCTTCCACGTGAGGACTGCGATGCGGAGAAATTTTATGACGCATGTTAGGTCTTTGTTTCTTAGTTATTTTTAGTAAGTTTAGAATTAATTTATCAAAATATTAAGTGCTGTAAAAACTGAACAAGACAAATAAATTTGATATTGAAAGTCTTATTCTAAGATATAAGTTATGTATATTACTGCAAAGTTCCATCAAAAGAGTATTACTCGTAAGTCAGTACAAACCTTGGTATTTATAACATTAACGTAACGCTTGCGGTTATCAAATAGAATCCATTTTTCATTGCAGGTAACTATGCGGTTTAAAATTCCTTGATTTGTGTGTCTGTTGAGCAGTGCAAGGCACATCTCGACGCGTACTGCGCGCTGGCGATCATTGAGTTCGTGGGGCACCCATTTTTCAAGCTTTTTTACCTTGCCAATTTGACGCAAATGGACCAATATTTTTATATTAGATTATGTATCATCAGCTTTTACAATCGCCTTTAATTCGTCATTGGGGCTAATTCTGTTGTTAACCACTAACCTAAATTTCTCTAAATTTTTTTTAATTTTATTGAGAGATTGCCAAATGCTATTCTGTTATTACGTCGAACTAAACTTGGTGATATTATAAACAGCACTAAATTTGTATCTAACATCACTAAACTTCCTATTATGTGATATAATTCAAAAGAACATGTATTCAGATGCCGCCTAACTCAGTGATTGAACTGTCTATGTACATTTTTCACTTTTTGTTGAAATTTAACACATAAAATGAATTTTAGTGATGTCTGATACAAATTTAACGTCACACAAAATTTAGGCGTTTAAAAAAAGACTAATTTTAGTGGGATGTTTATTAATTTTAGTAACTGTTTGAAACGTGAAAACTTTTAAAACGTTGTAACGTGAAATATGTACATAGGCAGTTCAATCACCAAGTTAGTTGGCATTTATTTACATTCGACTGTCTATGTACATTTTTCACGTCTTGTTCAATTTTATCACATAAAATGAATTTTAGTGACATCAGATACAAATTAAGTGCTATTTATGATATCACCAACTTTAGTTCGACTTAATAACAGAATAGCATTTGGCAATCTATTAGCAAAAATTAGAAAATTTTAGAGTAATTTAGTTTAGTGATCTCAACAACAGAATTAGCACCATTGTCGACCAAAGTCTTCGGACGACCGCGAGGTTCATTTTTCAGGTCGAAATTTCCAGAACGGAAGCGAGCAAACCAATAACTGGTGGAGCGTTGGTTTGTAGTGTTAGCTCCGTAAACGTCGTTGATGTTACGTGCCGCTTGGGCAGCGTTGCTGCCACGACGGTACTCATATACATAATTACTCGAACGTTACTTTAACGTCGAATTACTTTAACGTATTTTAACGTGAAAATGATTGAAATGCGATGAAAATGTAACTCTAATCAATAAACAAATGACTACTTTTGGAAAAATAATTCCATGTTTTTAAAATAAATTTATTTGACATTAGAATTCTTAGCCAAACAAAAATTATTTTGAGTTGAAATGGTCAGTACTGCAGAACGGCAATTTCATAGGTAAAGACCTATTATGAACACTATAGACGTTGCCATTTTCTTCTTTTACTTGCCAATCAAGATTGGTTACGTACGATTTTGTCAAAAGACTGATACTTAGTTGGTTCAGTTATCCTAGAACCTTGAAGGTTTAAACAATGCATTCCCTAACTACATTGTGTTCACCTTTTGTTTGCTTAATACAATAACAACTACACACTAAAAAAACCTGCCTTTAACATTATGCAAGTTTCCTGTATTTATGTATAAGAATAATATAAGAATATTTGAATATGCTATATCTGAATACTTTTTAGGCAATTTGTATAGTAACTTTTTTCCTATATTTTTTTTTAAAACGAAAGTTCCATCATGTTTTGATCTTTACCATTTATGACCAAGTTGTCTTTTTTCATTTTAACGAATAATTATATTTTAAACCATATCTCTCTAAAGAAGTATGCATGGATCGCGATGCCTGGCGACCTGTCCTCTCTGACTACCCCGTCAGGGATACAGCGTGAAGATAGTTATATCTCTCTATTCTGCCGTATACTCCCTTAATGGGACACGACATTGTATGGGCCGTTAGGTTCCGTACTACATTATATTATCTGTGGTACTACTGAGCGTACTGCGATCATGATAATTTGCTAGCATTTACGTGAGCAAGTATTACTCTAGTAAGATTTTATTTAATTTGTATTACAAAGTTACATCCAGGTAAAGTCCAGTTAAAGAATTATACTTGTAAGGTGTCATCAAGTTCAAGGTCCACTTAAAAGAAAAAAAATATATTTGTAGTATATGTAAGTGTACTCAAAAAAAATTAAGTCTTGTTATTATTATCAAAATGTCATTGATTCCCAATGGTAATGATGATAGTCGCAACAATTATAATCCAATCATCATTTTGAGTGTTTGTCACAAATTGCAGTTTTCAACAATTTGTGTTCAGCTGATTTGAATATCGTCATGGTGTATCAATTATTTAAATCTTTACGTAGCGCCTGTATAAATAAATATAAACCAAACAAAATTAATTTACAGTAAATGTGCGTTTTGGAAATTGCATGTTTTCTATTTATGAGCTATTCAATGCAAAAAGATTGTTTACATTCAAACCAGCGTTTCTTAAGATTGCGTTAAATCTCAAGGAACTAAAATTTAAATACAACCAAACAAACAACCTTTTCCGCTTTATAATGTTATTGTATAATATTAAGTAATGGGTCGCCCCATTACTTAATATTATATAATATTTGATATTATACGGATTCGCTCCATAACCGTTGCTACACAACGTGACCCCAAGACGTAGGTAGGTATAAAGTATAGTAAGTATAAAGTAAAGGTAAGTGGAATGCATTTAGAACACGATAGCCTTAGGTTTACGATTTCAATGGTACGGGAGTAAACTCAGGTACGCGAGGCAGAAGAAGGAGTGACCTGAGAATCCACTACGCGACAGAGTTTTTTGAAATTATACTTGCGTTAGGGAAAATCAGATGAGAGTAAATTTTTACGATGCACGCGCACACTGTCACGAAAAACTGATACCATGAAGTTAGCTGATAAGTGTTTCCATGACAACTTATAACTACATTCAAAGTAGTTTTCAAACACCCTGAAGTTAGCTATACACAACATTTTAGTTTTTTCTACAAACCTAGGATAAGGCGAAAGATAAAACTCTTAAAAAGATTTTTATCTTGTTACGCCAAAGAAGTATAACTTATAATGCGTGTACTTTTTTTCCTGTAAGGTTTATTTGTTTACTGCAGAACCCTAAAAAAAGACATATTAAAGTGAAGTCTTACATGTTTTTGAGTGTTACACCTAGGTAACACGTACAGGTTTAGTAAGTAAACTCTTTTTGTTTCATAATTTAATAAACACTGAGAACTAAATTGTCAATCCTCTGTAGCATATGTTTGTTAAAATATGTTAACATAATTTTACAAGTTAATCTACTACTCGAGAAACATGTACTGTAACTCCAGACAGCATCAGAAACTCGCATGAGCAGCCTCCATGGGTGCTCATGTATGCTGACAATATTGCGCTGGCAGACACGGACAGGGGCAGATTGGTGCGACGTGTGAAGGAGTGGAAGGATCGCATGAGAACGGCGGTCGGCGGTCGAGCGCACGGACCAGGTTAAATACCTGGGATCTGTTTTTCACACGTCAAGTCACGCATTGCTGCCGCGTGGGCCAAATGGCGGGAGATTACTGGTGTCATTTGTAACCCTAAAATGCCGATCCGGTTGAAGGGACAGGTCTACAAAACCATCATTAGATCTGTCCTTTTACATGGCAGTGAGACGTGGCCAATATTGGAGCAACACAAGCAGGAGCTGCGTGTCACTGAAATGAAGATGCTGAGGTGGATGTATGGCGTCACGCGGATGGACCGCGTGAGGAACTCTCGCATCCGCGGCAGCCTTCAGGTCCGTGACATTGCAGACAAATTGCAAGAGTGTCGCCTTTGTTGGTATGGTCACGTCTTGCGGGCTACGTAGGAAACAAATGTCTGGCCATATCAGCCCCGTCGGGTCCCGGTAAGAGGAGAAGACCCAAGAAGTGCTGGCTTGACGTCGTAAGGGATGACATGTGTGATAATGGTCGTCGGCATCCCCTGTAGTGACAGGGGATGCCGACGACCGTGCGAAGTGGAGGAGAAAATGTAGGAAAGGGGACCCGGGGCGTCGCGAGACGCAACTGGGACAGACGCTCGGATGATGATGGGGGAAACTACTACTCGAGACTTCACACGAAATAAAATATATAAAGTACCAGGTGACATACATACCTCGCCCGTGACATACTTCGAACTCCCGTCGCACCTGCTTAAATCAACCGTCGCTTATAAATTTTACAATAATGCATAAAAATTGCCCGAATTGTCGACATTTATGACTATTGCTCCGCTTTCCAGGGTAGTAGCGAGATATAGCCTATATAGCCTCCTCGATAAATGAGCTATTTAAGGGCTAGCGCATATATACAACTTTGTATGTATGTATGATGTGCACATACCATCGACTAAAAAGTCGATCCGCGACAAAACAGTTTAGTCGATGCAAAAGTTGTTATATGCGCTAGCTCTACTAACTCTATCCATCACGCCTTATCCCCGAAGGGGTGGCAGAGGCATATTATATGCCCACTTTTCACCGTGTGGATTTGTGTCCCACGTAATAGGTGGTGAGCCCATTGCCGTGTTTAAATAGACAGACGCAGGTTGTGACTACCTGCTGTTGAAATTTATTAAGCCGCCTATAAGGCCTTCAACCAGGCTTAACGACTGCCATTTTACTGGCAACCGGGACCAACGGCTTAACATGCCTTCCGAAGCACGGAAACGCTCGCAAATGTAAATGCCACAAAGTGGTCACCCATCCGACGACCAGCCATAGTGAAAGTTGCGTACCTCAGTGATCGTTTACCGAACACTGAGACCGCGGGGCCACGAGCGCTTCATAATAATATACATATTATATATTATACATATACTAACTATAAAGGAATTTTCTAAATCCGATCAGTAGTTCCTGAGATTAGCGCGTTCAACAAAATAAACTCTTCTGGTTTATAATATTAGTATGGATGAGTATACACTGCGAAAGATTAAAACAACTTTATTTTATCTAATAAGGTTTGTTGAGGCCACATAAGAGCTTTAGTTAGGCCCCCACGGCTCCAGGCTCACGCATAATTGAGGAGAGTTTTCACAAAACTTGGTAAAAAATATTATGTTTTTAAAGTTGTACTTCTTTTGGCGCGTCAGGGAAAAATGATAAGAGTAAATTTTTTTACGAAAAATCGACACCATGTAGTTAGCTGATAAGTTTTTCCATGACAACATATAACACACAGGTAGTCTTCAAACACCCTGAAGTTAGCTATAGTCAACATTTTAGTTTTGCTACAAACGTAGGAAAGGTAAAAGGCGAAAGATACAATTTTTTAAAAGATTTTTATATTGTTACGTTAAAAAAGTATAACTTTTAACGCGTGTACATATGTACACTACACATAAACACTTTTTTTAACTGACTTGGTGGCACAGTGGTTGTGAGTATACGACTGTTGTAGCAGAGAGATCTCACGGGGTTCAATACCGGATCGGAACATTTATTTGTGTGATCCTCAAATGTTTATTTGTGGCTTACAGTCGTTAGAATCACCTGGTGTATATGACATGTGTAACATGCTGCTGCGTACCCTTCGAGGCAATAGGCGTGATTGTATAATTGAAGCGAAGCGAAATCAAAATCGGGGAAGAATAGAGCTACGCTCACTTCGAGCTAAGCTCTATTCTTCCCCGATTTTGATTTTCGCTTTGTTCTCGAACTCCTCCCAAACCACTCAACACCTTTTAATCAAATTTGACCTATAATACGACATCTAGCCACAGATGGTTTACATACATACATATTGTCACGCCTTTATCCCCGAAGGGGTAGGCAGAGGCATATTAAACGCCTTATATCACGCTTATTTCACGGTATGCATTTTTGTACCACCTAACAGGTGGTGAGCCCATTGCCGTGTTAAAATGGACAGGCGCAGGCTGTGGCGACCTGCTGTTGAAATTTTAAAGCCGCCCATAAGGCCTTCAACCTGCTTAACGACTGCCATTTTATTGGCAACCGGGACCAACGGCTTAACGTGCCTTCTGAAGCACGGATCGATAGATGGTTTAGAAAAAATATAATTGAAAATCGGACAAACCGTGGCTGAATAAAAAACTAAACGCTTCGCTTCATTTGGACCTTCCGGGGACGCCAAGTGCACCTAGATTTTATATATTTTATATTTGTAATATTTGTATAATTTTATTACATTAATTTATTAATTGCACTAAAATCTGTGTTAAAAAATATTTACACCTATAAGTTCGCACTTTGAATAACACATTTACTTGAAATTTTAATTTATTAAAACGATCCGCAAATACTTTAATTTAACAAAAAAATTTTTTTTTAATTTTTTTCACTATAACTTATCACGAACTTCCTTGATTTCTTTTTTGAGGTTTATATTTAGACTGAAGTAGTTCCGTAGGTACATAAATAGGTTTTTATGTACCTACGGAACTTCTTTAGCCTACATAAAAACCTACTTACCAAAATTGTAAAAATTAAATTAAAAGAATTATGTTACGTCATCCCTGAATCTATTTTCATACTAAATGTCGATAATATCTAGATATTCCACATAAACCTCGTAATTATAACCCAACCGCTTGTGAATCAGAGTTCAAACACTATCTACGTTTTTGCTCAACTAATTTTGATTACACATGCAGCAACATTATGGTAAGAAGACGTCTATGTAAAAATAAAATAAATAAATATCCATCACGCCTTATCCCCGAAGGGATGGCAGAGGCATATTATATGCCCACTTTTCACCGTGGATTCCTGTCCCACGTAATAGGTGGGGAGCCCATTGCCGTGTTGAAATAGACAGACACAGGTTGTGGCTACCTGCTGTTGAAATTTTTCAAGCCGCCCATAAGGCCTACAACCAGGTTTAACGACTGCCATTTTACTGGCAACCGGGACCAACGGCTTAACGTGCCTTCCAAAGCACGGAAACGCTCGCAAATGTAAATGCCATAAAGTGGTCACCCATAGTCAAAGTAGCGTAACTCAGTTATCGTTTACAGAACACTGAGACCGCGGGGCCACGAGCGCTTATGTAGTAGAAAAAATAAAACTCTTTCGCTAGATTTAGAAAATCCATTGAGCTAGGATTTTGTTTCCGTCCGAGACTACCAGGACTTTAATTGGTCGTGCCAATGAGTGTCTAGCACATAGGACCTTTTAGCCTTTTTGTTACCACCTCACTAAAAAGGATACGTGTTCAAAATTTCTTCAATATTTAACATCTAAAATAGACACATTTTATTAAATTTATTCGGCCCTTTAGACCCACCCCAGTTCCGTGCTTCGGAAGGGACGTTAAGCCGTCGGTTCCGGTTGCCAGTAAAATGGCAGTCGTTAAGCCAAGTTGAAGGCCTTATGGGCGGCTTAAAAATTTCAACAGCAGGTAGCAACAACCTGCGTCTGTCTATTTCAACACGGCAATGGGCTCACCACCTATTACGTGGGACAGGAACACATATGGTGAAAAGTGGGCATAAAATATGTATGCCTCTGCCACCCCTTTGGGGATAAGGCGTGTTAGATAATTAAAATAGGATTTTGTTTCTACTTCGAACAACAGACAGACAAAAAACAAATCATGTTTTCAGAGTCAGGATATTTTCATTCAACATTATTGTACCTACATACCATCACGGCTGTTTTTACATTTTATAATAGGTTATTGTTGTTCTGGTGTTGCAAACGTCCATAAGCTACGGTGACCACTTTCCATCAGGCCCGTATGCTTGTCTGCCACTTTCACTCAGTGGTATTATTTATAAAATAGTGCTTGCTGAATGTTCCCGGCCGTCTTCCCGTGATATATTTCGATAAAATCTTATCCCTCAATTTTACGGTTTTATGAAAGTTCATTATTTTCAAAATAAATAACTCAAAATTTCGTACGTACACTTGTTTCTGGTTACAAATAAATCCACATGTTGTATCGTGTTTTTGCAAAATTACATCTATAAGGGGGTAAATTAGGAGTTGTAAGTTTATATGGAACAAAATATTGTTCTTCAACTATAGCAACAATTCTTAGCGTAATGAATTCTTTGACGCTTTAACAGTACAGTGGTTTAATAAAATTTTGGATATGCAGCTGCAACACTAACACTTCCTCAATTTTGTTATCATTTGTTTTTTCTTTAATTATCTCCCTATGAAAACAATTTAAAAGATAACGTATGCACGTTGAAAAATTTATAAAAAATAATTTTATTACAAAAAAGATGCACAAATAATTTAAAATTATTATATTCAATGTTGCCAAGTCATGAGTTGTGCCATTGTATGTAAATTAACAAATGGAAATCACTTGTTTTTGCATGATTAAGAAATAATGATAAAATTTGTTGTTGTAAAAGAACACAAGTTATATCAACTAAAAACGTATTTTTGTGATTGCCTCAGTAAAAAAAACCTTTGTATCTAATAAATGGCCTCGGTGGTTCAGTGGTCACTCAAAGCTTGAATACTTGAATACCCATCCGGACCATCCATACCTAGACAAACCCATCCCGTTTACTCCGTACAAATAAAAAAGATAATGTAATAAAAGAAGCGCTCGTGGCCCCGCGGTCTCAGTGTTCTGTAAACGATCACTGAGTTACGCAACTTTGACTATGGCTGGTCCTTGGATGGGTGACCACTTAGTGACATTTACATTTGCGAGCGTTTCCGTGCTTCGCAAGGCACGTTAAGCCGTTGGTCCCGGTTGCCAGTAAAATGGCAGTCGTTAAGCCTGGTTGAAGGCCTTATGGGCGGCTTGAAAAATTTCAACAGCAGGTAGCCACAACCTGCGTCTGTCCATTTTCAACACGGCAATGGGCTCACCACCTATTACGTGAGACAGGAATCCACACGGTGAAAAGTGGGCATATAATATGCCTCTGCCACCCCTTCGGGGATAAGGCGTGATGGATATTTATTTATTTATTATTTATTTAATGTAATAAACATTTTGTATAAATAAAAAAAAAAGCTAATCGATAAATGCTCCTTTTTTTTAAATTGTGGAAATTCTTGCGGATGTTATGCCAGACTCAAACCGACTAAAACCACATGTGTCCTATCCCTCTGCCTAGGTCTGAAGTATGTTCCAGGTCAATAGGTCCCAGTTTAACTCCTCTTAAGTATGTCCCAGGGTGACAGTAATTTGGATGCTCTTACATACATACATACATACATATCGTCACGCTTGTCTCCCATCGGGGTAGGCAGAGACTAATGGCTTTCCACTTGCTACAATCCTGGCATACAACTTTCGCTCCTTCCATTTTCATAAGTGTTTTCATACACACACGCCGGTTAAGGGTACTCTTGACCTGACCTTTTTCAAAATGTCTACTATTTGATTGACATATGTACGTCGAGGTCGCCCCTTACGAGTTTGCCCATTCACTCTCTTCTGATAAATCTGTTTCGTAAGTCTACTTTCATTTTGACTGCCTCTGTGGCGCGGTGGGAGTGCATCCGACTGCTACGCAAGAGGTCGTGGGTTCGATTCCCACCCAGGATAAAACTTTGTGTGATGAGTACGATGGTTTATTCTGTGTCTGGGTGTTATTTATCTATAATATGTATGTATTTAGAAATATATAAGTATGTTTATCAGTTATCTAGATCCCATAACACAAGCTAATATTAGCTTACTTTGGGCTAGATGGCGCTGTGTGAAAAGTGTCCTACAATATTTATTTATTTATTTATCTATCCTTTCCACGTGTCCGAACCATCTAAGCCTATTTATATATTTTTTGCCTAGCATGTCGTAAATGGCGACTAAGGGCGTATTGGGTATTGTGTAGGCGATGAGCAAGCCACTTCTTACTACTCTTTCACGATTTTTCATCTGACCAAACACAATTTTTGTATGGCTAAATGTGGTCTTAAGAGACACAGTGCTTCTTGGACTCTGCCTACCCCTTCGGGGAAAACAAGCGTGATTATATGTATATAAGAATTTGTTAACTTTTATAACATAAATCAGTTCAAGAAAATCTATTAATAGAATTAACATTTTATGAACAATTCAAAATAAAATATTGTATTAAATAATTACAAGAAACGACTACTCAATTTATTTCTTTTATCGTTTTTTTTTAACCTTAAATTATCCAAGTAATGAGGTCGAAAGAATTATTTTATTATTGTACATACAATGATAATAAAAAAATAGACAAGAAGACAACGTGTACAAAGGCCTACTTATTTCCACAGAAATCGCCTTCAGTAGGCCTGAGATGGAGACCTTAAGGCGAGACAGAATTAATATGTGTGTGCAGATTAACGAACATACATAAGTAATAATAGCATACATAATAAGTACCAAAATATATAAAAATATACACATATACATATAAATATATAGATACATACATACTTAACTTAGTTATACCTACATATAATAAGTAAAAATAGTTATGGCAAAGATGTTCTTTCACTTTCTTTTTGAATAGTGAAACAGTTTGGCAAGATATATGTATCTCTTATATATATATATATATATATATATATATATATATATCTTCGTCGGGATAGAGTTCCACAGCCTTACCGCATGAACAGAGAAGCAATAGGTGTAACAATCTGTTTTGTAAGAATAATAAATAAATAAATATCCATCACGCCTTATCCCCGAAGGGGTAGCAGAGGCATATTATATGCCCACTTTTCACCGTGTGGATTCCTGTCCCACGTAATAGGTGGTGAGCCCATTGCTGTGTTGAAATAGACAGACGCAGGTTGTGGCTACCTGCTGTTGAATTTTTTTTAAGCCGCCTATAACGCCTTCAACCAGGCTTAACGACGGCCATTTTACTGGCAACCGGGACCAACGGCTTAACGTGCCTTCCGAAGCACGGAAACGCTCGCAAATATAAATGCCACAAAGTGGTCACCCATCCGACGACCAGCCATAGTGAAAGTTGCGTACCTTAGTGATCGTTTACCGAACACTGAGACCGCGGGGCCACGAGCGCTTCAATTGTTTTGTAAGAAGGAAAAGTAAGGTAATGCTAAAGGTGCGATCTACAAGGAGTATCGGGTGTATGCATATAAGGAAACGCAGTGGGTAGGAAGGATATAAGGGATTATGCAGGATATTATATAGGAAGGACACACAATATCCGAGTATTACTACGGAGTCGGATTGAAACTTGAATTTCTTACGAAATTCCGAAACATGGTCACACTTACGAAGATTGAAAATAAATCGTATGCATACATTTTGCAATCGCTCAAGTTTATTTTAAAGCTTCTCAGTAGCATCCAAGTAGCAAGAGTTCACATAGTCAATTATGGGCTGTATTAAAGTTTGAAAGAGCGAGATTTTGATATCTACGGGCAAAAATGGCTAGAGACATTTGAGTGTATGGAATTTTATGACAGTTTTTATGAATACGAGACGTACTTATTTCTTTTTAAATTTTATTGAATTTCCTTTTTTGACTAAGCAACTTAATAGTTTATCAGTCAAGCCTTTACGATGAAGGGGTGGCAGAGGCATATTATACGCACGCATTTAACCGTTTGCATTTTTGTCTTACATAATAGGTGGTGAGCCTATTGGCGTATTGAAATAGATAGACGCAGGTTGTGATTACACTGCTGTTGATTTTTTCAAGCCGACGATAAGGCCTTCAACTTGACATAAAGACTGCTATGTAACTGATGATACTACTAATGATACAAGTAACATCAAACACTAGCATCATGCTAACATTCTTAAGTAAAAGCAAATAGCAGAACGTTGGTGGTACCGTCAAGGTTGCCTGATCACTCTTGTTTGTAATACGTAAAGATATATAGACAGTACCATGTTTGAGCACTTTAGGACATAAATGACTGGTTATATTTGTCGCATAACACTTATTTTTATAGTTACAAAAGGATTTCTGTCTGTTTTGATCGATGTGTGTTCTGAAGAGTTATGTCCAGGGGGCCGAGTTTACTATAGACAAGTCGTGAAATGTAACCAGAATCGCTGTTTTTAGCTATCAAAATGTTAGTAGACTATCAAAAATGCAACTGACTAGCGGCCACTGCGCGGCACGTGTTAGTAGAATTCTATCGGCCGACCGATCGAAGTCTATTGAGTACGATTGTAATAGTAGCTAGACTACGAAAAACTGTCAAAATTGTACCTTATGGCTTTCTATTGAGCGTTGATTTTGACACGATTGAATTAGCAGACTCGGCCCCCTGATCATTTGAATCCAAGGCACTGGAATCGCTTAGTAGCAATAAATATAATCATGACATGAATAAATTTGCATTATCTCCCCAAAGATCACCAATACGTCTGTCTTGTGCCATTCCCGAATATAACTTTCCCGCAACCGACCTTCATGTGGTTGTCAGGCTTAGTTTTCTTTGAGAAAGTCTCTAGAACTGTCACTCTAATATGTAATACAGCAAAGGCTTTCTGTATGTCTAAATTATGGAAAGCAGAGAGGTATCCTTCGTCTAGTAGTACTAAGGGCTCTTTGCCTCGCTAGCGCGGGTTTCTTTAAGCGTGATCCCAATTGCTTCTTTGTCTAGAACTATCACTCGAATATGTAAGTCAGAAAGGCTTTCTGTATGTCTAAAATAAAGAAAGTAGCAGGTATTCTTCGTCTAGTAGTATCAAAGGCAGTAAGCCCCGCTTCCTCAGATTTCTATAAGCGTGTTTCTAATTGCTTCTTTGACTCAACACATATCGACGTTGGACATAATAAGGTCTTAGGCAAACAAATTGTACATCGTATCCTTCTATAATACATCATTCGTTGAAGTGTTTCGAAACAGTGAATTAGAGTTTTGGTGTTTCAAGATCACTTGACTTCACTGAAAGTCAAGTGATCTTGAAACCCCAAAACTCAAAATTATTATCGTGAATACGTTGTTTTATTTTGTATTACACTTTTTGAAGACCGGTATCATACCCATACGCACCAATTTGTGGTAAAAAAAGGAAATGCGTTCTCTTGCAATGTTAATACGTTCCAAATGCTTCAATTGGCCAACGTTACACGCACTGTGCCTCCGAGTTCCCTCGACCTGCTTGCCCCGGCGCTTGCACAGTCATATGGTTTGTAATCGATCTTTACGCTGTATTCCTGACGGGGTAGTCAGAGAGGCTTCGCGATCCATGTATACTTCTTTCGCTTCCTGCAGATTTATTAAGCTCTTCATACATGCATGAAAATAATAATAAAAGATATTGTACAAAATTATAAATATCGATTTAAAATTTTAATAATACAAATAGAAATGGCCATTTGTGCAACGAGGCCACTCTACTAACTCGATCAGGTGAGGTTTAGTTAGAAATGCAGACTCCTTATGTAAGAGTTGAGCGAGAGGAGCGAGTGTGCCGCGGCAGCAACAGTTAAATAAGGTTAAATGTTAGAAGTGCTCAGATGCCATCAATTACTTATGGTACCATTATAAAAAGATAATTAAATAACAGAAGATGCATTTCCCAAAATCATCTCGGAATTGTATACAATTTCAATTAAACATTACATTTCCCAGGAAGTGTTTATAATATAAACACTTTCTGGGAAATGTCTATTACAAAATCATAAAATCTATTCCGTTCAGAATTGTCTTTATTTCCTAGTAATTTGTACAACTGCTAGGTTTCATATATTTCCTTTAACACATTCAATTATTATATCCTTGATAATTTGCAATAATTTTAACAACCTTATTGTTATTTTACTCGGGTTTCCTCAAAGGTACTTTCGAAATCTAGTCGTTATAACAGTAAGCATTTCCTTCTTTCCCTCCACGTGGTGTATATTATGCTATAAAAGCACAGAAGCTTCTTTAGCAGAAAGCTAAATTGACTGCCTCTGTGGCGCGGTGGGAGTGTATCCGACTGCTACGCAAGAGGTCTTAGGTTCGATTCCCAGGATAAATCTTTGTGTGATGAGCACGATGGTTTATTCTGTGTCTGGGTGTCGCTTATCAATAATATGTATGTATTTAGAAATATATAAGTATGTTTATCAGTTATCTGGTTACCATAATACAAGCTCTGCTTAGTTTGGAATCCGATGGCGTTGTGTGAGTTGTCCCAACAATATTTATTTATTTATAATTTATTTATTTATTTAAATGAATTTTGGCATAATAAAGACCTGAAAACCTTAAAAATCGTAAAAACAGTTTGTATTTGTTGTTTTTACGATTTCTATGTTGAAAACACGCATCCTATAAACGATCTCTGCGTTAAATATAACTATCTTTCCAGATACCTGAAAGTAATTCCCTCGACATACTTGTCCCAGGCGCTTGCCCAGTCATACGGTTAGTAATATATAACTATCTTAACGCTAGATCCCAGAGGTTGTATGAGAGGACTGATTGCCAGCTTCGCAACCCATGCATATTACTTTAGCTTTCAGTAGATCCATTAATCGTTTCATGCATTAACGTCTGAATATTCGAGTACTTTTGACCTTTCCATTGTTGAGCAATTTGCTCCCGTAAATATATCTTGCCTTTCAAATATATTTGTGGATGCTATTTAATATGTTGAAGGTATGAACAAGGCATTACAGCGTCGGTCAGGATTTTTATATCTATTCATACTTGTTTTATTTTAAATTGGTTAATTAACTTTGATAATATTCACAAATATGACCACATACCAACGTCATTTTCTCGTTCCTATGGCCTCAGTCAATTCCAGGGCCGACACAAAGGTCATTCAGTTTCTGTACCTATCAATATTAAAATGGAAAAACTAAAAACATATCCGGTATAAATAAAATATAGATATATGACAACGATCATATAGGAAACAGCAAAGGCACAGAGTACCGTACAGAACACCAGTTTATTCAGAACTTTCAAAACTAATACAAAATACATGATAAATGACCCTTGATAGCGTCCACTGGCGGAGTACGCTACGAGCTGCCAGTGGACATGCACTCAGCGCTTTTGTATCAAGCCGACGTTTTTGTTTAATTCGGACCGATCCCACCCACATTCCCATTACTGGATCTCCTGTAAACCAGGACCTACAGCAAGGAGCAAAACCACAAAAGTTACACCGAGCTTGATCGCAGTGAAGTCCCAGGAGAAGTTAGCATGTCCTGGAACCCGCAACAAAATTAATCAGAAGATAGTTTGAGTAAGTGGGAAAAAGAACGTAACGCCTCTTCCCTCCTTTACAAAGCGACAGTCGTATACTCTAAATAATCTGTGGTAAAGAGCTCCACCTAGATCTCTAGAGCTCTTGCGACTTCACCTGCTGGTGGTTCACCAGCTGCCCTGCATACGAGGCAATGCAAGCTCTCTTAAGGGTTTTCAGGTGAGACGGTTGTCGCTCTCAACAATACCGAAAATTAACAGCCATACAATAGGTGCTCCTAGTTACCAAATAATAGTAGATTCTAGAATCCAAATCCAGGTAGGTTTTGAAAGAAACTGGGAATACACTGTAAGATAAAGAGAAGATATATTTATCTAAAAGTTGCCGCCCGCGGCTCTGCACGCGTGGTGAAGTTTTCCCGTTCCTGTTCCCGGGATTAAAAGTAGCCTATGTGTTATTAAGATGTGTAAGCTATATTATTGTATCATCAAAATCCATTCAGTAGAATTTGCGTGAAAGAGTAACAAACTTTCATCCATACATATAATCTTTTGCGTTTATAATATTAAGTTTTGTAATTGTATTTATAGTCTCGATATCGTCATAACTATCGAGTTTATCATCGTCAACAGTTTAAAATCAACTTTAATAGAATACGTCTAAAATTATTTTCGTCATGCAATCCGCAGAAGTCACGTATACTCAGAACTCGTGATCGGTTACGATTCAAAGAATTCCTACCAGTTTCGTAATATCGCACCTCTGACAACACCGCGTTTGTCATTGTGACAATAAGTAACTCAATTGTCAATCTTGGGAAACTTTTGTTTTTTTTTAATATTTATTTTACGGCCTGTGGCCTTTCAGCCAAAACGAAACTCTACGAAACTCTTATATATAGGATAGTGACAGACCTTTGTTAGTTGTCACTGTTAAGATAATTTTACAAATCAAAGTGATGTGGTTTGAAAGTTGTACTGATCAAGATGCGAAAAGAAATGGTTCATACAGGCAAAGATGGATGATTGCAGATGTATGAAATGAATTCACCAGACCAAGATCAATAATATAATACCTAATATGCAATTGTATGGTTATATCACCGAAAAACCTGTTCCCTGGCGGTTGTTGACTTTGAGTCTTAGAGTAAAACGTTTATGGCTGGTGTTTGTGCGAAGGTTAAATAACGGATTAAAGATTAATTTCTTTATTTTATTTATCTATCACGCCTTAACCGAAGGGTGCTGTTTGTTATATGCCCACTTTTCACCGTGTGCATTCCTGTCCCATGTAAAAGATGGTGAGCCCATTGCCGTGTTGAAATAGACAGACTGCCATGTTACTGGCAACCGAGACCTACGGCTTAACGTGCCTTCCGAAGCACAGAAACGCTCGCATATGTAAATGCCACAAAGTGGTCACCCATCCGTGACCAACCATAGCGAATGTTCCTTAACGCAGTGATCGTTTACAGAACACTGAGTCCGCGGGGCCACGAGCGCTTCAATTTATATAATTTCTTCATTTTCTATAATACTATAACTTATAGATAGAGTATTTTTGTTCTATTTATGTATGACAGCTATCACGCTCACGATCAGACGAGGGCTCATCACGCTACGACCCAAAAGAGGGGAGTAGTGATGATAAATGTCAACAAATCGGGCAAATATTCTTGCAATATTGTAAAATTAATAAACTACGGAACTAAATGGGTGACCCAGGGTTAGAAATACGCCACGGGCGAAGCAGCGGGAATCAGCTAGAGTATCATCAATTTTACAGAATATTATTAGAATGTAATTTAAACCTATGACACTCCTGGCTTACATACTTTTAAATAATGTATCAAATAGATTTGTAATTTCAAAAAGTATCCACTTGAAAAAATATTACCTTTATCAGTGGTGGATTAACCCTCTTCCCAGAGAAACCTTTTACACAAACATACATACATGCACATAATCACAGTCACGCCCATTTTCCTTGCCTTACCTTTTATCATCATCTGAGCGTCTGTCCTAATTGCCTGTCAAGGCGCTCACGTTAGGTCCGTATTCCAGATCGTTTCTCAATACTCAATCGACGCTTGAGAGTAGATTTTATTAGGCAAAATCTAGCCTCAAGCGTTGATTGAATATTTGATATAGGCCGTATTTCATACTGTTGAATTTTTTTAAAGCTAGAACTAACAACTACCATACTAGAAAACAATTTTGAAAAACAATTAGTATGCAAACTTTTTCTAATTTTAAATAATAAAGTGGCATAATTTTTCAGTCACGAGCTGGACTCGAACTAGCGTATTCTGTGGCCTTAAGACATAAAGAGGTGGATTAATTCGTCAGTTTCGAACAGGTCATGGTGGTTTAGTTGGTAAACGCGTCTGGTGCGTTAAACGAGAAGACGCTGGTTCGAGTACAGCTCGTAACAGATTTTTTTTTTCCACTTTAAATTTTAAACTACCATACCACTGCGGCCAGACCGACCAACGTTCCTTCCAAAGCACAAATTTGATCATACCATGTTCCTGGCAACCGCGACCAACGGCTTAGCGTTCCTTTCAAAACTCAGAACCCATATCTTAAGATCACTGGTCGTTTACAGAACACGAAAATCTTCTGCGAGAAGAAATGGCTTCACAATTGATGACAATGTGCTTGAATTCATCACCAACAAGAAGCTTACAAGTTACTTTAGCGACTAGAGTAATGATAGCTTTACTGGATGGCTAGATTCCAGCAGTGTCAGAACACCTGTCATTACTTTCCAACCTCTTTACCTCATTGATGCTCCTTGTGTCCTTCCATCTGTCTATGGCAGGGAGTCCCGGATGAGTGCTGGGAAGAATAGCCCCAGGACACATTCCAACCCCATGATCGTGGATTGCACCTGAGTATGTCGTTATTTATTTAATCATAAATAAAAAAAATATAACTAATTTCCATTTAACAACATTTCAAAACATCAGCATACAATATTATTAAATTACAATAAAGAATTCATTGCAACACCAACCTCATTTTTTAAAATGATATTTAGTTATTGCAGTGGCTGGCAGGAAACACTACGCATTTGGTTAACAGATCTATGGTTAGATTTCTATTCCAGTAGGTATCTGGAGTAGGGATCCTTGGTTGACTCAAGGTAGACTCAATACACATAGTATACCTTACAACCAAGCGAGATCTTAAAAACCCACTTGTTTCCTTACTGGAGTTGAAATTGCGGACTTGCGTCAGAGGCTGATCTATTTGTCCCTCTAGAATGTACAGAATATTTATATCTCTCTTTATAATAAGAGGAACAGGAACAAGACTTACTGATATCCAATTACTATAATTATTATCACTGTGTTTTTATTGCGTCAAAGTAGCAGGCTTTGAAACGAGTGTAATTATGATTTAACGATATACACGACCATAATGTCAGCGATTTGGGTAAATAACTTGTTTTTTCCATTAATGACTAACCAACAAGACGTTTAAATTGCACAAATCGCTGTATTGTACGTCATATACTTTTTTTCTGACATTGCGGCAAGTACGAGTACGTAAGCCCACGTTACATTCTCTGCTGGAAAACGCCATGGTCCATGGGTTTGGCCTGAATGAAAGAGGAACGATTGACGAAGAATATTTATTATGCGAAAATAAAAGGAGTCAGGTTAGACCGAAACGTTCATACTATTCTACTAACTATTCCACATATTTACTTTTAAACTGACCGGTTTCGCATTACGGCATTGTAAAGCTTTGAAAATATAAAGGCGAAACCGGCCAGGTTAATAAGTAAATAATGTGGAATGGTACAAGTGTTATCATTCAAGATGTGTAGCAAGTTCAACCAAGTGCTATGAATCAACAGTAATTCTTCATGATTAGGACATAATTTAAAATTCGCAAACAAAGATGGTGATATGATAACAATCAAACTATGTGTGTTACAATCTTTTGTTGCATATAGGTGTATATTATATAATTATTTTTTTGTGCTATTATGACGAGCTGTACCTAGTACTTTCATATTACTCCATACGTATTCTATTCTATGTACCTATTACTCAATTTTATACAAGCAAGTAGACAGTGTAGTAATCTCTATTTCACTACCAGTTACAATTTATTCCGCATCACTTTTCAACCCCCAATTCAAAAAATGGTGTTATTTTGACGCTGTGTACACGGCACTGTAATATTTTACCGGGTGAACCGATTTGTATGTTTTTTTATAAATCTGAAAGCAGGTTTTTAAATGGTTGATTGGTTTAATTTTGTCTGTTTTTTTTACTATCAAAGTCGTTTTAGATATCTTTGTACCGGGTTATATTAAATATAGTAAGTAGTTACTTTACTTGTATTATTAACTACATGACCGAAATATTCCACTGGCGAAGCTGTGGGGCAGCTTCGCCAGTGGAATATTTCGACCTCCCGTCGCACCTATTTAAACCCGTCGCTTATAAATTCTACAATGATGCATAAAAAATTGCCCGATTTGTCGACATTTATGACTACTGCTCCCCTCTCAAGGTAAGTAGCGTGATGATATATAGCCTATAGCCTTCCTCGATAAATGGGCTATCTAACTCAAAAATATTTTTTCAAATCTTTACTTCCTGAGATTAGCGCGTTCAACCAAACAAACAAACAAACAAACTCTTCAGCATTATAGATTGAAGTAAACTGGAATCTTATTGTCAATATATTAAATGTGGTCGTAATATGCATTTAATACAAACAATATATACAGGCAAATCTTTCGCCTTTATGCTTTTGAAAGAGTTAAGCGTGCTTTTGCTAAAAACAGAAAAGTCAAAAGTACTCGGATACCCAGACGTGCATGTATGAAGCGATTGATGAATCAGCAAGAAGCGAAAGAAGTATGCACGGATCGTGAAGCCTGGCGACCTGTCCTCTCTGACTACCCCGTCAGGGGTACAGCGTGAAGATACAGATGAAAGTTAGTTAATTAGTTTTTAAGTTATGATTTAAGCTGGAGAACAGAAAACTAAACTTTATAGAAGTAAACGAACATTTCAATAGATGGACTTATAAATGTCTTGGAACCTACAAATAACTTAAGCTATCTATATATATAATTTCAAAGGCGTGGTGTTAGTTACACCATTTATAACTCGAGAACGGGTGGATACAATGCATTTTTATCCATTTTTTTTATTTGTCTTCGCCCGTAATAGAACTACTTAAATAAATATAAAATACACTAAAAGATTACAAAAAGAAAAAAAATTTGAACCCGTTATTTTTCTTAAAAAACATGTCGATATACCTACCAGACAATTAAAACCTAATTCCTAAACTCGCCGGATCCATTTGTTATTTTATAATTCTTACAATTAATAACTAGTGCTCCTATTATAATAATTAGAATTAACCCTTTCATCTTGGGATGACCAGAGTAACTCAAACTGAAACAATTTCTTAAAGACTTAGGTCCGTATTCCAGAACGTTTCTCAATTCTCAATCGAAGCTTGAGAGTAGATTTTATAAGGCAAAATCTAGCCTCAAGCGTTGATTGAGTATTGAGAAACGTTCTGGAATACGGACCTTAATGTCCTTAATTCCACGACACTGGACAGTATGTTGTAAAAGGACAGCCAGGCTTCAGGCTAATTGAGTAGAGTACAGTATAACTAGACATCTCACTTTTCACTTCTTATTTTAGTGTTGAGTACCTAACTACGAAACTAGAGGTCATGGCTTCAATTCCCACTCAGGACAAAACTCATATATGTGATTTGTCCTGTGTTTGGTTACTATCATTCATCTACCTATACTTAATATGTTCCCACGTTTATGAAATTTATAAGTACGTTTATCAATTGATTTGTCTCACGTAACGTAACAGGTGCTGAGCCCATTGCCGTGTTGAAATGGACAGGCGCAGGCTGTGGTGACCTGCTGTGAATTTTTTTTAAGCCGGCCAATAAGCCTTTAACAGGGCTTGAAGTTATTAATGAATTTAATGTGATTTATTATTTAATATAGTTTAACAATTTTAATTATAAGGTCACAATCTTATCTAAATACGCCATTCGTAACTAAATAACCTAACCCTGTGTTCCAGGTGCAACAATGTATATAATCCTGGCTGCATTGCTGCTCTGAATTTCAATGGTTATTCTTTGCACCAGGTACGAGCTGTAGTGGGAGTCCTGGGTCTTCCTTTCTCCCGTACTCTTCCCCCCTATCTCTAAAATTAGGGATTTAGCTTCACGGCCCGGTATTAAATAATTCAATATATTTTTATTCAATTTAATTAAGAATCATCTTGCTAAAAATAAAAGGCTAATATTCATTGGGTTATTAAAAATTAAAGGTTAATATTAGCATAATAAGAGCATCAGATCTTATGGTCAGACATTGAATGGAAGGTCTTCGGCAAAACAATGAGATCTGTAATTCATAGTTCACACGAAGAACAAAGAATAAAAAATAACTTACCCTGTGATTCCCAGGCACTTAGTGCCTACACCCAAAAAAAAGGAAACTTCACTACACAACACAAACACTTCGTGAGTAAATAGTTAAAAACAAAATTGTCGTATTATTTTACACCAAACGTCTGCACTCTACTGACGCTAAAATAACACTGAACTTGAATTGAAAAAAGAACACTCCTGCGCATATTTTGCCTTCGTTTTATTGTATTTTAATATAAACTTTATTTCCTTTAGGTTAGAGCATAAAATCGTATTTCTTAGGATACCAAAGGCTGGTTATAAAGCTAATTACCAGATTACTTTATGTATTTGCTGTTTTGGCGTAAGCTTGGCATTGACTTCAATTTAAATTGCCTTTCGCACGTTGATACTTCGTACTGTGTTACTTAATTTATGACATGATGATATTAATTGAAAAAGTGCATACTATTTCATAATAGTTTTAGCGTATTCCCTGTTGTATCTAAGCCAGCCTGGATTTGTAGTATGGGGGGCTCCGCTTTATTGGTTGCCAGACATCGCATGGTTTCGTCTTTTTTTTCTTTTGAGCGAGTGCCATCTGACCTTCCAATCTCGTAAGTTGAAAAGTTGAGCCACCCAATTCAATTTCAACTTAATGTTGAAGTCTTTTGAGGTCGTTGAGAACCATTTCTTTCTCTGTATATTGGACGCTGCGTTTTGGTTTACAACAACAGCCTTTCAGACTTTCCTTACTTAGTACCTACCTAGTTGATAAAAGACACTACTCATACCGAAGTCCAAATAACAAATCTTAATCTTAATAATATTATAAATGTGAAAGTTTGTATGGATGTTTGTTACTCTTTCACGTAAAAACTACTGAATAGATTTAATTGAAACTTTACAATAATATAGCTTATACATCAGAATAACACATAGGCCATTATTTTATCCCGGGAACAAGTTCCTGTGGGAAACGGGAACGGGAAAACTTCTCTACGCGGGCGAAGTCGCGAGCGTCAACTAGTTATTAAATAAACTTGTGGTCCCGGCGTGTTTTGCAGTGCTTTAATGATTAACAAAAGTAATATCTTTTTTAAAATTACACTGTTTTTAAACATATTCTGCCATTCAGGGTAGAGACTATTCCCACAATGAGTTTAAGTTTAAAACCCGACTATGTTTTATTAATTGGAAAATAATGTGACAAAATAGTGTATAAAAGCTCTACACGTGCCGCTTATAAAATCTAGCGATATTATAAAAGGAATATTGCGAACGACGCGAGTTTTTGTTCTGTCGACATTGCGTGGATACGTAAGCAATTTTAAAGCCTTTAGCACCATCTCCAAAGCAGCATGAATTTGAAATAGTATCATTAGCCATTCAAACATCATCTGAGCCACGTTTTTTTTACGTAATATGTAAATTCCTGCGGATGTTATGCCGGACTCAAACCGACTAAAACCACACAGTCCCTACCTATCTGTCTATTGCCGGGTAACTCCACGGAAAGATGTCTCAGTGCAGACATTGGCTACCATCGCGGCCTCACCTAATGGTTCGGGTGCTATCCCGCTTCTTAGGGGTTGGTTCGGGCGTTATCCCGCTGGTTCGGACGATTTTTTCGATTATTCACATCACGCCGCCGTCTTTGACCTGCTTATCTGCACGACGCTACAGTTGAGGACAGTTTGTGCTCCGGAGAGGAACATTTATTAGGGTCATAAAACTGGAATGAATCAGGACCGGGTTACGGAAGTTCAATTACCTTTTATGATGTTTTCCTCAAACAAACCTTGATGAGTTTAGTATGCCGGAAACTCAACGCTAACGCAATGATACCTACACAAAAAAAATGTGTCTAAGATTTTTGTAGTTTGATAAAAAGTATAAGAACAATTATTGTGCTTTTGGGCGTGACTATATTTATGTATTTACTAGTGATGTAACGAATACCATTTTCTAATCAGTCGCAAATGCGAAAGCCAATTTCAAGTATTCAATTGGTGATGCGACCGCCGATCTAAAACAGCAGCTTATTAACAAATTTTCAATTATAGAGATTGAAATATTATTTAGTTATTAAAAACTTTTCTAAATTAAATTTTTTAAGTGGAACAATTGTTCAGACTCGAGCTGGACTCGAACCAGCATGTTCTGGTACAACGCACCAGACGCGTATTCCAACTACACCACCGAGATCTACTCGAAACTGACAAATTAATCCACCGCTTTACGACTTTAAAATAGGGCTAAATTAAAAAAAAAATATCAGAACGCTTTGACTCAAGAGCATGTCGTGCCACACGGTACATTTAGACTTAGCTTGAAGAAAGTTGAATCAATTTCTCTTAGTATTAATTCAAAGGGTGCTAGATTAGATGAACAATAAACGTTTGTCTTTAAAGGACACGATTGGTATCACTAATGGATAACAGTGACCTTGATGAAGACGATGACAGTCCTCTAGTTAGTTATCAAAATTCTGCCTATTTTTTTAAATAAATAGGCAGAATTTTATTTAATGAATATTATAAAAATTTCATGAATTTATTATTACCAAAACATTGTCTATTTTTTTAAATAAATAATTTCAAAAGATAGGCAAAAAAAAAAAAATTTAATTAAATAAAATTCCATGATAGATTTAATTTCAAATTAAATCTATCATGGAATTTTTGGTGGAAAACCGAGTTGCAAATGACATCAACCTCTCTTTTTTTTTTAATAATTATTTAATGGCCTGGTTTCTAAGACCTTTTAGCCAAATCTTATTTTTTATATCATATTTCTTCAATCTTATCTTCTAATTAATCCTGTCCAGTCGATGTCGTGTTCTCAGGCTACGTCCTGGTCCTTGCCCTCAGTATAATGGTGATTCTTATACTAAGGTTGTCAGTGGACGTTTCGCGGCAAGAGAGAAAATAGCATTTCACTGCATATATATCATTGTCTTTCACTATAGCACGTTAACACAACTTTTATGTCCAAGAAACACCACTCCCGCACATAATACAAGATAAATGCACTAGTTTTAGAAAATAATATAAAGCAAGCGTACGCACTTGACACCAAATGTCTCTAATTTTATTTAATGAATATTATAAAAATTTAATGAATTTATTATTACCAAAACATTGCCTATTTTTTTAAATAAATAGGCAGATTTTTTATTTCAAATTAAATCTATCATGGAATTTTTGGTGGAAAACCGAGTTGCAAATGACATCAACCTCTCTCTTGATAAAAGGCACAGAGCAAGGTCACTAGCGCAATGTCTCCTCTAGAGACACCTTACTCTATATATTTCATACAACCATACAACCAATAATGTTGTGAGTTGTCTTCGCCCATCTTGGGCAGGCAAAGGAAACTTAGTCCACAGCCTAGTCTTCAGTATTTATTATTTTCTTGTTATTTAGTTTAAGTCATTGTCTAGTCGTTTGTCGATGTCAAGTCCTCAGTCCTAGGTCCTAGTCCATGCCCCAATAAGGCAGTGGATCCCTTATTGCAGCTCTCTATGAAAATTTGGCACCAACACAAACAACACCGCTATTCATTGCAATACATCACTTTACTTCACAAATGCACTTTTCCGAACTCTTTATGTATAAATTTCCACCAGTATTAAACACAAAAACACGAATTTTATACTAGCTTTCGTCATTGCTAATGTTCGCGACAAAAGTCACAACCAAAAATGTTAGGAGACGTCCCCCTTTTTTTACTTATTATGATTTTTGTAATTATTTTATGGCACGATTTTTAAGACCTTTTAGCCAAAGCTTAATTTACACTTCTTTAATATTCTTTCTTACCAACTAAAATGTCCATGTCCTCTAGGTCTTCTTCAAGTCTAGTCTTAAGTTAAGGTCAGTCTCTTCCCAGTATAATAGCGGTTATAAATATGTCTTTAACTATAGCACGTTAACACAACTTTTATGTCCAAGAAACCACCACTCCCGCACATAAAACAAGATTTAGAGAAAAATATATAGCAAGCGTCCGCTCTTGTCATTTTTCCCGCGTAGAATCCTCCCTTTTTTTGCGATTACACTAATTACTACAGACAAATGGACAATTGACAACTGACTGCGATTTTCGCGATATTATTACTTTTTTATTATTATTATTTATTATTATTATTTATTATTTATTTCAGATAATTCAAATCCATATTCTTATATTTCACATAATTAAAATCCATATTATTACTTTATTGCTTTCATCTTTATTTAGCGCGAGCGAGAGGGAACGAGCAACATTCCTTGCTTATTGCTAGAAGGAAAATAAACAGTAGTATTTTTGCACAGCGAGGATATTTTTAGTCATATCACCAACGAGCGAAAGAATGTTAAGCGGTACTAGGCTTATTTATACGTCATATGGGCAAAATACTTAAAGGAACATAGGCTTCCAAATTTTTATGTTGAATTTCAACATTTTTCTATTAACATTCGATTATTAATAAATAATAAATATTGTAGGAACTTTTTACACAGCGCCATCTAGCCCAAACTAAGCTATAAGCTTGTACTATGGGATGTAGGCAACTGATATACATACTTATATATTTCTAAATACATACATATTATACATAGGAAACACCCAAACTCCGGAACCAACATTTAAGGATAACACACAAATATTTGTTACCCCGAGAGAGTTCCCGGGATCGATTCCCGGATGAAAAGCCGCCGCGATGGCGCGGTGATAGTGTATGTGGATACACTATCACCGCGCCATCGAGGCAGTCTTATTGATTCAATAGTTGACGCGGCTCCGCTTGCGTGGTGTAGTTTTCCCGTTCCCGTTTCCCACAAGAACTTGTTCCCGAGTTAAAAAGTAGTCTATGTGTTATTCTGATGTATAAGCCACATTACCATAAACTTTTATCAAAATCAATTCAGTAGTTTTTGCGTGAAAGATTGACAAACCTAAGTAAGTACTCCATACATTCTTAGAAACGTTTACGTTTATAATATTAATAGGATTCTTAGTCAATTATAAGAATATAATTGTAATTTAAAACGCTAATGGTTTTATAATAATAAAATCGCAAGCAAATGTTTTTTATTTTCAATATAATATTATACGAATAGTTTGTGAACTATTCGTATAATTTTACCAAATGCGAATACGAATATTAACAAAATATGCGATATTACAATTATTTGTTACATCACTAGTATGTACCCTATTTAAAACAATTATCTCAAAATTGTTATATTTATAGAAAATAGAATGTCATAAAAATTATTGAGTATTAAAACAAATTCATTCAGTGCGTTTCAAATTGAGTTCATTTACTTGACCCCGAATACATGTTTCAAGTCTTGCGACAGTATTTTCACATATTGCGACTGAATAGATTCTGAAATAGTCTAGTCAATTATAATTCTCTTTATTCAAGTAACTTACAAATTATTTAGATTTTAAATATAGATATTATTTAAATTTCAGTCCGAGACTACCAGGACTTTAATTGGTCGTGCTAATATTAGTGTCTAGCCTATAAGACCTTTAGCCTTTTTGTTATCACCTCGCTAAAAAGGCAACGGGTTCAAAATTTCTTAAAATTTAACATCTAAATTAGACACATTTTATTAAATTTATCCTTCACTTTAGACCCACCCCAGTTCCGTGCTTCGGAAGGCACGTTAAACCGTTGGTCCCGATTGCCAATAAAATGGCAGTCGTTAAGCCAAGTTGAAGGCCTTATGGGCGGCTTAAAAAATTTCAACAGCAGGTCCCCGCAGCCTGCGCCTCTCCTTTTCAACACGTCAATGGGCTCACCACCTGTTACGTGGGACAAAAATGCAAACGGTGAAATGTGGTCGTTTAATATGCATCTGCCTACCCCTTCGGGGATAAAGGCGTGACAATATGTATGTATGTATAGTATTTTAATTAATAAAAAAAAACATTTAAAAATATAAAAAATGTGTCCCACCGGCATCAGGTACAGGGACCAAGCTACCGGTGGTTAGGGCTCCAGAGACAAGAACCTCCGCACTATGCGAGCCGTGTCAAGTAGTACTGCTTTTTGCATCACGCTCTTGATCCAGCTGCCCATCGATAGCCTCTTTAGGTATTGGTCGAGGTAGAGTAAATTCATTGTTAAGGCTGGCAGCGTTTGCGCACCTCTGGTGTTGGAAACATCTATATGTTACAGAGACCACTTTCCGTCAGGTGGGCTATATGCTTGTTTGCCACCTAAGTGGTATAAAAATGGCTTATTAATTGAATTATAATTTATATTATAAAAGTAAGAGATTACTATAAATGCGTAATTCTTTACTGAAACATTTATTACTTAAAGTACTCTGATACCCAGACGAGCATGTACGAGTATGAAACGATTAATGAATCTGCAGAAAGCGAAAGAAGTATGCATAGATCGCGAAGCCTGGCGATCCGTCCTCTCTACCTACTCCATCAGGGATCAGCGTTAAAATAGTTAGCTATCACTCAAACATAAACAATGATCTCGCCTACTGAGGGGTTAAGCAGAGGTAATTTCGCAGCCACACTTTGCCAGTAGGTAATTTTGTTGGTTCCTCACAAATAATAGAGGGCAACAATATTGCCGCCACACCTGACATTATACAGGATTATGTGTTAAACGCCAGCAACATACTAGGACTAGATGGCTTAGATCGTAAAAAATCCACAATTTTACTTTTTATTTTATTTATATTCAGAAATTTTACTTAATATTAATGTTCTTTTTGAATTAAAATACTAAGCAACTTGTGGTAACCACTGGTACTCGTAATGGGGATGCGCGGGCGCTAGCTCCTTTGACCTTGACATATTTCAGACGCATCAATGCGCGCGCGTTGATCGATCATCGAGGCATGCAGTACGTGACGAAAAAGAGACCCAGAAGTTCTTTGAAGCAAATCCAACAGCGAGTACTTATGATGCAGCTCGACGCGGTTCAATGTAAGTATGACTGTACTTCGTTTTGTAATGAAATTATTAAAAATGACAAAACAAACGTTGTTGGTTGTGACCTTAAACCAGTGCCCTGTTTATCAAAAGTTACAAGTCTAAGTACAATTAATTTGTACTACTAGCAATTTGTACATTGTATTACTAGCAATTTGTACATTGTACAGATTATTACCTTATTTGTGCATCTATATCACAAGTATATGTATACATATGTATAAACGTATTCGTGATATTATTTACTAGATGACCCCCATAGCTTCGCCCGTGGAATATTTCGACTTCCCGTCGCACCTATTTAATACCGTAGCTTATAAATTCTACAATGATGCATAAAAATTTGCCTGATGTGTCGACATTTATGACTACTGCTCTGCTCCCCAGTGTAGGAGCGTAATGATATATATATTAGCCTATAACCTTCCTCAATAACTGGGCTATCTAACACAAAAATATTTTTTCAAATCCTACCATTAGTTACTAAGATTAGCGCGTTTAACCAAACAAACAAACAAACAAACTCTTCAGCTTTATAATATTAGTACGAGTATATGTTAAAAAATCCCTTGAAAGTTACAATTTGTAGAAAATCATGGCAAATCCTGAGAGTGTCCGGCGACTCTCCATTCCGTCTTACGAGTACTCAATACTTTATTGCATTCCATAATGTGGTACAGATGATGTGATACAATAGTTGGTTACAATTATGGACCCCGTCGGGCACAGCACAGTAATGTTAGAAGTTAAGTTAATACTCATTTCGTTCACAAGTTACCGGTGTCGTGCTTAGTACCGAAATAGTATTTTAAAATTGATTAGGTTTTAATTTTTAAAACATCGTTTTGAAGCGTGAACGTGTAGACTTGTAAGTCTTGATAAACAGGGCACAGGTTGTAGGGATTTTACAAATGACCCTGTTCAGAAGAAACTTATAACCATACTGTAATTCCAACTCTCCACTCAAAATTACCCTATCGCAGTCCACTGTTGGTCATAGGCCTCTCCGAATTCAGAGGTAGATTTTATATACTATGCCGAAATCCTACCGACTAAAATCACATGATGCCCAGAATCTGCCAAGAGTCTCAAGTGTGTCCTCGAAAGGCTTCCTGGCAGACTTTATCAGATAACACGGCCTTAACTTCGGAGGGTTCGGGTGTTGTCCGCTTCTTTGGGGTCGATTACCAGGTTGGAACAAATATTTGTGTGATCCACAAATGTTTGTTTCGGAGTTAGGGTGTTTTCTATGTATAATATATTGTATTTAGAAATATATAAGTATGTTTATTAGTGTCGAGATCCCATACCACAAGCTTATATTAGCTAACTTAGGCTAGATGACGTTGTGTAAAAAAATGTACCACAATATTTTTTTAAGGAGGTGAAGGGCATACGTGTGGTTATTACGCCACACTACCGTCTACTCGAGAGGTAGAATTCTCGCCCACTTCCTCTCGCCGCCTCTTTGTCGACTATGACTTGCTTGCAAAAAGATGCATCGGCCTCTCACTTGCTCCCGCTCTCCAGCCAGCGCCACATTCAGACCCGAAACGAGGTATTTTGTTAGTAATTCTCTCAGTGTTGGAGGTAGAGGGTATTTATAAGGTAGTTACAGGATTTGTTTCAATTGTTCCTTCTTTTTGCCATGACATCGCAATTCGTTAGTCAGTAGGTGCACCACCATTTGCAGGCTATGCTGTCTTGGTCCTCGGAAATCTCGGTAGGGCCCGATAACACCCATTAACCCATATACCCATTATTTAATACTTAGTAGGTTTGCCCGATGTTGATAATTTATAATTTGCTCTGCTCCGAACCTTAAAAGAATATTACATTTATAAGTAGAAATTCCTGGAGACTAGCGCGAAATAAACAAAACTTCAGCTTTAGTCACCACTAGTCACCGTTCCGCGGTTTTACTCCTGAGAATACGGGGATAAAATGTAGCCTAACTTACATTTCACTTCTTTTAAAATCTGGTATCTCTCAGCAATTTCCCATTAAAATCGATCATCTTCGTAGAAATATAAAGAGGTCTCCTGTAGTACATACATACATATTGTCACGCCTTTATCCCCGAAGGGATAGGCAGAGGCATACTATACGCCTACATTTCACCGTATGCATTTTTGTCCCAAGTAACAGGTGGTGAGCCCATTGCCGTGTTGAAATGGACAGGCGCAGGCTGTAGCGACCTGCTGTTAAAATTTTTCAAGCTGCCCATACGGCCTTCAACCAGGCTTAACGACTGCCATTTTACTGGGAACCGGGACCAACGGCTTAACGTGCCTTCCGAAGCACGGAAATGCTCTATGTAAATTCCACAAAGTGATGATGATGATGAAAATGTGAATTTTAGTGACCGAATTTAATCCATCATGCGAACGACAGGTGTATAAAACTGTTGACACATTAATAAAAGTCAATTTCACACTGTCATGGTTTATTCCCCGATGACTCATTTAGAATGAATAAAGTGATCAGTAATTAAAATAATATTTGTCTAAAGCTAATGTGTAGCGTGCTGACTGGACTACAACTGATAATGCGACTTTAAACGACAAAACATAATGCAACATGCAACCGACGAGTGCATTAAACTCTTGATACATTAAAAGCCAATATCACACTGTCACGGTCTATTCCCCGATGACTCATTTAGAATGAATCAAGTGACCAGTAATTAAAAGAATATTTGTCTAAAGCTAATGTGTAGTGTACTGACTGGACTTCGATTGATAATGCGACTTTAAGTGACAAAACATAATACAACATGCGACCGACAGGTGCATTAAACTCTTGATACATTAATTCGATCCAATGCAATCCACTCACACTGTCATGGTTTATTCCCCGATGACTCATTTAGAATGAATCAAGATGGCGACACGAGCTCCATTAATATGAAAATATTATCTGTAGGAGACGTTAAGTGATCATTTACTGCATTAAGTATAAAACTGATATGACAAGTATGTAAATAACGAAGCGGGGGCCAAGTCTTCTATTTCAAACACGTCAGTAAAGAATCGTAATCGTCGCTCAATAGAAAGCCACCGGTACAATTTAGACTTTTTTTCGTAGTCTACTATTACAATCGTACTCTAATAGACTTCTATGGGTCGGCCGATGAGTTTTTTAGCGATTTGTAAATTATCTGACTAAAATATTTGTAAGTAATCTAGCTATAATTTGGTGTACAAATAAAGTTTTATTCTATACAATGAACAATATTGCGTTAGTATGATAAAATACATCTATGTATAAGAATAGAGAAAACTTATAACTAGCGCAAGTTCACGGTTTGTCCGCCTATTCACTAGGAACTTTGAATTCAGATTTAAACACTGCGGGGCACTTTTGTTGGGAAACTCACTAACACTTTCACTACAAGTCTGAAGTATTACTTCTGAAACCGCAGGGCGCGAGGACTGAGGCTCCTCGCTGCCTCGTTTGCGGCGACTGCTGCAACGCCTGTACGCCCATGCAACAGCTGTTATAATTACAGCGCGAACAGCACATATATTGCTACGTAATGGTGTACGTCATGGTAAGAAACTTTGTCCTCCAGTAAGGGCTCGGTTTGTTTCAAAATAATTAGCCTCCTTTCAATTTCTTGGAGCTGATAGGTATGATTAATTAGCTCAGATCTTTCCTTCGGCAAGTCAGGTAGTGAGATATGAATCAAGTTATTTAACGGCGAGACTTCTGGCCACCGAACAGAAGCGCTGGCGTTCAAACTATTGAAGACGTCTAGCCTGTGAGCATAGATAATGGAGTCTCCAAATTTTATAGTGCATCCTGAGTCGACGCTTATAATTCCGGAGCTCGTCAAAGATACACGGGAGATTTCATTACTACACTCTAGTCGCACTTGACACTGATTGCAGCAAAAGAAGAAATATATGTTAATTTTATTTATCTCTAGCAATTGATTTTGGCATGACTTGGTTTCACTTCTACATTTCCTTGTCTCCGGGTAGATTCTACAAAAACTATGATCGTCTTTAATCAAACGCATAGGCCCGGTGACATGACACAAACTTAATTAAGGGCCTTTGTGGAAACACGACCTCAAGTCATCTGGAGCCACTGTCATATACATGTCGTGACGGAGATTAACTGCTACATATTCCGCTACTGGAATAACTTCCATATACTCGTAATTGCCGTTGCCTAACGGTTTTGGAATTGGAATTACTCATAATACCTCGAACATATCCACGCATAGTAACGGAATCCTAATTTCAAATAAAATATCCTTAGACGTGACACTGGCACGGACTTGTAGAAGGTTATATATCTCCGCTAAGCTGACGGATTTCTTGATGGGTAGTGACAGATCTTTTGGTAACTCGTCGGAGATTTGACCCAATTCACGGCGCAATTGATCTGGAGTGAGGAGATGAAAGTGAAACCTTCCATTGTAAATATTAGTAACAGCATTGAGTAATGTTTGTTGAAGGTTCTTCAAACTATATAAAAGACTGTTGGCTATCATGGCTGTGGTTAAAAAGTCACTGATAACGAACTCTGTTTCAATTTCAGATTTAAGTTGACCCACGGAGTTCTGCACGATATTGAGTTTTTGGTTGATGAACTTGCTTTGTTTGTTAACTAAAAGCTCTGTGCGCTTTAACAAATTATACTCGGCTTCGACCACAGAGGTTTGGTTTTTCCAAAGGGCAGCTAAGTGTTTTTGATTTACTCGGATGAGGTGAATATCTTTTTCATATTTCTGAGCGAACTCATCGTCCAAAACGCCGAATAAACTATGGGCTACATATCCTATTCCATTTATTAATCCTCGGCGACGACGTATCATATGATTCTTGTTGTTATGATTCATAAGTACGTCATTATAGTACTGTAGTTCAACTACCTCGTGACGTATCTGCCACATGACACCTTCACAGTGCGAATGATCTGCAATGCTATTGCAGATCATTCTATTACATAGGTGTTCAAGGTGTTCCTTCACTAACAAGTGGCTAAGTGACACCCTACCGACGAAGACATCAGCGAGCATCATCCGGCTCGAAGGACCAATGTACGGGAATGTCCCATAAAAAGGTTGTTGATGGAAAAATAACTGTATTTGGTAATAATTTACAATCTGTCCTAAATCTAACTATGTGTATAAAATGATGTAAATGCGAGAACGTGTAGCTGACTTGATAACTATTCACGAACTGAATTGACAATAGAAAATTAATTTATTAAACAATTCGGGTCAGCAACAATGCCAACTCGACATGTACGGGTTAAATAGTGGGACATTTTTTTATAGTGTGACCTTTTTTTCTTTACACAGCGCCGTCTACCCCAATGTAAGTAAATATAAGCTTGTGTTATGGGATCTAGACAACCGATATACATACTTTTATATTTCTAAATACATACATATTATACATAGGAAACACCCATAAATATATAAGTATGTTAGTTATAAGTATGTTTCATAGCACAAGTTTATATTAGCTTAATTTGGGTTCGGCGTTGTGTGACAATATCCCAAAGTATCTATTTTATTTATTTATTCAAATAAACAATGACGTCATAACACGTCTCGTCTCGTCAGTCAAGTCTTGTCATCATGTCATATCTATTTATTATAAATTTGCTGTGTCATTCATTACTTTGGAAAATGACCATCTTTTACGCTATCGCACGTCCAACTTGCGGTCCGTACAATGCTATGGTACAATGTCTGCGATGCATGAAAGAAGTGTTTTTTGTACAAGAAAGATTTTTATCGAAAAATTAGCGGCCCGTCCCGGCTTCGCACGGGTGGACATTTATTTTTTTAACATTTTGGCAATTAAAATAGCCTATATTAATCAGGGATAATGTAGCATTTATACAGTAAAAGAATTTTTAAAATCGATCCAGTACTTTTTGAGTCAATTCGTTACAAACAAACTTACATACAAATCTTTCCTTTTTATAATATTAGTATAGATGAATGTCCACAGTCCAACCAGTAAAAATGAAAGCCCTCTTGAAAATGTGTCATACATGTCCTAGTAGTCAGCCAGCTGTTATCTTTTTGTTTTTAATCTGTAAAATTTCAAAACAAAAGATAACTTTAGAATACGTAAAAAAGATATAAATGGCAAAACAATATATTTTTTTAGGAATCCATTGATATATCTCAAAGTTATAACTTAATAGTCCTTTGGATTGTGACCGCGTGGCCGTCAATACGTTAGAAGTCGCCATGACTTTCCATCAGGCGGGCGAAGTCACTTTGGTAAGCTAAATATGTATAAAAAAATATGTGTGTGTACAGTACCAGAAAACATAGTTAAGAAGTTAAATTTCTTTACGACATTTTTTTTACAGTTATAAAATTTATCTCATACGTCGATAAAGAAGTTCCACTAAAAACAACATGGCGCGTTACTGTAAAACGTGACGATTTTTTTTACAGCTATAAAATTTCTCTCAACATTGATAAAGAAGTTTTACTTTAAAATGTTAATGCTATTTTTAGAGTTATAGTAGAATATAAATACAAGAAAGCACTGACAAAAGATCACAAAGTGTTTTTGGATACAAATCACGCTAAGATTTAGCCAAAATTAAATGACACCACGTATTACTGCTATTTCAATTGTGCCGAAAAAGAATCGAAATAGTCGCTCAATAGAAAAAAAATAAAGCCACCGGTACAATTTTGACAGATATTCGTAGCCTAATATTATAATTGTACTCCAATAGACTTCTATCGGTCGGCCGATAGAATTCTATTAACATGTACCGCGCCAGTGGCCGCTAGTCAGTTGCATTTTTGATAGTCTACTAACATTTTGACAGTTAAAAACGGCGATTCTGGTTCTATTCTACGGTTTTTCAATAGTAGACTCGGCCCCCAGGTCGAAGAAAATGTCTGAAATCGAGTAGGTAATTGTAATATGACTTTAACAGGTAAGAGTTTGATCCGTACACCACCGATCCTTCACTTTTTCCAAATATCTATCTTTTTCTAAATAACATGCATACATTGAAATGACGATGATGATGAATATAAATGATACATACATACATATTGTCACGCCTTTATCCCCGAAGGGATAGGCAGAGGCATACTATACGCCCACATTTCACCGCATGCATTTTTGTCCCGCGTAACAGGTGGTGAGCCCATGGCCGTGTTGAAATGGACATGCGCAGGCTGTGGCGACCTGCTGTTGAAATTTTTCAAGCCGGCCTTCAACCAGACTTAACGACTGCCATTTTACTGGCAACCGAGACCAACGGCTTAACGTGCCTTCCGAAGCACGGAAGATAAATAAAATCAAATTAATCTCATAGTACGTGCTTAATGACAATATTATCAAGCAAGAAACCTGTTAATGCATACGGTGGACAGACCGACCTACAGATACATACATAAACGTGTAATTATGAATAAATAATCTGATTTCCGCATTACGAATCATAAATTCCATTTTTATTTACGTGCGTCATATCTATACTACAAGCATGCCTTTTAAGTTTTGTCGTTTGAAGAAAAAAACACAACTAAAACCTTATAGTACTTTTTATTGGTGGGGGTGTTCAAAATGGCTGACTTGAAAGCGTCGACTGCTATTTCACCGGAACTGGAACCTTTGACCACGAAGACTTATCTTAATTTTAGGAAATGTAAAGAAATTGTTAGGGCTTAGGTCAGGACTGTATGGAGGATGGTCAAGAATTTCTACTATTTCCTGCTTCAAATACTCAATCGTTTGACGAGCGCTGTGTGACCATGCGTTGTCGTGGTGCAGGATGATGCGTCGCTTTGAGTTAGATTTTCGAAGTTCGGCGATGACTTGTGGTAAACAAACCGTGGTTTACCACTCTGCGTTAACCGTTCTACGATGTTCAAGGGCAATAGTCGCAACATTGATTGGTTTTTCCAACGAACATGGCCACCATCTTCTTTAAAGTGCTTCGAGAACGACCTTTAGTCGGCTTTGGCTCGTCTTGAAAGACCCAGATTGTAGATTGTTGTTTGGAAACAGGATTGTATGCATAGACCCAAGATTTGTCACCACTGATGATGTCGTAGACGTGATTTGACTCTCCTCAGTTCAACCTTTGCAGAGTTTTCTTACACCATCTGACGCGGGCCGCCTTGTGATCGTCGGAAAGCAGATGCGGCAAACTAGCTTTCTCACACCAAGCGCGTCAACAAATTGGTCAAATTTTCATACATTTTTATAAAAGTAAAAAGCGACGGGGTTCAAAATATGTCACGGGCGAAACCGCGGTGGTTAGCTAGTTGCTAATAAAAGTACTCTTTTTACAAGAAAAGAAGTACATTCTATAATATACGTATGTAGGTAATTATGTTTTGAAATGTATGTAGGGAATTAGTTTCAGCGTTAAGCTGAGAAAGAGCGTGCTGCGTTAGTGCGATAGTAGAGGTAGAGGGTAGAAGTCTTAAGAAAACAGGTAAGCAGATTGCTCAAAAACGGAAAGGTCATAAGTGTTTGGATACACAGACATACATGTATGAAGTGATTAATTATCTGTAGAAAGCGAAAAACTAGGTATGCATGGCTCACGAAGCCTGATCAATACGATCTGTCCTCTTTGACTACCCCGTTAGGGATACTGCGTGAAGATAGTTGAATTAAGTAGATATAGTTATCATACCTTCTACTTACTTATCCTAGATCAATATAGAGTATTTTGTAGCGCGTTACAATCTGGTTGCATACCTACAAAATATGACATTATTTTTTTTTATTATTTATCCGTTTTTTTTAGGCTTCCGAACAGAAGGGAAAAACTGAACCCTTATAGATTTGTTGTCAGACAAGCAGGCCACCGAAGATCACTGAAGAAAGGACCCCATTGCACTCCCTGGCTTATTCACAGACTATACCAATTCTTTTATTTGTTGGATAAGGTTCTGAATAGCAAAATAAGTGAACAAATAATCACGATATAGTTATGAATAGGTAACCAAAATGTCAAAAGCCGTCACCCCTAGAACCCATGTTCTGATACGACTATCAGGACAATGATTGCTAAATCCACACCCCACATGTCGACAGCCTTGTGATCCAAGTTCAAATATTTTAATTGTTTTTCATTTTCTGCTTTATCGAGGTTTGCGTCATGTCAAAAAGTCATCAAAAGGTCCAAGCAGGAGAACTAAGTACACTAAAGAAGTCGGGATTCTATTCAGTATAACTTAATGAGCAGTAAATTAAAATCCCGGCTCTGAAACTGACTCTAGCTTCAGAGGCCGGATTTTAAAAAAACAAAACTCTTTAGCAAAGCTACCAGATTCAGATTCACTAGAGCCATCTTGCAGTTGATCATAAAACCGGATGATTATGAATTAGTACTAGATTTTTTATACAGATGTCGCATCTCTGTGAATGTCCTTAATTTTGATATTAACGCGATTCAGAAAACTGTTCATGTATACATAAATAAGAAAGGGGACTCTGAATTGCTGAGGTAAGGAAGGACTCTGTAGCTTTACATCCAAATACTTAAGACATTTTGGATAGCGCCATCTATGATTAATATGTTACACCAAGTACAGTTCTTTACCGTCATAACAACGAGGTTGGTTGCTCTTATAACAGCAACTACAATCTAAGGTTCTATTAATATAGCTATATACTAGATGGCAGCACTATCAAATATAAACTGCATAGAGTAATTATTGAAATACATTATGAGGTTGATCTGTGATTATTAATAATGCATTCTGTGTTTTAATAATTGTTATACATAATAAATTAATAAATATTGTGCGACAATTTTTACACAGCGCCATCTAGCCCAAACTAAGCTATAAGCTAGTACTATGTGATCTAGACAACTGATTTACATACTTATATATTTCTAAATACATACATATTATACATAGGAAACACCCAAACTCCGAAACCAACATTTGTGGATTACACAAATATTTGATGCGACCCGGCTATCGAACCCTCAGCGCAGCAGTCGCATTCACTACCACTGCGCCACCGAGGCATTAAAGACATTCAAATCAATGGTTCCGAATTGCAAACATATGGTGTTTCCTGTGTATTATTGTATGTATGTATTTAGAAATATATAAGTTTTAGAAAGAATTTTGAAAAGCATAGCTCAGTCTATCCTAAATTTAAAGTGGTAAAATTTTTCAGCCTCGAGACGGTATGAGATAGTAGATAAGTAGGTATGTTTATCAGTTGTCTAGATCTCGTACCACAAGCTTATTTTAGCTTACTTTGGGCAAGATGGCGCTGTATAAAAAAAATGTGTGTGTACCAGAGTAAGAAGTAAAAATACTTTAGAACATTTTTTTTACAGCTATTAAATTTATCTCATACGTCGATAAAGAAGTTTCACTTATAAAAAAGTTGCTGCGTTAAAGTTCTATATACATAAATAAAAGTTTCTGTTTTATGACTCAGCCATTTATTAGGTAGCAGGTAAAATGGATTGGGCCCCATAGATCTTGGTAGGATTGCACGTTTTCGTGCTCTACAAAATTCCTCAATGAAAATAATGAAAAGGCAATGGGCTCGCCACCTGTTACGTGGGTCTAAATGCGTACGGTGAAATGTGGGCGTGTAGTATGCCGCTGCCTACCCCTTCGGGGAAAAAAGCGTGACAATGTGTATGTATGTGTGTGTATACAAAATTCCTCCAGTTCAAAACCAATGCGGATTATTCGACGATAATATGATATGACCGTATACTTTAGGAACACGTCATCGGAAAAGGGTGTCGACGGAGCTAATGCAAACGATTTAAATATATTTTTTACATCCACTTACATTTACATGTCTTTTTTTTTGGTACCGTACCCAAAGGGTAAAAACGGTATTTCTAAGACTCCGCTGTCAGTCTTTTACCAGGCTGTAACTCATGCTAGCTTATAGCTAGACAGTTGAAATTTAAACAGATGATGTATTTCTGTTACCGCTATAACAACCAATACTAAAAGCGGAATAACATAAATATTTAATGGGGGCTCCCATACACCGAAGCGCTCGTGGCCCTGCGGTCTCAGTGTTCTGTAAACGATCACTGAGTTACGCAATCTTCACTATGGCTGGTCCTCGGACGGGTCACCCATCCGAGGACCAGCCACTTTGTGGCATTTACATCTGCGAGCGTTTCCGTGCTTCGGAAGGCACGTTAAGCCGTTGGTCCCGGTTGCCAGTAAAATGGCAGTCGTTAAGACTGGTTGAAGGACCTTTGGGCGGCTTAAAAAATTTCAACAGGAGGTAGCCACAACTGCGGCTGTCTATTTCAACACGGCAATGGGCTCGCCACCTATTACGTGGGACAGCAATATGCCTCTGCCACCCTTTCGGGGATAAGGCGTGATGGATATTTATTTATTTTATTTCCCATACACCAAACGTGACTCTTTTGCTGCCTCTGCGGTGCAGTGGGAGTGTATCCGACTGCTACGCAAGAGGTCGTGTGTTCGATTACCACCCAGGATAAAACTTTGTGTGCTGTGCACGATGGTTTATTATGTGTCTGGGTGTAATTTATCTATAATATGTATGTATTTAGAAATATATAAGTATGTTTATTAGTTATCTGGTTACCATAGTACAAGCTCTGCTTAGTTTGGAATCAGATAGCGTTGTGTGAGTTGTCCCAACGATATTTATTATGTTTATAACTAATAGAGATGTCCACGTCGCTGAGTTGTGGGCTGCACACATTTGATATTTGATTACAGAAATCAAACGTGTAATAACCCTGTCAATTTAATGCAGGCGCAGTAAGCTGGTAATAGCCAACGATACGCAAAAGAAGATCATATCCTGTGTTAGAGTGATGGAGAGCGTATTAGGGACTTCCAGGCGACCGAGTCTTCTATTGACTAGCCGTAGAATAGAACCAGAATCGCTGTTTTTAGCTGTCAAAATGTTAGTAGACTATCAAAGATGTAACTGACTAGCGGCCACTGGTAAGTCGAATTCTATCGGCAACCGGTAGACGTTGATGAAAACACGATTTTTTAAACAATCCACTTTAACATACTGTTTGTCTGTGAACTCAGATGAGTCTCATTTTTAAAATCTTGTGTATACTTACATATTTACAAAACTGGAAGCATATTATTATTCTACATAATCGGGTTATGCACCATCTCGCCCCGGGAACTCCAAAAATTATTATTTATTATTTCGTCATCTGGACACGCCAGGATTTTATGCGTGTCCACATAGTGAAACTTAAATTAAATACTTTAATGTTTTCGTCAACTGGACACACGTTCAATAATGACAAAGTACAGTCACGAAGATGCTTTGATTTAATGTTTATTAAACAAGTGACATACCTTAAAAAATACAACAATATATTATGATGAGTTACATTTTATTTCTGAAATGATTTTTTTTATGATTCTGTGTGTACTCTATGTGATGATTTTTAGTTATTAGGTATATTTAGATTACAATTATGTATATCTTTATTCGTTATTTCTGTGGAATTCGAAGTGATAGTTTAAATTACACAATTATTAGGCTTTGCCCGTGACATTCTTCGAACACCCATTACACCCGACATCTCTAACCCAAGCCATTTATTATTTTTAAATACTTTCATACCAACCTTGATTCCCTATTTTCCCTAAAGGCAAGAGTTTTGAATAATTCTGAAACATGTGTTTATTTCTTTTCAGAAGCACGCATACATAGAAACTTGATATTATTATTATCATCTTTTAAAATGAAAAAAATTCCATTGACACACAAGAAGGGTTAAAGGTGAAATTTTGCTAAATTGCCAAACACGTTTACCTGTAACCAGATATAGGTATACATACTTTCAAGTTTCTAATCTAATTTGATATGACTGTTTATCACTTATTATTACAGTTTTGTAGTAAGTGCCTTCTTTTATAGGCAGATTTTTATTAAAAACCAGGTTTCTGGGTGTAAAGGTTTCATTTGGGAGTAGAAAAATTAGTAATTGACCTCATAATTTTATCAATATATTAGTTTTACCTCACGGCTTTAAACTCCCTTTACATCAAAAAAATTGAAGGGCATAGGTCAGAGGCCTATGCCCTTCATTAGCTATCAATTATTTTTTAAATACGTCATGTATGATAAATCCTGAAACATAATGTTTGTTTTTAATCATAAGCAGGTATACAAAATATGATATCCTAGTTTTGAAATTGAAGGATTTCGTAAATAAACTTACAAACTTTATTTCATCTCCGTAAAACCTAGATACATTTGTACATTTATTTGTAACCTGGAATAAACACCTGTTGCATCCTCCAGACTTCTAATTCATGCCTCTAATAAGGTTTTACAAATTTAATACAAACTTTGCTCCCCTATTTTACATAGAAATTTATATTTCTATTTATTTATTAGAAGCAGGTATGCAAATTTTGATGTTAGTTTCTTTGAAAATTAAGAATTTTTTATTGAAATAAGAACCTCTATTTTACCTTCTTATAGGTATAATATTCAAAACCACGAAGCTCGAATAAATTTATTCGTAAACAGAAACACGAGCACGTAATCTGATATTTCTAACTTTGATAATCTCGAACTTCTGTACAACTGCTTTTCTCTTATTTTACCCCCTTTAGTGATTGCTGAGTGCTAAATATAGCTTACCCTATAAATTTTAACAAGGGCTCCGGCTGAGCGTTACTTGTAAAAGGATGAGTCGCCCAGTAATTTTATTAATAAAGACAACGTTTTTTTACCGTCTTATCTATTTATTTGAAATCAGGAAGAGATATCCGTAATTTCATGTTTCCAACTTTAAAAATAAAGACGTTTGAAATATTTAAATATTTTAATTGATTTCATTTATGAAATTAATAAACAGAACATTCTTAACATGACTGTACCTTTTTTCCCAAATATATTAGGTATGTCCAGTTAACGAAAACATTAAAGTATTTAATTTAAGTTTCACTATGTGGACACGCGTAAAAATCCTGGCGTGTCCAGATGACGAAATAATAAATAATATTTTTTGGAGTTTCACCAACTGATCACACGTGTGACCAGCCTCCCGTGTCGAGATAGAGAATAACCCATATAATCTAACAGAAATTTCTTAAGCAATTTTTTGAATTTATTTTTATTTATCTCTTGCCTGATGTTCACAGGCAAACTGACGTACATACGGTATTTGCTTACTCAAAGTTATATCTCCATAATAATTGTTTACTCTAGGGATAACATATTTACCTATAGTTAAAGTCCTTGTACCGTGTGTGTGCGATACAAGTGATGAGTTATGCTTGCGATTGCCATGTTGATTTATCGTTAATAGCTGATATTTATGACTCAGACTGACTGGAAGGATATTACATATTTTGAATATATTTTTATAATTATCTCAACAACTGATTTTTGTTTTATTGTTAACTAATAATTTTAAAAATCTAATTTGATATTTTTCTATTTTATCAATATAGGATTTGAATGTTAATCCATAGCAATTAAGAGCATAGTTCATAATTGATTCTACCAATGATTTGTATTAACATTTCAATGTGGTACTTGGCACTTTAAAACTCAGGTGATAAAATTTTACCAGTAATATTCTTAGTTTTTCACAAAATCTATTGTAAAAAAAGATAAAATATTGTATATTGTAATAGTAGATTACGAAAAACTGTCCAAATTGTACCGGTGGCTTTTAATTAAGCGACAATTTCGACACGATTGAAATAGCAAACTCGGCCCCCTGGTTTACCAGCAGTTTTATCAGCAGAAAGGTGTACCGGAACGCATCAGACGTGATAAAATTAGTATTAAATTTACTCAGCGTATCCTAATTCAAAGAATAGTAGGTACTGCAAAATTTCATCAATAAAATTATTAGATTATTCTTAACATTTAAAAATCGTTTAAGGGCAGGTAGGCCAAGTCGCGTAGGCACCAAAACGCTTCCTCAGCCCCCGCCAAGATAGATTGACGATGTATTTTCCGCTAGCATGCCACAGTAAAAATGATTGGCAGTAGCAATTGAAATGGAACATCTTTGTTATTGTGTTGGATTTTTTATTATGGGTTTATGATATACTAGTTGACGCTAGCGACTCCGCCCGCGTGATGAAGTTTTCTCGTTCCCGTTATCTAAAGGAACTTGTTCCCGTGATAAAAAGTTGCCTATGTGTTATTCTGATAGATAAGTTATATTATTGTATTATTATATAAATTCCATTTTGTAGTTTTTATATATAAGAATCATCAAACATTCATACTTACAAACTTTGTGTTTATAATATTAGTAGGAGTTATAGTTGAGTCATTATAATAGGCCACATTTGACAACTGTCAGTCTTAGTTTTATAGTGAGCTGACATGATTAAAAATATCGATTATTGTGAATGAACCGATACGGACTACGATCTAATCGGTTTTTTTTTAAAAAGTAAGCTATCAGTTCTATTATTGTTAGACTTTTTCTATCGTGAATTTAGAAACAATGTAAAATAAAATAAAATAAATAAAAATACCTTTATTTTGCATAGACCATTTTAACGGCGCTTACAAAATGTCATACACTATTTAAAATATTTAAAGCGACCACCGGTTCGGAACGCTTCCCACCTGAGAAGAACCGGCAACAAACTTAGGAAGGCTTTTTTTTTTTGATGGCCTATTTACAATTTAATATTATTTCACTTTGCCAGCAGATAATTTCCAGGCGTCCCTGTCCTGCAAATAGTCTTTAACGGAGTAATAACCTTTTTCACAAAGCTTGTATTTACTTAACTTTTTAAATTTATTTAATGGTAAATGTCTCAGGTCACAGGGAAGCTTGTTGTTAAAGCGTATACAGTTACCCTGGAAAGAATCGCCAATCTTATGTAGTCCAATGTGGTGGACTGAAAGATTATTTTTATTTCTAGTGTTTATATTATGTTTATCACAGAGTTTAGAAAATTGTGATAAATTTTTCTGGACATACATAAGATTGGCAAAAATGTATTGTGATGGTACGGTTAGAATATTTACTTCTTTAATTTTTTCTCGGAAAGAAACTCTGGGGCCCAAATTATAAATAACGCGTACAGCCCGCTTTTGTAGAACAAAATAGAAAAAAAAATCGATTATTGTGAATGAACCGATACGGACTTCGATCGATATATTATACATATTTAAATCTGCAGCACTCCCCCAAAGGAGAATACCGTAAGACAAAATACTATGAAAATAGCTGAAGTAAACCATTCTAGCCGTATCCACATCTGTTAGAGTCCTAATCTTTTTTACAGCGTATGCAGCCGAACTTAACCTAGAGGCTGTCTTTTCAATGTGTGGGCCCCACTGCAAATTGGCATCAGTAGTTATACCGAGGAACACAGTTGATTCTACAAACTCTAACACTTGTCCATTCAGTTGAACATTGGCCGCAACTTGTTTTACATTTGGTAGAGTAAATTTTATACATTTAGTTTTATTTTCATTAAAGCAAAGATTATTTGAGCTGAACCAATAAACTACTCTTGCAATTGCATTGTTTACATCGTCATAGTTATCTAATTGTCTTTTAATTTTAAAAATTAATGAGGTGTCTTGCGGCACACCCATTGTAACCATGGATCCTACAGAACGTGTACATTAATTTCGACCCTCTATATTCTATTGTTCAAATATGAAGACAGAAGGTCGAGAGCTTTGCCTCTTATTCCATGGTGGTGTAATTTTTTGCACAGCGTTTCATGTTGAACGCAATCAAAAGCCTTTGATAGATCGCAAAATATACCTAATGCATCGTGCTTGTCTTCCCAGGCTTCATGAATACATTTTAATAACTCAACACCAGCATCGGAAGTTGAGCGCCCTTTCGTAAACACAAATTGACTCGCATGAAATATTTTATGACTATTAAAATGGGATAGCATTTGATTCAAGATTATTTTTTCAAATACTTTGCTCAAAGTTAGCAGCACCGACACTGGTCGGAAATTAGACGGGTCTGTTGCGCTGCCAGCCTTGAACAAGGGAACGATTTTGCTGTGTTTCATTAAATCAGGAAATGTACCACTAGAAACACAGTCATTAAACATAGTTGCTAGATGGGGCGCAATGACCTCAATTATACATGATGCAGTTTTGACCGATAATCCCCAAAGGTCCGCAGATTTCTTAATTTCAATACATTTAAATGTCTTTACAATGTCCTGAGCGCAAATATCTGTGAATACAAATGCATCCCTGCAACAAAGAACAGATTCTTCTAATAAATGTTCAGCGGAACTGGAACACGCTTGGAGAGATTTTGTTGTCAATATAGGTACATTTTTGAAAAAATGTTCAAACTCCGTCGCCATTTCCAGGTCCCTTGTAACATGGTAACCATTTACTTTTAAGTGGAAATCCCTTTCAGTCACCAAAGATCTACCGCATTCAGTGTTAATGATGTTCCAAGTCATTTTTATTTTATTCACAGTATTAGAAATTTTATTTTTAATGAAGTTTGACTTAGCAAGATAACACGTTTGTTTAAATATCTTTGAATAATTTTTAACATATTTCTGTAAGGTTTGCCTAAAATTACATGATTTTTCTGAATATAATTCAAATAATTTATTTCTACTTTTAAAGATACCTGGTGTGGCCCAGTCACTGAAAACAGGACGACCACCAATCTGTAGTGTTTTTGAGGTAAAAACTTTGCCAAACTCATCATTAATCAAATTAAATAAGTGTTTATATGACTGGTCTACACAAGTGAAGTTAGGTAGATATGGTAATCTCTTTAATACATTTTCTTTAAAATTATTCAAACGTCTTTGGTTAATTGGTACATATTTAATTTGTTTTTTGCAGACTTTGTTACTTCTTTTAGGAAACTTTATCCATTGGCCACAATGATCTGATTCTACAGGATCCACAATACCTTTATCTATAGATTTAATATCTATCAGTAAAAATATTATCAATACATTTTGCACTGGTGGCTGTAATACGAGTGGGTTCTAAGAATGTACTATGCAGATTAAAGGATATAAATATTTTTTTCATTTTATTTCTCTTTGATGGAGTTAATGATGTATCTAATATATCAACATTAAAATCTCCACAAACTATTATAGATTTCTTAGAACTTTGGCATTTGAACAGTGCTTCTTCAAGCTTTTCTTCAAATTAAATGTAAGAAGCATCAGGGGGACTGTATACGCTTAACAAGATGAAATGGTCAAACTCAATACTGGCAATCTCAATAACTCGCTCAATGGAGAGGGCTACTAAGTCTTTACGTTATTTAAATTTTAAGTTTATATTAATTAATATTAAAGAGCCTCCACTTTTAGAATGTTTTCAATTGAACGAGCTAGCAACCTAGTGATTTACGAAGTTCAACAATGTGATTTCATGATCTTTTAACCAGTGCTCTGTAGCACAAAAAATATTAATAGAATTTGCATTAATGTACAGCTCTAACTCTAAATCTTTACCATTTATTAAACCTCTAACATTATGGTGCACCAGGTTTATAAAAACAATATTTTTACTAAGTTAATTCTCAGGGGCCAAAGTCAACTGGCCAGATTTATTATCTGTTGTCCTATAAACTAGTTTTTTGGAATTTCATTTTCCAAATGTGAAGTGTCAAAACTATCCTGCTCAATAAAAGCAGTTGTACTTGCCAATAAAATGGCTTGAAAAATAAAAAAATTAGATAGCAACAGAGCTACCTTTCGTTGTAAAAATTTTGATAGAAAATATCTATCTAATGTCAACAAACTATTATTATTGAAAATTGTGTTCCAATCGAACAATTAAATTTTTTTGGAATATGATACCATGGTATGTAGTTTCATATTTAATTTGTATTTTCCTTGTGGCTCATAGCAATGCTGTATGGCAAGTTGGACAAAATTACTTGCTTTACTAGCAGACTTGATAACTTATCAAAAATTTTTAAAAGTTAGTCACTATTAATATTGCCTCTTTTACCAACCAGCACCACTATAGTAGACTGCATGCAGTGTGTACAAGTCAATATAAAATCTATAATTTGAGAGTATGAAGCTCCTGGATATGTATGATTTATTACAGAATGACCTAACTCCAAAATTTTTACCTATGTCATCGCAATAGACTATGGTCCTTGCATCACTTTTTATTTGCAACTTTTCTATTATAGATGCCTCCCAAGTACTACTTGAACTTAATATACTATTAGCCACACTGCACACAGTTTTAATTGGTAAAAATTCATCATTGCATCTAATTCTTTCACAACTAAAGGGTGAGGAGGGAACATGGCCTGCGGATATCAATTGGTCATTTTGACAATGACATGAATTTACTAATTTACCTATGGCTAACACCTGTTCCCTACTCTGTTTCTCTGCTGTTTCATATTTAAATGAAATTGATTTCAAAGAGTCTTGAAGTCAGTCAATCTGACATTGAAGGTCCTGTGTATCAGTTTTGTACTGTTGTGCGACAGTATCAAGTTCTAACATATACATATTTACCTGGTCAATCAGTTGCAATCTCTGTCTATTAAGTGACATGCTATTTATAAAAAACTTGTATTTATGTATCTTTTTTTTAGATTTAGTAATATACTTTTTAATTTTTAAATATTTTCTAACTATCTTCACGCTGTATCCCTGACGGGGTAGTCAGAGAGGACAGATCGCCAGGCTTCGCGATCCATGCATACTTCTTTCGCTTCTTCGAGATTCATCTATCGCTTCATACACGCACGTCTGGGTATCCGAGTACTTTTGACCTTTCCGTTTTTGAGCAATCTGCTCGCGTGGTCTTCATATGTAAGTCTCGGCTTACCCTGACTCCTTCTACCCTCTACTTTTGAACAATATATATTCTTCGTCAATCGTTCCTCACTCATTCGTTGGACGTGTCCAAACCAACGGAGCACGCCCTTTTCCAGCTTAACGCTGACAGTTTCATTCAAACCTGCCATATTGCGTATCACTTCGTTACGTATTCGGTCGGCCAAGGTAACGCCGCCCAATTTTCGAAGTTATCGCATCTCCAAAGCATTCAATTTACTTTCATGCATCTGCTGACATACCCAGGTTTCACTACCGTAAAGCAAAGTTGGCACTTGCACTGCGTTATGAATCGCCATTCGTGCTTCTTTTACGATGCTTTGTCGCTTTACTAACTGGGACAAAGCACCGTTAACTTTGTTTCCGGCAGCTACTCGCCGTTCTACATCCGAATCACATCTTCCATCCACGCTAAACATACTTCCTAAATACACAATTTCATTCACTTGCTCTAGACGTTCCTGGTTTACCCTAATCTCGCATTTAGTTCTTACGTCACCTCTTTCAAATACTAGAACCTTAGTTTTACTTGCATTCAAGCGAAGACCTTTACTTTCACACTCCTCTTTCATATTAGTGACTAATGCCTGAAGGTCGGCTTCTGATGAGGCCATGAGCACCGCATCATCAGCGTACAGCAGACAGTTTACTGTAAAGTCACCCAAATTCACACCCATATTAAAATCTTTCAACTTCTGCAGGCAACTGTCCAGATACACTATGAACAGCCAGGCGGACATGACACAACCCTGTTTGACGCCTGTACAGACATCAAAAAGAGGTAACACATCCCCCCTACTCGCACGCAAGCCTTACAGTCCCTACAAAGCGACTGTATTGCCCGCAGTAGCGAGCTGTCCACGCCATATCCGGGCAGCAAGTCCCACAGCGTTTCTCTCACAACATTATCAAATGCTTTCTCTAGATCCACAAAAGCGCAGAAAACCTTCTGGCTAACAGCCAGAAACTTTTCCGCGATCATGCGGAGAGAAAACACTTGATCCATGCAACCTCTTCCACGTCGGAATCCGCATTGAGCCTCCCATAAATACCTTTCAGACTTTTCTTGCATTCGTGCCGTTATAACCTTTGCATACACCTTACTAGCTAAGCTTACCAATCTGATCGCCCTGTAGCTGGAGCAGTTTAGGCGCGAGCCTTTCCCTTTGTAAATAAGTACTACAACTGCTACTCGCCAGTCATCTGGAACCTCACCCGTCCGCCAGCACAAGTTGCATAACAGACATAGTGTGTCCCAGACACGCGACCCACCGTAATTGATCATCTCAGCAGTAACTATGTCTTTTCCCGCAGCCTTACCACATTTCATACTTCTTATCGCTTGTTCTATTTCTTTCTTACTAATGACTTCAATGACATCGGGATCCGGAGCATCGAAGTGAGCTCCACTTCCCGATGTGGCATCTCTGTCTTTTCTTGCATACATCTTTCCATAATATTTACTCCATCTCTGCAGGACGTCAGTTTGGTCTGTTAGGACGTCATTGTTAACACTGAGCACTTTATTCATACTGCAGATTGCCGAACAACTCCGGGTCTTGGAAAGAGGTAGTCTTTCCAGAAAAGCTTGTCATTATCCCGAAAATTGGACGACAACCTTTCATCCGCTTTCATTCTGCACCTTTCACGAGCTTCTTCTATCAGTGCCTTCGTGTTAACTTTCTGCAGCTTGTATCTCTCTTTCATATTAAAATCATTCCACGAGGCTAAGTAGTCTAGCCATGCTTTCTTCTTCATTCGAACTGCTTCTTTCACTTCCTCATTCCACCATGCATCACGCTTATTACTACTGCCTCTTTTCGTTTCTCCACACACTTCCACAGCGGCATTTATCATACTATCCCTAAGGTTCCGCCATACACTTTCCATATTCTCACTACTTACATTGACGTCGCCAAGCGTTTCGGTTACCCTTTCATTATATTTATCCCTAATGGATGCATCCTGCAGCTTCCAGCTTTTGATTCAATAAGTCGGCCCAGGTTCAGGACACTCGGTACGATGACGCCAACCCGCGAACAGGCCCCTAATCCTAGTTATGACTAGGTAGTGGTCTGATCCCAGCTCAGCGCCTCGATAAACCCTTGTGTCCATCACCTGTTTACGGAGCCGACTATCCATTAGGAATAGATCTATCATGCTTCTCTTTGACTTACATCTCCTCGTATACATATGAATTTGTTTGTGGTTGAACATTGTGTTCGTCACAAACAAATCCTTTTCCTTACAAAATGCCAGTATTAGCTTGCCAGCGTCGTTAACCCTTTTATCCCCATACTTCCCGAGTACCGACGAAAACCATCGCGAGCGGTACCCACCCATCCATTCAAGTCTCCACATACTATAAGTCTTTCATTTCCTTCTATCACATTTAGAGCTTCTCTCATACTCTCCCAGAAGTCCTCTAGCTCACTCGCGTTCGACGAAGATACTGGCGTGTAAGCAGCTACCAGGAAAAACTTCGTCAAACCAAGTTTTACACGGATCCAGAGGATTCTAGGACCTACTAGTTTATACTCATACATACCGGAGGCCAATCGCGAGGACAGCAAAATTCCAACCCCCCGACTGCCATGCTCGCTTTCTGGTACTCCAGACCAAAGCGCGAGCATCCCACCCGGGAGCTCCAAGACTTCGCTGCCCTTGCGCTTGGTCTCTGTCAAGCATACTGCATCTAACTTTCTCTCATTCAAACATCCATTAACTCATTTATCTTATCTGTCATTCCTCCCCTAACATTCCACGCAGCTACCCTGCACTCCATCCTCCACTTCCCGCCGTGTCGGGCCGCGCGTGTAGGGTGGCGGTCCCCTACGCCGCTCTGGCTCACACTTTTCGCACCAGCGGGGACGAACTGGTGCCGTCGCCTCGGGGGCACGCCCTAGCAGTATTCGCCCTGGTGGCACTCGTGTTGGAGTAGAATTGCAGCCGTAGCTGGCAGAGATGGCGACGTGCACGCTTCTACTCTTCATCCCCTATTTTTAAATATTTCTTTAACTTATACTTACTACACTTAATAATTTTTAATGATTTAGAACAGCCCCCGGTTTCATCATCAGAAGTGAGGTCTATGACAATGGAAGGGTGAGCTGTAGCAGTATTTAAGCTTATAGCCATCAGTTCAGCGAACAAACTCTGATTAGATTGAACCACTGTGCTCTGTTTCTCGTCTTCTAGTTTCGATATTTTGATCTCCGACCGTTGTAGCTCCTCCTTTAGTATTCTAATTTGGTGAAGAGTTTGTTCATAATGATCCCTACATGAGTCAAAACTGTCAACTATAAGTTGTAACCTATCCCGATCCTCTAAGGTATCAGTATACAGCGAATGCAACTGTGAAAGTTCTTTCTTGAGTTGTCCGTTCTTACTTAAAATACCTAGCAGTTCTAACTCATTTTCGTCCTTTTCCTTGTTCAGTTTATAGCACTTCTCACTTTTAATCCGTTTGAAAACAAAACAAATAAAAAAAATATAAATTAAATACATAATTATCAATTTAATATATTTATGTTAAATGTTTGAAATTGTTATTTTTGTTATTTTCTTTGAGTACTCTATAACGTGAAGGCTGGCATTGTGGGTATTCATTTATAGTAAAATATTCCTGCACAAAAACGGAAAAAGAATAACTGACAGGTAATTTGTTTATCAAGAAATGAAATAAATAAGTAAAATACGACAGCAGTAATATTACGTTTAGTTACACAGAAATAATAAAAAAAAACGAAAAGAAGTCCTGGAGCAGGTATGTATTTAAAGAAAAAAATGATTGTCATGTAACCCGGACCTTCATAAGTCGGAGCTCTAGAACATTAGATCTGGGACAAATGGATGTGAATAGCGAGCTCATTTAGAACGCCTAAAAAAGCTCATCATCAAAATCATGTTAATAGAACTGTGATATAGACATATTTTAAGTGATCAAGAAAAATTGTGATGAAATGGCGATGTTGCATGCAGATTAGATCTTAACATGTTAAGAAACCAAATATCGAAATATAATCAGTAAACATGTCATAATAAGAGAACTTTTTAAGTCCAAGAAAAGTATGTTAAAGAAACATGAAAATGATGAATATATACAGTACTACATAAGAATGGAAGCGCTCGTGGCCCCGCTGGTCCTCAGATAGGTGACCACTTTTTGGCATATACATTTGCGAGCGTTTCCGTGCTTCGAAAGGCACGTAAAGCCGTTGGTCCCGGTTGCCAGTAACATGGCAGTCGTTGAAGCCCAGTTAAAGGCCTTATGGGCGGCTTTCTGCAAGTCGCCAGAACCTGCACCTGCCCATTTCAACACGGCAACGGGCTCACCACCTGTTACGTGGGACATAAGTGCATACGGTGAAATGTGGGCATATGGCATACCATATGCCCACATTTCACCGTATGCACTAAACTGAAGGGGTAAGCAGAGGCATACCTCTGCTTACCCCTTCAGGGATAAAAGCGTGACAATATGTCTATGTCTACATAATAATGACGATATTTCGAAAATGAGCATGATTACAACAAAACTCTAAAAGTGGTGGAATATTTCAAATAAGTCTCATTACATTCGATTCTGCTAATAAACTTTCGAATTTCTTGGTAACCTCCCTAGTGTTTAAAAAGGAAAAGGGTCCACTGCCGCAACATTGTAATGACGTTCAGTTCTTTGGAACAGAAAGTGTTTATTTTCTTTACAATGGTTTTTTATTGAAAAAAGATAGTAGGAAGCGCTCGTGGCCCCGCGGTCTCGGTGTTCGGTAAACGATCACTGAGGTACGCAACTTTCACTATGGCTGGTCGTCGGATGGGTGACCACTTTGTGGCATTTACATTTGCGATCTTTTCCGTTCTTCTGAAGGCACGTTAAGCCGTTGGTCCCGGTTGCCAGTAAAATGGCAGTCGTTAAGCCTGGTTGAAAGCCTCATAGGCGGCTTAAAAAATTTTCTACAGCAGGTAGCCACAACCTGCGTCTGTCTATTTCAACACGGCAATGGGCTCACCACCTATTACGTGGGACATAAGTGCATACGGTGAATTGTGGGCATATGGTATGCCTCTGCCTACCCCTTCAGGGATAAAAGCGTGACAATATGTCTATGTCTACATAATAATGACGAAATTTCGAAAATGAGCATGATTACAACAAAACTCTAAAAGTGGTGGAATATTTCAAATAAGTCTCATTACATTCGATTCTGCTAATAAACTTTCGATTTTCTTGGTAACCTCCCTAGTGTTTAAAAAGGAAAAGGGTCCACTGCCGCAACATTGTAATGACGTTCAGTTCTTTGGAACAGAAAGTGTTTATTTTCTTTACAATGGTTTTTTATTGAAAAAAGATAGTAAAAAAGCCTTTTTGGGCATTTAGACATTAAAATATGTATGTGTGTAACTGAGAAAAGGTCATAAATTGTGTAGTTCTAACTTCAAAAAATTACATAATTTTTTATACCCGCAGTTGCAAGGATACGTTGGCGATTTATGTTGAAGTGTCAAATGTGGCTTCTTAAATTGACTCTACTATAATGATGATATATTTAATAACATGCTTTATGTACAAGTAATAAATAAAATGACCCATACTGATTATATTCACCTTTTTTTTTAATAATATTATAATCAAATCCGCTGTACTCACACATCTTCCGTTCGCGCTAAACATTCTACCTAAGTATATAACTTCATTTAATTGCTCTAAACGTTTCCGGTTTACCCAAATCTTGCTATTAGTTCCAACTTTTTCTGTTTCAAATACCCGATTCTTAGTTGAATATAATATTATATATATTATATATTGTGCAGCGAAGACTTCTACTTTCATATTAGTGACTAATGCCTGAAGTTTGGCTTCTGATGAGATCACCACTACCGCATCATCAGCGTACAACAGACAATGTACTGTAAAGTTTCCAATTTTACAATACATCATAATCTTTTAACTTTTGCAGCCAACTATTAGATACACTATGAAAAACACAACCCCGTTTGACGCCCGAACAACGACGTTTGAAATCCAGTAATAGTAAAGACTCCTTGAGTGTATCAGTGTCTGTAGAAATTAGAAATGAAGCACCTTGCTAATAAGTTATATAAAAAAATGAAAATTTCAAACGCAAGCATAATATTGTAATATTAAGTGTTGAAATTGGAAAAAATTTAGGTTGTTTGTTAACTAAGATGGGACATTGCACAATCAACTGTTGTATGCCTGGTGCCAACCACCTGTACATATTGATATCAGCTACTGAGTATGTATATAATAATAATAGAGTATGTATATAATAGAAACCTTAATGATATTTTTTGGCACTGGCTAAAAAGCCATCTATTAACTCATAGCTTCAATAATCACAAGGTTGCAAGCTCGATCAATAGAAAGAAATATAAACGAGGTGGCTCTTCAATATTAGTTAATAAAATATTTAAATTTAAAGAAAGATTGGATGTTGTGAGCCTCTCGAGTTGTGGAGATTTCATGTGTAGAATTGGAGCGATTCATTGTGTTGAATCTGTACAAACCTCCAGGCGCGTCAGTTAAGGCTTGGTATACCTGCCGAGGCCACGCTTTTGAATCTTTTAAAACAATGCGAATCGTAGAAGAAAGGGTTTTTGATTCTGTAAAAGAGATATATGTTAGTTAAGGATTTAAGCTAGTCAAAATGGCTTTCTGTTACATAATCTAATAAACTTCACTTGATAGAAAAACCTCCCAAAGTTGCCCCCTTTCGAAATGTTTTTTCAATGCCAAATCTAAACTACAGATAATTTTCATGAATGTTTTATACACAACTATAGCCACTAAATATTTATAGACATAATCGCTTACTTTGACTATATACAGTGATTTTTATAGTACAAATGTTTAAATAATATCAGATTCACGACGCTGAGGCCAGATCAGTCGCGCGCTGGCGCTTACTGAGGTAGGACCTGTGTTAGGTTTTTTCGTTGCGCTCCCCTTGCTATTTCTTCGCAATGGCACAGTATATTTATGAGAGCAGTAAGCATTCCATCATCATCATAGCGTCTGTTCCAGTTGCATCTCGCGACGCCCGGAGATAGCTTTATATAGTGTATATATATGAGAGTTATATACGGCAATAGACTTTTAATTGGGTTCTAAACAAATTTGATCAATATGTTTTGAAGCGCAAACATACCAACCGCCACTGGCTGAAGTAATCAGTGCAGTTGTTATATTGAAGCTTCGCTTCGCTTCGCATAAATTATAAAAATTGTATCTAAGACCTATGTTTTATGCTTTCAGTATTAATTATATAAATATATTTATAAATTTATTAGCCACGACTTTATCCCCGAAGGTGTGGCAGAGGCATATTGTGGTGAGCTCAATGCCTGTGTTCAAATGGACAGGCTCAGATTGTAGCGACTGTTGTAATTTTTAAGTCGCTCAAAGGGTATTCACTTGACTTAACGAATGTCGATTGCAACGTTACTATCAACCGGGACAAACAGCTTAATGTGTCCTTCGAAGCACGAAAACGCTGGTAAATGAAAATGCTACAAAGCGGTCATCCATCCAAAATCCGAGAGAGTTTATTAAATCCGTGATCTTTTACAGAAACCAGTTAGTAGGGCTACGAGCGCTTTTTATTTATGTTTTTACTTTATGTTAGTAGCCTTAAACAAACATTTCATGTAACTAATAATTAATAATCCCAACATTTTAACGCAAAAGTTTTTTGCGCTGTACTGAATCTGGAGAAAGCATTTTATAACGTTGTGAGAGAAACTCTGTGGTACTCGTCCGTGTATATATCCGGGCAGGAATTGGTGTGGACGGCCAGCTGCTGCGGGCGATACAGTCTCTTTATACGGACTGTAAAGCTTGCGTACGACCAAGGGGGATGTTCACCTGGCGCTCTTTTTGACTTCTGTTCGGGCGTCAAACAGGGTTGTGTTATGTCCGCCTGGCTTTTCATAGTGTATCTAGATAGTTGTGCAAAAGTGTGGCTGCAAAAGTTAAAAGATTATGATGTTTTGTAAAATTGGAAATTTTACAGTACATTGTCTGTTGTACGCTGATGATGCGGTAGTGATGGTCTCAGCAGAAGCCGACCTTTAGGCATTAGTCACTAATATAAAAGTAAAGGTCTTCGCTGCATGTTAAACTAAGAATCGGGTATTTGAAAAAAAAAAAGGAAGAACTATATAGATAGATTACATTATTGTACACCTTCAATACCCGATATAACATTATATTTCATTTGGTTTTTTACTCTTACTTACTCCACCCAAATGTTTGCTGGTAGAAAACTCATTTCTGAGTTAAGCTGAGCTTTGTACATAACATAGCTGTGTATTGTTTAATAATATTGTTAATGTTGTTATTATGGAAAAAAAAGGGGAAAAAAGAAAATATTAAAAGCAAGATTTGGGTAAACCGTTAATAGCAATTGAATGAAATTGTGTACTTAGGGAGAATGTTTAGCGCGGACGGAAGATATGTTCTGAAATACAACGGTGACTAGCTGCCGAAGACAGGAACATAACAATATGATATCTTGATTTCAAGATTATTTAAAAAAAAATAGTAAAATGAGTATGGGACATTTCATTTAGTACTTGTACATAAAGCCTAAAATTGTTATTAAATATATCATCATTAACTCCTACTAATATTATAAACGCGAAAGTTTGTAAGTATGGATGTTTGTTACTTGCACGTAAAACTACTAAATGGAATTTAAATGAACTGTACCGTAACTATATATTATATATAGCTATATATTATAGCTAACTATATATTATATATAACTATATATTATATATAGCTTATCTATCAGAATAACACATAGGCTACTTTTTATCCCGGGAACAAGTTCCTTTAGAAAACGGGACCGGGAAAACTTCATCACGCGGGCGCAGCCGCGGGCGGAGCCGCGGGCGTCAACTAGTATATCATAAAACTAAAATAAAATCCAACACAATAATAGAGATGTTCCATTTCGATTGCTACTGCCAATCTTGGCGGGGGCTGAGGAAGCGTTGTGGTGCCTACGCGACTTGGCCTACCGGCCCTTAAGTCTCTTTTTAAAATAATGGAGGAAACCTTAAGTAAAATATATAATAGCCATAAAACAATTGTTGTATGGGGAGACTTTAACGTAAATGTTTTAGACAAGTCTTCAGAAAGTATAGATTTTCTGAATTTAGCAAAATTATTTAATTTTTATCACAATTTTATGGAACCCACTAGAATAACGGCCACTACTGCAAGATGTATTGATAACATATTTAGTAGTGTGTGAATAATTCATGAGGTAGACTCGGATCACACAGGGCAGTTGGTTTCCTTTTGTAATTCTCAAAGTAATGTAAAAAGACAAATAAATGTGATACCATTTAGTGAGAACCGTAAAGAAATTTTTAAATGTAATATAACAAAAAAGTCTAATTTTTGCCCTGCCACGGAAATGTGGATCACTTATACAACTCATTAGTCAACTTGATTAATGGTGAGTTTAGTTCAATTTTTACTCCTAAGCACTTATCTAAGTGTGAAGGCCTAACTTTCAGTGACTGGGCAACTCCGGGAATCTATAAAAGTCGTGAGAAATTGTATAAACTATTTGAAGAGAAGTCCTATAAAAATCAGACAACCAATAAATCTTTGACTAGCCAAATTAAAGAAAACTGTAATTCATCGCGTTTATTTGACCCCAAATTCACAACCTTCCATAAGAATTCCATATATCATTATGTAGAATCTAAATTAAGAGAAGGTGACATAAGAGGAGCATCCAGGTTATTATTTAGTAGCGACGTGGTGGCGCCTTGCTCTCCAGATACTCTTGCTGATCTGAGGAGCAAGCATCCTGCGCCAATAGATGACTTGTCCTTTCCCGATCCTCCAAATTCCGAATCTGACTTTTTGATTGTTTCAGCCAAGGAAGTTCTGACAGCTGTTAACTCCTTCCGTAGTGGTTCTGCTGGTGGCCTTGATGATTTGACTCCACAACATTTAAAGGACCTATTGGGTCCGGCCGCTGGGGAGGCCGGCGAGGCACTCTTGAAGGAGCTAACAGGTTTGGCTAACCTTATGTTATCCGGCAATGTGGACGAAGGCATCATCGACATCCTTTATGGTGCCAATCTGTGTGCTCTTCGCAAGAAGGAGGGTGGAATTCGTCCCATTGCCGTGGGATGTACTTTCAGGCGTATGGTAGCCAAAATTTGCTGTCAGTTTTATAAGGAAGAACTGTCTGGCAAATTCCAACCCATACAGCTCGGTTTTGGATCAAAAGGGGGTTGTGAAGCTGCCATACATGCCCTGTCTACTTACCTTGGCTGCGGGAAAGGAGAGGTCATTCTTAAAGTTGACTTGAAGAATGCCTTTAATTCAGTAAACAGGGACACTTTGTTGACACAAGCCAAATTGGAAACACCCAAAATTTTTAATTTTCTTTGGCAGTGCTACAGAAACCCTTCAAAATTAATGTATAAGGAAAATATTTTAGATTCTGCAGTGGGTTGTCAACAAGGTGACCCTCTCGGGCCACTCATTTTCAGCTTATCAATACACCCAATAATTAGCCAGCTAAATTCCAAATTTAACGTCTGGTATTTAGATGACGGCACTCTAGGAGGAGATGTAGACACAGTTTTTAAAGATTTGGCATTGATAAAAGATAAATTTAAATTAATTGGTTTGGATCTGAATCCTTCAAAGTGTGAAATTTTTATAAATGACAATATTGATAGTGTTTCTACTATTTCAAAATTCAATGTTTTGGCTCCAAATTTGAAAATCATTCAGAATTGTTCTCTACGCCTCCTAGGGTCTCCCGTTCTAGAAGCCTATGAATCTTTCATTGAGGAAAATATCAAAAATTTTTGTGAAGTTTCGGATCGACTCCTTCAAATAAATAAACAATCGGCCTTTACAATTATTCGGTATTGTCTTTTCGTCCCAAAATTAACTCATGCCCTTCGCTCATCTCAATTGTTTAAACATCCGACCCTTTTGGAAAATATGGACAAAATTATTCATACCACGCTTTCCAAAATTTTGAATGCAGATTTGGACGACCGAGCGTGGCTCCAAGCGTCTTTACCAATACGCTGGGGCGGCCTCGGTGTTCGTAACATCTCTGATATAAGTTTACCTGCATTTTTGTCTTCAGTACACGGCACTGATGAATTGACCAGGAAAATTTTAATTCCTACACTGGTCAATTCTGAAGTGCCAGGCAAGATTGAAGCCATACATGTTTGGAAACTTAAGTGCCCAGATACTGTTTTACCGACCAACCCGTGCTCCCAGAGGCCGGGATAGGCCGGTCTGCAACGAGGTTAGAAAAAAATTATTGAAAACGTGTTCGAATGTTGCAGAACGTGCTCGCCTATTGGCTGTGGGAGAATGGGAGTCAGGTGTTTGGCTTCAGGCTCTTCCGTCGCCCAACATAGGTACTATGTTGGACGACACTACATTCAGAATTGCTGTCTGTCTTCGTTTAGGTGCGCGCGCTCCCTGCGCTTCTCCGCATTGCTGTCAATGTGGTGAAGTAGACAGCCTTGGGCATCACGGTCTCTCATGCAGCAGGAGTGCAGGTCGCAGGTCACGTCGTGCATACCTTAATGACATTATCCGTCGGGCTCTTGTCACCGCCGGTGTTCCAGCCGTTCTAGAACCTAATGGTTTGGCGCGTGACGATGGCAAGAGGCCGGACGGTATGTCATTGGAGCCATGGAAGATGGGAAAGCCTTTAGTTTGGGATGCAACTTGTGTTGACACCCTGGCTCCTTCTCATCTTCTTAGCACGGTGAGTTGCGCTTGTGCTGCTGCTGCATCCGCCGAGACTCTCAAGCGGCGCAAATATAATAATTTAATAGGTAATTATATTTTTAAGCCGTTTGGGGTCGAGACACTGGGCTCGTGGGGCCCAAGTACTCGTTCACTGTATAGTGATATCGCAAAGCGACTCGTCGATTCTTCTCGTGACCATAGGGCTGGCCTCTTTCTCGCTCAGAGAATAAACATTGCCATACAACGTGGCAATGCGGCCAGCCTTATGGGAACCTTACCGGTTGATTTTGATGGGGAGGAATTATTCGACACCTAGTCGGGGCATCATTGTCAGTCTTGTAATAATTCCCACCACCCGCCCCCTTCTTTTTGTATTGTTTTCTGTAAATATGTTAAATTTTAATTTGTTAATAACCATGTAATTATTTAAATATCTTTATAGTCATAACTAAATTAAATAGTCCTATAATCATAATCCAAAATTTCAAGAGTTTGTAAAAAAATACTCAAAAACATTTAAACAAACCTGCCTGAAAGCAAAAACAATTTTTTTAAAAAATAAAATCAAATTATCAAATAATGTTATTAAGGAAACTTGGAATGTTATAAATATTGAAACCGGTAAATCCAAAGTGCGCAGTCATGATTATCATTTAAAAATAAATAACGTAAATATTATAGAAGATTTTAAAGTTGCAACTGAATTAGTAAAATATTTTTCTAACATCCGTCTTTCAATTACAAGAACCCTCTCGTTTTGCTCTAACGATGAAATTTCTGCTCTAATGAGAAACTTTGAATTTTCAGCTGTTGGTCCTAGAGATATTTTAAAAACTTTTAAGGCTATTAATAAGCTAGAAAAACATTAAAGATTTGTGGGGAACTATCTGTTAAAACTGTCTCTCATATTATCACTGTAATAGCTCCACATCTGGTAGCTGTGTTCAATTGCTGTGTCAAGTCTGGGGTATTGTCTGACTTAATGAAACATAGTAAAGTAATTCCTTTATTTAAAGCCGGTGATAATGCAGATCCCTCTAACTTTCGACCTGTTTCCGTACTACCAACACTAAGTAAAATATTTGAAAAGCTAATGCTTGGACAGTTGCTTAGTCACTTTAATATACATAATTTACTACACAGGAAACAGTTTGGATTTACAAAGGGTTGCTCAACGGTGGGTGCAGGGGTTGCTTTACTCAAAAGTATTTATGCGGCTTGGGAGGATTCGCAGGATGCATTATGTGTTTTTTTGCGATTTATCTAAAGCCTTCGATTGCGTTCATCACGAAACTCTTGTAAAGAAATAAAGCCACTACGGTATCAGAAATAAAGCTCTCGACCTTATGATTTCTCATTTAATTCAGAGGGTTGAAGTAATCGGTAAATGATCAGCAGGAACTCCAGTTGTAATGGGTGTTCCACAGGGATCAAGGTCCATTTCTTTTCTTGATATACATTAATAACTTACCTTACTATGTTGGGGATAAACATGAGATTGTGCTGTTTGCGGATGATACCTCTTTGACATTTAAAATTAATAGGTAATTAATTAATTATGACGATGTTAACAGTGCTCTCTCAAAAGTTGTTCATTGGTTTAACGTTAATAATCTTCTTTTAAATGATAAAAAAACTAAAGTAATTAAGTTTTTGACACCTAATGTGAGACAGGTGGCGACCAATGTGCAACTTAATGGATCAGGGTTGGATACTGTTGGGGCTTCTGTGTTTTTGAGTATGCTGCATATGCAGTAAAAACAATAAGACGGCTCACTGATGTTGAAATTGCTAGAATAGTTTATTTCAGTTATTTCCATAGCGTTATGTCATACGGAAGAAGCGCTCGTGGCCCCGCGGTCTCAGTGTTCTGTAAACGATCACTGAGTTACGCAACTTTCACTATGGCTGGTCCTCGGATGGGTGACCACTTTGTGGCATTTACATTTGCGAGCGTTTCCGTGCTTCGGAAGGCACGTTAAGCCGTTGGTCCCGGTTGCCAGTAAAATCGCAGTCGTTAAGCCTGGTTGAAGGCCTTATGGGCGGCTTGAAAACTTCAACAGCAGGTAGCCACAACTTGCGTCTGTCTATTTCAACACGGCAATGGGCTCACCACCTATTACGTGGGACAGGAATCCACACGGTGAAAAGTGGGCATATAATATGCCTCTGCCACCCCTTCGGGGATAAGGCGTGATGGATATTTATTATTTATTTATTTTATGTCATACGGAATTCTTCTCTGGCGAGACTCAGCGGACATTAATACGATATTTATTTTACAGAAGAGAGCTGGTGAGAGCAATATACCAGCTTGGTCCCAGGGTATCTCTAAGAGAAACATTCAAAGAAATTAATATCGTATATATATATATCACAATATATATATACGAGAATTTACTTTATGTGCACAAAAACATAAGACACATTTCTTAAAAAAAGTGATATACATAATGTAAACACTAGACATCAAGATAATCTTGTATTACATTCTACTCGTCTCGAAATAATCAGCAATTCTTTTATGGGGCAATGTATACGATTCTATAACAAACTTCCCGATGAAGTTAGAATATTGTCAATAAATATGTCTAAGACAACAGTCAGAGCCAAATTGTGTAACAAGGCATTTTATAAAATTTCAGACTATATAAATGATAAAAATGCATGGGAGTAAGTCGCTCTAAGTCAACACACATAAATATACAAATAGAAATAATAACAATAATAAAGAATCATTACAAATATAATGTACATTTGTTTAACATAAGTAATATGAAACGTCAGGCAACTAAGGGTTTGAAGGATGGCCGTGTTTGGTCCCGGTAATAACTAATATAATTATATGTAATTTGAGTTTGTTATTGTGTGAGCACCGTCCACATAGATTTTTATAATTTTTGAAATTGACATGACTGTTGCTTTGCAGTTTGAGTATGTCATGCTGGCCTAAGTGTCCTGGCAGTGGTGGTGCATGTATCGGGTCGCCTTATTCCCTATAATACGGTTGAGTAGGGCGATGGCTGATATATGCGTCATACCCATGAAAGGGTGCCGTCGGTTGGGACTGGTCAGCTCATAGCTGTTATAGCAATTATTACAAATAATACTATTTATATGTAAGGCAAATTAAGTTTAGTCGACTGTTCTCACGTAACTCCGAAGGAACAATATAAGTTTAATATTGTAAACCATACCTGCATTTTAAAATAGCAGCCATTGAGTTTCTTGCCGGAGTCTTCGTCCGAAGGGTTGCCTTTAAAACTGGCAACTGGAAACGCTCTCATTTTGATTTGAATTTGTTTGTTTTGTATAGACTCATTACTTTATGATTTGTTCAAATATCATGTAAATAAAACTAATGTAACTGGCAGTTAGAAAAGAGTGGCCATGAGTTTTATTGCCAGGTTCTTCCTCAGGCTCTACCTATTGCGTTGCGAATTTGGCAGTAAATGTAAATGTAGAAGCAATAATCTTGACGTTTATAAGTGTTACTTTGTGACCTACATGAATAAAGATTTTTCACTTTCACTTTCAACAGATGTCACAAAGAGGCGCCAGGTGAACATCCCCCTTGGTCGCACGCAAGCTTTACAGTCCGTATAAAGTGACTGCATCGCCCGCAGCAGCTGGTCGTCCACACCATATCCTGCACGGAGATGGTGTGGACGGCCAGCCAGGCCACACGGAGGAGTACCACAGAGTTTCTCTCACAACGTTATCAAATGCTTTCTCCAGATCCACTAAAGCGCAGAAAACCTTCGGGTTAAAATGTTGGGATTATTAATTATTGGTTACATAAAATGTTATACATTTTTTGGGGCTACTAACATAAAGTAAAAATATAAATATTAAAGCGCTGGTAGCCCCACTAACTCAGTTCTCTGTAAAAGATCACTGGTTTAACACGTTCCCTGCGCCATCACTTTCAAAAAACTTTCAGCTGGTGCTTTGGAGGCCTAAAAGATCTCCAAACTAACCTACCATTTGGTGCGTTTGAGACCTAATCGGTCTCCTAAAGATACAGTTTTCAAAATAGTTTATATCTTCTAAAAAAACAATCAAATATATTTTGAAGTTTTTGTGGGTGAAAGATAGCCTATTGCTTTATATTTTGCTAGGTTCGCACGCAGTTATGACATTTGAATAAACTACAAATACCAAAAAAAAAATGATATCGATTGTATCTCGTACCGCAACGGAAGATAGTTCAATATGTGTAGTAAGTAGTGATGGGAATAAAATAATATCTCAGTTGTCGATTGAAAAAGTTTTATTAATTATGCAAAGTGTTTTTCATTAAAACATGGTAAGCACATTGATTGCTTGCATTGCGCGCAAATAGTAACAATTCGTTTAGTTTTTTTAGAAGCGTCAGTGCTGTTTAATGTGCGTCGTAATTTTTCGTAACAACCCACACAACGTCTTTTTTTGTCGCCACGTTGGAAAACATGATCAGTACATCTTCCTTCAGGTAATTCTGTAATAAAGTGCATTGTATAAATAAACAGCATGCAACTATGTCAGTGAAGTAAATGCGATGGAATCTAATTTTATTAGTTTCGTTATTCGAGTGTCTTATGTATATTTTTGTTCTTAGGCTGTTGTTGCTTTAAAAAAATATACGAAGGTATTAAATAAAAGTTGGATGTCACAGGTCTCTTGTAAGTTTACTATAACAACGTTTTTGTTTTAATAACCGAAATTTAGGCTACCAGAAACTTACCAGAGAGTGAGTTGACCCCCCCCCCCCCCCCTTTCCTGTGTAGTATAATGCTTACATAATTAAAACACTCTAGCATTAGAGATAAGTAGCAAAGCCCACCAGAAATGCTACTAAGCTAAGACAATCTCAAAAACAACCAAAAATTTTCAGGCAATCAACAGAAGAAGTAGGTACCTACATAACGCGTTTCAAACACAAAAAAATAAAAACCACGTAATATCGAAAAAAAGGCTGGCAGATGTTAGTTGGAAATAAAGTCTCCCCTCTTTAATTTATGTTATTTGAATGGTATCCAAGAAGATTTTTGTTCAGTAAACTTGAATGATTAAAGTTCATAATATGCTCAGTTTCATGCAAAGCGTGCTGCAGTTAGTTGACGATGCTAAACTTACGCGTTGTCTGGAACCATTACCTAAGTTTCTGGAGAGATTTTAGCTACCTTTATGAGTAAGAACGGTTTGTTTTCGAAGAACTGTTAGGTATGTTGACCACGGCAATCTTCTGACACCACCACGCTCGCCATCGGATTTATCCGCATACCCTTGAACCTAAACGGTTATGTTTAGAACAAATTAAGATGTATTTCCTCAAAAAAATGGACTACAACATGATACCTACTCTGCAAAAATGGTGAGAAAAACGCAGTAGGTAAGTACACAAGTATGTGTCTAGTATTTTGAGCGCTTTCAGGCAAGAGGGATGGCCTAGTGTATCTGCTTTACATTAGATATCAAGTCACAAGAAACCTGCAGGTTTTATATACACGCTTGTTGTCACACGAGTTGTATTACAAATAGTAATTTGTGCAATAATAAGTTAATCATACCTGTTCCAGAAATTTTTCGGCCTCCGAATGTTTCGATTATTGATTCTGTGAATTCTTTTTTTGACATTTTCTTGTCTGTATTTGCATTGTATATTATCCATGCGTTTATGAGTGCAGTACCAAATAAAAATTCCATCATCACTTTCCGATACCACTTTAGACCTCGTCGTAAAGTAGTATAGTATGCCGACATTTGATCTGAGTAGTCTATCCCTTTTTATTATCATTATAAGTTAAAATGCACAGTGGCTTTCTGATCATTTCATTAGTTCTCTTATGTATCTTACCTGTATCTACTAGAGACGCTTTATGTGCTTTACAGGAAGTTATCATTGAAACTTGGCGCTTATCGTGCCATTTAATAACTTTCACACGACTAGGCAGCATTAACCCTTCAACTTCGCCTTTTTTCAATTTTTTAGACATAAATTGCTTGGGAAGTCCTCTTCGGTTTGATCTTAGCGTGCCACAGTAAAATGTTTTCTTTTCTAAGAGTTCCTCTACTAAATCAAGAGAAGAATAAAAGTTATCGGCTACTAAAACTCGTCCTTCATTTTCTAGACCCTCTATGCGCTTCATAACTACATTTTTTCCATGGTTCACTTCTCTGCTATTTCCTTCTTTACCTGTATATACTATGGTTTTAAAAGTGTACCCCTCAGGAGTACATAGTTTATATAATTTAACTCCATATTAATGCGATTTATTTTTGATATATTGGCGAAAAATAAGTCTACCGCGCCAGGGAATCATTGATTCGTCTATCACGATAAATTTTCCTGGAGTTAAAATATGTCTAAAACGATTATTTAACATATTAAGTATTTGTCGAATTTTGTAGAGTCTATCTTCAGTATCATTTCTTTCATCGCTGAAATGCCAAAACTTTAGAAGCAAGATAAATCTATCTCTTCCCATGAGAGAGCATATATATTCATTTCTGTAAATGGATTTCTTTGACCAATAATCGTGAAAATGTGGAACCTTATTTAAGCCCATCGTAAGTATGACACTGAAAAACTGACGCATTTCATTTGCATCTGTAGGTTTCCAAGCTTTAGAGCGTGATTTTGATGTAATTTCTTTTTCTAATAAATATTTATCTGCGTATTTATTAGTTTCTTCTACTATTTTATCAATAATATCGTCAGTTAGAAACAAACTATAAATATCGACGGGCAATTTATTACGAATAGGTACATTTGTCACGCTATCAAGTATGCTCTCATCGAAGCTCAATACGTCATTGTCGGGAATGTCAATCCAATCTTTATCACCCTCAAGCTCTCCACCCTCAGTTTCTGATATATTTTCAGACATATTATCTTTATCTTCACTTATTATATCGGATGAGAGATTTTCACCTGTATCATCATCACTTCCATTTGAAACGATTTCTTCTATTTCAGTATTGGTTGCTTCATCAGTCTGCGTCTCCGGAGCGTCTTCTTGTATTTTTTCGTTTTCTACGTCCTGATCTAGTTCTTCCACTTTTTCATTCTGTATTTCTAGACTTCTATTTTGCTTATTCTGGTCTTTTTCTTGTCCTATTATATTATTTTCTTGTTGCTTTTCAGTGTTTCTCTCTTCTAAATGTTTTTGTGAATTATTGTTCAAGTTGCATTTAGACGTTTTTCTTTCTGCTTTTTCGTCATAAGTGAGCGCATCATCCTCAAAAGTATATTCAAAAGAAAATGGACTATTGTTTGTATTACCTGTGGTTCTTCTTTCCTTTATAGTTGTTTTAATCAATTTTTGCATACTGCTTTCATTAAATTCTAAAGGTAATAAGTTCGAACATGAAATATTATTCAAAGACGAGCACCTACTTGATGTACATAAAGCATTCAATGAGGCAGGAGAAGCTTTAGCATTTGTGTTGGATGTTTCTGTTAGCATTTCAGTGCACGAGCTAGGAGTAGATAAACCACTATGGTTACGAGAAACAGTACCACAAAATCTACGAGTAGGTGTCATAGGATCAGTAGGTATAGTCGGTGTAGTATTCGTCATCAATAATGTGGTATTATTGTTACTACTTTTTGGACTGGATATCGTATTCTGAAGCACACTAAATCGTTTTCCAGTACATGGGCTGATATATATATTATTTTCATTACTTAGCTGCGTATGCTCCAACGTAGAAAGGTTCATCATTTTCTTTTTAGGTGCGTCAAATATTTCATAATCAGAATCACTGTCATTATTAGCCAATGGAGGGCAAATTTGAACATTTTCCAAAATTTTTATTTTACTGGACGATGCAGCAGTATAATCCGGCGTTGATTTTTTGTTGGAAATCTCACCAAAATAAATAGATTTTTTACACTTTTTTCTTTTAAAAGCACTCATTGTATAACAAAAATGATAATCAACACGTAGGTATATACGCGAGTGTTATTTCGCAAACGTCCGCGCGACGTCCCACGTCGATGCTAGGACAACACTAAAACGAGTCACGCAGCGCCCGCGCCGCCCACCTTCCCTCTCTTGCGTCTACGAGGCGTACGATTCCACGAGTACCGACATATTTCCTAACGCAAGGAATGAAAATAATTACAGTACTGTGCGTTAGGGACCTAATCCATCTCTAATTGCTTTTTTAATGTCCTTGAATTAATCTTTAAGTAGGAAGTAAATATGTATATTTGTCCTACTCATACCTAAAGAACTTTACACGTTAGATCCTCCCGCAAGGAGTGAAACAACACTATTATATTCAACGCACAATACAAAAGTCCTGCAAGAGATCTGATAGATCTCGTAATGCAACGAACGTGTTAAGAAACTCTCTCGGATTTTGGATGGATGACCACTTTGTAGCATTTTCATTTACCAGCGATTTCGTCCTTCGAAGGACACGTTAAGCTGTTTGTCCCGGTTGCTAGTTACGTTGCAATCGGCACTCGTTAAGTCAAGTGAATACCCTTTCAGCGACCTAAAAATTACAACAGCGAGTCGCCACAATCTGAGCGTGTCCATTTGAATACAGGCATTGTGCTTATCACAATATGCCTTTGCTACACTTTCGGGGATAAATTCGTGGCTAATAAATTTATAAATATACTTAAATAGTTTATACTTCAAGAATAAGACAAAGGTCTTGGATACATATTAAATTATTTATGCGAAGCGAAGCAAAGCTCAAATATAATAACTGCACTCATTACTTCAGCCAGTGGCAGTCGGTATGTTAAAGCTTCAGAATCTATTAATAAAATTCGTTTAGAACTAAATTGAAAGTATACGTTACACAAAAAAAATGAAATTCGTCAATAGTTAGCGGAAAAATAGGTAAACATACATTGAACAGCCCACTGGCTCAGTTAATTATATAACTGCCTTCTAACCTGTGGGTACCGGGTTCGATTTTATACTACTTACAGGGATAATTCTAACGCTTCTGTGAAGTGTACGTAGCTCATTTTATATTAAAACTCTCATTTAGACTATACAAACCCTTTTTTCTACGATTCGCATTGTTTTAAGAATCTCAAAATCGTGGCATCGGCAGGAATACCAAGCCTTAAGATGTTATAAGATGTTAACATGTTATTGAAAATATTGTTCATGCTCTAGCGATATAGATAGCGTAATAATTGCTTTGTATTTTATTTTCTGTATTTAACCAATTTTATGGAAAATTTTCATATTTATGGAAGGTGCCCAAGTGGTTTTTGCCAGTGACTATAATGCTTTTAACTATTTTATATCAAAATATTCTCATACCATATTCTCGATGCTTGCTGAATAATTCATCAGACATTGTTCCGGTGCCCGACATCATACGCATCATGTACGCCGGGTACATACATGATGCGTATGATGTTCTTTTGTCGACCGTAAAGATGAGAAGATAGATAACAGAGTCATTCAATTGCATCTATGGGCTTAGGGAAGTGGTTTGGTTCTCGACATAAACACTTTGAGAACACAATACTAAAACTATAATTATGTTTGATTTTAAACAGAGAATGCAACAAAGCTATATTAAAGCTACTTACAGGCGCTACACGTGTTAATAACATTCTATAGACCAGCCGATAGAATTCTATTTGAGCGCAATTGAACTGAAAACTCAATTGACTTCGAAAACTGTAATTTTTTTCTGTCAGTTCTCTATTGAGCGACGATTTCTATTATCTTCTGACGCGATTGAATTGGTAGACTTGGTCTCCTCGTAGAGGTGGTGTGATTTTAGTTGATTCGAGTCTAAGACAATATTTGTGAGGATTTCACAAGTAAAAAAAGGTTTAACCTTAGATTATATAAACACCTAATCTAAATTTTCAAGGTTTAACACCTTTTAACGACTTAGCCATTTTTCTTTACGCGAGCTAAGTTATGCACGACTATAATCTCGTATCGTACTCGTACCTTCAAAAGTAGGGCATGCATGCAATGTAAGAAATCTAAAAGTATGTCATAAATCAAACATTATTATGGGTATTGTTGCATTCTCTGCTAATCGGCGCGGTGCGTTCATAAACCAGAGAAAGGTCTTATTACATGTGACGTCATTATCATAGTCATGTTAACCACAGAGCCATTTATATTCAGACATGATAATTCCTTTTACTACCTATGTTTTATCCACTCAACCGTTCTTCCAGTTCCGTTCTTTCAAGGCTTCCAGGGCAGCCCCCTTTTTTTGTTGACTGACCTAATGAGGTCATAGACAACCATAGACATAGAACCATAGACAACATAGTTTAGAAAGGTTTTAAAATGTTAAAACCTTTCTAAACTATGTTGTCTATGGTTTGAATGAATGAATTCCATACCAGTAGAATCATCGATAAATCACCCATTAGGCCTAATACGACATGTGTCAATGTCAAAATTGAAAGTAAAGTCAATATAAACCATGACGGTTTTTTTTGGATCTGTAGCCTAGTGCTTAGTACAAGTGTTCGGCTTTTCCAAAAAATATTTATAAAGAAACAAGTGTTGTTGTCGTATTTTTAGTGCTTTTGTGTTGTTGTGTGTGCATTTTTACATTACACGTAAGTAGATGTAACTATGGATGACCATCCTCCCGACCCTGGTGATGGTGATGTCCCTACCCATAATTCTTCAACCCAATCTATTTCCAACCCTCATTCTAAAAAAAGAAATCATCCTCTTGATGACCCTTCATCCCCCGCTATTAAAAAGTCCATTACCGACCCATCACAATCATCCCTTCCATTCAAACCTCTTATATCCATCCCGATTTTGAGAACAAGCCCACGAACTACACTGATACTGATGCGCCTGCATCAGTATCAGTGTAGTTCGTGGGCTTGTCCGTACATAGTACATGTATCCAAAGCAGCAGACAATCCATCCGCTGGTACAGTATTTCGTCCTATTAAATTCGGCCATTTTATACATAACAACAAAATTCGTAATGTTACCGAAGATGGCATTAATCGTGTAGGCCGTAACCGTGTATTAGTACAGTTCAAAACTGCCATAGATGCAAATAACTTCTTGACTCATCCATCACTGTCCAGGGCTAAGTATGAGATATCCATTCCTTCTTATGCATGCTCCAGAATGGGGATCATTAGGGATGTCCCGGTGGAATGGACCCTTGAGAAAGTGGTCCAATCAATTCTGATCCCTGGTGGATTTGGTCGCATTATGAGAGCCAGAAGACTTAATCACAGGAAATTAAATGAAAATAATATACCTTCTTATGGTCAAATTCTTCCTTCATATATATACTGTTTTTATAACTCCCTTCCAGTTGAAACATATGTACTTCCACTAATACAATGCCTTAAATGCTGTAGGTTTAGGCATATTACATCACAATGTCGGTCTTCACCACGTTGCTTTATCTGCAGCCAGCCGCATGAAGGTATTTCTTGTACAAATCCTACTTATTTCTATTATTTCTATTATTAATCCTGTTTATTCTGCTCTGGTCCTCATTCTTCCAAAGACTCTTCTTGTCCAGAACACAGCAGACTAAAATCAATAAAATTAGTGATGTCCCAGGAGAACATTTCTTACATGGAGGCATTGGCAAGATTCCCTCATGTGCGTAAGTTTTTTGCGGATACTGCCAAATCTGCTACAACAGCTCGACCCTCTCTCCCCACATTCTCTATACATGTATCCCAAGAATCCCCTGCACCAGAGTCACCTTCACAAATATCAAATAGGAAAACAATTCTATTACCCCGTAGACCTCATAACCCAGCATCTAGTCCAGAGTTCGATAGGCTAACTCATAGCCTATTAGCCCCAGCGATAATCTCCTTGAACTACTACTGTCCACTGTCATTAATATGCTTTCCCGGTTTAGTGACACTGAGCTTCCAGAGAAACTAAAATCTAAGATTACTCAGCTATCTTTTTTAACCAACAACATTCCCTCCAATTCTGCAATGGAACTGCAGGAGCTTAATAAAAAAAAGAATGAATTAATTTTTCTTATAAATAAATATAAAGTTTTAGTCCTTGCCATCCAGGAAACATGGTTCAAGCCTGCCTCTCGCTTTAGAGTGTCAGGTTATGCCTGTTTCCGGGATGATAGAGACGATGGTCATGCTGGAACCTGTATTCTGGTTTCCAGATCTTTAATTTTCTCATTAATCCCCCTACCTTCACACAGTGATAACTTCCATATTGTAGCTGTAAGAGCTATGAATTTGTCTTTTATATCTGTCTATGTCCCTTACCCAGACCGCTCCATTTTATATGAACTTAATAACATATTATCCTCCATTCCCCCGCCTGTTATAATCTTAGGCGATTTCAATATCCACCATACATCATGGGGTTCATACAGGTGTGATGACATATCATACATATTCCTGGATATTGTAGACTCCTTGAACCTTAATATTTTAAATGGTGCTCCCACTCGTAGACCAACTCCTACTCAACCTGGTCCCAGCGCCGTTGACCTCTCACTTTGCTCACCGTCACTTTCTTCTAGCCTAGGTTGGCTGACATCAAGCAGTACCCACAGTAGCGACTACTACCCAATTATCATCCTCCCTTTTGACAGCCCTAGCCTTCAACTTCCCTTTAATCCTCTACTGAAATATAATATAGCAAGAGCAGACTGGGAAACATACTCTAGTTCCCTGACTCAAAATATTACCCATATTCCTACTCCAAATTTGTATAATGTCCAGGATACTTATAATCTCTTCAAGAAAGGTCTCCTAACAGCTACTGATAAGGCGATTCCTTTAAAAAACCTTCAAAACGTCTCCCATGGTGGGATCAATCTTGTTCAGAGGCCTGTAAAAAAAGAAAAGATGCTGAAAAAGTATATGCACCCGTTATGTCAACGGAGAATTACCTAAAGTATAAGAAGGTGGCAGCTGAGACTGTCAGATTTCTGTCACAAAAGAAAAGGGAAGGATGGGGTATCTTCTGTGAGTCCCACTCCCCCCGTACTCATTCCACTTTAGTTTGGAGAAATATAAGAAGATTTAATACCTCAATGTCTGACATCCCCATTTCTTCAAATGATCCATCTGTATGGATTCAAGACTTTGAGCAGAAACTAGCCCCCCCCTCTGTACCATCTGCTTTAGACTGTTCTACTTTTACTTCCTTGTCTACTCTTCCTAAACACACCTTTGACTCCCCTTTTACCCAAGAAGAGCTCCTGGCTGTTTTGGGATCCCTGAGGGATTCCTCAACAGGGATTGATGGAATACCATACTCTTTTATAGTCAATAGCAGCTTGGATACCAAAACCTATTTGCTCAAAATTTTAAACCTTTTATTCCATTCTGGCATTCCCCCTGAAGAGTGGAAACACCAAATCATCCTTCCCATATTGAAACCAGGGAAACCTAGTAATGACTGTTCAAGCTATCGTCCCATTGCGCTTTCCTGCACTATGGCCAAAATAATGGGGCACCTTATTAAGAACCGTCTGGAATGGTTCATAGAAAGTCAGGGACTTCTCTCAAAAACACAGTTTGGCTTTCGTAGGGGTCTGGGAACCATGGATAGTTTGCATTACAACCGATATCCGTACCGCAATGTCTAAAAATCAGTACAGTATTTCTGGACATAGCAGCCGCTTATGATAATGTACTACTTCCTGTGCTCAGGCAAAAATTGATAAAGCTGAGTGTTCCAGAGAAGATAGTAAATTACATATCCAATTTTTTTTGGGCAGAAATATTTCGATCAAAGTTCAAAATTCAATCCTGCCTCCGAGAACTGTGTGGAGGGGCCTACCGCAGGGTTCTGTGCTTAGTCTATACGGTATATATACTGCTGATTTGGACCTCTCTGTAAACTCCTTTTGCAATATCCTTCAATATGTAGATGATATTGCGCTGTATACATCTGTAGACGACATATCGGTTGCTGTGTCTAGTCTTACGTCAGCTATCTATTATCTCCAATCCTGGCTTGCGGATCATGGATTATCTTTGTCAGTACCCAAGAGCTCGGTTGTAGTCTTCACTCGTCATAGAACTATAAATGATTGCCAGATCTCTTATGAAAATCAGGTCTTCCCAGTAAGAGAGTCTGTCAAATTTCTGAGTATGATTCTCGATAGCAAATTGTCTGGCATCCCTCACATAAATCAAATACGCTCGATTTTTTGAAAAAAAATATAAATATTCTACGTTCCCTGTCTGGTACCTGGTGGGGAGCTCGCCCTTATTGCCAAAAGCTACTATATAATGCAACTATCCGCAGCCATCTAGATTATGGTTGTTTCCTACTAGAACCATGTAATAGAGAAGCCCTTAAAGCCCTAGACAAGCTCCAAGCAAAATATTTGCGTATGGTTTGTGGTGCGATGAAGTCCTCACCAAAAAATTCCCTTCAGGTTGAATGTTTGGAACCTCCCCTCGCTTTAAGGAGACATTACTTGGCTGATAGGTATTTCTACAAAACTTCTCAATTAGCCCTCCATCCCCTATACCTAAACTACACACCCTTTCAGAATTTATCTCATCTGGTGGCTACTGGGCGAATAAAGTCCACCCTTGTTTATTTATTAGCTTTCTCATCTTTCTACGTTTTCCTTTCCCTTTCTCACAATCTAAAATCAATCCCCTATTTGAATCTCCATTCGAGGCAATTATCCACTCCCCCGACATCATTCTAAATTCAGGTATTAGCAAAGGTTCTGCAGTGGCTAACAAAGAACAACTTGCATTAATTGACCAAAAGTGGCAGGATACGTTAGTCTTTTGTACAGATGCCTCTAAACTAGCAGACTCCTCATGTGTTGGGTCTGCTGTTTGGATACCTCTGTACAAAATTATTCTCTCATTTAAATCCCCTTCGGTGAACTCTATCTTTACAGGCGAAGCTATTGCCATACTTGAAGCTATTTTATATATAGAGTCGCACAATATAAGCGAGTCAGTAATTTTCACTGACTCTAAAAGCTGCTTAATGGCTATTCTGGCTAACCAATTCTCCAATAAAGCTAGATCTCCTTTGATCCTCCAAATTAAAAACTCACTTTTTAGATGCCAATCTAAGGGACTGTTAGTCTGCATAGTCTGGATTCCTGTTTGTTGGCAATACAATGGTTGACTCATTGGCCAAAAATGCTATTTATAGTGGCACTCTTGACCAATACAGGGCCTATCCTCAAGACCTCGCTTTTTTAGCTAGATCCACCCTATTTGCAAAATTGTCCATCCTTTGGAATAAATCCAATAAAGTTAAGGGCGCACTATGATATATAAAATGATATCCCAGAAATTTCGTGAAGCTAGCAAGAGAGCAGCGTCCATTATTTGTCGTTTGCGGTTAGGTCATGTCTGCACTAATGTATGATTCCTCTCATATATACCTTATATGTGACTACATTGACTCCAACAACATAAAACTCTAGAACTTTGTGTGTTTGCACTAAATCACTAACATAACTCGTGTGCTTTAATGTTGTCTTATTTTTTTGTTCCATGTATTTCAACACATAACTTGCCTATTGGATATTTCGGCCTTTATCGTCTATTTTCTCCCTTTTTACCTTGTACACTCACAAAACTTGGATCCTATATAAGTGTAGACCGCCTTGCTAAACTCCTACCTAATCCACACTGAGTTATTGGAGGAGCAACAGTATCGCCAAAAGAACAAAAAAAAAACTATTACGGTAGTGATTTTTGTAATACCAAATTTAATGCAATAAAATGGCACGAATTAAAAATGATTTCAGCATTTTTAAGGGTGTTATTTTTATAGGATGTGATGAAAGTAAATAACTGGAAACAACCGATGATTTTACTTTTTTCTTTATTAGTACTTATATCGATTACGATCTAGTAGAATATATTGAAAGGCGAATACCTACAAGAAATAGAAGAAAAAGCTACTACGAGTAAATTTATTAAAAATCACTTAGATTATGTTATTAGCACAATACCACAAAATAGACAAACAAGCTATTGTCTGTCACTTTCATGCAGGTGTGGTCCGTATACTGCTCTCTGGTATACTTTTTGTTAGTTCTAAAGTAACTAATAAAAAAATGCACTTTAGTTATGCTTCAAAATAACTCGTGTGATAAATTATTGTAGTATAATTATTTTTCACAAGATATTAAAAATAGTAATAGGTATTTTATGCCATTAGATATATTTTATAAAGGGAAAATTTATTTGTGTTTAGGTTTGTTTTCATATTATTAAGTTAAAGCGCTCGTGGCCCCACGGTCTCAGTGTTCTGTAAGCGATCACTGAGTTACGTAACTCTCACTAGGGCTGGTCCTCGGATGGGTGACCACTTTGTGGCATTTACATTTGCGAGCGTTTCCGTGCTTCGGAAGGCACGTTAAGCCGTTGGTCCTGGTTGCCAGTAAAATGGCAGTCGTTAAGCCTGGTTGAAGGCCTTATGGGCTTGAAAATTTCAACAGCAGGTAGCCACATCCTGCGTCTGTCTATTTCCACACGGCAATGGGCTCACCACCTATTACGTGGGACAGGAATCCACACGGTGAAAAGTGGGTATATAATATGCCACTGCCACCCCTTCGAGGATAAGGCGTGATGGATATTTATTTAAGTTAAAGTTGAATAATATCATAATGAAAAATCTTTATTCATGTAGGTCACAAAGTAACACTTATGAACGTCAAGATTATTGCTTCTACATTGACAGTTACTGCCAGATTCGCAACGCAACAGGTAGAGCCTGAGGAAGAACCTGGCAATAAAACTCAGGGCCACTTTTTTCTAACCGCCAGTAATTACTTTAGTTTTATTTACATGATGTTGAACAAATTATATAGTAATGAGTCTATACAAAAGAAACAAAATCAAATCGAATGAGAGCGTTTATAGTAGCCAGTTCAAAGGGCACCCTTATGACGAAGAATCTGGCAAGAAACTCAATTGCTGCTATTTTAAAATGTAGGTATGGCTTACAATATATTATAGCAATATCATGAATAATAAATAAAAGAAATTACTGAAACGAATAATACACTGTTACATGTTTATAATTCCATAACGTTTCATATACTCTATCTAAGGGGAGCTTTTTACCTACAACCAAGAAGGGACAAAATGTAAAAAAGATTGACACAGCTAAAAACAATTTATGTTCTATTGTTATAAAAAATGTCTATTCTAAAACATAATAGCTCTATTTATACAGCGGGAGAGAGCGATCTATCGGTGAAGTGAGTGCGCTACGCTGAGTGCCAGTGCCAGTCAGTACGTTCTTGGTCTTAGTCGGTTTGTCACGCGCTGCCGCCTCCACACGCGTTCCATTTTCGAACTCTACTAAATAATCGTGCGTTGTTTTCTTTTTCAATGACTGTATTTTTTCTTAGGAATATCAGTGTAATTAGTTGACAATTTTATTTGTGAGTTTTTTCTTTTATAATTATTTGGTGAGTGAGTTGCATACTGAAAGTAAAAGGAGGTGAAACGTTTGTCGATTATTTGGTGAGTCCAGCGTTTACTTTTTTATAAAAAAGTTTTATGGGTCAATGTTTTTTTTATAATTTAAGAACATCGAATATATATTATTTTGTGGCCTGGTTACGAAGACCTTTTAGCTAAATCTTATTTTTTATATCATATTTCTTCAATCTTATCTCCTAATTTAGTCCTGTCCAGTCTTTGTCGATGTCGAGTCCTCAGTCTTAGATCCTAGTCCTTGCCCTCAGTATAATGGTAGTTCTTATACTGAGGTTTTCAGTGGACTTTAGGCAGCGAGATAGAAAATAGCATTTCACTGCTTATACATCATTGTCTATCACTATAGCACGTTAACACAACTTTTATATCCAGGAAACCACCACTCGCACATAAAACAAGATAAATGCACTAGTTTTAGAAAATAATAAACAGCAAGCGTCCGCACTTGTCACTTTTCCCGCCGAAAGTCACATCGAATATAATACTAAGAGAAAAATAAATTTACATAGCCTTATTAACATTACATGTAAAGAGGGAACAACATGTAACACCGTTAGGTGAAACCTGTAAATGATAAACTGTACTACTGTAAAGTATAAAACAAAAATTGTATAAAATTGTAAAAAGAAATGCTAGTTATTTATGTTTTAAACTTACTCAACTCAACCCATTAGAAATACCTAATTGCGCATCAAATATTTTACCGAACGTCCGTAAAAGAACGAAAATTCCGTTTTAAAATTATATACTTTCTGGCAATTAAAAATAATTTTGATATTTAATTATATTCAACATTAATAAAAAATCTTAATAATATTAGAAATGCGAAAAATTTGATGGATGTTTGTTACTCTTTCACGTAAATACTACCGAATGGATTTTAATGAAACTTTACAATAATATAGCCTATACATCAGAATAAAACATACCTAGGCTACGTTTATCCCGGGAACAAGTTCCTGTGGGAAACAGGAAAGGGAAAACTTCTCTAAATATAAAATAAATCTAAATGTAAATTCATAATTCTCTCAAAATTCATATTTTACTGCTTCGGTGTAAGTGCGCGACTGCAGCACTAAGGTCTGAGGTCATTGGTTTGAATCCCAAACCGGATCAAATATTTATGTGCTCCGCGAATTTTCGTTTCGGGGTTTGGTCCTTTTTGCATGTATTTAAAAATATAACGTACGTTTATTGACTGCCTCTGTGGCGCAGTGGGAGTGTATCCGACTGCTACGCAAGAGGTCGTGGGTTAATGCCCACCCAGGATAAAACTTTGTGTAATGAGCACGAGGGTTTATTCTGTGTCTGAGTGTTATTTAGCTATAATATGTATGAATTTAGAAATATAATAAGTATGTTTATCAGTTATTTGGTTACTATAGTACAAGCTCTGCTTAGTTTGGAATCAGATGGCGTTGTGTGAGTTGTCCCAACGATATTTATTTATTTATTTATTTTTATTAGTTGTCTAGACTAGACGGCGTTGTAAAAAGTGTTATATCACATATTTTTCTTCATATTTTTTGAGTATTACTGTATTTAGTTCCACAACCCCAATCTTTTAACCCCGATAAGAATCTCTTATCCTTTTGCCCAGTCATCACCATCATCATCCTCTTGCCCTTGTCCTAATTTACTTGGGGTCGGCACAGTATGTCTTCTTCTTCCATTCATCCCTGTTATTCGTCATATGATCATTCACTCCTTTCATATTCATATCACTCTACACAGTCCATCCATTTTTTCTTTGGCCTTCCTCTGCCATCAACTTTCATATTCATAGTTCTTTTAGTGACATGACTTTCATCCCTTCTCAAAAACGTAAATTATACATACTAGTTGACGCCCGCGGAGAGAAGTTTTCCCGTGCCCATTTGCCACGAGAACTTGTTCCCGGGATAAAAAGCATATATATTATTCTGATGTATAAGCTATATTATTGTAAAGTTTCATTAAAATCCATTTAGTAGTGTTTGCGTGAAAGAGTAACAAATAAATCCATGATTACCCGTATATTGTACTACGTAGTACAATATTAACTCAATGATTCTTACAAACTTTCGCGTTTATAATATTAGAAGGATGAGTGAGATGACATTTGTTCTAAATAATAACCTACTAAATTGTTGAACTTCAAACCGTGAAATCCCATGAAGGTAAATTGAAGCCCAGTCAATAAGGTTTTGCTGTTCTGCTTTACGTAAGTCAAATATATCTTGCGTAAAGTTTTAAAGAGACTTAAGCTATATCGAGTTGCTCTTTTGCAAGGTCAAGATAACCAGCATCAGCATAACCTACATACGGTTACATCACACTGGCGAAAACGTAACACATAGTTATAACATTATGGGAAGTGGCATCAAAATCTGATCAGCCCACATTTAAAATAACGATTCATCATAGTTTGCGCTTTACATTTTGTAGATTAAAATCAATAATTACTTATCGAGTTTTAGCTCAGCACCGTAATACTTCTCTTTAAAAAAAAAACTGCCAGTTTGATTATTTTGTTTTGCTCTTTAACAGGGTTTTTGAAAAGAGAATAGGAACTCAATAATGAAAAAAAATATTTTGGTTTATGATCCGAGGCAGTAATTGTTTGTTGATTGTACATAGGGACATCAAATTATATTTTATTTATAACTGCTCTGTCCTTTGTAAATACAAGCTCTTATTTTGATGTGTCTTTTGTATCATTTGTTCTCAGGTGGGCCGCGTTCCGAACCGGTGGTCACTTTAAATATTTTAAATAGTGTATGACATGTTGTAAGCGCCGTTAAAATGGTCTATGCAAAATAAAGTTTTTTTTTTTATTCAACAAAAGCGAATGTTGTGCATTTCTCTTGAGATCGTTATTTCCGTTGATCCTGTAAATAATAAATATGTATGTACCAGAGGATACAGGTAAGAAGTGAAACTTCGTCACATTTTTTTTACAATTATAAAATTTCTCTCATACGTTGATAAAGAAGTTTCACTTATGATTAGGAAGTTTCACTTCAAAACAACATGGCGCGTAACCAAAAAATGTGACGATTTTTTTTACAGCTCAATTTTTTTTTTCATCATAAAGAAGTTTCACTTCTATAATGACGGCACTTAAAATTTGGTGATACGATCATAACCAAATGTCGTAAAGACCCTGAGGGCTATGCAATCTATTAAGCAAAATACTTGCGAAAATAAATCTGCAATCTGTGGGATTTGATGGAGGCCCAATCGACGTCTTGATTTATTAGCTCTTTAGACCAAAAAAAATATTACTTTTAATTATATATTTATCATTCATTATTTACAAGAAATATTGCTGCATACATGATGGTATAATATTATTTGAGCCAGATACATATTTCGGCTTACTACAAAAGCTTGCAAAATTATTACTCCTAATAACATACTAATGTCAAGGTAAAAATAAAATAAAGAATACATGTCAAAGAAACACTATAAAAGCAAAAAGCATCAGTCAAGTACAATGAAATAAATTAGTATTTTCAGAGAAATAGCATTTAAAATATCAAACCATTGTGTAGAAATTACTTTGCATTTCCATAATAGTTATACCTGCAACCTTTTCTTAGAAAATCATCAACAGCATAGAAATTTTCCTGAACAAACCACTCTCGCAAAGAAGAGCAAAATCTTGTAAAAGGTAGATCCACAATAGCAATCCAAATAGGTAACGAATTATATATTAGCGGTGCCACATAAACGCACCTATGCCTAAACATTTCCAAATTGGGCACTGGCATTTCCAGATACAGTTGAGTAGTGTTCGCTTATTATTATTATCATAGCTATCAAAGAGAGTAGTAAACTTTGCTACATCATAATATACCTATGTCTCATAAACTGTGAAAGCTAAGATATTTATTATAAGATTATTAGCTTTAAATACGGGTTTACATGATTCAGACCATTTTAATCCTAAAACTACGCGAATGCATTTCTTTTGTGCTATGAACACCCGTGAAATATCACCCGAGTATCACCAACATACGGATACACTTTTATTTTATGTGTAAATAGTTGCATATCATCACATATTGCAAACATCCAAACTCAACAGACTGACGGACGGACAACAAAGTGATGAATCCTAAAAAACAGTAAACATTGTGTAAAATTATATACTTATTCAAATAGCATAACTTATAATTAGCAGTTTTATGACGTAACATCATATATTTGAGCTAAGGTTACCCATTATTATGATAGCTCTAGTACTAGCACTAACATACTACAACATTTATTACGTGACTTTAATCATATGCACTCGAGAAACTGTCAACAATGTCTTAAACAGCAAATTGTGCAATCGTAAATTAAATCGTCCAAATACCACATAGAGAGAATAATAGATAAAGACAGAGAGAGAGGGAGAGAGAAATCATATTAATATTAGTCGTGCATAAGTTTTTAAAGATGGGGGGTTAGATACTCTTTACCATAGTCAGTCTGGGGACGCGCACATTTGCAATGCGACAGCATCCATTAGGGAATAATTTCTCATAACTCCTACCCTAAAAGAGGTAAAATAAGGGATAATAAGGTAAATATTTTACCAATAAAGGAATAAAATAGGGGTTGCGAGTTTATATGAGAAATAACATAGCAACATCCAATTTCGTATTCTTCTGACTAAAAATAAATAAACAAATACTTTAGGAATTTTTAAATTCTTTCTTTAAGGGTGTAAAATAAGGATGAAAGTTTGTTTGAAATTATTTGATAACTGATAAGGGTCATAGGTTACAAATGTGAGGTGCAATAGGAGTTCTAAGTATGTGAGTCAGTGCTCAGTGTTTTTAAATCCACAATCGTTTCTAAAGAAAAACAAAACAGTTTCTTAATTTTTAAGGTGATTTTTTTTTTCTAATTATAACTCCTTGTTAATTAAAACTTTGAATAGCGCACTAAAAAAAAAAGGATAATGATAAAAATACGTAGTTAATGACCTTGTTAGCATTCATATAATACCATGAAATATTTTAATTTATAAGCCACGTGTTTCGTATTCCACACGTGTGGACGTTTTTCTCTTTAGACATAAGGCATATAAGAGAGGCATAGAAGAGAGGACTACTTGTGCTTGTTTGTTTTATAAATAAATAACAATAATAACATTATTCAGTCTCGAAAAAACTATGTATTCGTACCAAGTAAGTTTGCTAAGTGCCGGTAGAATTACGTCGCCTTAAGACGGAAAGAGGTGTATTAATTCGTCAGTTTTGAGTAGGTCTCGATGGTGTAGCTGGTAACGCGTCTGGTGCGTTAACTAGACGACGCTGGTACGAGTGCAGGTCGAGACTGAATTTTCCACTTTAAATTTAGGATACATTTTGTTAGCTTAATAATTGCGTTTTCAAAAATTGTTTCTATAGTGGGACATTCTTTTTACAACACCATCTAGCTAGAAATGAGCTATTATAGCTTGCGGTATGAGATCTAGACTACAGATACTAATGGCAGTTAGTACTATTAATTATTCTATGCTAATAGGTCAGCTAGTTTAATATACTTATAAATCAACATGTGTAGGTAAATCTGGTTTAAAATCTTTACAGATAAATAAAATTGAAGTGTCTGTTCCTTATTCAAATTTACACAACTTTTTGGATAGCAACAAATTGTTGTCTGTCTGTTAAACTCTAATGTCTGAAAGCCGACAGATTGCTGATATTATAAGATATATTTCATGCCTGTATTCGCACCGATATTCGCTAGTATAAAAAAATAAACTCACACGATTTTACGATAAATTCTAATTAGACACGAAAAGGACTGGTTTCTGGTGTCATTATAATTATACCTTTTCGGGCCCATGATGTGAAAATAGGTATTTCATTAAATTTCGTTTATTTTTATGTATGGGCATGAATAAAAATATTTCTTTCTTTCTTTCTTTATACCACCAAGATCTGCGGGGCCCAAGCGGCCTCACCTGCTAGCGGTGCACCTGCTGATTCATTGATTAGTAGAGCGTTTCAGGTTTCTGTAGTTTGACAGAGAAACGATCTTTTACATCGCTTCTTTCTTCGGCACCTCTGCCCGACATGCGTGGTTCGGGAGCGAAAATGAAAGGGCGGGATTAGGTTAAAAAGCACTTTAGAACACTCGCCGTGGTAGATTCGATAAAATGTAGAATCTTTTATACAATTTTTGACTTTGAAAAAATACCACGACAAGAAAAAGAAGGTGCAATTACAAGAGTAAAAAAAAATTGGGAAAATAAATAGTCGTTTCCATATCATACGATAGAAAACTGGAACGCGCTGCCAACGCACGTGTAGCCTTCACACTTATTTATTTCTCTTCACCTTTTTATTTTCCCAATTTTTTTTTACTCTTGTAATTGCACCTTCTTTTTCTTGTCGTGGTATTTTTTCCACATCAAAAACGCAGGGGTGGGAATAACTCCTTCTTACTTCGTTAATTGTGACAACTCAATGCTGACAAGTCGTTATGCAAATTTACATAATAAAATATATCTAATGTGATAGTGATAAAAGCTATATCTGTTTTAGATGTCAACTGTTGACAAGATTATCTTGGTCTAAAAATCATGATTGTATACAATATCGCCTAGGGTCTAGAGGCTTGCATTAGCTACTATACTTACTTTCTATACTAATATTATAAAGCTGAAGACTAAACTTGGCACTAAACTCGACAGATCCCACATCCGTCCGCATAGGCGGTGATTTGGTCGAGCGCACGGACCAGGTTAAATACTTGGGATCTGTTTTTCACACGTCCAGTGACATCGATTGCGATGTCAAGTCACGCATTGCTGCCGCGTGGGCAAAATGGCGGGAGATGACCGGTGTCATTTGTGACCCTAAAATGCCGATCCGGTTGAAGGGACAGGTCTACAAAACCATTATTAGACCTGTCCTTTTACACGGCAGTGAGACGTGGCCGATATTGGAGCGACACAAGCAGGAGCTGCGTGTCACGGAAATGAAGATGCTGCGGTGGATGTGTGGAGTCACGCGGATGGACCGCGTGAGGAACTCTCGCATCCGCGGCAGCCTTCACGTCCGTGACATTGCAGACAAGTTGCAAGAGTGTCGCCTTCGTTGGTATGGTCACGTCTTGCGGCAACCGCCGGGCTACGTAGGTAACAAATGTCTGGCCATGTCAGCCCCGCCGGGTCCCGGTAAGAGGGGAAGACCCAAGAAGTGCTGGCTTGACGTCGTAAGGGATGACATGCGTGCCAATGGTCTCACCACAGGGGATGCCGACGACCGTGCGAAGTGGAGGAGAAAATGTAGGAAAGCGGACCCCGGGCGTCGCGAGACGCAACTGGGACAGACGCTCGGATGATGATGATGATTATAAAGCTGAAAAGTTTGTTTGTTTGGTTGAACGGGCTAATCTCAGGAGCTACTGTTCGGATTTGAAATAATCAGAAATATATATCATCACGCCACTACCCTGGAGAGCGGAGCAGTAGTCAAATGTCGACAAATCGGGCAATTTTGTTGGAGTTGCTTGGATTCCTGCCGATGCCACGATTTTGAGATTTTTAAAACAATGCGAATCGTATAAAAAAGGGTTTTTGATTCTGAAAAAAATATATATGATAGTTAAGGATTTAATCTAGTCAAAATGGCTTTCTGCTACAAAATCTAATAAACTTCACTTGATAGAAAAACATTCCAAAACTTTCAAAATGTTTTTTCAATGCCAATTCTAAACTACAGATAATTTTCATGAAATTTTTATACCCAACTATAGCTAAATATTTATAGACATTATGGCTTACTTTGACTATATACAGTGATTTTTATAGTACAAATGTTTAAATAATACCAGATTCGCGCCGCTGACGCCTAATCAGTCGGGCGCTGGCGCTTACTGAAGTAGGACCTGTGTCAGGTTTTTTCGTTGCGCTCCCCTTGTTATTTCTTCGCAATGGCACAGTATATTTATCAGAGCAGTAAGCATTCCATCATCATCCGAGCGTCTGTCTCAGCTGCATCTCGCGACCCCCGGAGTTCGCTTTGTATAGTGTATATAAGAGTTTTAATATAAAATGAGCTATGTACACTTCACAGAAGCGTTAGAATTATCCCTGTAAGTAGTAGAAATATCTCGAACCCGGTACCCACAGGTTAGAAGGCAGTTATATAATTAAGTGAGCTAGTGGGCTGTTCAATGTATGTTTACCAATTTTTCCGCTAACTATTGACGAATTACATTTTTTTTTTTGTGTATCTTATACTTTCAATTTGGTTCTAAACAAATTTTATCAATAGATTCTGAAGCTTTAACATACCGACTGCCACTGGCTGAAGTAATCAGTGCAGTTGTTATATTTAAGCTTCCTTCGCATAAATTATTTAAATTGTATCCAAGACCTTTATTTTATTCTTGAAGTATAAATTATTTAAGTACATTTATAAATTTATTAGCCACGAATTTATCCCCGAAGGTGTGGTACAGGCATATTGTGGTGAGCCCAATGCCTGTGTTCAAATGTGGTGGCGACTCGCTGTTGTAATTTTTATGTCGCTGAAAAGGTATTCACTTGACTTTACGAGTGCAGGTGGATGTTCACCTGGCGCCTCTTTTTGACGTCTTTTCGGGCGTCAAGCGGGGTTGTGTTATGTCCGCCTTGGTTGTGTTTTTCATAGTGTATTTAATAGTTGCCTGCAAACGTTAAAAGATTATGATGTGTTGTAAAATTGGAAACTTTACAGTCCGTTGTCTGTTGTACGCTGATAATGCGGTAGTGATGATTACATCAGAGACCGACCTTCAGGCATTAGTCACTAATATGAAAGTAGAAGTCTTCGCTGCATGTTAAACTAAGAATCGGGTATTAGAAAGAGAAAAAGTAGGAACTAATAGCAAGATTTGGGTAAACCAGAAACGTTTAGAGCAATTAAATTACATTATATACTTAAGGAGAATGTTTAGCGCGAACGGAAGATGTGTTCTGAAGTACAACGGTGACTAGCTGCCTTAGACAGGGACATAACATTATGATTTTTTGATTTTAATATTATTTAAAAAAAAAAGATGAGTGTAATTACTACGGGACATTTTATCTGGTACTTGTATATAAAGCATAAATTTGTTATTAAATATTTCATCATTAACTTCTACTGATATTATAAACGCGAAAGTTTGTAGGTATGATTGTATGATGATACTTACATATAAAATCTACTGAATGGAATTTAAATAAACTTTACAATAATATAGCTTATCTATCAGAATAACTCATAGGCTACTTTTTATCCCGAGAACAAGTTCCTTTAGAAAACGGGAACGAGAAAACTTCATCACGCGGGTGGAGTCGCGGGCGTCAACTAGTATATCATAAACATATCATAAAACCCAACACAATAACAGAAATGTTCCATTTCGATTGCTACTGCCAATCATTTTTACTGTGGCGTGCCAGCGGAAAATACATCGTCAATCTATCTTGGCGGGGGCTAAGGAAGCGTTTTGGTGCCTACGCGACTTGGCCTACCTGCCCTTAAATAGGTGCGACGGGAGTTCGAAGTATGTCACGGGCGAAGCCGGGGTCATCTAGTTATTTATAATAGAAGCTTTATTTGCACGAACATGGGTGGGTTTAAAATTTGACAATAAATTATTGCCCCTTAAATTCAAAATGTTCATTTAAAGAATAAAATCATTTATCACATAGCCAATCAAATAAAGGATTTGTAGGTCAGATAGTAGTCTCAACAATGCTAACAATATTGAAAGCCCATACAAAAGCTGCACCTAGCAACCAAATAAAAGTGGATCCCAGGTTAAAAAATCTGTTACAGTTTGAAATCATTGGAAATACATCAAAGATGAAAAATAAGGAGTTTTTAAGTGGAAACAAAAATTTTAATTAAGAAATATTTATGAATTAGAGGATCGATTGATTCTACGCGGGAAAATTGGCAAGTGCCGGACGCTTGCTGTATATTATGTGCGGGAGTGGTGGTTTCTTGGACATAAAAGTTGAGTTAACGTGCTATAGTGAAAGACAATGATTATATAAATATAATATGCAGTGAAATGCTATTTTCTATCATGCCGAGTAAAATCCACAACCATCATTATACTGAGGTGAGACTGACCTTGACTTAAGGGTAGACTTGACTAAGACGTAGAGGACGGGTACATTTTAGATAATAAGAAAGAAGATTGAAGAAATATGAATTAAGATGTAGCTAAAAGGTCTTTGTAATCAGGCCATAAAATAACTATCAAAAAAAAGAGCACTAGATTTGATTACAATGAAACTGTCACAATAGGTACACTTACAAGTGCTTGTGATTTTTTACAATTTTTTTTACAAGTGCTTGTGATTTTTTATTATTTTGGGACATAGAAATGAATTTAGGTGAAGAAAAAGACTTTAAGTGTAGTTATGAGACTTAAATTGTCAACAAAATAATGTAGCTTACATCAGCCTAAGTATACTTAATTTGCTGATTTCGCCGTGAAGTAGCGCAATGCCGTGACCGTAATGCTAGCTGAAGTTGAAATGACTACGAGAAAGTCTTCTTATGAAGAAAGCGTAATTTGATTTTAGTTTTTGACATCGCCCATTATCGAATTGTCGAGTTTCATGATTCAAACTTTGAACCCCGACGACCCGAAGTAATCTTTTAAGGTTGCACTAGTCGCGAGCACAAACCGCTTGGCGGGTGAGGCAAAATTAGTGTTATCTCACATGTCATGGTGTGAAAATGTGGTAGTACCAGCAGTAAATTAGCAGTAAAAAGATAGTCCGTAGTATTAGATGAGATGCTAGATGTCATTTAGTTAAAAACAAGCGTTGCTAATTTTGTTATAGACCTTTGACTTTTGGTAGATTATATAAAATTGCGTATATTTAGGTAAACAAAATAGAGTTATTTAATGTTTTAAATAAATAAAATACGTCTGTATGGCAGTATTTTTTTTAAGTTTCTTACTCTAAATACACTTCGTTTAAGTGCGAAGTTTCTTGAAAATTTTCATTAATATACGAAAGTTTTCTGAATTTTAACTTCTAAACTATTTAAATTATTGTGATTTTAGAACCATACAAACATAGTCCTCAATGCAAATAACTCATTTGTCTCCATAACTTTTTGAGTTATTGTCTAACGGCGTTTGTATGGAAGAAAGACTGACTAGTTTCCCCTTAAAGGGGGAATTGGCAGGGTATACTATACCTTATGCATTTTTGTCCCGTGTAACAAGCCCACTGTCCTGTTGTTTTATATATACAAAAAATAAAATAACTAAAATAATCAAGCATTGACAGTTTGCACGGTCTTTAACACCCCTTTTAAGAGACCAACGACTTTCATTTTGATCCAAATTCGCGTTGACGCGCTTATTGTGAGGCTTTAAATTCGCACTCAGTAACTACTAGTGCTAGTTTATGAGAGCACTCAGGACTCTGAGTGTATAGTGTGAGTTATTGCGAGTATCTTAGTATCTTAACTAACTCACATGTGAACGCGTTACTGTGGATTTGGTTGGAATCGAGATACCGTTTTCTACCTGTAAACGCAGGAACTTGTCGCAACTTTGTCGCTGACTTTTGTGTACTAGACGTTGCCGGGTTTGGTACAAGTTGGAGCTGTCTCGTTTCCGTACACATTGACGATAACGCTCACCAGCTTTGCTTAAAACTCACACTAGGTACTCTGGAATGAATATAACGTTAATCAATAGAGGCAACCTGACTGTTCAAAATTATTCTAGCAAATATACAAATTAAACACCAACTCAATGGTACAACGGTTGTTTTAAAATGAAAAAAATATACAACAGCTGTCAAGCTGCTCGCCTTTCTTACAGAAGAACGGACATAGCAGCTGCATGGCGTGATAGTTTCACGCACGCGGCGGCACCTCTCACGCTCCAAGAAGCCAAATAACGCCCGAACCATTAAACTTGGCAGCGGTGGTAGCCAAAATCTACTGGAAACACCGGAACATCTTTCTGAAGTAGCAAAGTACCCAGGGCGCCCAGGGTTAGGCGGATGAATAGGGCCCTATAATAGAGACAATTGTGCGACACGTGATGAAAAGCCGTAATGTTCCTCTATGGTTTTTCGGTATTATTATTAATACTATTGAAACTTTGCTCACTTCTCGACGCTTCGGCTATATTACAATACCTAAGCAGTACAATAGGTCACAAATAGATTGAAAAAAAGCCGTCATCCTCATAATACTCAAATGGCATCGGTCATTTTTAATCGGATGGTTGACCATATTATTGATGCTGACTGTACTTCATTTGTAACAACTGTTTAAATATGTTCCAAATTTGAACAATATTACTTCCGTAATTCGAAATAATATTTAATAGAGTTTTTGCATATCTAAGTACTTCCGTAGAAAGCAAGTTTATACGTGGTCATTTGGCGGGAAGAGTGACAAGTGCGGACGCTTGCTTTATATTATTTTCTGAAACTAGTGCATTTATCTTGTTTTATGTGCGGGAGTGGTGGTTTCTTGGACATAAAAGTTGTGTTAACGTGCTATAGTGAAAGACAATGATATATATGCAGTGAAATGCTTTTTTCTCTCTTGCCGCGAAACGTCCACTGACAACCTTAGTATAAGAATCACCATTATGCTGAGGGCAAAGACCAGGACATAGCCTGAGGACACGACATCGACTGGACAGGACTAATTAGAAGATAAGATTGAAGAAATATGATATAAAAAATAAGATTTGGCTAAAAGGTCGTAGAAACCAGGCCATTAAATAATTATTAAAAAAAAAAGAGTAAATATGTTCCAAATTTGAACAATATTACTTCCGTAATTCGAAATAATATTTAATAGAGTTTTTGCATATCTAAGTACTTCCGTAGAAAGCAAGTTTATACGCGAAAGCGGGAACTAAATAAACAGAATGTATCTCAGTGCAGATAAAAAAAACTTAATTCATTAATTAGATAAACCGAGAAAAAGTCAGCATTATTAAAAAATCCATCTCTTTTTAAGTTTTTTTTGTAAATTTACACATATTTGTGTAAAACAACAACATTTACCTGCGTACTTACTCAGGTAAGTACGCAGGTAAATGTTGTTGTTGTACATTTGCATGATATTATCATAATCAAAATTCTGTTTAGTTCTGTATCTAGTAGAATACCTGTTATATACGTAACAACTAATGTCGTACCTGAAAAACGTCTTAGATATTACCTCGATAACAGAAAAATAAAATTAATAGTTTCCTTATACTTTCCGCGGTTACGACCGGATACCAGCAACAGGTGGTGAGTAGCGCAATTCACAAATCTCGGATCCAAATCCTCTACTGCGCAAATGTCATCGATATTAGAGTTCTATGAATATCGATGACATTTGCGCAGTAGAGGATTTGGATCCGAGATTTGTGAATTGCGCTACAGGTCACAGGAGGACCCGAAATATCATACATATGAGTGAAAATCGAAAGTTTAATAACATTAAAATTGAAAGTATTTGTTTATAATTCCTAAAAAACTACTTTGCACTAAATACAATCTTCCAATTTTTTTCAGTCTGTCTGTTTGTTCCAGCTAATCTTTGCAACGACTGTACCGATTTTAACGGGACTTGAAGTGGCAGATGGCTGATGTTATAATGAGCAACTTAGGCTACATTTTATCCCCATATTCTTACGGAACCAGGCACTATGTTAGTGAAAACGCAGTGCGTCCGCTAGCCTATATACCTTACTAAAAAAAAGAATCTCAAAAGTCAAAGAGAGGCTGGAGAAAATCAAGATTTTTTTTTACATTTATTCCTTGAATTCTAAGTAAAATTTTAAGAAAAATTAAAAAACTAGGTGTTAATAAAAATATATTTCAAATCCGCTATGTACAAATAAATAAATATAATAATACTAAATACTTTTGTATTTATTTGTAATATTTGTTTACGGAAAGAAACGCCTGTAACTTCGGCAAATAGAACCCTGGTTGAAACGTCAGTCAACAAAAAGCCACAAACATAACTTCGGTTATCACCGTAAAATTAGTAATACCTAATTTGAATATATTTCCGTTTAAAGCTAAACTAAGACATACTCTTGATAATTAAATGGCTCGTTATATTCGCTAAGGTATATAATCACAAGACATTAACCTCTGGAAGTACTCATTTACTTGGTGAAAGTCGTGTGAAAATTCGTTCGGTAGTTTTGAGTTTCTCGCATTCAGACAGACAGCTTACCAGGCAGATATTTCGGGGGAGACATTCTATAATTTAACTCGCGTAGTGGTCGTTCCCGTGGAAATATGGGAATAAAATATAGCCTAAGTTAGTCCTTATAACGTCACCTATCTGCCAGTGAAACTCCTGTTGAAATCGGTCCAGCTAAACAGAACAAAGAGACAGATAGAGAAAAAATCTGAAATTGATTTTTTTTTAAATAGTGGGTTTAATCGCTAGGAAGATTTTACCAATGGACGCGCTATCGCTACCGTTTGCGCCTATACCCCGCTTGCAATTTGCTAAGAATTTTTAGCTAAGTCGCTGTCTTAATCGGCCTATATTCAATATACTTTCATTCTCTATGAACATTATACAAAGAGTTACCATCTCAAATTGGCCGAATAGTATTGTGTCAAATTCGTATTGCATAGCTACATTTCTATTGGTTGTTAGACAGTGACAAGTGACAACACTTCATGCAAGAGTAAGAAAACAATATGTGTAGTTTCCCCCCTCGCACGAAAGTTGGTTAAAGGTGATTCATACTTTATTGAGTACATTACACGTCCATTGGTTAAATCGTCCTTGGTTAATCGGTAAAGTCGTGACGAACCCTGTTTCTAAACTCCATGACTGAAGCACATCCCGGCGTGTTTAGGTAGAAACCAACTGCCGTCATCATCAGCTTCAAGGACTAGGTGAATGTGGTATTACCAACAAAAGCCAGCAATTATGTTGTTACACACTGTTTTGACAGTGTCAAAATAGTGTACTCGGTCTGCGAGGTCATGCTATCTAGTCAGACAATTGTGTAGGTACACAATTAAGGTTTGGTAATCTACCTTAATGCATAAAACTATCTGGGAAAAAACAAAGAGTTTCGTTCTATATTTGAATAGAACGATACTTTTAGGGTTTTCTTCGTTTCATCCTCGTTAAATTCTCTTTTTGTTGGATAGCCCATTTATCGAGGAAGGCTATAGGCTATAAATCATCACGCTATTTCCCTGGAAAGCAAAGCATCAAGTAATCATAAATGTCGAAAAATCGTGAATTTTTTTATACATTATTGTAGAGTATAATGAAATGGGCGACGGTATAAAATAGTGGGGGTCACCTGTGGATATGGAATATAATTCCAATAATATATTTCCTAGGACTCTTAGGCAACCTAGCTCACCCTGTATGTAAAAAGTACTTACTGGTAGATATGACGTAACAATATTACTTCAATACTATCAAAAATATTCATAATAATATCTTCCACAACAATAAACAATAGTTTGAAAACAAATAAACAATTATAGCCGATTGCACAAGTTTTCTTGCATCAACGCAAATTATTTAATTATATTAGATTCAATGTCCATTGTTCTTAGTTCAATAAACACGAGTATTTTATGATATCACGTAGGTACCTATTACGTATTTTTTCTATAAATACCTCCCTATTTTCTTAGGTAGGTAAGCGTTTGTGACTTCTCCATTTTACAGCGGTTACATGCTTCGGAAAATCGGAAGGCAATTTAAGCTGCTGGTTTCGACTGCCAATTACATACATATTGTCACGCCTTTATTTCCGAAGGAGTAGTTACATGCATTTTTTATGTCCCGCTTAACAAGTGGCGAGTCGATATCCAGAAACATGGTAGTCGTTAAGCAAAATTTCATTTTTTAATACCAGTGTGGCGGCAGACAAGCTTAATAAGCATAATAAGCTCTGTGTGTTACAAACGTCCATAACACAACGTTATGGACGTATGTAACACACAGAGGTGCAGCACTCGCGCTGCCGTCTCATTCAAAACCTTCTAAGACCCCTTTTGAAGAACCCCATACAGTAGACGTTCTAGAGACCCCAGGCATTCCACAATTTAAGCGTAAAGGTCTTTTTTTGTGTGGATGCTATCTCGGACTCCGACTGACTAAATCGTCCTTCCATTTATGCCTATGGCCCGGAGTCCCGGGTGAGGCCTTCAGATAATACCACCGCGGCCACACGTTTGGGCTCGGGGTATCGTATCTTTGGGGGTTGATTCGGGTCTTATCTGCTGTGCATTTTGGGCCCACTGCTAAGTAGAGTAGAAGCTAGGAAGAGCTTCGTAGATAACTCGATCGGGATATCACCAAAACCTGTGCGACTGTTATGTTATGTCGACTGATAGCCCTGGGATATTCTACCGAGGTGTATCTCAAGGCGCCCTGCGCGATAGCAGGGGGGTGTCATTTCGCAGTTTAGGTATATTTGGGCAGCGCACCGCTCGGAGCGGCTAATGACAGTGGGCTCCCGCTCGGCTCGCACGACAGTCGCGCTCTAAATAAATCAACTAGTTAAAAAAACTTCTCAAGTGACAACCCCGCGCGGATTTCGCAGCTCAGTCATAAAACTCTGGCGCGCAGTGAAAACTCAACGTTCACGCGCTATTATAGGTTTCAATTTTGCTTGCAGACGGCGAGTCTAGATATGTTTTCATACCTAAAACTGACTTTTGTTAGGGAGTGAAACGTTATAATTAATCCTATTTAAAATAAAAACTATGATAACTATGGTATCTTTAGTAGCATCATAGTTCGTGACTCACGAACCAACAATAAGGCTTCCTTTGCGAAACAGAAGTTTGACAGACTTCTACACTACGAGAATTTTAACTAGTTGAACATATGAAATTAGCATGGATTCATATAAAGTTCAACGACGTCGCACTTTAGTTTACACACATACTATAAAGTCACGCCTTAATCCCTTAACCCTATATGCCCATATTATTATCACTAGATGACCCCCACAGCTTCGCCCGTGGAATATTTCGACCTCCCGTCGCACCTATTTAATCCCGTGGCTTATAAATTCTACAATGATGCATAAAAATTTGCTCGATTTGTCGACATTTATGACTGCTCTGCTCCCCAGTGTAGTAGCGTAATGATATATAGCCTATAGCCTTCCTCAATAAATGGGCTATCTAACACAAAAAGAATTTTTCAAATCCGACCAGTAGGTACTGAGATTAGCGCGTTCAACCGAACAAACAAACTAATAAACAAAAAAACAAACAAACTCTTCAGCTTTATAATATTAGTATAGATTTGTGTTTTGTCTCACGTTACAGGTTGTGAGCTTGCCAAGTTGAAATGGACAAGCAAATGTTGTGGCTACCAACTGGAAATAAAATTTTCAACTTGTCCTTGGCCTTTAACTTGGCATAACTACTAGTATGTTTCTGGACCGGGAGTCTAAATTCTAGATCAAACTTCGTTTATATAAAATAATGATTTCCTCATCTGCTCTTGTCATTATCGTTTTTGTACCAGCAATTTGTATTCATTACACACTTCTCTCACGGTACAGACTGTACACGCAAGACCAAGAAACGTTACGCTGAGTAATCTGCGCCGTAAGAACAATGAATCTTAAACAATGTAGATTAACAAATGGTTTTGATGAAGTTGTGACGACACACGATTGAGATGAAACTTATACACAGCATTTATTTATACTTCAGGCAGTGCTACTGCGCACTTTCTGTGTACGATTTTTGTACTAATAAGGAAGGCAGACAAGCAAGCCTAAGCCTAAACGTTGAATTATTTGGATGTACGTTTGTCTCATAATCCTGATGAACCTACGATTCAGTATAAAAATTAACGAAAAAATGCAATATTTTTTTTTAACAAAAAAAAAATATAACTTTTTATATTATCTTGCAAAAATGTCTAACAAAATAAAAAAAATGTAGGTAGGTATTTTAATTTTTTTTACAGCACGTTTTTTTTTACATATCTTACAAAACTCGTCATTATATTTCTACATTGTATAAGGAGTCGAAGTGGTATTTAAGATAAGACGCGCGTGGCCACGCTAATTCAGTGTTCTGTAAACGATCACTGCGTTAAGCAACTTTCGCAGTGGCTGGTCCTCGGATGGGGCACCACTTTGTGGTATTTACATTTGCGAGCGTTTCCGTGCTTCGTAAGCATTAAGCCATTGGTCACGGTTGCCAGTAACATGGCAGTCGTTAAGCCAAGTTGAAGGCCTTATGGGTGGCTTGAAAAAAATTATCAGCATGTCGCCACATCCTGCGCTTGTTTATTTCAACACGGCATTGTTATGTATGATGTAGGATATAACTTAACTAAAAAACTAAGTATCTTCACGCTGTAGCCCTGTTAGAAAAGAAAAATATAAAAACATATATTTATTTGGAACAGATTCGCGATCCAGGCATAATGAAACGAAATGAATCGATGAAACAATTAATGAATCTGCAGGAAGAGAATGAAGTAGGATATTTCTTACAATGTGAACATTGAATTTAAAAAATTTAACATATATACAGAAAACAGTACCAAAAAAGAGGTGGTGGAAGTAATTACAAGACTGACAATGAGAAGAATTCCTCTCCATCAAAATCAACCGGTAAGGTTCCCATAAGGCTGGCCGCGGATAAGAATAAAGTAACCCTGCAATGGATAAAAGGAAACAGTAACTCAATGGTAAATGACGCAGCAGATGAACTGGCGAAAAGGGGATCAGAAGAAACAGTATATGGACCGGAACCATTACTACCCCTACCCCAGGCACAGATAAAGACATGGCTGCGCACAAACATTGAAGAAGCACATAAGACCGCATGGATAACCCTCGAAGGTTGTAGGCAAACTAAGATGGTGAATCCGGAGATATCTAAAAGATTTACCCGCAACCTCATTAGACTAAATAGAGAAAGCATAGACAAGATTGTAGGAATCTTAACAGGCCACTGTCCCCTTAACAAATACTTTTTAACCATAGGTGTAACAGACAGCCCCTTGTGCAGAGGATGCATGGAGGCAGAAGAAACGCCACAGCACGTGCTCATGGAGTGCAGGAGCGTGGCAGATGACCGGGCGCGCATCCTAGTCGCCGCAAACACTCCCAGACGCATGCCAGGGCCTTAAAAGGCTACTGACCTTCTGGGACTGCCTTGGATGGTTGGAGTGAATGGATGAGGAATACACACACAATGGCCCAATCTAGTGGCTAAGTGCGGAAACGGCCCAGTTACAACAAACAAACAAGGCTGGCCACGTTGTATGGCAATGCTCATTCTCTGAGTGAGAAAGAGGCCTGCTCTATGGTCACGAGCACTTAGGCCAATTAGGATATTAAACATATCATTAACAACTACTCCTAAATTACATCTTACACCAATCTCTTGGCTAACAGCGCCATCCGCCATAAACATTTACACAAGAATCGAACCTCACACATACATATCCGCTGTTTATACCAAGGGCGTCTTGCACTACACTACGTGAGCCGCATACGTTGGACCAAGGTTAATTTCACTGGTTAAAACGGTACACAGTGACCCAATGGTTTAATGACACTTCCATACGTTTTATGTTCTAGTTTTCAACAAGAGAGTTGGAACAAATGTTTGTAGAATCTGCAAATGTTGGTTTCGGAGTTAGGTTTTTTTTTTTTTTAAAGGAATAACTTTCGTGAGTGCTATAAGTAATTTACAAAATAATATATATAACACCTAAATCGAGCCACCTTGATTTTTTTGGTTTGGAGTACTGTAACTTATAAAAGATGTATGTAGAAGGAAAATGTTTTGATGCAGTTTTGGAGCTGGTATACTCATCATTCATTTAGAGTGCAACTGTTCTAAATTTGAACTACAGTTTATTAAAAAAGTCGAATTACGTTGAAACAAGTCCATATTTGCTTTTTTCAAGGAAAAAATCTAATCGATTTTTAAATGAAAATATGTTGTACATGAAAGAAATGTTTATTTAGTAACTTGTATTGCCTGCTAGTGCATTTATAACAGCTCTCATACGGTTTGGCAAAGAATTAATCAATGTCGTTATGACATGTTGAGGAATGTCCTCCCATTCTTCCAAAATTACATTTTTGAGCTCCTGCATGGTTTGCGGGGCATGATGATGAGCTCGAACACGCCTCTTCAGCTCATCCCATAGATGCTCTATAGGATTCATATCAGGACTTCGCGCTGGCCATCTCATAACAGTGATACCAATGTCATTTAAGTACTCCCTGACGATTCCCGCAGTATGGGTCCTTGCATTATCATGCATTAAAACGAAATCTTGGCCAATAAATCCAGCATATGGCATCACGTGGTTCTCTAAATATTGGCGAATGTATCTATTGCCATCTAGGGGCGGCAGTCGTGATCCCGTCACTACCTCTAGCTCAGTTTTGCCTTCCATAGAGATTCCTCCCCAGACTGTCCATGATCCTCCACCATAACTCACTTTCTCGTCAATACAGCATTGCGCGAAACGCTCGTTCTGTCTTCGGTACACCTTACTCCTTCCGTCATTACCGTATAGCATTATCTTAGATTCATCTGTGAAGAGAACCTGGCTCCATTGATGTCGAGTCCAATTTAGATGTTCGCGCGCAAACTCTAGACAGGCTATTCGGTGTGCTCGTGTCAATTTGGGTCCATTGGCTGGCTTATGGAGCTTTAAACCACGTTCATTGAGTCGCCTTCTAACGGTCCGAGCACTTACAGCCACTCCGTGAAAGTCCCTGAGCTGTTCTTGTATCTGAACAGAGTTAAGGCGTCGATTTCGTAAGCTAGTAGTGACAATGTATTGATCTTGTCTCGCCGTTGTCACTCGGTAACGAGGTCCTCCTGTTTGCCGAACGAAGCCGCCAGTCTCCAGGTATCGGTGGTACACTCTTTGAACAGCGGAACGACTTATGTGAAGTTGTGAACTCACATCTCGCTGACTTAGCTCAGATTGAAGAAGTGCTACAGCTTGCGCGGCTATTTCAGGTGAAGTATCCATAATTTTATAGCCAAAAACGGTTCAAATTATAGAAAAATAACTAAACTAAACTTTGGTTAACAACAATTGCGAAAATTCAAACTAAATCGACATTAAATTGCTTCAAAAGCAACTTTCAACAGTCATTATTTTTTTCAAATCTGTGACCAAGCTCGGCTTTTATTCTTTCATTTAAATTCTAAAATTCAAATTTGGAATAATACATAGCATAGAAATATGCCAGCATTAAGAATGAATAAAAACTTTTTTGTTAAATTGTATTTTTTTTTGTGTATTGGGCTTTTAGGCCCGGGAATGTAAGATGACTCGATTCAAGAGTCCGGGAGTGTATTATGCTTGTATATACACGTGTGTATTTGGGATAGAGGTAGCCGGATTTAAGAGGTAAAATGGCGGAAAGCACACGCTTACAGTATATTATTTTCAAAAACTAGTGCATTTATCTTGTTTTATGTGTAGGAGTAGTGGTTTCCTGGACATAAAAGTTGTGTTATTGTACTATAGTGAAAGACAATGATATATATACAGTGAAATGCGATTTTCCATCCTGCCGCGTAAAATCCACTGAAAACCTCAGTATAGAAACCACTACTATACTGGGGTAAGTAAGACTGACCTTAATTAATATAATTTCAAATAAAAAGTAGGAGTAGCCCGACTCAGCAGTCTCTTTGCTAACACAGGTCCTTTTTAAAGGATATTTCTTTCCTTTTATCAACAAGACACGTATTTTGTAATAATCCTTTTAATCCTTTGGAAGGATGTTTGAAACTACTGAATGTATTTTAATGTAATTTTACAGTACTGCACTTATATTTTTAAACGCATGAAATATCACATTACAACACATCGATTCGAAGGAGGGGGGAACATTGTAAATGAAATCGATAGAAAAAAAAACATCTGACAAATCAACTTAACTTAATTGTATATGTAATAATTAAATGTAACCTAAAAAATATGATACATGACTAAAATAGATTATTAAAAAGAGGACCCTTTAGTTGACTAAACCTAAACCTTGAACCTTGAGGTTCCGAAGATACTGGCAGCGTTCGCCCTTTGAATAGCAAGACTAATTCTTTACAGTTATATAGCTGATACACTGGAATAAGACATGGGTTACTTAATATTCCGGGAACAAGTTCTTGTGGGAAACAGAAACGGGAATCTTCACCATTCTGGCGTAGCTGCAGGCATCAACTAGTTAGGATATAAATATGATTTCTTGAAGTATGATTCAGGTTGTTTTTCCAAGAATTTTATTACTTCCTTTTATTCCTTTTTCTCAAAAGCAATGTAAAAATTGTTAATTAGTAGTTATTGTTGTTTAATAATAATTTATTTACGTCGAAATTGCACAAATTTCATACGTTTTTAGAGAGGAAATATAATCTACAATAATAATTAGCCATATAACGTTCATAATATTAATAATATTAAACACGGCAATGGGCTCACCACCTATTACGTGGGACAGGAATACACATGGTGAAAAGTGGGCATATAATATATATGCCTCTGCCACCCCTTCGGGGATAAGGCGTGATAGATAAATAATAATAATAACTTCTACTTGAAAGTTAACAATAGTACAGTAAAGTGTAAATGTAAGTTTAATATTGTAAGCCATGCCTACATTTTAAAAGAGCATCCATGGAGTTACTTTTCAGATTCTTCGTCATAAGGGTAGGCTGTCTTTAGAACTGGCTACTAGAATCGCTCTCATTTTAATAATTTGATTTTGTTTCGTTTGTATAAACTCATTACTATAGAATTTGTTCAAATATCGTGTAAATAAAACCAAAGTAATTACTAGCGGTTATAAAAGAGTGGCCATGAGTTTTATTGCCAGGGTCTTCCTCAGGCTCTGCCTATTGCTTTGCGAATCTGGCAGTAAATGTAAATGGAGAAGCAATAATTTTGATGTTCATAAGTGTTACTTTATGAATACATGAATAAAGGTTTTTTTTTTATTTCAATTCATTTTAATTTCATTTCAGTACATATTAATAAGGTACTTTAGTCACACCTTATCCGCGAAGGGATAGACAGAGGCGTACCATAAATATGTCATTTCTCCAGTTATATCTCGTCCTACAATCGTTGTTCAAATGAACAAGAGTAAGTTGTGTGTGGCTAGCCGTGATTTTTCAAGCCGACTCGATATATTGAGGAAGATTTATAAAGAATTAATTTAAAAAAAAAATGATAAAGAAGGCCAGTGGGCACAGCTGGTTAAGTATAAACAGGAATTTCTTTATTTGGAAGCAAACAACTTAGTTATAGTATAGATTTAAGCGACGAACAAAAAAAAAGCAGTGAAAAGTGCCGCGTATAAAGAACACGTCATGATAACTAAAGATTCTTCGCCTTAACAGAAATTAAGTAAGTGTCACTCACAGACAATACAACCTTAGTTTGTATTGTCTGTGGTGTCACTGGACCCATTCCTAGATATATGTACTTTAGGGGATACCTGCGGCTCCGCCCGCGTTGATTAGTCTTACCGTTTAACTCAGAAATCTGATCCTAGAATAAAAACTAGGTTATAAGTTTGAATGCATAGTGTCAATTACCTCCACAACACATTAAAATGTTTACTAAGGAAATTACATTAAATAAAAAATCTTTATTCATGTAGGTCACAAAGTAACACTTATGAAGGTCAAGATTATTACTTCTATATTTACTTTCGCAAAGCAATAGGCAGAGCCTGAGGAAGAACCTGACAATAAAACTCATGGCCACTCTTTTCTAACCGCAGTTATTACATTTAGTTTTATTTTCATGATATTTGAACAAATGCTATACTTATGAGTATACGAGATATACAAAAGTAACAAAATCAAATCAAAATTAGAGCGAATTTAGTTGCCAGTTACAAAAGCAGCCTTCCCTTTATGGAAAGAAATCTAGAACGACTTCGTAGAGTAATCGGTGGCCTATCCTGCATACTTATTTAATGAATAAATAACCTCTTTCATGCATTTCTAATACTTAGAACTTAATAATAGATTACGTAGGCCTGAGACTGCATTTCATAATAATAAATGTGTTAGTAAAATTATTCAATTCTTCATTCTTCATTCTTATAAGACAATGGTCAGATTTAGATGACGTTGGTACAGCCAGTCAAGAAGTCTATTGATAAAATTCAATTTCACAGAATAAGTAGATTTGTGAATGAAAAATTCCATGATTGTTTTGGTGGCGCAGTGTTAGTGTATGTGACTGTCGCGCTGAGGTCCCGACTCGATTTCCGGGTCGGAAAAAATATATGTGTGATCCACAATTGTTTGTTTCGGAGTTTAGGCGTTTCCTATGTATAATATGTATGTAGGTATTTAGATTTATACAAGTATTACGATAATAAAGGAGGGGAGGAGGATCCCACCACACACCCTCAATTCGTCAATCCTAACGCACAATGGTCAAGGAGGAATGACGAACCGAACTCCTCAAGGAAAGGGATGTAGAATAGGTAAAAGAAAACCTTACCCTCCAGGTTGTCTGTTGTGTGGTGGGATCCTCCTCCTCTCCTTTATTATCGTTCTACGATGGATTTCCGCCATGTCGATATACTTATGGCTAGATGGCGTTGTGCAAAAGAAAGAACCATAAATTTATTAAAAAATAAAATTGTTCTTATTTGCGTCATTTTGCGAAATAACGGTGCATAATTTGTTAAAAATAATATTTTTTTGACTTCTTCTTATAGAATGATTTATTTGATTCATCATACGATAGAATAAACCATTCTAGGCATAAAGTTTTACTAGATGACTTGGTTAGCTAAGTCATCTAGTAAAACTAGTTAAGATATCAATTTAATAAATAAACGTTACGACTGACAATACTAATGACTTTAGATATATAGATAGATAATTCTTTACTACAACTACAAACTAAGTGAGAGTACAGTGGGCGGTCTTATCGCTCCACACAACCTTAGTATGGAAAGAGATGATCAGGAAAGACCGAAAGAGGTAGTTGATGGCGTACTTACATACTATATAACTAAAGATTAATATGATAGCAAGGATAATAGTTATGTTACGTTTGACGAAGAATATATATTGTGCGAAAGTAGAGGGAGAAGTAGAAGGAGTCAGGGTAGGCCGAGACTTACATAAGAAGACCACGTGAGCAGATTGCTCAAAAAAGGAAAAGTCAAAAGTAGGTACTCGAATACCCAGTCGTTCATGTATGAAACGATTAATGAATCTGCAAGAAGCGAAAGAAGTATGCATGGATCGTGAAACCTTGCGATGTACCCTCTCTGACTACCCCATCAGGGAGACAGCGTGAAGATAGTTATTTTTAATTTTTTAGGTAATATATAAAAGTAATATTTATTAATAGAAAATTAAATTAATTGAATCAGTATTACTGATAATGTGAAATCCGTCCAATCTCAAATGATCTGAGTTTCATCGTTTTTTACAAGTCTGTCCTAATTTTGCGCTCTGATAGGTTTCTAATGAAATAGTTAGAAAATTACACAGTCAACTTTAATCATTATTGTTGCGAGATTTGGTATTTTTATATTAGCTAGCCTTTGAGCAGATTTTCTGTAAATAAGAAAAAAATTCTTTAAAAAATCACTGCGTTAAGTCTTGGTATTCCTGCCGAGGCCACGCTTTTGAGTTTTTTAAAACAATGCGATTCGTAGAAGAAAGGGTTTTTGATTCTGTAAAAGAGATATATGTTAGTTAAGGATTTAAGCTAGTCAAAATTGATTTCTGTTACATAATCTAATAAACTTCAATTGATAGAAAAACATCCCTAAGTTGCCCCCTTTCAAACGGTTTTTTCAATGCCAAATCTAAACTACAGATAATTTTCATGAAATTTTTATACACACCTATAGCCACTAAATATTTATAGACATAATCGCTTACTTTGACTATATACAGTGATTTTTATAGTACAAATGTTTAAATAATATCAGATTCACGACGCTGATGCCTGGACAGTCGCGCACTGGCGCTTACTGAGGTAGGACCTGTGTTAGGTTTTTTCGTTGCGCTCCCCTTTGCTATTTCTTCGCAATGGCAAAGTATATTTATGAGAGCAGTAAGCATTCCATCATTATCCGAGCGTCTGTCCCAGTTGCATCTCGCGACGCCCGGAATTAGCTTTATATAGTGTATATATATGAGAGTTATATACGGCAATGGACTCACCACCTATTAAGTGGGACAGGAATACACATGGTGAAAAGTAATATGCCTCTGACACCCTTTCGGGGATAAGGCATGATAGATAAATAAAATATATGAAAGATTTAATATAAAATAAAGTACCTACACTTCATAGAAGCGTTAGAATTATCCCTGTAAGTAGTATAAAATCGAACCAAGTACCCACAGGTTAGAAGGCAGTTATATAACCAACTGAGCCAGTAGGCCGTTCAATGTATGTTTACTTATTTTTCCGCCAAATGCTGACGAATTTAAAAAAAAAATTCTAGCTTATACTTTTAATTGGGTTCTAAACAAATTAGATCAATAGATTCTGAAGCTTAAACATACCGACTGCCACTGGCTGAAGTAATCAGTGCAGTTGTTATATTGAAGCTTTGCTTCGCTTTGCATAAATTATTAAAATTGTATCTAAGACTTTGTTTTATGCTTTCAGTATTAATTATATAAATATATTTATAAATTTATTAGCCACGACTTTATCCCCGAAGGTGTGGCAGAGGCATTTTGTGGTGAGCTCAATGCCTGTGTTCAAATGGACAGGCTCAGATTGTAGCGACTCGCTGTTGTAATTTTTAAGTCGCTGGAAGGGTATTCACTTGACTTAAAGAGTGTCGATTGCAACGTTACTATCAACCGGGACAAACAGCTTAATGTGTCCATCGAAGCACGAAAACGCCAGTAAATGAAAATGCTACAAAGCAAATGCATCCATCCAAAATCCGAGAGAGTTTCTTAAATCCGTGATCTTTTACAGAAACCGAGTTAGTAGGGTTACGAGCGCTTTTTATTTATGTTTTTACTTTATGTTAGTAGCCTTAAACAAACATTGCATGTAACTAATAATTAATAATCCCAACATTTTAACGCGAAGGTTTTTTGCGCTTTAGTGGATCTGGAGAAAGCATTTGATAACGTTGTGAGAGAAACTCTGTGGTACTCGTCCGTGTATATATCCGGGCAGGATTTGGTGTGGACGCCCAGCTGCGGGCGATACAGTCTCTTTATACGGACTGTAAAGCTTGCGTGCGACCAAGGGGGATATTCACCTGGCGCTCTTCTTGACTTCTGTTCGGGTGTCAAACGGAGTTGTGTTATGTCCGCCTGGCCATTCATAGTGTATCTGGATAGTTGTGCAAAAGTGTGGCTGCAAAAGTTAAAAGATTATGATGTGTTGTAAAATTGGAAATTTTACAGTACATTGTCTGTTGTACGCTGATGATGCGGTAGTGATGGTCTCAGCAGAAGCCGACCTTTAGGCATTAGTCACTAATATAGAAGTAAAGGTCTTCGCTGCATGTTAAACTAAGAATCGGGTATTTGAAAAAGAAAAAGTAAGAACTAAAAGCAAGACTTGGGTAAACCGTTTAGAGCAATTGAATGAAATTGTGTACTTAGGGAGAATGTTTAGCACGGACGGAAGATATGTTCTGAAGTACAACGGTGACTAGCTGCCGAAGACAGGAACATAACATTATGATTTCTTGATTTAAATATTATTTTACAAAAATAAGTATAATTGTACATAAAGCCTAAATTTGTTATTAAATATATCATCATTAACCCCTACTAATATTATAAACGCGAAAGTTTGTAAGTATGGATGTTTGTTACTTGCACGTAAAACTACTGAATGGAATTTAAATAAACTTTACCGTAACTATATATTATTTATATAATAGCTTATCTATCAGAATAACACATAGGCTACTTTTTATCCCGGGAACAAGTTCCTTTAGAAAACGGGAACGGGAAAACTTCATCACGCGGGCGGAGCCGCGGGCGTTAACTAGTATATCATAAAACTAAAATAAAATCCAACACAATAACAGAGATGTTCCATTTCATGGCGTGCCAGCAGAAAATATATCGTCGATCTATCTTGGCGGGGGCTGAGGAAGCGTTGTGGTGCCTACGCGACTTGGCCTACCGGCCCGTAAGCAATTTTCGCCATAGCTGGCCTTCGAATCGGTGACAGCTTTGTAGCATTTTCGCGGAAACGTTTGTTAATAGAAACGTCGAAGATCTTATGGGCGACTTGAAAAATATCAACAGAACCTGCAGTTGTCCATTTAAATCGGATAGCAATTGACATTTATTTCTATTTTTATTGACATTTAATTTTCATGGGTTATGTTTTTAATTTTTATTGACATTGAATTTGATATTACACAATATGACATCGATTTAAACTGTAATGAAATGATGTAATTCCAAAATTGTACTTGTCTTCTATCTATCATTTCTGTATGATTATTGATTGGGTGTACTAGAAATATTTGCATGACAATAATAAACTATAAAAAGCACATTATTAAGATAAGTTAACTAATTTGTACTTATTTTGCATGCCACTTTTGGTAAAATATGGCAGCCTAAATTTGTATGTAAGTACGTACTTTTATGTACCCATATTTGCAAATAAATGAATTGAAATTGAAAATATATATGAGCTCACCACCTGTTACGTGGGACACAAATGCACATGGTGATATGGAGGCGTATAATATGCCTCTGCCACCCCTTTAGAAATGCTAATCTAGCTAGGAAGTTAGACATTAATATAGAATACCAACGCGCTAAGCAATATCATTTTTCCAAAGAAGTGTGATAACACCAAAATCATTTACCTATAAACATTTTATGAAACAATATTAAATGTACGGTCACTGAATTTAAGCAAATAAAATGGTAAATTATTATTAAAATAATAATTATTATTATAATTATTAGTAAAGCGACAGCGTAACCTTGGCCGATCGAATACGCAACGAAGTGATACGCAATACGGCAGGTTTGAGTAAAACTGTCAGCGTTAAGCTAGAAAAGGGGGTGCTCCGTTGGTTTGGAGACGTTCTACGAATGAGTGAGGAACGATTGACAAAGAATATATATTGTGCGAAAGTAGAGGGCAGAAGGAGTCAAGGTAGACCGAGACTTACATATGAAGACCACGTGAACAGATTACCCAAAAACGGAAAAGTCAAAAGTACATCGGATGGAATGCACTCGGATACCCAGAATGCACGTCTGGGTATGAAGCGATTAATGAATCAACAGGAAGCGAAAGAAGTATGCATGTATCGCGATGCGTGGCGATCTGTCCTCTCTGACTACCCCGTCAGGAATACAGCGTGAAAGGTAAAGTTTTTTTTTAATTAAATGGTTGGTCGTGAGCCGCCATTTGCAGCTAAGTGGATCAAACTTCTACAGGTGCTAGCGGTAGAAATATCTTAAGATGACTCCACCGCATTTTGCTTTGCAATGACCTATTATAAATAAATAAATATAAATAAATATCGTTGGGACAACTCACACAACGCCACCTGATTCCAAACTAAGCAGAGCTTATTCTATGGTAACCAGATAACTGAAAAACATACTTATATATTTCTAAATCTCTTCTTTGTCGATTCACTCTTGACAGAGCGGTCGTGGTCATCATGTAGTCAGGCTTCGTGCAGCCGTAATCCGCTTCACAATGCGACGCCATTCTACCCTGTCGGTCGAGGTATGAGTGCATTCATGCACTAAGCCGCCTACTGCTGTCTTTATCATGTCGATCTATCTCATGGGCGACCTGCCGCGTGGCCTAGTGCCTTCGACATGCCCCTGCACGACAAGGCGCTCTATGGAGGTATTGTCCCGTCGTGATACGTGCCTAAAAACCGAAGAATTCGAGTCTGGACTATGCTTGTTAACCGCTGTTTGATTCCGTGTTATTGAAGTATAGATGCATTGGTGCGAAACTCTGTCCACGCCACTCCAAGTATTTTCCTCCGGCACCACATTTCCAGTGCATCTATTTTCATTTTCTCTATCTCTCGCAGCGTCCAGGTCTCGGCAGCGTACAGAAATATGGGGCACACCAGTACCCGGACAAGTCGAATTTACGTGGCCATGGTTTACTTCGATTCTTCCAGACTTTTTTCAGCTTATCCATAGCAGACCTAGTAATAGCCATTCGTCGCTTTTTTTCGTCCACGCATCCCCCATGACTCGAGATCAGAGCTCCCTGGTAGACGTATGACTGCACGACGTCGCAATTCGCAAATTGTGTGATTTCGGGCGAGTTGTTGTTAGCACGATCGACTGTCCTCATTTTTGTCTTACTTCTGTTTATTCTCAAGCCAAAAGTTATACCGACACGTTCCATCTTGGAAAGCAACTGCTCCATATGGTCAATACTAGTTGCAAATAGCGTGGTGTCATCCGCATACCGTAGATTAGAAATCTTCACACCTCCTATTGATACACCGTCCGTCCAATCTTCGAGGATAATCCGCATTATCAGCTCTGTATAAATGTTGAACAGGAGTGGCGAGATTATACATCTTTGACGAACGCCTGCACTGGGGTGGCATTTGAAAGTACGCCATCTGTTTTGACTGTACCATTCTCATAAAGGCGCCTCAAGAGGTGCACTAGATGTTTAGGTGTGCTCATATCCAAAAGGGACTTCCCCAATACCGGCCATTTTACAGAATAAAACGCCTTGGAAAAGTCAACGAAGCTAATGTATGTCGGTTTATTGAACTCTCGGGCTTTCTCAATAATCTGGCGAACTATAAAGATCTGCTCTCGAGTACCTTTCCCTTTCACGAATCCAACTTGTTCAGGTGCTACTTCTTTGGATTATATTTCTAAATACATACATATTAAAGATAAATAACACCCAGACACAGAATAAACCATTGTGCTCATCACACAAAGTTTTTATCCTGGGTAGGAATCGAACCCACGACCTCTTGTGTAGCAGTCGGATACACTCCCACCGCACCACAGAGGCAGTCAAATATCGTGAGGGCTGACAACGTAAATCTAAAGAAAGTCTTAATAATTTGATAAACGGGGTCATTTGTAACACACCAGAAATCTGCTAGTAGTAGATAGCTAAGGACATAACTAACAATGTTTGTTCTTCGACATTTGACAATTCATTACGAAACGAAACGTACTGTTACATTGAACCGTCAAGCAGCGTCATAAGTATTCGCTGTTGGATTCGCTTCAAAGAACCCTCTTTTTCGTCGCATACTGCATGCTTCGATGAACGATGGGTGCGTGTCCAACATTGCCACTGACAAAGGTCAAGGTCAACATAGCGTATATTTTTACTCAAGCATAACATTAAAATATAACTAAGTTTAAGCATTACATTAAAACTAAGTTTAGACGACTGTTCTTACTCCAAATAACAAACAGGAGCTACTTGTGACGGAAGTGAAAATGCTGCGGTGGATGTGTGGAGTCACACGGTTGGACCGCGTGAGGAACTCTAGAATCCGCGGCAGCCATGAAATTTCAGATAAGTTGCAAGAGTGTCCCCTTCGCTGGTATGGTGATGTCCTCATGTCTTCGGGCAACCGGGCTACGTAGGTAACAAATGTCTGGCCATGTCAGTCCTGCCGGGTCCCGATAAGAAGGGAAGACACAAGAAGTGCTGGCATGACGTCGGTAGGGATGACATGCGTGCCAATGGTCTCACTACAGGGGATGCAGACGACCGAGCGAAGTGGAGAAGAAAAGTAGGAAGGCGGACCTCAGGTGTCGCGAGACGCAACTGGGACAGACGCTCGGATGATGATGAAGACTCAATAATACATAACTCTCGCTACCACCCAAGAGAGCGCAGCAGTAATCCTAAATATCCACAAATTGGGATAATTTATACATTTTTGTAATAATAATAAGCGACCGTTTAAATAGATGCGACGGGGTAACAAAGGTCACGGGCAAAGCCGCGTGGCTCATCTAGTCCTGATATATGTTTATACGTTACATATATATAGGTAATAACAAGAGAAATCTACCAAAAAAAAAGGATACACCTTCAGTACTAATTTTAAGGGTATTTAAAGAAACTCAGCTCTGTCAAGGACATTTCAATTAAAATTTATATTAATATATACTTAAAGCTGAAGAGTTTATGTGTTTGGTGGTTTGGTGTAACACGGGTTAATCTCAGAAAGCAAAAAATAGCTTTCCTTGATAAAGCTACCGGCTATATATACCAACGCCAATTGTTATACCAACAATTCTAATATTAAATTGTACATTACGAGAATGTGTGTTTCCTGGTGTACAATAAAGAGTTTTTTAGTTTATATATCATCAGGCTAGTACTCTGGAGATCGGAACAGTTATCATAAAAAATATCCATCACGCCTTATCCCCGAAGGGGTGGCAGAGGCATATTATATGCCCACTTTTCACCGTGTGGATTCCTGTCCCACGTAATAGGTGGTGAGCCCATTGCCGTGTTGAAATAGACAGAGGCAGGTTGTGGCTACCTGCTGTTGAAATTTTTTTTAAGCCGCCTTTAAGGCCTTCAACCAGGCTTAACGACTGCCATTTTACTGGCAACCAGGACCAACGGCTTAACGTGCCTTCCGAAGCACGGAAACGCTCGCAAATGTAAATGCCACAAAGTGGTCACCCATCCGACGACCAGCCATAGTGAAAGTTGCGTACCTCAGTGATCGTTTACCGAACACTGAGACCGCGGGGCCACGAGCGCTTCCAACCTTCCTCAATGGACTTTGATGACTGTTCCCTGGTGGTAAGCGCCCACTTATTAATCCCGCTGGAAACCTTGGATCTAATGTCGTTATCAGGGAGCTTTCTAATATTCAACTTGACGGAACAAGACTTCTTTTTAATTGACTTCAACTGACAAGATAAGACACCGACCACTGGATTATGATCTGTTCTTACATCAGCACCGGGATAAGTTTTGACACTTTTAAAGGAGTTTTTGAAACGGTTATTGATCATAATAAAATCGATCTGATTTCGCATAATTTGTTTAGGTGTATGTTTAGGAGATGTTCAAATATATTTATCGGTTTGAATTTTACATAAATTATTGTAAAATTCAATCCGACGGGATTAATAAGGTGAGACGGGAGTTCAAAGTATGTCACGGGCGAAGCTCGAGTTCAGCTAGTTATATTCTTAAAACTGACGAGTAGGTTTGTTTGTTGGTTTGGTTGAATGCGTTAATCACAGAAAGTACTGGTCTAAACCGAAAAATCTTTTTGTGTTGAATAGTCCATTTATCGAGAAAAACTATAGGTTATATATCATCACGCTAGCACTTTGGAGAGAGGAGCAGATTATAAATGTCAACAAATCTGGAAATTTTTCATACATTATTGTAAATTAGGCCGGATTCTCACGCTGGAGACCATGGTGAGAGCTATGGTCTCCAGCGGGAGCAAGTGGGACGCCGCTGCGTCTTTTTGCGAGCAAGTCATGCTCGTAAAAGAGGCAGCGGAGAGAGAGCCAGAGAGAACCCTCCCTCCCGAGTTCCGCAGTATGCGTCGAGGGCGCCGCAGACTTGGAAGCGAGATAACACTCGAACCCCTCTCCCCCCAAAGAGGCCGGATACACACCCGAACCTGAACGTGTCTGCGGCAGCGCACAAGGTCTGTCGGGAGCCCTGGGCTATCCTTTCGAGGGCTCACCCGGGACTCCTGGCCATAGACAGATAGACGGGTTACGTGTGGTTTTAGTCGGTAGGAGTACGGCATAGCATACATGAGGATTTCCACACGATAACAAAAAAATAGTCGGGATTCAACGAGTACGACGGGAGTTCGAAATATCTCACAGGCGAAGCCGCGAGGGTCTACTAGTCTAACATATACCTACTTCCGCTATGTTAGATGATATCTAGCCATAAGCTACATAGTCAAGGAACATTATTTGACCATTATTGTTTGCCATTTCCGAGCGATAAATGTATTGCTCTTTAGAAAGCTGGTTTTAACACTTTCGTACATTTAGAATAGAACATTTCATCGAACGCTTTAAAATAGAACACTTTCGTAAGATAAGTTTGTGACCCGCCAAAAAGTAACAGAGTAGACAGATTTTTTTTATAACCGTTTAGACTGTAATCTATATATATATAAATGAATCCCTATTTCCCTTGGTCACGCCATAACGCGTGAACGGCTGGACCGATTTAAAAAAATATTTTTGTATTGGATAGACCATTTATTGAGGAAGGTTCTAAACTATATATCATCACGCAACTACACAGGAGAGCGGAGCAGTAATCATAAATATCAACAAATCGAGGAAACTTTTGTGCATTTTTGGAAAAGTAATAAGTCACAGGATTAAATGGGTGCCACGGGGTTGGAAGTATGTCACGGACGAAGCCGGGCAAATCAGCTAGTATGTAATATATACTTTAGGGAACGTTTATGTCAGATTCGTACTGGCTCCCTAGATTGTTTTGTTTAAAAAAACAATGTACAAAACAATCTAGGAACCCCATACAAATCGGTTTTTATGAAATTTTATGATATTAAAATTCAAAACTAAAATATTTTCCATTTTATTTTCAGATACCTTCGTCTCAACATTGAGAGAGAAAACGTTCTCACTTTCTATTGGTAAATATTTTATTTTTATATTAAGTACCTGCCCTACTAAGGTTGCTTAGAACCCAGAATGTGTTGCTACGAGTATAACTGATGTCGCGATATAAGAAGGACGAGTCTTTATTACCCAGGGTGCATGAATCATTCTTTTTTCTCCTTCATTTTTGCTTATTCCCGATAGACACTAGGAATACTCAATAAAGAATAGAAAGGCGGAACCCAGGCTTTACATCTAGGTAGGATTTGATAGTATAAATGTTCAATACTAAAAGTGTAACCGAAAACATGTATACTTATAGTCCAGGGCATTAAAAAAGGAATAAAGTATTTCCGATAAATTTTTTAAGCAATTATTTTTGCTAAATTTCTTATAAATTTTTAATAAAGTGGAAAAACAAATCGATTCAAGGCAAGGATTGAACCTGTGACCTTTGCCTAACCAGGGCAATGTTCTAGCCGTACCGTATCGATTTTCGAAAAAAAAATATATAAATTGATAAATTTAATATAATCACAATTGCTACTTTTAATTAAATCTTGGGACGGGTAATGAAACCACGTCACAGACAATAAATACATGTTACCCTTAGGTTGTATTGGGTGTGAACCACGTACCTACATTTGTTTGAAATCCTAAACCGGAAATACTTTATTACTTTTTAATGCCCTGGCCTATAAGTTTACATACCTACCTGTATTCGGACCCATCGGATACACTTTTACTATTAAACAATAAATCTTACCTTGATTTGTAGCCTGAAATTTACCTTTATTGGCTGCTAAAAGCAGTTTTATTTGGCTTTTGGTTGGGAGCGACTGCCTACAGAGGTGACCGCTAGCTGATGAGGTCGCCTGGATCCTGACTCTAATCGAATATAGCTGGGCGATATGGTTAGTCGATTAATGTCAATCGATGCTTTCTACCGATTGGTTTGGTAACAACCTTTGTCGCCCGATTTCTGTTAAACTAAATAAGATGTTAAAGAAATGAGTAGCGGCTTACTTCTTAAGTATTATTATTTTACTTTCACAATGTGAATCGTCCCATGTCGTCGTCTGTCAAGATCATTATAATCATGTCAATCTAACAAATCCACTACAGAATAAATAGTAAGACATATAATTCTGAATACAGTATGCCGACTGGTATTGTATAGTAGCACTCCGTTATGCAGAGCCAGCATCAGAATAGGAGTAAAGACTTGAAAACAATGCTTTTATTTACACAGTACAGATAATAAATACGACTGCTTTACCACAGGACGGGGTTATTATTTGGTTGAACGCAATCTCAAGAAGTATTGGTCGGATTTGAAAAATTCTTTCTGTGTTGGATAGTCTTGTAGTAGATTTATTGAGGAAGGCTATAGGCTATATATCATTACGCTACTACGCTGTAGAGCGGAGCAGTAATCAAAATTGTCGAAAAATCGGGCAATTTTTTAATACATTATTGCATTATTTTTAAACGACGGGATTAAATAGATCCGACAGGAGGTCGAATTATTTCACGGGAGTGGCCCATGGCCACCTAGTATTTCAATAAACATTTTCGATGTTAATGACGCCACAACAGGACACTGATATCCTAGGAATGCCGATGACAATGCCTGATTTAAACTGTAAAGAAAGATTGAATTAATATTACTTTGAGAGGTACTTTTTACGTGTGAAAATCCTCATAGATACTTTGCCTGACTTCTCATAAAATGTGCAAAAGTAGAGTGTATGCCTCTGCCTACCCCTTCGGGGATAAAGGCGTGACAATCTGTATGTATGTATGTAAAAGTAGAGTGTGGAAGGGGTCTGGGTAGATAGAGACTCACATAAGAACACTATAAGAGCAACTTACTCAAAAACGGAGAGAAAAACTCTCGGATACAGTGTCACACAATATGTCTCACGAAGTGAATATAGTTAGTTAGTTGTTACTACTTCCAGAAACTACTAACTTCGATAAGGGCGCCTCTGCGTCGTCCCTCGTCCGTTAATCAGCAGATGCTCCACTAGAAGTTGAGGTCACTTAAGCCCCAAAGACCAACCAACCTGGGGGCCACGTCTACTAATTCAATCGCGTCAAAAAATAATAGAAATCGTCGCTCAATTGAAAGCCACCAGTACAATTTTGTCAGTTTTTCGTAGTCTACTATTACAATCGTACTCCAATAGACTTCTATCGGTCGGCCGATAGAATTCTACTAATACGTACCGCGCCAGTGCGAATCAGTTGCATTTTTGATATTCTACTAACATTTAGACAGCTAAAACAGCGATTCTGGTTCTATTCTACGGCTTGTCAATACTAGACTCGAACCTCGGGTCCCTTACTCCCACATAGCGTTTATAATTTTGAACAGCCTGATAGCCTCTATATTTTTAATGCTGACTGTACTTTAACAACATATTTACCAAGTTAGCCTCTAACAAGTATTGCCCGGTCATGGTCAAAGATTATGATGATCAAAAGCCATTATGGTAGGTAAAGATTTAAACAAACACTATGCATTTAATATTATTTGAGCACATTCAGGGATTGTTAAGTTCTATTAAGTATTAAGTAAATATTTTTGAATATTTTACTTATTTATACAGATAAGTAAAATTAAAGTGTCTGTTCGTTAATCAAATTTAACAGTTTTTCACTAAACACGGTATTTACATAATTTTTAATTTTCGTCTCTATTTGTCTGTCTTTCTGTTTGTTACTAATCTCTGGAACAGCAACAATACAAACCGGATGTCATGGGTTCAATTTCCACCAAGAACATAAATCTCGGCGTTTAAACAATCCCGATCTACAAAATATATAGGTAAGAACCGTCTCGATTTATGCGTTCTGGAACTATGATGCCACAGACAGGCAGACAGATAGGGTTATTGCCTGTGCTACTACCATCTTACTACCAGTAGTAACACTTGTAATATTAAATTACCCCACGTACTTATTAATTTGAAAGTTGATAGAACACACAGACGTACAAGAGTAAGGAGACCAAACATATTCCTTTGCTTATGGAGCAATACTTCATCCTTTTTACCCTTGTGATTTGTTGTATAAAGCTATCTCTGTTATTTCTGTGTAGCTACATCTAACTCGCACTTTGACAGCGAACAGCGCTTAGCTATTTTTTCTACTACAAACTACAACTAAACTACAAACTTGTAATAACAACCACCGCTGTCATTTTAAATCAAAGATTTATGTGTCGAAGTAAAAATATTGAATAAAATTATTGTAAAATGTTACAAAAGTAGCCAAGAAGTAGCAAAGAAGTTTCATTATCAAGAAATAACTGAGCTAAGCTACCTGTCTATGTGTGTGTAATAGGCTATGCTATTTTTCGCTAACGTTGGGTCTGCATGTCTGTGATAGAACAGCAATAACAAATACCAGTGTGACCACCCCGTAAAATTAGAATTACATAAACGAACTAAAATGACGATTTTTTATTTAAAACAGAATGCCTCAATGTCTGGGTTTGTGGTATTAAAAAGATATAATGTAAGTAGGTGATACATAGGTTAAGCTCATAAAGGGGTTAAGATAAATAAACAGATAATATTTTGCAAAACGAGTGACCGTGGTAGCCAACACGAGGATATATCAATACCATAAATCAATTAGCCATTTTGTTTATTTTAGATATACAACCGTGACTATACGTCCATTGAAGGATTGTTTGAATACGCATAGCAAATTTGCACAGATCATCGAAGAACATTCAATACGGTACTAGAATTATCACTAAAATTATTTACAGGGTCATTTGTAAAACACCTGCAACCTGCACGGAGTAGATAACTAAGGGCTTTCTAAACAACGTTTGGGGAAGAAATCTGTCAAATAGTTTATTGTAGAGGGCGCCAAATGTTTGTTACAAAGCAACTGTCATTCTTCACACTATTTCGTTCGAAATACGCGTTTTTAATTATTTATTAAAGAATAGGTGTGTGTGTGGCTTTTAAATGTGGCTCTTTTTTCTTTTTTACAATTCCTCCTTTAGTAAAGCATTTTTTCCACAACTTAAAAGTAACTAAGAGCAAAAGCAAAACGCAATATTTTCAGATGAAAAGTTTTGCTATGAAACTAAACGTTTTCTGTGTAACAAACACACAGCGCCCTTTCCATAAAAGTTTTGCGTTTTCTTCCCCATCCGTTACGAAGCGACGTATTAGGTATTAGGATCCCTTAAAAGGAAAATATGATAGGATCACTTTGCGTCCGTCCGTCTGTCTTTCTGTCTGTCAAGACCCTATACTTCGGGAACGTGTGAAGATATCGAGTTGTAATTAAACTATATACCTAGGTCTACGGTCTCTAGAAACGGTGAAAAATAAAAAAAAAGAGCAGTTATGGCCATTTTTGACTCAAATAAACGTATTTCTACGAAACCATCTTAACCACACTTGTCCTTTATTTATTTTTTGTGTTAATCCTCATGGATGCTATGCTGGACTTCTACCGACTATAACCACACGGTGCTCTTCCATCTGATATGGCCAGGAGTTCCGGGTGAGCTCTCGGATGGAAAGACGATGAATAGCTCCCCCTAAGACTTTGTCCGCAACCGCGGCCCCATCCCAGCGGGTTCGAGTATTGTGTCGCGTCTTTGAGGGTTTCAGGTATTATTCCACTTCCTTGAGGGGGTGAAGAGTGTATGTATAGCTCTGATGCAACGACACAGTCTAGGGCCTGCTTCTGTAAGAAAATCGAGCAGCTTACCTTCCAGCAGACGCCATCCTTAGGCCCGCCCCATGCGTGACAGGTACACTGTAGCTGTAAGATTCGCTTCAGAAACTCCTTGGTCTCTTTCTAAATATGTGTTTAACATTTTAGACAAAGTAAGTCAACTTCAATCCGCTAATAGCAATAACGTTAGGAAATTATTCTTTGGGTGTGTTAGATTATGGCGATACAGTGTGTTTATAATACCTGTTAAATTATAAAAATAAACATAACACAAACTTATCTTACACACACACACACACACACACACACACACACACACACTCTAAATCTAAAACTTCAGAAATGTCCTTCACACTCAGATGCATACATCTACCTACAGGCTGCAAGAGCAGACATCGAAGTGTCGAAGTGCTAGAGAGGGCGGTTGCGTTCATTTTCGTGGTATTGTTAATATTGTTTTAGGTATATTGAGAGTGCAATGACCATCCCAACTGTGCAGTTTTGGACACTTGTTCTGCTCGTTAAGCTTGATATGTTGTAGTACGAGTGCAGCGAAAAGAGAACTATGTTTACACACACACACACACACACACACACACACACACACACACACACATTTTAAATAAGAACAAAAGTAATGTCACAAAATAAAGGCGAATAGGCGTATTCTTTTTCACATTAAATGATTAAAATTTATTCGTTTTTATATTAATATAAAAGTGACGCAGGCTCGGGGCATATCGCTGCGTCAGCCAAACATATACAGTATCATGAGACTGTACAAGTGTACACCAACCTTTATCTCAAGATACTCGTATTACTATTCCGTTGCCAGTGCTATTTATCTCAGTAATAACATAATTTATTATTTAAAAATCCTGACATAAAACTTTCGGTTTTATATTACACAGAAAAACCTAACGCTTCAGTGGAGAAAAGGATCATAATTTTAGATTTAGACCTAGTTTCCTTACTGCTTTAATATTTCTACTGTGCTAACACTCACCCAACACAATGTCACAATGTTTTTTATATTGTAAAATACTAACTGATCCCCGCGTCTTCGCCCGTAGCGCACTTCGAAACCCGTGACTATTTCAATTCCGTTTTTTATAAATTTTACAATGCCTACAGTATAAAGATATGTCTGATTTGTTAACATTTATGATTACTGCTTCGCTCTTCTGGGTAGTAGCGTGATGTTATATAGCCTATAGCCGTCCTCGATAAATAGACTATCCAACTTAAACAGGATTTTTTAATTCTGACTAGTATTACCTGAGATTAGCCGTTTTGCAAAACAAACAAACTCTTTAGCTTTATATTATAGGTATAGATTATGATGAACAGCAGCTTGATGCTGCAAGACTGACTTTATAATTATATAGACAAATAAACATTTACCTTTTAAGATAAAAACATAATCATCTATACGTGCGTTTATAGAGACCTATTCAATTGTTTATCAAACAATGAATGCTAATTGTTTGCATGTACTTTAATTACAATAGTAATTTGGTATTGCTTTGCATCATCTTCAAGAATCTCATCATTTAACTCGTAAACTCAATAATTTCTGAAAACATCATTATCTACTTACAATAAACACTGTAGATGACTACGTAAGTGGTAGTGCATGCGATTACCCGTGAGGAGGTATGGGGCTCGATTCCCGGGTCAGAACAATATTACAGTGATCTGCAAAGACTTCTTTCGGTGTTTGAATGTTTTCTATTTATACTAATATTATAAAGCTGTAGTTTTTGTTTGGAAACAGGAACTAATCATACTTCTTAAATACAGAATTCAGAATTCTATTCACTTGCTCTAGATGTTCTCGGTTTACCCAAATCTCGCACTAAAGTTTTACGTCTTCTCTTTCAAATACCAGGACCTTAGTTTTACTTGCATTCAAGCGAAGACCCTTACTTTCACTTTCCTGTTTTATATTAATGAGTAATGTGTGAAGGTCGGCTTCTGATGAGGCCATGAGCACCGCATCATCAGCGTACAACAGACGTTTTAATGTTAAGTCTCCCAAATTCACACCCATATCACAATCTTTCAACTTCTGCAGGCAACTGTCCAGATACACTATGAATAGCCAGGCGGACATGACACAACCCTGTTTGACGCCTGTACAGACGTCGAAAAGAGGTGACATATCCACCCCTATACTCACACGCAGTCCTTACAGTCCCAATAAAGCGACTGTATTGGATTGCCCGCAGTAGCGAGCCGTCCACACCATATCCGGGCAGCAAGTCTCACAGATTTTCTCTCACAACTTTATCGAATGCTTTCTCCAGATCCACAAAAGCGCAGATAACCTTCTGGCTAACAGCCAAAAACTTCTCAGCGATCATGCGGAGAGAAAACATTTGATCCATGCAATCTCTTCCACGTCGGAATCCGCATTGAACCTCCCACAAATAGCTTTCAAACTTTTCTTGCATTCTTGCCGTTATAACCTTTGCTTACACCTTACTAGCTAAGCTGACCAAGCTGATCGCCTTGTAGCTGGAGCAGTTTAGGCGAGAATGCAACTTGGTATGGACAATGATTGATGTAGACAATAACTTTTAACGATGGGGTTTTTCGATCGGGGGGGGGGGGGGGGAATGGACGCAGGGTAGGGGAAATGGTCCCGTAGTGGTTGGCAAGAGCTCTAAAAACGGAAAAAAATACTCCTAAGTCTACGGTTCATAGAACCACTAGTATAATATTTACTAGCTGATGCCCACAGCTTCGCCTGCGTGATGATGTTTTCCCGTACCCTTTTCCCCCTTGTTTTAAGACGCTAGTATGTTATCCTGAAGAGATAGATACATGCCAGTGCCACTGCAGATTTTTCTGTAAACCTATATAAGATACACAATTCTACCATACATTATTTTGTTATACGAGTATATTAAAAGCCTTATGCTGCGTTTTCGTCGTCAAATATCGTTATATTTAAGAATATTTTAAAAATATGGATCCATTGGTAGATACAGCACAAAAATCGGTGTAGTAGTTTTTGAGTTTATCGCGAACAGGCAGACAGACGCAGCGGTGGACTTTGTTTTATAGTATGTAGTGATGGCAGTCTTCTGGGGACGTTATTGGATGAGGACACGTTTCATAACTCATGCATATTATTCAAAATTTCTAAATTCAATACTTTCGCTAAACAAGTACGCAGCAGATTGAATATTTTTTTCATCGACGACCACAGACGACAGAACTTTTTTTTTTTCTACTCTCACCAAATACCTCGTCATGAAAGAGTTAATTTAACATTAAAATGTGCTACGCATTGAATTATTGTCATTATATCATTTTAAAAATGCATTCTTTGTTTGAAAAATACATATCACAGCACATCCGTAGTAAGTTACGTCACGATTATCAAACAGTTTATTGTATTGATATAATATGAATTCCTTATGGCAGTTATGGCCAACGGAATACCGATCAGTAATTATCTGATTTGAAGATTTCAGCCAGATTTGCCGTTTGTGTCGTATCAACCGAACATATCTACTAGCTTTAGCCGAGGCTTCACTGGTGTAAATATATTTTTTTAAAAATATTTTTAAACAAATAATTGGTTTTTGACATTTTCACATACCGCCATCTAGCTCATTCTCTTTTTATTCTAATAAAAGCTCGTGATATAGGATCTAGACAACTCTAAAACAGCCTATCTATCTATCTTCACGTTGTATCCCTGACGGGGTAGTCAGAGAGGACAGATCGCCAGGCTTCGCGATCCATGCATACTTCTTTCGCTTCTTCGAGATTCATCAATCGCTTCATACACGCACGTCTGGGTATCCGAGTACTTTTGACCTTTCCGTTTTTGAGCAATCTGCTCACGTGGTGAGCAGATTGCTCAAAAACGGACTAAAACAGCCTATTATGCACAAATGTTTTGGATACAGCTATGTATAAAAAATTCCACTTATAAAACTTCATGCAGAACTTGGGTTACAAAAGCAATAAGCATCCATCACGCCTTATCCCCGAAGGGGTGGCAGAGGCATATTATATGCCCACTTTTCACCGTGTGGATTACTGTCCCACGTAATAGGTGGTGAGCTCATTGCCGTGTTGAAATAGACAGACGCAGGTTGTGGCTACCTGCTGTTGAAATTTTTAAGCCGCCTATAAGGCCTTCAACCAGGCTTACCGACCGCCATTTTACTGGCAACCGGGACCAACGGCTTAACGTGCCTTCCGAAGCACGGAAACGCTCGCAAATGTAAATGCCACAAAGTGGTCACCCATCCGACGACCAGCCATAGTGAAAGTTGCGTACCTCAGTGATCGTTTACCGAACACTGAGACCGCGGGGCCACGAGCGCTTCAAGGGTTACAAAAGATTGAGAAAAATGAACTTTGGTCTCTAAGTCCTAATGGACATCAATCCTAATCGCAAAATCCCATTGATCGGACTCCTATAAAGCAGGATTGGAACCTATGACCAAGACCAGTAATACAAGCAAGAAAAACCATGCTCGATCTCGGTAAAGTCCCAGGAGAAATTTCAGAGTCTTGGAGACCACATCAAATTAATCAGAAGATTCACTCGATATTAATACAATCCTATCCATCTAAAGGTTGCCTGGAAGAGATTGCTGTTTGCGATAAGGCCGCCCATTGTACTACATTTATGAATGTAAAACATCTGTAATTTTGTTTTATTTATGGTGTACAATAAAGAGTATTATTATAAATCTATACTAATATTATAAAGCTGAAGAGTTTGTTTGTTTGGTTAAACGCGCTAATCTCGGGAACAACTGGTGGGATTTTAAAAATTCTTTTTGTGTTAGATAGCCCATTTATCGAGGAAGGCTTTGGCTATATAACATTACGCTACTACACTGGGGAGCAGAGCAGTAGTCATAAATGTCGACAAATCGGGCAAATTATTATGCATCATTGTAGAATTTATAAGCGACAGGATTAAATAGGTGCGAAGGGAGGTCGAAATATTCTGCGGGCGAAGCTGTGGGGGTCATCTAGTTGAGGGATAAACGAAGAAAGTAACGTATATTTTCTCCTTTGCAAAGCGGAAGATAACTAGGTTTGAAATGAAATATACTTTATTACGAGAAACATCGCTGACTTATTTACATAGTGTACTTAGTATACTTATAGTATACTAGTATGATATGATTTTAGTTTACATAGTATACTAGTATGAAGAGAGAAAACCTATAATCTTTCGGCTGTTCTAATATTGTAATGCTTGAAGGCTTTGTTTGTCTGCTTTGTTTTTTTGTTTGGACGTTCAAATCACAGAAACTATATGTTCTAATATTTTTTTTTTGTGTTGGATAGCCCATTTATCGAGGAAGGCTTAAAGTTATAATATCGGAGCAGATAAATGACAACAAATCGAGAAATTTTTCATGCACTATAGTAAAATAAACGACGGGATTAAATGCGTACTACGGGGGTTCAGAGAAAGTAACGGGCTAAGCCGCAGGGCTCAGCTAGTCCGAAAGTTAGAAACGAAGTAAGTATCTACTATAATTTCACATGTCTATCATACCTAAAGACTACATTAATTGTCATCAGCTGTCGCAGTTGTCGTATGGTAACTTCGTGACGTAATAGAATACGTAACAGCTCCGGAGGTCGGCCTTCAACCGGTCCGCCAAGGGAACAGTGGGTCAGGTATTGAGGTTACCTGTGTGGGACATTTTACATACAAGTTCTTCAAGTTTGAGGTTATTAAGTTACCATATAGCACAATAAATGTTTACATTTTGAATGCTTTGGTGGCGTAAGTGGTAGTGTATGCGATAGCCGCGGCTGAGGTCCCGGGTCGTAACAAATATTTGTGTGATCCACAAATGTTTCGAAGTTTGGGTGTTCCCTATGTATAATATGTATGTATTTAGAAATATATATATAAGTATGTATATCAGTTGACTAGATCCCATACCACAAGCTTATATTAGCATAGTTTGGACTAGATGGCGCTGTGTAAAAAGTGTCCCACAATATTTATTAATATTGTTATAAATTACGTGCACCTATGTATGTAATTTGTCTATGTGTTGAGTGGCGCACGAAGTTTTATACTTGTCGGAAAACTTTACTATTGACTCAGACACTGACAATTTTATTCCATTACAATGTTTAACTTCATCCATGAGATAAGTAACATAGCTGTTAAGTTTCTATATAAATAAATACTAGGTAGCCGCAGTCGCAAAGGTGCTAGCAGCATAAATTTGAGCGAAGCGTTAAATCAAACTAAGTATTTTCCTTTAGACAACATGATTTTTGCGGATACCTTTTTTATTAGATCGAATTTTGAAATTCGGGCTTCGTCACGACCTGCATAATTTGAATAGATTTCCGTAGCAGTAAAAAAAATCCGGCAACGGATAAGAAATGGCGAAGTTCTGCCCGGTGTTACAAACGCCATTGAAGTCGTTCCATGGGAGCTTCGCTTCTCTTCGCTTCGCTCAATAAATGAAAACCTGCGTCACCTAAGCAGTATTGATTGCAAATCAGTCTAGAGGATGTGCCGAATTATCGTCACGTTTTAAGATTGCATACTTATCCTTACCCTTGAGATTACTACAATAGGGTGTAATAAGCCCAAGCGAACTCACCTGCTAGCGGTGCACCTGCCGGGGGCCAAGTCTACTTATTTAATCCCGTCAGATCCAGGAATCCAACCCGGAACATCAGAGCGGCAGTCGCATACATTACCACTGCGCTACTGAGGCAATCATAGGTTTACTACAGCAGCATAGGTATACTACAAAGTAAATTACTAATTTCGTAGTATTTATTGTGAATATGGTCAGGTACAGGTCTTATATTTCAGTTGGTGTCATCATATTCTGCCAATTTTGGCGTACAAAATATTAATAAATTTAATGATATTCCATACTAATAAATTCAACAATAAAATAAAATTACGCAAGTCCACATAGAAAATAAAATAATATCTTAAAATGTCAAACAATAACAAATGTGTATAAAAGCATTACAATTTATCATTAATAAAATCCCTCTATATCATAGTAACATTTACAAATTAACATATAACTAATTGAATCAGGCGTTACATGGCGGAAATCTATTTTAATAAACTATAATTATTTGGTTTTTAAATGTTATTTTTGCAATATTCCGCTTTTTTAGAATGTCGTACGATACGTACGATGTCTTAATAATGCCTATCGTGTGTAGGCGAAACACGTGTCGACATCGTACGACATTTTAAAAAAGCGGAATATTGCAAAATTTACATTTAAAAACAAAATAATTATAGTTTTTTAAAATAGATTTCCGCCATGTAACGCCTGATTCAATTAGTTATATGTTAATTTGTAAATTAACATATTTTTCAGTTCTTTTTTTAAACTGAAAAATATGTTAATTTATAATTATTTGTTCTTGTGACCACGGCTGGTGCAACCCAGTCGAAACGTCAAGCTATTTAAGGTAAATAAGCATGATCGCGTTAATACCAGTATTTAACACTTATTTTAACAGCCTATTTGTCAGTAGCGTTACCCTAGAACAAAATACCGTATCTCAACACCGATGCCACAAGGCCATGGTAAGCAGTAAGTACAGTATCAGTATTGACCGTTGGCGCAAGCTTGTATAAGGGATATGAGGCACCGCTTATTCTTTTACACAACCCTGGAAGATGCATATCGAATATGCATCTTCCAGTTTAATTGTTGGTCTATAACTATACCCAGGAATTTAGTATGGACACTTTCTTCCACTATTGTTCAGGTGACCTTTGATTAAAATGCATGATTTTCGTCTTATTTAAATTTATCTTTAGATTATTGCTATCCAACCATGAAACTATCGAAGCTAAGTCTCTGTTAATTTCTAATTCATATTGGGTGGATTCTTTACATTCAATAACTAACGTACTATCATCAGCAAAAAGTGTCATATCATGGTTAATAGTATTTGCAGTTTTGACATATTACAATCCTTTTGAGAATCCTTTCCCAACAGGAGCTTTGGACGTAAATGCTGTAGTGTGATCTGTCCAAGAACGGCTTACAGTATGGTTAGCATTAAGCCATGTTTCATCCGAAAACACAACGTCATAACGGCCATCATAGCGTGCCGCTAGTGTAGTGCCAAGTGTAGTAGACCCTTTATGTCTTCGTTTTGTTACATTTTCATTTCACGAATTAATGACTAGGTAAAATAATGCTAGTCAAGTGTAGGTACATAATTAATTTTATGAGTACCAGTTACTGAAGCACCCAAGTGTAAAGCAGTTTTATTTTAATTTACTGGGAAGTTGAATGTGAAGCGCTCGTGGCCCCGCGGTCTCAGTGTTCTGTAAACGATCACTGAGTTACGCAACTTTCACTATGGCTGGTCCTCGGATGGGTGACCACTTTGTGGCATTTACATTTGAGAGCGTTTCCGTGCTTCGGAAGGCACGTTAAGCCGTTGGTCCCGGTTGCCAGTAAAATGGCAGTCGTTAAGCCTGGTTGAATGCCTAATGGGCGGCATGAAAAATTTCAACAGCAGGTAGCCACAACCTGCGTCTGTCTATTTCAACACGGCAATGGGCTCACCACCTATTACGTGGGACAGGTAAATCCACACGGTGAAAAGTGGGCATATAATATGCCTCTGCCACCCCTTCGGGGATAAGGCGTGATGGATATTTATTTATTTATTATTTTATTTATTTATTTTGAATGTCATTCGAAGGCCATCTACAGGATATTATAACGTTTAGTTGTAAATTGTATGATCGTAAATTCTCCATCAGGGTGCGCACAGACTTTAAATAATCGGTGTCCGATTTTTGTAGACGAAAATAAAATCTACTTATTGCAATAGTGCAACACACACGTTCTACAAAAAGCAGTCCTGCTATACAATTCACAAATCTCGGATCCAAATCCGCTACGGCGCAAATGTCATCGATATTCATAGAACTCACATTTGCGCGGTAGCGGATTTGGATCCGAGATTTGTGAATTGCATAGCAGGAATAAAATCGGCGCCACAGATCAACTAATAAATGTCACTCGCGCGCCCTCTAGGCTCTAAGGCGCGAGAGAGAGGGAGCGAACAACATACCTTACTCTGTGGTCGGCAATTACCAATTAAAATTAAACAATCAAAAACAACAAAATCAACAATTTGATAATAGATATCATAATGCGCCAAATTGCGGTGAGATTAGAGTCATATTATGAGAGAAAAAAAAACATAATTCTCAGCGCTGGAGATCGATATATTATTTATTTATTATTATATTTATTATGTATTCAGAAATATATACGTATTTATCAATTGAATATTCGGGGATAATGGCGTGAGAATATGTATGTATGAATGTTATCAATTGTATCCTATAGCAACTAAATCCTATAGCACAATTTTAAATTAAAATTGAACTTTGTATTTCTTGCATAATAAACTAATAAACTATGGTTTATGTTGCCATTAAAGGTGACGTTTTAATAATAACATTGTCATAAACTGCATACTTGTTTTGTTAACCATTGAGTAATAACTAATAAATAATCAACTTTGTTAATAGTGTTTTAAAACTCACACGACTTGTCTATGCATTATAGTTTTCTCACGTAGGTAATATATAAGAATTAAATTATCTGTGGTAATATGTACTACCACTATATACTTTTTACTTACCGGACTAGTGGTCATACTATTTTGGGGAGGACCAAGTCATACCCATAAGGATGACTTATTACCATTTAGTAACAATGAGCTGACATACATATGATGTAAGGTTCGTGGACCCACTCACTATACACTATACGTACTCCTCATCCGTATACGATTAACTCAAATTCGACAATATTTTCGAAAAAATTCTTGGGGAGTAGAAAATTTTATAGCATACATTAGGACTTCCACAGGTACAAAACAAAAAGGGGTGATTCCTGAGACCTTCCTTATCAATCTATACCTTTATAAGTGTACTAGTTGATGCTCGCGCCTCCGCACGCGTGGTGAAGTTTTTCCGTTACCTTTCCCACAGGAATCTTGTTCCCGGGATAAAAAGTATATAAGTATGTGTTATTGTGATGTTTATGTGTAAGCTATATTATTGTAAAGTTTCATCAAAATCCATTCAGTAGTTTTTGCGTGAAAGAGTTATTAGTAGGATAGAACACAATGAAGTTGATAGAAATTTTAGTTTTTAGTGAGGTGTTGAGTGGTAAAAGATTAACTATGCAAGTGCTTGATGGAAAGGTGACATGACAACTTCTCCAATGGGATGACACAGATGCGGGAACTGGTGCCTTGGTATGTAGCTGAGGAGTATACACGGGAGAACACAGCCAGTGCCAGCACTACGTAGAATGCAGCGAGGACATAGAAATTCGTTGGAGACCATGGTTCGAGCCATGGTTTCCTATGGCAGTAGGTCGTCGCAACTCTCTGCTATCAGGCCATGCTCGTGAAAGAGGCGGAGGAGTGGGAGCAGATGAGAACTCTCCCTCTAGAGTTTCGGAGTTTGTGGCGAGGGCGTCGTAAACTTGTCTCCTCCCTAGCTCCCTACCGGCAACCATGACCGCAGGCCTTTCCTGACTTACCAAATCACCAGATATCGCAAATAAATCGCGTTTATAATATTAGTGGGATTCACGCTCAAACTTATGGGATAATCACCCTGCCGGCTTCGCCCGTGACATATTTCGAACTCCCGTTGCACCTATTTAATCCCGTCGCTTATAAATCTTTACTACTCGTAATATTATAAAGCTGAAGAGTTAACTCGCTAATCTCAGGAACTACGTCGGATTTGAAAAATTATTTTTGTATTGGATAGCCCATTTATCGAGGAAGGCTATAGGCTATATATTATCACGCTACTATCCTGGAGAGCGGAGTAGTAGTCATAAATGTCGACAAATCGGGCAATTTTTCATGTATTATTGTAGAATTTATACGCGACGGGATATAACAGGTGCGACGGGAGGTCGAAGTATGTCACGGGCAAAGCCGGGGGGGGGTCACCTAGTTCTTACTAACAAACACTTCAGCTTCATAATATTAGTATAGATAAATACAGGGCCGTTTAATAACGATTGTTATATTTAAAAAAAAAATATTAATTATACCTACATATATTTTTATGAGATTTTGTATCATTTGCATTTAATGACCTGTAAAACTCCTTTGCCACATGTATAATGACGTATTTTGAGCACGTTTAGGGAAAAATATGTTATTCTCATTTTCTTATGACGAACCTAAGTAAGCAGCAGTTACCTTTAAAGTCAATAACAAATTATAGCGACGCAAATAACTGGGCGATTTTCCGACACTAAAGTATTATGTAAATATCACATAAATTTGATATAACTGATCGGTACACTACAAAACACATAAACACATTTATAACATAATGTACTCAAAGACCACACAGAACAGAGCCTCGATTTTGCACTGTCATTTGAAAAATGGCATTTACTTTGACAAATACCGATCAATTCTCCATCTCAAAAGGAAACTACCGTTCTCAAAAGAATATAATTTGAGAGAATTTGAAAGTGGGTAACTCCACTATCTTCTTTTGCAAAGAGACCAGGGGGCCAAGTCTAATATTTTACAATAAAAAGTCGTTCTATTTCAATTCTATATCGATTCTGTTGTGGGAGGTCCAAAACTAGGTAGTCTACTAAATCAATCATATATTATCACGATTGCACTTCTCAAGTCTAAAGGCCCGTATTCCAGAACGTTTCTCAATACTCAATCAACGCTTGAGGCTAGATTTTGCCTTATAAAATCTACTAAGAATAGAACCACAATCGCTGTTTTTAACTGTCAAAATGTTAGTAGACTACCAAAAATGCAACTCACGAGCGGCCAATGGCGCGTCACGCACGTGTTGATAGAATTCTATCGGTCCACTGATTGAAGTCTATTGAAGTGCGATTGTAATAGTAAACTACGAAAACGGTCAAAATTGTACCGTCAGATTTCTATTGAACAACTATATCGATTCTATTCCGACACGGTTGAAATAGTAGACTGGGAAATAGTAGAATGTTTTTAACAAGTGTAGCGCTTGTAAGTAGCTCTTAATTTGCATTTTTGCTAGTCTATATTAATCGGAGATGCGATTGGTGGAGTGATCGTTTAGCTGAGCTTCGAAGGCGTTTCCGGAGAGCTCGTAGAAAATTAAATTATTTTAAAAAGCATAAAATTAGTGCCGGTGCGGAATACAATAGCACTTTACTTGCTCTAAGAGTTGCCAGGTCCCATTACAGGGCGGCTGTTGAAAAATCAAAGGGTAATTTGCTACGTAAACTAGTGCATGGGCTGGAAGCTGAGTTTAGGGCTAACCGTTCTGTTGATCTTGCCTATGTACGTAATATCAAAATTAACAACTCGCTGAAGGAAACCGCGGATTACCTCTTGGATTCTCTTATACCCGACGAGTGCTCGGAGAACGATAGTGATTATCACCGACAGATAAGACAGTGGGCTCTTGAGCCACCATACTCACCCCAGTCAGACCTACCAACTTCTGATGAGTTCCTCGAAATTGTTAGGTCGTTGTCCATAGGTAAGGCGTTGGGGGACGATAAAATATCTAACAAAATGATAAAGGAGGCTTGCAAGCTGTCGGGTGAAGTAATATTAAATGTTTTTAACCGGTGTATTTACGAGGGAGTGTTCCCCCGTATTTGGCGATGTGGCTATATTCGGATTATTCCTAAAAAAGGCGACAAGCCGCCAGATGACCCTAAGTCGAACTGATCGATCACATTGTTGCCCTCCTTGGGAAAGCTTTTAGAGCGTCTCATAGTACCCCGGCTCCTGCCGGGCGGTATTAAATTTCTCGAAAATCAATTTGGATTTACAGTAGGAAAATCTACTATTGACGCAGCGATATCAGTGCGAAAGACTGTCACTTCATCGGTTTCTCAATATGTGCTGGCCATCTTACTAGATATTTCCGGGGCTTTCGATAACGCTTGATGGCCAATGCCATTAATGAAATTAAAGTTTCGCGGTTGCTATAGAAATATTTACTCTCTTATTTATTCATATTTTTCAACAACTTTAAAATTAGGTCATTATTCTGCTACCAAAACGTTAACAATAGGCTGTCCTCAGGGGTCTGTGCTAGGCCCACACTTGTGGAACTTAGGATTTGATGACTTTTTCAGTTTACTATTACCGGAGGGCTGTTCAATGACAGGATACGCCGATGACGGTATGTTGCTCGTTCAGTCGAATACTCGAGCGGGACTCGAGAGCTTGGCCCACACGTGTTTGCGCGTCGTTGCGGAGTGGGACGTACGAAACAGGTTATTATTTGCACCCAACAAAACATTTCAGTTGCTTTTGAAAGGAAGTTTGAAAGTACCACCGCGCATTAAATTCAATAACGTTTACATTAAAAATGAAACTTCGGTTTGCTATTTAGGATTGATTTTAGAGAGAAATTTTGCATTCGTTGAGCACATAAAAACTGTAGGTGAAAAGGCTAAAAATAGCTTCTATGCGTTGTCGAGAATATCTACTGCTACATGGGGACTTTCGTTCAAAACACTGAAGGTCGTTTACGGGGCCACTTATCTAGGCTGTATGTGTTACGGGGCGCCGGTATGGGCAGATAAGGCTACTATTGGTGCTGCACGTTTAAAGTTACTGCAAAGTCAACGCCTTGCATTGATATTTTTATGCAAGGCCTACAGGACGGTTAGCACGGAGGCTCTGCCGGTGATGGCAGAGGTCCTCCCGGTTGATCTCGAAATTCTGAGACGCGCGGCTTTATACTATTCGGCTAAGGATGGCATGGATGATAGGTTTTAGTTAGAAAGAGATCGCCATAGAATTGCCAGACTGTATCGTGATAATGTACGTGAAGAACTTTTAGACGAGTGGCAGCTGCGTTGGAACACTTCCATCAAAGGGCGCCACCTCTACCAGTTTTTCCCAGACGTTCGTGAACGCCTGGGAATGTCCTGGCTGGAGGTTGATCACTGTTTTGCTCAATTTCTTACGGGACATGGTAACTTTAGGAGCAAATTACATTCGTTTAAGCTGGTTGAGTCACCGTTCTGTCAGTGTTCAACTGCTGACGCCAAATATGATCAGACTGCCCATCATATACTTTGGGAGTGTAGCATTTGGCAAAATGAGCGATATAATATGCTTAATTGTTTACAAGTAACGTCGAGAGTAGTTTACTATGCGGATCTCGTGGCATCGAGGGTAAATTTTCGTGCTTTTAAACGTTTCTGCCATACATATTACTGGAATCAAACATAGCTCACATAGGACCCGTAATATACTATTACCGTGGTGCTTCCCTATTTCTATAGGATTTACACCTAGTTGCTTTCCAGGTCTCCCGCTTTGCAAAGGAGGGAAGAGGCATTACGTTCTTTTCTTACTTCCTCACATTATCTTCTGATTAATTTCGTTGCGGGTTCCAAGACATGCTAACTTCTCCTGGGACATCACCGAGATCGAGCTCGGTGTAACTTTTCTGGTGTTTTGGTCATTGCTGTAGATCCTGGTTTACAGGAGTCACAGTAATGGGAATGTGGGTGGGATTAGTCCCAATAGTCTATATTAATATTTTGATAGCTAAAAACAACTATTTTGTCTCTATTCTGCAGCTTGAGAAGTGTGATTGAGAAATATATAGGTAATAGTTTTAGTAGACTACCTAGTTTTGGACCATTCGCAACAGAACCGCTAAAGAATAGAAATAGAACAGCTTTCTATTGGAAAATAGTAGACTCGGCCCCCTGATGTTTTGTTTGACCTTATCAAGTTTTTTTGAATATCGATAACTACAATCATCGATCTGTATGACTTCGACCATCGATCATTCATTATATTCTAAAAATAAATAATAAAATAAATATCCATCACGCCTTATCCCCGAAGGGGTGGCAGAGGCATATTATATGCCCACTTTTCACCGTGTGGATTCCTGTCCCACGTAATAGGTGGTGAGCCCATTGCCGTGTTGAAATAGACAGACGCAGGCTGTGGCCACCTGCTGTTGAAATTTTTTAAGCCGCCTATAAGGCCTTCAACCAGGCTTAACGACTGCCATTTTACTGGCAACCGGGACCAACGGCTTAACGTGCCTTCCGAAGCACGGAAACGCTCGCAAATGTAAATGCCACAAAGTGGTCACCCATCCGACGACCAGCCATAGTGAAAGTTGCGTACCTCTGTGATCGTTTACCGAACACTGAGACCGCGGGGCCACGAGCGCTTCATTATATTCTACGTAATCGTAACCGCTCAGTTCCTGTCATGTTAGCCTTTGTATCTTATTCACATTATATAACTTGTTGAATGAGGCCTGACTAACTTGACCTAGTAAAGAAAACATCGCGATTTACAAAGATTACTGTTTAGAAATGCTTGTAGACAAGCAAAGAAGATGAATGTTTAATCGCTTTGTACGAAAGAGCCAGGTGGGCCAAGTCTGCTATTTCAAACTTGTCGAAATAGAATCGAAATCGTCGCTCAATAGAAAGCCATCGCTACAATTTTGACAGTTTTTCGTAGCCTACTATTACAATCGTACTCCAATAGACTTCAATCGGTCGGCCGTTATAAAGAAAAAAAAATGACAGCTAAAAACAGTTATTCTGGTTCTATTCTACGGTTTGTCAATAGTAGCCTCGGCCTCGTGTCACGAACATAGTCGAAAAAATCGCCCATATTGCGTGACTGACGGCTGATGGGGCCCAAAGTTTCTCGAATGGCGACCGCGTGCCAGAAAAATAAAATCTTCCACAGACCAAGTCTCCTCTGTCGCTTTACAGGCATTACCAAACCTGTGGCGGTTTTATAAAGGGCCCATATAGTTAGTTGGCAAGTCACCTGTCAGTATTTTGATTATAATATATTAAAATGGCAGAAGCCGTCTTCATTAATAGTTCTAATCACCCAGTTCATCTAACCGCCAACCCAATAGCCCTTGTCGTAGTTAGCATATTTTCCAATATTTTCCAATAGTTCTCGTTCTTCTACATAAGGTGGGTGTGGATTCTCAAGAAGCCTCAGTGTGTTGGACCAGTATGTCCCCATGTGAGCCTACAAAAAGACCGAGTATTTTCGTAAGAAAAAAAAAGAAGATACCCGTGAAGGCTGTAGACGAGACAGGCATCTCTAGCAGGGCGTAAGTTACATTGATTCCTTGCTCTATCTCCCCCAAAGTGAATGAATGAATGAATGGTCAATGACATAACAAAGATCTCAAGACAGCTAAATGCGGGCGACAAAAGATGTCAAAATTGAGTGAGGCGTCTGCCCAGCAGTGGACTTCGAAATATTGATTTTATTGATTGAAAAAGAGTGTAGATATTTAGGTATATCTATATTAATATTATAAAGAAGAAAGGCTTCGAAGAACGTCACGATGAAAGCTGAGGGGCTCAGCTAGTATCTAAAAAGTGTAAACACGTGTAATTCATAGGATTAGATCATTAATTTAATTACATGTATGCAAATTACTGATAGCAAAAAAGTAAGTTAAGCATAGGTTTAACTTACTTTTTTTGCATTGTAAGTAAACTTTTTCAAACCATCGTCTAACTAAATAAGCTATTAAATTTATCCGTAATTTATGGTCATGGAAACACTTTATCTTTAGAACGCATTATGAACGAAAAAAAAGTTATAATGATAGCACAAAAATAATTCTCATTTGTCTCTGGCATCCATTGACAAACGAGTTAATAATGAAAATGTACTTTTTGATTAAGTATATTAGCACGAATTGTTGGTGATGTTGTCATGAACATGAATTACAATAGCAATTTACCCCCGACACTCAAAAAGCAAAAGGCCTGAGACACAATAGCTACTTCGTTTTTCTCAATACTCTTATTGAAAACTCTTCCGGTACTAATCGAGCAAGGCTTTTAGCTGTATCTCGATCAGCGTGGGCAATGGCTTCATGCCTTTCCTTCTCCCAACACTGCTACCTTCATTGACCCCACTACACTTCGCATAGCATAGACATCAACAAAGGACTGAACGTGACCAAACTCTCATAAAATTTTAATACTAAAGACATTGCTATATGGACTGAGTTTCCTTTGCCTGCCTAAGGTGGGCGATAACAAATAACAACAAAAAGAAAGTAGGTTTTAAAGTACATAAAAAAAAAATCTTTTTTTAAATTCTGTCTGTCCGGTCTGCTAGTAATGTAATAAGAATGTAGGCATAATATTCACATAGGTATGTGGTGCTAAAATGTACGCTAAACACACAAGTCAGTTTACCTAACGGTCTAACCAAAGTACATAATGTACTGTGGTCTAACGGTCAAAAATGTCACGTATAACTGAAACAAATATTTTAATTTACATCTTCTCCGTGTCTAAAGTTGAATCGACTTTTTGTATGAACTAGATGTTCCTGGCGCGGCTTTGCCAATGAACTTGAAACTACTCTTTCTTTCTACTCTTCTTTTCGAATCCTCAAAGTATTCCTATTTTCAACCTCCATACTGTACTTTTTAGGCAAACCTGCCATGAAGCAGAATTTTGGCCACATAATTTTAGTATGGTATGAAAGGCAGCTTCTCTCTAAGGGGTGCGCAGTGCCCCTTCTATGGCCACCATCACCTCGCGAGCGAACGATGCTACCGCTGCCCGACACTTGGCGCTTGGCCATGGCTTGGACCATAACTGGGAGCGACAAATCACCACCAATGTAGCCCGCGAGAGCGAAATTTGATTTAAATGTGTATCTTAAGCAAGATTGTGAATATTATAATCTCTTTTTGCTCATAAATATTTGATACACAATAATTAATTCGTTGACCCTTCGCTGTTGAATCCGGTTTTGACCTTCAGATTGTTTCGTTATATCTTATCGAATGTTTCGCTTAGCTTAATATCTCAAGTCTTGGGTAATTGTATTTTATTGGTACAGGCTGGCAAAAGAAAAGTATTCAGTGCCGCGCGTGGTTGCCACTACATAGTAAATAGGTAGTATAGAAGCATTAAACCGCTCGTAATAGGCACACTACCTACCTCAACGTTCTGTAAACAATCTGTGACCGCTAATGACATTTGGTTTTACAAGCGTTTCCGTACGTCAGATGGTACCTACGCTAAGCCGTTGGTCCAGATTGCCAGTAACATGGTAGTAGTTAAGCCAAGCGGCTTGAAAAGCTTCAACAGCATGAAGCTAAAATATAAAAAAGTAACAAAAGCTAATAAAAAAGTAGGTATTATATTTATTTTGTACAATGTTTTAAATTGAATTACATGGGCAACATTTTCATTACAATGTAGCCAGTATGAAAAATAATTTAACTCCGTATCAAGACTTATGTTTACATGATCCAGAATTTTTATACATATATGCAAAGAATTGTGAATTTCGTCAAGTTTTAATTTATATATGTCCTGACCTAAGTTTAGGAGCTCTTTTCTCTCCTGTAGAGATTAGTGTTTGGGATCACGGTCTCTTTTGAGTTCGTCTCATTTAAATCAGTGATGGTTCTGGTACATACATATTGTCACGCCTTTATCCCCGAAGGGGTAGGCAGAGGCATACTATACGCCCACATTTCACATTCATTCATTGGTTCAGGTACAACTATATAAAAATGCTTCTCTGAAGTGACGAGAGAGTACAATACACTCCCTTTTCCGTTTTGGCGGCCTTTTTACGTACACCCCGCAAAATAAAATGGCGGAATTAGTGCAAAACTAAACTAGATTCAAATAAATGAAATCTTAAATGTTTATACGTTTTTTATTTTGTAAAGACTTCATGCGTTAATAACAAGAAATAAATCTTAGATTGTAGACCAACCCGCCTTTCACAATTTAAATTTCGAATAAGTCGGTATCGGTAAAGTTATAATGCAATCCATACGTTTGTCATTGAATATTTTTATGAATGCTCAAGGTTTTGAGAGCTATTACTTCCAGTGATAGATTATCGTATAGCTATGGCCTAACATGCGGAGTCATTGAACTTTCAATGTCATCATACACCGAGGCAAGAGAAAGGGTATTAAATATTTGGTAATTATGGACAATTGACTGGTCTCCTGTTGGCACAGAGTAAGTAATAGTACTACGTACAGAAGTGTCAATCCTGTACGTAGTACTATTACTTACGTACTTGAATCGATGAAGTCTATAAGCTATATACCATCTCGCTGGGGGTCACCTAGTTTGTTATACGTCTCGGTGTATTTGTCAAATTGTCTGAAGAGTTTGTTTGTTTGTTGGGTAGAATTCACTAAACTCAGGAACTACAGGTCTTAATAAAAAAAAATGTGAGCCGTCACGGGACGCCTGGCAGATGTGAAACATCGACATTATTTTGTAAAAGTAATATGCAGAAAAGAACAGATTGTGATAGGAACTAAATATGTCATAATGATAAAATAAAATATTACGATTTTTTTTCCAGATAACGATGACTATTTATTGAATAAACATTTATTTTCATTAAATATAAAAAATTAAATATTTTTTTTATATTTTCGCATGGCTTCGCCATCGTCGCCACACCGTACACACTACTGCATATAGACTGTATATATATACCATCATATAACGTCGCCACGGCATGCGTCGCCACGCCAGAAATCTGCTTTACGTGCGGCTATAGATGTTTCACATCAAAATATTTTTGTTTTGGATATCCCATTTATCGAGGAAGTCTATAAGCTATATATCATCACGCTAATGTCCTGAAGAGCGTAGCACTAGTCATAAATGTGGCCCATTTTCATACATTACTGTAAATTATTAATTGAGTACGGGCTCAATTGGGTGGGAAGAGAGTCACAACCTGCGACTGTCTATTTCAGCACGGCAAAGGGCTTACCACCTATTACGTGGGACAGAAATACACACGGTAAAAAGTGGGCGTAAATATGCCTGTGCCACCATTTCGAGGTTAAGGCGTGATTGATAAAAAACATCTTACATAGGTAAATCAGTCATTATGGGTATTCCCCAATGCGACAGTGCAGAAACATATAAATAAACGTTTATGATTACTGCTCCGCTCCCGAGAAGAGTAGCGTGATGACATAAAGTGCTATTAAATGACAGCATTCAACTAATGACAAACCTCACGTGTCATAATAATAATAATAAACCCCTCGATGACAGTCGTTATCTTATATAGGATTAACGCAACCCTATGAGGGCATAGTAGATTCGCTTTTTGAGTCATCCACTTTCTTATATCAACTAAAATATATCAGAAAGTTATTGAAAAGCTCACATCCGCAGGGCAGCTTGTGGCGAGCTGAATGTGCGTGGCTACACATCGGTCCCGATTCCTCAGAGTTTTGTTGCCCTTCTGCACCGGTTAGGATTTAATGGCCTAACGGGAGAGCAGTGTGAATGCTACTCCCGGGAGTGCAGCAAATCTCAACTCTGGCTTGCCTTAATTGACCGGTCAGAGTGAGGGAGCCAGAGCTATATGCTCGGGGGTAGAAGTGTCATTTTCAAGGGAATACCTACGGGGAAGCCCGCTCCGGGCCTGTCCGGCGAAGGTGAAACCGACGCCGCACCGCTCGACACCCCAAGCCGCTCACACCGGTGTTGCCCTCTGTCGCCTTACAGGCTTATAATGCCTACAGTGATTGTATAGGGGGCCATCTAGTGAGTTGGCGAGTCACCGTCTGCCACTAGTTTAATAATAATATATTAAAAAGGCAGACGCCGTTTTCATCAATAGCTTAAATCACCCAATCCATTTAACACCCAACCCATTAGCCCATTTCATAGTTAGCACATTTCACAATTGTTTAACTCCCATTGGAGGTAATCCATTACCGTTCTTCTACATAAGGCAGGCGTGGACTATCTGCAGTGGGGGTCCCATTCCCTATTTGATTAAAATTCTCAAAGGGCCTCTGCGTGTTGGACCTATGTCTCCATGTAAGCCTACAAAAAGTCCGGGTATCTTCAAAAAAAAAAAGAAGATACCCGAGAAAAGTAGAGACATAATAATAATAATATAATAATAATTAATTTATTTCAGACAATATACATCCATTCGTTTAGAAATTTATTAGTAAATATATTCCAATACACTTAATAACGTACGAGGTGGCAGACAACACCTCGGTGGTATAAATTGAAAAAAAATAACAATTAAAATGTATTAAAATTACATAATTGAAAATAGATTAAAAGAAAATATGAAAATGAAACATTAAAATACTAAAAAATAAACATTAAATTTAATAAAAACATTAAAATATTAAATATCTAATTCAAATATTAAAATTAAAACAAAAACAACAAATAATGAAAGTCTAAATGAAATTACATAAACTTGCAACAGTCAATAAACGGAATAATGATTTTGTAATCAAGCATTCACTGGAATGCTTCTTTTACATGTCAAAGCCACCATATGCGTGATCACCTGTCAACTTTCACTGTTTAATTACTGCATGTGAAATATTGTTTATATTTATCATAATCTATTTTCTATACTAAAGTCACAGTACATATTCGTATACATATACATATAATGTACTTATTAATGTACTTTGCTAAAGATCAAGTTTGATTTTTTGGTAGAACGCGCTAACCTAAGGACATACTGGTTCGAATTGAAAAGTTATTTTTGTGTTGGATAGCCCTTTGATTGAGTAAGGTTAGGCTGTATATAGAATATGATTTTTTTACTTTATGGACTACTAGTTGACGCCCGCGGCTTTGCCCGCGTAGAGAAGTTTTCCGTTCCCGTTTCCCACAGCAACTTGTTCCCGGGATAAAAAGTAGCCTGTGTGTTATTCTGATGTATAAGCTATATTATTGTTAAGTTAATTAAAATCTATTCAGTAGTTTTTACGTGAAAGAGAAACAAACATCCATACAAACTTTCGCATTTATAATAATTACAAGTTGACGCCCGCGGCTTCGCCCGCATAGAGAAGTTTCCCGTTTTCGTTTCCCACAGGAACTTGTTCCCGGGATAAAAAGTAGCCTATGTGTTATTCTGATGTATATGCTATATTATTGTAAAATTTCATTGAAATCTATTCAGTAGTTTTTACGTGAAAGAATAAAAAATATCCATACAAACTTTCGCATTTATAATATTACTAGCTGACCCGCCCGGCTTCGCCCATGACATACTTTGAACCCCGTGGCACCCATTTAATCCCGTCGTTTGTTAATTTCACGATAATGTATGAACATTTTCCAAATTACTTGATTACTTCTCCGCTCTCAAGTACGTACGCCCGCGCCCGCACGGCCCGCTCGAATTATTGTTACACGAAATTAATTTAATTGCGCATTTTTTGATATTGCCATATCGCCTAAGATATTCATTTAATTTGCAAAGTGCAAAGGAACAAAATAATCTTCATAAAATGCTGAAGCCAACTAACATATTAAAAATGATAAGCATTAATAATGTTTTTGTGTAAATAGCCTTTAAATTATAGCTTTATTATTGTTGTTTTTTTAAAGTATTGAAATGGATATAGTACGGCGGTATCCTTAAGAGATAGACATATACCGTCGCGGAGTTGTTTGTATAACTATATTAGATACACAATACCACCATTCATTATTTTGTCATATCTCAAAGGGTTTAGTAGGTTTAGGTTTCTTCGTGCTCCTATAAGTTCAGTTTCAAAATACTTTTTATGTGAAAGTGCAGTAAAGTAAAATCCATCCATATCGCCTTGAATAGAAGAACAGTAATGGACCACCTGCAACTGTGGGACATTTTTACACAGTGTCGTCTATAATAAAGTTTGTGTTATGAGATCTAGATAGACTACGGATAATCATTCTTATATCTTATGTTTAAATACATACATATGTACAAAGAAACCATCCAAACTAAATTAATGCAACGGGAAGTTAAACACAAAGAAACCATCCAAACTAAATTAATGCAACTGGAAGTTAAACAATTATAAAATATATTAACTACGAACAGGGCTATTTGGTTAAATGGTGACTTGAGCTATGAATGAAACCGGCGTCTGCCATTTTAATATCGTGTTATCAAAATATTCGCAAACTTACTCTGTAAGCAACCTATACATTCAACATAGATAGGCGTCAGAGGACAACACGTGTGAGCTGCTAGAGCTCCGGTTTCTCTTGAAAATGATTCTTCAACTCTCGAGCATATTAGCTCTATCTTCCTCGCTCCTACCGACCAATTAAGGAGAGCCAGAATTGAGTGTTGCTTCACTCCTTGGAGTAGTATTTGCCACTAGACCATTATGTATTTTTTTAAATTATTATTATAATTATGTTAGATCCCCTCCTCTCTCGCAGGTGAGGGTGTATAAGGCCATACAAAGAGCTTCGGAGCCCAAGCGAATTTACCTGAAAACAGACTAGACGCTGGCTTTCTCATCAAAGTCGATAATAATAAACTAAATCGTATTGGTTGTTAACGGCTAATTATAGTGGACCCCGGACTTCAAACCCAATTAGGCATTGGAAGTAACCGGCAAGACGCTGAGATGGAGAGGAAGAGAACCCCAGATCTCTCCTTAATTAATGATAGTAACTATCATGCTAAGGCATCCACAATTGCGTCATCGGCATATCCAACATCACATAATATAACATTTTATGATTTTCATGTCAAACTTTTATGACCAATTATTATATTAAAGATGCATATTTATTTAAATTTATGGCTAGTCACTTTTTATTAGTATGGACCCGTGAGGCAAGGTTCCTTGTTTTTTTTCGTCTAGGCTAAAGGCCGAGGCTTGGATAAAATGAAATGAGATGAAATTAATGAAATGAGTCTGCCTAAATACTCTTAGGACGCTGTTATTTTATTATGTCAATATACGTCTTCTTCTAAAGCCTTAGTGCTAAGAGCTTTGGGCATTAAGGTATGTAAGGGGTTTTGGCGTCAATTAAAGAACATGACCCAGAGTTTCCCTATATTATTTACGGAAGCTAAAGTATAATTTGCGTTTTTTTTGTGTTTCATAATGGCGGATTCTTAGACATACAGAGTTCGAAGATGTGCATGAGCGAAGGAAAGTGTTATGTTACAGTGAGCAGCGGTGTTCTTTGTGTTAGTGCCAAATATTGATAGAAAGCTTCAGTTAAGGTTTTTCTGCTTTACCGGGGCAAGGACACAGGACTTAAGATTGGACCTGACATTAACAAAGAATTGGACATAACGAATACTAAGCAAATTCGTTTACTTAGTCACAAGGCTTCGTATGGCCCTATAGGCATAGGCATATACAATTTTTATCATACACACGTTCCGATTATCGGTTCCGTTGAAACGGTACAGTTATCAGTACCATTACTCATGATTCTAAAAGTACATATTCTCTGTGTCTGTTTGCAATTCCAAACTTTTATCACTTTCCACTGAATTGACTAATGACAATAAAACTACTGGTCAATTAAAAATCGAATTGTGCTGGATAGCCCATTTATCGAGGAAGGCTCTATAATCTACTAGTTGACGCCCTCGGCTTCGCACACGTGGTGAAGTTTTCCCGTTCCCGTTTCCCATTGGATGTTGTTGTTCCCGGGATAAAAAGCAGCCTATGTATTATTATGATGTGTAAGCTATATTATTGGAAAGTTTCATCAAAATCCATTCAGTAGATTTTGCGTGAAAGAGTAAGAAACATCCATCCATACTTACAAACTTTCGCGTTTGAATTATAGTGATACTCGTATATCATCATGCTACTACCCTGGAGAGCTGAGTAGTAATCAGAAATATCAAAAAAATCGACCAAATTTACATTCACCTTCATAAAATTAATAAACGAGATGGGACAAGTTACGTGAAGCTACGGGGGGTTCGAAGTATTTCACAAGCAAAGCCACAGGACCCGGCTAGTGTTTGTATAAGTAACTAAAAAGGTCGTTATTCACTTTGTTCGACACCTCGAGATACGAGGTCGATGATATAACAAAGCTTGGCACACAAATGTTCCGGTCATCATCCGAGATAATATAACGTAACTCGTTGCATCAAGAATCTATCAGCTGAGCATGTTTCCATTATAACCGATACGAGTGACGTCATACGACACCGGATCTTCACCTGAAATGTACTTAGATAAAAATTGACTGTGTGTTCATAACTAAGCAGGTGTTTGTTATGGTGTACTGAAAAGTATTACTACTATTTTTTTAATAAGACTACTGAGCTAAAACTAAAACCGTAAAATATTCCAACTAATAACGTCAATTAAAAAGACAAATGTATAACTGTCAGTGATAATTTAACGATGGATAGCATAGAGTGTAAAGAAATATGACATGCTATATTTATTACATTAACACTTTTTATCTTAACTATCTTCACGCTGTATCCCTGACGGGGTAGTCAGAGAGGACAGATCGCCAGGCTTCGCGATCCATGCATACTTCTTTCGCTTCTTCGAGATTCATCAATCGTTTCATACACGCACGTCTGGGTATCCGAGTACTTTTGACCTTTCCGTTTTTGAGCAATCTGCTCACGTGGTCTTCATATGTAAGTCTCGGCCTACCCTGACCTCTTCTACCCTCTGCTTTCGCACAATATATATTTAAATATATATTTTATCTTAGATACCTGTTATTCAGAAACGCCGGTATAGACCAGAAATTGTAACCAGTAAGAGTATATAAAAATTTTGACTGCTGAGTTACCTATAAAGTATCACATTTGTATTCTAATTTGATGTAATATGTCTCACTGATACTGAAATAATTAAAAAATCAATAATATTTTAACTAAAAAAGAGTTAGATATGTTACTCGTGCTCCACAAGTAGCCCGCTAAAACTTTGCTAATTAGCCAACCTGAAGTGTCAAGTCAACGGTAACGTAGTCGTGTTTGTAATATCATTGTCCCTTTTTCGCTATCAACAATAGTCATTCTGTCTTACTTCCACATGTATGTATGTCGTGGTTGATCGTTCAGACTTGTGCCTTTTGTCTGACTGGTCATCTCACAACTCCCCTAGGGGAGTTGGGGGGAGACTGGACGAGGCATTGGCCTCTTTCAGTGGATGTCAACGCCGCCTGTCGATACAGGCGGGTCGTTGGAGTGGCTAGTAATAGCCGTGGAGTCAATTCCGGGCGTCAAGTCCGGTGGTGAAGCGTGCCGCTAGCGAGCCCTGACCCCACCGGATGATTCCGATGGGCGGTCTACAAGCCAGCGGCAGCTGAGGTCGTCATCTGGGGGTCACCCTGGGGGCATCGGCGAGGTCGAGCCTGGCGGGAAGGGTTCCCGGCAAGCGCCCATCAGCCGGCCTCAGGGTGACGTTGTCTAGTCCGGTCGGGCTGCAGCGGGGATTAAGTCCCGCGGCAGAGGTCTGTCCGGGGGGCGCCGGTGGTATGAAGCGATCTCCCGCAGGTGGCGGAAGTTCGACTCCCCGGCGCGTGCGAACATGTTGGCGCTCAAGCGACCGATGTAGTCGTCGAGGCTCTCCATGCGTAGGTCTCGGGCGATCGTTGCGTTCCTCACGAAGCGAGGGGCGCCTACGGCGTGTCGCAGCGACAGCGACTGCTGCGCACGCAACCGTGCACGGTACGTTTCCGCTGCCAGCGCGTACCATGCAGGGGCGGCATACGTTAGGCGGCTGCGGATGTATGTTTTGTAGACGCCCAGCTTCGCGCGGAGCGGGAGGCACGAGGAGATCACCGGACGCAGGAGAGCTCGAGCGGCGCGAGCTTGACCAACAATGTTCTGCACGTGGTGTCGCATGGTGAGACGACGGTCAATGGTCACTCCAAGGTACTTCACCGTCGGGGACCAGTCGACGGCTTTTCCGAGCAGGGTAAGGGGCGCGGGTTGCCACGCACCCCCTACAACAAGTGCTTGGGTCTTTGCCACGTTGACCGTCAGTCTCCATTCATCCAGCCAAGGCGGGAGCACATCCAGGGTACGCTGCATTTTGACCGCCGCATGTGTAGCGGTCAGGGAGGTCGTAATGTAGGCGGCGTCGTCGGCGTATAGCGCCAACATCGCGCCGTCTGGGACTGGGATGTCGTCAGTGTACTTGGCGTAGCACACTGGCGACAGGCAGCTCCCCTGGGGCACGCCGGCTCTGATACTGCGCTCTCCGGACAGGACGCCGTCCACGAAGACCTGGAAGCGTCTGTCCTGGAGGAAGGTGGCCACAGTCTTGACTATTCGTCGCGGAGTAGTAGACGTGGCCAGCTTGTAGATCAGGCCGTCGTGCCAGACGCGATCGAAGGCCTTCTCCATATCGAGGAGTACTGCAACACCGTGCTCTCTCTTGTTGAGAGCGACGGTGAGATGGTGCAGTACCCTCGCGAGCTGCAGCGTGGTGGAGTGTTTGGCTCGGAAGCCGAATTGCTCGTCGCGTGGCTGGATGTGTGGTATCAGATGCAGGAGTAGAAGCTTCTCGAAGACTTTCGAGAGTGTCGACAGCAGTGTAATGGGCCGATAACTTTCGGGCTTCAGTACGTTTTTCCCGGGCTTCGGCAGCATAATGACTCGGCCGAGTCTCCATGCTGCGGGAAAGTGGCTGGTGCGGAGGATGCCGTTGAATAACTGCGTCACCGATGCGATAGCTCGCGGGGGCAGGTGACGCAGGGCCTCGTTCGGGATCCGGTCGGGGCCTGGGCCTTTTCGCAGTTGGGTGCGGCGAATCATACGCTGCACCTGGCCCGGAGAAAACACGACTGGGTCTTCCGTGGGGGTTATCGGCGCCTCGAAGTAAAACTTCAGATGCTGCTGGATAGCTTCTACTCGAACTGCGTCGGAAGCTGGATTCGGCTGGAACTGTTTCTCCAGGTGTTCCGCGAAGATCTCCGCTCGATCCTCGGCTCGGTAACGGGGGGTACCGTCACCGGCCATGAGGGGTCTAATCGGAGGCGGTTTCCCGGAGAGTTGGCGGCACAGGCGGTGGATGCCCGACCAGTCGTCCCCGGCGCGCTCAATGGTGCGCTGCCAGGACTCGGTCGCTTCTGTTTCCAGGGCGCTCGAGACCCTTGCAGCCAGCGCGTTGAGCTGGCACTTCAGGGTCGGGCATCGGTTGCGCTGCCACAGTCTTCTCAGCTTCCGCTTCTTCTCGATCATCGCCAAGATGAAGGCCGGCAGTTGAGGAGGTTTCCGGGTCGACGGGGCTTCTAACCTTGAGTCTCGTAGCGCTGTGTTAATAACAGCGCTGAGATCTTCGGCGAGCGCGTCGACGTCTGACTCGGACTCAATGCGGCGGTGCGGCGAGTGCTTCGCCATAAGATCGGCAAATGCTTGCCAATCCTGGCGAAAGCGAGGCGATGGTGGCGATGACCGAGTAAAACCTTGCTTGTCAGGGTCAGAAGGACTGGCTGGTGGTCCGAGAGGAGGTGGTCGTCCAGGACGTCGATCGATGGCGCGGCTGGCAGGCCGCGGACCAGCGACAGGTCGATCACGTCCGGCAGGAACGCTGCTTGGTATGGGTAGTGTGTCGGGACCTCTGGCCCCAACACCTCGTACCCTTGCTGCTCCGCGATGTTGTAGAGTCGGCGCCCGTTGGGACAGATGCGCGTGGAGTTCCAGGCCGTGTGCTTGGCGTTGAAGTCGCCCGCGACTATGACCGGGTCCGGTGAGTCCATCAGGGTGTGGACATCAACCGTTGCCAGTCGCGCGTCCGGCGGCTTGTAGAACGCAAACACACGGATGGGGCGGCGATCGACGCAGACTTCCACGCCCAGGGCGTACGACGTCTGCAGCAGGACAGTTGGCAGCGGTTGGTGGACGACACTTCTCTTCACCAGGACTGCCAATCCCCTGAAAGCAGTCCCGGTCTGGGAGATTTGCTCCTCTCGGTACACATGGTACCCTGGTGCTCGGAGTGCTGAGCTCTTCCTGAGGCGCGTTTCGCAAATGAGGGCAATATGGACCTGCCGCTGTGCGAGCAGCTGCCTCAGGAGCCTGGTCTTCACGGGGGACATCCCGTCGGCGTTCCAGAAGATGATGCGTAGGGAGTTATCTGCCATAGGCACAGATTTTCCCTACGCATTGCAGGATGAGCTGGACGGGGTCCCGTCCCTCCTGAATGGCTTGGAGCACTTGGGTCAGCACTCCGATCACCATGGTGATCATCGGGTCAACTTCTTCCCGCTTCGCCTTCGTCCCTCCCTTGGGGGCGGCGACCACGGGTTTTGCTGGCGTTGGCGCAGGCTGCTCTGCCGCTGCAGCCTTACTGCGGGGTCCTCTCTTATGCTTTTTCCTTTTGTTCCCCCCCGGAGCCGGGTTTGCGGCTGCCTTTAGGGAGCCTGGGGCATTGTTTTCCGCTGCTGCTGCGACGGAGGGGGCAGGTTTCGTGGACGCGGTGCGTGCTACGGTGCCAGCCTTCTTGTTCCGCGCCTCCTTGCGGAATACGGGGCATGCCACGTGGTTAGCTGTGTGGGGACCTCCACAGTTTGCACACGTGGGTGGGTCCTCTAGAGGGCGCGGGCAATCTTTGGCAGCATGTTCACCGCCACAACGCACGCAAGCGGGCGGCCTGTGGCAGTGGTGAGATGAGTGCCGGAATTGTTGGCACCTGTGGCACTGTGCAGGGCCTTTCTTCCCGCGCCACGCCTCAATCTTGATGCCGGGCATACAGAGCATCTCGGTGATGTCATATATGCCCGGTGTGATATCATCAGTCCGCTTCAGCTGCGCCAGGAACAGGCAGCCTGGGCGGCCCGAGCGTGCACGAATGGCGCGCACGAACTCGGGCGTATATCCCATGGCCGTGAGATCCTGTTCTATGTCCTTGGGGTCGGTATTTTGCGGCAGCCCTCTGATGGCCACCTTTAGGCTTCGGTCTTGCGGCAAGGAGTATGAAAACCAAGAAATCTTGGTCTCTTTTTCCAAACTATACAGGTACTTCTGGATAGTACGGTACTCGGAGCCCGATTTAGGGATAAATCGGACCCCTTTCCCGAATGCGCGGCCGTTTGGAGAATGGCCCAGGAGTTCCTTCAGTTTTCTGAAATGAAGTGGCCAGTCCGGCAGCGTTTCCACAATCAAAGGCGGGTACTTTGTGTGCGGGCTGGCGGTGGGTGCGGTAGCGGCCGTGCTGGTCTCCGCTGATGTTGACGCCTTGGCTGGAGGCGCGTTGAAGGTTGCTTGTGGCGTTTCTGGGCGCGCCGTCAGTCTCCTTGGTTGAGGAGTGGGTGGTTTGGTTGTTGGTGGCGGTGGCGGGCTGTTCAGCGCAGCGGCGTAAGACATCTCCATCGGCGACGATGGAGATGGAACCTCTCCGCCGAAATCGAGGTCGTTCCGGATTGCCCAGGGGTGGGCCATCTGTGTCCAGAAAGTGGCGCCGCTGGCCGAGTTGCGGCACGAACGGCTGCAGCTGCAGGGGGTGCAGCAACAGCAGCGGCAGCGGCTACGGCTGCAGTAGCGCCGGCAGCTGGGGCCGGCCGAGTCGGCCGGGCACTGGTGGCGGCCGGTAATATGCGCCTCTGCGCGGCGTCGGGGCCGTCGAGCCTTGGCATCGACGGTGCGGTGGTGGTGGTGGGTAACCCGGGCAGCGGGCTGCCCGAGAAGTACTCCTCGCCCCCGGATGTGCTGGGGCGGGCTGTCGCTGAGCGGCCGAGGGCCAGGCTGGGCTGGCTCTCGGTCGCCATCCTCGTGAGATGCACGATTGCTGCGTGCGCAGGTCCGCGGGTGCGGACGAACGTTCGCTTTCCCCCGCGAGGGGCGGGGGGGCGCGTCGCACGGCGAGTAAGTGGATGCGGTTGCGGCGGCGGCATTGCGGCCGCTGCGGGCGAATAGATGGAAAGCGCGAGGGGGGATGGATACCCGTGTGCGGCCCTAACCCCGGCCTCGGCACGCCGATACCTCCTGACCCGGTCCCCGGGGCTTGCCGGGGGTGGCAGACCGGGAAACCAAAGCCAGGCGGCACGACGCGTGATCCGAGGTCGGAAGCTGGACGCAACTTGCTATAGGTATCGGACGGTGGTACGGGGCGTACCACAGAGAAAACTTAGGAGGGCCCGTGCACACAAAACGGTACAAAGCGATCCTGTGCCTTTTGTAAACACTGAAAATCCTTTATATAACGTATCTACCTCTTTTTTACTTAAAATATCATTGAAAATAATGAAAATATTTAACAGTGAAAATTAAAACAAATAACAGCGAAAATTTTCTCTTGATAGCGTAAGTGCCGTGCTAAGGTTTTGGGTTCGAACCCCGGGTCCTAACAAATTTGTGTAATTCCCAAATGTGTTTCAGAGTTTGGATCTTTGTTACGTATTATATGTATGTATTTACAAATATATAAGTATGTTTATCAGTTAGATCTCATAACTGAGCTTATATTAGCTTTGTTTTGTCTAGATCTCGTCTTCACGTTTAAAGTATTTTCCAAGTTATTTTCAACTCCCCTCCTGGGTTCGGAGTGTAGCCCTAGGCTTCACTTTTGCTTAGCTGCTATGAGCAGCTATCGTTTGGCTTTTAATTTTCGGCATTGTTGGGAGCGACTGCCGTTTGAACTCAGACTCCCCGTAAGAGTGCCTGTGTCATTGTCTCGTCTGTTAGTCAGCAGGTACACCGCCAGCAGGTAATGTCACATGGGTCTCGGAGATCTTGAAGGGATTTTAAACCTAATTAGTTTGGCGCTAAGTAAAAAAGTGTCCCACCCTATATATTTTATTATTCTAAAATTACTAGATAGGTACAACTGTCATTTAACATTAAAAAGTTACACGTGCTGCATAATAGTATGCCATCGACGCCAACGGACGTGGACACACTCTTAATATAAATGATTTGGCTTCATTGTAATGGCAAACGAGAATACTATAAATGTGCTCTATGTGTAGTTACTGCATGGCATACTTAAATAGAATCGAGTTATAACCATTGACTCGTTTTTGGTATGGTAATTTGTAGTTAACCAGTTTGAATGGCAAACTATATCGGAACCTTTAAATACTTGTTTCCAAGTTTGAGTGTGTTTAAGACTCTTCATATTAGTGGTGCAAACCAAACCTGGATTTGGAGCCTAGGGTCCACGTTTATTTGGTTGTTAGGAGCAGCAGTCCGTTTGACTTTTGATTTTCGGCATTGTTCAGACAGACTGTCATTTGACCTACCAACCTAGTAAGGTGCCTGCGTCATTGCTATCACAGGCTGGTTGGCTTGGGCTGGCAGGCTGACTTGAACTCAGGAGATTGGTGAAGAAAGCGAAGAGTACTATTCACTTCGTGGGCGTCAAACCGCTTCGGCATATATCTTGGTTTACTTGTTGTGTATACAAATTGCCTCTTTTATACTCAAATCAATCCCTTCATCATGGTAATCAATTGTCATAATCTACAAAAAAATGTTTGAAGTTGTATTTTCTGTAGAAAGCCACAATTTTTATTTTTGGTTCAGTTTGGTAGGTTCTTTTTGTGATGATGAGTACTGAAGCAATAATAACTTTCATCAGCGGTAGTGCATCAACAATTAGAAAATACACTTTTCGCCAGTCAAGACGTTTTTAAGTGAGAGGGCGTCGCCTGCCGGGTCAAGTATACCGATTCTTGTTAGGAAACCTGAATTTAATGTGGTCAGACCAGTTTGATATTAATCTATATGTATATTAGAGTAGCTTCAGCTTTATTGTTTTTATATCTGGTGTAGTGGTTTATCAATGTCATAATCTTACTACTTATATTAGAAACTTGCTGATGCCCGCAGCTTCGCCTGTTTGGAGAAGTTTTCCTATTAGAGATTTTGTACGAAACCCTAAACTTTTTGAAGATTCAATATAGCCTTCGTTACTTACAAAGAATGTAGCTTTCTAATATTGAAAGAATTTTTTAGATCGGCCCATTAGTTTCTGAGTCTATTCATTACAAACAAACTTACAAATCTTTCCTCTTTTATACTTAACAAGTTATCTGTCTGACTACATTATTAGTATAGATAATAACGATGACTACTACTATAATACTTTTATTGCTACATACATATTATAAAATAATAAATAAATAAATATTGTGGGACACTTTTTACACAGCGCCATCTAGCCCAAAGTAAGCTATTAGCTTGTGTTATGGGATCTAGATAACTGATAAACATACTTATATATTTCTAAATACATACATATTATAGATAAATAACACCTAGAAATAGAATAAACCATCGTGCTCATCACACAAAGTTTTATCCTAGATGGGAATCGAACCCACGACCTCTTGCGTAGCAGTCGGATGCACTCCCACCGCGCCACAGAGGCAGTCAAAATTATCACGCCTGTTTCCCATCGGGGTAGGCAGAGACTTTGGCTTTCCACTTGCTACGATCCTGACATACAGCTTTCGCTTCTTCTACTTTTATGAGTGTTTTCATACACGCTCGCCGGTTAAGGGTACTCTTAATCTCTATTATCTTATACTCTACTTTTATTGCTGTGATTTAAATAAGATATTAAATAGTGAAATTAATGTGTAATGAAAATAAAATAACCAAGTTTTAGTTGAAATTTGAATCCTTAACGTTTGCCTTATAATGGCAACGCTTTGACTAGCTAAGCTACTCAAACTGAACGAAAATCAGTTGATTTCTAGGATTTTTATTTATTACGTAAGTATTTTTTGTCTTTATGTACGCCACAAATTTATTACCTACACTTTAGGTTTCATATATAGGAAAAGAATCGACACGCGAGCGGTACAATGGGTATTATTATAGTATTAATATATAATAATAAATCACCAGTTTAGCAAGCATAAATCGCTTATAAACTTTGAACAGATACTGCTCAAAGTGTATAAGCGATTTATACTTTATACTCAATATGGTTTATTGATTTCTCATTTACACGTTATTAATATTCCTTAAGCAATTGCAATTTATTCCATTTAACACACAAATGACTACACTTTTTGAATACAAAACAATCAATTCATTAAGAATTACTTATAATAAAGTAATTAGTCATCAACATTAACAAAATTCATCGATATCTGTCAACCAATAGATAAATCAAATAACACACTGCCGCATATAAATAGATAAATAAACCACATTGAACAATAGCAGTAAAGTTTAATAAAACTTGCCTTATGTACCTACATACGTATGTTATGAAGGCAAGATTTTTTAAGCTCACAGAGACTAAGGGCCGTATTTCAGAACGTTTCTCAATACTCAATCGTCGATTGGGGCTAGTTTTTGCCTTATAAATACTACTCTCAAGTGTTGTTTTAGTATTGATAAATGCTTTGGACTACGGCCCATACATACAAACAATCAAAATCGTGTCTTAGATTTTTTTTAAAACAGCAACGTTAAATGAATCCATTATTGACGTTTATCAATAACGCATTCAATCCCTCATGTGTTTTTCAAAACATGGCTTCATTTTGTTCCACTTGAGAACCTTTTCGCACCACTGGCCGTCAGCCCTACGAACCATGTACCCCCCGACTGCCTCGGTGGTGCAGTGGTAGTGTATGCGACTGCTGCGTTGAGGTCTGGGGTTCGATTCCCGGGTCGGAATAAATATATATGTTATACACAAATGTTGGCTTCGGAGTTTGGGTGTTTCCTATGTATAATATGTATGTATTTAGAAATATATAAGTAGTTGTCTAGATCCCATAGTACAAGCTTATAGCTTAGTTTGGGCGAGATGGCGCTGTGTAAAAAGTGTCTTACAATATTATTGTTAATATATTATTATTAATCATTATTAATGCATTAATAAGCAAGTGAATGAAATTGTGTATTTAGGAAGTATGTTTAGCGCGGATGGAAGATGTGATTCGGATGTAGAACGGCGAGTAGCTGCCGGAAACAAAGTTAACGGTGCTTTGTCCCAGTTAGTAAAGCCACAAAGCATCGTAAAAGAAGCACGAATGGCGATTCATAACGCAGTGCTAGTGCCAACTTTGCTTTACGGTAGTGAAACCTGGGTATGTCAGCAGATGCATGAAAGTAAATTGAATGCTGTGGAGATGCGATCACTTCGAAAATTGTGCGGCGTTACCTTGGCCGACCGAATACGTAACGAAGTGATACGCAATATGGCAGGTTTGAATGAAAGTGTCAGCGTTAAGCTGGAAAAGGGCGTGCTCCGTTGGTTTGGACACGTCCAACGAATGAGTGAGGAACGATTGACGAAGAATATATATTGTTCAAAAGTAGAGGGTAGAAGGAGTCACGGTAGGCCGAGACTTACATATGAAGACCACGTGAGCAGATTGCCCAAAAACGGAAAGGTCAAAAGTACTCGGATACCCAGACGTGCGTGTATGAAGCGATTGATGAATCTCGAAGAAGCGAAAGAAGTATGCATGGATCGCGAAGCCTGGCGATCTGTCCTCTCTGACTACCCCGTCAGGGATACAGCGTGAAGATAGTTAGTTAGTTATATTATTATTACGCTTCGCCGCATGAAGAATCGGAAAGCTGTCGGACTCGATGGAGTCCCCATCGAAGCCTGGAAGGCGATGGGTCCTCGCGGTGTATCTTAGTAAACCTTTTTAACCGCATACTCCTCAGCGGGCAGATCCCAAACCAATGGAAGCTGAGTATTATTACTCAAGTCTTCAAAGGTAAGGGGTCAGTGCAGGAGTGCGGGAGCTACCGCGGTATAATGGTTATGTCCCACACCATGAAGATCTTCAAGAGGATTATAGACTCCCGGATCCGGCACGAGTATACTCTCTCGGAGTGTCAATATGGGTTTCGCCCTGGTCATAGGATCACGGACCCTGTTTTTGCCCTGAGGGTTGTCGCTGAGAAATACAGGCTAAGAACACGCCTTTGCACTGTATGTTTCTAGACATGCAGAAGGCCTTCAACTGTGTTCCTCGAGCTATGATCTGGTGGGCACTGCAGTCTAAAGGGGTTCCCGAAGTCTATATTGACACTATCCGGGATATGTACCGCGACCACGATTCCATGGTTCGGACTGCTGTTGGCGACACGAAACCCTTCCCCATCACCGTCGGGGTACACCAGGGTTCGGTCCTTAGTCCGCTTCTGTTCAGTGTGATATTAGACGAATGGTCGGACAGCATCTGGAACTCGCATGAACAGCCTCCATGGTTGCTCATGTATGCTGACGATATTGCGCTGGCAGACGCGGACAGAGGCAGATTGATGCGACGTGTGAAGGCGTGGAAGGAGACGCTTGAGAACGGCGGTCTGAAACTAAATATTACGAAGACCGAGTACTTGGCACTAAACTCGACAGACCCTACATCCGTCCGCATAGGCGGTCGAGCGCACGGACCAGGTTAAATACCTGTCTTTCACACGTCCAGTGACATCGATTGCGATGTCAAGTCACGCATTGCTACCGCGTGGGCCAAATGGCGGGAGATGACCGGTGTCATTTGTGACCCAAAAATGCCGATCTGGTTGAAGGGACAGGTCTACAAAACCATCATTAGACCTGTCATTTCACATGGCAGTGAGACGTGGCCAATATTGGAGCAAGAGCTGCGTGTCACGGAAATGAAGATGCTGCGGTGGAAGCGAGGAACTCTCGCATCCACATTGCAGACATTGCCGCCGGGTCCCGGTAAGAGGGGAAGACCCAAGAAGTGCTGGGTTGACGTCGTAAGGGATGACATGCGTGCCAATGGTCTCACTACACGACCGTGCGAAGTGGAGGAGAAAATGTAGGAAAGCTAACCCCGAACGTCGCGAGACGCAACTGGGACACACGCTCGGATGATGATGATAATATTATTATTACAATATTATTATTATTTGAGTTGGTAAAACTTATTTATTTTTAATTCCTATAACTTTTTTTTTTCAAATTGTCGTATAACAACGGAAAAGCGCTCAATTTGAACGCGACCGCACACACACATTCTCATTCATTAAATAAAAGTACTATAGAGACAAACTTACCGCCGTAAGTTAAGGAGTTCAGTGGGCCAAACACACAAACAGGTTTACTTGTAGACGGATCCATTTCGAGGGTATTGTTGTCATTGTGAGTATTTTTTATTGAATTTTGTCGGTCCTTCGGGGATAAAGGCGTAACAATCTAACTTAATATCTATATAGGTATATATAAAAGAAAGTCGTGTTGGTTACACTATTTATAACTCAACAACAACTGTACCGATTTGGCTGAAAATTGGTGGGGAGGTAGCTTAGAGTCAGGAGACGGACATAGGTTACTTTTTATCCCGGGAACAAGTTCCTGTGGGAAATGGGAACGGGACCACTTCTCTACGCGGGCGATGCCGTGTAAAATTAATGAACGACGGGATTAAATGGGTGCCACGGGGTTCGAATAATGTCACGGGCGAAGCCGGGCGGAACAGCTAGTAATATTATAAATGCGAAAGTTTGTATGGATGTGTGTTACTCTTTTACGTAAAAACTACTGAATAGATTTTAATGAAACTTAACAACAATGTAGCTTATACATCAGAATAACACATAGGCTACTTTTTATCCCGGGAACAAGTTCCTGTGGGAAACGGGAACGGGAAAACTTCTCTACTATGTCTATATGTCTATGTCTAGAGAAGTGAAGTGAGAGTAAGAAGCGCTAGTAAGTAGAAGAAAGTAAGAGGTGAAAAAGCTAGTAACACCGCTAACACAGTGTCCTGTAAACGACCACTGCTTTTAGCAACTTTTGCTATGGTTGGTCCTCGGATGGGTGACCACTTTGTTATTTACACATTCACATACCTACTATTTGCAAGCGTTTCCGTGCTTCGGAAGGCACGTTAAGCCGTTTATCACAACTATAAATAAATTGCTATGTGAATCCATTGTTTTCTGAAGCCGTGTAAGTAGGATAAACAAAGAAATACGAGTACATCCGTACATAACATAAATATTGAAGTATTTTTTTAAATTATTATTTTCAATTATTTATATTATTATTTTCAAATATATTATAATATAATTATAATACTATTTTCAATCACGCCTTATCCCCGGAGAGGTGGCAGAGGCATATAATACACCCACTTTTCACCGTCTGTCTGTCAGCCTATTGTATTTTTTGAAACCAGGTTATAGGAGCATTTTGTATTTCGGAGATCCAACTCCCAAATTTATCTTTTGGATAATTTTGATGTGATGACCAATGACTGATACCAAGACTTTCTGAGACTTCTTCCGCGTTTGAAAACGTTTTTGTAAACAAAGTTTTTTAAACTCACACGACTTGCTATGCATTTTTTATGTTTTTTATGTTTTCGCAACCAATCCCATGTTCGCACAATATAAATTTAATAGGTGCCCTAGAAACTTTTATGTCTAAAAGTTTCATGTATTTTTATGAATACTCCATACAATTTTCGAATTTCAGTAACCCTTATTTAAGAGGTGATAATTTCTACTTCATTTTGTAGCACACATAAACAAACATGTAATGATCACCCTAAAAGTGACGTTACTGAAATTCAAAGATTATATGGGAGCAATCATGAAAATACACCAATTTTCACGCGGATGATGATGGTGGGCACATGGACAGTGATGAATCTTAATAGTGTTGAACCTTTTGAACAGTGTTTAGCCTTGGACAGTGTTGAACCTTGGACAGTATTTAACCTTGGACAGTGTTGACCATTGGACATGTAGTAAAATTCTTATTGTTTATTTACGTGACATGCGTTACATAGTTTTTATGTTTATATCTTCCTAAGCTTTTCCAAACGTCTACGTCGTTTTTAAGGGTCGGCAGCGCGAGTGCTGCACCTCTGGTGTTGCAAACGTCCATAGGTTACGGTGACCACTTTTCATTAGGTGTATGTAGGCCGTATGCTTGTTTGCCACCTTACCGTATAAAAAAATGGGATGGCCAGGATCATAGAAATTGTAAAAACAGAAGAAGTGCCATGCGGGAACATTAGTGTCCGACATGCACAACGTGCTACGCAAACGGCGAAACCGTTTCCATGTAAACCTTTATTACTAGTCTGTCCTACAATGGCCGCGCGCGCGCCCGCACCAACTATCGCAATAATTGTATTTTCCATGGATAAATAGTGTTTTCGTGCAAGGAAACCTGGAATTCAAGTCCAGGGACGCCCCCGGCAGCCTTCACCTCAGCATCTCGCAGCAAGCAGCAAGGTAGTGTGCCCATTCCTGTTTTTCCATTTCTTTTTCCGTCGACAATCGCGTGTAAATTTCATTTTTGTCTTTCCCCGCAAATACAGTCCACTTTGAATTTATTTATCTTGCCCGCTCAACCATTTTCTGGTATTGAAACCTAGTATTTAAAACCTTTGTAAAACATGCATAAACTTATGGTAAGCGATCCCAGGGTTAGTAGAGGTTTAAATCTTATTTAATACGTATATTAACTTTGAGAAAGTCGCGGCGACATTTCTCCTGTTGAACGATTCCTATGGCCAAGAAAGTCAACCTGTAAGGGCATGTAATAATAAGAGTTTACAGTAAAAAAATCTTTTTTTTTATTGTTATTTTATTTTATCTATCACGCCTTATCCCCGAAGGGGTGGCGGAGGCATACATATTGTATGCCCACTTTTCACGAAGTGTATTCCTTTGCCCGTTGTGGCTACCTGCTGTTGAACTTTAACAAGCCGCCCATAAGGCCTTCAACTTGACTTAACGACTGGCATGTTACTGGCAACCGGGACCAACGGCTTAACGAGCCTTCCGAAGCACGGGTACGCTCGCAAATGTAAATGTCACAAAGTGGTCACCCATCCGAGGACCATAGCCATATTGAAACTTACGAAACTCCACGGGCCACTAGCACACTATTATTTTATTTTAGACTTACTTTAGTCAAAATTAAGGCCTACGGTTTCTCTACGTCCTTTCTTAGCAGCACTTCCAAACGTAATTTTAAGAATATATGTGCAAAATATCATTCTAGACCAAGCGGGTCAGTCAGTTTCTGCTTTTTTTAAAATTTATTTATTTTTTATAGTTTTCAAGGTTTAACAAAAACTAGTGTAGTAACACTAGCTGTTCAACATACTGGTTTCCATAGTTACAGAACTGATGATAGAGAACAGTCTTTAATAAAATTACAAGATAAGTGGCCCAAGAGGTCAATTCTCATAATAGTTTTTACTGGGTTCAGTGTCATGCCGATCTATTTTACTGAGGTATTAATTATATATTTTATATTTCTTTTATCTTTTTTTCAATTTATTAGCCACGTCTTTATCTCTTAACGAGTGGCAGAGCCATACTATACGCCCACATTCACCGTATGCACTTTTCTCCCAAGTAAAAAGTGCTAAGCACACTGCCGCGTGGAAATGGACAAGCACAGGCTGTGCCGACCTGATGTTGAAATTATTCAAGACGCCCATCAAGCCTTGAACTTGGCTTAACGACTTTCCGAAGCACGGAAAAATCGTAAACTCAGTGTAAGTGGAGCTCCACTTACACTGTGTTTACATGTGATTGAAATTTAAATTCATGAATTGTTTTATTTAGTAGAGGATCGATAGAAAAAAAAATACTAGTGGATGCCCGCGTGACTAAGTTTCCCGTACACGTTTCCGGAATAAAAAGTAATGGGCTCTGGGGGCCGAGTCTACTATTGACAAGCAGTACAATAGAACCAGAATCGCTGCTTTAGCTGTCAAAATGTTAGTAGACTATCAAAAATGCAACTGACTAGTGGCCACAGAATTCTACCGGCCGACTGATAGAAGTCTATTGGAGTACGATTGTAGTAGTAGCCTACCAAAAAATGACAAAATTGGGTTGCTTTCTATTGAGCGACGATTTCGATTCTATTTTGACACGATTGAAATAGCAGACTCGGCCCTCTGAACCCTAAATCCCAGATCCCGGGGATTGATCCCACAACCTTGGAGCCTGGACTGCAAACCTGAGAACCCGACTCAAAAACTGTATTGAAATGGACAAAAAATTATATGTGCTGACTGTATTCTTATACAGTCTCAGTAAAGAAGATAGACTTAAAATTGCTCCACGTTTTAACTATAAAGAGAATTGGTCGCACATTATAAGGACCGTAGCCTTCATAGCCGACATTCCAGGCCGACTACTTTTAATGGCGATCCCAGATCGCCCTAGATATCGCTTATTAGGACTAGTGAAGGTTCTTGACATTAAACAATTAATACGCCCTTATATCCACTTCATACTGGCGATAATATTCAAATCATACAGGCACGGTAACGCGATTACCTACAACATAATTTATTAAACCTACCATAATAATCTTGATATGACATAATTGTCACTCCTTTATCCCGGACTAACGTCTGACCTACATGAGTAAAGATTTTTTATTTCATTTCAATCATAAATAAAATAAAAAACTAAACTATCTTTACGCTGTATCCTTGAGAGGACAGATCGCGAGGCTTCGCGATCCATGCATACTTCTATCGCTTCTTCAAGATTCATCAATCGCTTCATACACGCACGTCTGGGTATCCGAGTACTTTTGACTTTTCCGTTTTCATAAATGATATAATAATATTAATATTATTGCTTGCAACATCTGAATTAACATAGGGCATAGCGTGATGGTCTTTACATAGAATTACTATAGAGTCTGATATATCGTAAGTAACCTGAGGTCTTTTATATTTATTCAAACGTTAGTCCCAATTTTGTACAAATCTTATGTAAATGTCCTCCGCATAAGGGTTACTGACGCAGTTACAGATTGTTGTATGCAAATCAACTTTCTTGATTATTCGGTGCTATTTAAGGAATAGATATGACGTACCTGTCCTGTCTTTCATTGTTATTTAATACTACTTTTTTAAGATTCGAAGGACCTTACCATGTTTGTGGGGCCCAAATCTATATTACCTGGAAACCACTTGCCTTAAGAACGAGCCTAGCGCAGTGACCTATACAGGCCATAACTGTAGCCTAGTCTACTATTTCAATCATGTCAGAATAGAATCGAAATCGTCACTCAATAGAAAACAGATCCCGAGGCTTCAAATACAATGTCCCCAGGCTTCAAATACAGAATGGAAATTTTAAGCAATTGATCTACACTAATATGATAAAGAGGAAAGATTTGTAAGTTTATTTGTAATGAAAAGCCTCAGAAACTACAGGACCTATTTTAAAAATTCTTTCACCATTAGAAAACTAAATTCTTCGTGAGTAACAAAGGCTATATGGTTTTTCAAAAAGTTTGTACGCAATCTTGAATAGCTTTATCACGCGGGCTTAGCTGAGGGCATCAATCAGCTAGTTAAGAATACACTAAGAATCCATTCAGAAAGTGGTTGGTCCAAGTTGGAACCAAGCTAATCACCTCTCTATAACCTGCTTTTTCCTTTGTTACCAGGTAAACAATGACAGCTTAATCAGAACTGTCGAAACTTATACAAAATGGCTGTCCACTCGGCTGCAGTCGTGGTGGAGAGGGCATGCAAGTACTATGGCAATCCGAACAAGCCAGACTTCAAACCAGTGCTGAAAGACCTGGATATGGTGGTTGAAAGAGGGATCATGTAAGTATACTTTGACTAACGTGGCTTGTTGACATTTATTATTACTGCTCCGCACTCTGGGATATTAGCATGATAATATATAGCCTATAGCCTTCCTCGATAAATGGGCTATCTAACACAAAATACTTTTTTAATTCGACCCAGTAGTTCCTGAGATTAACGAGTTCAACTAAATAATCTCTTCAGCTTTAAATATTAGAATAGATATCTCGATTTCACCATTATGTCTGCCTCGGTGCCGCAGTTGTATTGCAAGCGATTGCCGTTGCTGAGGTCTCGAGCTTGAACCTGGACGAAGCAAGTATTGTGTGATACGTAATAAGTTCTTCCGGTACTTCTGGCCATAGGCAAATGGAAGCGCTCCGTGTGGTTTTTGTCAGGGACGATTTCCACACGCAAGGCAAGCGTTAAACTCACGTCATTCCACACACGCATACCTTTGCTTTTTCCCTCTACCCGGCCGTATGTTGCCAGAGAAATTCCAGGGACTCTGACCAGCCTTGGTCGCCATTCCCTGGCGACTTCTGACTGTGTTTATTGGCAATCCACCAAACACCGTCTATTATTTCCATACATATAAAAAAGAAAAGGCTCACGCTGGGGACGGAGATCATTCTGACATCTCCGGCGCCTAGTACGTCTTTTATGCACGGGTAAGTACTATTTCTCTGCCGTTCTTTCTCCGCAGCCTCGTTTGCGCCGACCGCACACGCATACCTAGTGTATTTCCACTTGCTTCCAAACTATACCCAGCTTTTGAGCCTGGGGTAAAATTTTATTTGGCTTCTAGGTTAGCTTTTACTTTTTGTCATTGTTAGGAGTGAATGTCGGTTGATCTTCCAAACACCGTCAGAGCGCCAACATCACTTCGTTGCCTCGGTCATTATTGAGCAGTTGCTCCGCTACCAGTTAAGAACCCTGAGGTTCCTGAGATCTTCTTTCTTAGATTGTAGCGACGATTTCTTTTTTCAAGATGTACTTATTAAATAAATCTTGATCTGTGATTTTTTTTTGATTTTGATTTGAAATCTTGAAATTTGAGCTTTATACGATTTCTTTTTTCAAGATGTACTTATTAAATAAGTCTTGAGCTTTATATCATTTATCATCACCACATATTATAAACAGAGTCGATTTTCGCTGTCTGTCCCTATGTATGCTTAGATCTTTAAAACTACGAAACTAATTACGATGTGGTTTTTTTAATAGTTAGAGTGATTCTTATGGAAGATTTTTATGTATAATTTGTATAGTTTTTCTATACATTGACCAAATTATAACGATATTTGTTGGGGATGTCGAAAAAAATAAGCCGTCTGTGAGCTTCAACAAAAACGCTGCCTAAACCCTTTGAGATATAACAAAATAATGTATGGTGCAATTGAGTATCTAATGTAGGTCTACAAAAAAAAATCCGTGACGGTATATGTCTATCTTTTAAGAATAACATACTATATCCATTTTAATACTTTAAAAAACTAGCGCATGAAGCGCTCGTGGCCTCGCGGTCTCAGTGTTCTGTAAACGATCACTATGTTATGCAACTTGCACTATGGGTGGTCCTCGTATGGGTGACCACATTGTGGCATTTACATTTGCGAGCGTTTCCGTGCTTCGGACGCTCGTTAAGCCGTTGGTCCCGGTTGCCAGTAAAATGGCAGTCGTTAAGCCTGGTTGAAGGCCTTATGGGCGGCTTGAAAAATTTCAACAGCAGGTAGCCACAACCTGTGTCTGTCTATTTCAACACGGCAATGGGCTCACCACCTATTACGTGGGACAGGAATACACACGGTGAAAAGTGGGCATATTAAATAATAATAATAATAATAATCATTTATTTCAGGTAAGTACACACCCATAGACAAACAAATAAAATTAAATTACATCAAATCAAATAAATTGAAAACTTAATAAAATGCAATAATAAAAACAATTAATTCAAGTAATATAAAATTAAAAACAGTAAGTTTAAATCATAAATACAATTATTAATACCAAACTACATAAAATTAATATAAAAAGACATTAAATTAAATCATAAATCAAATGAAATGAAAGTTCTTAAATAAAATCCAAAATATACAATAAATTCAAGTAAAATCATTAAAATTAAGTCAAATAAAATCATATAATATGCCTCTGCAACCCCTTCCAGGCGTGGATAAATAAATAAAAACCAGCAATTATAAAACTTTTGAAGGCTTTTTTTATCATTTTACTGCGTTAGTTGGCTTCAGCATTTGATGAAGATTATTTTGTCCCTTTTTTACACCTTGCAAATTAAATGAAAATCTTACGAGTTATAGCAAAATCAAAATAATGCGCAAAGAAATTAATTTCGTATAACCATAATTCGACCAGGCCGTGCGGGCGTACTGGAGAGCGGAGAATTAATCAACCAATTTCCAAAATGTTCATACATTATTGTGAAAATAATAAACGACGGGATTAAATGGGTGCCACGGGGTTCGAACTGTGTCACGGGCGAAGCCGGGCAGGTCAGCTAGTACTCTATATATTCTTCGGGACTTCAGGCGCCAGTCCAACCGTGAAAGGTCGCGGTCGGTGTATATATGTACAGTACGCGCCATGAGTCATGAAAGAAAATGGCGTCGACTGCGCATGTATATTCGAAGAGAAAAGTGTACTATAAATACGATAAGTTGAGGCTTGACCTCTGTGACCTCACAGTAATAAGTTGGTACAGATGTAAAAAAATGTATAGTTATTTGTATTATTCTATATTATAATAATTAATCTTTTATTATTAAATGTTCTAATTTGTTGACTTATTATTATAATAATCGGGGAACAACATTTCTCGCAGGTCTCAACTTATCGTGCGCGTGTAGAAAATGATATTCAATATAAATTCGCTGTGTATAGGATAGAAATGATTATAACAATAAAAAATTGTTGTTATGTTTATTTGATACATAACTACACATACACTTGAAATAAAAGTTAATCAGTGTCACTGTCACTCAACGGCATTACACCTTCCATTGGTGGAAACTGCAGTTTGCTTGGGCTAGCAGCTTGAGCTGGATCGGATGGCTCTCCAGAACTTGGGCCTGGGAACAACTCATCCTCTTCGGCAAAATCTTCCTGATCAGAATCACTGTCGTCGCTATCTGAGTCTTGTCCCACCCGTATTATTAATTCGTCCGTCATGTGGTCGACTATATGGTCGCTTTTGATATATTCTTCTTCAATCGACTTTACTTTATTGCAGAGGTTCTGCCAATCATTAGCCCCCATTGCCTCTACCTTTTCTTTTATCAAATCTGTTACGCTATCAAACGCGTCCTACTCATCCACTCTACGTTTTTACTACTAACGGAACCCTTAATTGCGGCCCAAGCCATCTCAATAGGATTGAGATCAGGATGGTACGGTGGCAAGCGGAGAACTTCGTGGTTATGTTCGCCTAGTATTCTATCAATACTATTTTTTTTGTGTGTCTCTTTATTTAATTTTACTAACTCATACAACTGAGGCTTATACATTTCAGGCCTAAATGATATGCCTTTGCTTGTCAGCCAAGCTTGCATTTCTGACTTCCTGCTATTGGAATTTGGTGCAGAATCGTATTCTTTATTATGGTAGGAGGCATTGTCAACTACCACGACGGACCTTGGTGGGAGGTTTTTTTTTTTTTTTTTTGTTTTTTTTTTTTTGGTGACGCGGGGAATGCTTTTTTGCACCGTCATCCCTGCTTCGGGGGCAGCAGGGATGGTGTGTGGGACTCCCGGCCTTTGGGGGCCGTCCTACCCACTAAACCCCGCGGTGTTCCACCTTCTTCCCAACCGGATCCCAGGATAGGCCTGAGGGCTATTCACTGCGACCCGGCTAGGGGAATGCCCTACTATGAGGCTCTCCTCGGGGGGCCAGATGTGCTGCCCCCCACGATCTCCCGGAGGAGGTTAAGTTGTGCCCGCTCGAGCCGTCCCCAACCATGTGGAGAGTGATTGAGCGGGCACCTGAAGGCACCCCGGAACACGAGGGGTGCCAGCCGCCAGGAAGCTATTGTGAGCGGGGTCCCCCGACCTTCCGTCCACAGCCACAAGTTAGTCGGCGGTGCGCCGCGTATCCGCCCGGCGCCGCCATCGACGCCCTCGAGACGGGAGCGTGCGTCCCGCTCGCTCCCGGACCCGCAGCTCCTCTCTTTTTGCCGCCATCACCTCGCTGGCGAAGGAGGCGACGGCGGCACAGCATTGTCGACTGCCGACCATGGCTCGCACCATGGCCGGCAGCGACAAATCCGTCCCAACAATGCCCGTGAGGGCATTGCGGGGCCCGTCCCAAGCCGTACACACGGTGAGCGTATGCTCAGCCGTGTCCACGGCGCCGCCAGGGCAGTGACGGCACACGGAGTCCGGCTCCACGCCCACCAGCTCACACAGGTATTTGGCGAAACAGCCATGACCTGTGAGAAGCTGGGTGAGGTGGTACGTCGGAGTACCGTGCGCCCTCTCTACCCATTGCCGTAGGACGGGCCGTATGGCCCCCACGAGCCGCGCGCTCGCAGTGGGGCTCATCATTCTTTCGGCCCACTTTCGGAAGAGATCGTCGCGAGCCGCTTGTCTCCAGCGATCGATCTCCTCCGGAAGTGGCCGACCTCCAATTCGTCGCATCAGGACGCCCTCGGCATACACCCGCCGTAGGACTCCAGCCTCGAGGTCCCACGGGAGGCTCCCTGCTATAAGGCACGCCGCCTCGTACGAGACAGTGCAGTACGCCCGCGCCGCCCTCTGCGCCAACGTTCGCTGCGGTCTTCGTAGCAGCACTACGTTGGAAGCGCAGAGGGCATCAGCCCAAATAGGCGCTCCGTAGAGCGCCTTGGAGCGCACTACACCGTCATAGAGACGGCGGCACGAACTACCCGGCCCGCCGGTATTGGGGAGCAGTCTCGCGAGTCTTCCGGCGTATTGGATCAGCTTTGGCGCCAATAGCCGGAAGTGCTCGGTGAAGCCCCATCGGCTGTCGAGGACCAGACCCAGATATTTTATGGTCTTCCCGACAGCGATGGGGGTACCGCTCACCACAATTTGGGAGTCTCGAGAGGGCCCTCGCCGAGGCCCGTGGAAGAACACGGCCTCGGATTTGTCGAGGGCCACCTGGAGTCCCAGTGCCCTGATGCGACTCACAACTTGGGCCACGCCCACCGTACCCAAAATTTGGGCATCCCTACACGTGGGGCCCCGCGCGGTGACCAAGGTGTCATCGGCATAACAAATCACGCTGACACCCGGCAGCATGGTACCGCGCAGGACCCAATCGTAACCGATGTTCCACAGGAGTGGGCCGAGGACCGACCCCTGTGGAACACCGCACGACATTTCCTTGCGGACTACCCCCGTCCGGGCTGGGTAGGAGATAGCCCGATCCACGAAGTAGTCCGCAAGGACGCGCCTGAGGTAGCACGGTACCCTGTGGTACCTCAGCGCTTCCGCAATCGTTTGCCAGGGGATGGTGTTGAAAGCGTTCGCTATGTCCAGCGAGACCGCTAGCAACACCTCCCCCTGACCGACTGCCTCCTGGACGCTGTCCCGGAGTCGGGATATGGCGTCAAGGGTCGACTTACCGCGGCGAAAGCCGAACTGCCCGTCGCTCAGATTGGGCCCCGCCCCCTCCAGATGCCCGACGAGACGAGCTGCAAGCACCCGCTCGAACAGCTTACTCGTCTCGTCGAGCAATACGATGGGGCGGTAGGCCGACGGCAATTCGGCAGGGCGCCCGTGCTTTCTAAGAAGCACGAGCTTCCCCGTCTTCCATTGCCGCGGGACTCTACCCGACACCAGGCACTCCGACATCAGGGACAACGTCTCCTCCTCAAACGCCGGCATGACCAGGGCGACGACCCGCCCCGGCACGCCATCCGGTCCAGGGGCGCGGTTCCTCAGTTTAAGTTTGAGGACCGCCGCCCCTAGCTCGGCGTCGGTCACGGGCGGGATCGCCCCTGTGTCTGCCGGCGTCCGGCTTGATGCCATCCGCGGTGGGGACCATTCTTCCCTTGCTGGGAAGAGGGAGTTGACCACACGGTCGACGAAGGATGGCTCGAGAGACCTGGTGAGTGGGAGCGTCCAAGGTCGGAGTTTCTCACTCACGACTTTGTATGGACGCCCCCACGGATCTTGGTTCAGGCTCTCGAGCCACTCCGTCCAGGCTGCCTGCTTGGCGGCTCTTATCGCCGAGCCAAGGGCCGCCCGGGCTGCCCGGTATGCGGCAAGCAGAACTTCCTCTTGAGCAGGGTTCCTGATTCTGCGGCCACGGCTTCGGGTGTACTTTCGCTGAGCTGCGTGACTAGCTGCACGCAGCTCGGCTAGGTGGTTGTTCCACCAATACACCCGCCTCCGCGGCGGCACAGGCCCTGTCTTCCGCATTGCCGCATCGCAGACGCGAGTGAGAGCACCTAAAAGGCGTTCTGACCTCGCGTCCACGTCCGGGCCCCCTTCACCCGCGGCCCATCGCTCAACGATGGCCGCCTCTTTGGCCAGCTCCCTGTCCAACGTTTTAATTCGCCACCGCGGACCCTCCCCAACCAGGGGACGGCTGCCAGGGGTCGACAAGGTGGCAGAAACGACGTCAAACCTTATGTATCGATGGTCTGACATCGTCTCCACCCCCTCAACAACCCTCCAGCCACGCGTGCTGTTCGCCAGTCTAGGACTGGCGAAGGACAGATCTACAATAGACCTGCCCGTTGGTCGCACGAAAGTGTGAACCGCCCCCCGGTTGAGTAGCACCAAGCCAATGGACACCGCCCATTCCTCCACTGCCTCACCCCGTTCGTCGGTTGCTGGGGATCCCCACGTCCTTGAATGGGCGTTGAAATCTCCAGCAACCACAACCGGGGTGGGGTGCGCTTCTGCCACCAGAGCTCCGACTTCTACGAGCCACTGTTCGTATTCGGCGAAGCTCCGGTTGTGCGAGAAATACACCCCGATCACTGCAATGTCTCCCAGCAGAGCGAGGACACAGCCACGTCCCCTCGACACCCTGTCGAAGGGGGCGAGGCCGGAAGCTCTCCGCTGGGAGACAATAGCCACCGAACCGTCGTGGTCCACAACCCAGTTATCCCGGGTGTGGGATTCCTGTCTGCGGCCCAGGTACGGCTCGGAGACTACGGCCACGGTCGCCTGCCACTGTGCCACGGTCTGAATCAATAGATCTTGGGCCGCGACACCGTGGCCGACGTTGGCCTGCAGGAACGAGACCTTGCCCATTTATTAATGGGCAGTGTCCATCCCCTCCTCAGTCTGTGGGGTAGAGGTAGCCGCCTCCGGCTCAGTCCTTTTCCCCACATTCCCCCGACGGCCCTTCTTGGGCGAGCACGTCGAGCATTCCTTTGCGCCAAGTCGCCTTGGTGGGAGGTTAGGTTAGGTTAGGTTAGGTTAGTTTTAACCACTTTTCATAATTTTCATAGTTCATATCGTCGTGGTAGTCACCAGTTTTTGTACCGGACTTAAAAACTAATAGACAGTTTGGTACAAAACCAGCCTCAGAACTTGCATGCACAATAACCACACGGTGACCCTTTGAAATGGGTTTTTTTTAAAGCTTTTGTTGACCCATCAGACCAGGATTTTGCTATACATATATACATATGCTTAATCCGTGTATATTATAGGTTTATTTTCTTGTCTATACTTTCTTATTTTTTCTAGATAATTTATACGTAACAATCTTATCTTGGATTTTTCAATAAGGACTTTTCTGTTGTTTTCAGTGGCTTTCCAACTAAAACCTATATTTTTAATTATGCGACGTAGACTTGTCTCCGATCCTCGAATATTTATGTCATTTTGTAATTTTGATAAAAGTTTTTTAACTGTGGGATTCTCATTATTTGTTACGTGAAAATTGTGAATAGCTCGTTTTATCACCCCTTGGTCAAAATTATCTACACCTGTTATGAGAAATGCCCGACTTCGTTTTTTCCCGGGAGTTCTAAAAACCGTTAGTAAATCTGATTGGTTAGCTTGCTTTACTGTCCTGTATATAGTAGATTTAGAAACTTTGCCATCAACTGAACGTAATTCAGTCCACTGAATTTATTTTTCATAAAGCAGTAAACGTCATACACCATTTTTCTCGCTTGTCTATTAAGAGTACGTTAATATATTTTTACTCATTGGCAGAGACATTGTACATACTAATAAAAAATCACTTCTTTCAAAATAACACTAAAAACACTATTATATATAACCTCTTTACAACACTGTTTACAAAAACACTAAGTTGAAATATATCTAACACTTACAATACCTTTTAATTATTTTTAATATAAACACATAAAATTGTCGTTCTAAACAAATAATTTATAATAAGTATTGTCCGATTAATGAAATTACGTGACACTTGTGTTCTCGCTGGTACCCAAGGCGAGCCCAGTGCGTGCGCGGGTTGAGAAAGGCAAGGAATCACTGCACGTCGCTCGTTGCCATGGTTACTCGTCCCACCCCTCACCCCTACCTCAACTGACACCTATTTATCGTCGTCTGCGCACTTTCATGACTCGTGGCGCGTACTGTACCTATTATGTAAGTACTAGTTGACGCCCGCGGCTTCGCCCGGGTAGAGAAGTTTTCCCGTTCCCGATACTCACAGGACCTTTTTCCCGGGATAAAATGTCATTCTGATGTATTTAATAAGCTATATTATTGTAAAGTTTCATTAAAATCCAAACAGTAGTTTTTACGTGAAAGAGTAACTAATATCCATTGTTACAAACTTACGCGTTTATAATATTAATAGGAACACTGCGGAAGCATGAAAATGAAAAAATAACAAGAGCTTTAAATCCCCAGATACGGCCTCCTCGGACCTTCAGGATGCGGAAAGACGACGCTGCTATCCTGCATAGTTGGCAGACGGACACTGGACAGCGGGAACGTGTATGTTCTAGGAGGGAGACCAGGGGAGAAGGGCAGTGGAGTTCCAGGACCTAGGGTTGGATACATGCCACAGGTAAGAGTGAGATGGTATCTCTCTAACAACCAATAAAAATACAACACATACAAAAATGTAGCTATGCAATACGAATTTTACACAATATTATTCGGCTAATTTGAGATTGTAATTCTTTTTATGAGGTTTAGAGAGAATGAACGTATATTGAATATAGGCTGATTAAGATGTAGGTATGTTTCAATAATTAATGGTTTTGGTAAAATTAGATAAGTAAATGATATAAAATTTTACTTACAAGTGAAAAGAAACATTAGTTGTTCGACCGCTATAACTTTTGCACCATTTCACAGCACATTTCGCCATTTTTTCTTTATAAATACCGTACTTAGTAGCTAAGCTAGGTACCGTACCTAGTTAGTATCAGGTACGCTACACAAAATTACATCCAAATTTGGTCCCACCGTTTGAACGTCTATAAGTAACAAAAATATACACCCACAAACTTTGGCTTTTGTAATACCAGTCCGAGTATATTTCATATATTTTAAGTAAGCATATAGGTTTATTATGTAAATTATAGTATGTATTTATTGTTATGTTAACATATTTTTAGCATGTCGCTTATCATATTTATTAACTTACTAGCTGACGCGCGCGGCTTCGCCCGTGACATACTTCCAACTCCGTGGCACCCATTTAATCCTAATTTAATAAAAGTTTCCCCGATTTGTAGACATTTATGATTACTGCTCCGCTCTCTTGTGTAGTGGCGTGATGATGTATAGCTAAGAACCTTCCTCGATAAATGGGCAATCCAATACAAAAATAATTTTTCAAATCGGTCAAGCCGTTTTCATGCTATGTCGTGACAACGGAAAACGGGTTTCATTTTTATATATATAGATAGATTAGAGTGGTAATTTATGTAAACTTTTTATATAATATAATGCTCACGCTCTTAACCCTGCTAGTTCAGTGTTCTGTAAACGATCACTACGTTAAGCCTCTTTAGCTATGGCTGGTCCTTAGATAGGTGACCGCTTTGTGGCATTTCCAGCAATGAGCGCTTCCGTGCTTAAAAAGATACATAAAACCGATGGCACCGACTTCCAGTAACATGGCAGTCTTTAAGCCAAGTTGTCACTACCAGAGCCTGTCCTTTTCAACACTACACTATTCTGAGCTCTGAGTTTCTGGTACCTCACTTGTTCACTCTTGTAAATTACCTTCCGAAGTGTTACCCCGGGTAGTGTCACGTAGCGTGGTTTCAGTTCAGTTCAGGTTCGAGCACGACATTACATAGGTGGGAATTCATACAATAAAAAATCTATACCATTTAGACCAACGGGTTTGGTTTCGAGTTTTCCTTCTCTATGTCATGACCTCATCTGTTATTAAACAAATGCCCCACTCCTAGTCCCCATCGCACCCTAAAGTAATACCACAGACTATAGATCGTTATAGTCGTAGGTTTCACTCTTTATACTGTGGTAAGACTAAAGGTTAAAGTACTTCTAGAATCGCATTTATCTATCCTTTTCTTTTACTTAGAACCGTCATTTACAAAAGTGATAAAGAGAGCGCGAGTGCGACTTCACGCGGCAGAATCGACCTCGATCGAATCACCTTAGTAAATGACGATTCTAAATAAAAGACAAGGATAAAAGCAAAGAAAAGTGCGATTCAATGCGGCCAGGTGGAGTTCTCCTTAATCTGAGCAAAGAATCCTTTGGACAAGCTCTCAATAATCTCCTATCTCTTTCTTTTCCAGGACATAGCACTCGTAGGAGAATTCACAGTACGAGATGCAATATACTATTTCGGACGCATTTACGGTATGGAACAAAACAAAATGGTGTCACGATTTGAGTTCCTGAGCACTCTTTTGGATCTTCCTGCTGGTGGCAGATTGATCAAGACACTTTCGGGTGGGCAGCAGCGAAGGGTATCTTTAGCAGCTGCGTTGGTACATGATCCAGAGCTGCTTATTTTGGATGAACCGACTGTAGGGTTGGATCCTGTTCTGAGGGAACGGTGAGTCTCTTTAATTTCCAATTTAAAAAATAAATAGATACTGAAACTTTATTTTCACCAAAGAATTATTATAGAGTAAGAGTCCCCATAAAAATCTCCGGAGCCCAAGCGACCTCACCTGCTAGCGGAATACCTAGGACAAGGCAGCGACCCAGGCGCGTTTACGGGACTGGAAGGTTAGACGGCAGTCACTTCCAGCAATTCCAAATCAGTGACTGGGACAACACTTAAGATGAAGTAGAATTGTTGGAGCGAAACGAACGAAGTAAGCGTAGCTCCATTCTTCCCCGATTCGGATTTTCTTTTGTCCTCGAACTACTGCCAAACCACTCAACACTTTTTGATCAAATTTAATATTTAATACGACATCTAGCCGTAGATGGTTTAGAAAAAATAAAATCCAAAATCGGACATACCATGGAGGAATACACTAAAAGTAAAATAGACATTGACATAAGAACTCGAAAAGTAAAGTAACTAAATTGAATTGAATTGAAAAACAGCAAAACGCTTCGCTCCATTTAGATTCACCGCGGACGGCAAGTGCATCTAGTTATATTTCTTTTGCCAGTTACAGGAATGCCAGCGTTCAAGTTTGATACGCCAGCTACGCATGTATTTGTCATAGCTTAAGGAGCCTGAATGCTAAGGGTATGCTTGCCTATTTTTGAAACCGCGTTCGTAATATTAAAATACGCGGCGCATTTTAAAATTTCTGTCATAATTGGTTAGAGGGGTTTAGGCGCGGAACGTTAAAAATGGCGCACGGACCATATATCATCTTCCAAAACTAAGTATAACTTATGTTTTTGTGATTAAATATGGTGGATTCCTAGACATAAAGATTGCAAGCAAAAGAATAGGAAAGTGATATGTTCCAGAGAAAGCTGTTTTTTGTGGCTTAGGCCTGGACTTGAACACTAAGCAAATTTGAATACTAATGACCAGGCTGTGTATAGACCGAGTTTTCTTTGTCTGCCCAAAATTAGAGTCAAGATAATTAAAAAAATATATCATTCGTTAAGATGTTTAGATGTTTATAATTATTTCCATATTTCCCACAATTATGTACAAAGATTAGACGTAAGCTTAACTACTCATCATCATCCGAGCGTATGTCCCAGTTGCGTCTCGCGACGCCCGGGGTCCGCTTTCCTACATTTTCTCCTCCACTTCGCACGGTCGTCGGCATCCCCTGTAGTGAGACCATTGGCACGCATGTCATCCCTTACGACGTCAAGCCAGCACCTCTTGGGTCTTCCCCTCTTACCGGGACCCGGCGGGGCTGACATGGCCAGACATTTGTTACCTACGTAGCCCGGCGGTTGCCGCAAGACGTGACCATACCAACGAAGGCGACACTCTTGCAACTTGTCTACAATGTCACGGACGTGAAGTCTGCCGCGGATGCGAGAGTTCCTCACGCGGTCCATCCGCGTGACTCCACACATCCACCGCAGCATCTTCATTTCCGTGACACGCAGCTCCTGCTTGTTTCGCTCCAATATCGGCCACGTCTCACTGCCATGTAAAAGGACAGGTCTAATAATGGTTTTGTAGACCTGTCCCTTCAACCGGATCGGCATTTTATGGTCACAAATGACACCGGTCATCTCCCGCCATTTAACCCCACGCGGCAGCAATGCGTGACTTGACATCGCAATCGATGTCACTGGACGTGTGAAAAACAGATCCCAAGTATTTAACCTGGTCCGTGCGCTCGACCAAACCACCGCCTATGCGGACGGATGTGGGATCTGTAGAGTTTAGTGCCAAGTACTCGGTCTTCGCCACATTTAGTTTCAGACCGCCGTTCTCAAGCGTCTCCTTCCACGCCTTTACACGTCGGACCAATCTGCCCCTGTCCGCGTCTGCCAGCGCAATATCGTCAGCATACATGAGCAACCATGGAGGCTGCTCATGCGAGTTCCTGATGCTGTCCGACAATTCGTCTAATATTACACTGAACAGAAGCGGACTAAGGACCGAACCCTGGTGTACCCCGACGGTGATGGGGAAGGGTTTCGTGTCGCCAACAGCAGTCCGAACCATTGAATCGGAGTTACAGTACATGTCCCGGATAGTGTCAATATAGACCTCTGGAACCCCTTTGGACCGCAGTGCCCACCAGATCATCGCACGAGGAACACAGTCGAAGGCCTTCTGCATGTCTAGAAACAAACAGTGCAGAGGCGTGTTCTTCGACCTGTATTTCTCTGCGACAACCCTGAGGGCAAGAACAGGGTCCGTGGTCCCATGACCAGGGCGAAACCCATATTGACACTCCGAGAGAGTACACTCCTGCCGGATCCGAGAGTCTATAATCCTCTCGAAGATCTTCATGGTGTGGGACATCACCTTTATACCGCGGTAGCTCCCGCACTCCTGCACTGACCCCTTACCTTTGACGACTGGAGTAATAATACTCAGTCTCCATTGGTTTGGGATCTGCCCGCTGAGGAGCATGCGGTTAAAAAGGTTTACTAAGATGCCCACACCGCGAGGACCCATCGCCTTTCAGGCTTCGATGGGGACTCCATCGGGTCCGACAGCTTTCCGATTCTTCTGCGGCGAAGCGCAGTCAGGACTTCTCCAGGCGTTACCGGAGGCACTAGTCCCTGATTCGGAGGGAGGTCCGGAGGCTGCACCTCTTTGTGCTGTTTATATATACGTACGCTTAACTACTAGATACGTACAAAAATCTGTTTATGTATATAAAAACCATATGAAATACTAATTAACGCCCGCGGGTCCGCACGCGTGGTCAAGTTTACCCGTTCCCGTTTTCCACAGAAACTTGTTCCCGGGATAAAAAGTAGCCTATGTGTTATTCTGATGTGTAAGCATTATTGTAAAGTTTCATCAAAATCCCTTCAATAGATTTTGCGTTAAAGAGTAACAAGCATCCATACTTACAAACTTTCGCGTTTAAATTATTAGTAGGATATAAAAATTTTGTGTGATTTCAAATACAAAAGTATCGGTGATGGGCATTGAGTTATAATACTATAGAGTCACAATCATAAACAGACAACACTCAAAAAATGTCCGAGCGCCGTTCTACATACCTATACATTTAATATAACAAAGTTCAAAATGACATTTGCTCGGATTTAGGCGTTAGGCCGATTGCATTATGTTCAAAATCGCTCGTATGCATTGTCATCATCATTCACTATGGGCTTGCGTACGAATAGGGAACAAGTCAGCAGTGGAGACGTTATTGATACTCAAATTATTATATTTTTTTTATATCAAATTAGGCAAGGGCTTGACCACAAGTTGCCTGATGGTAAGCAATGCAGTGTTCCTAGATGTAGTGCACTTGCCTAGAAGGAGTGTATAATGTAAAATGTAAAGAGTAATATATAACAAAATTAGACTGTATAAAAGAGTGAGTTAAAATATACCTAAAAGAACTTCGAAACTACCACCTGATTTCAAAAAAGGTTTCAGTATTTTTATTTCATCTACCTATCATATTATTGCACTAGTAAATTAAGTAAGTAGTGGTTATGCGTGGAGCAGAGAGCAGAATAAAACAAAATTAATATGAGGAATAAAGGTTTTATGTATTAGAACTTAGAAACTCAAATTGAATCGAAATCGTCAGTTAAATATAATAAATTCATTTAAAAGGATAAATTCTTACTTGTAAAGTAGGTTTTGCATTTTTGTTAAGCCTGCTAAAACCTTTCGTTGTTGTATAAATGTCTGAAAGAGGAAAGTGATTGGAGCATACAACCGTCCATTTATATGGCTTGAAGTTTAATTCATTTCGGGCTTTTGCTATAATAACTGTCCATTCTGAGCATCTTATGGGGTTTCGAGGAAAACTAAAAACAAAAATATTGTACTTAATTATTTATACCTTAAAATAGTAAAACGCAATCGACCTATTTTTAGTACGAAAAACTAAAAAATAAAACATTCAGCAACATGGTAATACATAAGTATAAATATTTACTTCATAAACTCAAAAAATATTTAGTGTCAATCCGCTCCATAGCTTTCCGTTAGAACACAATTTGCAAGTCACTCTCGGACGCGACACTATTTGTTTCTCTTTTACTCTTACATATTTATCTAAAGTGTGAAAGAGATACACTTAAGACGCAAGACGCGATGCGCGATCGGGCGGTCAGCATTTTATTTTTGCTAAGAAAATGATTTTTTTTGTAATTTAAATGTAAACACGCACTGTGGATACATAAATATGTAAATTCGTTTTGATACTTACCTAAAATATGAGACACCATCCTTTTTTTCACGTATCTGCTGTTATTTGGGCAGGAAACAACCGACCACTTTGGCATCACGGACGTTGTACGAGGATTGCGGTCGCCTTACAACTAAACAAAAACTCTGCGCACTTCGCAGTGTGCGCCGAGTTTCGGCGCGGACATTTTATTTGTCTGATTGTGACTCTATAGTATTATAACTCAATGGTGATGGGGCTATATTTAGGCGAGAATAGATTGTAAAGTGGGTAGGTAGTATTCACACATTTTTTTTTAATTAAGAAAAATATGTTTTTTTTATTATATTTAATTTATATGGCAAGACAACGTAAATGGTGGCCATTTGTATGCCCGTGATAACTTGAAAACTCATGATAACCTTCGTAATTTTTGGGTTCGCGTCATTGGTAGCCAAAGACGCACCCAACATTTGACATTTAACATAATCAAATACTAAACTCGATAATTAAGACGCCATAATACTTAATTAAATTATTACTTACATAGCATAAAAGCTCAGCTACACAATGGATTATCCAAGTTCTTTTTTGTCATAATTATTTACAATCGTAAATCTCAAGATGTTAATATAATTATATTCTCCACAAATTTTGTCACATCGATGTAATAAAATTATGACATAATGACATATAGCTGTGAAATGATTGACGATTTGTTGTTAAAAGAAGATAAAAAGCATTAATAAAAATAAATTTGGAAAACCCAAAAGTGCACGCCTCACACGCTTTTATAATATTATAAAAATAAATAGAATTACAAGCTTACAAACTTTGCTATGAATTATCGCGTGGGGGTTATGAAATAAATAAAGTAAAGATGTGATGTGATTGATGAAAATTGAAAGGGTTCTATTTCTAATTATACTAAAGCGTAAGAGAAAAAAAAAGACTCGATTAGTAAAGTATTTCGATCGTTATCGTGTTAACAAGAATATATCCGTAACATACAGACAAACGGACGTCGTTTTTTAACTAGTTTAAATAACAATAATGGCATCAAAAATATCATGAGTGTTAAAAATAGTGTTTTTTATTGATATGTAAATAAATAAAATAAAATAAATATCCATCACGCCTTATCCCCGAAGGGGTGGCAGAGGCATATTATATGCCCACTTTTCACCGTGTGGACACCACGTAATAGGTGGTGAGCCCATTGCCGTGTTGAAATGTACAGACAGGTTGTGGGTACCTGCTGTTGAATTTTTTCAAGCCGCCCATAAGGCCTTCAACCAGGCTTAACGACTGCCATTTTACTGGCAACCGTGACCAACGGCTTAACGTGCCTTCCGAAGCACGGAAACGCTCGCAAATGTAAATGCCACAAAGTGGTCACCCATCCGAGGACCAGCCATAGTGAAAGTTGCGTAACTCAGTGATCGTTTACAGAACACTGAGACCGCGGGGCCACGAGCGCTTGCTAGCGATTGATATGTGTGTGTATATACTATTTTACAAGTGCAATATATGATAAATAGAGAAATTTTAAGTTTGAAAAATCAGATGTTATGCGCGAAGTGACAGTAGTACCCACCTCAACACTTCGCTTATTAAAAATTTTATTAAAATTAAATCAGATTAAAGTATATATCAAAACTACTACTACTACAAAAAGGTGACTCTTGAGTGAGCAGGAACCCCTATTATATGACGTCACCAATTTTTTTTTAATAATGATATCTTTTTCGTCGTTTACTCTCTTAGTCGCTTACTTTACAATTCAGATTAATAATATTAACTTATTCCCGCAATTGGGCAACACTCACACTTACAAATTTTTTTCTTCGCCGTCACATTACTTTTACCACGGTAAAAGACGCTTAATGCAGTGATCGTTCAGAGAAATGAGCTAATGGGGCCACAATGCTTCTATCAAAATAAGAAAGGTTGAAAAGTACCATTTCAATAAACAGCTACTCCCCGATCCATTGTTATCGATATCAATCAGTAGTCGTTGATTGAAAAGAGTGTCAAAGAGTTTTAATCATAATACAATACACATCCGTGTATACAATACTTGGAAGCAAGTCATTTCCAGCCAGTATTGTTCTAACCCAAGGTTAGTTAACCGTTCGATCGTAAGATGACAAAAAATATAAATAATGTAAGCTGCTTTTGTTTCTGAACAAGTAACGCGCCCTTCACATTCGTAACAAAGAAATCAGACGACTTCTAAACCGAAACCAGTTTCAAAACAGCTCGTGGTAGAAACTTCAGTATCGCCTATGCACGTATTCATGATGTCCTGAATCGAATATTGCAAACCGTTTGTCTCTATCTTATAAGGCATTGCCATTTTAAGGTGCTTCCGTGCTTACGCCGTTGATCTCGACTGCCATGGCATTACATGGTCGTCTATAAACAAAGTAGTAGGTAGGTAGGAGTAGGTACGTGGGACATAGTCATTACCAGTTATTACTAGTCTTAATAAAAATAATAATACATATTGTTTATATATTTATAGTTATTGAAATAAATGCAACGTATTTGATAAAAATACAAATTTTGAAAACTCTCACCCGATAAAAGGAAAGATGTTCGAGACAAATCTCACGATATCTCACAAGGGAGGAAGTTGGGTCAAAAATCTATAAAAATACCTTACGTTATTTATGGACTAACCGTTTTGATAGTAGCCTAATTTGAAGAAAAAAAAAGACAATTACCCAACAATTGCGGATCTGCAGCGAGTAGGCGAGGCGGCGAGACCGTCGCAATCATTTTGCAATGATTTGAATGACTTGCTTTAAAAAGTCTGCCATGGCGCTTGTTCAAATTAATTTATGAAATGTTTACAAAATAATAACAGTCTTTACTAATTAATCATATACAGCAATATTTTTAGCACGTCAAAATTGCATCGCCCTCCTGATGGTAAGCAAAGACGACGACCCGTGAATGGCCGCTATCTGACCCTCATTTTGATGGCCTAGAAATAAGCCATTTCACGCTTCTCCAAAAGGACCTAGGATTGTAAGAGGAGGGTAACACGTGCGCCCGTAGAGAGTTTCATGTTTTTAATGGTGCGACATAAGAAAGACCTGGTTTTTCTAAAGGTACCTAGGTACCTAGGTACTAACATTTTAAAGCTGAAGAGTTTGTTTGTTTGGTTAAACGTGTTAATATCAAACAAGTAACGTGCCGGAAAGGTCAAAAGTACTCGCATTTTTTGTAATTAACCTATGACCTAATTAACTAAAATCGTGATATCTTGGAAACTATAATATCTCTCATATATTATTATAAGCTAAATCTCCCAATATTTGGGGAAAATGTTTTTACACGCTTTCTTTTGCACTACGCACACAAACGCAACGGAGTACGTAATATACTCGCGCCGCGCGCGGCTTACCCACATATAGCTAAAAAAGTGGCATCAACTTTGACGGGACGCGTAGTATCTGGGTGTTTATATAATCTTAGAGTAGACTACAAAAACTGTAAAAATTGTACCTGTGGCTTTCTATTGAGCGACAATTTTGATTATATTTCGAAACGATTGAAATAGCAGAATCGCCCCCCTGGTAGGATGATTAGGTTAAATCGTCCTAGTTCTCCTGTTATTACGATTTCTATGGTGAAAGTTAAAGTAATATATTATTACAATTATATTATTGCTTTAGGAGAAGGTAACCTCGCTTGGTGTTGCAAATGTCCAGAGGCCAATAAATTGTCTTCCACCTTAGTGCTTTAAAAACACAGTCAGTCTTATTTTTTTATCACAACCGGCCCACTATTAAATTGTTGTGAAACTTCATAGATAATAATTACATTATTCCGTTGTATAACGCGAAACGTTTCATTACTAGACTTTGATTGTCTTTTAACGGATTTTAATGTTAAACATCGCAGCCAATTGTTTGGGCGAATAACCTTTTCATTGGACATTGATTTCTAAAGGAAAAAAGTAAAAAATCAATTAATTTGATTAGAATGAAATTACACAATATGGTACTACCGATTTTTCTACTTTAATTAGTATTTTCAATTTTTCCATACACTTGACGCGGCTTTAAATTCTAATGCTTCATTGACGTTTTTTTTAAATTTTATTTTTGACACTTCAAAATGGCATCTTCCGCCTGATGGTAAGCAAAGACGACAACCCGTGAATGAGGGCCGCTATCTCAACCCGCAGGGCTCCGATAGCGATCTCCACAGTGTGGCAACATGTAAAAATTGTAACACATAGACATGGCACCTAGGCGTTACAAATCTGTCATCATAAACCTCTTAAGACTATGAATCAATCCTTCATTAATTCTGATCACGTTCGCCCCTGGCGTTGTTGAGCAGCAAGCATCGGTCAGGAGATAGATTGCGATACTTAAGGCTCGTACACAGTAGCTAGTTTATTTATTACTAGTTGACGATTGATAGTGAAGATTTTGTATAAATGTTGTGGAGTGTGAGACCCAAGAAGTGCTGGCTTGACGTCGTAAGGGATGACATGCGTGCCAATGGTCTCACTACAGGGGATGCCGACGACCGAGCTAAGTGGAGGAGAAAATGTAGGAAAGCGGACCCCGGGCGTCGCGAGACTCAACTGGGACAGACGCTCGGATGATGATGATGATAATGGTTGTGGAGTGTAAGAGAGGCCCTCAGTTCGTTAAATATCATCAAGGATAAGCCTAATTATAAAAAAACTTAGTAATGAAGAAAATAATCTCAAAGTCTTCCAGAATGTGGGCGTATAGTATGCCTCTGCCTACCCCTTCAAGGATAAAGGCGTGAGTAAATATGACTATGTATAATATTAACATTTATAAGCAACTTGTCGACCGACAGTTAAAAACATGATCCGACTGTAGAAGAATGTATTACGAATGCAAAAACATTTACATTTAAAAATTCCATAGGTATTACTTGCCAGATGTACCATTATGTACAACCAGTGGAGAGTCGTAAGTGGTAGGAAGAAGTGACTTCGTGACACTTGCTGGTATTAGACTGAGACTTTAAGCAACACCCTTTGGATATCACTTTTGCATCCAGACCACCATAATTAGTCGTTTATAGATGTAAAGACCATCATCATCAACAGCAACAACCTCCTGACTACTAATCGAGCACCAATGCTATTTTTTTTGTATTTGTTTTATGGCCTAGTTACTAAGACGTTTTTGCCAATTCTTATTTTTTATATCATATTTCTTCATTCTTATCTTCTAATTTAGTCCGGTCCAGTCCTTTGTTATAATTTAGTCCGGTCCAGTCCTTTGTCGATGTCAAGTCCAGTCATAGGTTCTGTGTTCTTGCCCCATTAACGTGGTAGAGCGTTATTGGGGCTTTCAGTGGAATTTGCACGACAAGTTGTAAAATAGCTTTTCACTGTAATATATCACTGTTTTTCACTATAGCACGTTTACACAACTTTTATGTCTAAAACTACCAGTTTTACACATAAAACAATGATAATGCATTCGTTTTGTAAAATAATATACAGCAAGCGGCCGCCATTTACCAAGATCTCGCGCCAATCCGCACCAATGCTTACTTTCCGGCGTCCTAAGACTGATAGGAAAATAGATGAAAGTGTACACAGACCTACATAATTAAAAAATAAAACATTTTTTTAAACTAAAGGCTAAACCTTTTAGCCAATTTTTTTTTTATTTTAATATTTTTTTATTTTTATTAAGAGATTGCAAAATGCTATTATGTTATTACGTCAAACTAAACTTGGTGATATTATAAACAGCACTAAATTACATAAAACATACATTTACAACAAATTATTAAATAACCTTAAAAATATGATAATTTAAAATATATTAATATAAGGAGTTCCTTTAGGCAAGGTTCCGAAGATACTGGCAGCGTTCCCCCTTTGAATAGCTAGACTAATTCTTTGTCCGAGGTAGCTGCCAGCTCTTCGGTCTCCTGTGATGTCGACTAACCTTTTTGCTATTTCTTTAAAAAGCCTTGTAGCCCTAGGACCCCACGGACCAAGGGTCTCGACACCGAATGGGACAAAATCATATTCGGAGCCGTAACGTTAAATTTGTATCTGACATCACTAAAATTCCTTTTATGTGATGAAATTCAACAAAACATGTATTTAGATGCCGACTAACTTAGTGATTGTGAACACTCTGTCTATGTATATTTTTCACTTATTGTTCAATTTTATAACATAAAATTTATTTTAGTGATGTCAGATACAAATTTAACGTCACACAAAATTTAAACGTTTTTACTAAAATTAGTGAAACGTGAAACGTTTATTAATTTTAGTAACCGTTTGAAAAGTGTAAACTTTTAAAACGTTGTAACGTGAAAAATGTACATAGGCAGTTCAATCACCAAGTTAGTCGGCATGATTTACATTCGACTGTCATGTACATTTTTCACGTCTTGTTCAATTTTATCACATAAATTGAATTTTAGTGACATCAGATACAAATTAAGTGCTATTTATGATATCACCAACTTTAGTTCGACTTAATAACAGAATAGCATTTGACAATCTCTTAACAAAAATTAGAAAATTTTAAAGAAATTTAGTTTAGGATCTCAACAACAGAATTAGCACCAATTGTCTTAAATCAAAATCAGTTTTGGCCTAGTAAAATGGTAGAAGCGCTACTGAAGCTTTCATTGGGACTTGCGCGGTAACTGCTATATACAATGTGTTAAGAAAACCCTGTCCGACCCGAAAGGGGCACATAGGCACTTTAATGACATAACCAAAAAATAATTAAAAACCATATTATTTTAAGTATGACTTAGTTATATTTTTTTTAAATGCGTGTTTTAGAATCAGAATTAGTCCATTTTCCTTAAAATAAAGCAAATTTTCAAAAACCGACAACATCTTTGACGGCATGCGGCGACGAGTGTATGTGATTGTGATATCAAAAGACACCGCCGGCAGGTGTAAGCTGACCTTTTGACCTTGCATTTCCGAATAGCACTTTCCCTGTTTTGCCATGTAAGCTACCACATTATATTAATTTTTAATTTATTTTTTCGGGGTAAATTTTTGGGGTAAATTTTATGGGGTAATTTCTAAAAAGGATTACACGAGTAAAATCACATCTCGATACCTACCAATACCTTCACTGATCGGACAGGGTTTTCTTAACACATTGTATTTCACTATAGCATATTGACACAACTATTACATTAATGCACTCGTTTTAGAAAATAATATACAGCAAGAATCAGCCATTTTTCAAGTTCCCTCCAAAACGTTTCATTATAGTTCCCTACTTAGTGTTGCCAACGTCACAAGCCAAGTTATTGAGTACACGACCTTATTTTGTTTGTAACATACACGAGCGTACGATGATTGCATTCACAACTATTGAGATGTTAATTCAATACATTTAATATCCATTGTTCGATTACAAAATCACGAAAACATATTATTATTATCATTAATTGTGTTACATTTTCCACTGCACTTAAACAAAATACAATGTTGAGAATAATCATTGTCTCTTATTGCGCGTCTGTATGAAATTTGAGGTAATTTTTTTCAAAACTGTAGATTTTAACGCATATAGGTAAAGAACTGACCCTCATTGGTTATGGTGTTCTAGGAGCAGTTTCTGTGTCATTATAAATTTTGACACCAGATTATCAAAAAAAAATTAACTTTACAGAGAGAGAAAATAAATGTGTGTGTAGAAAATAAAGTTTCACTTCTTATCTGTGTACTCTGACACAGATAAGAAGTGAAACTTCTTTACGACATATATTTTTTTTTACTATTTACAACTTCACGAAAATTGAGTAGATAAGACTTACGCATACGTCGATAAAGAAGTTTGGCTTACGTCGATAAAGAAGTCTCACTTCTAAACAATATGGCGCGTAAACATCGATAAAGAAGTTTCGCTTACGTGGATAAAGAAGTTTCACTTCAAAAAGGTACCATCCCAAGAAACGCTCGTAAATGAATGACTACGAGCGCTTCGATCATTCTATCATGTTCTAATCGATACTCTCTAAGGCCCGTATTCCAGAACGTTTCTCAATACTTGATCGACGCTTGAAACTAGATTTTGCCTTATAATATCTACTCTCAAGTGTTTCTTGAGTGTTGATATACGTTCTGGAATACGGACCTAAGTAACGCGCCCTTCATTAGCTTTGCAAGAAATCAGACGATCTCTAAACCAAAACCAGTTTCAAAATCATGATAAGATAGAAAGAAACTTGAAAATCTCTATGCACGTATTCATGATGTCCTGAATTCGTAAACCGTTTGTCTTTATCTCGTATGGTTTCAGAGAAATAGATGCGTACAAACGGACGGACGGTCCGAGCCGTTTTAAACATTAGGGTTTAAAAGTCTAAAGGGGATTCATCCATTTTAGAAAAAAGGAAACAGAAAGTTCAACCTTAGCAATTCTAGAAAACCTGTACCTGCATATAAACTATAAACAGAAATTTTGTGTCAGTAGTACGACGTGACGCGAAGTACTACGGGCCGTGTCTGCTATTTCAATCGTGACGAAATAGAATCGAAATCGTCGCTCAATAGAAAGCCACCTGTACAATTTTCGTATCTACTATTACAATTGTACTCTAATAGACTTCTATCGGTCGGCCGGTTGTACTAACACGTACCGCGCCAGTGGCCACTAGTCAGTTGCATTTGATAGTCTACTAACATTTTGACAGCTAAAAACAGCGATTCTGGTTCTATTCTACGGCTTGTCAATAGTAGACTCGGCCCCTTGTTGTACATTGAATCGTCGAAATTCGTCATAGGTTGCTATGCTATTGCTGGTACTCGCTGTTAACTTCACCTCAAACAACGCCTGGGTATCTACTTCGTCACGTACTGCATGCCTCGACAGACGGTGGAAGCGCGTGGATCAATGCAACTGTCCAAAACATAGACCAAAGTCAAAGGTGATAGATAGCGCCGGCCCACATTCCCTATTCCCAGTGATGTCCGCGAGTTGTATTATAATTCAAGTTAAATGTGTAAAAATAAATAGATGTATAATTATTCAATTGTTAATGGCGTTAGCTATTATTTTTTATTGTGGGACATTTTTTTTATAAATTAATATTGTGGGACTTTTTATTTTTACACACCCCCGTCTAGCTTGTGTTATGGGATCTAGATGGATAAACATACTTAAATATTTCTAAATACATACTTACATATTACACACCAAAACTTAAAACAACCACCCAACACAGTTTACAGTCCGAGACATTTAGTCCAAGTCCAGTCCAAGTCCGAGACTTTAATTAGTCGTGCTAATTAGTGTCTAGCAAATAGGACCTTTTAGCCTTTTTGTTACCACCTCACTAAGAAGGCAACGGGTTCAAAATTTCTTCCAAATTTAACATCTAAAATAGACACATTTCATTTTATTTTATTAAATTTATTCGGCCCTTTAGACCCGCCCCAGTTCCGTGCTTCGGAAGGCACGTTAAGCCGTTGGTCCCGGTTGCCAATAAAATGGCAGTCGTTAAGCCAAGTTGAAGGCCCCATGGGCGGCTTAAAAAATTTCAACAGCAGGTCGTCACAGCCTGCGCCTGTCCATTTCAACACGGCGATGGGCTCACCACCTGTTACGTGAGACAAAAATGCATACGGTGAAATGTGGGCGTTTATTATGCTTCTGCCTACCCCTTCGGGGATAAAGGCGTGACAATATGTATATGTATAAATATCTATGTATGTATGTACAAATTTTTGTTCCAAACCGGGAATCGAAACCATCGGATGAAACTTTAATTTCTAAGTTAAATTTTCCTGGATTGTGCGGTGCGGTGGGGGTCAAGCTCAAAATATTTCTTAAAAGTGACTTATCTAGTAGCCTTTTTCACCTTGCTAGGTACGAGTATTTTTACCTTGCTAGGTACGAGTATTTTTCACCTTGCTTGGTACGAGTATTTTTCACCTTGCTAGGTACGAGTATTTTTGTAGGTTAACCTTACGAGAATTTGTACCTACCGGTGAAGTGGTAGACAAAGAGATAAGCGTGTACTTAAGTAAATGTAAATAATATATTTTTATACTTGCTTTTTTTATACGTAACTAAGTAATCCAAGTATTTTATTTGCAGACTATTCGGTCATAGACCGAGGTAGAGGTCATCAATGTTATATCAGTGGGGACCTTCATAAAAGTGTCCCACAATATTTATTGGAGCTAAGCGAACGAAGCGAGGGCGAAACCGGCCAATATATCCTCTCTGTCTACCCCGTTAGAGATACAGCGTGAGGATAGTCAGTTATAAATTTCCAGCCTCGAAACCAGACTGTCACTGAATCCTTAGCATAAATAAATTAATGATTGTGGGACACTTTTCACACAGCGCTATCTGGCCCAAACTAAGCTGTAAGCTTGTGCCATGCGAACTAGATAACTGATAAACATACTTATATAGTTCTAAATACCTACATGTTATACATTGTAATCATTTTCAGACACAAACATTTATTCAGACCAGGGACCTCAGCAGGACCTCAGTCGTAAATACTACAACAGCAGTAAATAATTAAATCCTATTGAATTGTTTCAGAATTTGGGACTTTCTGACGGAATGCGCTCGCGGAGGGTCCTCAGTAATCATCACAACACATTACATCGACGAAACCAAACAGGCACATAAGGTAAAACAGTTCAAAAATATAAACTAAGCTCGGGGTGGCCAAACGTGCCCGGCGATAGACAAATAGGTAGGGACCGTGTGATTTTAGACGGTTTGAGTCCGGCATGACATCCGTAGAGATTTCCACACGAAAGAAAAACAAAATAAGGGGTGGCTAACCGGTTTTCCTTCTTAATTAAATGAAAATACTACTCTATTGTGTACTGGTTACTGGTTCATTTAAAATTTCCTAGAACCCCTTAACCAAATAGGCCTATCTGCGGGCCGAGTCTGCTATTTTAATTGTCTCGAAATCGTCGGTAATAGAAAGCCAACGGTACAATTTTGACAGTTTTTTTCTACTATTAAAATCGTACTCCAATAGACTTTTATCGGTCGGCCGATAGAATTCTACTAACACGTAGATACCGCGTCAGTAGTCTCTAGTCAGTTGCATTTTTTATAGTCTACTATCATTTTGACATCTAAAAACAGCGATTCTGGTTCTATTCTACGACTTGACAATAAGAGATAACTGACAGCCTTGATTAACAGTTAGGCTACTTCTTATCCTGGAAATAAATTTCTGTGGAAAATTACCTCGGGAAAACTTCTGGGCATCAACTAGTAAAATATAGATTACTCTGAATAGAATCGAGAACGAAAAGTTGGAGAAATACATGACTGAATGAAGAAGTTGCCTTCTTCATTCAGTCATGTATTTCTCTAACTTTTCGTAGCCAGCATGTAGCTGAAAGCTTATGTTCTTTCAGATCGGACTACTACGAGACGGGCAACTCCTTGCGGAAGAGTCTCCTGACGATCTTCTTCGGAAGTTTGACTGTGATACTCTCGAAGAAGCCTTTTTAAAGCTGGCATTACGGCAGCATCAAATGCCAGTAGTCAGACGACGATCCAGTGAGTACAATACAGTATTTTAAGTTTAACTGAAGAATAATATGGGATTCCCAGGTTTTTTTATTTTTCCAGCTGAATTTGGAGCCAGGGGTCACTTTCAATTTAGCTTTCATTTTCATAATTGTTAGAAGACTGTCATTTAATCACCCAACCCCTTAGAAACGCTCGTGGTACCGCTGACTCAGTGTTCTGTAAGCGATCACTGCGTTAAGCAACTTTCGCTATTACTGGTCACGGATGGATGACCACTTTGTGACATTTACAAGCATTTGCAAGCGTTTCTGTGCTTCGAAAGGCACGTTAAGCCGTTGGTCCCGGTTGCCAAGTTGAAGGCCTTATGGGTGGCTTTAAAAACTTCAACAGCAGGTAGCTTGTGGCTACCTGCTGTTGTGAAGTTTGCCACCTGCTACAAGCTCACTACCTATTACGTGGAACAGGAAAGCACACGATAATAATATGCTTTTGGGGATAAGGTGTGATTGATAAACAAACACTAGCCTCTTCCGTTGGTCGCTACCACTTGCAAGCAAAGTTGACTTGGCCTCTAAACTTTGAAGTTTCTCGCGTGCTTTTATATAACCGTTATATAACTTAAAGTCGTATAAGATATGAGATATAAAATATTATTGCAGCACTGACGTCCTCATCTCCCGACGTGATCCCGAACGGTGTTGATGGTATCGATAGCCGCTACCATTCCAGAGATGACTTTCCAGCGATAACAAGTAGCACAGATGTGAGTATACGCCATAAATATAAGACTTTTTTAATAATGTGGAAATCCCCGTGAAAATCATACTGGGCTCTAATCAGACAGGCTCCTTGCCAGCTCTCTGGAGCCTTATGGCCAGGATAATCCCTCGCAAGGATAACCCAGGAATGACGGCAGACTTTAACTATCACTGCGGCCATAAATATTAATATATAAAGCAAAGGTCGAACACTTTTAACTAATGAGCCGATTTCTATGGTCCTCGCTTTATTGAATTTGTCTCTACCTCGAATAGCAAAACGAGTACAGAAACGGGAAAATTAATGAAAAAAAAATGTCTTGTCATACATTTATATTTATGATATATCGGGTCTTATTCGCGACGATTACTTGGTACAAAACCTACCTTATCCTTCCCGACGTTTCTGCCGGATTACACCAGCCGTGGTCACGGGTTTTCATACATTTTCTATGGAACTGAATTTCAGGGCGACGTAACGCAACACGCTGGGGCCACTAGTTAAACATAAAATAGTTTGTTTTTAACTTAAATGCCATATTTAAAAAAAATACATAAAAGCAGATTATCACAGCCCGTCAAAGCAAGTGTAACACCTCCGTTGCAGCAATCGTCCATAGTTTAAAGCAACCAATTTGCATCAGGTGGACCGTATACTTATTCAGCTTATCCATACTTAACCATAAAAAATGTAAAGGATGATAAATTGATCAAAGTTTTATTTCCAGGTTTTAACGAAAAAGGAAAAAAATCCCAAAGATAGTAAGAGATTGAAAAACTCTAGATACAAAGCAGTATTTATTAAGAGTATACAGCAATTCTCAAGGCATCCAGGGTAAGTAACGATGTTTTTGCATCGGTTTGCTAGTTTATTATTCATACCATGTGTATTCCTGTCCCACGTAATATATGGTTAGCCCATTTCCGTGTTGAAATAGACAGACGCAGTTTGTGGCTAACTGCTTTGAAATTTTTCAAGCCACCCTTTAAACTTGACTTAACGACTGCTAAGTTACTGGCAACCGGAACCAACGGCTTAACGTGCCTTCAGAAGCACGGAAACGTCCGCAATGTAATGCCACAAAGTGGTCACCCATTCTTGACCAGCCATAGCGAAAGTTGCTTAACGCAGTAATCGTTTACAGAACACCGGGTCCGCGGGACCACGAGCCCTTTATTATTCACCGTTTGTTAGTGGCAAGAGATAACTGGTAGCGTCTGCCACACTGTTAGAGTCAGCGCCAACTGACGGAGTGGTGGCGAAGAGACTAAGGTCCGTATTCCAGAACGTTTATCAATACTCAAGAAACACTTGAGAGTAGAATTATAAGGCAAAATCTAGTCTCAAGCGTTGATTGAGTATTAAGAAACGTTGTGGAATACGGACCTAATTCAACAACAATTTAAATTCAACCTGAAGTGCATCGGTGTATGACTTTATTTGGTAAAACGGAATAAAATGACGGCGAGCGACTCAAAACGCAGTCATTTTGTTCCGTTGTACTCTTATAAAACCAGCATCCCAACTATGGTAACCTTACTTATTACCATCCAAGTATACCGCACATGTAATCCAAATTATACTATGACCTTTGTATGAACATACATATTGTCACACCTTTATTCCAGAAAGGGTAGGCAGAGACATACTATACGCCCACATTTCATCGTATGCATTTTTGTCCCACGTAACAAGTGATGAGCCCATTGCCTTCACATTGCATTGCATTGACTGCCTCGGTGGCGCAGTGGTAGTGTATGCGACTGCCGCGCTGAGGTCCCTGGTTCGATTCCCGGATCAGAACAAGTATTACTGTGAATCATAAATGTGTGTTTCGGAGTTTAGGTGTTTACTATATAATATGAATGTATTTAGAAATATTTAAGTAAGTATGTTTATCAACTGTCTAGATCCCAAACCACAAGCTTATATTAGCTTAGTTTGAACTACGCCGCTGTACGAAAAGTGTCCCACAATATATTTATTTATTTATTGCCGTGTGGAAATGGACAGAAGCAGGCTGTGGCGATCTGCTGTTGCTGCTTAACTTAACTTATAGTTAAGTTAAGTTAAGTTGGAAATGGACAGAAGCAGGCTGTGGCGATCTGCTGTTGCTGCTGTTTTATATGAACCTTGAAATATATATAACCTGCTTTTATGTAACTTTTCTACTCACGTCTTGAGCCTTCTTCTTTTTCTTTGCGCGTTCCCAGTTACCTGGGTTTTGAGCTTGGAGTCCACTTTTATTCGGCTGCTAGGACTACCGTTTGACCTGACTTTTAGCATTGTTACAAGCGCGACTGCTGCCGTTGCCTCTTCTGGTAATCCACAGGTGTAACGCATGCAAGTGATCTTAGTCGATCTATTTTTAGATTTTTTTTTACGTGTGAATATCCTCATGGATGCTATGCCGGACTCTTACCTTACCGACTAAAACCACACGGTGCCCTTCCATTTGTCTATGGCCAGGAGTCCCGGGTAAGCCCACGGAAGGATAGCCCCTGGGCTCCCAGCAGAATTTATCCGCAAACGCGGTATCGTCCTCAGGGGTTTGGGGGTTTGGGTGTAATCCCGCTTCTTTGGGGAGAATTCGGGTGCTGTCCTACTTTCTTTCTTGGCTCGAGCTACATCTATTGAATATATAATCTGTTGATATTGCAGGGGGTTAATATTCTCAATCCTGTTCCCAATAATCCAAGTGGTGGCGTTCTTCTCAGCCGTGGGGCACGACCCTCGAGACTTGCACCTGGCCGTCGTCAACGAGGAAGCTGCTTACTCACCATGTTAGTATTTATATGTATAAACTGTTTGGAAAGAAAAACCACGTCTTGCGGCAACCGCCGGGCTACGTGGAAAACAAATTTCTGGCCATTTCACCCCCGCCGGACCCCGGTAAAATCCAAGAAGTGCAGGCTTGATATCGTAAGGGATGACATGCGTGCCAATGGTCTCACTATAGGGGATGCCGACGACCGAGCGAAGTGGAGGAGAAAATGTAGGAAAGCGGACCCCGGGCGTCGCGAGACGCAACTGGGACAGACGCTCGGATGATGATGATGATGAGACTTTTTGAAAAGAAGGCACTTGTGAGTATTATATAAAAAAAATAGGCATATGTTTCCTTACTCATATAACTCTGGGTTCTTCAACTGGTGGACTGTGAGAATGGCCTTCAATTCGCTAGATGTCACCATAGGTTCCACCAGGCCACGAAATTGGTGCAAAAATGCATTAATATACATGGTAAGGTAGAATGAGCTTACGAGGAAATGGTCAATGGAGCAAAGCTAGTTCTGAAGTGGAGACCCCGACTCAACCAACGTAATAAAGGACGCCTTTTAGCCAAGTGGATTGACAACCTTGATAAGATGAGAGCATCTAGGTCCAACAGTGGACTACAAGGTCTAATTACATTATTAATTACAACAAGCTTCCCTGTGACCTGATATATTTACCACTAAATAAATTTTAAAAGTTAATTAAAAAAACTGTGATAAATGTTATTACTCCGTTAAAGACTATTTGCAGGACAGGGACGCCTGAAAATGATCTGCTGGCAAAGTGAAATAATATTAAATTGTAAAAAGGTCATAAAAAAAGCCTTACTAAGTTTCTTGCCGGTTCTTCTCAGGTGGGCGACGTTCCGAACCGGTAGTCATTTTAAATATTTTAAATAGTGTGTGACAATTTGTAATTAGTAAGCGCCGTTAAAATGGTCTATGCAAAATAAATATTTTTTATTATATTTATTTTAATCTGATTGATGTTAAAGGTTACGGAAGAATCGGCGAACATTTGTTTCTTTCAAGGAAAGAATAATCTAGTTTCTTTTATTGATTCCAGTTGGAATAGACATCTGCAAAAATAACAGTCTCCAGACGGTGTCACAGAACTTGGAAGAAGACACGTGCGAAATGTACATGCTAAGCTGCTGGTTTTTACAAGAAATGGAAAAGAGGAAATTGTTCCCGGTATTTTTTATTTTTTTATTTCTATCACGCCTTATCCCCGAAGGGGTGGCAGAGGCATATTATATGCCCACTTTTCACCATGTGTATTCCTGTCCCACGTAATAGGCGGTGAGCCCATTGCCGTATTGAAATAGACAGAGGCAGGTTGTGGCTACCTGCTGTTGAAAATTTGAACCAAGGCCTTCAACTTGACTTAACGACTGCCATGTTACTGGCAACCAGGACCAACGGCTTAACGTGCCATCTGAAGTACGGGAACTCTCGTAAATGATAATGGCGGTCACCGAAGAAGTCAAGAAGTTTCACTTCTTACATGTGTAGGTACCAGAGTACACAGGTAAGAAGTGAAACTTCTTTACGACATTTATTTACAGCTATAAAATTTATCTCCTACGTCGATAAAAAAGTTTCACTTATGATAAAGAAGTTTCACTTCAAAACAACATGGCGCGTAACCGAAAAACGTGACGATATTTTTTTTTACAGCTATAAAATTTCTCTTAACGTCGTTCAAGAAGTTTCACTTTAATAAAATTAATCACATTATGTATGATTAAGCCAATCCTTTATTTTTTTCATGAATATGTAGGTACATAGGGCTGCATATGAAAATCTTATAAAATTACACATGCAATTTCTTTTCTAGACTGTCTACAACAGTACCGACGAAGCTAAAAAAGCCGTAGCCACCGGTAAGGTTTACGGAGCCATCCGATTCGCGCACAACTTCAGTACCGCTCTGGGCAAGAGGATCGCTGAGGGACACGTGGACGATGACGTCATAGAAGACAGCAGCGTCAGTGTCTGGCTGGATATGACTAGTGAGTACCTCAACAGGTATACTGTCATCTCTCTCTTTCTCACGCTCTCCATCTCCTTCTCCTTTCTCGAATATCTCGATAGGTCACCATCATATAATTATACGCAAGAGTTCGATTCCCACGTGATGAGCACGATGGTTTATTCTGTGTCTGGGTGTTATGTATTTATTAATATGGATGTATTTAGAAATATATAAGTACGTTTATCAGTTATCTGGTTACCATAGTACAAGCTCTGTTTATTTTGGAATCAGATGGCGTTGTGTGAATTGTCCCGATATGTATTTATTTATTTATCGCACATGTAAATTTTAGTATTTATTATTTATAGTTTATAGTTGTATTGCTCCAGCTATCTATAAATGTAAATTATGTTGTGCAGAAATTTATTTGATTTTTCATTGATATATATTCACTTTATTATACAAAATTTTATATTAATATTTACAACTTACAGCTACTATAAACTTTACACATATTACAAAAGGAAGGTAAGGAATATTTACAAACTTATTTCAAAAATAAAAGAAATATTTAGGCATCAAAAACTCCTCCACATCGCTGTCAGCCACAGCCGTACCCAAAATGATGGCAGCATTGCCACGTTGAATTGTAATGCTGAGCCTTTGACCCAAGTACAAGCCAGATTTCTGATCATGAGAACCATCGACCAAAAGTTTAGATAGAGCTCTGAAAAGAAGCTTTGTACTAGGACCCCACGGACCAAGAGTTTCGACCGCAAACGGCTCAAATACATAATTTCCTGCAAGATTTGTGTATTTGCGCCGTTTGAGTCCCTCAGCGGACGCAGCAGCAGCTCCCGCACAGCTAGCAGTGCCAGGAATATGCGAAGGTGCCAGGGTGTCCACACATGTGGCATCCCACACAAGAGGCCTTCCCATCTTCCAAGGCACCAATGACATCCCGTCAGGTCTCTTCCCATCGTCTCGCACCAAGCCCTTGGGTTCAAGGACTGCTGGTACGCCGGCGGCAGAAAGGGCGCGACGGATGATGTCATTTATACTAGCATGTCGCGGAAAACGGCCAGCACTTTTGAAACAAGACAGTCCGTGGTGACCGAGGCGGTCGACAGTTTCACCGCAGTGACAACGATGTGGAACGATGCAGGAAGTACCTAGGCGTAAACAGGTAGCAATGCGGAAAGTGCCATTATCTAATAATGTGCCAGTATTGGCAGACGGTAGCGCATGAAGCCAGAGACCCGATTCCCACTCCCCCACAGCCAATAGGCGTGCTCGCTCTGCTGCACTGGATGAAGAGTTGTTAGTTCTTTTTGAACTGACTTGCAAAGTGGCAAATCCCACTGTCTCTGGGAAGAGTAGTTGATGGGTAGCTCTGCGCTCGGGCGGGTCATTTTCCAGACATTCATGGCGTCAGATAAATATGGCACTTCAAAGTTTACCAGTGACGAAGCAAAAATTTTCCTGGTCAGCTTATCTGTACCATACACTGACGATAAGAATGCCGGTAAGCTAATATCGGAGATTTTGCGAACACCAATACCACCCAACCGAATAGGTAAGGACGCTTGAAACCAAGCTCTGTCATCTAAATTTACATTCAAAATATCAATTACAGTATTCCGGATAATTTCATCTATATTTTCTAAAAGTTGGTTGTGTTTCCAAAATGGGCAAGATCGAAGATAGTATGTCGGTTTTGGACCAAAAGAACAATAACGTATTATAGTAAAAGCGGAATGTATATTAATTTTGAAAAGCCGCTCTTTGGTATCCTGATAATTTAGAATTTTTTCATCTAAAAACGAAAGAAATTATTCTTCAAAAATTGGAGATCCCAGGAGGTTAAGTGTACATTTGTATTAAATTGTAATTTTTATAATAAGATAATCACATTAAACAAAAGCAATTGTGGGACATTATTTTTGTGGGACAATTTTTTACATAGCGCCGTCTAGCCCAAAGTAAGCTAATATAAGCTTGTGTTATGAGATCTAGACGACTGATAAACATGCTTATATATATCTAAATACATACATATTATACATAGGAAACACCCAAACTCCGAAACAAACAATCGTGGATCATACAATTTTTTTTTCGACCCGGGAATCGAACCCTGGACTTCAGTCACGGCAGTCACATACACTACCACTGCGCCACCGAGGCATTATGCTTTATATAGGCAAATTATAGTTATTGATTCAAATGGTTTACTGCCATCTTTTAAAACATTGTTTTTTTTTGGTTAAACTTTTACAGTGTGAACCGGACCGAGTTGTGGTCTAGTTCACACTATAAAGGTTAAAGTAATATTGATATAATAATACTCTAACAGATGGTGGTTGCCCCTTAGTGCTTTCCAAGTGACAGAATGGATATTTCAATATTCCACTTGATAAATTTTTAATAAAGTGGAAAAAGACAATTCGATTCGAGACAGGGATAGAATCCGTGACTTTTGCCTAACCAGGGCAATGTTCTAGCCACCTGAACTACCCGAACCGTATCGAACCTGGACTCCACTCAGTAAATTTATAATAAATTTCTCATAAATTTTTAATAAAGTGCAAAAAGACAATTCAATTCGAGAATTCAATCCCTGTCTCGAATGGAATTGTCATTTACCACTTTATTTAAAAATTTATGAGAAATTTTGCAAAATAATTGTTTTAAAAAAAATTATAAATTCCAATTGATAATTCAATATTCCACTTGATAATTCAATATTTCACTCGATAATTCCAGATCATCAAATCTCGAACTTTATAAAGTCGCAGCTTCACAAGACGTACGAAAAGTTCACCAAACGGACCATGATCGCATGCGGCAGACCAGAGGACTTAGTACAGGTGATTTATTTATAAGTCTAGAAAAGGCCTGGACACAGTATGAACGCGTGGTGAAGTTTTCTCGTTCCCGTTTCCCACAGGAACTTGTTACCGGGATAAAAAGTAACCTATGTGTTATTCTGATGTGTAAGCTATATTATTGTAAAATTTCATCAAAATCCATTCAGTAGATTTTTACATGAAAGAGTAACAAACCTCCATACTTTCAAACTTTCGCGTTTATAATATTAATTATATATTCTTTATTTTTCTATTGACATTTTTCTTTTAAATAAACAGATTCCAGTGCACTTCCAAAAGCCAGTGTACGGGAAAATGGAACCGCAAGTTACTAGCTTCATGGCGCCCGGCATTCTCATTACGTAAGTACATAGACACAAAAATGCATACGGTGAAATGTGGGCGTTTAGAATGCCTCTGTCTGACTACCCCTTCGTGGATAAAGGCGTGACAATATTTACGTATGTATGTATAGACACTAGTATAACGATACAGATAAATATAATGTAAGTGTCTGTTAATAATTGCAAATTAACAGCTTTTTACTAATTGCAAATGAACTGCGACTTTATAAAGTTTGAAATTATGTAGAGTACTTACGAGTACATTAAATTTTTTTTTGGCTGACTGTTCGACGAATCTCTGAAATGGCCAATCCATTGACGAATTGTAGCAGGGCCTTCACTAGCAGGTAACTTCGCGTTATCCTATTGCCGTTTCCCACAGGAACTTGTTCCCATAAAAAGTAGCTCAAGTGTTATTTTGATGTGTAGTTTTACCTACCTATAGCTTATAGGTATTATTGTAAATTTTTTGCGTGAAAGAGTAACAAACATACATCCATACATTCTCACAAACTTTCACGATTAAAATATTTGTAAAAAGTTGTTTCAAATTATGAAAATAAGTACTTGTCAGTACAATACAGTTGATAGTAATTTTAAAGAATAAAGAATGTACTTACCAATTAAAAGCCAGAATAATTGCTTAAGGAATTATTCTGTTACATCTAGGAATTATTTGGCCAGTGCACTATCAGCACGTCTGCACCTTAATTCATAATCATTTAAAAAAAAATCCTAACGATTCAATGATTCACTTTGATATTTATCAGATTCTATAAACGTATCTAATAAAGATTGTATAAAAAAGTTGGAGAAGTGGTCAACCGGTCTATTGCTATCGCATATCATATATCGCATATCGTACTGTGTTATTACCTCCGTAATAACACAGTACACGGGCGTAGCCAGGGGGAGAGTTTATGGGATTCAGTAAACAAATGCTATGGTATCTGGTATAAAGATATGGATATATGGTGCTATGGTATCAGTCCGAAGGTGTGCCCTCGCAGGTGAGGCTGATTTTGTTTGAATTGGTTTAGAATGCATAAATAAGTGCCCATCTATCCGAACATTGGCACATTTTTACAAGTATTGGAAACCCCCTTCCTCCCCAGAAACGAAAACCTGGCTACGCCCGTGACACAGTCTTGTCTTGGTAAAAAGTATTTTATTTTTGTAAAATTTGGGCCAATGGCTTAAACAATAAGAAAATCAGTTGAGAATTCTGTGTTATTTCTTCATTGAAACTAATCCATAAGAACTCCACTCCAATAATTGATACATCGCACAGGGTCAATAAATAGCGGTTATTGGATCTGATCAACTTTGCCACCCCTGCTAAATCGTGTTATCGTCCTCAGTCTAAAGTTTTCATTCATCGGAAACTGTACGAATGATTGTGAATAAGGAGCCTGGTCCTATAATAGCGGCACTCTATGATGGCTGTTTTGACATATTACAATTCGACCCCTCCGGGCAATAAGTCGGTAATCGCAAAAAGCAAATTTTACAGGAAAAATGATTTACTGTTTTTGTTGAATTACTTTCCAACCAGTGGGACTATTGACATCATTGATACATGAAATGAAAGCTAATTGCTGCTGAAAGCTTTTTTTGAAATAGTATTCATCTATCAGTTTCAAACTACATGCTTCTAATAAGCTTCAATTTGAGAAGAAAGATCTTACAGTTTAAAAAAAAGTTCTATTGTCCTGTAATAGTAACTTACCGGATTATTGTGGTAATTTTTTGAAGAGTGTTGATACGTACTAGCACACCCCGGACTTTTATAACGTTATTTTGTATAGCAACAAGTGATCATAATATATTATAACCAAGTTATGGTAGTAATATTAAAGGGCAAATAATACTGTACAAGTAAATTACAGGGTTGTTTCCGGAAATATGACAATAACATTTTTCAGTAACCATTCAATCCCAAAAATCATTTGAGTATAATATACAAAGGTATTTTTAATAAAATAATTCAAAATAAATAGATTAATCGTTTTTATTGCACATAACAATATTTCAGTAAATATTACACATATTTTAAACATAACCTGCGTAACAAATTAAGAAAAACAGTTACATAATTTAATCTAAACGAGGAAGAAGTCGGATCGAGAGCTATGCCAGCAAAATTGCTCTAGACCCTAAGATATACGGCTGAATTTCACCTAAATCAATTTTTACCTAATTGCAGTGGCGAAATTTTATTTCGATATTTAAGGATTTATTTGATACATAAATATTCTCCATAAAATAAAGGTACTTAATCTGGTTCATGTCTGTGTGTCATGTGAATCTGTAGAGTTTAACGCCAAGTATTACTTAAGTTTAAAACCACCGCTCTCAAGCATCTCCGTCCATGTTTTCACACGTTGCACCAAACTGCCCTCGTCCGCGTCCACCAGCGCTGTATCGTTAGAATACATAGTCAGCCATGGATGCTGATGCCATATTTGAATCTCTTAAACAGAAATGGACTAAGTGGAATGCTCTGTGCTCTGGTGTACTGCGTCCGTGTGGGAAAGAGTGTGCCAAAGCGATCAGAACCACAGAATAGTGGTGCAAGCGCCTAGAACCTTTGGACATCAGTGCCCACCAGATCATCGTTCCAAAAACACAGTCGAAGGCATTCTTTACGTCTACGAACAGAAAGTGCAGACTCTTCTTCCTGTACGAGTATTTCTTTGTCTCTGTGTTCTGTATTTCTCCAGTAATGAGAACCCGGGTCCTGTTTTTGTTCCAATGATAGGATCCTTAGAACAAAAACAGTGTCAGTAGTTTTATTACCAAGGTAAAACCCATATTGATACTCCAAGAGAGTACACTTCTGCTAGATACGGAGGTTAATAATCTTCTCTAAATCTTCATGCCACGGTAGCTACCTCATTTCCACACTCACCGTTTTCCATTTGAAGACTGGAGTAAGTATTCGGCATCTATGGGTCGGGACACATGTCTGTAATTTTTTTCAGAATTTTCCTACTGATATTAACGAAGATATTTGCAATTACCACTTTATTGTACGGAAACATGTCAACACAGGAATAATCAGAAAATCTTCATTATACATTAATACAAAAGTGTTTTTCTTTTCGGTATTCGGTAAGTTGCTATTACCAGTTTATTGTGGTGAAAATTTTATAGTGATTGCCGGTAAACGCATATGTGATATTTATTTCGTATTAAATTATAGAACATAAATCGGTAATAGAAAGTAACAAACATTTTTAGGTAGAAAACCATTAACATAATATCTGTAATATGTACAAAAAGGTTAGTCGACATTACAGGAGACCGAAGAGCTGGCAGCTACCTCGGCCAAAGAATTAGTTTAGCTATTCAAAGGGGGAACGCTGCCAGTATCTTCGGAACCTTGCCTAAAGGGACTCCTTATATTAATATATTTTAAATTATCATATTTTAAGGTTATATAATATTTTTTTTTTTTAAAGTTTTGTACATACCTACTAAACATTTCAAGTTCGAAAACGTCGCGGTCGACTTTGAATTTAATTGTTTTTAAGTCGTCGTGTGATAAGAGGTACAAGACATTTCTATATTTCTTTTTAAAGAAATTAGACATTTATATTTTTTATGGCAATAGATAGTAAACCGTAAAACACGTGTAAGTTTTCGCTGCCGCAGCAATGTCTGTTATTGTTTACAGTCACGAATTTGAATTGGTGTGCAACACTTTGGTGCTTTTATTGCGACAAAGGATGGGCAAAGTAGGCAACTGTAGGTCAGAGAGAAGTAGAAAGAGTCAATCCAAAGGCAAACATGTCGAGCAGTGCCACCACCGCATAAGATGGCGACTGCTAGATAAAGCCGTACCCCAAACGTTTTCCTCAGTTGTTGGTGACAAGATAACGTAGGAAAAGTTAGAATTGTCTGAGAGATAGAACCTTATCTATAAGTTGGCGTGCTTCACGGTCACAGCGGCACAGGGTATTCCGAAGTCTACTTCTCTTCTTTGAAAATTCACTTTTGACAGAGCGGTCGTGGTCATCACGTTGTCAGGTTTTGTTCAGCCGTAATCCGCTTCATTACCACGCCATCGTTCCCTGTGGATCGTGATACGAGTGCATTCGTGCACTGGGCCGCCTACTGCTGATTTTATCTGGTCGGTCAATCGCATAGGCTACTTGCTATGCTGCTTTGTGCTTTCATCCTTCCCCTGTACGACAAGGCGCACTATGCAGGTGTTGTCACATCATGATACATGTCCAAAGAACTGAAGATTTTGAGCCTGGACTGTGCTTATTAAGCTCTCAGTGCCAAACTCTGTGTCACTTCAAGTATTTTCTTTAACTATAGGTTAAAGAACCTCTTGTTGTCCATCTTTAACCTTTGTCCTTTGACGTGTGCCCTTTGACCTATGTGCTTTGACCTAAGTCATTTGACCTATGGCCTTCGACCTTTGTCCTTTGACCTATGTCCTTTGACCTATGTCCTTTGACCTATGTCATTTGAACTATGTCCTTTGACCTATGGTCTTTGACCTATGTCCTTTGACCTATGTCCTTTGTCCTATGTCCTTTGACCATGTCCTTTGACCTATGTCTATGACCTACGTCCTATGTCCTTTGACCTATGTCCTTTGTCCTTTAACCTATGTCCTATGACCCACGGCATGGCCAAAGGACATAGGTCAAAGGACAGGTCAAAGGGCATAGGTCAAAGTGCATAGGACAAAGGACATAGGTCAAAGGACATAGGTCATAGGACATATTTCGAATGTCTTTTGACCTATGTTAGACCTATTGGTCAAAGGACATAGGTCAAAGCTTTTACCATAAATTAGCACTAAGAAATTAATTTCAGCAGTAGTATATCAGTTTAATTGCGATTTGCGCCATTCAGCTGTCTAAATTCAATTTTAGTACAAAATAAAGATTTTTTTTTTCTAACCATCATGAACTTCAAATTTTTTATAACTAAATTTGTTTTCAAAGCAACTCGGTGACTGCCGAGAGCGGTTGCTAAAGAGATGCGTATTAGTATTAGTTTTGATGCAAAGCAACTATTATGATTAGTACTTGAAATTTGATGGGATTATATCCATACACGCTTTTTTTTAGATTTCAATAAGGCAATGGGCTCACAGTAACAGGCTACTTGGGACAAAATGCACATAGGGAAATGTAGGCGTATAATATGCCATTGCCTTCGGGGATCTGCGGGACTAATAAACTTATAAGGTAGCTCGTGCCATATTTTGGGATTAGCAGAGGAAGAAAGTTGGAAAAGTAGGTAGGTGTAGTGATATATACAATTATAAGGAGCTAGGACTTAGGCAAAAATTAAAACGAGACTTGAGCAATTTTTGATTGATTTTACATGAAGTTGAAACTTAGCATAATTTTAGGCGGTTACGTAGGTTTATCTAGACATGTGAAGATTTCGCGATTTCGACTCATTTAGTATTGGTAAAGGGCTCTTGCGTTTTTTGGTAGCAATATATATATTATATATATATATATATATATATATATATATATATACCAAACCAACTTTTACACATTTTTGGACATATCTTGATAGCTTGAAAGTAATGAAATTTTTGGATAAGAAGATAAAAAGAATAAAAATTTGACGTCTTTCATTTTTGTCTTGATTTTATTTTAAATAAGTATTTCAAATATAATTCTGTTCAAGCTTCATTTTCGTTTTAACTCCTAGCTTATGTAGAGGATGAAATTTTTGTAGTTTCTATTTCGAACTTGATGGAACGCATTACTAACCTGCTGCAGGGAGCAGCAGAGTGGCTTTGTGGGTCCCAATCGTGAAAAGCAGATTATTACACTACACCACCACGTTGTTCCATATCGCTACTAGCGAGACGCAGGATAGGCGAGAAGTCACTGCAAAATGCTCGCCCGAAATACGGGGCCTCATATGAATATTGCCGGGGTACCACGGCCACTCCAGTCGTGATCGCGCATGACAGCTATTAATGCGGCGCCTCCAAAACTGAGAGCGCGGGCGCAGCACCTGTATTGTTTTTCTCCGGAGAGCAAGGCGACCAAACTTGTCAGCTAAAATACATCCAAACCTACGATGCTGCAAACACTTTCTGTATTTCACTTCTACCAGTCAGGCGGGGAGCGCCAAACTTCGGCAGGCCTTGCAGGCTCTCTGCTTTTTTTTTAGGTTTAGCTGCCAGGAATTTTTACGATGATTTACAAGGACAGTGAACAAGTTTACAAGAAGTTTTACACCTGCAAGTGGGTCGCCGCTGCATCTTTTTGCGAGCAGTCATGCTCGCGAAAGAGGTGGCGGAGAGGGAGCGGGAGAGAATTCTCCCACTTGAGTTCCACAGTTCTGCAGTTCGGACGGCGCAGATTTTCTTGTCTAGAACTACAGGTCTCCGTGACCGGGGACGTGAAGGCGGCGGGTGGGCTGTTCGCCGTCCTTACAGAAGTAGGCCCTAAACGGTGGCGTGGCGTGATTACTAAACGTACACGCTTTATTCCCTTAAATAAGTGAGATTACACCCGAACCCCCCGAAGACGAGGAGACTAGGCGGCGGTGGTGAATAAAGTCTGTCAGGAGCTCTGGAACTATCCTTTCGTGGGCTCACGCGGGAATCCTGAGCATAGGCGTCTGCCTAGAAGGCCTAGGTCCTGTCTAGAAGGGCACCATGTTGTTTTTGTCAGTAGGATTTCGGCATAGCATCCATGAGGATTCCCACACGTAAAAAAAACGGTCCAGGGTGCATCAGTGTTCCCGTGTCTTAAGCACCTCGAGCCAGCCCAAAAGGGATTATAGACTGAATCGCCAACGTAGAAGTTACCCGATTGGCATCTTATATAATTCTCAAACTGATCATCAATCCTGAAAACTGAAAACTGATTTTGAGAGACGTATTGATCAGAAAGAGCAGAAAGATTCAAATTTAAATTCAACCATCAAGGTACAACTAGGATCTTATTTTAGAAAAATCCAAAAAAACACTCTTAAAGAATTCATATGAGACAGGGTAATGTAAAGAGATAAGAGAGATCGAGAACGCATAACTTGGACCAAAGAGCAATAAGTAGGTTAACATTAGAATGCATAGGGGCTCTATCGAGAATTTTAAGGCGCAAGTCGGCTTTATTTGGAAGTAGTTTACCTACTGACCAACAGACGAGGTCATGGCTAAGAAAAAGAAAACGGGTCCGTATTGGGTTGCATAAATTTTAGAGGCATAACTTAAAACTGCATAACGTTTTTCGGCATACTCTTCGTTTCGCATAACGTTCAAACAGAATAAATCAGTAGGCATACTTTCATTACCCATAACTTCTTTATAATAATGACATACCCGCATAAAATGTTTAAACATATTTTTTTTTACAATACCGATTACTAATCATTACATTTATTGGCATCTCACTCACTCTCGCAAAAAGATTACAAGTCATAAAATAATAGTGATGATATATTACTTGTTTTACATAAGTACTCTGTTTTCTACCGTAGTATGAAAACCCTCTAATGTGGTTGACTATTTACATATTTCTACAAAACAAATGTTATTTAAATTAATACGAAACTTCATGAAAGGAGAAACGTCAAAACGGCCATCATAACGTGCCGCTCCAGGCTCCTTATTCACAATCATTCGTAAAGTTTCCGATGAATGAAAACTTTAGACTGAGGACGATAACACGATTTAGCAAGGGTGGCAATCTTGATCAGATCCAAGAACCGCAATTCATTGACACTCTGCGATCTACTTATTATTGGAGCGGAGTTCAATAATGACGGAGGATCAGCTTCAATTAAAAAATATATACAGGGTAATTTGTAAAACACCAGCAACTTTTGGCAATTCGTTTCACAGCGAGTACTATCGTACATTGAAAATTCGAGCTTCGTCATAGGTTTTCGCTCTTGGATTCGCTTAAAAGAACTCCTGGGTCTACTTTTCGTCACGTACTGCATGCTTCGATGAACGATGGACGTGCGCGCATCCATGCGGTTGAAAAAGGTCAAGGTCAAAGGAGTTACGACCAGTCCACCCCCATCCCCTGTGATTTTCACGAGTTGTATATTCGTAGGACATGTTTTTATGATGTTAGCTACCTAGTCCTAGCAGGTTACTGGTGTTTTACAAATGACCCTGTATATAACCCAACAGCTTGTGTAGTTATAACGTCCCGTGGTGTGTGTGTGTGTACAGTATAATCTTCTTCCTGTCGACGGTGGTGACGTCGACGCTGATGATCACGGAGCGGCTAGAAGGAGTGTGGGAGCGCAGTGCGGTGGCGGGAGTGAAGGCGCGTGAGATGCTCAACGTGCACATCGCGCTACAGGCCGCCGTCATCATACTGCAGGTACCTCCTCGCAGCCGACCTGCGACTTTGCGCGGGTTTATTGAAAAGTGCAAACGCTGTATATTATTTTCTATAACTAGTGCATTGTTTTATGTGCAGGAGTGGTGGTTTCTCTGGCATAAAAGTTGTGTTAACGTGCTGTAATGAAAGACAATGATATATATGCAGTGAAATGCTATTTTCTATCTTGCCGCGTAAAGTCTACTGAAAACCACAGTATAAGAACCACCATTATACTAAGGGCAAGGACCAGGACTGAGGACTCGACATCGATAAAGACTGGACAGGACTAAATTAGAAGATATGATTGAAGAAATATAATATAAAAAATAAGATTTGGCTAAAAGGCCATAAAATAATAATAAAAAAAAACAGTCGACCTGCAATATATTTATTTAGGAAGGAGTGGCAGAGGCATATTATATGCCATGTGTATTGTGACGACTTCAGTGCTGCAATAATCATATTTATATCTCATATCTTATACGACATAAGTAAGGGGTGGCAGAGGCATATTATATGCCCACTTTTAAATTTTCACTTTCCGGGGGGAATATTTGAGATTTTTATAGGGTACTAGCTGAACCCTGCGGCTTCGCCCGTGTCATACTTTGAATCCCCGTCGCATCCAGTTGATCCCGTCGCTAATTACTTGGACCAATATGTATGAAATTTTTACATTAATATTTACTGCTCCGATCTCCTACCGATAGTAGCGTGATGTTATATAGCCTATAGCCTGCCTCGATTAATAGGCTATCCAACACAAAAATATTTTCAAATCGGACCAGTAGTTCCTAAGATTAACTCTTTCAATGAAGCAAACAAACTCTTTCATCATTATCCGAGCGTCTGTCCCAGTTGCGTCTCGCGACGCCCGGGGTCCGCTTTCCTACATTTTCTCCTCCACTTCGCACGGTCGTCGGCATCCCCTGTAGACCATTGGCACGCATGTCATCCCTTACGACGTCAAGCCAGCACTTCTTGGGTCTTCCCCTCTTACCGGGACCCGGCGGGGCTGACATGGCCAGACATTTGTTACCTACGTAGCCGCTTGCCGCAAGACGTGACCACACCAACGAATGCGATACTCTTGCAACTTGTCTGCAATGTCACGGACCTGAAGGCTAGCGCGGATCAGAGAGTTCCTCACGCGGTTCATCCGCGTGACTCCACATATCCACCGCAGCATCTTCATGTCCGTGACACGCAGCTCCTGCTTGTGTCGCTCCAATATCGGTCACGTCTCACTGCCATGTAAAAGGACAGGTCTAATAATGGTTATGTTGACCTGTCCCTTCAACCGGATCGGCATTTTAGGGTCACAAATGACACCGGTCATCTCCCGCCATTTGGCCCACGCGACAGCAATGCGTGACTTGACATCGCAATCGATGTCACTGGACGTGTGAAAAACAGATCCCAGGTATTTAACCTGGTCCGTGCGCTCGTCCAAATCACCGCCTATGCAGACGGGATCTGTCGAGTTTAGTGCCAAGTACTCGGTCTTCGCCACATTTAGTTTCAGACCGCCGTTCTCAAGCGTCTTCTCCCACGCCTTTACACGTCGCACCAATCTGCCCCTGTCCGCGTCTGCCAGCGCAATGTCGTCAGCATAGCAACCATGGAGGCTGCTCATGCGAGTTTCTGATGCTGTCCGACAATTCGACTAATATTACACTGAACAGAAGCGAACTAAGGACCGAACCCTGGTGTACCCCTACGGTGATGGGGAAGGGTTTCGTGTCGCCAACAGCAGTCCGAACCATTGAATCGTAGTCACAGTACATGTCCCGGATAGTGTCAATATGGACCTCTGGAACCCCTTTAGACCGCAGTGCCCACCAGATCATCGCACGAGGAACACAGTCGAAGGCCTTCTGCATGTCTAGAAACAAACAGTGGAGAGGCGTGTTCTTCTACCTGTATTTCTCTGCGACAACCCTCAGGGCAAAATCAGGGTCCGTGGTCCCATGACCAGGGCGAAACCCATATTGACACTCCGAGAGAGTACACTCCTGCCGGATCCGAGAGTCTATAATCCTCTCGAAGATCTTCATGGTGTGGGACATCACTTTATACCGCGGTAGCTCCCGCACTCCTGCACTGACCCCTTACCTTTGAAGACTGGAGTATCAATACTCTGTCTCCATTGGTTTGGGATCTGCCCGCTGAGGAGTATGCGGTTAAAAAGGTTTACTACGATACTTGATGTACACCGCGAGGACCCATCGCCTTCCAGGCTTCGATGGGGACTACATCGGGTCCGACAGCTTTCCGATTCTTCATGAGACGAAGCGCAGTCAGGACTTCTCCAGGCGTTACCGGTGGCACTAGTCCCTGATTCGGAGGGAGGTCCGGAGGCTGCACCTCTTTGTGCTGTTTATTAAGCAGCTCGTGGAAGTACGAGCGCCATCTCTCCTTTACCGCGAGCGAGGTCTTCGCTTAACAGGTTGCCCTCGGGAGCCCTTTCGATCGCATAATCTTTTTCAGCATAGTGTAGTTTGGCATAACAGTTTCAGCATAAAGTTTTCTCGCATAAATTATGATAAGCAGAGTGTTATAAACGCATAATGGTTTTATTGGCATAATTTTAACTTACTCTAATTTTTTTATCATAAATTTAATCAGCATACATGTAAAGGGCATACTTGTTATACGCCTAAAGATAATTTATCATAAAATACAAAACGCATAATGGATGTATGGATAACAGTTTAAATCATAAATGAATAATAAATTTGACTAAGAATATTTAAGAAATGATGACACACAATTGTAAATAATCATTTCACTCATAGCCAATTTGTAAGCTGTCACATCATAAAACGATATTTTAAGTGTTATTAATTTTTAGACTAGTCTTGAGCAAAGTCGTAAATAGGTACGACGACGAGCGAAGCGGGGAGGAGTGTTAGGTCACTTGTGACCACAATTAAACCGCGCCAGAACTAAATCGCACGTTTTAATCTACCTACTTCTTTTGTACTTTATTTATATATTCTATAAATAAAGTACAAAAGAAGTAGGTAGATTAATTAAAGTAAAGTAGATAGAAAAATTAAGAAAATTGTCGCCTAGTGAGTAGGAAATCGATCTGAGTTGTACGCCTCCCGCTCTTGTAGGTGATGAGATGTTCGAATTTCTTTTTGAAACACGTGGCACAATGGCCAGCCGCACACGTTCTGAGGATAGTTTCTCCTTCAGCGTTGCGGGTGCCGTATCCAAAACCACCATGAACGCGCTCAAACTCCTCACACCTCTCACCCACATGACCGTTTAGGTCGCCGCCCAAAACGATTCCATGTGACAACGGAATGCTCCGAAGCACTTCCTCGAGTTGGCCCCAAAACGACATCTTATCGGCGTCGCTACAACCGGCCTGTGGCGCGTAGGCACTTATCAGGTGGGTAATAATCCCATCGATAAGCACCTTCACGATCATAAGTCGGTCGCTACAGCGTTTCACCTCCAAGATGCCGCTCTGCAGCCCCTCGGAGAGCACCACGGCCACCCCGTTCTCCCCACCAGGCGCACCCGTGTAATACAGCTTGTAGCCTTTCTGCAGAGGCCGGGCTCTGTTGCCCTTCCACCGAGTCTCCTGCAGGAACGCCACGTCCACCCTCCGCCTGGAGAGTACTTCGGCCAACTCTACCGCACGCCCAGTCAGCGTGCCAATGTTCCACGATGCGAAGCGGATACGGGTTAGGGCTTACTTCTTTAGCCGTGCTGGCCCGACACACGGCAGCCCTAGCCCACTTGCCACAGGAGTCGGGCGGGGCTCCTGCGCGCCGTTTTGCGGCGGCACCCTATCCCTAGCAGCATTCCTTTTATTGCTTTTCATTTTTGTTTCGGCGAGTGGCTTTTATGGGAGCGACGCCCTCAGACCTCCCAACCCCAGAGGGGAAAGCCAGCGCCAGAGCCTCGTCCGTTAATCAGCAGGTGCACGCACTAGCACGGGAGGTAGACTTGGGCCCCGAAGATCTTGGTGGGGCCCCTTACACCCAGAAGCAAACAAACTCTTTAGCTTTATATATTAGTATAGATATATCATAATATGCATATTCATTTTCTCTCCAGACGGCGGAAATGATGGCATTAGCTTTTGCTGGCTACGGGATCCCCTCGGAAGGATCGAAGTTACTCTGCGGCATAATGCTCTTCCTTCAAGGTATCTGCGGCATGTGCTATGGGTTCCTACTGTCGGTCTACTGCTCAAGTCATACTGTGGCGTTTTTCGTCGCGACTGGAAGTTTTTACCCCATGATACTGTTATGCGGTAAGTATATTTAATAATAAAAATATAATATTGTTGGGACAACTCACACAACGCCATCTGATTTCACACTAAGCAGAGCTTGTACTATGGTAACCAGATAACTGATAAACATACTTATATATTTCTAAATACATACATATTATAGATAAATAACATCTAGAAACAGAATAAACCATCATGCTCATCACACAAAGTTTTATCCTGAGTGGTAATCGAACCGAATCTTGCGTAGCAGTCGGATACACTCTCACCGCGCCACAGAGTAAATGAAATGAAAATATCTTTTTTCATGTAGGTCATTGCCAGATTCGCAAAGCATAAAAATAAAATAAAATAAAAATAAAAGCAATAGATAGAGCCTGAGGAAGAATCTGGCAATAAAACTAAAGGCCACTCTTTTTTATAAATTATTTACTATGAAATCTACTACACCTAGACTATTGGATCAAAATCTTAACTAAATCATGTTCATCTTAGCGTCTTCTCGGTTACTTACAATCCCAACTTAGATTTGGAGCCTGGAGTCCGCTATAATTGTCTGTTAACGGCCGATAAGATTTTGTTTCTTATTATCGGCATTTTTGGGAGCTACTGCCGTCTGACCTTCCAACCCCCTAAGGGCGCCTACGTCGTTGCCTCTTCCGATAGTCAGCAGGTGCACCACTTGCGGGTGAGGTCGCTTGGGCTATTTTTTATCCTGGGAACAAGTTCCTGTGGGAGACGGAACGGGAAAACTTCACCACGCGTTTACCGAGCGTCAACCAGTAGGTACCTGCCTAATAATATTAAGAGGTAAAGTTTGAGTGTGAACCAAATTACATATCGAACATATGGTCACGCCTTTATCCCCGAAGGGGTAGGCAGTGACATATTAAACGCCCACATTAAACTGTATGCATTTTTGTCCCACGTAACAGGCTGTGAGTCCATTGCCGTGTTGAAATGGACAGGCGCAGGCTATGGCGACCAGCTGTTGAAAATAAAACATAATCACTGTTATAAAGTTATAGGTACTATCCCTGAGTGTTAGGCTACTTTTTATCCCGGAAACATATTTCTGTGGGAAACGGGTACTGGAATCTTCACCACGCGGACGGAGTCTGTTGTTTATTGTAAGTACTGATTCCCATATATTTGTCTCTTTCAGGTATTCTGTGGCCTATTGAAGGCATGTCAAAAATATTAAGATACATCGCCCTAACGCTACCTTTCACGATACCTTCCAAGTCCTTAAGAGATATCATGGAGAGGGGTTCGTCTATCACAGAAGCGTCCGTGTACCAAGGGTTTCTGATCACTCTATTGTGGATTGCAATCACTCTAGCTTTAATATACCTAAGATTAAAATTTAAGAAAACTTAGCGTGAAAATATTTTTCCCACAACTATCGAATTGGGAGATCGTGCTGTGCTGTAGTAAGAGTAGGTAGAATTAATTGTGATTCTCTTTATCATTTGAACAATGTAGATGTTATAATAGGCAGTGTAGATAGGTTCGGATACTACCAGAAAAATTTTGTGCAACTGAAGTTATGCTGTCGTCTGCCTTAGCAGAATTTTTGACCGATATCACTAAAAGACATGAAAAAATAAATTGACGATTGTAGATTTTTTTATTTATTCAAGACATTGGCATCAAGGTCATAAGTCTAAGCAAGAAATGACGTTTGTTGAAATTAGTAAACATTTTTGTATTAAAGTAACGATTGTTTCGTTTGTTTGATTCTGTTAGAAGTTCCGATTTTATCTGGTAATGGCAGTACTGTTATAGAGACGCAACAAGATGGGCAAAATTAGTAAAATTTGAAAACAAATATTGTTTTCGAATTTAGAATAAACATAACATAGGCACGATAGCTGTCGTCCTGATAATTATAATTTTATGATCTTTATTCAAATGTAAAATACGTTTTCAAATTTGCTGGGATCATTTTGATCGTCTCAATATCATTGAAGCTCACTGTACTGTACCCACGCTCATTTGGCGGATTGGTTCGTATTGCAGGAGCCAGTTTTTAAGTACTATTTAAAATATAGGAAATGATAATATATAGATCATGTTAGTTATACAGTAAGCATTTACGTACAGGTGCATCCTTCTAGTTACTTGGTGTTAGTAAATTGTGCTGATGAAATAGCATTGTAAACCAAAACTGATAAATTACCATTCATAGATCTACTTATAAATAAAACTGAATTATTTAAATGTATTGTACAAATAAGTTTTTATTAAGTAATTATTTAACGGGTAGGTATGTTGGGTAACTTGCAAGTAAGCTTTTTTATCTTGCTACAGCTTCTGATTATTATAGAATATACATATTATAAGAACCAATACCCATGGGCCCGCCACGGTGACCCACTAGTGGGTCCGTGGTTCTTTTTCATTACCTGTGGTCTCGCACTATAGTAGAGCTGGAATCAAAGTATTATTTTTTTATGTAAATGAAAGACCCAGTTCAACTTATGATAAAAAAAACGATTCATAATGAATTGAAAATTATAATTAGCACTGTAATATAGTGCTAATTATAAATTTCAATTTATTTGAGAAGGTCGCTGCTAATTATAATGATGAAATAATTAGATTATAGTGTATTTGACTGTGTGGTGGGGAGATTTGGAAAAGCAGTTATAGCAGGTAATAAATTTTGTTGTTATTGTTAAAGAGCCGGGTTAACTAAACAATACTATGCTCAATTTGCGAGAGTAGGTATGTCCTATAATTTTTAGTCCCTGAGAAATCAGATTCAAAAGATTTTTTAGTGGTATGTACGTAATATAAAATTATATACATAGGTATAGCAGTATATTACTGCTGGCAATACTTAATTTTAAATGGGGTAATGGAGCAGAATATGTAAACTTAGTAATAATTAGGAAAATAATTATAAAAATTTGCTCAAAACGTTAGAATTTGGTCCTAAAATGGATGGTAAACTGATATTTAAGCTTTTAAAATAACGTGGTAATATAAGTTTATATTCTTAATACCTAGATTATTTGGTATCATTATTGTATAAGGCTAAATGATTTTATTGCCAACTGACAAATAGATTCATCCATGACAATTTTATATAATTTGTTATACGTAGTGATAGAAATTGGGTAATTTTATTTGGTAGTTGATCAAGTTTTAAAAAAGTGAAGCATTTTTAGATCTTAGTTAATATTTCTTCATGTCCGCAAGAATATTGCCGCTGTAGTGACGTGCTGTCATGTGATTTTTACCTATTTATAAAATAAACATTTTGTACATTTTTTTTTATTTTCTGCTACCCTTATCATCAAAGCATGGTGCTGCTAGGTGGAACCACCTTCTTTAGGTATCTCGTCATCACAAGTAAATCTTAACAAACTTAGAAATTTCCAGAATATTTTAGTGAGCGTCTATTTTAACGCTGTAAATATGTTACGGGTAAAGCTAGAAGATGGAGTAAACCTAGGTTTACCCGGGTTGAATTAGTACTACCCAAGCTTCTTGGGTCATACTCTTAAAATGACGGTTAAAATATGGTGGAGATTTTCAATTTGATTTGATACGGTTTGGGTAGTTCAGGTGGCTAAAACATTGCCCTGGTTAGGCAAAGGTCACGGATTCAATCCCCTTCTCGAATCGAATTGTCTCTTTCCACTTTATTAAAAATTCTTGGGTAAAGTCTGAATAATAAGTAAAGGTTAGGTTATGTCAGAACAGTGACCATTAACGCGCGACGGCGAGCGAGCGGGCCGCGCACGTCCCCTCTGTATTTGTTTAACAATCATTTCGATTTTATCCATTTTATTTTACTTATTATTCGGACTTTACCCAAGAAGCTAGGGTAATATTAAGTCAACCCGGGTAAACCTAGGTTAACTCCATCTTCTAGCATTATCAGTAACATAATATACACGATATCAGCGGTGTACGGTGTACGTATACGATATACACTGCGACCGGAGGGCTCGCATACAGTACCTAAGGTCCGAAAAGGTTATGGATCAATGAACGGGGTTTCCCGAACTTCTTAAGTATGAGGTTCTTCAAAGGGGGTGTAAGTTTTTATACAGGTCCGGCAGCGTGAGGCAGCACCTCTGGTTATGCAAACGCCCATAGGTTACGGTGACCACTCATCAAAATCAGCAGGCAGTTTTTTTGCATCAGGTGGGCTGTATGCTTGTCCTATTTTAACTTGTGGTATAAAGACATGTTGTCACGCCTTTATCCCCGAAGGGGTAGGCAGAGGCATACTATACGCCCACATTTCACCGTATTCACTTTTGTCCCAGGTGGTGAACCCATTGACGTTTTGAAATGGGACAGGCGTAGGTTGTAGCTACCTCATGTTGAAATTTTTCAAGACTTTAACTGGGCTTAACGACTGCCATGTTACTGGCAACCAGGAGCAACGACCTTCCGAAGAAAGGACACGCTCGCCAATGTAAATGCGACATAGTGTTCACCCATTTAAGCACCAGCCATAGAGAAAGTTGATTAACGCAGTGATCATTTACAGAACACAGGCCTGATTAACCCTTAGGCTAATAAGGCTGCAGCCTAGGGCGCGAGGATTAAGGAGGCGCGCTAATCGCGACTACGCATGCACTATTAATGTAGCATCATTGCATCTACACTACATATTTGAACTAGACCGAAACAAATAAAATGAAATTAGCTGTGAACTGAAAAAGCTTAGGACTCCTTGATTATAACAATAAACTATAATTAGTAAATAAATATCCATCACGCCTTATCCCCGAAGGGGTGGCAGAGGCATATTATATGCCCACTTTTCACCGTGTGGATTCCTGTCCCACTTAATAGGTGGTGAGCCCATAGCCGTGTTGAAATAGACAGATGCAGGTTGTGGCTACCTGCTGTTGAAATTTTTAAGCCTTATTTAAGCTTAACGACTGCCATTTTCTGGCAACCGGGACCAACGTCTTAACGTGCCTTCCGAAACACGGAACGCTCGCAAATGTAAATGCCACAAAGTGGTCACCCATCCGAGTACCAGCCATAGTGAAAGTTGCGTAACTCAGTGATCGTTTACAGAACACTGAGACCGCGGGGCCACGAGCGCTTCTACTATAATTAGTAGTAATTATAAAAGCGCGCGTAAAAGCACGTCTGGTGCATCGTGTTTTTTCGTGTTAGTTATCACATTAACACATTTCATTGACACGAAAGGGGCGGGGCTTAACAGTTTTTGTTAATATGCACGTATACAGCATTAACATAAGAGAATACACATAAACACGTTTACATGTGAACTGCGACGAATGGATAACATCCGCCGCGTTCGGCTGCTGGGAGGGGTTGTTCAGCATTTTTGTTAGCGCTCACTCGAATCGTATCAACGTACTAAGCACCGAGCACTCTGATTTTTTTTGATGATGTCCGGCTTCTACTTATTCAAAAATAAAATAAAATATAAATAAAAATATCTTTATTTTGCATAGACCATTTTAAAGCGCTTACAAAATGTCATACACTATTTAAAATATTTAAAGTGACCACCGGTTCGAAACGCGGCCCACCTGAGAAGAACCGGCATGAAACTTAGGAAGGCTTTTTTTTTTGATGTCCTATTTACAATTTAATTATTTCACTTTGCCAGCAGATCATTTCCAGGCGTCTCTGTCCTATAAATAGTCTTTAACGGAGTAATAACCTTTTTCACAAAGCTTGTTTTTAATTAACTTTTTAAATTTGGTAAAAATGGGGTAAAAATGGTAAATTTCTCAGGACACAGGGAAGCTTGTTGTAAAAGCGTATACAGTTACCCTGGAAAGAATCGCCAATCTTATGTAGTCGACTGTGGTGGACTGAAAGATTATTTTTATTTCTAGTGTTTATATTATGTTTATCACAGAGTTTTGAAAACTGTGATAGATTTTTCTGGACATACATAAGATTGGCAAAGATGTATTGTGATGGTACGGTTAAAATATTAACTTCTTTGAATTTTTCTCGGAGAGAGACTCTTTAAATTCTTCCAAATTATAAATAGCGCGTACAGCCCGCTTTAGTAAAACAAAAATAATATTTAAATCTGCAACACTCCCCCAAAGGAGAATACCGTAAGACATAATACTATGAAAATAGCTGAAGCTAGGTGTTTCTATGTTTGTATTGGGACACCCCTTTATTATTATTATTTCTTCTTTCCTTCCTATTAATGCTAAAGTCAGAGAATCCGGTGTACCCTCGAAAGGAAATCCCATAGACCCTGACCATCCGTGGTCACTGACCTCCCCGACCATCGTCTTCGGGCAGTCCACCAAACGCACTGTAAGGAGGACGAAAATACTATAAAAAGAGGCGCGCGCGAGAGCACGTTGCGCCTCTACCTTGAGCCTATCTCTGTAAGGACGACCGCTAGCTCGGAGTGTCGCCCCCAGGCTGACGCTTATGGGGGACGGAGATTTCTCTGGTATCTCCGTCCGTCATAAGCGTCTTCTGCGGCACGGGAGAGTACTATTCCTCTCCCGTTCCATCTCCGCCGCCTCTATTGCGCACGTCATCATCTAACAACACAGTGTTCCATGCCCTCTTGCTGACCATAGCCAGAACCATGGTCTGCAGTGTTACATTTCCCGCTCCTATGGCCACCTAGAGGCCACGCCACTGCTCCATCCATTCAGGGCAATTTGCCAGCGTGTGGAGCACTGTATCCTCTGAACAGCCTGAACAGTGGTGGCACTCAGGCGTTGACTCCCGCCGTATACGATGCAGGAACACACCGAAGCAACCGTGCCCAGTGAGCACTTGCGTCAGCCGGTAGGAGAGGCAACCGTGGCCCCCTCAAGTTAGGCAGTAGTCGTGAGAGCGGCAATGCCAACCCCTTGAGCTTGGGATTTCGGAAATACGCCGCCAAGTTCCGCCGGCTATAGAGCCAAAGCCCCAAGTACTTCATGGAAGGCCCGACTCCGATGCGTACACCTCCCACAATAAGACGGGATCCCTCAGGTGGTTGTATATTGGAAAACGCCTTTATTTCTACATTTTGTATTTTTGGAACTTTTTCTTTATTTCTACTGTAAGACCTAGCTTTTCGCCTTCGTGATTCTAGGTTAACGAGAACTATCATATAGGTTTTTTACTCAAAACCTATAGGGTACTTCCGGTTGACCTAGAATTGTTAATTTTAGTTAAAAGCAAAGTCTTATAGCACAAGTAAAGAGAAAATACCAAAACATGAATAAGTTGAAAATGAAGGTAAATTCTGGTACAGGTCGCGCGGCAAATGATGAGCGCTGACAAAAATTTGATATTTTGCGCATAGTTTGCGCATGTATAATAGCGCATAATATTATTACACAAAGAATCAAGTTTAATACGACTCTGCTTTGAACCATTAAACATTTTTTTATTTTATAACGTAGGTAGGTGGGTACGTAAATAGGTACATATATATTATTTACAACAAGTGAGTTCAAAGTGTTTTGCGTAAAAATATTACACCATGATAGGTATTTTATAGTTTTTTTTTCGTCGGCGACTTGTCAAGTGAAATAAATACACGTACTTACCTCAGTCTCCAAAATAATATTAAAAAAGTGCTGAAAAACTGTAAAAAAACGCTGCAAAAAGTGAGTCAAAGGACTAATCCAACAGTTAGAAGTAAAATTCAATATTGTTTAGTGGAAATGACTAGTGAAATTCGTGATAAAACAGTGAAATACGAAAGTGTTTGACAGTATCATAACAAAATACCCACATCAGAACAAAATAAATAATTGCAAATACGGTTTCGGCGACGCCGATTATTGACAACCTGCATTCCGATATTCAATCAGGGTTGTCAGTCAAAGGTTTTTTTATATTTTATTTTTTGATTTAACAAAATTTAAGAATCAATAGCAAGTTTTGGCAAAAATGGAAGAACAAATGAACTTATTAATGAACATTTTAAAGGAAGAACTCAATAAACAAACTAAAGCAATTACTGAAAATGTCAATAGAACAATTTCAATGCTAATTGAAGAGAAATTAGAACCTATAAAGCTAGAGAATTTAGCACTTAAAGATGAAGTGAAAACACTCAGAAATAAAGTGAAAAATCTAGACATGGAAACACGAAAAAACAACCTAATTATATATGGAGTCGAAGAAAGAGAAGATGAAAAAGGAGGCCTTATGTATTTGGTCTTAGAAACCTGGAATAGCACGTACAAGAACCTGCATTTAAGGGAATGGGACCAATGGGAAATTAGTAAGACACAAAGGCTAGGCAAGAAAACCGTGGGAATAATTAGACCTATAAAAATGTCTCTCACGCTGGCTTGGAGAAAAGTAGAACTTTTACATAATAGTAAAAGCTTTCCAAAAGAAATTAACATAGTTGAAGATCTGTCAAAAGATATATTGGAAATTGCAAGGAAAACCCTACTCCCTAAACTGAAAGAAGCCAGAGAAGCTGGAAAATATTCTGTTTTCAAGTATGACAAACTCATAATAAAAGACTTCTCAGAAGCTACTAAAAATAAGGAGTACAGGAAAAGAGCACCCTCTACACCACCAATTACGCCACCTAATAATAATACCCATAGTGGACAGTCAACAAGGAAGACTTCCAAGTCCTCGAAACTTTCAAAAGCCAATCCTTTCCTTAAACAACTATCAACAAAAACCGAGAAGAACTAAAGGAGACACAAACAAAAAACTGAGTAGATACAACAAGTAATAGAATAACTATTATAATTATACAAAAAATATACAACCACGAAGAAACATAAACTGTTTAAGCAAACAAATACACATTAGGACCCGGAACGCAACTAGCCAGCGCAGAACCGGTTCTTCACCGCCCTCCACCACCGTGTCGACGCGGCGCCGACGGGCCGCACTTGGCCGTTCTACAGCAGTCGCTTAAGACATAAATATACTTATCATTGAACTGAAACTATCAAATATATATTTTTTTAATTGTTAGAAATTGGTTTCGCATTCACAAGCCCCATATCTAACAAGTTGGCGACCGTGATAATAAAATCGAGAACAAATCTCGAACTTGCAATCTACGAGACGGACATCTTGTTTGAATAATATTGCAACTCATCGTTTGAAATCGGCAACGACGAAATTTGATTTGAAGCGAAAACAAAAAGGATTAACAGGTTTGCAGTGTGGCAAAGAGTAATACCAACAGGGAAGTACTCGTTCCTTATCCTATTTGCTATTTTCCCTATCATTTTCGGTCTAGCGTGCTCGAGTTCTAAGTAAATTTACAAAATTCTCATTTTTTCATTTCATAATCACAGTGCTTTGTGCTTTAATTAAACGGCTAAAGTCAAAAATCATCTCACAACATTTAAACATTATTATACGTATTCTAATATACACGTATTTTTTCGTTAAAAATCTACCTACTTAATCTATAATCTAATGCTAAAACTTTGCTAAATCTTAAATTAAGAGTACTGATTCCCAATTAACGGTTGAAGTACTGTGTCTAATTTAGTATAATTGAGCCTAGATAGCTAACAATAATCTCACATTTATATTTCGCACATTTTTCTATGCTAACTTATTCTTATTTCTTCACAGCTATAATAACTGGATACCATCTGCTTCTAGCGTTCAATGATAGCTGTTCAATAAGCTTTTTCTATATACATCACATAGCAATAAATAGGTACCTATTACCCGTACCTGCCTATACCCTATCTACCCTAAAGTAACAATCAAAACACAAAAGATAGTAATTAATAATCAGTGATCCAGAATAAAAACACTTATTTAACCAGTAAAATTAATCATAAACTTATATCAATTCCAGGATATGCAATAACGCAAATACAAGTTGTTTACAATAAAAACAGTGCATTCGTACCTATCTACTCGGTGAGCCGTTCCGAGCGCATAGTGACTCATAGCTGCTTCGCAGGTGATTTGCTGCGAGTAAAGGTATTTACACACTTGAAATTTTGTCTTCGTTACAATGACCAGCGTAGATGATTTAAAAGACATTAAAGCTAAAAGAGCTTCCATAAAGGGTAGGTTAACAACATTTGAAAAATATATATCGGACTTGATATTATTAAAACATATTAGCTTATCAAAGTGTCATGAAACAAAAATACGATTAGAAAAGTTAAAGTGTCTCTTTGATGAGTATGACTCGATCCAAACGAGCATAGAAATAAAGATAGAAAACCCGGAAAATTTGGTTGAGAGGGAATCTACCGAAAATAGATTTTATGAGGTATTTGCATTGGCCCAGCAACTTATAGAAAAAAATAGTGTCGAAACTGACGTAATGAGTTCATCTTCAAATTGCATTGTTCCTAAAACGAATATTAAGTTACCTCAAATTAAAATTCCTAATTTTGACGGTGACGTCACAAAATGGCTCGAATTTCATGATACATTTACTTCCTTGATTCATGGCAATGATTCTATCGCAAGCATAAACAAGTTTTTTGCATTTTTACGTATGCGAGCGGACGTCCTTGAGGCGACGACGGCCGCGAGCGGCGGTAAGCAACTGGCGCAGGAGCCATCTCTGCACCAGTCACAGTCGCATCAAAATAAGCGCATAAATAAAATGCTAAAATCATTTGTTGCTACTTCTATTGATTCAAATAAATTTACAACAAGTTGTTTAGTATGCAATGGTGGACATCAAATATATTATTGCGATACCTTTTTGGCAATGTCCCCAACCGACAGATTTAATTTTATAGTAAAAAACAAGTGTTGTATTAACTGTCTTCGCATCGGGCACTTAGCCCCACAATGTAAAGCTAAAACGTGTAAAAAATGTAATCACAAACATAATTCACTGTTACATTTTGATAAACCTATGGTAGAAAACAAGTCCGTGGTTTCTACTCCAACTTCTTCATCGACCAACTCTAATCAAGTTTTATTATCAACTGCTATTGTAAAGGTTTCAAATATTAATTCTAATAATTTTGTAGAAGCACGCTGCCTGCTAGATTGCGGAAGCCAGTCGTCTTTTATAGCGAGGAATTAAAAAATAAACTGGGTGTTCAAACAGACACAATTCACTCAGTTTGTGTGACAGGTATTAATAGCATGTCATTCGATGCGTTAGAACACTGTAACATCAAAGTACAGTCACGTACAAACACATTTAGCACTTCGGTCAATGCGTTTGTTATCAAAAATGTAACTGGTTCACTCCCGAGTCGTCAAGTCGATATTTCTCTTATTAAACTGCCCCAAAATATTACGCTAGCGGATTCTAATTACCACACTCCATCGAACATTGATCTATTAATAGGAGCGGATTTGTTCTGGGATATATTATGTTCCGAACAAATCAAATTAGGTACCAATTTACCTATTTTACAAAACTCCTTATTGGGTTGGTTGGTATCCGGTCCGTTCAAGTGTAACAATCAAACTACGAATAAAACAACACTTTTTTGTAATTTTAGTCAAGAAATTACGTCTCAACTAAATAAGTTCTGGGAATTGGAGGAAGTACCTCAAAGGCCGGTTATGTCTGAGGAAGAGAGAGAGTGCGAGCGACATTTCGAGCAGCACACTCGGCGTCTAAAGGATGGAAGGTTTTGCGTCACGCTGCCTTTGAAATCAGACCCGAACACACTAGGTGATTCGTATTACATAGCGCGCAAGCGATTTCAATCTTTAGAAGGACGTTTTCAAAGGCAACCGGACGTAAAAGCCCAATATGTGGACTTCATTAATACGTACAAGTCTCTCGGTCATTTATCGGAAACTAACAAATGTGAAGGCGCAGTATTTCTTCCACATCACCCTGTGTTTAAAGAAAAAAGTGAAAGCACAAAATGTCGTGTTGTCTTCGATGCGTCGTGCAAGACGACAACAGGGCTGTCGCTTAATGATATAATGATGGTAGGGCCTAGTCTTCAAGACAATATATTTTCTATTTTAATTAGGTTAAGACAACATACATACATATTTACGGGAGACATAGAAAAATTTTTAGATGCATAATGGTAGATGAATCGCAAAGAAAATTACAAACGATTTTATGGCGTAATAATGAACACGAACCTATTACTTACCTACAGTTGAATACTGTGACCTATGGAACTGCCGCCGCGTCTTTCCTAAGTACAAGATGTATTCTACAACTAGCTATGGAATGCAACGATTCCTCGGTTAGCGACATTTTGCGTCATGATATATATATAGACGATGTAATAACTGGATTTTCTAGTGAAAATGACCTAAAGACTATTTACACAAACCTCACAACCCAACTGAAATCAGCAGGTTTTAATTTAAGAAAAATAAAAAGTAATTCAGAGAAATTATAAAGTCTTGTTTCGGATAACTGTACTGAAAAGGAACAAGAAAATTTACAAATTTCAAATGTAACAAATACATTAGGTATCGAGTGGGATCCCAACAAGGATTCTATTATTATTGGTGTAAACAAATCATCAAATCTATTTAAGCAACGTAACCGATTTGTTACAAAACGTATAATCTTATCAGTGTCGTCTTCAATTTTTGACCCACTAGGATTATTATGTATATGCATTATATCATGCAAAATAATTTTACAGAAGCTTTGGTTGCTGAAACTTGGTTGGGATGAAGAGGTTCCTCGGGACATCTCAGAAATCTGGCATAAGGTTGTCAATAATTTCAAACATATCGAGAAATTAGCTCAAACCCTATTAAAATCGAAATACATACCTTCTCGGACGCATCAATGAGCGCGTTTGCTGCTTGTGTGTATGTACGCTCTATTGATGTGCTGGGACACTTATCAGTTCGCCTTCTATGTGCGAAGTCTAAGGTAGCTCCCCTAAAGACGTCCACTATACCTAGACTGGAATTGTGTGCAGCTCTTTTAGCTGCCCGCCTTTGTAAAGCAGTGACAGATTCACTGCGCTGTAAACTTGATTTTCACTATTTTTGGTGCGACTCAAATGTTGTACTGGGCTGGTTGAATACTCCTCCACACAAATTAAGCACGTTTGAATCTCATCGTGTAGCGGAAATTAGTGATTTACGCGCTCCTAATAGTGAGTGGAAATACGTACCGTCCTCGTTGAACCCCGCGGATCTTGCATCTCGTGGCATAAACCCCGAAGAGGTGCCGAACCTTTCGTTGTGGTGGGATGGGCCTACATACCTACATAGCTCACAGGAATCATGGCCGGTTCAACAGAGTGGCATTGACGCGCACTCGAAATTACCAGAAGTTCAAGCTCACGTTTCAAACATTGATACAAACCCGAAATCAATCATTAATTTTAATCGTTTTTCTAGTTTTAAAAAATTACGTCGTATGCTTGCGTATGTTTTCCGATTTATTAACATTGCCAGGAAAAAGGAAAAGTACACTGGGCCTTTGACTGTACAAGAGTTAGAGCATTGCGAGTTAAAACTAGCCCATTATTCACAAATAGAAAGCTTCACTATTTATAAAAATAATTTTAAATCGTTACCTGCATTGTACAATCTATCGCCATTCGTAGACAGTGAGACAGGTTTGATTCGAGTTGGCGGAAGGTTGGACAATTCAGATTATTATTTTGATAAACGTCATCCTATTGTATTGTGTAGCAAACATAAATATACAGAATTAATTATGAACTATTTTCATACAAAATTAATGCACGCAGGACCGCAATTGCTTCTTTCAGTCGTCAGGGAGCAATACTGGCCAATCGGAGGTCGATGTTTAGCTAGGCGAATATGCAATGACTGTTTAAGGTGCAAACGAATGAAAGGAGCAGTTGCGAAGCAGATTATGGGTAACTTACCAACTGTCAGAGTGTCACCTGGATCTATTTTTGAAATAACAGGCACTGACTATGCAGGTCCATTTATGATTTTAAATAGAAAGGGACGCGGCGCAAGGCTCATCAAATGCTATTTGTGTGTTTTTATATGTTTTAAGGTCAAGGCAGTTCATCTTGAATTAGTGAGTGACTTGACCACAGAAGCCTTTATATTAGCTTTGCGGCGCTTTATATCGAGGCGAGGTAAGCCTCGTGAGATTTTTTGCGATAATGGCACCATTTTCGTTGGGGCAAGTCGGGAAATCGCTGCTCTTGTCAATAATTGCTCTAACGCTGTGTCTAAACTAAGTGACGAAGGCATAAAATTCAAGTTTTCTCCGGTATATTCTCCACATTTTGGTGGCATCTACGAGGCAGCTGTAAAGTCAGCAAAATTTCACTTAAAAAGAGTAGCTGGCAACGCTCACTTCACCTTTGAAGAGCTTGCCACCTTATTTTGTCAGGTTGAGGCTATTTTGAACTCGAGGCCTCTTGTTCCTTTATCCTCCGACTTGGAGGTCCCTTTGACTCCCGGGCATTTCCTTATAGGCAGATCTCTGACGTCATTACCTGCTCCTGATCTACAAGACGCAAATCCTAGCCGTCTCCACAGATATGGTACATTTGGATGGATTATGGAACAGGCAAGGCAGCATTTTTGGAGCAGATGGAGCCGTTAATACATCTGTGAGCTTCAACAACGTACAAAGTGGCAGAATAGATATCCTGATGTTAAGCCCAACCAACTGGTTCTCATCAGAGATGAAAGCAGTCCGCCTATGAAGTGGCCATTGGGAAGAATTGTTACTGTCTTCAAAAGATCTGATGGCGCCTGCCGTTTAGCAGATATCAAGACAAGCACCAAGGGAATCGTCAGACGGGCAATTGACAGGATATGCCCTCTTATCGATCTTCCATGATAGTTGCAGCAACAATTTTCATTTTTCAAGGAGGCGGAGATTGTTTAAGCAAACAAATACACATTAGGACCCGTAACGCAACTAGCCAGCGCAGAACCGGTTCTTCACCGCCCTCCACCACCGTGTCGACGCGGCGCCGACGGGCCGCACTTGGCCGTTCTACAGCAGTCGCTTAAGACATATATATACTTATCATTGAACTGAAGCTATCAAATATATATTTTTTTAATTGTTAGAATTTGGTTTCGCATTCACAAGCCCCATATCTAACATAAACAAAAGACAAGAATGCACCGACCGGAAATGTAAAGTTAAATAACAGCAAATAGAAAAAACTATTCAAACTATAAGGCCCCCACCACTGCTGGTCACAGAGGGGGCAAATGACCACAACCCTCCATCAAAATACAATAACAAAAAACGTGAAGTAAAAATATGCACATATAATGTAAGAACACTATCAAGTATAGAAAAACTAATAGAATTAGAAAACGCCATAGTAAAAATAAAATGGGATGTCCTAGGACTGGCCGAAGTGAGACGACTGGGAAGCAACATAGAAGCTCATGGAAAATACATATTCTGCTATATTGGGGAAACAAAAGGTTTATATGGGGTGGGCTTCCTAATTAAAAAAGAGCTCCAGGACAGTATACTAAACTTCTCTGGGATATTAGAACGAGTTGCCTTACTAAAATTATCAATCAATGGCTTTAAATTATCACTCATACAAGTACCTATATGCTCCCACCGAAAGCTCTAAAGACGAAGAACTCGACCGATTCTATAGCGACATCAAAAAAGCACATGAGTCAGCAGACAAAAAGCTTTTAATCATGGGCGACTTCAACGCTAAAATAGGTTAGCCCAAAGCTAACGAAAGTCCAATAATGGGAAAATATGGTTACGGAAAAAGGAATGATAGAGGTGAACGACTAATAAATTATGCATATGAATACAAGCTAGCCATTTTGAATACATACTTTAAGAAAAAAGAATCCCGCAAGTGGACCTGGATAACACCTGATAAAAGAAATAAAAATGAAATTGATTTCATACTGACTGATAACCCAAAAGCTTTGACCGATTTGGACATCCTCAACAGAGTGGAGTTCCCTTCCGACCACAGAATGTTAAGATGCCACTATAGAACAGAGATACCCAAAAAATGTAGAAGTTCATTTCAAGCAGTATCTAATACCCTAAAATCTGAAGAAGAGAAAACCTCCTATTTAAAAATACTAAAAGGAAATTTTACAACAGCCCATGAATCATTACAAAATGTTAAATGTGTACAACAATACTATAACAAGTTTGAGACACTCCTTAAAGAAAGCCCAACCAAAAATAACACCAACCGCACAAATAAATGCAACAAAATTTTAAGTGCAGATACTCTACATCTAATTAAAAGACGCACTGAACTGCTTTAAAACAATTCAGTACAATCAAAAAATTCACAAAAAAAATATTCAAACAAACAAAGCAATCAAACAAGACTACAATAACCATAGGAAAAATATCATAGAAGAAAACTTGACAAAATATAAAAGTTCAAAACGTGCCTACAAAAAATTAACTACATTCAAGACATGGATACCAACACTAACTAAAGGACAAAATAAAACAAAAACAAGAGAAGAGATTATACAATACGCAACAAAGTTCTATAAAGAACTATATAAACAAGCAGAAACTGTATATAATGATGAGTATGAGTTAAACAAAGTAGAGGACACTGAAGGAAAAATAGAACCAGTATCCGAAAGAGAAGTACTAAAATATTTAAAGAACCTCAAGTCTGATAGAAGTCCAGGACCCGACAACCTTCCAAATGAAGCTTTGAAAATTGGATCTCCCATTTTAGCCACATATTTATGTCAACTTTTCAACCTAGTGTTTAAGCATGAACAAATACCTGAACAATGGAACCTATCGCACATTATACTACTCTATAAAAAAGGAGATCCATTAGATATCGGCAACTACAGACCAATTAGCTTGATGTCTACCGTCTATAAGCTTTTCTCCTCAATCTTGCTCAGTAGAATAACCGAAAAGATAGAATGAACAGAAAAAATCAACCAATTGAACAGGCCGGGTTCAGAGCGAAATTCTCAACTAGTGATCACATTCATGCTGTAGAACAAATTTTAGAAAAATACAAAGAATTTAACAAACCACTATACCTAGCATTTGTGGACTATACGAAGGCATTTGATAGCATTACACACAAATCAATAAGGGAAGCCCTCGGAACCCGCAAAATTGAACCACAATATATCAACATAATAAAACAAATATATACCAACAGTAAAAGCAGTATAAAACTGGAAAAACTTGGTGATGTATTCCCCATAGAAAAGGGAGTAAAGCAAGGAGACCCTCTCTCTCCTAAGCTTTTTATCGCGGTATTAGAAAATATTTTCAGAAGTCTAGACTGGAAAAAAAAAGGTATATTCATTCTTGGCAAACGACTAACACACCTACGATTTGCATATCATATTGCCCTTTTTAGCGAAACTCCAAAAGAGCTAGAGCATATATGTTGTTCACGCTGGATAGAGAAAGCAGGAAAGTGGGCCTTCACATGAACGCAGACAAAACAAAAATAATGTCAAACAGCTCACAGAAACCAATAGCCATAGAGGAATGAATGAATGAATGATGTAGACAACTTCACTTACCTTGGAAAGTTAATATCATTCGGTGCTGATAGTAATGAAAATGAAGTCGATAGAAGTGTAAACAACACCTGGAAGCGATACTGGTCACAACGTGAAATCCTGAAAGGAAAATATAGCCCAAAACTAAAAAAAATATAATGGACACGTGTATACTACCCAGTTTGATATACGTAAGCCAGACGTGGACATTTACTAATAGAATAAAAAACAAAATTACAACCTGTCAACACGCTACGGAGAGATCGATCTTGAAGCTAAGAAGAATCAACAAAGTAAGAAACTATTATATCAGAAAAAGAACTAAGCTTATAGATGCTCTTCAACATGCGTTGAAAATAAAATGGAAATGGGCAGGTCACGTTGCTAGACTCAAAGACAAAAGATGGACCACTGAATGGACAGGTTCTACAGGCAAACGACACGCAGGGCAGCCTAGCGATGACATACGGGAAAAAGCAGGAAAGAACTGGATGATGCTCGCTGAAAACAGGCAGATTTGGACTGAGATGGAGGAGGCTTATACCCTAACGGGATCCTTATTGAGAAATGAAACTAATAACTAACACACTAACACCAATTCTTTTAAAATAACTAAAAACCAATACCAACACTCTAATAAATATTTCAAATGTAACGGAAAAGGAGAAATAAAAGCTTTTTATTTATTATTATAGGTATTTTATTTATTTTTCAAATTCAAATTCAAATTTATTTCATTTTGTAAACATAGGAAATCCATGCTGGAAAATAAAATTCAGTAATCGTATTTAAAAAAATAACATTTTTATTGTAATATTTTAATGTAGAAATAGGTATATAATGTGTGTGATACTGACAATACTTATTAAAGTAAAAGAAGTGGAAGAAGTCTGTGCTTACCCCGGTGAATGATAGGCGTGATTTTAATTTCTTTTTGTATTAAACAAATGAAATTGTCGAAAATTTATAACTAAACTAACTATCTTCACGCTGTATCCCTTACGGGGTAGTCAGAGAGGACAGATTGCCAGGCTTCGCGATCCATTCATACTTATTTCGCTACCTTAAGATTCATCAACCGCTTCATACACGCACGTCTGTGTCTCCGAGTACTTTAGACTTTTCCGTTTTTGAGCAATCTGCTCACGTGATCTTTATATGCAAGTCTCGGCCTACCTTGATTCCTTCTACCCTCTACTTTCGCACAATATATATTCTTCGTCAATCGTTCCCCACTCTTTCGTCGGACGTGTCCAAACCAACGAAGCACGCCCTTTTCCAGCTTAATGCTGACACTTTCATTCAAAACTGCCATATTGCGTATTACTTCGTTGCGTCGGCCAAAGTTACGCCGCACAATTTTCGAAGTGATCGCATCTCCACAGCATTCAATTTACTATCATGCATCTGCTGATATACCCAGGTTTCGCTACCGTAAAGCAACGTTGGCACTATCACTGCGTTATGTTTCGCCAATAATAGTAATTATAATTGGTATAAATATTTGATCAAACAAATTACATAATAAACCATTTTTCTTTTTTGTCCAGATTGGACAGACAATTTTCTCGGGACATCAAAACCTCAAAACGCTATTGACACTTTGGCTGCTGCCGAACATTTTTGCGAATCAATAGCTATGCTAACTTCGGCACACCAGGAGTGATTTCAGTCCCTACGGGTATTTATTAATACCCGTAGGTAGATTGTGAGTGGATATTAGTAGTCATAGTAGGGTGTCTCTACTATTTGCAATTCAAAAACCTCGACTAATATTTACCCATTTTTACTATTTAGTCATTTTAGTCCAAAAGTATTTACTTTTTCACTTTGTTACACGAGTCGAAGTTTACCGATATACCTACATATATATTTACTAGTTGACGCCCGCAGCTCCACTCGCGTGGAGAAGCTTTCCCGTTTTCCACAGGAACTTGTTCCCAAGATAAAACATGCGTTATTCTGATGCATAAGCTATATTATTCCGGGTCGGAGCAAATATTTGTGTGATCCACAAATGTGTTTTGGAGTTTGTGTGTTTCCTATGTATAATATGTATGTATTTAGAAATATATAAGTATGTTTATCAGTTATCTAGATCCCAAAACAGAAGCTAATATAAAGTAAGCTATACTTTGGGCTAGATGGCGCTGTGCGAAAAGTGTCCCACAATATTTATATTAATTTATTCTAAATGAGAAAGAGTAACAAACCTAAATCTATACATTCTTTCAAAGTTTCGCATTCATAATATTAGTAAGAAGTATATCTGTGACTCAATTGTTTTTTTTATATAACAACAGGATTTCGATAAATAAAATCGATTTAAAAATATTTATAATTTTCCTTATCCTAAAATTGATATAAACATGTGGCCACCACGTAACTCCATGGCACGGCGCCGACATGGCTGGTATCGGGCCTTTTTTATATAAAAAAGATTTATAACTTTAAAACCCTTTTCTTTAGAACAATAGATATTTTGGCGGCCACTTTTTTTTACTTTTTTTTTGTTGAAAAGATTGTATGTCTTTGTTACAAATCAGGTAGATTTTTTTTAAAAGGTGCCGCCCTATTGTATTGTGTCATGTTTGTTACAACAAACAAAGCTTTATATTGTTATCTAATAAAAAAATGTTTAAGTTTATGTGCGTCTTTGTCCCAAAAAGACACACACGCTGCTTGTTAGTCCAAATCACACACCGTTTGAGGAAATACGCAAACGCGATTAATAAAGAAAACGCATATGGTACGGGATCCAGCAGTGAATGAGTTATAAGATTTGCCAAAAAGAGTAGAATATTTTATGTGCGTGACAGTACCGAGACTAGTGACAACACGTGCCGACATATCACGGAGTAGTGTGCGGCTGTGCCCTGGTGTGCGTGTAAGATTTCGACCATTCCTGCGTCCACGCTCCTACTCTCCCGCCCTTCACCCCCTGTCACCCCGCCAATTAGACCTAATTTATGAGTTCTGCGCATTCCCCTCCTACTTTCTTACAGAGCTCATCATTCGCCGCGCGACCTATTCTTACAACTTTTCGAAATTCTTTTGAAACCTCTACTTGCAGACGTGTTTCTTCCATCTTAGATCATGGGTTCCTTGAAAATGCATCTATTTTGCCGGCAAGTGGCGGGCAGGTAGGACAGTGATCGTCACATCACTGCTCTATCTATCATCTCATTTGGACCTCCTTCACCGCGTCACATCCGGCGGGAGGTCATATGGTTCTCCATAAAAAAAAACTAACACTACTTTTTAGGCTGACGGGGGCGCGACCTTACTATTAGCCTAGGGCGGTCGGAACTCTTGATCAGTCGCTGCCCATAATAATATGAAAGAACGCACGCGACGCAGATATATCGCCTCACCCAGCTTCTCGCAGGCATGCCCTGAGCTGATGGCTGTGTACCAAAAGCTGTGGAAGCTGGTAGGATTGAGCCAGTCCATGTGACGGCTGCTTCCTATTGCGAAGCCGTAATTCTACAAAAGGGGACAGCAGAGCAAGAGCGAGGCTAATCCTTCCGCACCTACACACCGTAAACGGAAGAGGGGATCGACCAGACCACGATTCGATCTTATCCCACCGGGTAGAGATCAGCACGAACAGGGCAGGAATGCACCGCCTAGCGCCTTACCTTCGTTGGTTGGTTCCATATCCACAACCAACCTCCGTCAGCTTCTCCATGTGAAGCACCAGTGGGACCTGCCATGTAGGACGGCCTCAAGCGCCGATGGTGCTATGGTAGAAAACGCTGCCAATTTCCCATGGCAACACTAGACGATGAGGACATCGTCTAATCTTAGATGTACTTTGAGATCTCTCTTTGAGATACTCATATGGGCTGCGAGAACTGAGGGACCACACTTTAAGGGCTGTAGTTTTTGCTATATTTCTTTAGAAACTCCAAGATTTATTCTACAATTTTTTTAAGGTTATTTAAAACATACTATTGCAGTTTTGCGACAAAAGAGCATGGTCCCTCATTTCACACATATAGCTGGTTTAGTGAGCCTGGCCCTAGGAGCTAGGAGTCCCACACGAAGGGTATAAGTGCATTCCACCTCGATAATAAAATAACTCCCTGCGTGTCGTCACAACAGTGTTGGATCGCCGCTGCCTTTTTCTGTAGCTCAATAAAATGGGGTTTGCAAAAATAAAACTAGAAATATCAGATATAAAAATTTTATTATTTATAGGAAATATTTTGATTTAACAACAACTCTTTCCGTGCGAGGCGCATGCGACTCTGCGCCGACGTCATAATGGCACATTGATTTTAAATAGTTTTGATTTTAGAACAATGACGCAATGCAATAACATTTGAAATTGGAACACCACAAATATTCGAATTTGCAGTCACTTGGGATGGAACAGCGTTTTTAATCACGATAAATTTCGCGGTTTACATACTGTATTTTTAAGATTAAAGGTTTCAGTACCAAAAAAAATAATCTTCGTTTAGTGCCAGCGCAAAATCGCGTGCGTTCACACCGACAGCACGAAGGTTTCGTTGTCAGCAAACCGTCCGAGGTTCCTCACAGCACAAAACGGTACCTCAAAAAGAAAAAAGAAAGTCTATCCACATCATCATTTCGTCCGCAGACCACACACCGCTTATTGCGACATTATCACATTTATCAAGCATTATCTGTTGATCCCTCGATACAGGAAAAAAACTGATTCTTTATTTTTCAACTCTTGTGTTTTCACCTAACTATTTACTAGTACTTAAATTATAGCTCACTCATCACCAGTTTCGCTCACATTCTCGCCATTCAATCATTCTTTATACAAGATGTCTTCCATTTATGCTACAGAGCGACATATTTTTACATTGGATATCACCGGGGACAGTCAATTCCTTTACTATTATTGCTTTTGAAGCAACGATATACTATTAAAAAGCTGTCCCTGTACAACCATTTCGGAGACACTTAATGATGAATCAGTTCGAGCTGCGTAGGCATATTAAAAAATATCACACTTTATTTTATTTCATAGCAAAACAGCGTGTATAGCTGTCATGTGGACATCTAAGGAGGAATTGACCGGGCCCCTTACAAAACAATCACAACGAAAATAAAAACTAAAACTTAACGCAGTTCCTATACAAATGGATGAACATAATTAAAAAAAAACATGTGGAGATTAGAGAAAAGGCCTGAATAAACCCGAATATTAATAAAAACAAATACCAGTTATATGTCCTATGTACAGAACCGAATTGTTTTGAGTTCGTTTTACAATGTTGTACCGTTATATATAACACGAGATCTCGGTATAAAAGCTATCGGTAAAAAACTTGTAACGTATGTATTGCAGAAACAGACGCCATTTTTTATTACGACGAGCGTGTTGCTAATGTCATTAGAACGATTTAAAAGTTTGGCAAATTTGTTCTAAAAACTAATTTGAATCAAGAATTCACTGACGTCATTAGCAATTTAAATTCAAATAAATGTGCACTGAAGTTGAAATATGCGCACTCAAGTTACCTTATCGCTATCTCATGTTCTATTTTAGCGAAAAAGAGATGGCTATCATTCTCTTGACTCCCGCTCATCATAATTTCGAATGGTATTTACGAGCAATCTCAATTTTAATAATAAAATCGTATCTTCTCATTCAATAAAAGCTAGACAAAATTAAAACAGAAATAAATCAAAATAGGACATAATTTTACAGAAAAAGATATTATTTACTGTACATTAATATTGTGACTATTTTCAGGCCTCAATCGATCACTACATATTTACATTAATGTTATAACGATACTGTTCAAGCTTTCAAATCACATTTCATTTTATAAGTAATATACGCCGAAATTACTGTTTTGTCTTGATGAGTTCCTTTGATATGGTTAGATATCGTATATTTAAGTTTTTAAGCGTGCTATATCGCAAAGGTAGTAGGCGAAGGCTGGCGAGCCGCAGTTGATCATGTCAAGGCAAAAAATATAAATATACTTTTTAGTCACGCCTTTATCCCCGAAGGTGTTGCAGTGACATACTATTCGCCCACATTCCAAAAATGCATTTTTGTCCCACGTAACAGGTGGTGTTTGCCGTATTTGACATGGACAGATGCAGGTTGTACTGCTGTTGAAATTTTTCAAGACACCATAAGGTTTTTTCATAAATATTTATTAAAAAATACTACACAATTATTTAGCTTCATTTAAAATGTCAAACAGTATGTAATTGGTATATCGTATAGTGCTTCATCAGTAAACAATAGTTCTTGGGTCTAATCAAGTTGGCCACCCCTGAATGTATTAATCAACTCAACCTTGAAAAAATAATCATACGTTCGTATTTTTTATGTGAAGCTACAAGTGTAAAAACTTTTTAATCGTTTTACAAGATCTTTAGAACCTCACACAGATAAATGGGCGGCCATTTTCATACTTCACACTTATAAGGTCGTGGATACATCAGTATTTATAGGGTTCCGAACCTCAAAAGGTAAAAAGGAACCCTTTTTAGGTCCAGTGCTTATAACCTACATTTTCCAAAAACTCTACATGAATTGTAATCTAGCTTATTGAAGTGAAAACTTCTTTTCCGTAGATAGTAAGTTAGGCGGATCCGCCACGCTGTGAGGTGAAAGGCTCGATCGGGTGAACTCGGGAACGCCGAGTGTACCCGAGCGAGAGAGATACAGTCAGCTGCTCTTCGCTGTTGTGTCGCTGTTTAGTATATTCAATTCATACGTAATAATTGATTGCGATTGCCAATGAAGTTTTCACTTCCGCCGTGCGGTCTTAAGCACACACTCTTAATTTATTTTTTAACAAATTGCCGTGTTTTACTTCACTTTGAAAACAACAATGCTATTCTATAGGGACATTTCGCCTCGACGACAGAATTCACGGCAAGTTATTTTTTTTTAATTTGTATGGGAATTAAAAATCTCACAGTGGATCCAATATTCTTATAGAACGCCAGCTTGCATACACGCATCTATATCAATTGTGAATTGCCTTTTAATAGTAAGCTACTAGGTCCAGATTCTCAATTACACGACTTGAAAGAGTAGACGTAAATTTACTATTGAGTGAAATGTCTTTGTGTTTCACCGTTCCTAAATACAAAACAAATGGCATTTCACCAGAGCCAAATTGAACCCCTGGTATCGTTATCAATTCAAACATCATTAGTAAAGGAGGCGATGACGTCACAACTAGGTATAAAGTCACAACTAGGTATAAAAATTTCCGTAAGACTTAGACAACGTCAAATATTTAAAAATGCACTCTAAAACCATTACGATATAGCACTTTGTTCTGTGATTTAAAGCTACATACAAACGGGAAGACAAGCTACACTCAACCCCAAGCTAAGGCTTATCATACTGAGCAGTCACCTCAACCGGCTAACAATCAGCAGCTAATGTTCAGCAGTTTACACTATCTTAGCGCCACTACAATATATCTTTTTGTATCACAAGTTTTATATACATTTTAAAACTGAAATTTTCGCACAAAATATAAAACTATCCTACATTTGTGACAAAATGTGGTAAAAAGAATTATTATAACCCATCAAGACTATAAAAAAGTTACACATAATTGCAACGAGAAACGTTAAATCGCCAATTCATTGAAAAAAAATTACAAATATTAAAAAATAACATATGTATGTAATAAATAAAGTATTATCAACAAAAGCTAACCAGCGTAACATGAGCTGAGAAATGATTTTCGTTAACCAAATAATTCTTTAGAATATTAACATCTTCACGCTGCATCCTTGACGGGGTAGTCAGAGAGGACACATTGCCAGGTTTATTATTACGGAACATACATTTATTAGAAACATTTATTATTACGGAAATAAACGTTGTTTGTTGCCTGACGTTTCGACCTCATAAATTCTGCTATTGTATGACAACGCAAGCCTAACAAATCTAAACAAATACTTTTTTTTTAATTATTGGAATATAGACCAATTTTTAAAGTAATTGGCAAGTTTTATAATTTTCCTCTAAAATGAAGAAATTTTTTACATTTGAGTAACTATCGGAAACTCTCAAAATGTCACTTTTAAATGTGCTAGTAACATACGTTTACTTATCATCGCAGAATTGAGGTAAAAGTCGCAACGTACAAGAATAATAGGTACACTACATAATCGCATATACCCCCGTAAAAATAATAAATATACTACAGTACGGAAGGAGCTACTTTAAAAGTAAGAATATTCAACTTAGGTATGACGATTGCAAAATATTCTTTCGGAATTTCGATCAACGATTATCCATTCCCAGTTTAATAGCGTTTACGCTGTAGTTTACGTATGTATCAGGTCGATATTTGTACTATAGCTGCGTTACGAATATTATTCAGTATAAAAAATAAGACAGCACATTGGCATATCCTATGCTCTATTAAGATCTTCATGGGCAAAAGGGCATAGTAGTTAGGTATAAAAAAAAAAATTTTGGCAGTGTTTTTCAGTAGTTGAAAACGTCACGCACTTAATGGTAAAGTAACAAATTTTATGTTTAACCGAATAAATCAGATTGTGATTTGGTCTGATAAGTAGCTAGAGAATTTCAACAGAAAGTAATTACTGCCTATTTCGTGGAAGAAGAAGAAATACGACTAGTGAAGTTTGGCCGTATGGTATGCCTCTGGCTACCCCTGTAAGGAAAAGTACGTGATTATATGTATGTTTTAGGTACCAATTTATGGTAAAATATGTATAACCCAGCTACACTACAAATAGCTACATAAATTATGGCGGTGGACATTCAATATCTTGTATAAAAAGACTTCATAGATAGATTTACTGTACATTGACAAATTACAATGATTAAAATATTGATATTTTTCTAAGCACTATGAAACTTTAAATGTATGAGATCTAATCATTAAGAGATAATTTTAATAATAAGAAAAGTTTCTTTTTAAACTATTTAGTGTCGAAAAAGAGTTAAGATTATAAAAAAGGCAGTTGTTATAATTACATTTACAAGAGAAAAAAAAACATAGCGTTTTATATACTACTAAAGCGGCAAACAAACATTCAGCCCAGTCCATCTGATCAATTGTTTACCAAGTCCGTTTTTTGCTATATAAGAGAGCTGATTCTTTTAGAGGCTACTCACAGTGAAAAGGGTTTAATGGCCGGTTTTTTTATATACCACTGTGGTGGCAGACAAGCACACGGGCCCCCTGATGGAAAGCGATGCGTAAGTAAGGCTACAGAGGCAGTCGAAAATGTATATAAAAGAATGGTTTTCATTAATGTTTGAAAGTACAAACCAGAATAGTTCAAGTTATAGCCGAATAAAAAAAGAAGTACTTAGATTAAATACATTTAAAGTTTCACACGCCACCTATGTGAATTCCCTAACTAATCTCAAACATTGGTACGGTTAATGAAATCCTTACAAAAAAAAAAGGGTTTTATGTTTAAACAATAAATACTTAAATAACGCTTAGAACCTTAAGTAAGAAAAGCGTATAATTTTTTTTTTTTTATTATTCAGAATTTTTTTCTTTTAACAGTGTTCCTATCTACCTAATATGTAGTCTCATATTGTAGTTGCTCACAAAACAAGTATCACTTGTAACAGTACACTATATTTATGTATGTCAGTAAACACACAATATTTGCAGCGGATTTTGAACGTTATTGCAAGAACATAAGGCTGTGTTTTCCAAGTTACATACATCCTTTCACACATACACATTCATACTCGCTCATATTCGCAAACAATTTCACGGTTTAAAGGCGTATTCAATACACTAATCATAATTTACTCTAAAATTACATTGCATTTTGTTCAGACCATACAATATGAAACAACATTTTTCTCAAACAAAGGCGGCTTTCGTCGCATTAAAAGCTGTAGCAAATTTAAGACGGACTTAATGTGGGCTTATGGACTTTATATTGGCATAATACTTGCTCCTAACTCGCGCCACGTATGCACGTGAGTGTGGAGCGCCCATAAGACCTTTGTATATTAATTGGACTAGAAATCCATTTATTTCAGCATGCTTCATAAAATAGTTGTCAGATATTATAAACGCGTTCTGTCCAGTTCTTTCTACCACGAAAAGGCTAGAGAAAGACTGTATAGAATTGCCGATTAAATACATTTTAAAGTAGGGCAAAAACGTCGAGTTTTGTAAGTTATATCAAAAAAAGTTGTAGATACAAGCTCCTAGTAAAGAAGAAACTATGGAATGATAATTTGCTTTTGGTAATTTTATACTTTCATCCCTTTCTAATATATAAAGCAATAAGTACTTTAATATACAGGTATCATGGTCTATATTTCAAATGAAATTTTACTCTGACCGATGTAGATTTCTCTCTAAATTGTGATGATACGCGAGACAAAAAGCCGCCATTGTGGGCAAGTAATTCGAAAGCAAGACGCAACGAGGACTCGCTGTTTACAGACTGATACTATGAAACAAATAAAAAAAAACAATAAAAAAATATGTCACAAGCTATGTTTAGAACTTTTTAGAATTATCAAATTAATGTAAATAATTATTCCGATTTTACTAAAGAATTATTTAGTAGAATTAGTGCAATACAACCAAGTAATTTTATTCAATTCTTTTGATGGCCATCTGTACTATTTAGCATCTGAATCAGAATCGGAGGAGAATTAGAATTGGAGGAGAATCAGAACTTGATTTCTCTTTTTTTTTTAGCAAGATAAAGTAGTGGTTAAAACTAATACGCATACTGAATACTGTTCATTGTTCAAAATTTCACTGTATCAAAACTACGAGAATTTAAAAAAATGGATTTACATTAATTTGACAGTGCTAAAAAGTATCATATTAGTTCAACATAACTTGGTAACATTATCAGATTTTCAGATAACAAACTAATCGATAACATACACAAAATAAATTCATAATTAAAATTTAGAAGAAAATATCTAAAACAAAATCCAGTAAGTAGTACATTAGCGATAATACTTTTAGATTTTTTCACAGGAAACTTTTTGTTGCTTGATATATTCTTAAAAACATGTATCAAATAACGCTCAACACACATGTATGTGGCACATCAATGAGCAACCTTTGAGATTAAGGTCCGTACTCCAGAACGCTTCTCAATACTCAATCAACGCTTGAGGCTAGATAAAATATACTCTCAAGCGTCGATTGATTATTGAGAAACGTTCTGGAATACGGACCTAAGTTGCAGATCAGTGAGCAACATATAACTTAGAAACAATCAAAATTAATTACTTTGTATCATTTGAGGACTGTTTTTTATCTTTGTCACTGTATTGTTTCACATAATTATCTCGACTACAGAAATAATGTCAGCGAGCTGACTCTGGACTCCAAAAAGAACTCAAGAGTACTTCAGTTGCAATTGGTGTGATGCTCTAATCCATTTCGTCGGCTTAAGCCGTTTCTTAGTACATTTCTCTACAATATTAAGGAGTCCCTTGATACGTCCATGAATACGACTATTTGGTATTTATATCAAGGTTATATAAAGCAACAAACAGTTTGAAGTGAGATTTAAGTGATTGTACCATCTGTTCCCACGATCCCCGTTGCGCAGTGGTCGGGTCGCTATGCAGCTAACGGGTATTGCTAGAACTTGTCTTGAAAGATAAATAGGTTGTTGGTAGCGGCTACAGCGATGATGCTCTCGTGTGGATGCCACGCTGTGTGGAGTATCTTCTTATTGAAATCCAAACAGTCTACACTAATTTCATCCTGTAAAACAATGTTTTAACTTTATTTATTTGTTTGTAGACGATAAACACTGGAACACGAAACGAATAAATTATTTCACATATAGAAATCAAAGTTATTTTGAAGTAACAGGCTATGTATAATTATTATGTTACTACCCAAGTGTAGCAGAAATAATACGTCAAAACATCAGGAAGATTTCACATACGTATTATCACGACTTTATCCCCGATGGGGTTAGGCAGAGGCATACTATACGCCTACATTTCACCGTATGCAGCGCCATGTTACTAGCCACCGGGACTAACGGCTTAACGTGCCTTCTGAAACACGAAAACGCTCGCAAACGTTTAATGCCACAAAGTGGTCACCCATCCAAGGATCAGTCATACCGACAATTGTTTACCACAGTGATCGATTACCGAACACTGAGTTAGCGGGGTCACCTGCTTCACATTCGCGAACAGTTAGTCAGTTTCTGTTTCGATATATTTAGATTGTTAAGTCAACAGTAGGTAGGTACCTTTTTTTACTTCTTTTTTTATACCACTGAGGTGGCAGACAAGCGTACGGCCCACCTGATGGAAAGTGGTCACCGTAGCCTATGGACGTTTGCAAAACCAGAGGTGCAGCACTCGCGCTGGCGACCCTTTATAAACCTTCTAAGGACTATGAAGGAGTCATCAAGCAGCAGTGATGAAGATGATGCTTCGGAGTCGGTCACGATGCTGCGCTGTTTACCGCCGCACCACCCACCACCACTACCACAGACGTCCCGTGCGCAGTGCGAGGCGGGACGCGACGGCGAGCGCCCCGCACTCATGATCCTGATGAAGGCTTCCGGATGAAGCCGAAACAATTGTAGATCGTTACCGACAACACGTGTTTTTACGCTGAATCCCGTTTATGTTTTTAATTACTTCTAAGAAGAAATTTTTTGAAGAACCCCATACTGTAGACCTCCGGGCAAGCCCAGGCAGGGAGTTACCTTCTTCCTCTTGGCGGTGGTGGCCACCCTGCGCGGCCGCAGCGGCTGGCGGGGCCGCGCGGCCGCGTCCCGCGCCGCCTCCAGCGTGAGGTCCGCGCGCCGCGTGCCGCACGTGCCGCCGCTGCCGCACACGCCGCGCTCGAATATCCTACAACACAAACCACTTTTGTATAACATTTTCTGTTCCGTAGATAACTAAAGAGATATGGCGAACGCGTTCAGTGCGCACTGAACGTCACTGTCACTGACGACTGCGACCGCACGTCTTGATCGGAAGTGCAAAGACACGTCACAGCCCCTTGATTCTGAGGCCACTTCTTACTTGGACCTGCGCGCGTGTATTACAATTCGCGCGGCGTTGCGATTGTACCTCTAGATATCCCATGTCGGATGGTCTAGAATCTCGACCGTACGACTTGAAAGCGTAGACGGAAATTTGCTGGAGAAATGTCATTTCGTTCATATTTAGAATCGGCTAAACACGAGGCAAAAGACATTTCACCAGTACATTTTACTTAGATGCTTTCAAGTCGTGTTATCGAGAATTGAGGCTCAATCGTGCTTCTTAACTAAAAGCCTATCCGCACACAACAGTGCCAGCACAGTGCCGACACGCAACGATCAGTAACGTATACATCAGGGCCAGTGAAAAATTATATTGTAGCATACATTTTGTACGACGCTATCCGCACTCGTCAGTGACAGTGACGTTCAGTGCGGCCAGAAGTAACTGTATACGTTACTGATCGGCACGTGTCGGCACTGTGCCGGCACTGTTGTGTGCGGATAGGACTTTACTGGGGGCGCCGGAGTCTCCCTGCAGATCATAATTCAACACTCGTCTATCAAGAGAAGCTCCTATTCATCTGTCTATGGAAGAATAAAAAAAAGCCGCTGCTATGGTAAGTCTCCATTTTCCGTGCCCGCCCTTCCTCAATGGAGTTTTCGACGTTTTTCTTAATTTCTAATACGAATGTACTGAACCAGTGAATCTCAATTTAATACAATCTACTATTGTAAAACCTACTATGTATAGTTAGAGGTATTTTTCTCATAAAATATAAAGTATACGGTAACTTTATATAAATGATGCCTTACCTAAAGAATCCATTATACGACCCCGTCATGAGCCGTTGGTCGTCCCCACTCCAGCAGCATTCAAACTTGTCGAAGATACAATCGTTCTCGTACAACGAACACAGCTTAGAGCGCAAGTATTCATGGACTGGGTACGTCTCCACCGGTTTTGTTTCCATGCGAAGATCCCATACTTTTAGTCCTAAGTAATCTCTGGACATCATGTATCTGAAATTTTGAATTATAAACATTCAATACTTAAAGGAATAGGGTGTAAGGAGTCTCAATAATATCTCCGGTGCCTAAGCAACGTGATAGCGGTGTCTGCTTGATCTACAGACGAAGCGACGACGAAGGCGTCCTTAAGGGCCCTAAAATAAATAGGACCCCATCGGACCCAGGCTTCAAAATCTTGGTAAAGTTTGGAAGCAACTGGAAAACCCTTTAATATGAAGAAAGAAGAATAGTTAAAGCAATAAGTCCAGAATCAACATTAACCGTTATTTTGTCTTCGCTTTGGATGTTGCAAGACTAGGGCCCACGCCAGTCTACCAGCAATTAGTAAAGCCTCAGACTAACTGACCAGGTCAATTTTTTCATGAATGAACCACCTGATGGAAAGTGGTCACCAGAGCCTACGGACGTTTGCGACACCAGAGGTGCGGCACGCACGCTGCCTACCCTAGGAAAAACCTTCTTAGATAATTTTTGAAGAACTCTATCCTGTAGAGAACGAAATTTAGAACAAAGCCCTGTACGAACCTATCTTACCAGCATACAGTAAGGTGAAATGTCACCCACGGTAACAGAATTCAGAGACCGACTGTAGTTACATATAGTTGACTCACCTGCCTGAGTTACTAAGCTTGACGTCGCTTATCGAGGAGATGATCTCCGAGAAGAAAGAACGCGCATGAGGGTCCTCTGGCTCTTCGAAAAGCTTCGCGTGTCGGTCGCATAGGGCCGCCGCGCGCATATCGCATAGCCTTATGGTACCTGTGGTTACAGAAATAAGGGTTAATATTGCTTGATGATACATTCGTTTCACTATTGGGCATGATGAAGATGAAATAGCAGGTTAGTGAACACAGTTCTAAGATGCGAGGGTTTCGAATTTAATAATAAATATTATTATTATTAAATTCAAAACCCTTTATTTTACACAACACAATCTAGTTCAAAGCAAGCTAATTTAGGCTTGTGGTATGGGATCTAGACAGAGATCTACTGACGCCTTACTCTATATCTATACTAATATAATAAAGCTGAAGAGTTTGTTTGTTAGTTTATTTGGTTCAACGCGCTAATCTCAGGAACTACTGGACGGATTTGAAAAATTCTTTTTGTGTTAGATAGCCCATTTATAGTCGAAGGCTATATATCATCACGCTACTTCCCTGGAGAGCGGAGCAGTAATCATAAATGTCGACAAATTGGGCAAATTTTATGCATTATTGTAGAATTTATAAGCGAAGGGATTATGAAGTATATGTCACGGACGAAGCTAGTATACAGATACAGCCAAACGTGTCAGGGGTTACCCTTTTTTCATACGATTACACTAATTACTAGAGACGAATGGTAAGCAAATGACAAGTTGCGTATGCCATTGTCGCATAGTTTGACAGTTTAGCACACGGTATTATTATTATTTTCGTGTATATTAAGTTTGAGCGACAGGGAGATAGCAACATTAGTTGCTCTATGGATCTAGACAACTGATAAACATACTTATATGTATATTTCTAAATACAAACACAAATAATTTTGATTCGACACAGAATTCAGCGTGGCATAACCTACCACTGAATAACGTTCAGATAATGAAATATATAAAATATACTCACCCTTACTACTAGAATAGACAAAGAGATTACATTCAGTTGGATGAAACTCCGCTGCAGTTATTACCTGAAACCAAACGCAACCGTTTATTATAAACACTTCTCAAAATTATACTGTCAAGTATTTTATTTTTATTTACATACAAACATACATATTGTCACGATTTATCCCCGAAGGGGTAGGCAGAGACATACTATAAACTCACATTTTACCGTGTGCATTTTTGTTTCACGTAACAGGTGATGAGTCCATTGCCATGTTGAAATGGACAGGGGCAGGCTGTCGCGACCCGCTGTTGTAATATTTCAAGCCAGCCCATGAGGCCTTCAACCAGGCTTAACGACTGCCATTTTACTGGCAACCGGGACCAACGGCTTAACGTGCCTTCCTAGGCACAGAAACGCCCGCAAATGTAAATTCCACAAAGTGGTCTCCCATCCAAGGACCACCTATATTACCGAATGTTGCTCAAAGCAGTGATCGTTTACAGAACACTGAGTCAGCGGGGCCACAAGCGCTATATTTTTATTGTAAAAAAAGACAACTTGTTTCAGGTGAGACTTGAAACCGCGACCTTTGTCTATCAAGGGCAATGTTCTGGGGGCCGAGTCTACTAGTTTACAATAAAAAAAAATAAAAACAAAAAAAGCATTTTAATTCTATGTCGATTCTATTGCGATTGGTCCCAAACTAAATAGTCTACTAAATCCAATATATATTTTGAGTCGTACTTCACAAGCCGCCGAATAGAACCAGAATTGCTGTTTTAAGCTGTCAAAATACTAGTAAAGACCACCAAAAATGCAAGTGCCAGTGGCGTGACACGTGTTAATTGAATTCTATCGGCCCGCAGATAGAATTCTATTGGAGCGCAATTGTAATATTGGACTACGAAAACTCTCAAATTGTTACATCAGCTTTCTATTGAGCGAGGATTTCGATTGTATTCCGACATTATTAAAATAGTAGACTTAGTCCCCTGACCAGCCAAGTTACAGAACCATACCAGTCGAAATTTTACTATTTTGTAACCAAACCTCTCCATCCAAATGACTGCTGTACTAAGTTGTAACACTTCTCAGTGTCGGTTACATATTCATGGGATTTGAGTTACTAACCTTATTTTTATATACATCCCTTTTGTGGAAACAAACTCAATTTTCACAATACTTTAGTTATAACTCTAAAGTCATTTGTCTAATTATTTAAAAGTTATATATTTTACATTGTTTGTGTTTGTTCGAAACGACATGAGTTTGACTTTGTCAAAACTGTCACGAACGTTTCGACTCTTATGGCGCGTTCTAAAATTAACGCGTGCGTCTATGGTGTCTTTCAGTTTGGTGCTGGACATTGACCTTAGATAGATTGGCTGTCCTGACTCACATCCACCCATAATGTATTGCGTGAGGTGTGACAAACAGGAATAGTAAGGTTTTCATGTTGGTTTTGTTTATTTTGTTAAAGTTTTGTCAATGCTGTATGGCCGTATGACTTGTACGCCGTAATCGAGCGAAAAAAAAAAGAAAGGAGCTCGTCCCTTTTTGCGACGACATGGCGTGATGAGAATATGCCTGTCATGTTGATTTAATTCGGATTAATATCCGAAGTCTTTTTAGCAAATATGTAGACATAATGGTTGTTGCTAAGGTGAGAATATTTGTTTATATTTGTTTCTTCGTAATCGGTAAGATTACTTGGCCTTTGCGAATAATATGTTCTTACGATGGTTGTACTTTGTATTTCAGTCTGCTTTTCAAGAGACTTAGCAAATAATATGAAAAAGGATGATGATATAAGGATCTAGTTAAAACCCCACTGAAATAAGTGGTAAGTTAAAACTATATAATCTCTTAGACTGCATTCCTTAACATAATGTTGAGGGTGAAAGTGATTTTTATTACAAATTACTAATGTCTGTAACTTTTCTGTTGTTACAGGTGTTTTTTTTTTCGTTTATGTTCTTTTTCGTTTTGGTTCTTTATTTTATATAATTGAGTTTAACGTGTTTCACGTTCTCTGCATTCTACATTTTTACTCCTGAGTGTCTGCAAGAAGACTTAAAGTAAGCTGAGACATTGTGCCAAGAGGATATTTTTCTCTACTCTGGTTACCTACTACCAGGACTTCTGGAATAGGAAGAGATGTGAAGGACTTGGATGTTCCTCAAACTTATAATCGAGATAAGTAGTAATCTTTAATTAGTTTCTCTGTATAATAACCCGGTAAAGGCCGACTGATGTTGATAGTTTAAAGGGAGTGACTTTTAACTTTAAATATTCATTTTTCTATTACATATGTAGCTTTCAACTACATTAACATACTGGACTACCGATGTGACGTTCCAGTTACACATATTTTATAATCTTTTTATTATCACAAAGGAATATTAATGTGAAACTTTATTTTTACTTTGTTATGTTGTAGTGTACGATGATGATGATGATAGGAAGTGGCGTTGTGTGTTTAACTAAACTAAGAAATAGTTTAAATGTTTGTCTGGATATAATTTAGATATTTTTAAGGCATTTGACAACTGCTTTAATATTTGTCATTTTAGGCCACGCCCCTTATAACCAAAGTATGGACTTTGGTTAAAAATTTTATTTGTACTAAATATAAACTTATTTGTGTATAGTGACCATATATGTATTGATCCCACTATGCATGACTAAACCATTTCGCTTTACTTTCATATATGTATATTCATGTCTACATATGGATATAGTTTAAATAAATATAATTAATAAGTTGATAACTTGAGTTTTTTAATTGCATCATTCGTTTGATGGAGAGATACCTGGCGCCCTCTCTTTTTTATAAATTCTGGTATTTCTCTGCTCCAGGTTGGTCCATACTCACTCCCTATACACATGCTCTGCTAGCTGATGCACCGGTGATTCTTTGAGATAGTGTTACTTACACATCTCCAGGGATTACCAACCATACCTGATGGGTGTATGTAGGTGTGTTGTTGCTACCTAGTGCGCACCACCCCTACCAAGCCCGTCAACCGTTATAAGTAACCATTTAATTTATCGACAAATCAATAACCTGATAGATAATTATTACAGAGTGATACTCTTAGTTCAGTCTCAATTAGAATTGTCAATTTATGTTTATATGATATAGGTTTTTTAAATTTTACAATTTCCGTTTTTTAAATGTCGTATGATGTCGACGCGTGTTTCGCCTACACACGAGGCATCGACAAAACTGCTCGTCAGCCCATTAAAAAAGCGGAATATTGCAAAAATTAAAAATATAAAAAAAGTTCTACGATGGATTTCCACCGTTTGACGCGTGATTATTTTATGCTATTAGGACTCACCTCCGTAAGTTCTTCCATATTAGCAGGTTTGATATCCACTATGTTGAAACTCTGGTCTGTGATTTCCAAGTGCCACAAATTTATACGTAGGTCGTCAGCAGACAAGTACGTCTCCTGATCGGAGTTGAGGGATATAGAATTTATGTGGTATGTGTGTGCGTTTGCGAATATCCGCCTGTGAACAAAAGCACTAATGTTATTACTCAGAAATTATAGCAACCAGTGTAGAAAGGGCCAGCACAGAGTAAAAAGGCCAGCACGAGTAAAAAGGGCCAGCACGAGTAAAAAGGGGCCCGCACAGAGTAATAAGGGACATCACAGAGTAAAAAGGGCCCGCCGTTTAAAATGAGCCCGCTGAGTAAAAAGGGCCAGCACAGAGTAAAAGGGACCAGCACAGAGTAAAAGACGCCAGCACAGGGTAAAAAGGGCCAGCACAGAATATAAAGGGCCACTGACTATAATATAGAAGCATCGGATGTAATGAGGCTATATCTTGTGTAAAAAAGGTCAACAAGCAAATTGATGCACTAAATGACTGCAGTGGTGAAACAAGGTTTATTATGGCTTCTTCACGCTGTATCCCTGACGGAGTAGTCAGAGAGGACGCAATTATTCCTATTAATAAATGTTTTTCTATTTTCTTGTGTTTTTGTTTATCAAAAATACACAATTACAGAAAAAAAATTAATATGTTCATAACTTCATTGCACTGAAGTGTATTACGAGTACAAATTAGTATGAAATTCAAAGGTGACGTCACAATTATGCTTTGACGAGTCACGGCAGGGCGTCATTGATAAGGATACGTGTTACCGAGCGTCATAGCTCCTATCCTTTTCATTAGCATTACAATTTCCTTTCGTGTTATAGGTACAAAGTTCAGTTTCATACGACAACGACTTTGCAGCATAACAAATCAATCATTTAGTTTGCGTAAACAGTTAACAGCTGACGTAAAATGCCAGACAACTTCAATTGGATCATGTTTTGCTCATAATATACAAAATTACTTCGTTCTAGCAATTACTATCAAACCTACTATACTATAATACTATGGGAAACCCCACCAAGGTCTTCAGAGTCCAAGTAACGACGCAGGACCTTTACGGGGTTCGGTCTAAGGTCTGACGGCAATCGCTCCTAATCAAGACGAAAGCCAAAAGATATTGCTCCTAGCAGTCAAATCTATACTATAATACTATGGGGAACCCCACCAAGATCTTCAGGGTCCAAGGAATGCCGCAGGACCTTCACGGGGTCGGTCTAAGGTAAGACGGCAATCGCTTCTAATCAAGACGAAAGTCAAACGATAGTGCTCCTAGCAGTTAAATAAAAGTGGAGCTCGAATCCAGGTAGGGCTCGGAAGCAACTGGGAATACACTAAAAGAGGAGAAGTGATTAATATCAGACGATAAAAAGGTTGCTCTGTCGAGATCTTCTGGGCCCAATCTGGCTTCATCTGCAAGTAGGTGTACTTTCTGACTATTGGACGAGGTTCTGGCGATGTCTTTCCCTGCTTCACATTACTCAATCTACTGTTGGGTTATTCCCAATATCATTTTTGGAGAGAGATTGTCCTCCGCAGACTAGTTTCTTTTAGTATCCGCACGCGACGACTTTGTAGCTTTTTAGAAGCCAAGGGGCCGAGTCTACTATTTAAAAGCCGTGAATAGAACCAGAATCGCTGTTTTTAGCTGTCAAAATGTTAGTAGACTATCAAAAATGCAACTGATTAGCGGCCACTGGCGCGGTAATGTTAGTAGAATTATATCGATAGAAGTCTATTAAAGTACGATTGTTATAGTAGACTACGAAAAACTGTCAAAATTGTACCGGTGGCTTTCTATTGAGCGTCGATTTCTATTCTATTCTGACGCGATTTAATTAGTAGACTTGGCCCCCTGGTGCAGCGACGGAGCGTTCCCCTCGGACACTTAAACATGCCAGAATTACTTTTCAAACAGCAATAACAGTATCCGAACAATGGCCGAGATGCAGCATACTGTACTGCGCCCGGATGCCAGAGAATCGACCAAACGCGACGCAGAATCGACCGACTCTAAATCTCCGGTTACGGATACTAAGAGAAGCCAGTGCAGTGTACAGTGGCTCTAATGTACCACATGATAGACTAGTTGGTACAGGACTATTTCCTGTTTGCCGTAACTTCGCCATGAACTCGTCTGTTAGTCAGCAGGTGCACCATTTGCAACAGAGGCAGGTTGAGACCACATCGCACCCACCTATTCACTAGATAATCATTATAAACAGAGCAACATTCGCGCGTTTACGTAAATATCTATTGCATCAACACACATCTATACTTAAAGCTGAAGAATTTATTTGATAGGTTGAACGCTATAATCTCAGAAACTCTATAGGAACTCTAGCTCATTTATCGAGGAAGGCTATAGGCTACATATCATCACGCTACAGCCAGAAAAGCGGAGCAGTAATCATAAATGTCAACAAATCTGGCAATTTCTATACAGATTTTATGATATTGTGCCACGGAGTTCAAAGTGCGTCAGGAGCTAAGCCGCGGGAGTCAGCTAGTAGTTGCAATAAAGTTTTTTTATTATAAATGCTGATAACCTAAGTGGTGATTCAAGTGGATATGGGATAAAGGCGAATTATGGCGCGCGCCTTCACCGATATTTACCCAAATGATATTAATTAATATTCATAGATAATGATATTATCTTGATAGTGTCAATCATATATATTCATTTTTGGCATTTATAACGTTTTAAGTATGTCGGTAGGACGACTCCCTGCCAGAGTGATGACCGACGGCCAGAGGGCCGAGTCTGCTATTTCAATCGTGTCGAAAACGAATCGAAATCGTCGCTCAATAGAAAGCCACCGGTACAATTTTAACAGTTTTTAGTAGTCGACTATTACAATCGTACACCAATAGACTTCTATCGGTCGGCCGATATAATTCGACTAACACGTACCGCGCAAGTGGCAGTGGACATGACGGGGTAGCCAGAGAGGACAGATCGCCAGGCTTCACGATCCATGCATACTTCTTTCGCTTCTACGATACTTCTTACGATTTTTTTACAGTTATAAAATTTCTCTCAACGTCGATAAACATGTTTCAATTCAAATAATAATAATAATGAGTGCTTACCTAGGAGAAGCTTCAACCATGAGCTCCGTAGGGCGGACAGTTGGCACGCGCAGTTGGGTTATACGCGCGGGGTCTCGTGGTCTCCCGCCCTCCTCGCGCGTGTTGTAACCCGTTACGCGTTTGTCCCGCTCTGAAACCTATAAACAACCATTCTAGTAATAACATTTTAGTACATACATAAGCTAAATAAGTATTTGATTTTATCCCAGTATAAAAATCGAAGCGATCGTGGCCCCGTTTACTGATTGTTCAGTAAACGATTAATTAAAATTATTATTAGTAAATTAAGTGGGACATTAAATTCTAGGACATTTTTTTTTACACAGCGCCGTCTAGCCCAAAGTAAGCTAATATAAATAATAATAAATGATAAATATTTTGGGACACTTTTCACACACTTACAAAGTAAGCTAATAGTAGCTTGTGTTATAGGATCTAGATAACTGATAAACATACTTATATATTTCTAAATACATACATATTATACATAGGAAACACCCAAACTTCGAAACGAACATTTGTGGATCATACAATCGAATTCGGAATCGAACCCGGGACCTCCGTCACGGCAGTCGCATACACTACCACTGCGCCACCGAGGCAGTTAATTGATATGATGCAGTTAATTGTTAGATATGATGCCCACGACTACCTTCCATCATCGCACTGCGCGCCATAGAGAGGGTGTTCACCCTCACACTGCGCTCGGAGCGCTCACATACGGTTAGGTCCGATATAGGCTATATTCCGCGTGCACTTGGATTATGGAATGAACTCCCTACCTGGGTTTTCCCAAACCCGGGTTCTTCAAAAGGGGTCTTAGAAGGTTTTTAAAGGGTTGGCAGCGCGAGTACTGCACCTCTGGTGTTGCAAACGTCCATAGGCTATGGTGACCACTTTCCATCAGGTGGGCCGTATGCTTGTCTGCCACCTCAGTGGTATAAAAAAATGCATTAAACAACTTTCGCTAAGACTGGTCACGGATGTGTTCAGTCACGGAAGGAACGTTAAGCAGTTGGTCCCAGTTGCCAGTAAAATGGCAATTGTTAAGCCAAGTTTAAGACCTACTAAAAATTTTAACAACAGGTCGTCACAGCCTTCGATTGCCCATTTCAACATGGCAATTGGCTCACCACCTGTTACGTGGGACAAAAATGCACACAGCGAAATATTGGTGAAAAATATGCCCTGCCACCCCTTCGGGGATAACGGCGTGATTAGTTGATGAGTATGTATCAAGAGTCTATCAAGATATCATCAGAATTAGCAATCGCGAAACATTTGTGAAAAATATGCCCTGCCACCCCTTCGGGGATAACAGCGTGATTAGTTAATGAGTATGTATCAAGAGTCTATCAAGATATCATCAGAATTAGCAATCCCTTTAATGTTCCAGTATTTATCCAAAAAAAAAGGATCCACAATCGGAACTCGTGTATAAGTAAGACTACTACTAGGGGTTACCCCTAAAATACGAGTTGCGATTGTGGATTCACTAAGACACAAAGTTAGTCGTACTTTTTATAATGCGCGAAAGGAGTTGATTTACGTCAATAACAAAGTAGGGTATAAAGAGCAATATTTGACTGAATACTAGGTACCAGTACTAGGTCGATAGTAAAATTTTGTATAAGAGGTGATCAAAATTTAATAGAATCTCAACGTATGACCTTTGAGCGCTAATTGGTCTTGGACTTGGACAGAAATAAATCCCTATGTTTGGAGTCAAAACTGCATACAACTTTCACATAATGGCGAGTTTTAAACTCGTAAACATAGAATTATACTGTTATTATGCTCGTAGGATAATGTTTCGAGGTGAACAATACAAATGGTAAGAGACTTTGTACGGTCATGGTTCAATATTAAGAACAAAAGACCTTTTATAAATATACCTGGTATGTACTTCAATGTGAAATGTATGCCACCTCTGTGGTCAGGCTTTGTTCAAAATGTATTTAGATTAAGAAAATCAGTACATACATATATTAATACCTAACGAAACTACATAGCGTACATGTATCTTCACATGTGGTACATCAAATAGAAAAGTAAAATCTTATAGTAACACATTTGCTCAAGTAGACTATAAGATTAGAAGGTGTAAGAGGCCCTACCAAGATCCCCAGGGTCCAGGTGACCTCACTGGCTCGTGGTGCAACTACTGACTAAAGTAACCTCCTAGGCATCCTCTTCATATTATGCAAATTGGGAAAGCTGACAGACATGTTTGTGTATGTTCAAACATATGCAAATGGCAAAATGGTGACCAGTAACGACTATAGTAATTAAATTAATCGCTATGCCTCTCTCTTTATTTTAGTATATTCCCAGTTGGTTCTCAACCTGGAACCTCACTGGGGTCACTTTTATTTCACAGCTATGCTATCATTGGACCTTTCATTTTCGACATTGTTGAGAGCAACTGTCAGAACTAACCCCGTAAGACTGACGCTCTGACGTCATTGCCTCCACCGTAAGGCAGCAGGTGCGCCGCTAGCAGATGAGGTTGGTGAGGAACCTTACATCCAAAAAAAAGAACTATGACTTAATAGCAATAAATATAACAATAAAAGTTCATACATACAAGACTAACCTTCCACAATTTGATGGTCTTGTCATTGGTAGACAGCAAGAAGTGTGACTGGTTCTTCCGTTTCAACCATCTAATCTTGTTGATTTTCTCTTCAATCTCCAACGACTTCAGGTAATCGAATTCTGGTTCGTGTGATTGGAAGGTAGAATATACATTGTATTCTCCCTTCTTTGGCACGCATTGCTTTGATGCAGCGTCCCTCTGGAAATAAGAAAATACGACTTTGTTATTCGCTAGGGATATGTCAAACCAATTCCAGCGGTTTATATAATAAAATAAAAATGTCTTTATTTTGCATAGACCATTTCAACGGCGCCTACAAAATGTCATACACTAAAATTAAAGAAAAAAATTGTATATTTAAAGTGACCACCAATACTAGCTAATATCCGCGGATTTACGCGGATTTTTACCTTACTACCTCACAAACTTTACATACATACATACATATTGTCACGCCTTTATCGCCGAAGGGGTAGGCAGAGGCATACTATACGCACACATTTTACCGTTCGCATTTTTGTCCTACGTAACGGGTGGTTAGGCCATTGCCGAAATGGACAGGTGCAGGCTGTGGCGACCTGCGCTTGAAATTTTTCAAGTCTTCAACCAAGTTTAACGACTGCCATATTACTAGCAACTGGAACCAAAGGCCTAATGTGCCTTCCGAAGCACGGAAATTTAAATTTGATAAAATGTGTCAATTTTAGATGTTAAATTTGGAAGAAATTTTGAACCCGTTGCCTTTTTAGTGAGGTGGTAGCAAAAAGGCTAAAAGGTCTTATGTGCTAGACACTAATTATCACGACCAATTAAAGTCCTGGTAGTCTCGGAGTCACAAACTTTACCTCTTTAAAATATTAGTTTTGATGTCAAGTTATGAGCCCAAATTTCTAAGCAATCTGTAGTTCTTAGAATTTTCCTTGTTTCTAGGAAATGCATAGAACTGACAATAACCTCAGAATACAGTGGAGTAAGCATACACACGCTTGTTTTCCCTGAAGGGTCAAGTGGGACAATGATTAATATGAATACACACCTGAAATATAACAACTCTGCCACCTTTATCACCGGTGGCCAACAGTTCACCGTCATGGTTGAACTCGACACAGGAAATCAGGTCGGCCTCTGTGACGTCATCCTCCAGAGTGCCTTTCACCTGACTGAAACACCATGTCGTCTCCCCACCATTGCCTAGAACAAAGCACCCAGTATGACAATAAATTCAAATAATTATCATTTAAGTTTGCTTTACAATCAGGTCTGTAACCTGTCTCAGGATTCACAAATTATAGACACAACATCTCAGACAGATAATCTATTAAATTTGCTGTCAAAAGATATCTACTAGATCGAATCGCCCAGCTGAAATTGTATTTATAATTATTAATATGTATGAAAATTACCGACCTTTTGTAAATGAGCTAAGGTAGGTCTAACTGCTAGAATTAGATTTTACTTTCAAAATACACAGTAATACTTGAAATAAAATTTTCAAAACAAAGGTTTATCCAAGATAGGACTGTTTAATCATTATTACAGATAGGATAGGATAACCTTTTAAATACTTTTTTATGCTATTAAGTTTACATATTTTATTTAATATACTACTCAATACAATACTAAATAACTATTTACGATGTCCATCTTGATAGAAATACATGAACCTTGATATAACAAATATACATATTTATCCTATAATTAGTATCTTCTTATAAGGTAAACAAGCACGTTATTGTATTTGAAAAGCAATATATTGGTAAGAAAATGTTAGTACACATTAGACATACAAGAACTCGTAAATGCAATGTATTATAAAAGAAAAACAACTTTAAAGCTACAAGCTTATTCCTTATTCAATCTTTCTGTTACACTCAGAGACCTTTAAATTTTTCGTGCCTTTGCTGGTACCCTGATGTTTTAAAGATCAACTCCTCTGGCAGACCGGAGTAATAGATGCAGACATAACCTTTATGTCATAAGGAGATAACATGATTGCCAATGATTTCTTTCTCAGAAATATAAGTGGAAACTTCAGGAGAACAGATCCCAGGCCCCAAAGTGAGGTAGATGGAACTGATTAATGAGGAACAGCTTCCATAATCGTTATGTTTATAAGAGTTTCTTTATACCACTAAAGTGGCAGACAAGCATAAGCATATTACCTGATGGTAAGTGGTCACCGTAGCCTATGGATGTTTGCAACACCAGAGGTGCAGCACTCGCGCTGCCGACCCTTTAACAACATGTTAAGACCCCTTTTGAAGAACTTCGGAAAACGTTCGGAAAAACCCAGGCAGGGAGTTCATTCCACAATCTAAGCGTACGCGAAATAACGCCTCTTTCGAACCTAACCGTATGGCAGAGTTCCGGACGCAAAGTGTGAGCGTGAACAACCTGTCTATGGCGAGGGGTGCGGTGATAGAACGTAGCTGTGAAGGCAGGTAGCTCTGGGCAACATATCAAACAATTCCTCAGAGCACAGACCGTTGTACAGGCGATAGAACACACATAGGAGGCGAAGTCTCACGAGTGTGTCGCGAGTGTGGTGAAAATGAACACATATTCATAGGTACTTTGATTTTATCAAGTTCAATATCAGCACAAATGAGTAAGTTGGTTACATACTCTAAGGATACATAGGGTAGATCTTTATACAGCTTGTAGGATTCTTAAAATTTTAGTATAGGAATAGACAAACATTAGAAAACACAAAAATGTTATTTTAGCAATATCTAAGTTACTTTTTTAGGTTTACAACGAAATACTGTACAGTATGCTACAAATAGTATGTTATACACAAACTACAGTACTATGAGTAATCGCAGCGGTCTTTCAGATTTTAATACCTAAAATCTACACAGATAAATAAAATTCAAGTGTCTGTTTGTAATTCCAAATTAACTATCTTAACCCTGTATACCTGATGTGGTAGTCAGAGAGGTCAGATCGCCAGGCTTCGCGATTCTTTTGCTTCCTGCAGATTTATTAATCGTGTATTTATTTAAAATTAACAGCTTTTCACAACATTTTTGTCTGTCTGTTTGTTTAACCGGCTTATTTCTGAAAAGGCTACACCGATTTTAACGGGACTTTCACTGGCAGATAGCTGATGTTATATGGAGTAACTTATGCTTAATCTTACCCCGTACCCCCACTGGAACGAGCACTACGCGGGTGAATTCGCGGGGCGTCCGCTAGTAAATATATTTCATAAAAAGATTGGCAATGATACGCCTTATCACTTCTATTACCAGCCCACTTGGCATATTATAAATAACTCTTGACTTCCGGTCTAAGACGCACTTAAATCTGTCTAGCGTACTTTTCATAAGGCACTAGTGCAAATATACACTCACACCTTTTTTTTCAAGGTAGGTAGGCTTACAATACTCCCATATCCCATTTCTATTCCGGTATTAAAATAGACAGCGACGTTGTAACTGGTTTTTTTTTCAAACCGCCCAAAATGCTTGCATTTTGGTTTAATGTCTATAAAGCGCTCGTAGCCCCTCGTCCCCCCGTAAAATATCACTGTGTTAAGCAACTTTCGTAATAGCTGGTCCTCGGATGGGTGACCGCTTAGTGGCATTTCATTTTACGAGCGTCTCTGTGCTTCGGAAGACAGGTTAAGTCTTTGGTTTCGGTTGCTAGAAATGACAGCCGTTAAGCTGAGTTATATGCCTACTGGGCTTCTAGAAAATTTCAAAATTTTGCATAGCCAATAGATATGTGCCTTCCAAAGCATAAAAACGATTGTAAATAAAATGAAAGTGCCACAAGCGATCACCCATCCAAAGACTGACCGCAGTGAAACATGCTTAACACAGTGGTAGTTTACAGAACACTGAGTTTACGGTATGTGTTATATTAACATAATATAAATACATACAATCACAACTAGTATTCCAATGCAGTCGACACGAGTGTTGTCTCCAATCCGTGAAATTATCCTGAATTCGTATACGATGGTTAGAATACCACGGTACTTCTTTCTTTTTGAGCATCCCTACAACTATCCTAAAATATTTTCGGTTAAATACACACGCATTTTATGACAAATTAAAAAAAAACTGTGCACACTACAGTTCAGGCACATAGTCTGACTTAGAGTGCTGTCAAAGTTGGTATAATGAAACCTGTTTTTTAGTAATATAATAGGGTTGAAAGACAGGACTGGTTTTGTAATAGACGACTTGTCTTTATAGTGAGGTGGGTCCAAACAATACAAAATAAAACAAAGGACATTCAGTGTATAGCCGCAAACAATTAGAGGAAGCGCCTTGTATAATGATGATGATATAAATAGCGATATAATTGTAACTGCGCTGGCAGTGCGTGTATGGAATCGTCACGTTTATGATCGTATAAGTGGGATGTATTATCAGGAACTATTGACGAAGAATTTCTATTGTGCGAAAGTAGAGGGTAGAAGGAGTTATAGTCAGACCGAGACTTGCATACGAAGACCACGAGAGCAGATTGTTCAAAAAAGAAAAGGTACTCAGATACCTAGACGTGTATGTATGAAACGTTTAATGAATATGCAGGAAGCGAAAGAAGTATGCATGAATCGCGACGTCTGGTGATCCGACTACCCCGTCAGGGATACAGCGTGAAAATAGTTAAATTTATTAACACCTGTCGAGTGCACCTTTTAGGACATCGCCGAACTGATGAACCTGACTGTTTTGCAGTCAATTGACCGTTTTTTTTTTATACCAATGAGGTGGCAGACAAGCATACGGCCCACCTGATGGAAAGTGGTCACCAAAGCCTATGGACGTTTGCAACACCAGAGGTGCAGCACTCGCGCTGCCGACCCTTTAAAAACCTTCTAAGACCCCTTTTGACCGAATGCTAATTTGACCATTCCTAACGAAATAAAAAACATTGTTGTCATATATATTATAGTGTCTGTTGTAAATCTTTGTTTAATCGATGACATTATTAACTTCCCCTTCTACTCGAATACTTCCGTTTTCGCGACGCCTACTACCATCAGATGGATTGTGTTTGTTACAACTAAACCCTCAACTAACGACCTTCAGCTTCTTTAAATGTCAGCACCTTAAATTCTACCGCAAGTTAGCGCCACAGCCTAGTTCGGTAGTCATCATCTGAGGATCAGTTGCAAGTGGTAGGGCAAAAGCGTCGGAGACCGTTGTGAAGTCAGTTCTCCCAAGTCATGTACGGCTAGAGTTTCGTACAGTTTTGCTATATTAGCATAAAAAAATCATGCTAATATAAATCAAACGTCGAAAGTAGTGACACAATCGACGACGACCTAGGCAACAAGTAAAATCAACATTTATTTGAAACTAGATACGAGTAAATTTTAAGGAGCATAGAACAGTATTTTGATATGTTTTCAACCAAGCAAAATAGTGAATAGGGCTAATCTGTTACACCCATTTCATTGGAGATATAAAAAGCATTGAAGGGGAAGAACAGTTCAACGGACCGGATCCCGTTGAGTCTGTACTGCACGCGGAATCATAAGACAGACACTACAAAAAGTCCTTGCAAACACAACCGGGCTTGCAATGAGTGGCACAAGACAGTGGACCAGACATAGCCGTTTGTAAAGAACATCGCAATACTGGTTTAGTAGGTACTTATGGTCACGAAGCAGGTGACAACTACGGAAAATCATTCGGAGCGTTCAGAAAGCACTGCGTAACAATGCAACAGATCTTAAAGATGGAACTGCAAAATCTGTGAAGTGAATTAAACGCTGCACCTGCTAAGCACTTAGTGAAAAAAAGCTCAGTCTACTGGGGGGCTAACTAAAACCAAAAGGTATTTGGGAGATGAGTAAAAGAAATGGGTAGAGTCATTGATATATCAAGATCCGATAGGGTGAATTTGTCCGAATCGTTAAGGAGAGTCAACCTGAAGAAAACTTCCTTGTTAATTTTGTTAAAATGTCGCCACAGGTGATAACTCTTCAAAAATGACCCATAAATCATCATCACGATAGTCCAAAAATTGTAATCAGAAATTTTAAACACCAAAATATTCATAATCCAGAATTATATATTTGAACTTATCAACTTAAGTAAACTTTAGGTAGGTACCTAAAGTTGATAAGCGATAACCTGTGTCAAAGATATGTCAGGATCAAGGTCGTGTGGGTGACAGCGGTGAGGAGTAATCGAGATCGTTGTGTACATTTGTTGACGCATTGAGATATCACTATGGACGCTCTTCTTTTAATTAATTAGTGTCGGAAAGGTAAGTGTGACGTACTGTACTCAAACGTTCACTATCCGTTCGCGCTGCCAGAGCAGCGCATTTTTTGTAATTAACCTAAGACCTAATTAACTAAAATCGTGATATCTTGGAAACTATAATATCTAGACAAAAAATTTTAACTACTGAAAAATCGTATAATATATAAAGATAAAACTTATAGCTATAATAATTTGAAATTTTAATCATAATTAACTGATATATTGGTATAAACACGAAAAAGTCGGTAAAAAAATAAATAAACGTTATTTTTCAAAAATTTGCCACTCACACGAAAAACTAATATGAAACACTATTATTTTTTTTACATAATTAAATTCTTGGAATTATAACGATTAAAACGATATACGACACTAATAACTTATAATTATTCTAAAAAAAACTAAAAAATTTTTAACCCATTAAATATTAACGCAAAACTAAAAAATGGCGGGAAAATGGCCGCCGGCAATGTTTATACCGCATTTACTTTGAATTTTGATATTGTGGTATATAGATATTAAACCTCTAATACACGGGCTTTTTATCCACGATTCTAATGGTATAAAATTTATTCATTAAAACCACAGACAACATTGTTTAAAAAGGTTTTGAAATGAGGTCAGTTCTAAAAAAGAAAAGGCAAAAAAAGTCAGCTGCTTTAGCAGCTTAAACGTTTGAGTGGGGGGAAGTTCGTTTGCGGTGACAGAACATTACAGTTCCACAATATACAAAACAACAGTTCAGCGGGGTAAATCAAATTTCAATCATGTCAACAAAGTACTAAAATCGTGTTTAAGACCAAGATGACGATACTTAGACAGTTTTCGTAGACCAATATCATGATCGGGATGTAATTAAATTTCCAGTAGCCTGCAAGTGACTAAAACGCCGGCACATTACAGTGATTCAAACTCAGAATATCTTCTCCTAAAATCTCTCTTAGTTTTTCGAAATATCCCCTATTTCGAGAAACTAAGGGAGAAAAGAACTAAGAAAAGAAACTAAGAGAAATTTAAGGAGATACATACTCCACTACATACGTCCATTTCCCAGAAGGTGCCTTCAACAAAACGTCCATTTTATAAAATGCCATAGTTCGTTAAGCTTCGTAGTCGGTAACAATGCGATGCTCTAATAGTCGCTTACAGGCTGTGTGTGATTATAATTTATATTACGGTGACTTTTTTGTTTTAGATAATAAATGTATAATTAACATTTTTAAAATTCATATAATGTCGACCTTACAAACTATTTAAATACCCGCTCCTGACCGTTCCCGATGGAAAGGTGCCCATCACACTTGCCGCGTTTCCACGCTGGATTGCGATGGCCAGCCTCTGCGCCAGAAACGATCCGGATCGAGAGTCACCGGTCGTCTCTTGAAGCCTTTTCCCAATATCCTTTATGAAATGTTTGGCTTCCCTGCCCCAGGGTCCTCCCTAGGGTCTCTACCGCCACCGGCACGAAGTGGTACAGCGGCTCCAAATCAGCGTACTTTAGTCTCTTCCTCGAGCTATCTTCTATCTTCCGCTGCAGCAGACGGGGAGTTAACCGTGCGACTAAGGTGGCTGGCGGCGACGGTGCTGACGCAAGTTGCGTCCCAAATTAGGCACCTGCCGTTGTTCCAGGGAACCAAAGTCAGCCCGTCCGGCCTCTTACCGTCCGACCTGCTCAGACCCGGAGGCTCAAGCAAGCAAGGCACGTTTGCCGATATAAGGGCCCTACGGATTATATCGTTCAGAGCGTGGTGACGCGAAAACCTCCCAGTGCACCGTCGGCAACTCAAGGCATGATGGCCATCCGCTTCCACCATGGAACCGCAGGTGCATATATGGGGTTCACACACCTTACAGCCCAGGCGTAGAGCCACTGTACACTGTACGCAGAGAGTCGGAGTCGAGCAGGGTGCCCAGGTGGGGCGAAGGTAACGCCTGTAACCACGCTCCGGATTCTGGTAGCGACACAGCCCGCAGTCTAGCCTTATCGGCTCCCGTTGCCCCCTCCAACAACTGCTCCAGAAGTCGCTTCACCCCTACATCATCCCACGCTCGCTGAAGGTGCCCCGACTCAGGGATCGAAGCACCCGTATTGAGGGCCTTTTTTGTTTGATTTCTATGATAAATGATAATGTCATAGGTGGATGGGCAAATACTACGTAATCTTAGCTGTTGTAACCGTTACATAGAACCTTCCCGCACAATAAAGCTCTCAAACATCGACCATCAAATAGCTGGTCGTTTTGCTTTCGTTGTGAATGGCAATAGGTATGTATATTTTTAACATAAAGATTACACGATCTTTTTTGTTGCTGCGCCTTTCCCTGCAAATCCAGTTGCCAGAAAGATTTGCTCGTAAATTAAGTACCAGGAGGTGTCTATTGGTATACATAGGGCCGTATTATTTAGAACGTTACTCAATACTCAAGAAACACTTGAGAGTAGTATTTCAAGGCAAAAACTAGCCTCAAGCGTTTCTTGAGTATTGAGTAACGTTCTAAAATACGGCCCATAGACGCTTTGAACATATGGTCTACATAGACGCTTTGTATTTGGACTAAACCACGACAAATGCAAATGCAGACAGGTCGACTGCGTCGAAATACAATCGGCAAACGTACAAACTTCTGTACAAACATCCGCAGTCTGTAAAAAATGCTATGTAACCGGTCTCATCATGCTCTACTAAACGCTAGACAGCTATCGCTAATCAATTTTTACGTAACAACCGCCTCATTCGTCAAGTAATTAGCAACGAAAGATATAGGAAGAGACCGATTTATTTACAAGTTCAAGTTTATTTTGATTACACACTGGCGGGCCGTCCAAATTCTTACGACGCGGTCGATTAAAATAGCGTCGCGCAGCCATTAAATTGTGCAAGCTGACTTTGATCGTGTAATACTAATTTACTTTTTCGATAAACAAAAATGGCTTCTGGCTTAAAACGTGTGTACAAAGTCTGCCCCAGGGTCTAGTTGGATGTTGTGGATTCGGATCGGTTCCGTCTTACTCAATCTACGTATTACTTAATTCTGGAGAAGGATTAGGTAACAGTAATTTTGGGGTTTCCTATCCATAATTAAAGCACAGCCGAAAGATCATAAAGTCGGTCGGACGAAGCTGTCTAGACAGAGCAATGGTGCGGGGGGCAACACATTCACGACCGCTTGCTATAAATATTTTAATTTTGTATCAATTTTTTTATTTAACACTTAATTACTAAATAATAAAAATGGCGTATACGAATTGTGAAAAATAAGAATCTTCACGGAAGAAAGGTAACGTGGGTGTTTTCATGTCGTATGGATAGTTCTTTTTATTAGAAAGCGTTTACTAATTGGCTGCCGCATCGTAGTTTTAAAATTATCATGTTGGGTAGGTACATTTATGGGGTTTTTAGTATGCTGAGTACGAATTTTGTGTTAATTTTACAATTCAATATGGCCGTCGCGCCGTGGTTATAAAATTTCATGTTGAGTATCGTATAAAGGGTTTTTGGTATGCTGAGTACGAATTTCGTATTAATTTCATTTCATTTCATGCAAATAAATAATAAATGAATATCGTTAGGACAACTCAGACAACGCCATCTGATTCCAAACTAAGCAGAGCTTGAACTATAACAACCAGATAACTGATAAACATACTTATATATTTCTAAATACATACAGATATAGATAAACTATATGACCCCACCAGCTTCGCCCGTGGAATATTTCGACCTCCCGTCGCACCTGTTTAATCCCGTCGCTTATAAATTCTACAATGATGCATAAAAATTTGCCCGATTTGTCAACATTATGACTACTGCTCTGCTCCCCAGTGTAGTACCGTAATGATATATAGCCTATAGCCTTCCTCGATAAATGGGCTATTTAACACCAAAAAATTTTTCAAACCCGACCAGTAGTTCCTGAGATTAGCGCGTTCAACCGAACAAACAAACAAACAAACTCTTCAGCTTTTTAATATTAGGATAGTATAGATAACACCCAGACACAGAATAAACCATCGTGCTCATCACACAGTTTTATAATGGGTGGAAATCGAACCCACGACAGCAGTCGGATACACTCCTACCGCGCCACAGAGGCAGTTATGTTTCGTATATTTCAGGTTTGGAATTCGTACTCAGCACACCAAAAAGCCATTATACATACCCAACATTAAATTTTATAACCACGGCTTGGCGGCCATATTTGATTGCAAAATTAACACGGAATTCGTACTCGGCACAACAAAAAACCCCTTATAGCGGCGGTCATTTTGGATTGCATAATTAGCATAAAATTCGTACTCAGCGTACCAAAAAACCCTACGATACCCAACATGAAATTTTATAACAACGGCTCGGGGCGGTCATATTGATTACTAGAAACCCCATGAATTATAAATGTACCTACCCAAAATGATAATTTTAAACCTACGACGCGGCAGCCATATCGTAAACGCTTTCTCAAAAAAAAAATTTTTATACCGGTGTTTATATTATTGCTATTTTATACATACATACATACATATTGTCACGCCTTTAACCCCGAAGGGGTAGGCAGCGGCACGCCCACATTTCACCGTTAGCATTTTTGTCCCACGTAACAGGTGGTGAGCCCATTGCCGTGTTGAAATGGACAGGTGCTGGCTGCGGCGACTCGCTGTTGAAATTTTTTTTTAAGTCGCCTATAAGGTCTTCAACTTGGCTTAACGACTGCCATTATATTGGCAACCGGGACCAACGGCTTAACGTGCCTTCTGAAGCACGGAACTGGGGTGGGTCTGAAGGGCCGAATTAATTTAATAAAAATAAAATATGTCTATTTTAGATGTTAAATTTGGAAGAAATTTTGAACCCGTTGCCTTTTTAGTGAGGTGGTATCAAAAAGACTAAAGGGTCTTATGTGCTAGACACTAATTAGCACGACCAATTAAAGTCCAGGTAGTCTCGGACTGGTATATTATATTTACATATATATATTGATAGTTGTTTGAGAGTGAGTCAATAAATAAGTTATAGATAATATTAGCCTTGTATACTTGTGACAACCCTACAAGCATTACTGTCTGGACGCTACTGGTAGGTTTTCTCTATTTATACTGTGCCTATAGCTAGGATGGCTAACGATGACTATGTAAAGAGGAATTTTTACAAAACTTGGAATAAAACTTTTGCCAATTACGAATAACTTTTTTAATTAGGAATAGGAGAATTAATGTTACAAGCACTTTTTAACTATCAAAGCTCATACAACAAGTGAAAAAAAATAAACAGCTAAAACAAAGCACAAAAAGTTTATTACTGATCTAATAAGAAGTTATCTTATCTTATCTTTTTCGGGGTCGGTAGATACCGCGGCACTGCGTCCCTTCCGAAACTATTGTACCACACCCCATCGCTTCACCCATCCCCCCAGCGCCTGTGCAGCGCCTCCATGTACCTCAATATGTTCCCAAGGGGGATGTGCCTGTAATCCTCCGGAGTCGGGTATGCTTGACCCAGAAGACTAATTCTTCTTGCACCGAGTGCCACACATTCGCACAGCAGGTGGTACATGGTTTCGCCAGCGTCCTCACAGGACCTGCACGTCGGGTCTTCCGTGAGCTTCATCCTGTGGAGGTGCTGCCTCGTTGCGTAATGCCCTGTGAGCGCTCCAGTGATTCTTCGCAGCTGCTCCCTGGTATGTGTCCACAGTTTCTTGGACCATCCCTCTCTGATGCTTCCCAGAAACATCTTTGCGTGTCTTAGACCTGTTGTCGACTGCCACTGGGTTTCATGTGCCTTAGTGGCTGCCTCCTTTATTGTTCGTCTTATTACTCCATAATCGAGTCCGACGAACGGCTCCGGTCCAATGAACCCTTCCTCCGAGCCCTTCCTTGCGAGGGCATCCGCCCTCTCATTACCCTCGATGCCCTTATGTCCTGGCACCCAGACCAATTGGATCGTATTGCGTCTTCCCAGCCTATTTAGGCTTTCAATGCACTGCAATATCAATCCGGATTTCACTTCACATGATGTGAGCGCCTTGAGTGTAGCTTGGCTGTCACTCATAATATAGACTGTCTCATCAGTGACCCGTCTATCTAACATTTCTTGCACGCATGTCAGTATAGCATAGGTCTCCGCCTGGAAGACCGTTGCATACTTGCCCATGCTTTGACTAATGTTGCAGTTGTCGCTGTGAACCCCTGCACCTGAGCCGGTTTCCATCTTGGATCCGTCCGTGAACCATATCTGGACATTTCTGTCCTGTGTCCGCATTCCACACTCCCACTCCTCTCTCGTGGGGATGTGTACACTATAGTTCTTTTTGAAGTTATAGACCGTCTGTATTTTGTCTAGATTCATAGTCATAACCCCTTGCTCCTGTGTTGCCTCAAGCGCCATATGCCCGTAGTTCCGGCTTTGGCCTTCAGCTCCGAGCCTGTGAACGGCTTTCCTTGCCTCCAGCTCCACTCTGATGTGCAGCGGAGTAAGGTTTAGAAGTATTTCCATCGCCGCCGTAGGAGTGCTTTTGAAGGCTCCTGTCATAGCCATGCATGCCATCCGCTGTAGCTTGTACAGGGTTCGTCTGCAGCTCTCCTGTTTAGTCTTGGGCCACCATACTATACTCCCGTATGTTATTAGTGGCCGCACCATCATTGTGTAAATCCATTGGACCACTTTTGGTTGTAGTCCCCATGTCTTACCGTACGTGGAACGGCACATACCAAAGACTCTCATTGCCTTGGTGGTTGCTGTTTCCACATGTCGATTCCATGTTAGCTTATTATCTAGGATTACTCCTAGATACTTCGCTTCCGTGGACAAGCAAAGCTCTTCGTCATATAGTCTTAGCGTCTCCATTCCTGTTAGGGTTCGCCTCTTCGTGAAATTTACTATCACCGTTTTTTTGGGGTTAATTGATAGGTGGTTTTGTCCACACCATCCCTCGACTGTATCCAGTGCTTTTTGCATGATGTTTGAAACGACACTTGGTACTTTTCCGTTGATTAGTATCACGAGGTCGTCCGCGTAGCCAACTGTATGTAGTGGTCCTCTGTTAAGTCTCCCCAGCAGGTCATCTATCACCAGACACCATAATGTTGGGGATAGAACACCGCCCTGTGGGCAACCTTTTGTGACTTGAACTTCCACTCGCTCCCCCAGTAACTCCGCGAGTATTGTTCTTCCTTTGAGCATCTTATCCATCCATACACAGATTGTGGATTCGATACCATGCCTTTCCGCCGCTGCCTTTATGGTTCCGAATGTGGTCCTGTCGAACGCTCCTTCCACATCCAGAAATGCAGCTAAGCATATTTCTTGATTACCCAGTGCCAACTCCGCCCTACTCACCACGTGGTGAAGTGCTGTTTCAGTTGACTTCCCTGGTTGGTATGCGCATTGCATTTTGTGAAGAGGATATTTCTTCAGTGCTTTCCCTCTAATGTGCTTATTAACTAGCTTTTCTAGTGTTTTGAGGAAAAACGATGTTAGACTAATCGGTCTGTACGATTTTGGATCTCCATAGTATGCTTTGCCTGGTTTCGGCAAAAATATGACTTTTGCACGTCTCCAGCATTCTGGTGTGTAGCCAAAGGCTATACACGCCCTGTATAACCTACATAAGTGTGGGTTTAGTATTGTTTCCGCTTTCTGTAGTAGTATCGGATATACGCCGTCTGGTCCTGGCGCTTTAAATGGTTGGAAGCTATTTATTGCCCATTTAACCCCGTTATGTTCTACTACTTTCTTGGCGGTCACCCAGTCCGCTTTTGTGGTACATCTTCTTTCCTTTTCACCACTAAAGCCTGTTTCATTTGCTTGTGCGGTTATTGCCATTGAATCTGGAAAGTGTGTAATAAGAAGTTAGGTTAAACCTGCATATTTACTGCAAAATATGCAATAAATAACTGCAACTTGGGTTTTAAGCACGCACCTGGTTTACATGATAGCACTTATAACAAGGCCAGGTCAGCTGATTAGCATTCCATGTTAGTACTTACTGAGCCGTGATGTCACTATAATTTTACAGGTACTAATTTTAGTGATAGTTTTCCTTGTGTTGTTTCCATAAACAAGTTTGATATGGGTATTTTACAGAATACCTATAGTATGCAAGTACCATACTTTGAAAGAGCCATGAATAGTAAGGTGCAAAAAAAGGGGAGACCTCTTTGGAGTGGTCTTACCAATGTAGCCTATCGCAAGACCACAACTGATATTGCTTGACCTGGCAACAAAGATTTGGAGAATACTTCTTGCATAACCGGATTGCCTACTCTATATAACTGGATCACTGGTTTGGTGGAGCTTATCCAAAGGCAATGTCATTAACAAGGTTTTAGATGCCATACTGGGATAAATATTGTTTGCTACCCATAGCAAACGAAATTATGGCTATTATGCCGCCATGCCATTCTAGGAAAAGTGTGTAAACAAATTATTTAACAGGATTTTCCAGGTAAATAGATATGATGTGATTAGATAGATACATCAAACCTTATTCTACTATATGACAAGCACGCTCCTGTTCGAGCAATCAAAATCAAACATCCACCATCTCCTTGGCTAACTAATGAAATTAAATCTTTGATTACTAAAAAAGCTGCCGCTAAATATCGATACAAAATTAATCCTACTGACTTAAACTTTGAGAAATATGTTTTGGCTCGGAATCGCTGCGGAAAGGCGTGTAGGAATGCACAACGCCAACACATTCATCATTCAGTTCAAAACAGTGACCCATCTAAGGTCTGGAAATTTTTAAGGACATTGGGGGTTGGGAATAAACGGCAAGAGTTAAATCCTAAAGATTTGAATATTGAGGTTCTTAACCAGCACTTCACTGCCATGTCCAATTTTGATAGGACTCTGAAGGCACAGACCATGCATTATCTTTCGACAATTCCAACCCCAAACCATTCACCTTTTGTCTTCGATCTATTTACCGCTAGTGATGTTAAGAAGAGCATTATGGCTATTACATCTAAGGCTGTTGGTAGTGACTGTGTGGGCCGGAACATGATTCTCCCTATCCTCGATGAAATTCTTCCCATCATTTGCTACATCCTCAACTATTCCATAACTAGCGGCATTTTCCCATCACCATGGAAAGATGCCATAATCACTCCTTTGTCAAAAAAATGTAATCCCCAATTGTTAACAGACTTCCGTCCAATATCCATTCTACCATTCCTCTCTAAAGTACTTGAACGCCTTGTCCACACCCAATTCACTTCATTTATCCGCAAACATAATCTCCTCAGTCCTTTCCAGTCAGGGTTTCGAGCCGGTCACAGTACAGTTACAGCTTTGATAAATATTACGGACGATATTAGATCTGGTATGGAGAATGGCAAATTAACTGTTCTATGTCTCCTTGATTTTAGTAATGCGTTTAATACTGTAGACTTTGACGTATTACTTTCTGTACTCAGCTCTCTTAACATATCTCCTACGGAAATAGAGTGGTTTCGTAGTTACCTGAGTGGACGCCGTCAACGAGTATGTATTGAAGATGACATTTCTAGCTGGTGCAATACAAGTGTCGGCGTACCTCAGGGTGGCGTGCTCTCTCCCCTCCTCTTCGCAATTTTTATAAACTCTATCTCAAATCAACTACATTCTTCCTACCACCTCTATGCAGACGATCTCCAAATTTACACACAGGCTCCCATAGATCAACTGCCGGAAGCGGTGGATACTATCAATGATGATTTGTCTAGAATATCGTCATGGAGTAGATCATATGGATTACAAGTCAATCCATCTAAAACACAGATCATTGTAATAGGCAGTCCTAGTACAACAGCAAGAATAGATTGGTCTCAGGTTCCACCGTTTGTTTTTGATGGTGCTACGATTGCTGTTAGTAATAAGGTAAAAAATTTAGGTATAATCATTGATTCCAATTTATCATGGGGTCCACAACTCCAGGAGTTGAGTAGGAAGATGTTTGCCTCTGTAGGATCAATTAGAAGATTACAACGTTTCCTTCCTAATGCTACGAAAATTGCGCTTGCAAAGTCCTTGCTTCTTCCAATACTTGATTATGCAGATGCCAGTTACTTAGATCTCGCCGAGAACCAATTCGAGAAACTGGAGCGTCTCCAAAATGTTTGCATACGATTTATATTTGGCTTGCGCAAGTATGATCACGTTTCTCAGTTTCGAACACAGCTCAAGTGGTTACCTATACGACTTCGCCGGAATACACATATTCTATCCTTATTATATAATATTCTGTTTAACCCCTCTACACCTTCCTATTTAAAAGAACGTTTTAAGTTCCTTCATGATACACATGACAGATGTTTGAGGTCATCGGAAAACTTAGAATTAAAAATGCCACCGCATTCCACAAAATTTTTAGACCATTCTTTTAGTGTTACAGCAGTTCGCTTGTGGAATAGGTTGCCACTTCAAATTAGACGAGCTGAGACGTTACAAAGTTTTAAAACTAATGTTAAAAATTATTACTTGACTAATAATTGTTAAAATCTTCCAATATTATAAAGTTATTTAACACATTACGTATAAACATTTTAATACATTTATGTATTTCTATATTTGTATTTATGTATATAGTTCATAAATTTACATTTGTGTATATTGTCTACTTCGTTCTATATATATTTATATATGTTTTAATATTTATATATATTTATATAATGTTTTGTAGAAAGTAATTTATTGTATATAGGAATGTATATTATAAATTTGACGCCGACAACTACCAGTTCGCTCCTACCAATATTCTTTTCCATCCAAAGGTTGCCTGGCAGAAATTGCTTTAAGCGATAAGGCCGCCCATTGTACTGCTATTTTGTATAACATTTCTAAATTGTAATACTACCTTGGCGTACAATAAAGTATATAATAAATAAATAAATGAATAAATAATAAGCTTCCGCTGTGTACAAGTTACAACTTGAGTCATTTTAAATAAGAAATTATGCTAGGATTGCATGGCATTATCCTCTACGCTTTCAAACAGCTTATTAGTCACGTCATTATCCCCGAAGGGGTTGCAGAGATGTACTGAACACCCACATTTCACAGTAAACAATTTTTGTCCCACGTAAAAGGTGATTAGCCTACCTGGATAACCTGGGGTCAAATTCTAAAGGTTCACACCTAGGGAAACACTATTATCTATTATCTACAACTCTCAGCTGCATCGAGATCTAAAAATGCCAATAGTGAAGGAGGACATAACAAAAATGCTAAAATCCTACACTGCTTGTTTAGAACGGCATCCCAATATGGTTGCACATGATCTGAGGAAGACACAGGGCATCTTTAAACAAATAAAAAGAAAAGCTCCCCAGGACCTCCTATAATTGCAGAACAAAATACTGCATAACTGCTTATATGGATTTGCCACTGCTCGTACTCCATGCAGGTCAATAGACAAATTCTTAACCACTAGCTAAATGCCCATACACGGCAAAATATAACTTAGGTGCAAGGGGACCGGATAAAGAATTTATGGAATAGTGTGGCGCTGCTACTGCCCATCGTAATAATAATAAAGTGTTAAATGTAACAACAAGTTTTGGAGTAATCAAAGAACAAATTAAAATAGACAAAATAATTATTTGATCAACCATCAACAACAAGCAGGTCACAGAGGGTCAAACATTATGTCTGATATAAAGTACCAGACAAATCTATTAAAATTTAATTACCATTTACTATGTTAAATTTTACTTGCAATACCTACTAATGAAAACATCATGGCATACACATTCAATTTTAGATAAATAATGTTATGATGTCATAGCTTATAAAATATGTGTGTACTAAACATTAGCTAAAATTGTGTAATTGTTGTAGTACAAAGTAGATCAACTTGCTGGCAATACTAGTTACTCATACTCTTTTATGTTTTAGTGCTCTACTGTACCAATATAAAGCAAATATGCAGCAAATACTTACAATTATTATTTGGCATTACTTATATCTTATGTCATTAAGTAGTTGTATACTGAATAATAAGCTAACATTATTTGACCTTCAAAATGTCCAAAACACATTATTATTGTACTTACAAAAAAATTATAGAGAAAAAAACGAATTTGAAAAGCTAAAGTTGAAGGGGGTAGATTATGGTGCAAAAGTACTAGTTTGTTAACTTGATTGGGGTCAAGTTTGTTCTACTTTTCTTAACAAATCAAACCAGTGTCAGAAAATAGTAACTTGCTGGTGTGTGTACTTAACTGTTTAGTAAGGTTACTTAAAAAAAAACCCGGTGAAATGTGGGCGTTTAGTATGCCTCTGCCGACCACTTTGGGGATAAAGGTGTAACAATATGTGTGTATGTATGAAAGTTTCCTAAAATGAAGCAAACCAAAAAGTAAAAGTTTCTTAAAAGTAGGTACTCAAAGCCTGCAATTCACAAAGTATAATTATTTTCTAGAATGCTCTACTTAGACTGAGTTGAGATCCGGTCACCAAGGTCTTGAGCGACAAGGCATGCCCACATACATGAAACACACGGCTGACTAATGATATTATAGATAGGAGAAGGAAAACTCAAGCTCTTGTATTTCATTTTTAATTAAAACTTATGCTCTGTATCAACCCATATTGGTAGTTTGGTACAATAAGTTGAAACACCCTTGTAACATGAAAATCTCCCTAAACAAATGGCAGAAGGGCGAGAAACATGTGTTATGGTGATAATTGGAACAGGCTCATAATAGACTGCAATAGACCTAGTTTTTTTAACATCATTTTCTTTTCCTTACAAAAAAAGATATACCAAAGTACCAGTGTTGTAATATTGATAACAAATAATTCCATACCATATCATACAGATGTGCATAATAAGCTTGTGTTGCCCACCTTACAACAACATTCTAAGATACTGTTTCAAAAACATAAGAAAACGATTGGTAAAAAGATGATATTGGTAAATATTTAGACCAAAACAGTCATTCAAAATTTAGGTGTATAACAATGCTGTGTTGTGGAGTGACCTATGCTCTGCATCATTCTGTTTTTCTAACATGAAACGCAAATGCTTTGTATTTTTTTAACAGATGTATTAACTAAGATGAATTAGGACAGGTAAAAAAAAAAGTTGTTTGTGAGCTAAGTATTTGAATTTGAAGTTGAAGGCAGTTTGAACTGTGTGTCATTGGCACATAGCAACAATCATCTGTTGACAATACTAAGGAATAAGTAGCTTACAAAAGTACTAACAAAGTGTAGGCTTAGCTGCTCTTAGCCTCATTTGAATAACGTATTTTCTTTATTGCGACTTATTCACTTGATACTCACAGCAACGTCTCTGTACGACACAGAAGCGATTACGCTGCTTTAATGTACAGAGTGAATTACAATCATATGTTTTTGAATTCCGCACAGATTTACTGTCAGATAAAGTATGTGTAATAATATCAAGTTAATTCAAAGAATAAGCTCAAAAAGACCGTTGCGATAAATACCTCACATCTTAACTGCTGCGTACAGTGAATTTAGAGTGGAAAGAGTTAAAATTGGCAAAAGTTACGATAACCAAACTATCCAAACAAGCTATCTCAGTATGTAAACACTTAGTACTAAAACCAAACTAATTACAATAACATTGCATTTACCGTCGGAGTTCGAACGATAAAACATCTTCAACTTATTGCGATTCCCAAATCCAATTTCGCCCTTGATTAGCGGGCGCAAAAAGTCACCACTTACCGGCCATGACAAAGCCCAGCACAAAAACTTTAAGAAGTTCGACAGTCTTAGTACACAATCACTACAAAGTTTTACTAAAACATCACTCAAATTTGCCGATGAAAACGGATTAAAAACATTTCAACATTACATCGGTTAAAAGTAATGGCGCTGAGAAATACATACAAATAATTACTGCAGAATTTTGTGTTGCCATACTCAACTTATAGAAAAGCTACTACGCCACATTACGCCAGCAGCCAGCTTGAGTGATTAAAATAACTAGTTACCGTTTTGTTTATAATTTTAATAAACAGTAATTCTTAAACATTTACCAAACTTTTGCATTAACAAAAAATATTACATTTATTTTTTGCAAAGTAAGTAAATTATAGGTTGCCACATTCCGAGCGAAATATTTATTTACAGCGAAGGCTAAAACAAATGCTGTTAAATGGATTCTGATATAAAAAATGGTCATAGTTAGATAATAGTTGAAATGTATAAGTTGCAATTTGTCATAATTATGTGAGTTTTCTTTCTCTTGTGTAACACAGTAACACCTTATGAAATGTGAAAAATAAATTAGTATAGATAATATTATTAAACTGTAGGTAGATTTTTAGGACCGGAACTAAGACTTAACTTGACCAAACCGACTGAGTGCCCTGAGTGGCAATGAACACGCAGTATTTTAAGATTTTTTCCCATCCAAGTTTATTTTTATTGAGAGGTTAGATCGTAGCAGAGATTCAAAGGCTAAATAGTGACGTCACGTAATAATTATGAGAGACTGCTCGTAAATAGATAACGTTAATGTTTACTTTGACAAATAATTTGGTAATTTTTTCCAATACTGGCAATATCTTCTTGCAAAATGTCAAAATGGACGTTAGCAGCAAAACAGGGTTGAAAAAGCGCGCATTTCATTCGTGTTTGCTTGCCTTGCTCTGAGATTCGTTTAAAGTGCTGCCATCTAGTAAAATACAGACTGCTTTACCGATGAGACAGTACAAACTACAAAACAAATTGTATTTCGTCGTCTACGCTCGTTTGCAGACCGATGTATATTATATTACTGATATTACATACATACATATTTTCACGCCTTTTTTCCCCGAAGGGGTAGGCAGAGGCACATTAAACGCCCACATTTCACCGTATGCATTTTTGTCCCACGTAACAGGTGGTGAGCCCATTGCCGTGTTGAAATGGACAGGCGCAGGATGTGGTGACCTGCTGCTGAAATTTTTTAAGACGCCCATAAGGTTTCAACCGGGCTTAACGACTGCAATTTTATTATACTGCTATTACTATTTAAAATATACCTCGGCAACATTTGTCTGGATATACTTCGTATTTGAATCAATAAAATAACGAATAAATTATAGCGCTGCTGGTACAATTACAGTCTTACTTGGTACAGTCAGCTCCAGAGTAATCTCACCCCCAGTAATTTACATTCTAAGGAGGTGATATTTCTTTGGAGCTGACCTTACCATTCATATGTTAGATATAGGTAGTCACGCCTTTATCATCGAAGGGGTAGACAGACGCATACCTACTTTATGTGGTAGGAATGCGTCTACACTTCACCATTTGTATTTTATCCCCCGTAATATTGGCAAGGAATATAAATAAAATCAACAAGGCTATGGCTACATCTGCGCTGTCGAAATTTTTCAAGGCCGCCCAAAAGGCCTTTTTAAACTTGACTTAACGACTACCATGTTACTGGCAACCGGGAATAACGTGCCTTCTAAAAAAGGATATAATAAAGGATTATTTGGAAAAAGGTCAGGTCAAGAGTACCCTTAATCGACGTGTACACACACGTCGATTAAGGGTCGATGAAAACACTCATAGAAGTGGGAGAAGCGAAAGTTGTATGCTAGGATCGTAGCAAGTGGAAAACCATAGTCTCTGCCTACCCCGATGGGAGACAGGCGTGACGATATGTATGTATTATACTTATAAAAAAGGTTGGATAGGTACTTGGATTTATTTACTTTTAAAAAAGGTTACGATTGCAGTGCTGCAGTATTAGGAAACTTAAATTACGTCAGTGCTTTTTTGCCTCTATCATTACGTCAATATATATGTCAAAGTCGTCGTTTTAAAACGCATGCAGTTATATAAAAATCAGTTACTGCGATTCCATTAATTTGTTTTAGTTAGAAAATTAATAAGATTGAGAAGCATGGCCGAAGAAAAGATCACTGTGCGTATGTATGACAAGGTACGTGACAATCCTACTAATATCTAATTCTAATATTATAAACGCGACAGCTTGCAAGTATGGATAGATATGAAACGGGAAAACTTCACCACGCGTACTTTTATAATTAGGTCCATGAATACTTATAAATTCAATTTACTGTTACTTTATGTAAATACGTCGCAACCCGGCAAGTAAGAAGACGCTGGTTAGTGCCCAACCTGAAAATGATTCCACTTTAAAATTAGGATATAATTCATTTTAATTTTTATATGTGGCACACTGCGTCGAACGAGCTCGAGTAATGAAAAAAAAAACATTTGATTAATGACGTGAATGACTTAAATGACGATTACAATATATTGAAGAGCATAGAACATTGCCCTGGTTAGGTAAAGGTCACGGGTAATATCCCAGCCCCAACCTTAACCAAGTTATCTTCGTTCACTTAAATAAAAAAAAGTGGATAGTAGTTAATTGTGTCAAATTAGAGGAAATAAAATCAAAAGAGTTTTGGTCAAACAGTTATTTAAAAAATCCGAGACTACCAGGACTTTAATTGGTCGTGCTAATTAGTGTCTAGCTTTTAGCCTTTTTGTTACCACCTCACTAAAAAGGCAACGGGTTCAAAATTTCTTACAAATTTCACATCTAAAATAGACACAGTTTTTAAAATTTATTCGGCCCTTTACACCCACCCCAGTTCCGTGCTTCGGAAGGCACGTTAAGCCGTTGGTCCCCATTGCCAATAAAATGGCAGTCGTTAAGCCAAGTTGAAGGCCTAATGGGCGGCTTAAAAATTTCAAGAGCAGGTCGCCTCAGTCTGTGCCTGTCCATTTCAACACGGCAATGAGCTCACCACCTGTTACGAGGGACAAAAATGCATACGGTGAAATGTGGGCGTTTAATATGCCTGTGCTTCGGGGATAAAGGCGTGACTGCCTCTGTGGCGCGGTGGGAGTGCATCCGACTGCTACGCAAGAGGTCGTGGGTTCGATTCCCACCCAGGATAAAACTTTGTGTGATGAGCACGATGGTTTATTCTGTGTCTGGGTGTTATTTATCTATAATATGTATGTATTTAGAAATATATAAGTATGTTTATCAGTTATTTAGATCCCATAACACAAGCTAATATTAGCTTACTTTGGGCTAGATGGCGCTGTGTGAAAAGTGTCCTACAATATTATTATTATTTTTCTCTTTATTTATTTATACAACATATCAATTACATTTTTAAATATATCTATAAAATAAAAAATACATATAAAAATATAAAAAAAATAGTGACCCACCGGTATCGGGTACAGGGACCAAGCTACCGGTGGTTAGGGCTCCAGAGAAAGGAATTTCCTCACAATACGTGCCGTGTCGAGAAGAACTGCTTTCTGTATCAGGCCCTTGATCCAGCTGTTTAACGCGAGCCTTTGTAGGTGTTGGTCAAGGCTCTTGGCTATAAGTCCATGGACAGATATGACTATCGGTATTATTATTATTATTAATATGTATGTATGTATGTAGGTAAAGGTCACGAGTAATATCCCCAGCCCCATCCTTAACCAAGTTATCTTCGTTCATTTAAATAAAAAAAGTGGATAGTAGTTAATTGTGTCAAATTAGAGGAAATAAAATCAAAAGAGTTTTGGACAAACAGTTATTTAAAAAATCCATATATCGGAGTAAGTAAATAATACCACGTCACAAGTTTGCTAAGTATAGTTTTTTTTATGGCTACACATAAACAGCTGCTTTAATCCTTGCAATGACCTGGCAATACAGATTCCGTAACTGGGTTATGGACATGTATTATGCACATATACATGAGGCGGGACAGGTGCAAACCAATACGTACACCCATCTGCCATGTGAAGTTGTTGTTTTTCAATCGAACAAAGAAGTAACCGGAAGTGAAAATTTATGACCTTAAAAAAACCAACTATCACATCTGAACCAAGTCGATATTTTTTAAAACAACCATCTAGGTTCAGGAAATTGAACCCCTTGTATATGCCTACCAAGGGCAAAAAATATATATTATAAACGCGTCTCTCGCTTGGATTGCAAGGGGCGCTGCGAGCTGTTAAACATTTTTCAATGAACACTACATATTTTATACGTACTAATTTATTTTTCATCACACTTGCACGTAAACGGTATCTAAATTTACAGGTTAACTTGGCCATAATGCCCCTTAAAAACACTCGAGCTTTATTTTTGTCATGAAACCCAAGGTCGGAAAGGTTTTTTTTTAAAGCAGCACCTGTGTGCTGTGCTTTAATTTTCAATTTGCAAGTTCAAGCAAGGAGTTCACACGCAATTGAAAAATTGACTTAAAATGTTAAATAAGCAGGAATTCCATTGCAATCTCGCTAAATGTTACTTAAATACTCAACTAATGTTCTTAATAATCGATTTTAAGGGCCGGTAGGCCAAGTCGCGTAGGCACCACAACGCTTCCACAGCCCCCGCCAAGATAGATCGACGATGTATTTTTTCCTGGCACGCCGCAGTAAAAAATGATTGGCAGTAGCAATCGAAATGGAACATCTCTGTTATTGTGTTGGATTTTATTTTAGGTTTATGATATACTAGTTGACGCCTGCTACTCCACCCGCGTGATGAAGTTTTCCCGTTCCCGTTTTCTAAAGGAACTTGTTCCCGGGATAAAAAGTAGCCCATGTGTTATTCTGATAGATAAGCTATTATATATATAATATATAGTTATGGTAAAGTTTATTTAAATTCCATTCAGTAGTTTTACGTGCAAGTAACAAACATCCATCCTTACAAACTTTCGCGTTTATTATTATTAGTAGGAGTTAATGATGATATATTTAATAACACATTTACGCTTTATGTACAAGTACCAAATAAAATGTCTCGTTCTCATTATACTCATTTATATTAAAATAATATTTAAATCAAAAAATCATAATGTTATGTTCCTGTCTTCGGCAGCTAGTCACCGTTGTACTTCAGAACATATCTTCTGTCCGCGCTAAACAATATAACAACTGCACTGATTACTTCAGCCAGTGGCAGTCGGTGTGTTTAAGCTTCAGAATCTATTGATCAAATTTGTTTAGAACCCAATTGAAAGTATACGCTACAAAATATTTTTTTTGAAATTCTTCAGCATTTAGCGGAAAAATAGATAAACATACATTAAAACATATATTTTATATTAAAACTCTCATATATTTTATTTATTTATCACGCCTTATCCCCGAAAGGGTGGCAGAGGCATATTAGTATATGCCCACTTTTCACCATGTGTATTCCTGTCCCACGTAATGGGTGGTGAGTCCATTGCCGTATATAACTCTCATATATATACAATATATAAAGCTAACTCCGGACGTCGCGAGATGCAACTGGGACAGACGCTCGGATGATGATGGAATGCTTACTGCTCTCATAAATATACTGTGCCATTGCGAAAAAAATAGCAAGGGGAGCGCAACGAAAAAACCTAACTGGTCCTACCTCAGTAAGCGCCAGCGCGCGACTGATCAGGCCTCAGCGTCGCGAATCTGATATTATTTAAACATTTGTACTATAAAAATCTCTGTATATAGCCAAAGTAAGCGATTATGTCTATAAATATTTAGTAGCTACAGTTGTGTATAAAAATTTAATGAAAATTATCTGAAGTATAGATTTGGCATTGAAAAAAACATTTAGTAAGGGGGCAACTTTGGGATGTTTTTCTATCAAGTAAAGTTTATTACATTTTGTAACAGAAAGCCATTTTGACTAGCTTAAATCCTTAACTAACATATATCTCTTTTTCAAAATCAAAAACCCTTTCTTCTACGATTCGCATTGTTTTAAAAAACTCAAAAACGTGGCCTCGGCAGGAATACCAAGCCTTAATGGCTTTTTTAGTATCAAAATGGCTGTTATTTATTTATCTATCACGCCTCATCCAGGGGGGCAGAGGCATATTATATGCCCACTTTTCACCATGTGAATTCCTGTCCCACGTAAAAGGTTGTGAGCCCATTGCCGTGTTGAAATAGACAAACGCAGGTTGTGGCTACCTGCTGTTGAAGTTTGTCAAGCCGCCCATAAGGCCTTCATCTTGGTTTAACGACTGCCATCTTACTGGCAACCGGGACCAACGGCTTAACGTGCCTTCCGAAGCACGGAAACGCTCGCAAATGTAAAGCGCTTCATGCGAACATGAGGACTACTCCGTCATGGCTAATGTAAACCTACGTATTTGCCCTTAACGTTTTTAAACGAAACATTTGTATAAACTGTAGCGTGGGCAAAAAGGCAAAAGGCAATTTTTTTTATAATATAATTTTATTTATTCTTAAGTATTGACAATTCTCCAAAAAAAACAGAATAAATTTGTTTTGTAAATTTTGTTCCATTTTTATTTATTTAGTCGCAAACGTGATGAATAAATTGTATGTTTTACGGGCGGTACAGGAATTACGAAGCTCGACTCAGAAAGCCCTCAGTTTTCGACTTCGGGCTTCTACTAGAGCCTCGATCGTAAGTCCTTACTTACCGCCCTTAGTACACAATGTACTATTTAAACACGGTTTAATCGGCCGGCTGCCGTTCCAGAACTTGAAAGTTATATTATACGCCCAAATTTCACCGTGTGTATTACCAGAACTTAAAGTTATATTATACGCATTGAGTTACAATACTATAGAGTCACAATCAGACAAATAAAATGTCCGCGCCGAAACTCGGCGCACGCTGCGAAGTGCGCAGAGTTTTTGTTTAGTTGTAAGGCGACCGCAATCCTCGTACAACGTCCGTGATGCCAAAGTGTTCGGTTGTTTCCTGCCCAAATAACAGCAGATACGTGACAAAAAAGGATGGTGTCTCATATTTTAGGTAAGTATTATAACGAATTTACGTATTTATGTATCCACAGTGCGTGTTTACATTTGAATTTCAAAATAAATCATTTTCTTAGCAAAAATAAAATGCTGACCGCCCGACCGCGCATCGCGTCTAAATTGTATCTCTTTCACACTTTAGATAAATATGCAAGAGTAAAAGAGAAACAAATAGTGTCGCGTCCGAGAGTGACTTGCAAATTGTGTTCTAACGGAAAGCTATGAAGCGGATTGACACTAAATATTTTTTGAGTTTATGAACTAAATATTACCATTATGTATTACCTTGTTGCTGAATGTTTTATTTTTTAGTTTTTCATACTAAAAATAGGTCGATTGCGTTTTTCTATTTTAAGGTATAAATAATTAAGTACAATATTTTTGTTTTTAGTTTTCCTCGAAACCTCATAAGATGCTCAGAATGGACAGTTATTATAGCAAAAGCCCGAAATCAATTAAACTTCAAGCCATATAAAGGGACGGTTGTATGCTCCAATCACCTACTTTACAAGTAAGAATTTATCCTTTTAAATGATTTACTATTGCAATAATATGATAGGTAGATGAAATAAAAATACTGTAACCTTTTTTGAAATCAGATGGTAGTTTCGGAGTTCTTCTAGGTATATTTTAACTCACTCTTTTATACAGTCTAATTTTGTTTTATATTACTCTTTACATTTTACATTATACACTCCTTCTAGGCAAGTGCACTCCATCTAGGAACACTGCATTGCTTACCATCAGGCAACTTGTGCTCAAGCGCTTGCCTAATTTGATAATAAAAAATATAATAATTTGAGTATCAATAACGTCTCCACTGCTGACTTGTTCCCTATTCGTACGCAAGCCCATAGTGAATGATGATGACATTGCATACGAGCGATTTTGAACATTATGCAATCGGCCTAACGCCTAAATTCGAGCAAATGTCATTTTGAACTTTGTTATATTAAATGTATGAACTTTGTTATATTAAATGTTTAGGTATGTAGAACGGCGCTCGGACATATTTTGAGTGTTGTCTGTTTATGATTGTGACTCTATAGTATTGTAACTCAATGATTATACGCCCAAATTTCACTGTGTGTATTATCAGAACTTAAAGTTATATTATACGCCCAAATTTCACCGTGTGTACTCCTGCCCCACATGGTGGTGAGCCCCATGCCGTGTTGAAATAGACAGACTCAGGCTTGCTGCTGTTGAAATTTTTCAAACCGGCCATAAGGCCCTCAACTTGTTTTAACGACTGCTATGCTACTGGCAACCGGGACCAACAGCTTAAAGTGCCTTCCGAAGCACGGAAACGCTCGTAAATGAAAATACCACAAAGCGTTCATCTATTCGTAACCAGTCGTAGCAAACATTTGCTTATCGCAGTGATCGTTTACAGAACGCTGAGTCAGCGGGTCACAAGCGCTTCTAATGGCTAATGAGGGTTCTCTATGGAGTTCAGATTATTTTTTGAACATAGTCTTCGCAGTATACAATTACTAAAAACGTTTAGGTACTTACCGTTTTTATTCCCATGGTCGAATATAATGCTGAGTTTCTGCAGACTATTCTGTCGGGCCTCTGCGAATAGCCTTCTTTTGTTTTTCGGTGATGGCTGAGTAGCTAATGGTGATACTACCATTGTGGTCGTTGCCATATTATCACAACACCATCACACCACGTTACTGAGGACAAAAGACAATACTTTATAAACTTGATACGTCGCATCGACTGTCTTGATATGATAACATACCTACATTAGGTGTAACCCCACCAAGATCTCCGAGGCCTAAGCGACCTCACCTGCTAACTGACGAGGCAATGGCTGAGGCATCCTTACGGGGTTCCCACGTCAATCCTCAATTATTCCTGGCCCAAAGGTCTTAGTAACCAGGCCATATAAAAAATATATTTGATATTATTCCCATATGTATTATACATATGTAAACTTTTATTTTAAATCATTTTATCTATTGAAGACATACTGTCCATACGGATTAAGTTCCGTTGCATAGTTTATGAGATCGCAGCGTACCTCGTACATACAATACCTGACGTCGTAGGGTAATGATTTCATTTGATAACTAATAAATAAACAAATAAATATTGTTAGGACAACTCACACAACGCCATCCGATTCCACACTAAGCAGAGCTTGTACTATAGTAACCAGATAACTGATAAACATACATATATATTTCTAAATACATACATATTTTAGATAAATAACACCCAGACACAGAATAAACCATCGTGCTCATCACACAAAGTTTTTTTATTCTGGGTATGAATCGAACCCACGACCTCTAGCGCAGCAGTCGGATGCACTCCCACAGCGCCACAGAGGCAGTCAGCTATGTAAAGACATAAACCATATTAGCATAAAATATTTATCAGTTACCACTTCGTTCAATCTTTTATTAAATTGGGCTAGATGACGCTGCACGCTTTGTATAAAATGTATCAAAATAATTGTTTTTAATATAATCACCATGTTTTCCTTTAGGGAAGTTGCCAACGCCAATGACTTCAAAAATTCTACAACGCATACTAAAACGTGAATTTCTTTAACAAATATTTATGTACGAAGTTCTCCTATAGGTGCTTAGTAGACGATAATACCTAGATTCCATAATCATAATAATGTATAATATCTTCCAAAGAAAAGAGTTTACAGTCAACTTCGATCTTTTGAAGTCTAAAACTTCTGCTACACGGTTGTAAACAAGCATCCCAACATGATATTTGATTCGTAAGGATAATGAAGGCATAGAAATTGTAATACGTGGGGGTTTTTATTCCCTAAGGGGTACACAAAGGGCATACTATACGTCCAAATACACATTAGAAATTTTTGTCTCATGTAACAGGTGAGTGAGCCCATCGCCGTAGGTATTGAAATGGACAGACGTCATAATTTTAGTCAAATTTGAGTCAAATCCCTACAGATGTTAGAGAGCTGAGCGTTGAGAGATTGAGGGATCAATCAACGCTCAAGAATCACGGTAGTATTTTATATACATACAAGCAGACGCCCACGACCCTGCCCGTGTATAATTTTGCCACAGAAACCTCGAACTATGACCCCGTTACTCTGTAACCTTCAACGTACAGCGCGTCAGCGCATCTAGTAGTTCAATCACACACATACACACACACACACTCACACACACACAAACATGCGTGTGCGCATTAATACAACCTCACACACACCATTTACTCTTGACGTACTAGTCCATCAAGAGTACCTACCATATAGAATTATCACTTAAATTCATGTTTGTGAGCTTATAAAAAATGTATCTGTGGGAATTAGCACTGCATGCCGAGATACAGGTTCCCACCTAGTTCGGCTGTAGATGCTACCAATCATTTTATCAACTTTAATCATATTTACTCTTTGTACATTTAACATAAGTTGCTAGTTATTTGTGTCAAAGCTTTATTGTGAAATGCTGTGTTGTGATTGATTGTACGTAAATAAATAAAAAAATAAAAAAAATCAAAGTTCACACCATCTACATTTCCAGTAAACAGATTTTGAAGAAACATGCAGCAATAATTACAATTAAAAAATTGAATGAATGAAATTAATACCCTGGATTTTGTCTCAACTCGTATCAAACAAACAAACAGACACAAAGAATCATGATTTCGGATTTAGAATCCCAATCCCAAAATAATAAATTAGAAAGATATAGAATTGAGTTTTTTTTAAATATCTTTAATATACCGAAAAATTCGCCTGAACAAAAATTATAATTATGGAATTAGGACGCAGAATAAGTGTGAAAACAGGTGAATCCTGCCCAAGATTGTTCCTGGTGCAAAGCTTGGTCCATAAGCTAATCAAAGTGGTAACGCGGCTAGTGTTATGAGCACATTTGAACCGGGAGCGGTCAGGGGGGTTATATGAATTGACATGTGAATATGAATATGTACCTATGCATGGATGGCGAAGCCTGGCGATCTGGCGACTCTGACGACTCTGACGACTCTGACTACCCCGTCAGGGATACAGCGTGAAGATAGTAAGTTAGTTAAAATGAATCGAATTTACAAAAAAGAAATGTATTAATTAATATTGGAGGGGTGCTGACTTGTAGCGTGTGTAATCGTACATGGGCTTCAAAAATAGGTTATGTCAGTCACCTGAGGGCACACCAGTGAAGCTCTCAATAGTAGCAGTAGTAAGCTGTGGCCGAATACGGTCAGGAGAGTGTAGTATTGAATTAACATTTAGTTTATTATTTATATAAATAGTTTTACTGTATGTCTTCTATATATCTATGTACAAGGAGTTCGATCGAAATCGTAGATCAAAGATAGAGTTCCCACAACACATAATATGTACTATATGTAGGTACATTATCGTTTCTATAAAGATCTTACCTCGTACAATACACGGAACACGGAAACTATAAACCGTTACACGATCGATCGATTTAATTGCCTAATCAATAAACTTGTTGTTTACATTGGTAGACTGTGTTGTAAACACAAGCGTGGATGATTGATTTCGTATTAGCGCAGTAAAAAGAGAATTGCATGTGTCAATTGTGATCTACAAAATTGCTAAAATTGCGGTCCGTTCGATAAACTTTTTTTGTCTCTCTGTCTCTTCTGTCTAGATCCCATAGCACCAGCATATATATATATATATATATATATATTTATATGTTATCGAATGTACAGCAATTTTATACATGGATATTTTTTATTATGAGGCGGGGAATGCGTTTACGCGCCGTCATTCCCGTTGCAGGAGCAGACCTACCCACTAAAACAACATAATATATTAGCTTGATTTGGGTTAGACCGCATTGTTTCATACATACATGCATATGGTCACGCCTTTATTTCCTAAGGGGTGGGTAGAGGCATAATATACGCCCACATTTCACCGATGCTTATTTTTGTTGCTGAGCGCGTTGTTTCAGAATGTCGAAAATTTGTATATTAACTTATTTTAAATTAAAATTTTTACAGTGGATTTTTTTTCACGAGCCGTCACGAGCTGGTCATCACCTTAAGACGTAAAGAGGTGGATTAATGCGTCAGTTTCGAGCAGATCATGGTGGTGTAGTTGGTAAACGCATCTGGTGCTTTGAACCAGAAGACGCTGGTACGAATCCAGCTCGTGACTGAAAAAAAATTCCACTTTAAAAACTTAAAATGTCTAAATATTTATATCCATTAAAAACTGCATAAAATAGATCTCCCCAGGATACATAAGCGTTGGATCGTGCTACGCCCACAACCAACAACCTTTGTGAGGTCCCTATCAATCCACCTAACGGAACGTCTACCCACGTAGGGTTATGCGCATTTCCATTCACAATTGGTCCCATTCGCACTTGGTCCAATTCGCACTTGGTCCCATTCTCACTTGGTCCTCTTCGCATTTAGTCCTATTCGCAATTCGTCCCATGCAAGTAGTCAGCATATACGCAGTTACGTTTTCCGGTACTTACGCGATTGCCAATTATGAACTTTTAGACCTTTTCAGCAACAGATGTAATAAAATTCATTAGCGGAAATTGGATGAGCATATTAATCCCATTAACCGGGTGTAAGTGCTTTTCCGTTCCAATTTGGTTACACCCCATGACCCCATCCCAATTGAGGCGAACGTCCTTGAAACCATGATTACATTCCGGGTTTTCCCAGCGGGTATTTAGTATTTACGAAGTATCAGTACTTACATACATTTTCTCGTGCGTCGGAATATCAAAGAGAGTTAGAGGGGTATATGCCTATGCATAATTTCCGCGTCGCAAAACTCGCAAGCCCTAATCAATAGTGCTCCTTTAATCTGCCACACGATGGCCCGGGAAACCTCACGGCTCAACTTCTCCTGTAGGTCGCTAAGAAGCGCTAGGTACTTATAGCACAGTATAAAGAGAGAAAACCTATGTCTTTCGGCTGTGCTTTTTTTTTTGTTGTTTTGGCGATGTCCGGCTTGGACTTAGCCACGACGCATATTATATTAAATTTTCCTTATAGTGATAATTTTCAAGTATATAATGAATATTCTTCATTCAAAAGTAGTAAATTTTTCTTATTGATAGCTAATTTCTACTGCAGTAAAATGATGGTAAGTTTTACTGCAGTTATATGTGGTTTTTGGAAGGTAACAGAAAATACCGCGCTCCACTTAGTTATCCAATTTCACTACACTTATGCACTATGTAAACTGAAGTGTCTGTTTGTAATTCCAAATTAACAACTTTTCACTAAATGCGGTATCATAATGAAAGTACATGTACTTTTTTTGGTTAAATCGTTCTAGCCTTTTTTATTTGCATATACATACTTGACTGCCTCTGTGGCGCAGTGGTAGTGTATGCGACTGCCGCGCTTGAAGTCCGGGGTTCAATTTCCGGGTCCGGGAAACATTTATGATATCCACAAATTTGTGTTTCGGAGTTTGGGTGTTTCCTATTTATAATATGTATGTATTCAGAAATATATAAGTGTTTATTCGTTATCTAGATCCCATACAACAAGCTTATATGTATTAGTTTATATTATATTATCTGTGGTATTAGTTCACTTTGAGCTAGATGGCTCTGTGTGAAAATTGTCCCACATTATTTATTTATATTTATATGCCGCATGCGATACTTACATAAAAAAAACATTTTTTTATAATTTTTTTCTGTTAGTCTGTATATCTGTCTGTCTATTTGTTACGCTAATCTCTGAAACGTCTATACCGATTGTAACACGACTTAGACTGGCAGATAACTGATGTTATAAGGAGTAACATTTTATCCTCGTGACGGAAACGTAAACTACACGAGTGAAGCCACGGGGCAAGACTAGTATGAGTAATATGTTTCAAAACTCAGAAGGCTTGGTTTGGCATAGCATATGTAATTATTAAACTTCGTACCAAATTATAAACTAATTTGGTATAAGGTTAAATCTTAATCTTAATAATATTATAAATGCGAAAGTTTGTATGGATGTTTCTTACTTTTTCACGTAAAAACTACTAAATGAATTTTAATGAAACTTTACAATAATTTAGCTTATACATCAGAATAACACATAGGCTACTTTTTATCCCGGGAACAAGTTCCTGTGGGAAACGGGAACGGAAAAACTTCTCTTTGCGGGCGAAGCCGCGGGCGTCTAAGCCTAATTTACCTTCTTACTATCCTATAACACGAGTATCCTCTACAGATGCTTGGGTAAGTATCTGCAGAGGATTATGAATTTGAATTTAAAATTTAACATTCTTCACGCCGTATCCTTGACGGGGTAGTCAAAATTCTCGATCCCTGCATTGTTCTTTCGCTTCCTGCACATTCATTTATCGTTTCATAGATACACGTCTGGGTATCCAAATACCTACGTTCGTAGCCCCCCCTAGCATAGTCTTCTGTAAAGGATCACTGCGTTAAGAATCATTTCCTATAGCTGGTCCTCGGGTGGGTGAAAGTTATGTGGTGTTTGTTTCCATTTATGAGATTTTCTGTGCTTTGGTAGGCACGTTGAGCTATTGGTCTCGGTTGCCGGCAACAGGGCAGTTTTTGATTGGATCTAATCCCACCCACATTCCCATTACTGTGACTCCTGTAAACCAGGATCTACAGCAATGACCAAAACATCAGAAAAGTTACACCGAGCTCGATCTCGGTGAAGTCCCAGGAGAAGTTAGCATGTCTTGGAACCCGCAACGAAATTAATCAGAAGATAATGTGAGGAAGTAGGAAAAGAACGTACACAACAGGGCAGTTGTTAAGGCCTTATTATGTGCGGCTTGAAAAAGAACAACAGTAGATCGCCACAACCATGGCAATGGAGTCACCACCTGTTAGACTGTTTACACTGTTGATTGATGGCACTTGGTGGAACTTGCTACACATCTTAAACAAAAACACTTGTACTGTTCCACTTATTTATTATTTTAACCTGACCGGTATACAATAAATGAAGTTATAACTTCATTTACTGTATTCAATTTCATCCGAAATACATAAAATATGTGCTAACCTTTGAAAATGCCGTAAGGCGAAACCGGTCAGGTTAAAATAATAAATAAGTGGAACAGTACAAGTGTTTTTCTTCAAGATGCACCACCTGTTACGTGAGATTCGTATATAATAGTAGTATATAAAACTATGAGCCAGGTGTAGGGGACCGCCAACCTACACGTACAGCCCCAAATGATGAGTGGAGAACGGAGTGTAGGGTAACTGCGTGGAATGTTAGGGGAAGAATCTATACTAATATTATAAAGCTGAAGAGTTTGTTTGTTTGGTTGAACGCGCTAATCTCTGGGACTACAGGTTCGATTTGCATAATTCTTTTTGTGTTGAATAGTCCATTTATCGAGGAAGGCAATAGGCTATATAGCATCACGCTACGACCAATAGGTGCGGAACAGCAATGATAAATGTGGCAAAATCGGGGACAAATATTCCTTTTGATAGCTTCCGTTGCGAACGCTGCGTAAACGATTAAAGTTACGCAAAAACTATGTATTACATAATTATTCCTCTTTAAAAGTTCTAAAATAAAGTCCGCGACAGCATATGCCTATCTTTTAAGGTTAACCTATTATAATCATTTTATTGTGAAAAAATTGGTCTTAAAATGACAAGTGAAAAGTATGGCCGATGATTTGCGATTTACGCATGCGCGACGTCGCGACTAGCCAATAACGAGCGAACTCTGCGAAGTCCGCGCGTCTCCTTGGTAACTACTGCCTCTGTGGCGCGGTGGGAGTGCATCCGACTGCTACGCAAGAGGTCGTGGGTTCGATTCGCACCCAGTATAAAACTTTGTGTGATGAGCACGATGGTTTATTCTGTGTCTGTGTGTTATTTATCTATGATATGTATGTATTTAGAAATATATAAGTATGTTTATCAGTTATCCTGGTTACCATAGTACAAGCTCCGCTTAGTGTGGAATCAGATGGCGTTGTGTGAGTTGTCCCAACAATATTAAAAAAATAAAAAGTAATATACTAATAATAATAACTATACTAATATGTGTTGGATAGCGCATTTATCGTGGAAGTCTATAGGCTATATCATCACGCTACTACCCTGAAGAGCAGGGCAGTAATCAACTAATCGGGCAAATATTCAAACACAATTGTAAAAGTAGATAATAAACGACGGGATTAAATGGGAGCGACGGGAATAAAGGCGTGACTGATAAAAGGCTATCTCATCACGCTACTACCCTGAGGAGCGGAGCAGTAATCAACAAATCGGGCAAATATACATTCATTATTGTAAAAGTAATAAACGACGGGATTGAATGGGCGCGACGGGAATAAAGGCGTGACTGATAAACTAACGGGAGTTCGAAGTTTGTAACGAGCGAAACCGCGCGGGTCAGCTAGTGGAAGATAAGATTATAGACAATATCTGGTTACTTATCTATCACGCCTTGTCCACGAAGGGGTAGCAGAGCCATACATATTGTATGACCACTTTTCATGTGTATTCCTGTGTATGAATACAGCCTTCCTCGATAAATACAAAAAAAATTTTTTTTCAAATCGTATTAGTAGTTGCTGAGATTAGCGCGTCCAACCAAAACAAACAAACCCTTCAGCTTTGTATATTAGTATAGATATATAATATGTAGTGTTTATGTAAATTTGTGAAGTATATTTAAGTGCCCAACTCAAAAATCTAAACCAACTCTACAGAAAAATGAGTATAAAAGTAATGCTAATGTTCCCGGTCATTAATCACGAATTCTCTTTGGCCTCAATAGAGGTCGTAAGCATTTAGCTGTGTATAATAATTCGGCAATGTCACATCATACGGTAGGGTGACAATAAATTTGGTGCTACCATTTTAATGCCATACCATCATGACTGCTTCGGTGACGCGGTAGTAGTGTTTGCGACTGCCGCGCATAAGGTCCCGGGTCGGAACAAATATTTGTGTGATCTATAATTAATGTTGGTTTCGGAGTTTCGGTGTTTGCTATGTATAATATGTATGTATTTAAAAATATATTAGTATGTACATCAGTTGTCAAAAATATATAAGTATGACCCCACAGCTTCGCCCGTGAAATATTTCTACCTCCCGTCGCACCTATTTAATCCCGTCGCTTATAAATTCTACAATGATGCATAAAAATTTGCCCGATTTGTTGACATTTATGACTACTGCTCTGCTCCCCAGTGTAGTAGCGTAAAGATATATAGCCTATAGCCTTCCTCAATAAATGGGCTATAAAACATAAAAATAATTTTTCAAATCCGACTAGTAGTTCCTGAGATTAGCGCGTTCAATCAACCAAAAAACAAACTCTTCAGCTTTATAATATTAGTATAGATGTATATCATCCTATAGTACAAGCTTGTAGCTTAGTTTGGGCTAGATGACACTGTGTAAAAAGTCCCACAATATTTATTATTATTATTATTTATTAAGGAGAGCTTGCAGATTCGATAGTTATAGAAAAAAATCTTTTAATCCCCGAAGCAAAAACGAGGAGTTTATAAGCTTAACCGGTATTATGTGTGTGAATAGAGCTGTGTCTAGTCAGTGTGTTTTTTGTGGCACCGTAACTCATAAACGGGTGGTGATTTTTTCTTACTTGAAAGCAGGTATTCTAGCGGTGGTTCTTAGAAAAATCACATCAAAATCGGTTCAACTGTTTACTTTTATACAATTTTTAGTGTGGGGTTTACCAATTTTGTCCACTTGTCATAACTTTTAATTAATTGTCTTGCATTTATGGTGCATTGTACACTCATCTGTACTCAATAAACGAATTTGCGGCTATGTTCATAGCAGCCCTGAGTTTGAAGATAGTTGTAATTGAAAATCACTGTACAATCACTACACAGAAGTTTAACTTGAGCCACAGATTCTGGTGATGCCTTTGCACAAGTTATTTTCATTAATTGCGTTTCTAGTTACAAAATAATTGAGTTCAACTGTTGCATCTCTGAGATTTAGGTTGCCTGTAAAAGATTGCTCTTTAGCGATAAGGCCACCCTTTGTACATTTATGAAACTGTTATCTCTTTATGTGAGTGTTTTATATTTGCAATAAACTTTATTCTATTTTATCGTATATTCTATTTCGTAGTTTTATTTACTACGATATCTGTAGTAAATAATATCTACAACGAATGAAGGGTTTGTGATTCCCTCTTTTCAACTACACTCGTGTCACGTTTCTTAATATTATAGAAAATTTATGTGCGACATTAACCATCTTATGGTTAATGGTTCAACTTACTGCGATTTGTGACCACTCACGATTTTATGCGCACTTATTCAAGATAAAGTCTGTGTGATAATTAATGGTAAAATTTGGTTTATAAGATTCTTCTTCTTCTTTATCTAAGTGTATTCCCACTTCTTTTCAAACGCTTCCTGAATATGAAGGTTTATTTATGTATCACTGCTAGGAGCAGTTATCGCTTGGTATTTGAAGTACGGATATTTAGAAAGCGAATGCCGTCTGACTTTTCAACCCCGGCGCCTTCGTTGGGTTAATTATGGCGCCCAAAAATGGCGTATCCATGTTATGCCGAAGTCGACCCAACTTAACACAAGAACAGGTGTTCTTGTGTTTAGTTAGGTCTAAGATCGAATAAAACAATGCTACCTAGACTGCTCTGGCTTCTCACCCAACATTTTGTAACTAACTTTGAGAAGTATTTTGGTAAATATACCATAGTCTTCTCTGAACAGAGCCGCCATTAGAAACGGTGGTTCATTTTTCATGTTTTGTAAATGCCGTGGAAAATACACCTTCTATAGTTAAAACGTATTTTAAGCCTAATAAACCTTCTATAAAATTCTTTATTCATAATGAGCCCATAAACCTCTGATAACCAAAATAGCTTTATGATACAAATGTTGCCAATTGATGGAAAAACATGACTTTTAATTGAAAACCCCGTGCTAGGTATTGAAAATCAAAAACCGTTCATGTCATAGTTGTGAAATTTGTTGTCATTTACTTTATTAAATATTGTGAGCGCGTAAATGTATGAGCTTTTCAAAACAAATTAACTTAGACTTAACTTAACTATCTTCACGCTGTATTCCTGACGGGGTAGTCAGAGAGGACAGATCGCCAGGCTTCGCGATCCATGCATACTTCTTTCGCTTCTTCGAGATTCATCAATCGCTTCATACACGCACGTCTGGGTATCCGAGTACTTTTGACCTTTCCGTTTTTGAGCAATCTGCTCACGTGGTCTTCATTTGTAAGTCTCGGCCTACCCTGACCTCTTCTACCTTCTGCTTTCGCACAATATATATTCTTCGGCAATCGTTCCTCACTCATTCGTTGGACGTGTCCAAACCAACGGAGCACGCCCTTTTCCAGCTTAACGCTGACACTTTCATTCAAACCTGCCATATTGCGTATCACTTCGATACGTATTCGGTCGGCTAAGGTAACGCCGCACAATTTTCGAAGTGATCGCATCTCCACAGCATTCAATTTATCATGCATCTGCTGACATACCCAGGTTTCGCTACCGTAAAGCAAAGTTGGCACTAGCACTGCGTTATGAATCGCCAGTCATGCTTCTTTTACGATGCTTTGTCGCTTTACTAATTGGGACAAAGCACCGTTAACTCTGTTTCCGGCAGCTACTCGCCGTTCTACATCCGAATCACATCTTCCATCCGCGCTAAACATACTCCCTAAATACACAATTTCATTCACTTGCTCTAGATGTTCCTGGTTTACCCTAATCTCGCATTTAGTTCTTACGTCATCTCTTTCAAATACTAGAATCTTAGCCTTACTTGCATTCAAGCGAAGACCCTTACTTTTACACTCCTATTTCATATTAGTGACTAATGCCTGAAGGTCGGCTTCTGATGAGGCCATGAGCACCGCATCATCAGCGTACAGCACAGTACAGGACAGTTTCCTGAAAAGTCACCCAAATTCACACCGATATCACAATCTTTCAACTTCTGCAGGCAGTTGCCTGCAGAAGTTGAAAGATTGTGATATGGGTCCCAGATGGAACCCAGATGGTGATATGGGTATTCCAGATACACTATGAACAGCCAGGCGGACATGACACAACCCTTTTTGACGCCTGTACAGACATCAAAAAGAGGTGACACATCCCCCCCTACTCGCACGCAAGCGACTGTATTGCCTGCAGCAGCGAGCCGTCCACACCATATCCGGGCAGCAAATCCCACAGAGTTTCCCTCACAACGTTATCAAATGCTTTCTCCAGATCCACAAAAGCGCAGAAAACCCTCTGGCTAATAGCCAGAAACTTCTCCGCGATCATGCGGAGAGAAAACACTTGATCCATGCAACCTCTTCCACGTCGGAATCCGCATTGAGCCTCCCATAAATACCTTTCAGACTTTTCTTGCATTCTTGCCGTTATAATCTTTGCATACACCTTACTAGCTAAGCTGACCAAGCTGATCGCCCTGTAGCTGGAGCAGTTTAGGCGTGAGCCTTTCCCTTTGTAAATAGGTACTACAACTGCTATTCGCCAGTCATCTGGGACCTCACCCGTCCGCCAGCACAAGTTGCATAACAGACATAGAGTGTCCCAGACGCGCGACCCACCGTACTTGATCATCTCAGCAGTAACTCTGTCTTTTCCCTCAGCCTTACCACATTTCATACTTCTTATCGCTTGTTCAATTTCTTTCATACTAATGACTTCAATGACATCGGGATCCGGAGCATCGAAGTGAGCTCCACTTCCCGACGTGGCATCTCTGTCTTTTCTTGCATACATCTTTCCATAATATTCACTCCATCTCTGCAGGACGTCCGTTTGGTCTGTTAGGACGTCATTGTTAACACTAAGCACTTTTTTCATACTGCAGATTGCCGAACAACTTCCGGGTCATGCCTACCTCTTTCCAGAAGAGCCTGGCATTATCCCGGAAATTGGACGACAACCTTTCATCCGCATTTATTCTGCACCTTTCACGAGCTTCTTTTATCAGTGCCTTCGTGTTAACTTTTTGCAGCTTGTATCTCTCTTTCATATTAAAATCATTCCGCGAGGCTAAGTAGTCTAACCATGCTTTCTTCTTGAATCGAACTGCTTCTTTCACTTCGTCATTCCACCATGCGTCACGCTTATTACTACTGCCTCTTCTCGTTTCTCCACACACTTCCACAGCGGCATTTACCATACTATCCCTAAGGTTCTGCCATACACTTTCCACATTCTCACTACTAACATTGACGTCGTCAAGCTTTTCGGCTACCCTTTCTTTATATTTATCCCTAATGGATGCATCCTGCAGCTTCCAGCTTTTGATGCTATGAGTCGGCTCAGGTTCAGGACCCTCGGTACGATGACGCCAACCCGCGAACAGACCCCTTATCCTAGTTATTACTAGGTAGTGGTCTGATCCTAGTTCAGCGCCTCGATAAACCCTTGTGTCCATCACCTGTTTACGGAGCCGACTATCCATTAGGAATAGATCTATCATGCTTCTCTTTGACTTACATCTCCTCGTATACATATGAATTTGTTTGTGGTTGAACATTGTGTTCGCCACAAACAAATCCTTTTCCTTACAAAATGTCAGTATAAGCTTGCCAGCGTCATTCACCCTTTTATCCCCATACTTCCCGAGTACCGACTCAAAACCATCGCGAGCGGTACCCACCCATCCATTCAAGTCTCCACATACTATAAGTTTTTCATTTCCTTCTATCACATTTAGAGCTTCTCTCATACTCTCCCAGAAGTCCTCTAGCTCACTCGCGTTCGACGAAGATACTGGCGCGTAAGCAGCTACCAGGAAAATCTTCGTCAAACCAAGTTTTAGACGGATCCAGAGGATTCTAGGACCTACCAGTTTATACTCCTACATACCGGAGGCCAATTGCGAGGACAACAAATTTCCAACCCCCCAACTGCCATGCTCGCTCTCTGGTACTCCAGACCATAGCGCGAGCACCCCACCCGGGAGCTCCACGACTTCGCTGCCCTTGCGCTTGGTCTCTGTCAAGCACACTACATTTAACTTTCTCTCATTAATAACATCCATCAACTCATTCATCTTATCTGCCATTCCTCCCCTAACATTCCACGCAGCTACCCTGCACTCCGTCCTCCACTTCCCGCTGTGTCGGGCCACGCGTGTAGGGTGGCGGTCCCCTACGCCGCTCTGGCACACACTTTTCGCACCAGCGGGGACAAACTGGTGCGCGTCGCCTCGGGGGCACGCCCTAGCATCATTCGCCCTGGTGGCACTCGTGTTGGAGTAGAATTGCAGCCGTAGCTGGCAGGGATGGCGACGTGCACGCTTCTACTCTTCATCCCCAAAACAAATTAATGTTAAATATTGCAGATAAAACGATAGGCTAGTAATTTTTATTGTTTCAATAATGGTGCCGCCAAAGCATAAGCGCCAAAGAATTGAATTTAAGTTACAAGAAGACAAGGTTGGTGTCAATAATTTCATGAGATTGTTTGTACGCTGCAGGTTGCTTTTTTTGTTGAGTAATACCTAATTTATTATTGATTTAAATAATTTAAAAGTATTTAATTGGTAGCTCACAGTTATTGAACATAAATATCATCATCATCATCCGAGCGTCTGTCCCAGTTGCGTCTCGCGACGCCCGGGGTCCGCTTTCCTACATTTTCTCCTCCACTTCGCACGGTCTTCGGCATCCCCTGTAGTGAGACCATTGGCACGCATGTCATCCCTTACGACGTCAAGCCAGCACTTCTTGGGTCTTCCCCTCTTACCGGGACCCGGCGGGGCTGACATGGCCAGACATTTGTTACCTACGTAGCCCGGCGGTTGCCGCAAAACGTGACCATACCAACGAAGGCGACACTCTTGCAACTTGTCTGCAATGTCACGGACGTGAAGGCTGCCGCGGATGCGAGTTTCTCACGCGGTCCATCCGCGTGACCCCACACATCCACCGCAGCATCATTTCCGAGACACGCTATTGAATATAAATATATTTGCACAAAACTAATTCCGCTAAGATAGCGGAATGTGCAACGAAATAATGGAAAGGTTATGTTCTACCTAACTAACGTTTTAATTTGCTGTATTATTTTCTTGTACGTATTTCAGTTAGAGCATATTGAAATTGGGTGCCGTAAAGAACTGTACTCCATTCAAATGGGTAATGAAACCCTATGGCAGCAAAATTTTGGATTGAAAGGGACTTTGATGAAGAAAAATGTAATCTTATCGAAATAAAAATTATATGTAATCACTAATGTAATTTTATTTTACATTTATTAGCGCTTCCTTGCTTCGGAAGGCACGCTAAGCCATTGGTCACGGTTGCCGGTAACATGGTAGTCGTTAAACCATGTTCGAGTCCTTATGGGCGGGTTGAAAAATTTCAAACGCAGGTCGTCACAACCTGCGCCTGTCGATTTTAATACGGCAATGGACTCAACACCTGTTCCGTGGTACAAAATGCATACATACTGTGAAATGTGTATAATGCCTTAGCCTACCCCTTCAAAGATAAAGGCGTGACAATATGTATGTATGGGTGTCACATTATTTATACCTACGTTTCCCTATATATACTATTCCCTAAATAAATAAAAATTCATAGGAGTGTTTATCCACATCATCTATTTTATTATTGATTTTACCATGGATCCTAAGGTGTTCGACATGAAATGAAATGAAAAATCTTTTTTCATGTAGGTCACAAAGTAACACTTATGAACGTCACGATTATTGCTTCTACATTTACATTTACTGCCAGATTCGCACAGCAATAGGTAGAGCCTGAGGAAGAACCTGGCAATAAAACTCATGGCCACTCTTTTCTAACCGCCAGTAATTACATTAGTTTGAGTTACATGATGTTTGACTAATTATATAGTAATGAAATTATTTAAAACAAAATCAATGTTGTGTGTAAAATGAATTTACACAACACAAAAAAAAAACAAAAATGTGTTTAAAATCATATCAAAATTAGAGCTATTCTAGTTGCCAGTTCTAAGGGCAGCCTACACTTTAAGAAGAAAAATCTAGCAAGAAAGTCAATGGATGCTCTTCTCAAAAATGTAGGAATGGCTACAACATTAAAATCACACTTACATTGTTCCTTTGAATTTATGTGAGAACGGTCGACTAGACTTAGTTTGCCTTAAATTTAAATAATTTTATTTGTAACAATTGCAATAACAGCTATGAACTGACCAGTCCCAACAGACGGCACCCGTTCACGGGTATGACGTATATATCAGCCATCGCCCTACTCAACCGTATTATAGGGAATAAGGCGACCCGATACATACGCCACCACTGCCAGGACACTTAGGCGAGCATGACATACCCAAAAACTGCACAGCAACTATCATGTCAATTTCAAAATAATAAATAAGTCTACTTGGTGCTAACACAAACTCAAATTGCATATTTGTATATTAGTTATTACTGGGACTAAACCCAGCTAATTTAGAAACCTTTTGTTGTCTGACGTTTCAAATTATTCAATATGCAGAAATGTAAAAATATAACATATATGCATGTAGATTCAAGACAAGTACAAAATAACACAAAGTAGTTCGAGCAAAGAGCAAGCAACTCATTTCCATTTATTTTTATCATTCAAATAATCATTAATTGTGTAACCGTTCAATGTTATATTTGTACCGCATTTCCTGACATTAGGCATTCTGAATCTGATACACTTTGTCTTCTTAGCGTTTAGTAGCAAATTATTGGTCGTAAACCAATCTACAACTTGGGCAAGTGAACTATTTACGCCGTTAAAATCAGTAAGCGTGCGATCAACTTTAAAAATAAGTGACGTATCATCAGCAAATAGAACAATGTCGCACAAGTTCTGTATATAGAATGGCAGATTGTTAATATAAATTAAAAATAGAAACGGACCCAGAATTGATCCCTGCGGTACGCCCATAGCTACAGATGCTCCAGAGGAGCTAATTCCATTGACATCAACATGTTGTATTCGATCATTTAGGTAGGAGGCAACAAGGTCCAGTGCAGAGTCTTTGACACCATAATAAAATAGATTTCGCAATAGTGTTTTATGGTCAACGCAATCAAATGCTTTGGAGAGATCGCAGAATACACCAATAGCATCTTGTCTATTCTCCCAGGCGTTATATATATGATTTAGAAGTGTCACACCTGCATGAATGGTAGAACGACCCCTTGTGAATCCATACTGCTCTTCATGTAATAGCATATTTGAATTAAAATGAGCTTCTAATTGTTGGGCCACGAGGGCCCCGCGGTCTCAGTGTTCTGTAAACGATCACTGAGTTACGCCACTTTCACTATGGCTGGTCCTCGGATGGGTGACCACTTTGTGGTATTTACATTTGCGTGCTTCGGAAGGCACGTTAAGCCGTTGGTCCCGGTTGCCAGTAAAATGGCAGTCGTTAAGCTTGGTTGAAGGCCTTATGGGCGGCTTGAAAATTTCAACAGCAGGTAGCCACAACCAGCGTCTGTCTATTTCAACACGGCAATGGGCTCACCACCTATTACGTGGGACAGGAATCAACAAGGTGAAAAGTGGGCATATAATATGCCTCTGCCACCCCTGCGGGGATAAGACGTGATGGATATTTATTTATTTATTTATTTTATTTGTAATTACTGCAATATAATTTTTTCAAAAATTTTGCTAATGGCATGTAGTATTGAAATTGGTCTGAAATTTAGGATCCAGATTTAAATAGAGAAATTACTTAACTGTGTTTCATTAAATCCGGAAACGCTCCTTTATCAACACATTTATTAAATATTTCAGCTAGATGTGGTGATATATTAACAATAATAGACTGTATTAATTTTACAGAAATACACCACATGTCAGCTGTCTTTTTTGAGTTAAGCGACTTGAACTAACTAACTTCAATTAAATAGCTTGGTGTAAAAGGAAACAATAATCTTCATAAGATATTCAAGCCAATCAATATATTTAAACGATAAGGATTAAAATCGAATTTGTTTAAAATAGCTTACTTAGTTAGCCCATTTTTGCAGTATTCCACTGGATATAGTATGATATCCTGAAAAGCTAGACATATGCCGTCGCCGACTTATCTGTAGATCTATTTAAGATACACAACTCCGCCATACATTATTTTGTAATATCTCAAAGCGTTTAGATAGCGTTTTCGTTGAAAACTCCCAGACGGCTTATTTTAGTCCGATATCAACCAATATCGTAAAAATTTGCTCAATGTACCTATACAAAAACTTAACAAATTATATATCAAAAACTTCCTCTTCAATTACTCAATCTATTAAAAAAAACGTATCAAAATCCGTTGCGTAGTTTTAAAAATCTAAACATAAATAGGGGCAGACAGAGGTCCGTATTCCAGAACGTTTCTCAATACTCGATCAACGCTTGAGACTAGATTTTGCCTTATAAAATCTACTCTTAAGTGTTTCTTGAGTGTTGATAAACGTTCTGGAATACGGCCCAGAGAGCGGGAAGCAACATAGTTTTATACCTGATCGGTAGTGACAATCAAACCCCAAAACACGGAACAGCTGATCGCGGTCGGCCATTTTGTGTACTAAAATAGGTTCTTAGAAGGGGTCTGGCTTCGATAAAATCAGATAGATTTATCAGAGGTTTATAGAACGTTTTAGTGCTTTTGAACGATAATGAATAAGACTTTTTAGCAATTCTCTAAAAAGTCTTAATAAGGGCTTCTCTGGCAATCCTCTAATAAGGGCTTATTAAACCTATCATAACTCATTATGAATAAGACGGATAATAAATACAATGTAGTAATAATTTATATTGTCATTAGGTCGCCTTTGAATAAAACAATGAATTAAATCTACATGTTTAAATATTCACCATGGACTGATGTTTATACAGACTGAATATTACACATACACATCGCTTTCTTTGTGACATACAGAAAGTAGGTCGCATTTGAAATTGTATATCGTAGAGTTCAATCAAAACAATAGGTGCGCTGGCCCATCACCAAAAATTTTGTGGCCCATGTCATCCTTAACTGTAAACAGTGCTCCTACTGACATACATACGAGGCAACGATGCTGAGTTGCGTTGAGCGATCATGTGGCAGTCAATTCAAATAATAGCGGAAATAAAAAAATTAATAGCTGCTTCCAGCAATCACTAAAAGCGAACCCCAGTCTCCAATTCCTGTTTGTTTGTTGAAAGATGAATTTAAATACTATGGGTATATTGATATTGTGACTGATCCAATTAGAAGTAACACTCAATACGTAGGTAGGTACTTAGTAAAAAAAATGGAGAAAATAAACAAATGATTTCAATTGAAACTGACTTTAACTTAATCGATGCAGAATCTTTTTTTTTAATCGTCTTTTGAACTAGAGTCTAATTTATTATTTATTGACAGTAACATAGGAAGATTGGAACGGAAAACACAGAACGCCAACGCTGCATTCGCCCAAAATCATTCCGACCTTGCCTTTAGAAAAAAATGGGAATATCTTCAAAAAGTAAAAATAATGGAATACCTAACTCAAATATGTAGGTACTTAGAGAAGTTAGGGTCGAATACTCGTCCCTATTACCGAAACTGTCAGCTACTGAAAATGAATTGGCTTCTGGAGTCAAGTTCGCAGATAATAAATCGATTATGTTGGCTCGTTTATTGTTATTATACTTAGTTAGTTTGATGTCTTCTACTAAATTGGACAAGAACAGTTTGTATAGAATAAGATTGGTGGTTAATCGAACAATGACAATTAAGCACGTGATCCCTTCGTCAACTAAGAAATATACTGATAGCCTTCAAATTCCTGAATAAATCTGTATAATTTTTAATACTACTTTTATTTGTACAGCGTGTTTGCACTTTGCACCAAAGATGTTTGTGCAAATGGAACCGAAATGAAGTTTGGTGGTGAAATGGAGGAATATATAAATAACTTTCTGCCGTGCTGAGGTCTCTCCCCTGGCGGATGCACTGCCCCACACGATCTCCCGAAGGAATTATGCCTATGCCCGCTTTAAGATGCCCTCGTACGTCGCTCCCCGCACCCGCAGCATCACCTCGCTGGCACAAAAGGCGACGGCCCAATATTGTCACCTGCCTGCCATCACACCACGACCGGTCACGATGGCGACAGATCCGGCCCAACGCTGTCCATGAAGGCACTAGGCGACCCGTCCCAATCTGTTTAAGCTGTGTACTCCCCTAAGCCGCCGGTCCGACCCCAGCGGGCAACATCGGCGGCTTGATTTTAACGATCGATCGTTCAAATCTTTCGAAGGCTGGCCATACCCGCCGGGGTCGTGCTGACGGAACGGCGGCTTAGGTGTGTAGACAGCCTTACACGAGCGTACACGTATTAGCTCAATTTGGTTTAGGTAGGTTAATATTTATCTAGTTGTATAGTTTGCAACAGTTTTTTGTGTCATGTGGACTGCCAATTACGCTCTGTTTGTACAAACTTCGGCGTGCAAACACGTTGTACAAACATAAATCGTGGAAAATACCAGATTAGTAGCTATCATGCTACAGAGTACATACAGATTCACGCTTTTATCCCCGAAGGGATAGGCAGATATCTATACTAACATTATAAAGCTGAAGAGTTTGCTTGTTTGTTTGATTGAACGAGCAAATCTCTGGAACTACTGGTCGGATTTGAAATATTCTTTTTAGATTTTTTGATAGCTCATTTATCGAGGAAGGCTATAGGCATCACGCTGCCGCTGGGGAGCGAAACAGTTATCATAAATATCAACAATTCAAGCATTTTTTTTAAACATTATTGTAATTATATTTTAAACGACGGGATTAAACAGGTGCGACGAGAAATCAAAGTATATCTCCTAGTATACTATAAGCCCACTCTTGACCATTTGTATTTAGTCCAACGTAATAGGCTGTGAGTCTGACGTTGTTGAAATGGACAAGCGCTGGTAGTGGTTACGTACTGCTGAAATATTTCAAATCGCTCATAAGGCTATATAACTTGGCTTAACCACTGCCATGCTACTGGCAACCGAGACCAACGGCTTAACGTGCCCTACGCAGTACGGAAACGCTCGTAAATGAAAATGCAACAAAACTGTCACCCATAGAAAATATCTAACAAAATAAAAACAATTTTAAATTAATCTGAAAAAAAAAAACAAATCAAAGCTAAACTCAAAATATAAACTGGTTCCTCTCGGTAGGGTACCGATGATGCAGGCAGCATTCCCACGCTGAATAGCTATGGAAAGTCTTTACGCGAGGAAGGTACTGCACGAGGATCGCCTGTTTCTTCCCTCAAACTCTACTTAATGCCGTGAAAGATAGGAAAGATGCTTAACCCAGAAGTCATTTAAGACATTTCATTCAGTCTGTTTTCAGTTCATTTGTTCAGTCAGTCGGGGAAAAAGGCATTTCCGAAGGGGAGGCAGAGGCACAGGCATTATGCCTTATATATATGTATATATATGTATATATATACATTCACCGTATTTTTGTCCCAAGTAACAAGTGGTGAGCCCATTGCTATGTTGAAATGGACCCATAGCCTATTTTTCAAGGAAGGCTTTAGGATATATATCATCATGAACTTATGAATACCCAGGAAGGCGGCGCAGTCATCGTAACAAGGCAATCATTTAACTTTAAAATGAATCACATCGAGGCCATTAACCATGCTCAGCTCATACGTTTAATGAAGTCCACGGCTATTTCACTCGCCATCTTCTCTAAATGAGCAAATGGTGTCAATTGAAACTGACTTTAACTGAATCGATGCAGAATCTTTTTAACAAATCGTCTTTGTAAATCTCTCAAAATGTCTATTTAGAACCTGTTTATTGACAGTAACATAAGAAGACTCGACCGGAAAGCCCAATTCGCATCATTCCTATGATACTTAGGGCCGTATTCCAGAACGTTTCTCATAACTCAACCGACGCTTGAGGGTAGTTTTTGTCTTATAAATACTACTCTCAAGTGTTTCTTGAGTATTGATAAACGTTCGGCCTTACGGCATACGGCCCTTAGACGAGGAAAATGATAGATTAGCAGTTTAATCGTCTACGTAATTTGTTCTTATTACAATGAAAAACTCCGTTATAAAATTTCCACTAGTCATTTGCCTTTGGGAAATAGTAAATTGATCAATTTCAGAATTATGTCAATCTGCTATGCATTAATTTTATTTCGATAGTACCTACGTTAAATGTGTCTTCTGAAAACCAGCGCTACATGTTATGAAAAGATGGGCCTTGATACATAAGCCCCAGCGGCCATGTATCAAGGGCCACGGGAATACCCGGGTCTTCGAGCACACAAGGCACTGGAAGACATCGTGCGGTTTAGTCGGTTGGAGTCCGACATACCCACCTCGCCGCTAGCCCACGGCGATGTGAAGTATAATTAGAATTATACTTGAGGATTCAGCACGTTAAAAAAAAGCCCTTGATACATAGGCGATAAGACGTCCCTCCATATCTCCGCGTCGTCGTCGTCAATCTTACCTTCATGTGGTCACGACCGCCTGTTACTGGCAACCGGGACTAACGGCTTAACGTGCCTTCCGAAGCACGGAAACGCTTACAAATTTAAATGCCACAAAGTGGTCACCCATCCGAGGACCAGCCGTAGTGAAAGTTGCTTAACGCAGTGATCGTTTACAGAACACTGAGTCCGCGGGGCCACGAGCGCTTCACTTAAAATATTATAACACGAAATAGTCCAATAATCGTTTCCCATGTAGGTACTAACTTCACCACTTTGTGTTTAATTTGTTGCTACCATTTTTTTTTCTTTTTTCAGGATGCCAACGATCAGTTGACACGAGAACGAGGAATTTGTTTACAAAGTTCGTATAACTATCATTAGTCAAGTTTTTAAATAAAGCAATTTAGAATTTAGTTAGAAATAGCTTACTGGTTATGTTGTCAAACTTTCCTGTACACACATTTTATTATATGATGTTTTATTTTTATTTTATTTTAGTGTAACTTTTGACATGTCCTGCGCCTGAATGTGATTTTAAATTTAAAAAATTAATATTAAATATCCATCACGTCTTATCCCCGAAGGGGTGGCAGAGGCATATTATATGCCCACTTTACACCGTGTGGATTCCTGTACCACGTAATAGGTGGTGAGCCCATTGCCGTGTTGAAAAGTACAGACGCAGGTTGTGGGTACCTGCTGTTGAATTTTTTCAAGCCGCCCATAAGGCCTTCCACCAGGCTTAACGACTGCCATTTTACTGGCTACCGGGACCAACGGCTTAACGTGCCTTCCGAAGCACGGAAACGCTCGCAAATGTAAATGCCACAAAGTAGTCACCTATCCGACGACCAGCCATAGTTAAAGTGGCGTAACTCAGTGATCGTTTACAGAACACTGAGACTGCGGGGCCACGAGCGCTTCAACGACTTCTTTGGGTTGAACGTAGACTTTGAAAACAAGCCCGACACCCTAACGACTATAAGCTACAACCGCGTTTCATTATTTAAGTAACATATGAACATTAACAAAGATTTTCGTTTTAAGAGAACCGTTAACAAAGTCGGAAGGGCTCGTGGCCTAGCGGTCTCAGTGTTCTGTTAACGATCACTGAGTTACGCAACTTTCACTATGGCTGGTCCTCGGATGGGTGACCACTTTGTGGCATTTACATTTGCGAGCGTTTCCGTGCTTCGGAAGGCACGTTAAGCCGTTGGTCCCGGTTGCCAGTAAAATGGCAGTCGTTAAGCCTGGTTGAAGGCCTTATGGGCGGCTTGAAAACTTCAACAGCAGGCAGCCACAACTTGCGTCTGTCTATTTCAACACGGCAATGGGCTCACCACCTATTACGTGGGACAGGAATCCACACGGTGAAAAGTGGACATATAATATGCCTCTGCCACCCCTTCGGGGATAAGGCGTGATGGATATTTATTTTTTATTTATTTGTTAACAAAGTCCTTGCTATTCGCCTTATTAAACTATCTTCATGCTATATTCCTGACAGGGCCCGGGTAGTCAGAGAGGACAAATCGTCAGGCTTCGGATCCATGCATTCTTCTTTCACTTTCCTGCAGATTCATTAATCGTTTCATACATCACCACCTCTGGGTATCCAAGTACTTTTGACCTTTCCGTTTAATTAATCCGCTTTAATTTTAATTAATTACGCTATGGGTGAAATTACAGCAAAACAAAGTGAGTTTAATGCTTATTTTTCGCCTCTTTGTTCAAAGTATAACCGACATAAACCATTCTGTCACACACAACAATAAATCTAAAAGAAACAATTACACAAACGGCTGAGTGGACGGGCACAGCTGCAAACTTTGTTCAACAAACACTCCGTGTTATTCATCCTATTACCTTAGGTACCTTTATAAAAGGTCAAATGAGTTGAGGTCTGCTCCACAGACTAATCCGGACAAACTTCAGCGTAAAAACGGTGTTAGGTGTACAGAGTTCGACTATTTTTATACCATTGAGGTGGCAGACATACGGCCCCACCTGATGCAAAGTTGTCACCGTTGCCTATGGACGTTTACAACACCAGGGGGCCGAGTCTACTATTGACAAGCCGTTGAACCGAGATCGAGCTCGGTGCAACTTTTCTGGTGTTTTGGTCATTGCTCTAGATCCTAGTTGAATGCGGGTGGGATAAGTCCCATTAAAAAAGTCGTAGAATAGAACCAGAATCGCTGTTTTTAGCTGTCAAAATGTTAGTAGGCTATCAAAAATGCAACCACTAGCGCGTTACGTGTTAGTAGAATTCTATCGGCCGACCGATAGAAGTATATTGTAGTAGGTACGATTGTAATATGGGACTACGAAAACGGTCAAAATTGTACTTTTGGCTTTCTATTGATTTTTATCATTCGCTCTGTCGACCCAAATCTTTGTCCAAACACTCTAGATATATTTTGAAATATCTAGAGTCTTATATCCATATTAGAAAATCTATACTAATATTATAAAGCTGAAGAGTTTGTTTGTTTGTTTGGTTGAACGCGCTAATCTCAGAAACTACTGGCTCGATTTGAAAATTTATTTTTGTGTTGAGTAGTCCATTTATCGAGGAAGGCTATAGGGTATATAGCATCACACTACGGCTAATAGGAGCGGAGCAGCAATGATAAATGTGGCAAAATCGGGAGAAAATATTCTATTTGATTGATTCCTCTTTAAAAGTTCTAAAATAAAGTCCGCGACAGCACATGGGTATCTTTTAAGGTTAACTCACTATAATCATTTTATTGTAATCAAATTTGTTCTCAACTAATGTAATAGCGCCAGATAAGCGGATAGCGCATGCGCGCCCTCTCGCTGGCGTTATCGGCGCACTGCCGAAAGGATGTGCGTTCTGGGATCTACTCTGCTTTCAAATGAGTTTTTACGATATATTTTTTTTTTTTTTTTAATTTATTTAGATGCGTACGTTTACAACAAAATATTTAAATTTGTACCATTAAACCTAGTAGAAATTATAAACAATTATAGTTTGGTATAGTACATAGAAGCCTATGTAGCACGCTACTGACCTGGAGAGCGGGGCAGTAATCATAAATGTCAACAAATCAGAAGAACTTTCATACATGATTGTAAAAGTAGCTGGTACCTAATTAACGACGGGAAAGGTGTGACGGCAACGGCGTGAGTAATAAACTGACGGGAGTTCGAAATATGTCACGGGCCAAGCCGCGCGGGTCAGCTAGTAATACATAAATAGAAAGGATTGCTCCTTTGGTCAGCTTCCGAACGTTACTTCCGAAAGCATTATAAGCCCGATTCGAATTACTCTAGTTTATATTCCATTTCCTTCAGCATCTTGTAAGACCATTGGAACACTTAATAATCTTTGCACATTTTTTTTTTCAGGTGGTAATCCTCATGGATGCTATGCCCGACTCTTACCGACTAAAACCACACGTATCCCTTCCATCTGTCTATATGTCCCGGGTGAGCCCTCGGAAGGATAGCCCCAGGGCTCCCGACATCTTGCACCCCCTAGCGTAAAATAGCTAACTTTACCGTGGCGTTTCAAAGAGCTCTTTATATATGATGGCGAAAAACTTACATGAGTGAGCTTGACCTCCCTCCCAACCCCGTAAGGGCGCGGCCTGCGTCATTGCTTCGTCCTTTAGTCAGCAGTTGCACCGTGACGTCACCTTACACCCCACTGGCCCCTAACACCCTAAGGGCCTCGTTCACCATCTCTGAGTAAAGTTCTAATTAGTTACTTCCCAATTAAAATTAATCAGCAAGTAAAACTAAAAAGTAACGTTTTTCAATTTCACATGCAAAAATGAAGTTCCGATTAGCTACTCAACGGTTAAAAGAATAATGTCGGCGAATCATTCATTCATTTTGAAAAATTCACACATATCATTGTCATTAACGTCAAACTAATGTCACTGTCAGATAAAACTGGATACTGTGGTGTTTTTTAAATTAAAATTATAAAGATCATGGATAATAAAGTTATAAAAAGCTTTCTCTTTTTTGCAAATTTGCAAAAGTGCAAATTTTTATTCGGATAAAAGAGATTTATTAGTGCCTCTTGTGCAAAAATACATACATACATATTGTTACGCCTTTATCCCCGAAGGCGTAGGCAGAGGCATACTATACGCCCTCAATTCACCGTATGCATTTTTGTCCCACGTAACAGGCGGTGAGCCTATTGCCGTGTTGAAATGGACAGGCGCAGGCTGTGGCGACCTGCTATTGAATTTTTTTCAAGCGGCCCAAAAGGTCTTCAACTAGGCTTAACGACTGCCATTATACTGGCAACCGGGACCAACGGCTTAACGTGCCCTCCGAAGCACGGAAACGCTTGCAAATGTAACATCCACAAAGTGGTCACCCATCCAAGGACCACCTATAGCCAATGTTGCTTAACGCAGTGACCGTTTACAGAACACTGAGTAAGCGGGGCCACGAGCACTTTTGTGCAAAAATATCGCAAAATAATTGAGAATAAGCAAAGTGGTGGTGTTACTTGGAAGAAATAAGAGTTGGCGTGGGAACAAATTGAAAAAGCATCCAATGCTCAATTTGGCGCAATATTCAGACCGTCAAAACATTGCGGCTCAAGTAAAATTGTGCTTAATTAGATTATGCACATGATTAACTGCATTTTTAGATATGGAGCAAAAAATTCTTTTTTGAAAAAGTAATCATCATGGACATTATAAACTCAAATACGCGGAATTCTTTGTAAAAAATAATAGTCGTCTTCTAACTCATCAATTTGGTGCTCAATTGAATCAAATAAATCCATTATTTTCTTAGTTACGTATCGCAATAGGTTAAATTGTCACAAAAGCTATTAAACACAATGCACATAATCGACAATTAAAATAGTTACTCACCAGTCGATGTTACAAATAAGTTACATGTTACTTTAACCGGTGATTAGCGTTACTTAAAGATCGTGAAATTCGGGATAAGCTTTACTTGCGACTTTATGTGACGAATAGTCTACTCGACACTTTACTCAGAGATGGTGAACGAGGCCCTAAGACTACAATCTCTTGTATTTCCAGATAATTGTGACGTGAGAAAGTATTTCCTGGAGCTAAGAGAGTGTACCAAGCGAGTGATGGCGAAGCCCTACACAGCGGAAACTTGTCACCAAGAAACGGTAGATTTGACACAAGCTTTAGACAGATGCGTCGGAGAGAAGGCCTTCATGAAAATGCGTTAGATTCCTAGACATAGCTAGGATATTAAACATGTTCTATTAGTGGATCATACTTTATTAATTTATTTTATCTAGCATAGTCTGTTTTACGATTTCTAGGATCTGTAATGTAACTTATTTGCGAATTATCTTGATACGTACTTAAAGAGTAAGGGCCTTCGGGTAACTTGATATGTATTTTACAGAAATAAATGTATTTATTCTTATTGGTGTATTTTTAAATTCTACAGCACACTACACATATACACTGCATCTATAGTTATGTGCAAAAATTGTAGTATAGATATTTGACTGCCTCTGTGGCGCGGTGGGAGTGTATCCGACTGCTATGCGATTTCCACCCAGGATAAAAATTTGTGTGATGAGCACGATGGTTTATTCTGTGTCTGTGTGTCATTTATCTATAATATGTATGTATTTAAAAATATTTAAGTTTGTTTATCAGTTATCTGGTTACCATGATACAAGCTCTGCTTAGTTTGGAATCAGATGGCGTTGAGTGAGTTGTCCCAACGATATTTATTTATTTATTATTATTTATATAGACAGCTTTATAAAATAAACAGACGGATCACTTTAGCTTGGAAACGATACTGGTCCCTTAAACACTTATTTAAATCAAACATGCCTACTACTATCAAGAAAAGGCTGATGGACTCCTGTATTCTTCCTACTCTAACATACGGTTGTCAAACCTGGTCCTTAACCGAAGCTAACGCAAAACGAATCTCGGTATGCCAAAGAGCTATGGAGAGGAGCTTCCTCAAAATTAAGCTAAATGAGTAAAATGAAAAGAATGAGTAAGAAATGAATAAATAAGAACAAAAGTGAGGGACGCTATGGATCATATAAGACGAGTTAACCTTTGTCCAGCGCCCGTCGCTGGACAAAGGTTACGCCACTCGGTTAAGGTCGTAACCGAGTGGCGCGGCCCAGTTGATGGAAAGCGCCGCGTAGGTCCCGAACAGGCGTTGATCGGACGATATCCGCGCAGTGGCCGGTGAGAAATGGGTCTCACTAGCACAAAATAGAGATAGATGGCAAAGCCTGGAGGATGGAGGAGGCCTTTACCTGCACGGGGTTTCTAATGAATAAAGAAAAAAAAACTCTAAATTATTTTTAATGTAAACTTATTTATTAGGAGCAAATAAAAGGCTATTTTTTTATTTTATTTTATATAGACAGCTTTATAAGACGCGAGATAAATCTGAAAATCATAATAAATTATACAAACATGTGAGTTAAAAGATATTATAGCAGTACACGATTTCGGGGAATAAAGGATCCCGATTCTAAGTAGGTATACATTCCTATCTCTCTACAAAGGAATACATTAAGCTGACATTAAGTTATTGGATTCTGCGTATTTAGGTCAGAGTTGATAGCCAGCGGCCTTTTTTATTATGTGGATAATATATTTCTCAATGACGTCATCGGTATCTGTACGCTAAATAGCCCGAGTTTAGGTATCGAAAAAGCAAAATGCTGTGAGGTCAACATCTTTAGTATGGAAGTCTACCAGTAGGTACTCCTGTTGAAGAAACGGAGTAAACGTCAGTTGCTAATAAAAATGTGTCCTCAAATTATGCACAAAAAATGTGTACCATGGTACCATGTACTAAACAGGTAAGAAGTGAAACTTCTTTACGACCTTTTTTTGACAGCTATAAAATTTCTCTCATACGTCGATAAAGAAGTTTCACTTATGATAAAGAAGTTTCAATTTAAAATATCATAGTGCGTAACCGACAAAACGTGACAATTCTCTCAACGTCGATAAAGAAATTTCACTTCAATAATATAAGGATCTGTGACACAATCTCCAACCCTAAGGTGTACTCCACCTTTGTTCTAAGAAGATCGTTCGAAGACGCCTCGAAGCGGGCACAGGCTAATATCCTCCGGGATATAATGGCCCCCCATTGCCAGTTTACCTAGCCCCGTGGAGAGCCTCAGCCATTCATTCCCTTAGCCAGGCCGCGGTGAATAACCCTTAAGCTTATCCCGCGACCCGGTTGAGAAGAAGGCGAAACACCGCAGTGTTTAGTGGGTAGAACGGCCCCCAAAGGCCGGGATCGATAGACACACCGTTCCTGCTGACCCTGCAGTAGGAATAAACGCATTCCACGCGTCAAAAAAAAAACCCTAAGGTGTACTGATAGAAAACTCAATTTAGAAAACTCTATTAGAGTTAATGTCGTTTAAGGTCTTACACATTTTTTATAACGTATTCTATTTAATATTATAAACGAGATAATTTGTAAGAATGATGGATGTAGGTATGTTTGATACTCTTTCACGCAAAATCTACTGAATGGATATTTGTGAAAGTTTATAATAATATAGTTTACACATCAGAATGACACATAGGTTTCTTTTTACCCCGGGAACAAATTCCCAAAAACAAGTGGGGACCGGGAAAAATTCACCACGCGCTCGCGGGCGTCATCTAGTTTCATATAATCCTTATAATCTTCTTTACTTGTACTCGTAGAATCCAACGATTGATTTTTAATTTGTATTTTTTTTTAATAGGTCAAAGTTTAACGAACCTTTAAAACCAGACGACTGAGCCTAAACAAGCATGTTTACCATTTATTTAATTTACGTTGTTCAGAATAAAATTATTTTCATAATCTATAAGATAAGCCAGGCAAGGACCTGAAGGAGATACGGACCGATTTCCGTGCTTCGGAAGACTCGTTAAACCTTTGTGTGGGTCTCGTTTATTGAACCAGTTTCCGTACTTCGAAAGACACGTTCAGTCGTTGTGTTAGTGCCATTTGTTGGACCGCGGTTTCCGTGCTTCGGCAGAGACGTTTAGTCATTGTGTTGCTTTCAATCGTTGGACCGGTTTCCGTCTTCGGAAGACATGTTCAGCCGTTGTGTTGGTCCTGGTTACTGTTGAACCAGTTTCCTTGCTTCGGAAGATACGTTAAGCTGTTGTGTTGGTCTCGTTTGCCTGTAACGTCGTAGGCGTTAAGCCAAGAAGGAATAAACAGCAACTTGAAATTTTCAAAATCAGGTGGCCAACGCATGTCCCTGTTATAGTTTCAATACGGCACTTGAGGTCAGCCGTCCGAGTGTAACACCTTGTGCTGCAAACTTCACCATTAAACTGCTGGGCCAAATGCTTGTCTACCACCTCAATAGTATAAAAAAACTTATTGTAATTAAATGTAGATTCAGATATTTCTACGGCATATCGCATGCCACGAATGAGTGCACCCATAAGTAGATTCACGGATATTAAAAAGATAACACTTAATTTAGTACTAGAGGACGCTTGTGGCACCGCCCGCTCACGTGATGGGTTTTCCCGTTCCCGTTTACCACAGGAACTTTTTTCTGGGACATAATTAGCCTATATATAGGTTTAAGATGTATTTTTTGGGAACTGTGTATCCGGCAGACTACTTGATGCAACTGCAAGTTCCTGATTACCATGTCGTGGAAATGCCATCAAAGTAACGGTATACAAATTTCAGATGAATCAGAATTGTCGATCTTAGTGAGATGCTTTCGTCACCTATGAAGTGACCTGATGAGCTTTAACGTTTATACCTATGAACCATCTCGATATTTCGAACAATAATATCGGCATCAAAATTGGTTCACCCGCTCGGGAGTTATCATACTACAGAGACAGGTTAAACTTATAAAACCCCTTTCGTTTTCTGTCTGCGTCGAAGAAGATGCCGCGATCGCAGATCGGGAATCCTGGGGCTATCCTTCCGAAAAATCACGCGGTTCTCCTGGCCATAGCCAAGGATGAATACCGTGTGATTTTAGTCGGTAGGAGTTCGGCATAGCATCCATGAGGATTACCACACGAAAAAATACTTTGTTTTCTGTCGGGAGTTACAGAATAGCCTAAAGACCTATTCTCAGACCCCTACCAAATGTTCATAAAATCGGTCAAGCCGATTCGGAGGAGTTAGATAACAAACACCTGAAAATTGAGCTGTCGAAGAAAGCATTTGACAACCGTGTTTTATTAAAAACTGAGGTGTCGTATCACAAAGCTTACCTTCTGGTTAAATTCCGAGTCTATTTATCTCGTTCGTTAATAGCTCTAGGAACGAGACATTGAAGAGTTGAAGAGCACTGAAGGTCATAAACAGAATCAAATTAATTGAGTTGTGCATTTTATGTTTTTCGGGTCTTTTTCGCGTAATAACTTAACTTTTTCTCACATCTCGACGAGTAGAATGGGTGCCGCTTGGGCATCATCATCTTGTACGGCGTTCGTCAGTTTTTTGTATATGACAGTCATTAGGGCCGCGACACACTGCATCTCATTAAAACCCAACGTCCATTGGGCAGTTTGTCCCGACACTTGCACTTTTTGACTACCGGATTCCAAGTGGAGGAAAGCTTGTATACACCATCGCGGTTGAAATTGTGATGCTTCTTAACAATCCAATGGACGTTCGGATGTCGTGAGTGAAGTGTGTCGCGGCCCTAACGTCGTGACGTGATGGAAGCGTTACTGATGCTTTCAGTGGAGTTTCCGCGATTAAAGTGAAAAATTGCATTTTACTGCGATATATCGCTGTCTTTCACTAAAGAACGTTGACACAACTTTTATGTCTAAGAATACATCATTTTTAGACATAAAACAAGATTAATGCATTAGTTTTATAGAAAATAATATACTCGTAGACAGCATATGTATAGTAGGGAGCGTCCGCCATTGTCCACATTTCCCGCGCAATCCCTTTTCAAAGACTATTTATTCTTTTCAACTTGTCTTATAATCTGTGCATAGTGCCTTTGAACTATAGAACTTTACTTCGTAAGTTGTTTGATGGTCTGATACTTTGTTAATATTGTTTTATATTCATGATATTTTTCGTGACTCATGAATTTATTCTACGTGTATGAACACTTTATGAAAATATTTTTTTTGTACTCGTGTAACGAACTAGTGAGGAACGATTGACGAAGAATATACGAGTATATTGTGCGAATGGGTAGGAGTCAGAGTAGGCCGAGACTTACATATGAAGACCACATGGGCAGATTGCTCAAAAACGGAAAAGTCAAAAGTACTCGGATACCCAGACGTGCATGAATAAAGCTGAAAGAAGCGAAAGAAGTATGCATGAATCGTGAAGCCTGGCGACTCCTCTCTGACTCAGGGATACAGCGTGAAGATAGTTAGTTTTTTAGTTATAATATTCTTCATCTTAGTGTATTCCCAATTACTTCAAAATCCTACCTGAATTCAGGGTCCAGTTCACTTTTATTTGACTACTAGGAACAGCTAACATTTGGCAATTGATTTTCGATTTTGTTGGGACCGAACGCCGTCTATATTTCCAAATTCCAACCCGGTAAGAGCGCCTACATTACTGCCTCATCTGTTAATCAGCAGGTGCACCGCTCAGACGAGGTCGCTACGAGGTCGTACGGGGAAAATATAAATATGTGTTACTACTTGTTCTCGGGATAAAAAGTAGCCTATGTGTTATTTTGATGTATAAGCTATATTATTGTAAAGTTTCATTAAAATACATTCAGTAGTTTTTACGTGAAAGAGTAACAAATATCCATTCATAATACTCCATTTATAATACTAGTTGACGCCCGCGGCTTCGCCCGCGTAGAGAAGTTTTCCCGTTCCTGTTTCTTACAGGAACTTGTTCCCGGGATAAAAAGTAGCCTATGTGTTATTCTGATGTACGAGTATCAGCTATTGTTGTAAAGTTTCATAAAAATCTATGAAAATAACCTAAAATGGGCTATCTAACACAAAAATAATTTTACAAATCCGACCAGTAGTTCCGGAGATTAGCGCGTTCAACCAAACAAACAAACTCTTCAGCTTTATAATATTAGTATAGATTAAGATTAGTAGGATTTTACGAGATTTACTTTTGAGCAGTCTGTCTGGACTGTCTATACCACCTACTGTCACACTCTTTTGTATACAGTGGGCAATGACATAGGTAGGTATACAGAGCCGCCCATAAATAGTAATTATGTTTTCATTTACCCTGTTTATATTTTTAGGAGATTTTGTATGATGTATTACACAGTAGCATGTAACCCGCTAACTCAGTGTTCTGTAAACGATCACTGCGTTAAGCCACTTTCACTATAGCTGGTCCTTGGATGAGTGACAATTTGCGAGCTTTTGCGTGCATCGGAAGGCACGCTATGCCGTTTGTCCTAGTTGCCAGTTAAATGGCAGTCGTTAAGCCCAGTTGAAGGCCTTATGGGTGGCTTGATAAATTTCAACAGCAGGTGGCCAGAGCCTGCGCCTGTCCATTTCAACACGGCAATGGGCTTCAACCTGTTACGTGGGACAAAAATGCATACGGTGAAATGTGGGCGTATTGTATGCCTCTGCCTGCCCCTTCGGGGATAAAGGTATGACAATATGTATGTATGTAACATTTATATTATAACCGTAACAAATGACATAAAAATATATGAACGATTTTTGAAAAAAATTTCAACACTAGGCACATACAACTCATCTACCTATGTATAATTATAAGCCCAAAATAGACCACACACCAAAGTGAAGGCCCATTAATGATGTATTCTCACAGTTAAAGCCAAGAGCGATTTATCATAATGGTCACATATATACTTAATATTTAATTATAGTTAACGCGGAAGCGATATAACTTATATACTAGACATAATGTGTGTTTGTTCGCGGCGGATATACAAGGCTTCGTCAACCTTGCTTGCTACTCGTTCTTGCATTATGTCAACTTGTTGACGCCTGCGGCTCGGCACGCGTGGTGAAGTTTTCTCGTTCCCGTTTCCCACAGGAACTGGTTCCCGGGATAAAAAGTAGCCTATTTGTTATTCGGATGTGTAAGCTATTCTAATGTAAATTTTCATTAAAATCCAATAAGCAGATTTTACGTAAAAGAGTAACAAGCATCCATACTTACAAACTATCGCGTTTATAATATTAGTAGGAGAGTTAACGCGATGCTCAATCTCACACAAATATTTCCTAGTAGTTTTATGAAGTTATTAGATATATACTACTAATATTATAAACGCGAAAGTTTGTAAAAATGTATGGATGTACATACAGACTTTGCGTCAAAAAGTAAAAAACCTACATAAGTTTTTTAATCTTTGACGCAAAGTCTACTTAATGGATATTGTTGAAACTTTACAATAATGTAGAAAATGCAAAAGGCAAAAGCCGCATGTGCCAACTAGTAAATAAATATTTTATATAATATTAAGTATAGATACATATACCTACGAGGGTAAACATGTTACTGGCAGACGGTCCGCACCAATGACTTTCCGTGCCTTATGCCTAAATAGAAGTGTCAGAAACGGTCATTAATCTCACGATCGTTTACCAACTGAATATGTTAGTAAGCGGGGCTATGAACTCTTCAAATACATAAGTGGCTAAAATCTCCTTTTTTATATTTAGCTTGCCAAAATGACGCGGTCCGCCTGATAGAAAGCCATGAAGACTTCTAGCGAATTGAGGGGCAACCTCTTAGTCTACATGACTACTGACAACGTCCCTCAAGTTGGCGGGCCAATGATGTGCGTCTTCACGCTCCGCTTGAAGAACCCGGGATTGTAAGAGGAAGGAAACACGTGGGCTTGTAGAGCGTTCCAGGTTACTATCGTTCGACAGAGAAACGATCTTTTAAATCGTTCCGTCCTGCTGAAAATTCTTTTCACTGTATGGGAGTGGCACTTATACCCAGTCCTACCATTTCGTCACTTATATCTACCATCAAATTGCCTGCTTTAATGGCGAATAGTGGTAGTGTATGCGAATGCCGCGCTGTGGTCCCAGGTTCGATTCATGGGTCGGGACAAATATTTGTGTACGCAAATGTTTGTTTCGAAGTTTGGGTGTTTATTAATATAAAAGCATGTTTATCAGTTGTTTAGATTTACGTTGTCGTATGTTTATATTTATCTCTTTTTCTCCAATCTTTTTTGGACTTCATCTGACCACCTTGTCTATCATATCTTTACCTTTCGTTTCTCCCAATACATTCTTCGCCGCCTCCCTGATACATCCTGCCATCTGTGTTGTGGGACTACGGCTTCTCCCAGTATCACCTTACAGTCTTTTACATGTTTAAGATATCTGCGTCTGATCAAGAAGTAGTCGATTTGTGTCGAGTTTTGGCCGCTTTTGAATGTTATCAAGTGTTCCTTCCTTTTTTGGAACCACGTATTTAGTACTATCTGATCGTACGCAGAAGCCGCTTGCAGTATACTACCACCCTCATTATTTCGATCTCCGTATCCCCACCCTCCATTCATAACCATCTTTTATACTTCCCACATGTCCATTTAAATCCCCGCCTACATAAATCTCCTCTTCCAACGGAATAGCTATCATAGCCATGTCATAGTCCTCCCAAAATTTCTCTTTTATTTCACCCGGGATATACACTCATAACATTCAGTGCTACATTTTCCAACATTATTTTTACAATAATGATCCTATCATTTATCCTTTTTACATCCATCACACATTCTTTCAACTTTCTATCTAGTACTACTCCCACTCCGTTCCTTTTTCCATCACTCCCACTGTAATATAATTTATATCCTTCACCTAATTCTCTAGCTTTTGTACCTTTCCATCTCGTTTCCTGTAAACACGCTACATTTATTCTTCTTCTTTTGAATGTGTCTGCTAACTCTCTTGCCCTTCCAGTCATCGTACCTACATTCTAGCTTGCACACCTCAATTTCACTTCCTGGGCTTGCTTCTTACGTTGCACCCGCCCGGTGTGATGCAACAACCCTCGCACTCTTCTCACAGGGACCGGGTGCTGCCCTTGCGCGTCGCCTGCGGGGTACGCTCTAGCCCTGTCCAAAGTAAGTTAATAAGGTTGTGGTATGAAATCTAAACAACTGATAAACATACTTTTATATTAATAAATACATACATAATAAACACCCAAACTTTGAAACAAACATTTGCGTACACAAATATTTGTCCCGACTCATGAATCGAACCTGGGACCACAGCGCGGCATTCGCATACACTACCACTTTTCGCCATTAAAGCAGGCACTTTGATGGTAGATATAAGTGACGAAATGGTAGGGCTGGGTACACGGTAAAAAAGGAATTGTCCCATCAACAAAAAAAATATTGTTAGCAATACCAAGATAATATTTACTTAATTTACCAATATATAGTTACTTTGACAATTTCCATTTCCTTCAAAATACAAAAAAATATTGTTGATTTGCTGTCTCAAATCAAGTAAATATTGTCAGGTAAACATTTTGAAAATTTTAGTATAAGATAACGATTAATCTAGTATTAATAATGCTAGATTTGTTATCCGGACGCTATTATATTGTTAAATTGACGATTTACATTTTCCTATCGAGAATATAGTGAACTTTGTAACATTAAGATAAATTAATTGTCAAAGTAACAATGTCGTTGTTCTTCCGAAACACTACAAATGATTCGATCAATATTTCACAATTGCTCATATTAAAACATGGACTTTTTCATAAGATATCTGACAACTTCTCAGACGAAGATTAAACATTTTCAATGCGAGAATATGTTCAATTGTTATTAGGAATAACAAGTGGTTTTGATTGAAGATCGATTATTTCTTAGAACAACAATATCATTTGTTCAGTCAAAATTTATCTAATTTTCAAATAAGTTTTTACATATACTTGTTTTAAAACAAGAATATTATAAAATATTGCGACAAATTATTTGATGAAAATACAACATTTTCAATGCGAGAATCTGTAAAATGGTTATTAGGAATAACAAGTGCTTTTGATAGAAGATCGATTATTTCTTAGAACAACAATATCAATTGTTCAGTCAAAATGTTTTATATTTTGTAATAGATTTTTACATATACTTGTTTTAAAACAAGTATATTAAATAACAGCGCGACAAATTATTAGATGAAAATTAAAAATTTTCAATATGAGAATGTGTTAAATGGTTATTAGGAACAACAAGTGATTTTAATAGAAGATCGATTATTTCTTAGAACAACAATATCAATTGTTCAGCTACAATGTTTTTTATTTTGTAATAGATTATTACATATACTTGTTTCGAAACAAGAATATTATATAAACAGCGCGACAAATTATTAGATGAAGATTAAATATTTTTAATGCGAGAATGTGTCAAATGGTTATTAGGAACAACAAGTGGTTTTTATAGAAGATCGATTATTTCTTAGTATAACAATTTCAATATTTCTGCCAAAATGTTTATACTTTGTAATAGGTTTTTCACACATTCCTATTATATATATTATTGTTATATAAATAGCTTGCCCCGCGGTTTCACCCGCGTGGATCCAATATTCCAGGATTATCTGGGATAAAATGTATAAAGTAAACAGTAAAGAAGGAAAGGATCCAGGAGTAGGTATCATATATGTAGCTAATTCAGGATCTAAACTATCCGTTTTATATCAAAAAGTCCTGCGCGAAAAAAAAAGGAAAATCTTTTCCCGTTCCCGTTTCCCACTGGAACTTGTTCCCGGGATTAAAAGTAGCTTATGTGTTATTCTGATGTATAAGCTGATATATATTATTGTAAAGTTTCATTAAAATCCATTCAGTAGTTTTTGCGTGAAAGAGTAACAAACATCCATTCTTACAAACTTTCGCGTTTATAATATTGGTAGGATTTTGTGCCTGAACTCGACAAGTTGAGACATGTAAAGTACGGTTAGCGCAGGTACCTAAGTATCTATTAATATTATTCCCGACAATACTGTAAGTTCTTCCGTTAAAATTTTGAATATTCAATCAACAATATTTTATTTTCAACGAAAAGATAGTTGATTCACAAGAAAACATGATTTTTGTTGATTCAATAAATAATATTGTTGATTTCACCGACGCGTCCATAGATTCACAGAAATATCCCAAGACCCTTCAGTGTTTGCATTTTCGGGTATTTTCCCATAATTCTGGGAACTTTTTTAAGTATCAATTAAATTTTTATACCTATACCTATAATTAAACAGTAACGAGGCCGCGTCTGTACATCGAATATAAGCGCATTAGCGTTATTTTGAGGCAATACATCACTACTTATCATTCTTCTTTGGTGTTTCTGCAAGTAGTCCGATAAACTTTAGCGGATTTAACACTACACTATTATTAATATAGGCTTTGTTTCAACAACATCGTCTCAAGAACAGCAACAACGATACAAAAATGTCGTTGCATGTCTCCGCGCTCAAGATGAGTTGGGGAGGTCAAAGCAAGCAATAAAAAATAGATTTTAATGTAAAACAGGTGGATATTAGCTCATAACCTTGAATGACATTTAGATCCCTTTTTCCAAACGCTCAAGTGCGTATGGCACCAAAGTATGGAAATAACTTCGTGATCCCTTTACCTTCATTTTTATACACGATTAGATACGAAAATATATCATTTCCTAAGCGTAAAATAATTAAGCTCGTGAAATGGCAAGGTGAGTCGGCTAATGTAGAAAATGAAATCAAACTAATAGTTATTTGTATAAAACAAAAGTATTAATCGACAAAAAGTAGGTAAATAGTTGGTATTGTAACTTGAAAAGTATTTGGGTTTACGGAGATTGGGTGTTTTCTATGTATAATGTGTTTATTTTCCTACAATATTTTTTATATATTTATCTTTGTTATAATTAAAGATAAGTCAGCGTCAAGCTAGAAAAGGGCTTGCTCCGTTGATTTGGACACGTGCAACGAATGTGTGAGGAACGATTGACGAAGAATATATTTTTTGCGAAAAAAAGTAGAGGGTAGAAGGGGTCAAGGTAGGCCGAGACTTACATATGAAGACCACGTGAGCAGATTGAAAAGTCAAAAGTACTCGGGTACCCAGGCGTGCATGTATGAAGCGATTGATGAATCTGCAAGAAGCGAAAGAAGTATGCATGGATCGAGAAGCCTGGCGATCTGTCCTCACTGACTACCCGTCAGTGATACAGCGTGAAGATAGTTAGTTTTTTTAGTTTAGTTTTGAATTAAACCCCTGTTGGGGAAACATACAGCTAGAAGCCTTTTTTTTTGGGCTTGAATCACAGTCATGGTGAATATCACCCATAAACGGAAATAGTCAAATTAAAAAGAAATATTTAATTTACCTATAACTATATTAATTAAAAAAAATGTTTTTTACATGAACCCCAAACAGGCACTTACGAAAGATAATGACTTCAATTCAAGCACTATTCTAACCTCTTCATATTAATAAATATAAAGAAAAAGTACTTTTATTAAACGGGTAATTTCTTGTGATTCGATTTTGGACTTTAACTGTTTGACAGTCGGCAACACTGACACACGACGACTAGCCTATTAGCAGTGCACGTGTGGTGCGGTGCGCGGTGAGGATGGGATAAAACGAGTTTATGTGGTGTGTTTGCAAGCATTATATTGGTGAGTTATAGGTTTTATTAAACTAGATCTAGATATATATTAGCTAGGTAACTTTATTTTCAATAAGTTCTTCTTTTATTCTCATGTAGGCTGGGCTAATCTAAAATATAAATGTGGACGCCGGCGCCGGCGATCGACATCTTGATGCAGAAGAATATGTTGATCAGAAAGCCATTCTGGAATTGCATTCTAAATGGCAAATGCCGTTTGATGACTCACGCGCCCAGACAATAACTTTATAAAGTAAAAATCAATCAACTAAGTAAGAATTTTTAAATGTAGCTTATTATTTATTCATATATAAATAAATATATTAATAATTATGTAAATTCCAGGTATTAATGAAGATATTGTTTGGCTGAAAAATAATCATGAACCATGGGATGTTGTAATGCAGAAATGGATGAACACTAATGATGAAAGAATATATTGCGCGCAAGACAACCTGAGAGTTTCTAGCTAAATGGCCAGTACTAAATGACTTAAGGAGTGTATTGGTAAGTTTCTCTTGATTATTTCTGTCTACCATAGAATCATAAAAAATTATGATTGTTGTCCTTCACTTTATCCACTTATATGTGGCTGGTGCTGAAAAGATTAGTCTCCTATTGTTACTGGTTGATGGTGGTGAAAATTGTAGTGGTAACCGAGACAGAACCTTATTTATATTGTAAGATTTTGGTATCAGTCAACATATTTTTTATCCTTTAATTTTTTTTCAGACTGCATGTGGTCCATACTAAGGACACACTTGGGGCACTTAATCCCGCCAAAAGGACAGGATGTATTGGAAATAAATGAAAGCTTTCAACAGCTGAAGCCATTGATGGCTTGCTGATACCTGTTAAGGTAACACATTATAAAGTTATTAAAGACACATACTCTTAATAAAACTCTAAGTTTCTTTCAAATTTCCATTATTATTTGTTCACAGAAGCCGAGCGAAATAGAAGACGCTATTACCTCTCAGCAAAAAAAGGCACTCAAGAAAATAAATTAAGCACTTTCATAGTTGTGGATAAACTTAGATATTCTTTCACATCTACAGGCAAAACTTTTGACGCTTTGTTCAAATTGTATCACACGTAGGTACCCAGTGTCTTATGAATACTTGTATTAGTTAATTCAACATTCAGTTTATGGAATCACAACACAGCACGATAAAGTGATTCCATACATTGTTGATGTGACGAATCTTACCTAAATCTATAACTATAGTTAAATATAAAATTGAAACGATGGAACTTAATTGTACTGAATGTGGTATTTCTTTTTCTGAATTCAAATAATATGTATTCCATATTGAAGTTCTTCATAATATCTCTATTCGTGTGTTCAATTTATCATACTGCTCATTTCTTAAAATATTATCTTACAGCATCCTTTAGGGGAACAAAAACCTAAAAGTACATTTACTTGTATTACCTAGTAGGTATTAGTACTGATTTCTCTGATACAAATTCAAACAAAGCTGCAGTTGCCCATGTTGTTGTTAAAGTAGTAAGTTTTGTAGTAATGTTTTTGTTAAAGCCGATGGTCTGACTAATGGCGCCAAATTCTTGCAAGCATTGTTTTTGACTATTTGAGTCTCATTATTCCATTATCAGGTGAATCTATTTCCCAATAATGCCAAGGGTCGGTCCACTCGTCTTAAGAATGGTTATTTTTAAGAGATATATATATAATCCAGTAAATGAAATATAGCTAGACATATAAATAAGTATTGAATTGTAAGAAATTAAGAATTTATTTAAACCTACAGCTTTATCAATCTTAGTTATCTTACGGGAAGCGCTTACGAATGGCTGGAAATTCAAATTTCAGTTCAAACAGTTCTTTGTCGTTATAGCTACGCTATAACTCTCAATAATGATGATCAAAAGATCTCAATAATGGTGGGGGTGTATGATCATTATTTAATTCTTCACATTATGAAGTAGACATTTTATTTTAATGAATAATAATTGTTTGACAATTGATTTAGTATTTAATATTAATATTATGAAAAAGAAAAATATTTAAAGTTTAATAATTAATATTAAATATTTTTCTTTTTTTCTTTTTTGAATTATAATCATTGCCTCTTGTGTGCGCTTTTCCTTTAGGGACGAAACGAAAATATGCCCACAGCAAGCTCAATGTTGGCATTTATGGCGCAATTAGCATTTTTTTGCTAAGTCTAATATATTGTCGGTTCAAATAAATTATTCTTAAATTACTGGCAATTCAATTTTGTTATTTCAAGCTATGTTTCATTAACAGGACAATAATACTGTTTTGAAGTAATAATGTAATTTTTAAAGGAATAAATATATATTTTTAAATGCAACAACCGGAGTTTTAATTGAAGTAAATATATTGTTAGATTAACACAACTTTAGTTTCAAAACGAAATATATTATTATTGTAGGTCTAATTGAACTATATTGTTCAAACAACATGTCGTGTATTCTTATACAGACAATAAAAATTACTGAAACAAGTAAAACAAATGGTTTGAACGGAAATATCTGTTTTTGGTTCAAATAAATCATAATTTTAAAACAAGCTAAGTGTATTCTCCTAAAGAGAATAAATATTCTTGAAACTAGTAAACCATGCGTATGATAACAAAAATCTGTTATGTAGAACCAAGTAAATCTTAAGTCTTGAAACAATAATCAGGTATTCTCAAACTAGCTGCCGCAACAAAATATGTATATTGTTGAAGCAAGTAAACATCTACTGTTATACGAATAATATGTTTACACTCAAACTAACTAAAGCATAATTTTCAAGCTAATGTAATTCGTGTTGTTAGAAAAACAATATCGATATTGTTCCAATAAATAAACCACTGGTATCAAGTTGAAACAATATTTTGTTGGTGTACAAAAATCTATATTGTCCAAACAATCTAATGTATATTATTTTAAAGACAATATACATATTTTTAAAACAACAGAATATAGTGTGTTGAAATAAAATTTTAGATTTGTTTATCTAAATAAACTAAAGTATCACTTCAAATCAATAAGAATGCATGGCACAAGCAAACTATTATTGTTACAACAACAAAACATTTTTTTTTAATCTAGCAATATGGTTTTATTGAGTGAATACAATTTTCTTATCAATATCATATTGTATGTTTAAGTAAATATAGTCTTCCTCGTATGGAAAACACGATTTGCCTTGAATTAAAGCAATTTGCTTTAATTTGACAATTCCTTTTTTTCCGTGTAGAAGTGCCACTCCCATACAGTGGAAAGAATTTTCAGCAGGACGGAACGATTTAAAAGATCGTTTCTCTGTCGAACGATAGTAACCTGGAACGCTCTACCAGCGCACGTGTTTCCTTCCTCTTACAATCCCGGGTTCTTCAAGCGGAGCGTGAAGATGCACATCATTGGCCCGCCAACTTGAGGGACGTTGTCAGTAGTCATGTAGACTAAGAAGTTGCCCCTCAATTCGTTAGAAGTCTTCATGGCTTTCTATCAGGCGGACCGCGACATTTTGGCAAGCTAAATATAAAAAAGGAAATTTTAGCCACTTATGTATTTGAAGAGTTCACAGCCCCGCTTACTCACATATTCAGTTGGTAAACGATCGTGAGATTAATGACCGTTTCTGACACTTCTATTTAGGCATAAGGTACGGAAAGCCATTGGTGCGGTCCGTCTGCCAGTAACATGTTTACCCTCGTAGGTATATGTATCTTTTACTTAATATTATAAAGCTGAATAGTTTGTTTGTTTGGTTGAACGCGCTAATCTAAGGAACTACTGGCCGGATTTGAAAAATTCTTTTTGTGTTAGATAGCCCATTTATCGAGGAAGGCTATAGGCTAATATTATCACGCTACTTTCCTGGAGAGCGGAGCAGTAGTCTTAAATGTCGAAAAATCGGGCAAATTTTCATGCATTATTGTAGAATTTATAAGCGACGGGATTAAATAGGTGCGACGAGATTTCGAAGTATGTCACGGGCTCACGGGCAAAGATGGGCGGGTCACCTAGTAATTTATTAACGACGGGATTAAATACTTAGGTAAATGCGACGGGAAATCGAAGTATGTCACGAGCAAAGCTGTGTGGGTTAGCTAGTACTTAATAGGAAACGGTCCTAACTTTATTATTAGCGTCTTCAAATATTATCAATCGATGAAAATTGGTGTGCGTTTCGATTGCTCCGCCACTGTGTCCAATCAAAAAAAGCACTCTGTCAAAAATTTGTAGAAATTTGTCAAAACCGAATGCAACAAACCAAAAATTTGTCAAAGTAGAAATAAAGAAGATATTAGGGTTTAAAGTTAGATCTCTAACCCATGTAGTTGCTGATATCTCCGTGGCCGCGCAATCCTACACGTTTCGTTCGCGCGGCCACGGAGATCTCAGCAACTACATGGGTTAGAGATCTAACTCTTTTTGTCAATTAAAGATTGAATTTGTCAAAAATTGTCGAAAAAAGAAGTATAAGCTCTAAAGCAATATTTTACGAAATATTCGCCTTTGAAGTGATGGCCGCGCAATCCTCCACTCGTTGTTTCTTTAATGTCGATTATTTTTTAAACCTTACGATTTCTTATAGTAAAATTAAAACAAGAAGAAGGATCTTAATTTGTCGAAACTAATGAAAGCAATAAATACTACTAAAGTTTAGTTAAACAGGAGATATCGGTCCAAAACAAAAAGTCCGTGGCCGCGCGAACGAAACTCACTCACTATAATTGCTAGGATTTTGGTGTGAACTTCAATTTATTCGGCATATTAATCTCATTAAAATGACGTATTGTTTTACCCTCAAAACAGTTTACAACTCGTGTTAAATCAAAAACAATGATGTCTCATATGATGTTCTACCAGAGTGACAATAATTTAATTTTATTTGGGAATACATTTACATTCAATAACTGGAGGACAGCTATGAAATTAAATAACATCTAGATCAATCTGAAAATAAAAATACGATAAAATAAAAAACTTCATATTTTCATCATCATCATCATCATTGTTAATGCATCATTATGTTAATGATGCATTAACAATAATAAAAATCATTAAAAAAGTAATAATGTAAAAATTATAAATTCAAGATAAATATAAAAAAATCAACAAATAAAATAAATGCGAACTTTAGTAGGTTCGTGGTCATGGCTTTTGTAACAGAACCGAAATATCTGATACTCGATGAAAGAATAAAATTAATACATGGTAAATATTACGTTACTATTAGTATTAGTGTAAAACTGCGTATCGACTTTGCACGGCAAACCATCGAACATTGGCGACGAACCAGTCATTGTCTGTTTTTGAAAGTGCAGCAAAGAAATGTCAAATCTTATATAACGCGCGAAGCGATAACATGGAGAACGACATGGTACCAAACAATTTGTATTGAACACTAAATATAGTAATTACCGGAACATATATCACAATAAATGATGAACAATGACAAAAGCGGGCGCTGCTCGTCGTCGACGTACATTGTCCACGCGGTTTAACAATTGTCATGAATTAAAAATCATTGCAGATCTGTACAGAACTATTTTGAAAAATGAATAATTATAAATTAATTTCATAAATCACCTATCAGTCTCGCCTATGGCCCCAAAGGGGTAGGCAAAGACATACTATACGCGCCCAATTCGCTTTCTGTATTTTTGTCTATATTTATCTAATATATAAACTTCTCGTGTCGCAGTGTTTGTTACAAACTCCTCCGAAACGGCATGACAGATTTTTATTAAATTTCAAATGTATAGTTGATAGATCTGATAATCGGTCGTAACCTATTTTTCACTCCCCTTAGTGATAAGGGTATGGTGGGTTCACTCCAAATGATTTATTTTATTTTTGAACAATTCTTTTTTACTTGTATTGATGTGACATTAAAAATACATACTCGTATATAACCCAAATCTAAGTTTCAGCTCCTTTAGAATTGTAATTTAAATTCGTACGCCCACTCGTTTTCTCTCTCCGTCTCTTACGAAGTTGCACGGGTCAGCTAAGTGTATATATAGATACAATAAGACAATTCTTCTCAGGTGAGTCGCGTTCCGAACCGGTGGTCACTTTGAAAATATTAAATTTATCCTTAGTTCTAGGGTATGAAATTTTGTAAGCGCCGTTCAATGGTCTATGCAAAATAAAGACATTTTTATATTTAGAGTGTAATGTGAGCTCGACAAATGGAAGTGCGATTATTGCTGGTGTGACTCAACTACTGCGACTCACCATAGTTTGAATGCACGCTTGTGCAACACACTGAAACTCGACATCATGATGGTGTGGCATGCAACATCCCTAGCTCAGTTAGTTCCAGCTTTGGTAATATGATACAATATCTTAGTGGCGTCATTTGCTTACGCTTATTGCATTTGTATGTGTTCTAACTCTATGATATAGGATGGTAAGCGAAAACTGCCGCAAATTGACCTGGGTCTGTAGTCTCCACATAGATAGCCTCAGGTTACTGATTCTTGTGATGATTGTTTTTACTCATTCTATGAAATTCCATAACTATCAAATTACAACAAAACAAAAATTTCACAAGCTAAAGATTTAACTTTCGGTTATGAGATAAATTAATTATTCCTAATAGATGCATTTAGTGTAGTAGAAAAGGTGTATGTCCAAATTATATCGAAATTCGCTCGTGGCCCCGCGGTCTCAGTGTTCTGTAAACGATCACTGAGTTACGCAACTTTCACTATGGCTGGTCCTCGGATGGGTGACCACTTTGTGGCATTTACATTTGCGAGCGTTTCCGTGCTTCGGAAGGCACGTTAAGCCGTTGGTCCCGGTTGCCAGTAAAATGGCAGTCGTTAAGAATGGTTGAATGCCTTATGGGCGGCATGAAAAATTTCAACAGCAGGTAGCCACAATCTGCGTCTGTCTATTTCAACACGGCAATGGGCTCACCACCTATTACGTGGGACAGGTAAATCCACACGGTGAAAAGTGGGCATATAATATGCCTCTGCCACCCCTTCGGGGATAAGGCGTGATGGATATTTATTTATTTTATATCGAAATTATTGTCACCCTGGTACAACATCATATGAGACATCATTGTTTTTGATTTAACACGAGTTGTAAACTGTTTTGAGGGTAAAACAATACGTCATTATAATGAGATTAATATGCCGAATAAATTGAAGTTCACACCAAAATCCTAGCAATTATAGGTAGTGAGATTTGAGCCTACAAAGTGGCGTTTCATTCGTGCGGCCACGGACTTTTATTTTGGACCGATATCTTCTGTTTAACTAAACTTTAGTAGTATTTATTGCTTTCATTAGTTTCGACAAAATAAGATCCTTCTTCTTGTGTTAACTTTACTATAAGAAATCGTAAGGTTTAAAAAATAATCAACATTAAAGAAACAACGAGTGGAGGATTGCGCGGCCATAACTTCAAAGGCATATATTTCGTAAAATATTGCTTTAGAGCTTATACTTCTTTTTTCGACAATTTTTGACAAATTCAATCTTTAATTGACAAAATGAGTTAGATCTCTAACCCATGTAGTTGCTGAGATCTCCGTGGCCGCGCAATCCACCACGTTTCGTTCGCGCGGCCATCTTTAAACCCTAATATCTTCTTTATTTCTACTTTGACAAAATTTTTGGTTTGTTGCATTCGGTTTTGACAAATTTCGACAAATTTATGACGTGAGTGCTTTTTTTGATTGGACACCGTATCGGAGCAATCGAAACGCACACGAAAATTGTTACTATAAAACGTTTATAAGTTCGACGAGTTGGTTGAACCAGTCTTGTTCGCTCCGGTTCCCATTAAACAATTGATCGGGCTAACAAACAACAAATTGCAGAATAATGGAGGAATTGTTTGCTAACAACTCTTCCATTATAGCTACACAAAAGACAATATTGATCCTCACACTGCGTCCGGAGAAATTGCAAATGGGTATGGTCCGATAAGGGTTTCTCGTAGTAGAGCTCATTGTAATTGTTTTCATAGTATATGTTATTTAAAAAAGGATGCATTCTATAAACTAAACTATCTTCACGCTGTATCCCTGACGGAGTAGTCAGAAAGGACAGTTCGCCAGGCTTCGCGATCCATGCATACCTACTTCTTCAAGATTCATCAATCGCTTCATACACGCACGTCTGGGTATCCGAGTACTTCTGACTTTTCTGTTTTTGAGCAATCTGCTCACGTGGTCTTTATATGTAAGTCTCGGCCTACCCTGACTCCTTCTACCCTCTACTTTCGCACAATATATATTCATACTATAAGTTATTGTTTTCATACTATAAGTTTTTCAAAAAGGATCCATTCTATAGGATTCATTTATCAAAACGGGCTAAGATGGTTTTTACACTTTCGAATAGGGTATTATATTATACTACATAGTTGACGCCCGCGACTTCACACGCGTGGTGAAGTTTTCCCGTTCCCGTTGCCGACAGGAACTTGTTCCAGGATAAAAAGTAGCCTATATGTTATTCTAATATTCATTTAGTAGATTTTGCGTGAAAGAGTAACAAACTTTTGCGTAATATTAGAAGGATGAAAAGAAAGATAGAAAGAATATTTTTATTTTTTGGCACAGACAGACGAAATTACGGGAAAAGGAAATCTTCACCAGTCGGGCAAAGCTGCGGACATCAACCAAATACATGTAGCTCATACGAAACAAACACTTTTGATTGAAAACAAATCAATCATGTTCAAACGTTCCTAACCCACCTTAGTATGTTTTGTTACTGCGCATGCGACTTTAACAGAAGTAGCTACTTCAGGATTACTAACCATTGTTTCTGGTCGACTAGTTTCTAATATACTTACCTACAAGTCTTAGTAGTATCATCACGATGCGAGCGTTCCTTTTTGATGTTATATATCTTGTGGCGCGTTAGGGAAAAATGATGAGAAATAGTAGGAGAAAAAGCGATGCGCACGCAGACCGTCTATATTAAAATTTCCCCGATTTTTCGACATTTATGATTACTGCTCCGCTCTCCATGGTAGTAGCGTGATGATATATAACCTATAGCCTTCCTCGATAAATGGGCTATCCAACACAAAAAGAATATTACAAATCCGACCAGTAGTTAATAAGATTTGCGCGTTCAACCAAACAAACAAACAAACTCGTAAGCCTTATATTATTAGTAAGTATAAATTAAACCTATATTATGCAGATTACAATGGACTGTGATTTCAAATTTATGTTATTTAATAGACGAGTGTAAAGGTACATGCTTTATAAGATTAGGGCATTGTCTAAAGTTAACGGCCGTGTACATTTTCGTATTCAATCTTTCAACGACTTCAGATTCTGAGAAACAATGATTCTCTATTCGGTGGCATAAGAATGTGCGTCTATGTATGTCCGTGATTGTGTATGTATCTGTCAGAGCTATCAGAAATAGCGTAGCAATATTCGTAGCTATGAAACGGGTAAACTGATTCGGATGCGGTTTATTAGACTAAAGAACGTTTCCCACAGGGCATCTTTTGGGTTTTGCTTGAAGAAAGTCATATAAACGAGTCTTGAAGTTCTCGTAGCCGTAATTCGAAGCGTGCTAATGGAGTTGAAGATTCCGTGAATAATAAACATTGATCTTTAAAGGACATGATGACTTATCTGATGGATATCAGTGACAGTGATCGAGAAGATAGTATTCCTCTACTTATAGTTATCAAAGAAAATCTTTGTAATATGTTTTGATCCGAAAATCTATCACGGAATGTTTGGCGAATAATGTAATGTTATTTTTTTTTTTTAAATCGCGCATTTCGTGACGGAGTATATCAACATCAAACACTCTTGCTCCATGGGAACATAAGAAGTATTTATCTATAGCGAGGCATTTTTAGTCGCATCACCAACGAGAGCTACGAGCAAAACAAAATTCTTCGCGCCTTATTTTCGCTTATATTCGCCACATCGGCAGATTTGAAAGAGAAGGGGCTTCTAAGCTTTTATTATTGAAATTGAACATTCTTCCACTAAAGTAAGATATATTTTATTTATATATTTAAGTTCAAATATGAAAACTCTAATGGTTTAATAATAAAAATCACAAGAAAATAATATTTTTATCGATTATCTATAATCTCAAAGGTCCCGGTAAGAGAGGAAGACCCAAAAAGTGCTGGCTCGACGTCGTAAGGGATGACATGCGTGCCAATGGTCTCACTACAGGGGATGCCGACGACCGTGCGAAGTGGAGGAGAAAATGTAGGAAAGCGGACCCCGGGCGTCGCGACACCTGGGACAGACGCTCGGATGATGATGATCTATAATCTCAAAACTATCGTATTAATTTTGCAAATGCGAATATTCGTTACTCGCATCACTGCATTCCACCACTTACAAAAAAAAACCTATAAAACGGAAGAGGATCCCGCACTGTGAATTAAGAACTTCGGCGGGTCGACCAAACTTTTAAATGTCAAGAATTAATGTTTATGTGCTGAATTTATAGATAGGAAGGTATATTATTTGCACACATGAATCAATAATTATAAAATCAAGGTTAGAATGTCCACATCACTTGTCGGAATCTTCATTCGGATGCTCTCCCACGCATGCACGATATATAAACAACACATTATTATATATTATTACTCTAGCGACAAGGCCAAGCTATGCACAGATGCAATAAAGAAAATAATTTGCATTATGACGATATAAATAATAAATTGACTTATACATACTTTTGAGCTGTTGTACAGGTTCGACGCGTGCTAGGCTTTTGACTGTGGGTACGCATGAGGCCGGCTACTGGCTTCACGCGTACCCTTCTCGTATCGCGTATCTACATGGAACCAACAACAGAGCTGGTGCGGCTTGTGAAGCGGCTGAAAAAGCTAAAGCATGCAAATACAGGGGTCTAGGCTCCGAATTTGTCCCATTCGGTGTCGAGACATTTGGTCCGTGGGGTCCTAGCGCTATAAGGCTTTTTAAAGAAAAAGAAAAAAGGTTAGTCGACATCACAGGAGACCGAAGAGCTGGCAGCTACCTCGGACAAAGAATTAGTCTAGGTACGAGTATTCAAAGGGGGAACGCTGCCGTAGCTTCGGAACCTTGCCTAAAGGGACTGCTTTTAATAATATATTTTAGTTGTATATTATATTTTTAAGGTTATTTAATAATTTGTATTTAATCATTTGCATGTATTGTCATATAAACCTTTCTCTTAAATCTCTATATCAATTGATAAAAACCGTATTAAAATCCGTTGCGTAGTTTAAAAGATCTATGCGTATTTACATACAAAGGACAGACACCGACTTCAATTTATATTATGTGAAGTAGGTACGTTAGTACTACCACAGCCGAAAGATAGTAGTAAGTAGGTTTTCTCTGTTAATACTGTGATACTACTTAATTATTCTGTGGTAGGTACTAGATGGGTATCATCTAGTACCTTACCTACCACAGATTACAGATAATTAAGTCGTGTAGGTACCTGAACCTGAAGTTTGTATGTGCTCGGGAAATTTATCATTAAAAGTTCGCCAAGTTTGAGTAGTAACTTTAGCATCTTTAGGACCTCACTATTCATCGTGAAAGACGTAGCTGGGTAAAATGTGAGAATATAAACATATGACGGTGAAAATGACGCTGCCCGCCTGATGGAAACTCATGGCAATTTCTACCGAATTAAGGCCTACTCTCGCAGTCCACATCAAATATTTTTACAGAGTAAGCCGCCTAGCCAAAATTCAGCTATTATAAGCTTGTGCCATAGGATCTAGACAACAAGTCGAATTAGTTACACCATTTATAACTAGACTAGGTGACCCTCCCGGCTTCGCCCGTAACATTCTTCGAACTCCCGTTGCACCTATTATATCCCGTCGCTTATATATTCTACAATAATGCATAAAAATTTGCTCGATTTGTCGAAATTTATGAATACTGCTCCGCTCTAGTAGCCAGAATAGTAGCGTGATGATTTATAGCCTATAGTCCTTCTCGATAAATGGGCTATCCATAACAAAGAGAATTTTTCAAATCCGACCGATCCGAGTTCCTGAGATTAGCGCCAACCAAATAAACTCTTCAGATTTATAATATTAGTATCATATTTTTTTAGATTCTTAATTTGTTGGATTTCTTTATAGCCTGAATACAAAATAAGTAAAAAGAAAAATTCTACTATTACAAAAAAAAATCAAGGAAATGCAAACTCGCCAGGACCACTAGTATAATAGAATAAAATAAATAAATATCCATCACGCCTTATCCCCGAAGGGGTGGCAGAGACATATTATATGCCCACTTTTCACCGTGTGGATTCCTGTCCCACGTAATAGGTGGTGAGCCCATTGCCGTGTTGAAATAGACAGACGCAGGTTGTGGCTACCTGCTGTTGAAATTTTTTAAGCCGCCTATAAGGCCTTCAACCAGGCTTAACGACTGCCATTTTACTGGCAACCGGGACCAACGGCTTAACGTGCCTTCCGAAGCACGGAAACGCTCGCAAATGTAAATGCCACAAAGTGGTCACCCATCCGAGGACCAGCCATAGTGAAAGTTGCGTACCTCAGTGATCGTTTACCGAACACTGAGACCGCGGGTCCACGAGCGCTTCAAGTATAATAGAAAACATCCAAACGCCGAAACAAATATTTCCGGATCACACAAATATTAATTCCGACAAGGGACTCGTACTCGAGACTATTTGACAATGACCCTCTAGTTGTAAGGCGATCTACGCTCCGCTTGTAGAACGCTGGTTTGTAAGACCAACTGAAATATTGCAAAAAGGTTAAAATACCCATCCTTCCGGCTGAACTTTTAATAGTTATAGATCATTTATCCATGACAGTTCAAAAACGTGCAGCTAACTCGTAAATGTTGACAACAAGTTGCTCTTCAATATCTCGGCCTTTGCGAAGGTGAGCGACTTGCCATGATTTCATACTATTTATTTACTGTCACTATTAGTAAGACAAAATATACCTACTTATTATTTGCTCAAACGTTTAATCTGCAAACGGTAGATTTATATTTATAACAAGCTATTGTCCGTGAGTTTTTCCGCGTGTGATAGTTCCTACTTAGGGTAGCGTATTTATTTTTAGGACTAGGGTCCGTATTCCAGAACGTTTCTCAATACTCAATCTACGCTTGAGGCTAGATTTTGCCTTTTAAATACTACCCTCAAGCGTTGATTGAGTTTTGAGAAACGTTCTAGAATACGGGCCTTATTTTGCAAATATAAACTTATTTTGGTTTGGTACGCTAAACGGTACAACAAATATTAACGTATATCTTATTAAGTGCCTAAATACAATCCTCTCCCTAAGGTTTTATCTTCGACAATGATGAAATTCCAATATATTCTGTTCCCCTATTTTAACCCCTTGAAGCCTTTTTTCGCGATACAACGTGCAACGTAACCACGCTAGAGTAGATACACTAGAGCTTGGGAAAGGTGATACCTTTTCCAAGCTCTAGTGTATGATTTACCAAATTTCATCAGAATCTATTCATCGTTCAGATGTTAAAGTGTAACAGAAAGAGTTACTTTCGCATTAAAATAATACCCCCATCATCGGGGTACTAGCAAATCTAATCCGCAAATGTACTTGCTGCCAAAGGAAATAAATAGGCTCGGGCTCAGATCTTGAATAAAGTACATACTTTATTATATGTACTGTGTCTTGAACAAAGTACATTGACCGTTCGTGACGTCGCAAATCGCAGTCACATTTTGATACGACCAACTTGCTACCAGTGTAAGTAAACCTCCTACATCGGATCATTCAAAAAGGTGGAGGCCCAATAAGTCATGGCTAAAAGTTGTCGTGGAAGACCTCACTAATCCAAAGTGATATCCGACCTTAAAGAAGAGGTCATTCAGTGTGTAACATAGATCATAAGGTCACGTAAAAAGTACTTAGTTAAGAAAGTTTTTTTTTGTGAAGAATTGTTAGCTAGTAAGGTGTATGCAAAGGTTATAACGGCAAGAATGCAAGAAAAGTCTGAAAGGCATTTGTGGGAGGCTCAATGCGGATTCCGACGTGGAAGAGGTTGCATGGATCAAGTGTCTTCTCTCCGCATGATAGCGTAGAAGTTTCTGGCTATTAGTCAGTAGGTTTTCTGCGCTTTTGTGGATCTGGAGAAGGCATTTGATATCGTTGTGAGAGAAAATCTCTGGCAGGTTTCAATGAAATTTGGTTTGGACACGTCCAACGAATGAGTGAGGAACGATTGACGAAGAATATATATTGTGCTAAAGTAGAGGGAAGGAGTCAGGGTAGGCTGAGACTTACATATGAAGACCACGTGAGCAGATTGCTCAAAAACGAAAATTTCTTAAGTACTCGGATACCCAGACGTGCATGTATAAATAACCTAATACAGGATGGTATGTTTAAAATATTTCCCTGAATAAACAAAAAAATGTGTTTAGATATGATAAAAATAGGACTATTTATCCCTTAGACGAAGTACCAAGGATAGATAGTCTTATTTTTATCATACCTAAACACATTTTTTTTTGTTTGGTACTTTGTCTAAGATCTATCCAATCAACGACATTGCCTTTGCTTTTGACAAGACAACGGAGATTTTCCTGTACATAGAAAAATGTCGAGACACGTGCATTGAGCCATAATGCCTACTACGTACACTCGTAATATTATATCCATGTCACGTGCGTGCCCCGAATAGAGAGGGCTTTGGGTGCAACTAGGCGATAGGGAAAATCATTCTATAATCTAATATATAAAGCTAAAGAGTTTGATTGTTTGGTTAAGCACGATTCTTTTTGTATTGGATAGCCCTTTTATCGAGAAAGGCTATAGGCTATACATCATCATACTGCTACCGTAAAACGTGGCAACATGACCATATTTTTTCACAAAATTTTCTTCTATTTTTTAACTAAATGTTGCATGAATAAGAAATCAATTTGTAAATACGTAATACACTATTGGGTACCCTTTTCTGTATAAGTCGCTATCTAAAACTTATTAATTAATGCTATAGAGAAGAATAAACAACACAGGTAAAATTGACACGAAATTGGTAAATTTACCTACATTTTTTTCTTGTATATTTTTTTATAAACTATTGCATATTTAATACTAATTTAGGTAAAGATGATTGTTTCAAAGATTATCTTTACTATCAAAAAATAATAAGGAAATAATTCAATGAAAGAGGATGCGGTTTTATTAATAGAGAGTGATTCATAAGGAAGGTTTTTATGTATACTTTATTAGTTGTTGGGGGTGTCGGAAAAATACCGTCTGGCAAATTCAATTTCTGTCTAAATCCTTTGAGATATAACAAAATAATTTAAGGTGGAATCATGTATCCAATACCAGTATATATATCCAGTATATGTCTATCTCTTAATGATAACATAGTATATCCATATTAATACTTTAAAAAAACAGCAATTATAAAGTGGTAATTTGAAGACCACACAGATACGGTATTAATCCTTATCATTTTAATACGTGGGGGTAGGCAGAGACTTTGATTTAAAACCATAGTCTCTGCCTACCCTGATGGGAATCAGACGTGATAATAAGTATGTATGACTTGACTTCAGCATTTCATAAAGATAATTTGATCCCTTTACACCTTGCTTATTAAATGAATATCTTAGGAGATATAGCAAAATCAACATAATGGGCAAAGAAATTAATTTCGTGTAATTATAATTCGACCGGGCCGTGCAGGCGCACTGGAGAGCGGAGAAGTAATCAACTAATTTGGAAAATATTCATACATTATTGTGAACTTAATAAACCACGGGATTCAATGGGTGCTACGGGGTTCTAAGAGTTCGAAGTATGTCACGGGCAGTGTTAGATAATTAGGTATATAAATTTGCAGTTGCCAGATTCCAACGAATCAAGTACAGGAAGCAGTACAATAAGCGACCTAATCGCTAAAAACGATCTCTACCAGGCAACCTTTGGATGGAGAAAGTTGGTTGAAGGTACGTTATTTCTATTAATTATACTGTGCTGAAGGTAACGAATGATAGTTGTTTTGCTATTATAGACTGGTACAGCCCGAGAACTACATTATCCTCTTCCTTTCTGATGCCTTTCCGAAAACATATTGAACGTTCATCGGAAACTTTACGAACGGTTATAAATAATAACGAGCCTGTACTAGACTATTTAAAAATAAATTGTACCAGAGTACACAGGTAAGACGTGAAACTTCTTTACTACATAATCATTTTTCTACTATTTACAACTTCACGAAAATTGCGGAGGTAAGGCTTACGCATACGTCGATAAAGAAGTTTCACTTAAAAACAACATGGCGCGTAACCAAAAAACGTGTCAAATTTTATTTACAGCTATAAAATTTATTTTAGAGTTGATAAAGAAATTTCACTTGTAACATGCTTTAGGTAGATAGCCTGAATAAAATAAATAGCCAACAAAATCAACAGGTCGGCACCCCAACGCCCCAACTCGCAAGCACTCGTGTTTTCGTTTCTGTACCATAATTTCAAGACGATATTGTCTAATTGATTCATGGAGTTCTATATTTAAACTGACCATTGCCTTTCTGAAACCATAGAATTACCACACCACTCATTCGATCCCTTTCATAGTATCCCTGGGGAATCTACGGAAGATAGGTAACGGAGCTTACGGAGCCATACATTTCTTTAGTAGGTAGGTACTCTTTCATCTATCTACCGTATCATCTATCTATGTACTTAGACCTAATGATACATAGGTAATATTAACATGATGTCTAAAATTTTTCAGAAATCTCACAACCTACCTACTATACAAGTGCATTCTACCTATATAAATTTATTTTAATAACCTGTTCGCGTCCACCACCCAGTTTAAGTCCAAAAAACAGTGGAAAATAACCATACAGAGTCACTAACAAAAATGAATGGTATTTCTATTAAAGCTTAGATATGTGGTAGGTATATGCATATAAATAAAAGCTATGTTACCACGCGTTATCACCATTACTTAAAAAATATACTAAAATCTTGTATAATAAAAATACTTGCGATCGTATGATATTTTGCAAAAATATTAGTGAGTCGCAGCGCGTTTCACGGGAAAGTTTTAGCGGCTTTATTTGAAATTCGGGATACATTATCGTTTCTAAACATTATTTATGAACCATATAATAAATTAATGATTTCTGTGCTCAAATTTTATTTGATTAACAGTTAAAATAACGCTGGACGCGAACTGCACCACCAATTTTATACATTAGCCACATTGCGTCCGCAATGGACGCCATCTGGTCTATCTAATTCTAACTGGGATGGTTTTTATTTTATGACAAATCATGACAAACTTTATGAGTTTTATATTGATTCCATCATTATTAACATACACATTGTAATAGCCTCTTTGCGTCCACTATAACGACTATAGAAATAGATACAAATGTCGAAAATCATACTTGGACGCAAATTGTACCTTTAAGTGAGTACTACACTGTATACAGAATATGTGAAATCCATTTTTCATTCGAAATTACTACTACATTTTTATTTTCTTGCTCAAACCTACCGACTCCACTAAGTGGACGCGGACAGGCGAACTTACCCTATGGCTTATTTCGGCTACTATGGCTGGTACTCGGATGGGTGACCACTTTGTGGCATTTACATTTGCGAGCGTTTCCGTGCTTCGGAAGGCACGTTAAGCCGTTGGTCCCAGTTGCCAGTAAAATGGCAGTCGTTAAGCCTGGTTGAAGGCCTTATGGGCGGCTTGAAAAATTTCAACAGCAGGTAGCCACAACCTGCATCTGTCTATTTCAACACGACAATGGGCTCACCACCTATTACGTGGGACAGAAATCCATGCGGTAAAAAGTGGGCATATAATATGCCTCTGCCACCCCTTCGGGGATAAGGCGTGATGGATATTTATTTTCTTTATTTCCTAAATTTTTATGTACTTTTTTTACGTAAATTAACTTAATCGTGAAAAAATTGTAATTTATTGTCTAGCTGAGTTCCTGTGTATTTAATTACTAGCTTCCTTTATGTAGAGGTCGTAGAAGATATGTAAGAAATAAAAATATTATTTACTTTCCTGATACCTATTACTATTATTGAAATTGTTAGGCCATATTACATACCCCAAAGATCCAGAACTCCTGTGCTTTATTTCAAAAAAGTACCACAAAAAAAAACGCACACTTTCACAGAAAGGGTTATCAAGTTGTTTTTTTATACACGTATTATCATTATGCACTGAATCGCGATGTTTTATATCACCGCGCTAAAAAAGTTAAGCGCGACCGCACCAAACGGCTTTCCAGCTACAATGCGTAACGTAAAACGTAATTGATGCGTAAACAAACCGGCGCGTTGTAAACGCAATTCTGGCGCGAACGGCCCGGGGTTACTATCAGTATCAAAGGCTATTGAACGTAGCAGTTGCTTGGCAATGAAATTTGTAATAAGCGACATCTATGAACAGCGTACCAAACTGATTACAGTGTTAGCCTACTAGTTTAATCAGAATTCTGTATTTATGGTATTGCTCGCATAAGGCAAGCTCTTATGGATCAGTTGTGTCCGTCTGATGTTCCTATATCTCAAAATCGTCCATAAACTGCGTAGAGTTACAATAATCTACCGTCGATTACCGAACCTATGTGTAGATTGGTCCTAGTTACAACTACCTCGTATATGTTGGTGTGGTCGTTACTATATACACCGTTACTACTCCAGACCCACAGGGACATGGACCGAAGTAAGTCTACAAGGAGACTCGCGTGGTAAAGTTTGCATTTATTCACATTTAGTTAAAATAAGAATGTGAAGTATAAGAATGTATGTGTACATCAAAATCCAAATATGTAATAAGTTTTTTCACCTTACAAGTTAACATTCCATACAGCACGCCGCGATAAATAATACACTACTACTACTATCTTTATGCTGTATCTCTAACAGAGCAGTCAGGACAGATCCCAGGCTCCCCTTTCCATGCATACTTCTTTAGCTTCCTGCAGACTCACTAATTGATGGTTGGATTGGTGGTAAGAAAAGAGAATGTTGGTTTTTTACCTTTATTTATCTTAGGTGGAAATGGAAAAAAAACTGGACATACACACTTATTCTATTGCATTATATTTTAAAGTTTTACTTTCCCGCTGCAGTGGCAAGGGGGTTTCTTAATACTAAGATCACGGAGTCTCCACGGAGGAACATTTTCGAGATAAATCGGTCCTTATTGACAGCTTTCCCCTGAAAAATAACCAAATTTTAAATAGTAGCAATAGTAAGTAATAGCTTTAGGGTCTGGTCAGTACATAAAGTAGTCTGAAGTCCTTAGGAGCAATTATGGATGGCCCTTTATTATAAGAGCTATGATCTCATCATCTTTAATGTAAATGCAGCAAAAACTTCCTTCCTTTATTTTCACTGCGTTGATATAGGGACAATAGAGATTTGAACCTACACATTTTTGATAAATTTAATTTTACAATATTATCACCTGGGATAGTCATTAGATGATGAATTATACATGTCTCTTAAGAAAATATCTTCTAATATGAAAAATGTGAAAAGGATCTTGTCTAGATTGCTACTTTAAATACTTATTCTTTCAGTGTTTTATTAGGTGAGATAGGAAGTAATAAAACATCTGTCCCATGAGCTTAATAGTAATTATGTCTTTTACAGAATACTTATTACTCTCTCAAGAACTGACTTGCCTGACTCTTATCAGCATCTGGAATGCCTGTGTTATCACATTTAAGTGGAGATATGTGGTTATTGATGTTGGATCCTATGGTTTACTAATGCCATGCATTTAGAAGGCCAATTCTCTCAATCTCCCAAAGTGGCCAAAGAGTCCAAGTCTGTGGTATAAGACTTTAGAGACTATGCTCCAGAATCTAGGCACACACCATAAACAGGCAGAATTGCACACAATCTGGTGTAATGATGTAAAATTTTTAACTGATAAGACCACCTCCTTTATAATTCAATCTAATTAAGAAGTCCTATTTTGTTTTAAGTTTGAGACTCGGCTCGGAGTTAAGATCCTTTACGACAACTGCGTCGGCTTTTTCGTCAATATCGTGAAAACATGGAAACTGTTTTGAAGTTCCAATTAAATATTTTCAGTACATAAAGCTATCGAATGAAATCATAACCTAAAACAACACTTAAAGAACTGCAACTAAGGCAAGTCTTATAATGTTATGTTATCATGTTATAATGAATAACGTGGATATCGAAGCTTACCTTCTTGCCTTTACCTAATCTTGGCACTTCAGTCCACATCTCTTTTACATTCTCTAGGACCATGTTACAATGCCGGTCGAAAGCTTTTACACGACCTAGCAATTTCTTATTATTCCGGCAGTTTATCAGAACCTGTGTATTGTTCTTAACGGATTGCGTAAGGACTGATAATGGTCCAGTACTGAATTCTTCTTCTTCAATTTTGGATAATTCGTCCAAAGTCATCTCAGAGCGTGGCTTAGCTGTGGTCGCCCTGAAATTACAAAAACACATAGAATACGAAAACAAAATCAATGCCTAACTTGTATGGGTATAGTATCTTACTTTACTTACATTTTTATTAGTTATTAATATATATTTCCTCCCGTAAATTAGGAAAACTTAACCGCGCACGGCGAAATAATCACAAGACAAAATTAACAATAGGCTGCCTGACCACAGACAAAAATCCATATGACCATAAACAATTTTTTGTAATAATTTTATGGCTTGCTTACTAAGTCTTTTTAGCTAAATCTTAATTTCAATTTTTTTCATTTTCTTTCTAATTATCTTAAATGTCCCCGTCTTCTACGTCTTAGTCAAGTCTAGTCTTAAGTCAAGGTTAGTCTCACCCCAGTATTATGGTGGGTGTAATAGGTACTGGGTTTTCAGTGGATTTTACGTGGCAAGATAGAAAATAGCATTACACTGCATTATCTTTCATTGTCTTTCACTATAGCACGTTAACACAACTTTTATGTCCGTGAAACCACCACTCACATATAAACCACATAAATGCACTAGTTCTAGAAAATAATATACAGCAAGCCGCAAGCGTCCGCACTTGTCTATTTTCTCACTTAGAATCTAACCATATATTAAAAAACAAAAAGAATGTAACACTACGTTTAAGATACGGGACGTTGGTACCTACGTTGGTTTTATTCGTTAATTGAGTTTGTGGTAAAAATCAACACCAGTCGGGGATATTAGGGGCGCGGGCGGAATAAAGTTTAAGTGTAAAGCAGTCTACAATTTCACGCAACCGTGGGCTTTATCGGCAACCGTGTGTCACTTACAAAATCGTTGCTTCTAAAAACCAGCGCCAGGCACTAAACTGGATGCAAAGTCTACTTATTTTACAACAAAAGCCGTTCTATTTATATTCTGCATTTATTGATTTCATTGCCTTTCTTTTTCTTTGCATTTCAAGTTGCCTCGATGGCGCTACCGAGTCAGGGTTCGATTACCGGGTCGGAAAACATATTTGTGTGATCCACAAATGTTTGTTTTGAAGTTTGGGTGTTTCCTATGTATAATATGTATGTATTTCTATTTAGAATTTAGAAATATATATATGTTTATCAGTCGTCTAGATCCCATAACACAAGCTTATATTAATTTAATTTGGGCTAGACGGCGCTGTGTAAAAAAAATGTCCCACAATAATTATTTATTGCGGTTGTCTACTTCGATGGCGTAAGTGGTAATGTATTCGAGTGCCGCGCTAAGGTCTCGATAGATAGCCTACTGGGTAGAGAAATCTGGGGGCCGAGTCTACTATTGACAAGCCGTAGAATAAAACCAAAAAATCTGAAAAGAAACTGCGAAAATCTGTCAAAATTGTTCCGGTGACTCTCTATTGAGCGACGATTGCGATCTATTTCGAGACGATTGAAATAGCAGACTAGAGCCCCTGTTAAATTGTACCGTAGCCGTCGGCTAACTAAGTATTTAGTTCGATACGAGAATTAAACCGTTTTGCTTGATGATGAAGATGGAGCCCAAGTGGTGCAGCAATAGAGCACATGAACTGTAATGGCACTTGTATGTGTATGTACACAATATGTACCTAGGTACATTATGTCTAGGAAAGTAGGAACGAGTGGAGATGATCCTCCGACGCAGGTAAAGACATCACGCCAGGTGGGCCGCTGCCCAAATATTGTAGTTGCGTGTGCAGTGTCTTGACGTTAGAGTGGACGAAACCAGGTTAAATCGGCTGCTACTAGCTAATAGCTGTTCCTGATAAGGCTGAAATACTGTCTGGCGGCAGAGAATTAACTAATGATGAAGCAGATCAGCAACATAATCGTTATGTCTATTTACCAAGGGGCGCTGTTGGGCTTTGGTAGCTATATATATATTTAATATTGTGGGACACTTGTCACACATCGTCATCTAGCCCAAAGTAAGCCAATATTAGCTTGTGTTATGGGATCTAGATAACTGATAAACATACTTATATATTTCTAAATAAATACATATTATAGATAAATAACACCCAGACACAGAATAAACCATCGTGCTCATCACACAAAGTTTTAACCTGGGTGGGAATCGAACCCACGACCTCTTGCGTAGCAGTCGGATGCACTCCCACCGCGCCACAGAGGCAGTCAAAATATATATATATATATATATATATATCGTTCTTTAGCGCGAGAACTATCATAGTTTTTAGTAGATATCGATGTAGTTCGATTCCACATATGCTTGTTTTTAGATGCTTTCTTTTCTATTCCCGGATGGAATAAAATAAGATTTTAAACCACTATAGCAGACAATTTTTTTTGTGAAATCGCTAAGTCCAAAATTTTAAATAGGTACTCGACGTTCGGTATTGCGATAAACCCATCGACATTTCAACCGTTTGATATTAAAATGTTTTCTTGCCTCAAAAGAAAGGTAGACACTAACTTCTATTACGGTTTCTTCCAAACAAAGATCTAATTTTTGTAACTTTTATTATACTAATTTTCCCATAAATTTTTCTTTTTTTTAATACTTTCCCTTAATTGAAACTTTCATACCTAATCCTTTTCGTTTAACCAGTAGAATATTTAATTAATTTTGTAAAAAAAACTACATCGTCATGAAATATTTTATTCATCTTTTTCTGTAATATTAAGAAAAATGAAGTATTCGTCTAGCTTTAATAACTAATTTTGATACAATTAATCAATTAATATAGTTATCATTCACAGTCTTTGAATAAAAATAAAGACTAATTTTATTACTCAGCAATTTTCTATTAGCTACCATTTTAACCTCATAGCATTCGATACATTATAAACGAACAAGCACAGGGAATAACTTAGCGACTCAGTCTTCCTTAGGCAGACTTGTCACGCCAGATGCAAGCACTTCCTATCTACATTTCTTTGGTTATATTTACAAAGTTTATGTACTTCACATTACAAACTTATGTTTCTATATGATCACAACTAGATAAGTGTCGTAAAAATTAAATAGAAATATGAACAAACGCTATAAGTAGACTATAAAAATTTGTTTAAAACGTGTGGCAAAAACATTTATACCGATGCTGAGGACCAAAAATTTGAATAAGGTGGAAGTTTTAAAAGTGCGTAAAATAATAAATAAATAAATCACAATACATGCTAAAGGGCTGCCTTATGAAAAGTACAGCGGGCCACCTTATTGTATAATCTTTTTGACAAGCTATTAGCGACCAAAGACAATATCAAAATTAGTGTATCATTGGAAAGTTAGGGAATAAAAATAATTGTTCATTTCAAATCATATAAAATTGCAAGAAATGTTATGTATTGCTTGACTTTTTGAAATTAAGATTTCGAAGATACATTGTTTAAATTCTGTATATATAAACTAGTTGTCTCGATTTCGATATTTTATATAACATATATCTAGACTAGAAACCAGTTGGTGTGAAGTAGTCATCAATTCACACACGGTATTATCACAATATTTTATTAATCCTCGTAATTACCTGTGGATAGCAGCTTTTGGCTAAGCCTAATCATAAGCCGCTACCAAAATCTAGAAAATTAAGGCCACTGTTATACTAATTTGGAACCACTGTCATAGACTATTTATTTTATTAGTTGCAAACTTTAAAGAAAGAGAAAAAAGAATTATGTCTCGTGAGCCAGTGATCCGATAAGGTAACACAAGTCACTTTAAAGTGCATAAGAGTTTACTTTATAGAAGTACTCTTAAAACATTGACTCTAGAATTAGTTGTAAAAAAATACAAAAGAAAGGAAATTTAAAAAAAGGCCCGTGAGCCAGTGTTTCAATAGAGTAACACAAGTTATATTACAGAAGTTTGCTCTATAGAAGAACTCTTGCAAGATAGGACTTTGGAATTAGTTGCAAAACCTTTATAAAAAGAAATATTTTATACGACGCATGTGTCAATGAGGCGAAAGGGTAACACAATACAAGTTACATAACAGGGCTTCAGAGTTTAATCTATAGAAGTTTTCTCAAAACAACGTTGGTGAACTCCAGTTTAGATAACGTTTATTTGTCAATCGGTTATTTAAACTTATCTTTACAAGAAAAATATATTCTTTTACAATTTAATTTTTACAATTCAAAATCGTCTGCCACTTAGAACGAAGCAAATGAATAATTCCAATATCTTTGGCAAAAATCTTGAGAACCAGTTGTGATATTACATTGTGACAACGTTAAAGCACCATATAAATTTGTACCAACCCATGGCAGTGATTCGTTATGGACGACACTATACTAATTTGCAGATATTGACAGGTCCATGACAGAATACGTTGATTATTTTTTTAATTAAACAGTTTTGCAAAGAAAATGTTTATGCTGCGTTTTAAAAAAATATTTTTGACAATATTAAAACGGTTTATCATTAGGTGATGTAAAAAATACTGCTTATTTGTTCGTATAAATATATGTTATTTTTAACGTTATTTTAAACGTCGGTGAATGTAAGTACAAAATTGTTTCGCGTGAAGTCCCGAGTAGTATATAAAATATGCGTATAAATATATATTTTCATTTCATATAAATAGACGCTCATCGGACGGATGAAAATATTTTATTTGTATTAAGTATGCTAAAGACATTTGTCTTTTTGATCCAAAACAAATTAGGTTTTTTGATCCAGAACACATTAGTTTTGTTAGTTTTCTAATCAAAAAAAATTCATCGTCTGATTTTGGATCAGGAAACCAAATGTGTTTGGCTTTTTGACGATCCAAAAAAACATTTGTAGTTAATCACAGCATAGCATCAGATGCACCGTAATACATATGTGTGTGTATAATAACCTCTATTTGATTATTAGTCTTAAATCCTGTCCATGGACCTGTTATGGTAAACAACACAAAAAAATGACATATTGCTCTTTTTTTTATAAATACAAAAATACTTAGTACTATTTCGTGGTAAGCATGTCTGTTCGCTGTAGCACCATTTATACAGTTGTATAAAGAACATATAGATTTATATAAATCAATGTAAAGCATCAACACTCATACCTAACACTATGTCTTTAACGTGTTATTGGTATGTCTGATAGTATTTAATATTATTGCTTATTAGTTTAATACACAAGATATTTTTAATTACATTAGTAACACTATTCTACGGTCCTAAGAGCAAAATTACTCCGTGAAACGACACAGTGTGAACTTCAACTAGAAGTATGCTCAATACAAGGAACCTTTGAGCTCTATCCAGTCATTTTTGAATTGTACAAGTCATTTTTCCAATACAATTTTGATGAGTATGAATAGGAAAATTGATTACTTTCTCCTTTGTATTCAACTGTACCGGAAATATACCACTGACTTCGTTCCCACTAATGACAAATGGGGATAAAAACCAATGGAAATTAAACCAGTGATGATGACTGGGAATAACAGCTCAAAAATAAAGGCCTGAGAGTTATTTTCTTAGTTCGCAACAAACTTCTAAGATATTGAAAAATATCATTAGCAAAAAATACGATGGAAAGTAAAAACTTGCATAAACTATGTTTTAAACTTTTGTTACCTGATATTTGGATCAAGTCAAGACAGGCATTTCCTGCTGTGAAATATAACTAATATCCATGTAAAAATAATTATATTTATTATACTATGAAAACGGAAAAACTAGCACTATTGTCAAGATAAGGCCACAGTCACGAAGTTAATAGCGCAGCAGACTTCACCAATAACACGTTATAACAAGACTTTATTGCTCTATAAATCTCAAACATTATAGTCTTTATAAAAATACAAATTAAGGATTATGTACCGTAAGACACTTCACATTTTATTACAATCACTAACTTTAAGGAATAATAATATAAACTAATATGTACAGAGATCTCTTAAACTAAATCTAGTGAACCTTTAGAGGTAAACATTCTATTCGTCACGTTTTCAAACACATTACTACGCAAAACCAAAACGTCCAAATTTTTATACGACTTGAAATAGTATTAATGTTCAAACTTTTATACAATTGGTATTTATAAAAGTTTGAATTTTAATCCTATTTCAAAACATATAAAAGTGTGAACATTATGATACCTCATGCTTTTTATGCCGCACTTAATTCATATACTTATCAAGAAATATACCCAACAATTGTGTCGAAATATTTGTAGTCATTAAAATTGAGAATCTTTACAAAATATGAACACTTTCTTTCATCTAACGCCTAAGTAGCTGCTTTAATAGCTGCAAGTTTTTTTCATTCAAATAATTCAAAGAAAGTTTTGATTTTTAAACACTGAATATTCAAGAAATTACAATTATGTAGATAGCGCCACAGGGCGGATGTCTTAGGTACTAAAATTGACATTTGTGGTAATAGAAGAAAATCTATATAATTAGTTCTATATTCTCACAATCAGTTATCTGAACTCGAAAGCCTAGTTTAACTAAAAAGAACTTCACACAGTGAGATAAGTATGTTTAGAGAGTTGTTCTCTCTGGGTTTATTCTTAGAGGCTTCTCCGCGTTTTTGTTTAATCACGTTAAAAAAGAATTTTGGCCTTAGTGTCAGTGCCCTATAAGTACGGAATAAAAATATTGCCCACTGTGTTAATTCTTCAACAATTTGATAAGAATTACCGCTTGCTTCCAACTTTTAGGGCGAGTCAGTAATATTGTGTATATAGAAGGCGAAGAGACCTTTAAGTAATTTATATAATATTACCTACCAGTTGTTTTGTATTTCTGAGTTAGTTAGGTTTAAAAATATTTTATTGTTTACGCGAGACTGAAATTAATAGTATTATTGTTTTTGGAACGAAAAATTTGTCTATTTGTAGTAAAGAAATGTAAACAAAATATTCCATTAGTTGAATAAAAGTTGACATGGTACAAATGTGTTACTTATACAGTTTTTATTCACTGAAGCATCTTATTCTATCAGCCATTGTCCAACTTATATATCATACAACCTTTATAAAACGCACATAGTCGCTTATAATGCTTTGTCAAAAATTATTTTCTATAAAATAACATCCGACTTCAATTTCATACGATTGGAGAACCTGCTCTTTTTAAAGACGGTTGAATATCAGATCCATACATTCTTCATTACAGTATTGAGTCTTTCAAATGGCCTTTAAAATAATATATTTACAGACTAGATAATTCAAACTTTCATTTCGTTACTAAGTTATTCGATTTTCTGGCGAAGAGGTTAAAATATCAAATATCGATACTTATCGATGTCACTTAGTCAAAAATCGAATAAATCAGCATTAAAAAAAACGGATTTATTTTTTCGTCACTGTAATATCTTTTCCTATCGACTTTCTATTTTCGAATTTTTGCTGTAAACTGGCAACATTCGATGGCTTAGCCATTGATTTTGTCTGGATCGGTTTATTATTATCTGTTTTTATTGCCGAAGACGGTTTCGGCACAATTTTTGGTTTGTTTTTGTTTAAATTATCCGCTAACGTTTTAACGCTATCTACATCAGTTCGGTTGATAACTGAATTCTGTTTTTCAGACATAGCTTTATTCATACTTGTATTTGTGTTCACTGGTTTGCGGGTAGATGGAGTTTTATTCACAATTTTCTTGTCGATTGTAGGCGCGGGTCTCAATGGCGGCCGGTTGTTATCGTTTGGTTTGGTTGTGATTGAGGGTTTAGCCGCTACTTTTGGTGTATCAGCTCCTACCTTATTATTATTTATGACATCGGGAGGCTTTGCATTTTTTACCTCCGGCATTGTACAGCTGGAAACTACATCCGGACTGTTAGTAATTTTCGGTGTTGTGCTTTTAGTAGATTTAGGCGATAGAGGAACGTTTCTAAATGTAGACGTATTTTTCAGACCGGGGGGTGTAATTTGTCTTGTGAAAGTGGGTATTTTAGAATTAGGTCCAGGAAGAGGCGGTGCCTTATCCTCTTCTTTACTTTCGTCCGTTTTTAAGTAAGTCGGTACATTAACCGCTGATGGATGCAAATAACCGCTACTTGTAGTCGAAACAGTAGATTTTGCTCCAGAATTACTATAAACGCTCTCTGGTGTTTTATATTCTGAATTCATATATGTGCTGTCTCTGTTATTGTCACCGTTTTTTTCTCTGTCCTGACGTTCTCGCTCTTTTCTTTCTTTCTCTTTCTTTCTCGAAAGCGTCGATGCTGAATAAATAGATTCGAAGTTGCGATTCTGTATCTCGTTCACTATCTCTCCAAGTAAACCCATACTTTCTGTACTTCCAGAATTGGAAGTAATAGGTTTCGGAGTATTGTAGCCTTCAGGAGGTAACTGGGGTATCGTTTTAATTGGAAGTGGCATTCCAGGTAACGGTTTCGTATGCTTTTCAGGACTCTCTTCTATAACAGCATAAATATTATCAGTAGATTCTTCAGCGATGTGAGCAAGCGGCGCTTGTTTTTCTTCTATACAATCCACATAATCTACAGACTTTGATTCTGTGTGTGGTTTAGTCAGTATATTTGGACTTGAATTATTTGGTAACGGCGGAGGAGGAGCCGTGGGTCTTCCTATTCCAGATAAAGGTCTTGGAGCGATGTGTGCTTGACGCATAGATCCAAAACTTTGTAATGCAGGTTTTTGGGAAGCTGGTGCTCTCATACTTTGAGCTCTATTAACAAAGGCTTTAGGATCGTCTCCATCTTCAGAATCAGAAACTACAGGCATCGTATTAACTGGAAGTGCGATTTCTTTTTGAAGTATAGGATTTGATATTTGCAAATTTCTCAAAGCAACCTTATCAACTTTCTGCACTCTGATTTGGTTGTTTGAGTTCTTTGGTAATGAATGACTCCTTTCAACTGGGGTCCTTTCCTTTTCTTTAGGCTTTTCTTGCTTTAAAAAAGATGCTATACGATTCAAAGATATTCCTTCTTTAACTTTCTTAGGTTCTTCTGGTAGAGGCTTCTGTGGAGCTCCTGTAGAGTGCATGCTTAATGGTCTTTTGAAAGAATCTGGTGACTTGGGAACTGTTGGTGCCGTTCTCATTGGACCTAATGTTTTAGAACCTTGTAACGGCGATATAAGTTCTTTCGCAGTACAGGTAGAAGCTTCTAGAATTGGACTGGATATCACTGGTCTAAGAGGTGGATTGGCAGCTATTGATGGAGGAGTTTCTTCAGCTTTTTCAGTATTCATTAATGCTTTTATTTTGTTTTGGACAGAACTGTTGGTTCTTTTCACGGTTGGGCTCGACTTTGGACTGGATGACGTAGTAGATGGTACCACTGGTAGGGGAGGAGCGCTTCTCATTACAGGCTTTAGAACTCCTTGGGTGATTATATTTTGGCTATTACCGCCACTTCTATGCACTGGTGTAATTTTAGCACTTTTGCTCGCTACAACTTCAGATGTATTTTTATTAGGTTTATTTGAAGTAGGTACTTCAGATTCGTCTTTTTCTTGACCCTGGGATTTTTCCATTGGAGTGAGAGAGAACCCTTTAAAGTTTCCGAAGAAATTGACTGAAGGGTTAATATTCCCGGGAGGAGTTCGGTCTGAATCGCTTCGGAGTAAACTAGAGCTCATATCATCAGGATTAGAGAGCGTGTGCACGTTAATAGGTTGCGTGTTGCTCTGGGGACTGCTTTGAAAGTTCGCAGCGAATTTGCTGGCGCTTCTCGATATACGATGTTGGAGGCTTGCCTTTTTCGGTGATGGGGCACTGTAAGCAGACAATCAATGTTAGTTTTGTTGATTATAAAAATATACTAGAAGACGCCCATGTGAATCAGATCATTGAATAAAAAGTTATATGTTTCTAGAATAATCATATAAATTTTCCGCAAAATGGCTATATTAGTTAGAGCGTGATTGAAGGACAATAAACAAATAGACTTTAGACTTTAGTTTATTACGATTACTTTATTCAAAGATATGACAGGAGGCAGGAGAGACAGGAGCTTCTGGGGCATATACCAGTAATACAGATTTAGGTAAGAAAGTTGTTGGGATCGCGTTGTAGGAATAATTATTGCTAACACTATACTCAAACCGTGTCAATAATGATAAGAAGATTAAGCTACTATGTTTTTCTAGGCGTCAACAAAGGGGCCTTAGATTTTTATTGTGACCTCTATCCATTTGTTATGTTTGTTTGTCCTCTTAGTGGTATAAAATATTGAAAGATAAATCTTTAACAAACATGCAAATGAAAATATACAATGTAAACGTCTTTATAGAATATATCCAAGGCATATATCAAATTAATACATAAAAAAATTATAACATTATTTTTCATTGTTTGTTTAAAAAAAATGTTTAATGTTATTTTTTTTTAATTTATTATCTTAAGGACTTTATCGCTGAGCTATTACATCGTCCCTGGGGGCCGAGCCTGCTAATTCAATCGTGTCGAAATCGTCGCTCAATAGAAAGCCAACGGTACAATTTTGACAGTTTTTCGTAATCTACTATTACAATCTCCTGCATTATAGATATATATAGACTTCTATAGGTCGGCTGATAGAATTCTACTAACACGTACCGCGCCATTGGCCGCTAGTCATTTGCATTTTGATAGTCTGCTAACATTTTGACAGCTAAAAACATAGATTTTGGTTCTATTCTGCTACTTGGCAATAGTAGACTAGGCCGGCCGAACCATTTGAAGGTGATGTATGAGGTTTAGTATAGAATTTAATGTAGAAGTATTTTCTCTGTTGTGTCTACTCTACTTATTTGTCCACAGAAATGTAAATCAAAACCAAAGTTATTTTACCATACAAAGACGTGCAAGTACGGATCGCGAAGACTAGCGATCTGTCCTCTCTGAATAAGACTAAAGTTAGGGATACAGCGTGAAGATAGTTAGTTAAATATATGTTATAATATATCAGTACGCTATGTTCTACCACACAATATGAATATAAAAAAATAAATATCCATCACGCCTTATCCCCGAAGGGGTGGCAGAGGCATATTATATGCTCACTTTTCCCCGTGTGGTGAATATCATTTAGATCCCAAAATATCTTAACAAGTAACCACTTACAATGTACCGATTAGTAAGAAAGCCATACAAAACATGCAAGCCAGTGAGTACAATATTCATTAGATAACCGATCAACATGCATATTTTTGATAACATATAGGTACGATATTTTTAACATCAAACCGTATTTAAGAAATATTTTATTATTTTGTAATCTGTGCGAATTTATTGAGTAGGTTTGACAAAGAACGCGACCGGAGTCACTATGTGGTATCGTAGCAATCGTTAGCGCAATATTGAGTATGAAATATATCGATTATGCTAAAAGTATCGTATAAAAGTGAAAAACTGTGAAATATTGTGCTTTGTTAGTGAAAGCAAAATTAGAGCAAAACACTCACCAAAACAATGAAGACTTTGCCTTTGAGAGAAAACAATATTTTCAATTCACGAATGCTTTGCAATGAGCAATTATTGAAACAACGATATTCAAAATTCGATTGAAAGTCATTTAACATTTAAAATTGAACTTTTTTTTATAGCATGGTTACCATTCGTGAAATGCAAGAAGGATAAAGTATTGCCAGATTCAATATTAGCGTAGTTTAAAATTTGAGTACTAAACGTGGCAGTACTTTGAAAAGAAAGTTATAATAATGAAAATGCGAAGTATTAAATTTTATTAAGTAATGCAAATAAAACAGAAAGTTACACTAACTACTAGCACAAACTACAACAAACAGAACTAAGGCTAAACTATAATTAATATTGTGCTTAAAATTAGTTGAGCTACATTCATAGGTAAATTATTATTAAGAATTTACAAACATATTGTATATTGATAAATTTTTAAAGCAATTATTTGCTAAATTTCTCATAAATTTTTAATAAAGTGGAAAAAGACAATTTGATTCGAGACAGGGATTGAACCTGTGACCTTTGCCTAACCAGGGCAATATTCTAGCCACCTGAACTACCCGAACCGTATCGAATCAAGTTGAAATTCTCCACCATATTTATATCGTCATTTTAAGAGTATGACCAGAGCCATCTATCGAGCTAATGAACAACTCGATACCAATGAACAGTGTTACAACTATTTTTAAACATTGATGCAATGGACTCCACTCAGTATATTGATTGACATTGTATATTATTCACATAATAGTAGCAGTAAAACAAGTAACCAAGAAGCTTCAAAATCACCTATGCACTTATCCATGGTGTCCTAAACCGAATGCCGCAAACCGTGTCTCAATCTCTTATGGTTCCTGAGAAATAAATGCGTGCAGACGGAGGGGCGGACTGACAGCCATTTTATAAGACCTTTCTAAACTTTTAGCATCTATATTAATTCTAATCTTTTTTTGAGTTCTAAAATATACTGTTTAGATATTTGCAACGTAATGACGTATGACATAAGGATACTGATAAATATGCTGCACACTGAATGACTGAGCGCCCGTGCCGTTCCAATCATATCGTTGTATATTAACCAATGTTACTCGTGATGAAGGTGAGTGACTTTATGGACAGTTGATTGCTAGATGTCATTATTTTAATATTAAAAAGTCTTAAATTATAATCGAATTTAAGTAATAATTATCTATAAAATCTTGAGCATTTGACTAATATTTATGTAGCTGTAATTTGAATCCTTATATTCTAAATTTCAGTACAAAAAAAATACAATATATTAAAAATTTAAAAGAAAAACTACTATTATTTATTTTACTTTTCATGACGTGACTACGTTTATTTTACATTGCGAAAGTTAAAAAATAATATTTCTTTTCTCAATAAAACATTAAAAATAAAATATAATAAAACTAAATCCATGAATACTCAAATAACAAAAGCATAGAAATATCATATTCATTCAAGACAGACAGACAGACATAGTTATATATAAATATATATAGACATATACAACCAACACAGCAAAGAATTGATCTCTAACCTTTATGCTTTAAAAAACACCACATACAACTTGACAAAAAATAGTAGAAAATAATGTAAGCGCCATACTGCATTATTTATATGGCAACCCTTTAGAAAGTATCAAAGTTTTTCTTTTTTTTTATAACATACTCAAAGACCTTATACCTATAACTAGACTGTACTGTGCACTACTGCGACATAATCGATCTGCGTGAGATGGCTCTCGGCAGTGGCGGTGTCTCTTTCTAAATAAGTGACCATGACCAATTAGAACACAGGACAAATTCCTTGAACGATTGTTCGAACCTACTGAATTTATTGTAAGTAAAAAATTACATAACATAACATACTTTCACGCCTTTATCCCCGAAGGGGTAGGCAGAATCGTACTATACGCCCACGTTTCACCATATGCTTATGCTTTTTTGTCCCACGTAACAGGTAGTGAGCCCATTGCCGTGTTGAAATGAGCAGGTGCAAGTTGTGGCGACCTGCTGTTGAAATTTTTCAAGCCGCATAAGGCATTCAACTCATCAACTGGCTTAACGACTGCCATGTTACTGGCGACCGGGACCAACGGCTTCACGTGCCTTCCGAAGCACGGAAACGCTCGCAAATATAAATGCCACAAAGTGGTCACCCATCTGAGGACCAGCCATAGTGAAAGTGGCTTAACGCAGTGATCGTTTACAGAACACTACGTCCGCGGGGCCACGAGCGCTTCAAGTAGAATTAAAATATATTAAAAAGAATATAATATAATATAAAAATATTATAGTCGGAGACCCCCGTCAGAAACGAGTTATATACGTTAAAAAAAATATAATTGCAAAAATACGTGTATTGAGACAAAGAGAGAGAGTTTTTTAGTATATATAATTGGTTAGTATGGCAACCCTGCCTCTGAGTACACTAATTCTGTTAGTAATACTATTCAACGCAATTAGTATTAAAGTTTCACAAAATTTAAAGGCAAGAGTGCTTGTGAAGTGAAAATTATCGAACAACAGATCTACGCTATTGTTATCTGTTTATAAATCTGCTGAAATTGCCAGGATTCATCAAAGATAAGTCATAATTTTATACCCACATTTTATTCATCTGATTGGTTAAAAACACTAAACTTTTCAGATACAGAGAATCTGTTAGATGTTGTGCTATGAATCACCTAATATGTTCACTTCTTGAAATGGCCATATACTCACTTACACACACACCAACCCACACACACACACACACACACACACACACACACACACACACACACACACACACACACACACACACACACACACACACACACACACACTCAAACGCATGCTTGTTTTGTATATTCTCATACATCACATAAGTGGCTTTTCGCATTGCCTGAAGGTACTTACCGTGTATCACTTGTGCAGAGACTGGAGAGGCTGGTAATCTGTCACACAGGTCTCCTAGTACAGATACCAGTCTCTCACATAAATACTATTCTTTGAAAGTGTACCTTAATTAAATGTTACCCTTGTATTAATTTTATGTGAGAGAAAATAAATAAACTTATTATTACTATTTGTTTCTTCTTCACGGGTATCTTCTTTTTTTTTTCTTACGAATATACCCGGTCTTTTGGGAGGCTTACATGGGGACATAGAGGTGCAACACGCAGAGGCCTTTTGAGAATTTTAATGTAACAGGGAATGGGACTCCCACTGCAGACAATCCACGTCCGCCTTATGTAGAAGAACGGTAATGGACCATCTCCAATGGGAGTTAAACTATTGTACAATATGCTAACTACTATTGATCTATTGAGTTGGAGGTTAAATGAACTGAGTGATTAGAACTATGGATGAAGACGGCGTCTGCCATTTTAATTTATTATAATCAAAATACTGGCAGACGGTGACTTGCCAACTCACTAGATGGGCCCCCTATACAATCACCGTAGGCATGATAAGCCTGTAAGGCGACAGAGGGCAACACCGGTGTGAGCGGCTTGGGGTGTCGAGCGGTGCGGCGCCGGTTTCACCTTCGCGGGCCAGGCCCGGAGCGGGCTTCCCCGTAGTTATGCCCTTGAAAATGACACTTCCACCCCCGAGCATATAGCTCTGGCTCCCTCCCTCTGACCGGCCAATTAAGGCAAGCCAGAGTTGAGATTTGCTGCACTCCCGGGAGTAGCATTCTCACTGCTCTCCAGTTAGGCCATTAAATCCTAACCGGTGCAGAAGGGCAACAAAATTCTGAGGAATCGGGACCGATGTGTAGCCACGCACATTCAGCTCGCCACAAGCTGCCCTGCGGATGTGAGCTTTTCAATAACTTACTGATACATTTTTTTGTTGATATCAGAAAGTGGATAACTCAAAAAGCGAATCTACTATACCCTCATAGGGTTGCGTTAATCCTATAAAAGATAACGACTACCCTCGACGGTTTTATTATTATTATTCTCTTTATTTACAATACAAACATATAAATTACATTTTTAAATATATCTATAAAAACAAATACATTTAAAAATATAAAAATAGTAGCCCACCGGTATCGGGTACAGGGACCAAGCTACCGGTGGTTATGGTTCCAGAGACAGGAACCTCCTCACAATGCGTGCCGTATTGAGGAGAACTGCCTTCTGCATCAAGCCCTTGACCCAGCTGCCTAACGCGAGCCTCGTAAGATGTTGATCGAGGCTCTTGGCAATCAACCCATGTGCTGATAGACTATCGGGACAATGATTGCCAAATCCACATCCCACATGTCGACAACCTCGTGAGCCAAGTCCAAATATTTTAATTGTTTCCATTTTTCTGCTTTCACGAGATTTTCACCATGTGGAATGGTAATATCAACAATCATTGCGCGACGCTCTAATCGATCTATCACTACTATATCAGGTTTATTGGCCACAATAGTCCTGTCAGTGGCGATTATTATTATTATGTTTCTTCTTTTCACGGGTATCTTCTTTTTTTTTTATGAAGATACCCGGGCTTTTGGTAGGCGTACATGGGGACATACTGGTCCAACACGCAGAGGCCCTTTGAGAATTTTAATCTAAAAGGAAATGGGACCCCCACTGCAGACAGTCCACGCCCGCCTTATGTAGAAGAACGATAATGGACCACCTCCAATGGGAGTTAAACTATTGTAAAATATGCTAACTAAGAAATGGGCTATTGGGTTGGGGGTTTGATGAACTAGGACCTAGTTCATCAAACCCCCAACCCCCAGTTATAATCACCTAGTTACTAGGTGATTATAACTATGGATGAAGGCGGCGTCTGCCATTTTAATATCTGATTATCAAAAATTTGGCAGACGGTGACTCGCCAACTCACTAGATGGGCCCCCTATACAATCGCCATAGGCATGATAAGCCTGTATGGCGACAGGAGGCAACACCGGTGTGAGCGGCTTGGGGTGTCGAGCGGTGCGGCGCCGGTTTCACCTTCGCGGGACAGGCCCGGAGCGGGCTTCCCCGTAGTTATGCCCTTGAAAATGACACTTCCACCCCCGAGCAAGCCAGTGTTGAGTTTTGCTGCACTCCCGGGAGTAGCACTCTCACTGCTCTCCCGTTAGCCCATTAAATGCTAACCGGTGCAGAATTATTATTATTATTATTATTATTCACAAAGTGATTTTTACACTATTCTGTTTATGAATACCCACTATATAGTCTTTATTGACATTGTCATTTTCGATTGACAGTGTCAAGAATCATTTTGACAACGGAATAGTGTTGCCATTGTCAGCACAAAAATTGTGGCAAATTTAAAATGACAATCTGCAGCAAATGTAACAAAAGCGTTAACGCCAGCGATTCGAAGATTTGCAGTAAGTGTGGTGCGACTTTCCATTATCAGTGTCAGGGGATTACTACGGATAATTTTATAAGGGAATCTAAGGCCTAGTAGTCTACATGGAAGTGCTCTGATTGCAGATTGATGAACAGACGTGTGGGGGATTATCCTCCTTCCCCTTCCCAACCTGATACCCCTGAAGTCGATACTAACGAGGAGTTGAAGATTTATATCGACAAGAAGCTCGAGGAAACTTTAACACGCCTTCTTAGGCAAATAAGACTCGATCTGGCGACAGAAAGCTCAAATACTCGTGATAAATTTCAAGAACTTACTGAGAGCATCAATTTCATTTCTGGTCAGTACGAACCGCTGCAGCAGGCCCTGGACGTCAAGACGGAAAAGATTGCAGAGTTGGAAGTAGAAAATAGCAAATTAAAAGCTGATATTGCTGACCTTAATTGCAGGTTGGATCAGTTCGAACAGCACTCTCGCGACTGTAACTTGGAGGTTCAATGCGTGCCAGAGCATAAATCAGAGAACATAGGCACTATTGTACGGCATCTTGCTTCGGTCGTGGGATATTCTCTACCAGACCATGAGCTGGTGAATTATCACCGTGTTGCTAAGCTAAATCAAGAGTCCTCGAGACCTCGTAATATTGTGGTCAAACTGTCCAGTCCTCTGGTTCGTGACAGGATCATTGCAGCGGTAAAGTCATTTAACAAGTCTCACGAAAACGATAAACTGAATTCATCGCATATAGGTCTTAAAGGTGAAAAGAAGCCAATTTACGTGACTGAACATCTGCTACATTCCGCGGTTCGTAAAGTTGCAAAGGACAAAAAGTTTCAGTTTGTGTGGGTGCGAAACGGCCGTATTTATATTAGAAAAGACATTAACTCTAAAAGTTTAATTATTAAGAACTTAGATACTCTCAACTCCATTTAATTTTAGCTTTAGCGTAGGTAATTCTATGGTTTTATGGTATTGTTAAGTTCTAGGCGCGATTGTGTTAATCTAAAAGTATTGTACCAGAACGTCCCAGGTCTCAGGACCAAGACACATACAATATTGAACAATGTGCTTAGGCAAGAAGTAGATGTAGTACTTTTGACAGAGACGTGGCTGAATGACTCTGTTTATGACCATGAAGTGTTCGATAGTAGATACACCATATTCAGACGTGACCGCTCCTCTACTAGCTCTAATAAGGATGAGGGCGGTGGGGCCCTGATTGCCATCCTAAATAAATACCAGCCGGTTAGAAAATTAAAATGGGAGTCTTCTTTTGAGGATTTATGGGTTGTAGTTAAATTAAAACAAGGCAACGCCACAATCCCTTTATGCATCTGCACTGTATATCTACCACCTCCGGTCACTTATGGGCGACTGGAGGCTCTGACGTCACATTTATCAAATATTATTCAATTTAATCTACCCCGCAACTCTCTTCTCTTGGTCGCAGGCGATTTTAACCTCCCCGACTTGTGTTGGCAATTCGATCCAGTCTTAAATTCTTTACTCCCGGCTCACAATTTAAGTGAAACCGAGAGTTTACTTATTGACTTGATTTCATTTAACGGTCTTCATCAGAATAATCATGTACGCAACGCTAATTCGCGCACATTGATCTACTTCTCACAAACTCTAATATCGCCTTTACGGTTTCTCCTTTGTAAAGGAAATTATTCATCATCCAACTTTGTCAATTTGTTTTAAATTGAACCAATATAAGAAACCCAAATTTCAAAAATACACTATTTTTAATTATTTAAGAGCTGACTTTCAACAAATAAAAACAGAATTACAGAATATAGATTGGGACGTTTGTTTCAAGTTAAGCAATCAAGTCGATGAGGCCGTAGAGATATTGTATGACAAAGTAATCTCAATAATAAAAAAACACACACCGATGACCCACAAAAATAATAATTCATACCCCATCTGGTTCAGCACCCCCCTCATCAAACTGTTAAAGGAAAAGTCCAAGTACCATTCTCGATTCAAAAAGTATGCTAACCCTAGAGACTTGGTCACATACCAGGCACTACGCTGTCGAAGCGATCAGTTGATGCAGGATTGTTTGAATAAGTTTAGAAGTGAGGCCAAATGTCTGATTAAAAAAGATCCAAAATTTTTTTGGACCTTTATAAAATCTTTGAAATCTAATAGTAGCACTATACCTGATGAAATGCATCTCGAAGAACGGACTGTTAATGGTGGGCAGAAAATTAGTGAGCTATTTTCTGAATATTTCCAATCAGTGTACCCTCAAACGCATATAACGCTGACTCAAGCATCGGATGAGCCGACAAACATGCGAAGATCTCTTGGTAACCTCCACCTATCAGAGTCAGATATTCTGTACTCACTTCAGCAATTGGATACCAGCAAGGGGCCTGGACCTGATTTTATACCACCAATATTTTTAAGAACTTGTGCCATGGAGCATGAAAACCCCTTCATTATATTTTTAATAAATCCCTCTCATGTGGAATATTTCCATTTAAATGGAAACTGGCTCATATTACTCCAATACATAAAAAAGGTGACTTAGCAGATATTACAAACTACAGGCCAATTTCCATTCTGTCTGCTGTTGGAAAATTGTTTGAATCTCTTGTCCAAAAGCATATTCACTACCATTTGAAACCGTTGTTTGATGATCATCAACATGGATTTCTACCTGGCAGATCGACTGTTTCGAATCTTCTTGAATACGTCTGCGATGCGAATGAGGCAATTAAAGAGAGGTCAGAGGTGCATGTCATTTACACTGACTTCTCGAAAGCATTCGAAGTGGTGGACCATGACCTATTGATACAGAAGCTTAATCACGCCGGGATTTGTGGATCATTGCTGAGATGGTGTGAATCCTATCTGCGTAACCGGTCTCAGCTCGTTATGGTGCGAGGGTTCAGGTCTGTTGCAGAAAAGGTGCCGTCAGGCGTACCACAGGGGTCCCATATCGGCCGTCTTTTCTTTCTCGTATATGTGAATGATCTGTGTAAGGCTCTTGGATCCCATTATCAAATGTTTGCTGATGATCTCAAGGTTTATCGGACTGTTCACGGTCATGACGATGCGAAAGCTTTGCAGGACGACATTGACATTGTTAATGAATGGTGCTTGAATAATGGAATGTCGATTAATGTGACCAAATTCTCTCACATCAAGTTGACTAGAAAGAGGAAACCTACACCTACAACTTATAATATTAATGGCATTTATATCAATGAAGTTCAAAGTGTGCGAGATTTGGGTGTAACGGTTGACTCTAAATTAGACTTTCGTGAGCATATCGATACAGTGAGTGATAAAGCTGCACGGCTGGCTGGTTTTGTCATACGGCTTGTCAAACAAAGTTCTTCAGGGACCCCGAAATTTCAATATTGCTCTTCAATTGTTACGTCCGTTCTCTTCTTGAATACTGCTGTCAGGTCTGGAGCCCTTCGTATGCAGTACATATCAACCGAATAGAGAGATTGCAAAAACAATTTATTTACCACTTGTCATATGCAAACAATCTTTGCCGCATTCTCACGTCATATGATTCCAGACTGGAGCATTTTTAAAATGCTTACACTTGAGCATAGACGGAGCGTTGCTGATATTGTGTATGTACATAAAATTATAAGCGGGAAGATTGATAGTTCTAGCTTGCTTGCAAGATTTGATATAACAGTGCCACGCTCTGGTAGTCGCCTCCATAATAGGAAAACTTTTAGTCTGCCTATCTGTCACACTAATTATGGTCTTCTGAATTGTCTTAGTTGCATGCAGTGTTCACATCTAGAAGGATTTACATTGTCATTTGTGTCAAATTGTATATTTAATGTTTTCAAGCTTTGTATAGTCCAGTTTTGTAACCATAAAAAAAGAAAAAAAATAATAAAACAGTTGCGCACCCGGCTGCGCACTCACTTGCTCATGTGCTCATTTGTGGGTTCGATACACACACGCATAGATACACACATGGCTTATGTCATTTCTTTATTACGACGATTTCTACTAAATGGCACCATCCGTGAGCCGCTTTCAAGTTCGTTCCGAAAGTCACACATCTCCAATTTAAACAGATGCTGCGTATCTACCTACCTAATACTAAGAGATTGAAAAAAACTTTAATCAACAAAATACTATGTTACTTAAAAATATGGTTGGTGCTGTTACTATGTAAGCAACAGCTTACCCGTGGAAAGAAAAGCTGCTACCGTTATAAGATACATTTTTGCACCCTGTCACACAACATGAATTAAACATATTTCATGAAAATCTAACAGGTTTAATATGAAAATTTACACAATCGCAAATCGAAGCACGAGCATACAATGACCGTATAACGGTACATCTCCAATTTAAAACAATCGATACGCATACCTACCTACTATTATGAGATTGTAAAAATATTTGATCAATAAAATTTATGGTGACCCTACACTTCAAGCAAGTTGGCGGGTCCAGGCGGATCTTGCATTTAGTATTACCAAACACAAACATTTAAGTACAACTCTTACTAAGTATTAATGAGTATTTTTTTTAATACTATGAAGTTCTTATTAATAATTATAGGAACTGTAGAAATATTTAGATAAGTTCCAAAGTTTATGAATAATAAATTTTACTAAATCATAAAAAAAGATTAAATATAAAAAATTTCTACCATTTCTACCAAATCCAATGGTCATTTGAGCTGGCGACGCGTTAAACAAGGACACAGCACTTTTCGTAACCCTCTCGCCAGGACCGTTTTTAGCTAGCTACCGCTTATAAGGAAATAGCTACCCTACTAGTAAGTAAATAGATGTCATTTTAGCTCAACGAAATTTTTTGGTAATCAGTCTAGTTATAAGTGTAAAGTCTTTGGTCGTAATTGATTTACATTATAACCTAAGTGACATTTTGACAGCTCTTTCATAATGTTACCAGAATGCAAAAATATTCTGTTGCAAAAACTTTTTGTCAAACTGTAAAATGTGAGCATATCACCACACTATTAAACTGTATGACCAATAGGCACGTGAACAAAATTATCCTGAGAATCAGTTCTTACTACAAACATACATACATGCAATCACGCCTATATCCCCGAGGTGGATAGGCTGTAATAGGCGATTAGAATTAAAATGTGCAGTGCTAGTGCCAAATTTGCTTTACGGTAGTGAAACCTGGGTATGTCAGCAGATGCATGAAAGTAAATTGAATGCTGTGGAGATGCGATCACTTCGAAAATTGTGCGGCGTTACCTTGGCCGACCGAATACGTAACGAAGTGATACGCAATATGGCAGGTTTGAATGAAAGTGTCAGCGTTAAGCTGGAAAAGGGCGTGCTCCGTTGGTTTGGACACGTCCAACGAATGAGTGAGGAACGATTGACGAAGAATATATATTGTTCAAAAGTAGAGGGTAGAAGGGGTCAGGGAAGGCCGAGACTTACATATGAAGACCACGTGAGCAGATTGCTCAAAAACGGAAAGGTCAAAAGTACTCGGATACCCAGACGTGCGTGTATGAAGCGATTGATGAATCTCGAAGAAGCGAAAGAAGTATGCATGGATCGCGAAGCCTGGCGATCTGTCCTCTCTGACTACCCCGTCAGGGATACAGCGTGAAGATAGTTAGTTTAGTTAGTTAGAATTAAAATGCGTGACGGAATGCAGATTTTTTTTTTATAATTTGACACCTCATAATGGCGTTGTCCACCTATTGGAAAGCAAAGGCGACGACCTGTGATTTAGATGCTTTTTAACAAAAACTCTGCCATTAGCCGTTGATCATAACCCTTAAGTTACTTTGGGGGTCTTTCTGATGATGCATGGTGGTACATCGCTGGTTAAAAAATAAAGGGGGTGTGTACTTATGTACACGCGTTAAAAGTTATACCTCTTTAGTCTAATAAGATTTCATCACATATACCACGACTCTTTGTTTGTAACAGGAATGATAAATTAGTTAGATAAAATAACATCAAAAGAATGAAAACTACTTTGTATGTAAGTTGTCATGGAAATACTTATCAGCTAACTTCAAGGTGTTTAAAAGTTGTCATGGATACACTTATCAGCTAACTTCATGGCGTCGGTTTTTCGCGACGGTCTGCGAGCGCATCTTAGAAATTTACTCTTTTCCCTCACGCCAAATTAAGTAAACCTTCAAAAACTAGAATGTTAGGGATGGACTGTTCTGTTTTTTTTTTATGTTGCACGTCTAAATGCAAAAGCTGTACGTTTACAGGATAATTTTGTTTCGTGAGCCTGTTTAACTATTTTTTTTTATTCTACCTTTTAAAACCATGCACCTTAACATTTTCTCCCGCCACATTGTTATACAATCCACTACTTCTAATAACATACATGCGATGTTGATCATTCGTTACCATCTCATTCGTCGTAGATTCCAATCCTTTTACAATAACTACATTAGGTCTATTATCGTTTGACAAATTATTTACGTTAGGCTTAGGTTTTACAGGCGGTTTGAATTTGAAATCACTTGTGTTTGCTATTTGAATATCGTCTTTATTTATCTTTCTAGATGGTTTTGTTAATGGAGCTTTTTTGTAAGTTTTATTTGGTAAATTTACAACTTTGTATTGAGATTTTTGAGAAAAATCTTTGATCTCTTCTATAGTAGCATATATGGGAGAATCCGGCGGGTCTGTATACAAGTTTGAATTGACGGTATCGTGTCTTTTAAAACCAAGCAATTGTCTAGAAGAGGAGTGGAATCTAGCGAATTTATCTGATAATACTTTTTTAGTGTTACTGTTAAAACACCCGCCACATAACAGTATGTTTACGTACGTTTTTCGCGGTTTCTTCCACCATAGAAGTACATTGTGGCGTGAGTAGTAGATGATGAACAGGATCAGCAGGATCGAAGGTATGATGCCCAGGAATATCACGTACATCGCGACCATGAAGTTTCGTTGTACTGAAAAAAAGTAACCAAATTAATTTCAATAACAATAAATAGGATCATCTTTGCTGACGTCATATTATATGACACTCTAGGAAAGAATACGAGTGTAATAACGTACACTTCAAAATCGATCGAATCGTTTAGCCTACATGAAGGGAGAGTAACAAACATACATAAATAATAAATAAATAAATACTGTGGGACACTTTTTTACACTACACTTGACATACTATCTGTCAAAGTAAGATAATATAAGCTTATGTTATGGATCTATACAACTAATACATTACTATTGGTATACTTATACATTTGTAAATACATACATATTCACTTATCATTAACGTCTATATCCCCGGAGAGGTGGCATAGGCATACGTATACGGCCAAATTTCACCGTGGGCATTTATTTACCACGTAACCTAACTTGGCTTAATGACTACGTGCCTTTCAAAAAACGAAAACGCTAGTATGAAAATGAAAATGCTACAAATGGTCACCCATCTCGGCAGCAACCGTATCGTAAGATGCTTAACACAAGTGATCATTTACAGTCTTACAGAACACAGAGCTAGAGGGGCTATGAAAGCTTCAAATAAAATAAATATAGGGTGCGTTCCACTTATCGCACAATCGCGACTGTTGAAATTGCCGTTCCACTAACGTTAATGGGCCACGGGCGTTGTGGAAGTGAAAAGCACATCTTGAGTGCAGTACTTGGACCCACCTATATTTTGTGGGCCAAGTGGGCGTCATGCGATCGTTTTTTTTGTCTTTATTTTGCATAGACCATTTTAACGGCGCTTACAGAATGTCTTACAAAACTAAAACTAGAGATTTTTTTTTATATATTTAAAGTGATCACTGCACCGGTTCGGAACGCGGCCCAACCTGAGAAGAACTGGCAAGAAACTTAAGAAGGCTTTTTGTTTTGATAGCCTATTTACATTTTTATATTATAATTATACATTTTATGATTATTAATAATATATAACTCAGCCAGCAGATAATTTCAAGGCGTCCCTGTTCTGTAAATAGTCTTTAACAGCGTAATGACCCTTTTCGCACATCTTTCTTTTAATATACGTCATGTATGACGTCATACGATCGCTCGCAACGACTACGAGCATAAGGTGGAACGATACATTGGGTGTTACGATCGGTTAGTGGAACGTAGCCATAGCGTAGCCATTGACTGCCTCTGTGGCGCGGTGGGAGTGTATCCGACTGCTACGCAAGAGGTCCCGGGTTGGAACAAATATTTGTGTGATCCACAAATGTGTGTTTCGGAGTTAGGGTGTTTCCTATGTATAATATGTATGTATTTAGAAATATAATAATATAATATTATATTACATAAATATAAATATATAAGTATGTTTATCAGTTATCTAGATCCCATAACACAAGCTAATATTAGCTTACTTTGAGCTAGATGGCGTTGTGTGAAAAGTTTCCCACAATATTTATATTTATTTATTTAGTAGATACGTACTGGTCGGGTCGGTGGCAGGTCCGGAGTCGTACGATCCTCCGGGGCCCGGTAATGCACATAGCGGAGGAGCAAAGCCCGGTTCGCAGTGGCAATGACCTGTACAAATAAAAATGCCATTAGTACTACCTTAGGTGAGACAGTAGGCTCGTGTCTGATAAATAATGGAGAACACAAAGGGGTCCAAATTTTTTCTGGCTACGCCCGGTGACGCGATTGCCAACAACAAAATTTATTGAATTAACATTACGTATTGAATTTTTCTTCGAAAGTGATAATTGTCAAGTAGATAATAAATCTTCATTCAAAAGTAGTAAATTATTATTATTGATAGCAGCTTATTCGTGTATAGGTTTTTTCAAAGTTCTACTGCAGTAAAATGACGGTAAATTTTACTGCAGTTATATGTGGATTTTGGAAGGTAACAGAAACTACCGCGTTCAACTAAGTTATTAAATTTCACAACACTTGTGCACGTTATCGAAGCCTTTATGTTTAAAACACCATCATTTTTACACATAAACACCCGAAAATACACTAGTTTGAAAAATTAATAACGGAGTGGCGACCGCGTCATTCGCTGTTTCCCGCCAAAATATATATCCGTCAAAATATTACTGTCAAATACAACTAAAATTGGAGCGTAGCTCATGTACATTACATTAGTGTCATATATCACATCATAGTGTTATTTCACTTCAATACATGCAGTATTTCTAAAGTAATAACGACGAGAAGTTGTAGCCCTTTTTTAAATTTCCGAGATTAGGCGCGCTCATTATGACGTCACAGCCTCGCACAGACTGCGACAAGGCGCGGCGTGGCGTTCGGGTGCGAACGAGAGCGCGGCTGTTGAATGAGCAGGGTTGTGACATATGCGGTCACCCGCGTTATACGTACTTTGATGGTAAATATTTCAGCCCTTTTTTGAAATATAAAAAAGTATAAACTCCGTTTTTCTCGTATTTTTTTAGACTTACTTGGCATTTAAAGTAAAAACCGTTTGTCAGACCCATTATATTTAGTTATACTATCTTCACGCCGTATACCTGACGGGGTAGATCGCTTCGAGATCCATGCATACTTTTTCGCTTACATAATAATATATTTTTAATATGGACTCACCAGCCGAGTTACAAACGCCGTGACCGGAACAGTTGGTGGGGCAAACAGAAGTGTCTGTTTTTGCAATCTTTTCTCTCACTGCCTCCACTGATACGCATCTTTGGCTTAGGCACATCTGGAAAATTACATATTACTTTAAAAATCCACCCTAGGATTGAATAACAAAAAAGTAGGGTTTATGAACATACATATTGTAACGCGTTTATCCCTGAAGGGGTAGGCAGAGGTATATTATACGCCCACATTTCAATGTATACATTTATGTCTCCCGAAACAGGTGGTGAGCTCATTGCCGCGTTGAAAAGAAAAGGCGACCATGCTGTTAAAATTTTTCAAGCCACCTACAACTCGGCTTAACGACTACCATGTAACTGCCAATATTATTAGTTTAAGTCAAAGCCATACTAATGCCTCAGTATAAAAATATTCCAAATTAATTATTTAGATGTATAAAAGTTAAACGAATTTCTCCATCAAAAAAGTTGCCTGGTAGAGAACTGTTTTAGCGATAAAACCGCGACCTATATGTGTACGGGACGACTTGAAGATCGCAGAGTACAATGATACCTACGTATCTATAGACTAGTACGTACAGTACTTGTGGTTTCGATTTGTTTTGTTTACATGTTTTATTATATAGTCTTTTTGTTGATTTTATATTTTTTATAGATGTGTAATAACGTAGTAAATAAGAAAATACATAGTTTATATACTTTTAATTAGATTTTAAGGTAGAAATCGACAAAAATGTGCCGCGGCTCTCGTTACGGTAAAGTTTCGAAGTAGCTTAGGGGCCGTTCAAGTATTACGTGAGCAGATTTCTTACCATTTTTTACCCCCCCCCCCCCCCGCCCCCCTTGTCATCAAAAGTAAGCAAAGCACTTACCCCCTCCCCCTATGCTTACGTAAACATTTTTAGTAATAAATGTTTTTTTATATTGTTATTTTTAAAATAGGAAAATTCATGAAAATATTAGGTTTAACTGATACACATAGAGTAAATGACAAAAAAATATAATCAGAAATAAAGAACATAACTAACATAAAGAATATTTTCGGAACACATTAACAGTCTTCAGTCCATGAAACCTGAATCCATGATTCTAAGTTATCGATGACATTGGATTGCTGCTCAGTGTTGTGAGTCTGCTCACTTTCATCCGATTTTGGAATGTCTACGTCACTCTCATCGAGCCATTCAACATCTTGGTGCTCTAAATTTTGAATAATGCACATCAGTCATTAGCACGACGAGCAGCGACTCTTACAGGTCTAACTTTTCCCTCTGTGGGCGTGTTTACTTTTTTATGGATCTTCTCAATGTGACGATTTAATGATTTGACGGAAGCATGATAAAGACCACACGTTTTGCATGTTCGGCTTGAGAGCCTCAATTTTACCGTCGGACAAAAATAATCGTAGGGCATTTGCAAAAAATCTTTGAGGGTAGTACTCAAGCGTAGAGCTAAATTGACTGGAAGATCAAGAAACTGTCCTCCTTCATCCAAAACCAAGTCATCAACTGTTTGTTTTACTTTTGCAGGTGGTGGAAGAAACCTGTTGTCTAGTAATCTGAATAGGCCACTTCTTGGACGACAGCATTCTGTATTTTTACATTTTACAATTTGAAGCAAGTATTGGCTTTCACGCACATGTTCTGAGTAACATTTAATGTCTGGAAATTCAGGAACATCTTGTTCATCAGCCTCAACATATTTTGCAGTAACATTATAGCCATCAATTTCCATTGAACTCCATACTTCAGCTAATACATTTCCTGCAAATTCGAAATTATATCTTTCTAATTGTTCATCAATTGTAATGCCACGTTCATCCAAATGAGACCCATAATGGTCATGAGGCAGTATTAAACCAGCCAGTTCCCGACTCAGAGGAGCCATTCTTCGCTCTACTCTGTTATACGCACTCCTCCCAGGAGCATTGGTAGCTATAAACCATGCATCGAGATCATGTCGTTTAAAATGTTGTATAGCAAACCCTATGACTTTTTGATAACGCGGATTTTCATCTGGCCCTCCATCAACCGTCATAATTACTACTGGTTTTACTAGTCCATGGTCAGTTTTTGCTAATGGTCGAAACTCTTCAAGTTCGAGAAGCGTCTCGAAATCCTGAGCATGAGTATTAGCAGTAGATGAACTATGCTTTCCACTTCGAATAGCGATGAATGTTGGCCCAGAATATCCGACGGCTTGCGGTTGTCCTAGCATATTGGAAGTAACTTTGATACCAGCATAAACAGATGGTATTAATTTATGACGCTCAGCGATTACCCAATCGTGGTCAGGTAATTTGATTCTATATTCCATATGCATTAAAAGAGGTGCTTGCTTATTTGCCGCAGTGACGCCAATAGGGACTCGAGCTTTGTCATCTTGAGATAAGAAAAATACTTGATCTGGTCCAAGTATGGATGCTATGTTCTCTAAATAATGGATTGATGTTTCAGCGAACTTGCTATCTAAGTGGCTCTTGTGGTGATCAGTTTGAGCACGAATGAGCCTAACAGGGACTGTCGATACATGTCTTCGTCCCTCTGTAGAATTCGATTTTCTGGGAATCAAACGAAGATATGTCGCACTGCGACTAATGTCAAATCCTAGTTTACGCAGTTCTTGTGTGAGTTCGTCAAGAGTTTTTACGCTGCGAATAGATTCCGTTCGTCTCCTGTCATCACATGCACTCCCAAATAAAGCTATATCCGCAATTGTTTTCAATAGTAATGGTTGATCGCTTTCAAGTTTAGGATGTCCTACTGAATCCCTCAGAGATAGTCTTCTTTTTATTTCAGGATTTTCCTGACAAATATCTTCTAACTTTCTTTTCATACCATCCCTGTGTTTCTTCTGGGCAACTGCGTTTTGAATCTTCCTGTTTAAAGTATTTTTTGCTGTTTTTAGTTCCTCGCGCAACTTAATGATCTGTTTATCAACTTCAGCGCAATTTGGCATAGTATCTCTGGCAGAATACAAAGCGTTCAGATTTTTTTCGAGTAGAGTAATCTTATTTTTCAAAGCTTCTTGAGAAGGTTTTGCTCTTTGTTTATCTGCATTATTATTATTTTCGCATTGCTCTTGTGATTCATTGCCGGTTTTAATTTTATCTTCTTTCTGTTTTTCAATGTTAGAAAATGGCTGTATAATTTGTGTTTTTTCTGCAGGTTTACTGGTAGAAGACGTTGCCTAAAAATGAAAAATTTCTAAGAGTTCTGCTGGATATTCTCTTATTAAGCTACATAAATTCACCGTATTTAATAAAACCAGCGTTTAAATATTATTGAAAGCTTTTCCCCACAGAAACCCTTCACATACAGATATTGAAAACACCGTGTATTTTGTGACCAATTGCCGGAGTCGATCTTAAGAAATAAAATATCAATCATTTACCTTTTTACTTTGAGATAGGCCATCATATTTTTACTCATAAATCGTTTTAATTGTTACAGAACGTAAAGAGAAACTTTGTACTTATATTTACTCACCTTGGAAAAAAAAAGAAGCAGATTGGATTTATTTTTAGTCGCCGCTTGCAATTATTCTTCAATTCTCTTAGATACAATAATATCTAGTTCCTTATCTGACTTTGCTTGTAATTTATAATTTCGCCAAACTTCGTTAACTAACTTTTGTACATTTTGCACTTTCGTCCCAGTATGAGATTTTTTAAAACTTTCGAACAGTTTTTGGTATAACTTGGATTTGTCTATATGATATGACATTCTAATAAGATATTTAAATTTAAATAATTAAAACGTTAAACTTTGGCTAATTGCATCAACATAAACACAAATGATAACTTTCAATGCTTACAATACGTTTAGAATCCAAACAAAACAATACTGATAGATGCGCACTAGCAGCCGGCCGGCACGGTAATTTCCCTAATGCGCGGTAATTCCCCTAATCAGTTCTCAAAGCGAGTGCCTACGCATATGTATTATTTGCGGGAATCCCCGAAAAAACTTAAATAACTAACGATGACGTAATCATCATCTAGACCCCCCACCCCCCATGTCATCCAAAATAAGCAAAACAGAGACCCCCCCACCCCCCCTTGGTGCTTACGTAATACTTGAACGGCCCCTTAGTACAAATTTGTAAATATTGCGTAATTACTATTGGTTGAAATGTAGACATTCTGATTGGACTTGTATTTTTGTCCAATAATAAATAATGCGAAAATTGAATAAATACACGACCCATTTTGGGTATCGACATAGTCAACCGGCAACAGTAACCAGGAACAGTCCTCAGGAACAGAACAGTCCACTACAGAAGAAATCCTCAAGAATCCTGAAGAAATCCTGGACCAGAAGAATAGTTCTAGCAAGAATTTACTGTGGCAGATTGTGTGGCAAGAATAAACGGTCAAGCACGATCTGGCATTGCGGTTTTCATTTAGTACTTCACCAACCCCAGTCCCACCGAACACTACAGCGGGGTAAATAGTGCTCCTCACGGTGCCTTGCTGTACATTTTGGTCCTGGTCGAGCCGGATTGTGAAGTACTGAAGATTCCAAGATGCCAGTAACCAGATCGGAGGGAAGAAGCCGCAAGCACGTGGAACAGACGCCGTCAGCCTCGGGGGACACTGCCGCTTCCTCGAGGACCGGTACAACCGGAGCAACAGTCACAGGGACCACCACCACGGGAGTCACAGAACAGACAAGATTATTAACCCCCATGGCATTGGAGTCCACATCAAGCCCGGTTGAAGCCATCACCACGCCGCCGCCATGCGTCGCTTCGGTCCTCACAGACGCCGCCACCGCCGCCACACGGTCTGCCGCCACTGCCGCCGCCGTCTCGACTGTCACCGACGCCGCCCTGCTCTCCGCCCATACAGAAGAATCGACTGCGGAAAGGAGGGTGCCGGCAACGTACAGAACAGAAGCTCCTTTATATATGGAACAGAATAAAGGAGCACCCGGTCTGCCGGGCCCAAGCAGACAACAGGACCACCTCGCCACCAGCCGAAAAGGGGGTAAGGAGGGGTCAACTCGCAACAAGAACAAGACTTACAGAATTGCAAAAGCAAAAGAAGAGCTCCTGCGACTACAAGTTGAACTAGCAACAGCGCGGATAGCCACGATGGAAGCCGAGGACTCCGAGGATGAAGAGGACAACGAGACCTCATCGAGCAGCAGAACAGAAGCCAACGAACGTGTCGACCACTGGTTGAAGACCCATGAACAACCACCCAAGCCTACGGTCACTAACGAAACGGACCACCCAGCCAAGACTCCCGTAGTCTCAAGACAAGACGCAGAGAAGCAAGAAGAGGCACCGTACTCACAGTCAAGGCATCCACCGACGGTTGCCCAGCCTGACTTCGCAGGACTAGCCGCAGCAATCACCAGCGCTGTCAAAGCCGCACAGCGCCCGAAGTTTATAGAGCTGCCCTTCTTCAGCGGGTCACATCAAGAGTGGTTACCCTTCCGTGCCGCCTACTACGAGACGGAGCACATGTTCTCAGCGGTCGAGAATACCAACAGACTACGGAGAAACCTTAAAGGGAAGGCAAAAGAAGCGGTCGAGGGCCTACTTATCACCAGCGTTCACCCATCCGAAATAGTGAAAACCCTGGAGTCAAGATTTGGAAGACCAGAATCCATAGCAATAATGGAGATGGAAGCACTTCGAGGTCTACCACGATTAACAGAATCAGCACGTGACATCTGCATCTTCGCCACGAAGGTCTCCAACATAGTAGCAGCAACGTAGTTGAAGACACTGGGCTGCATCAACTACATGTACAACCCGGAAGTCTCGAAGACCGTAGTCGACAAACTCACACCTACGCTGCGATACAGATTCTACGACTTCGCTACAACTCTGCCAAGGGACGAACCAGATTTAATGAAAATAGAAAAGTTCCTGAAGAAAGAAGCCGAGCTATGCGGACCGTATGCACTACCTGAACAGATAGTACCGCATACTCCACTACAGAAGAGGTCGCAGAAGATACACAATGTTACAGAAAAAACAGGTGATTCAAGAAAATATGCCAAGAAAAGGGACATGCCTCAACAGACTGCGAACAGTTCAAGTCCGCTGATGAAAACGGAAGATGGGATATAGCAAAGACCAAGCGTCTCTGCTTCCGGTGCCTTCATTACAGAAACAAGACGCATCACTGTCGAGTCAAGCCGTGTGGTGTCAACAGCTGCAAGTACTTTCATCACAAGATGCTGCACTACAACAGAACTACAGATAGGCCGACAATGAACAAACAGAATGAAGACACAACAAAAGCCATCAACTCAGCCTGGACTCATAGAAAGAAACCGTCATTTCTGAAGGTCATACCAATACAGTTCGAAGGACCCAAAGAAACAGTCGACACCTTCGCCTTGTTGGACGATGGGTCAACAGTCACTTTGATAGACAGCAACATCGCCGACCGCATCGGAGCAAGAGGGCCTACGGAAACTCTCAAGATAGAAGCCATTAACGAGTTGAAGACAACAGAAACAGCCTCAAGAAGGGTCAACGTTCAACTTAGGGGCCGTAATGGATACGAAGAAAGAATACAAGCACGCACCATCACAAACTTACAAGTCTCGTCTCAGCAAGTTCCAGTGAGTCTGCTCAAAGGATGCCGACATTTAGAAGACATCAGAGGGCAGCTCACTTATGAAGAAGTAAAACCGAGAGTGCTGATAGGTCAAGACAAAAGGCATCTCCTACTGACATCGGAAACAAGGAAAGGTGGAAAGGACCAACCAGTGGCTTCACTCACACCACTGGGTTGGGTTCTGCACGGAACCTATAGTAACAACAACCATGAACGTCGTATCACACATCACAGAAAAAGCTGAAGACAGCCTTGAAGACTTAGTAAGACAGTACTTCGAGATGGACGCGCTGAGTCTGAACCCTAAGAAGCCCAAGTCAGATCCAGAAGTCAAGGCCCTGCAAATCCTAGAGAAGACCACGAAGAAAACAGAAACAGGCAAATATGAAACCGGTCTACTCTGGCGTAAGGAAGATATAAACTTTCCCGATAACTACGACAACTCGTTGAAGCGTCTCCTCAGTATAGAAAAGAAAATAGATAGAGAACTCGAGCTCAAGAGAAAATACACAGAACAGATGGAAGCTCTCATCTCTAAAGGATACGCTGAACTCGCTCCGAAGAATACAGTTCCTGGCAAGACATGGTACTTGCCTCACTTCGACGTCGTGAACCCAATGAAACCGGACAAACTACGAGTAGTCCATGACGCTGCAGCCAAGACGAAGGGCGTATCTCTGAACGACATGCTGCTTAAAGGCCCAGACCTTCTACAGTCGCTACCCGGTGTCATCATGCGTTTTCGTCAACATCCGATCGCCGTGACAGCAGACATCAAAGAAATGTTCATGCAAGTCAAGATACGAAAGGAAGACAGAGACACACTGCGGTACCTATGGCGCGGCAGCCGACGAGATAACCAACCACCAGACGAATACAGAATGACGTCATTGATCTTCGGCGCTTCAAGTTCTCCATCAACAGCGATTTACATCAAGAACCTGAACGTTAAAGAGTATGAGCACAGTCACCCTGAGGCAGCAGCGGCGATCATCGAAAAGCACTACGTCGACGACTACTTGGACAGCTTCAAGACGATACAGGACGCCACACGTATCACGACGGGCGTAAGAGAAGTACACACAAAGGCCGGCTTTGAGCTCAAACAGTGGAAGTCGAACTCAACGGCTCTGCTCAAAGAACTCGGCGAATGTCAACATACAGAAGATCTGGAACTTTACAAACCAGACGAAGCAACAGAAAGGGTGCTGGGTGTTATTTGGAAGCTCGATACAGATGAACTCAGTTTTAACCTCAGCCTCACCCGCATCTCATCGAAACTTCTCGAAGGAAAAATACCAACTACTTTTAGTTGAAAGAAGAAGAGAGAGCTTTTAGAGAAGCTTTGAAGATAGTAATGTCTTTATTTGACCCGCTTGGTCTTGCGTCACCCGTCACCATAAGAGCGAAACAACTGCTACAGGAAGTATGGCGCAGAGGAACAGCTTGAGACACCGAGATTGACAACGACTTAGCCGAAGAATGGAAAAATTGGATGGCTCACCTGAACAGTCTACGTAACGTTTCAATCCCACGACAGTATTTTCGCTACAGTGACACTACTTCGCTACAGCTTCACGTATTTACCGATGCCAGCGAGTCAGCATACTCCGCAGTCCTATTCTGGAGAACGGAGAATGCCAGCGGCGAAGTCAACCAGTCGCTAGTTATGGCCAAAGCGAAAGTAGCAACGTTGAAGTTAACATCGATCCCAAGACTAGAATTACAAGCAGCCGTTATGGGGACAAGACTTGCGGAAACAGTAATAGAAGAACACGAGAGGAAGCCTGACTACAAGGTGTTCTGGACAGACAGCAAAACAGTGCTCACCTGGATACGAACCGGTTCAAGGTCGTATAAACCCTACGTTGCTCATCGGCTAGCAGCTATAGAAGAGAGCTCCAAAGTCAACGAATGGCGCTGGGTGCCTACCAAGAAGAACGTGGCAGATGATGCCACTCGCGACGTCCCAGCTGATTTCGGAAAGAATCATCGTTGGTACAAGGGCCCCGACTTCCTCTACGCGACAGAAGATCTTTGGCCTACTGAACCACAGACAGCGGAGCAACAGATACCTACTGATGAAGAGAAAACTCATCACATCAAACTGAAGACAGAAAAGAAGCTCGCAAATAGCCTACCGGACGTCTCTCGTTTCTCAAACTGGGATAGACTTCGGTATACAACAGCAAGAGTTTCTTTTTAAGTAGTTCCTACAGTTCATTCGACTTTGCAGACCACATAAACAGGTAGTCTGCTACAAGAGGACCAAGAAAAATACAGAGGAGGATTCAACATGGAAGAAAACAGTCAAACCCTCCGTCACTCAGACTGAATGGAAGAAAACAGCGTCATCACAAAATAAACAGTTCCTCCGAACCTCCGCAGAAGACCTCAGATTGGCCGAAGAATTATTAATGCGTGCCTCACAAGAAGACTCTTTCGCCGTCGAAATAGAAAATCTTAAGAATGAAAAACCGATCGACAAGGAGAGTCGTCTTCGACAGTTGAGCGTCGTGTATGAAAGCGGAGTCATCAGATTGAGAAGCCGTATCCAAGCCGTTCAAGGCATCACAGAAGAACTTAAAAGTCCTATGATCCTTGACGATGCACACCCAACAGTCAAACTCTGGGTACAGGCAGTACATCGTCAGCTACATCACTCTGGAGTCGAAGCAACAGTGAACGAGTGCAGACAGCAATATTGGGTGCTAAGAATAAGACCCATCACTCGCACTCTACTCCGAAGCTGCCTGTTCTGCCGAATGAAGACTCAAACACCGCCTCACCCGAGAACAGGAAACCTGCCGGCGTGTCGCCTAGCTCACCACAAGCGACCCTTCACATACACAGGGGTTGATTACTTTGGTCCCCTCACAGTGACCGTCGGAAGAAGTCACCAGAAGAGATACGTGTCAATATTCACTTGTCTCACCACCCGAGCCATACATTTGGAAGTCGCTGCCTCGCTCAACACGGACTCTGCAGTGATGGCCCTAAGAAGAATGATGGCACGCCGTGGTTGCCCTACAGAAATCTGGTCAGACAACGGCACCAACCTAAAGGGAGCGGACAAAGAAATTCGACGTGGCATCGACGAAGCAACGCAGGCAGAAGCAGCCAAGAAGACAATCTCATGGCGCTACATCCCCCTGGAGCCCCATTTATGGGGGGGGGGGGGGCTTGGGAACGAATGGTCCGCTCAGTGAAGACGGCCTTAACAGCAACGTTACATGAACGCTTTCCTACAGAAGAAGTACTCGTGACGCTATTAACAGAAGTCGAGTACACAGTCAACAGTCGCCCACTGACACATGTATCAGTAAACGAAGAGGATCCAGAAGCCCTGACGCCCAATCACTTCCTACTGGGGGGCCAAGGGCGAGTACCGCAGCCTGGGTCATTCACCGATCAAGACACAGTATCAAGGTCAAGCTGGCGGGCTTCACAACGCCTAGCAGACCTCTTTTGGACACGCTGGTTACGAGAGTATCTCCCTGAGCTTCAACACCGGCGGGAGCCCCACGGACGAGGACAGCCAGTACAGAACAACGATCTCGTGCAGATAGTCGACGCAAACCTTCCTCGCAACGTGTGGATACGAGGCCGAGTTATCGCCACGTACCCTGGACCGGACAACATCGTGCGGACAGTGGACATCGCGACCAATGGAGGCGTCCTGCGGCGGCCGGTGAAGAAGCTGATAGTACTACCCGTGTCAACAGACGTCGCGCACGTACTCGAAGATAATGCAACATATTGCACGGCGGGAGAGATGTACGGGACGACTTGAAGATCGCAGAGTACAATGATACCTACGTATCTATAGACTAGTACGTACAGTACTTGTGGTTTCGATTTGTTTTGTTTACATGTTTTATTATATAGTCTTTTTGTTGATTTTATATTTTTTATAGATGTGTAATAACGTAGTAAATAAGAAAATACATAGTTTATATACTTTTAATTAGATTTTAAGGTAGAAATCGACAAAAATGTGCCGCGGCTCTCGTTACGGTAAAGTTTCGAAGTAGCTAAGTACAAATTTTGTAAATATTGCGTAATTACTATTGGTTAAAATGTAGACATTCTGATTGGACTTGTATTTTTGTCCAATAATAAATAATGCGAAAATTGAATAAATACACGACCCATTTTGGGTATCGACATAGTCAACCGGCAACAGTAACCAGGAACAGTCCTCAGGAACAGAACAGTCCACTACAGAAGAAATCCTCAGGAATCCTGAAGAAATCCTGGACCAGAAGAATAGTTCTAGCAAGAATTTACTGTGGCAGATTGTGTGGCAAGAATAAACGGTCAAGCACGATCTGGCATTGCGGTTTTCATTTAGTACTTCACCAACCCCAGTCCCACCGAACACTACAGCGGGGTAAATAGTGCTCCTCACGGTGCCCTGCTGTACAATATGTATACAATGAACTTAGCCTCTCGGCGTACAGTAAACAAGAAATAAATAATATAAAAGGATAATATAACATACCATTCCATCGCCGCATGGAGCTCCGTCGGGCACCAAACCCGGATCCACGTCGTTCAATCCCAAATCTATGATAGCTGTGCGGCATGGTATGATGGTACCTGTGAAAGAAAAAAAATAACATTGTCACACCTGAGAAATTCCAAAAAAATAAAAGTATTCAACAATATTTATCTTTTTCTTTATACCACCCAGGTGGCAGACAAGCATCGGCCCACCTGATGGAAAGTGGTCACCGTTGCCTATGGACGTTTGCAACACCAGAGGTGCAGCACTTGCGCTATTTATAGCGTAGCTCCATTCTTCCCAGATTCGGATTTTCGCTTTGTTCTCGAACTCCCTCGAGCTCCCAAACCACTCAACACTTTTTGATCAAATTTGACCTAAGATACGACATCTAGCCATAGATGGATTAGAAAAAATAAAATCGAAAATCGGATATACTATGGAGGAATACAAGAAACGAAACGCTTCGCTCCATTTAGACTTACTGGGGACGGCAAGTTGGTAAAATACCACTTCTACTTAATCTTAGTGTATTCTCAGTTGCTTCCAAACCCTACCTGGATTGTATAAGGTCCATGTTTATTTGGTTGCTAGAAGTAGCTATCGTTTGGATTTTCATTTTCGGCTTTGTTAGGAGCGAATGCCGTCTGACCTCCCAACTCGTAAGACTACCTACTTCGTTGCCTAGGCTGATTAGCTCAACAGGTGTACTGCTAGCTGATGAAGTCGCTTCCCGTCACTATAGACATATAGACCCTAAAGTTTAGAATAGAAAAGTCTTATAAAACGGTCTGTGCTCATATATTTCTCAGGAACCATAAGAGATAAAAACAAACTGTTTACGGCACTCGATTCAGGACACCACGAATACGTGCACAGGCGCTATGAAGTATCTAAAATAAATAAATAAATATCTAACACGCCTTATCCCCGAAGGAGTGGCAGAGGCATATTATATGCCCCACTTTTCACCGTGTCTACCATTTCCTATTTTGAAACTGGTCTTATTTTTTATTTTTGGCACGTGAAATGGCGTCGTCCGCCTGATGGTAAGCAAAGACGACGACTCGTGATTGAGGTCCGCTATCTCAACCCACAACCGACAGGGCTCCGATAGCAACCCTCGATTTGACGGCCCAGAATTTTGCCTTTTCACGCTTCTCTTAAACGACTAGCGTGCGCAGACAGAGAGTTCCTTGCTTTTATGGTGCGACATAAGAACGACCTATGGAATCTTTCTATTCTGGGCAAGATGGTGTCCAAAGTGTAAGGATGATATCTCTGCCCCACCTGTGTTGTTCAGGACCGGAAGGGGGAGGATTACTGATTTTCGTGGCATTATCGTAACTCACCATTATCATTTATGAAAACAGCCGAGAGGAAAGCGGCAGACTCCATTCCGAACTCGAGTCGCTCATTGAGATGTCGACACTGCAGAGTTCCGCACATGACGTCACGCGGGTTGCACGGCTTGAACCGCTGGTTTAAGCGGTCGTAGCCGCAATTGCCTGTTCTAAAAATGACAAGGACAATTATTATTATATGAATACTAGTTGATGCCCGACGCTCTACCTGCATGGTGAATCTTTACCGTTCTCGTTTGTCATAGTAACTTCACAAGGACATTTTCCCGGGATTAAAAGTTGTATGTCCCATTATAAACTATATGTCTGTAAAATTTTATTAAAATCAATTTAGTAGCCATTGCGTAAAAGAGTATCAAACACGTATACATACTTCTCTACGTATACATGCTTCCTGCAGATGCCTTAATAGTTTACATACTTCTTTCGCTTCCTGCAGATGCCTTAATAGTTTCATACACGCACGTCTGGGTATCAGAGTACTTTTGACTTTTCCGTTTTTGTGCAATCTGCTCACGTGATCTCCATATGTAAGTCTCGGTCTACATTGACTCCTTCTACCCTCTACTTTCGTACAATATATATTCTTCGTCATTAGTTCTTTACTATTGGTTGGAGTTGTCCAAACAAATGAATCAGACGACTTCTAAACCGAAACCAGATTCAAAACTGCAAGTGGTAGAAACTTCAAAATCACCTTTGCACGTATTCATGGTGCCCGTAATCGAATGCCGCAAACCGTGTGTGTAGGAAGCGAGAGATGTATATGCATGGATCGCAAATCCTAGCTATCTGCCCTCTCTGCCTGCCCCGTGAAGGATACAGCGTGAAGATAATGTATACTCACTTGTCCCCCTTGACGTTGGTGTTGTAGTAGCACTTGTTGTGGCTGGACTCTCCCGTGGTGCCCCATAGAAGGCGGCACTGGTCCGAGTGCGTTCGGCAACCGCCTTTCACGCAGTATGCGCTCTGTTACAAACATACAAGCTTATGGTTAAAAAGAACAATATGTGTGTACGAGAGTACACAGGTAAGAAGTGAAATTTCGTAACGTCATTTTTTTTTAATTTTTCTCATAAGTCGATAAAGACATATTACTTATGATGAAGAAGATTTTGACTTGACTGGCAACACTACTGCCGTAACGTAAACAGTGTCTCTGTATATTTTTATAAAATTATAAATTTTAAAGTATAAAACCCCAAAAAATGTGTTTAAAGTACAATTTAACACCTAGAAAATTATCGTAAATAGTATTATATTCAAGCACAAGGCGAATACGAAGTTATATGTGAATTAAGTGATCGATCATAAATTTTTACCGTTGTGAAAAATTAAGTGAACGAAAGTATACCTACAAAAAACTGTTATTGGTGATCAAAAACTTCATAAAAACAAACTAATATTGTGAAACGAATATAATCAGTAGAATTACGTTTATAGTAATCTGTAAAAAAACAAATATTGAACATAAAATTTTATGGTAGGGTACCTAGTAGCTATATGCCCTACTGAACAAACATCACATCACATATCGAAATACACTTATTTACTAAAACACAAGTACACTCTTCTGGATTTGATTTACCTATTATAGATTTATTTTTTGTGAAATTGGAAATGTAATCATAACTTAGTATCATTTAAAGCGTAATGTTTCTAGTTCTATATTGATTTGGATGATAATTATGCTAAGTACCTAAACAATTCAATTTCAAAATCTAATTTGAATATATTATTTCAAATATATTGGGTTTGTTGAAGACATTGATACACACATATACTACAGGTTTTTATATTTATAATAGTCTTGTCAATTGTGTGTTTTTACTGATATTTATTAACATTAGCAAACAAAATATAAAAAATTATGACCCATAGTGCTGTATCCCGTGACTTGCAACAGAAGTTTAACCTCACTATAAAGGAACTGGAGATTTGCAAAAATCTCAACAAACAGTTGTTAGAGGAACGGGATGACAGTGAAAAGGAAATACTAACTGTAATTGAGAGAAACACCCAACTCAAACAAGAGTTGGCTGAGCTACATACACAGGACATGGAGCTCACACTTCAGCGGGATCACCTCCAGTCAACAGTGAAGGGTCTAGAAGAGTGTAGCGACACCCATGAACGTGCTTTGAAACGTATAAGCGTTTTAGAGTGCGAGCTGAGTGATGCTCACAACTCCATCACTCTTAGGAAAAATCTTAAATTGGTTGATCAAGCAGACCTTTCCAACAGTCTGTATAATGAGGTAATGTGTAGGAGGACAGAGACCCATCACCTCGCACCCAATACAAAACTCAGCATTGAATATTCCTATTACAGCAATAGACAAAACCGGTGACCACTTGTTATTGCCGAACACCAATACATCATCATCATCAATAAGATTTATAGACATACCCGCGAAAACAACTAGCTCCTTAAATTCTTGTCCAATCAATGCTCAACGCATACTTGGGGGCAGCGTAGATCAGTGCAATGTCTTATTTAGCTTTAAATGTGTTAACCCAACGATAATTAAAGTATTCAAGTCGCTTAACTCAAAAAAGACAACTGACTTGTGGGGTATTTCTGTGAAATTGATACAGTCTATTATTGTTAATTTATCTCCACATCTAGCTGAAATATTTAATAAATGTATCGATAAAGGAGTGTTTCCGGATTTAATGAAACACAGTAAGGTAATACCTCTATTTAAGTATGGATCCAAAACCGACCCTGGTAATTTCAGAGCTATTTCAATATTACCTGCCATTAGCAAAATGTTGAAAAAATTATATTGCCACAACTACAAGCTCATTTTAATTCAAATATGCTACTACATAAAGAGCAGTATGGGTTCACAAGGGGTCGTTCTACCATTCATGCAGGTGTGACACTTCTGAATCATATATATGACGCCTGGGAGAATAGACAAGATGCTATTGGTGTATTCTGCGATCTCTCCAAAGCATTTGATTGCGTTGAACATAAAACACTATTACGAAAACTCTTTTATTATGGTATCAAAGACTCTGCACTGGATCTTGTTGCCTCCTACTTAAATGATCGGATACAACATGTTGATGTTAATGAAATTCGCTCCTCTGGAGCATCTGTAGCTATGGGCGTACCGCAGGGATCAATTCTAGGTCCGTTTCTATTTTTAATTTATATTAACGATCTGCCATTCTATATACAGAACTTGTGCGACATTGTTCTATTTGCTGATGATACGTCACTTATTTTCAAAGTAGATCGTACGCTTACTGATTTTAACGGCGTTAATAGTTCACTTGCCCAAGTTGTAGATTGGTTTACGACCAATAATTTGCTACTAAACGCTAAGAAGACAAAATGTATCAGATTTAGCATGCCTAATGTCAGGAATTGCGGTACAAATGTAACATTGAACGGTGATACCTTTAATATTGTAGAATCAACTGTATTTTTGGGGTTCACTTTAGATAGCAAACTGCAGTGGAACGCCCAAATAACGTGTCTTGCAGGTAAACTCAGCTCGGCAGCCTTTGCCGTTAGTAAAGTCAGGCAGCTCACTGATGTAGAAACTGCCAGGCTAGTATACTTTAGTTATTTTCATAGTGTCATGTCTTACGGCATTTTGCTGTGGGTAAAGCAGCTGATCTACAAGTAATTTTTGTACTCCAGAAGAGAGCTATACGTGCAATATATAAATTGAGTGCTAGAGTGTCTCTTAGAGAGAAATTTAAAGAAATTGGCATTTTAACGGTTGCATCACAGGATATATTTGCAAATATCATGTTAGTTAAACAGAACATACATTTATACAATAGACACAGTGACATACATTCGATAAATACTAGAAATAAGCATAAATTAATTGGAACGCATCATCGTTTACAAAAGGTTCACGACTCTTTTGCAGGAATTGGCGTTAGCCTATATAATAAAATTCCTTTAGACATTATGAACCTGCCGTTACATAAATTTAAGGCGGAAATTAAGACGCACCTATTGAAAAGGGCTTATTACACAATTAATGATTATTTGAATGATAAAAATAAATGGAAATGAGTTGCTTGCTCTTCGCTCGAGCTATTTAGGATTCGAATGAATCTTGTGTTATATTATATTATCTACTTGTCTTGAATCTGCATATATATGTTGTATTTTTTTTTACATTATTTTTATTTACATTCTCCAGTATTAATAATTTGAAACGCCAGGCAACTAAAGGTATGGCTGCGTTTAGTCCTAGTAATAACTAATATACATAATTATATGTAATTTGACTTTGTTATTGTGTGAGCACTATGTAGACTTATTTATAATTTTGAAATTGACATGATAGTTGCTGTGTAGTTTTTGGGTATGTCATGCTCGCCTAAGTGTCCTGGCAGTGGTGGCGTATGTATCGGGTCGCCTTGTTCCCTACAATACGGTTGAATAGGGCGATGGCTGATATATGCGTCATACCCGTGAACGGGTGCCGTCTGTTGGGACTGGTCAGCTCATAGCTGTTATAGCAATTGTTACAAATAATATTATTTAAATTTAAGGCAAACTAAATTTAGTCGACTGTTCTCACATAAATTCAAAGGAACTATGTAAGTGTAATTTTAATGAACACAACATTTTTTTTTTTGTATAATTTCTTTTCTGTATAATTGGTCAAATATAATGTTAATCAAACTGTGTCAAATGGCGGTTAGAAAAGAGTGGCCATGAGTTTTATTGCCAGGTTCTTCCTCTGGCTCTACCTATTGCTTTGCGAATCTGGCAGTAAATGTTAATGTAGAAGCAGTAATCTTGACGTTCATAAGTGTTACTTTGTGACATACATGAATAAAGATTTTTGATTTTTGATTTTTATGATTGAAGTTTCACTTCAAAACAACATGGCGCGTAAACGATAAACGTGACCAGTCTCTTAACCAAGATGACTATACTGAGCAGGTAAAGTTTCACTTCAAATATTGTTTATAAGTAAAATTTCTTAACGTCATTTTTTTATTTAATTTCTCTCATAAGTCGATAAAGACGTATTACTTATGATGAAGAAGTTTGACTTCAAATCAACATGTCGGGTAACCGAAAAACGAGACGAATTTTTTTTACAGCTATAAAATTTCTTTCAACGTCGATAAAGAAGTTTCACTTCAAATATTGTTCGATGCAATAATTGCCATCGATCACGTTTTTGCTGACCTAGCTATATACAATACGGCCGCACTAAGTGCGCCGCGAGCTCAGTGCATAACGGAAAGCGACCAGGTGCATTCATTTCCATCTATTACTAGTTTTAGCAATAGCTTAGCTTATCCTTTACTGTAAACATAGCAATAAATCTTTAAAGTTACTAAAGTGTTTTTAAATTAGTAGCGTAGCGAACCCCATTAGGTACCACGCAGGTCCCAACCCCTACAAATATTATAAAACCATGTACATATTACCTGTCCTCCTTTCCCACAGGGGGTGGTGTCCATCTTGAATACATCGTCCGGGCAGTACTCCGAGTGCCCCGTGCAGAACTCCGGCAAGTCGCACTCGCGGTCCGCCGAGCGACACACCGTGCCCGGGGACTTGGGACGGCAAGTCTGGGAATAAATAAATAAATATTGTAGAACACTTTTTACTTAGCGCCATCTAGCCCAAACTAAGCTATTAGTAATAGTACTACGTACAGAAATTTCACTCACATACATACATATCGTTACGCCTTTATCCGCGAAGGGGTAGGCAGAGGCATACTATACGCTCACATTTCACCGTTTGCATCTTTGTCCCACGTAACGGTTGGTGAGCCCATTGCCGTGTTGAAATGGACAGGTGCAGACCGCGGCGACCCGCTGCTGAAATTCTTCAAGCCGCCCACAAGGCCCTCAACAAGGCCCAACAACCGCCATGTCACTGGCAACCGAGACCAACGGCCCAACGTGCTTTCCGAAGCACGGATATTAAAATTAATAAAATGTGTCAATTTTAGATGCTAAATTTGGAAGAAATTTTGGACCCGTTGCCCGTTTAGTGAGGTGGTAACAAAAAGGCTAAAAGGTCTTATGTGCTAGACACTAATTAGCACGACCAATTAAAGTCCTGGTAGTCTCGGATTAGAAGTGTCACTCCCTAACAAAAGTCAGTTTTAGGTGTGAAAACATACCTAGACTCGCCGCCTGCAAGCAACATTAAAACTTATGACTGCGCGCAAACGTTGAGTTTTCTTTGCGCGCCAAAGTTCTATGACGCTTCGTGCGAAATCGGTGCGAAATGAGAAATTATGTACCTAGTTGATTTATTTAGAGCGCTCGTGTCGTGCGAGCAGCGGCAGCCCGCTGCCATTAGCCGCTCCGAGCGGTGCGCTGCCCGAATATATCTAGTCTGCGGTGTTACACCCCCCTGCCCAAACTAAGCTATAAGCTTGTCCTATGAGATCTATACAACTGATATACATACATACATACATAGGAAACAGTCAAAATCCGAAACCAACATTTGTTGATCACACAAACATTTGTTCCGACCCGGGAATCGAACCCGGGACCCTACCACTGCGCCCCCGAGGCAGTCCTAAATATTAATTATAAACTCTTCAAGGGATAAATTATTAATTCAAGAAATTTTTGCAAGTGCTGCAAGTTTAGTATTGTGTTTGGACCCGGTAGTGTAGATTTGCATCTCAGAAAAAAAATGATGATGCGTTCAACCAGAAGACGTTAGTTCGAATCCAGATCGAGACTGAAAATTTTTTCCACGCTAAATTTGGGATTTCTACTGTTTAGTTTTTGATTTTCAACATTATTGAGAGCGATGGCTAGGGGTAGACAGAGGCATACTATACGCCCACATTTTACCGTATGCACTTTTTGTCCCACGTAACAGGTGGTGAGCCCATTGCCGTGTTGAAATGGACCGACGCAGTTTATGGCGACTACCTGTTGAAATTTTTCAAGCCGCCCATAAGGCCTTCAACTGGGCTTAACGACTGCCATATTACTGGCAACCGGGACCAACGGTTTAACGTGCCTTCCGAAGCACGGAAACACAAATGTTTCAGCTGCAAGTTTTTTTAAGGTGGTTAAGCGCTCACCTTCAGATCACAACACATGCCAGCAGCACAAGTGGCGTTGGTCCTCAGCATGCACGTGTCTGGGTTACAACACGCGTGACAAGGACTATAAGCCCCTTCCTCAGCCGGCATACCGCAGTCGCATTGCTCTCCGGGTTCCACGAAACCGTTTCCGCATGTTGGAGACTCGAATAGGCGCTTCGGTTTGTTTCTGAATACAGTATTATTTTATTAACCTCAATCGAAACTGTACAGTCAAGTTTATTCAAGTAGGAAATTATTTGATCAATTATAGCTTATAATTAATAGTTAAAAACACGCTACACGCAGATATTTAGTAGGTTCTAAATATTAAGTGGATAAAGTATAAAATTCATATACATTTTTTTGTAGGTGAGGTAATTATAATTTTAATAAGTTTTAATCTTATGTTTCTTATTATTTCAAAGACGTAAATTTATTTTAGATTTATATTTTTTTTAAATTGTCTTAATTACTCTCTCTCTCTGTGTGTGCGTGCGTGCGTGCGTGCGTGCGTGTGTGTGTGTGTGTGTGTGTGTGTGTGTGTGTGTGTGTGTGTGTGTGTGTGTGTGTGTGTGTGTGTGTGTGTGTGTGCATATGACTTCTGGAAATAGATATTTGTTATGCCATGCTTATGTGTCATCAGTTTTTAGATACCGTATCATCGTGTGGGGTAACTCTACAAATATAGATATAGCTTTTAAAGCGCAAAAAAGTGCATTACAGCGATGTGCGGCGCCGCTTCAAACCATTATTTAGAAAACTCCAGGTGCTACCATTGCCTTGCTTATACATATTCGAAATATGCATCTTCGTCAAAAAATATCCCCAAATGTTTGAAAAACTTGGTGATTATGCAAATAGTCGAACTAGACATAGAGACAGATTACGTCTACCCCAAATAAGATTAGATTTATATAAAAGGAATGTTTACTGCATGTGCATACAAATATATAATAATCTCCTACTAAGCATAGCTAATTTACGAATGACACTTTTGGCCTGTTGATGAACAAAATGTATTTTAGTATTGATGAATTTTGGACAACACATTGAGATGCAATATCGCCATAGCGTAATTTTTAAAATATTGTGACCCCAAAATATGTATTATTTATAATGTATTATTAAAAAAAATATTATCGTAATTATTAGTTTATTCTGTTACATACATAAGCTAATAAAATCGAGTTAAAAACTTTTTAGTATTTGTGTATGTATTTTAAAAAAAGAGGTTCAATTAATTTTCATAGGGATATTCTGGATAAAGTGATATTTAAAGAAATTAAATTATAAGTAAAGTTAGTTCATATTCTACTGGATAGTTCACAGTGCAAAATAAACTAAATTTAATTCTAAATGACAATGAAAGCATTAATCTAAAAACAACTAAACCAAAATGAAGGCACTTACCTCAAACAATAATCCATTCCCCTCTCAAAAGATAAAGCGAGCGAATTCAAACTGCAAGACGACCAATGAATAGGAATCAGCGAGGTACTTGACGGGCTCATAATACACTTCTGATCAGGGCACTCGCATAGTTCCTCAGTATCGTGCTCCATACCGAAATTATGTCCCATCTCGTGGGCTATTGTGGTAGCGACTAGGCCTATGACTTCGGAATGATTGGTAGCTAAACCGCCGGAAAATTCGAAGGTACATATCGGACCTTTTAAAGCTTTGCCCACGACACCGTCGGAGAATTTTTGACGTCTGAAAGTACAGGAATAATATTAAATTAAATGTTTGATACGTAACTAGCTGACCCACTCGACTTCGCCCGTGACGTGACATACTTCGAACCCCGTAGTACCCATTTAATCCCGTCGTTTATTAATTACACAATAATGTATGAACGTTTTCAAATTAGTTGATTATTTCTCCGCTCTCTAGTACCTACGCCCGCACGGCCCGGGCAAATTATGGTTACACGTAATTTCTTTGCGCATTATTTTGATTTTGCTATATCTCCTAAGATATTTATTTATGTGGAGTCAGGGTAGGCCGAGACTTACATATGAAGACCACGTGAGCAGATTGCTCAAAAACGGAAAGGTGAAAAGCACTCGGATACCCAGACGTGCGTGTATGAAGCGATTGATGAATCTCGAAGAAGCGATAGAAGTATGTATGGATCGCGAAGCCTGGCGATCTGTCCTCTCTGACTACCTCGTCAGGGATACAGCGTGAAGATAGTTAGTTTAGTTAGTTTATATTTATTTAAATCAAATCCATGCTTCTTTTGGAAGCGACTGGGAAAACACTTAAGACGAAGATATATCAATTAAAACACCTAGTTAAACGTGATTTGAGTTGATATTTTTGATATGTCTAAACCCGAAAAATAAAGCTTTCAAAAAAACGAATTGCATCAATATCTGTGCATTCATTCAGGAGCTATAATGCGACAGATGAGATTAATGTGATGGGACATTTTTTTTACACAATGTCTTCTAGCTCAAAGTAAGCTAATATAAGCTTGTGGTATGGACTCTAGACAACTGCTAAACATACTTATATATTTTTAAATACAATTCATTATACATAGGACATATCCAAACTCCGAAACAAATATTTCCGGATCACATAAATATTTGTTTCGTCCCAAGTATCGAACTCAAGACGCGACAGTCGCATACATTACCATTTACGCCACCGAGGCAGTCATTGGCAGACAGTGTGAACTTTCTAATATATATTATTTTAGTTTTAGTACTTTCTAATATATATTATACTCACGTAAGTAAATGCGCATTGTCGTTCTGTATATGCCTCAACTCTGTTTTCCTGTAGCGTAAGAAGTTGGTCAGGGTCCTATCTCCGTCCTCTTCTAACTGTATAGGGTCGTGCTCGTTCCACACCACAACGCCGACTAGCGCTATGAAGATATTTAATGGAGCGTATACCTAAAAGTTTACCTCAAGGTTCATATTATAAAGAATGAGTGTATGGGGCTTCAAAAAGATATTGTGGGACATTTTCTTTTCCTTTTTTTTTACACACCGCCGTCAAGCCCAACGTAAGCTAATATAAGCTTGTGTTATGAGATCTAGAAGACTGATAAACATACTTATATAATTCTAAATACATACATATTGACTGCCTCGGTGGCGCAGTGGTAGTGTATGCGACTGCCGCGACTGAGGTCCCGGCAGTCGCGGCAGGTCGGAAAAAATATTTGTTTCGGAGTTTGGGAGTTTCCTATGTATAATATGTATGTATTTAGAAATTTATGTTTATCAGTCATCTTGATCCCAAGCTTATAGTAGACTTTTAGATTAGCTTAGATTACTTTGGGCTAGACGGCGGTGTGTAAAAAAATATTTATTTACTATCTACTACGCCTTATCCCCGAACGGGTGGCGGAGGCATATTATATGCCCACTTTTCACCATGTGTATTCCTGTCCCACGTAATAGGTGGTGAGCCTATTGCCGTGTTGAAATAGACAAAGGCAGGTTGTGGCTACCTACTGCTGAAAATTTTTAAGCCGCCCATAAGGCCTTCAACTTGACTTAACGACTGCCATGTTACTGGCAACCGGGACCGACGGCTTAACGTGCCTTCCGAAGCGCGAAAAACCTCGCAAATGTAAATGCCACAAAGTGGTCAACCATCCGTGTCCAGCCATAGCAAAAGTTGCTTAACGCAGTGATCGTTTACAGAACACTGAATCAGCGGGACCACGAGCGCTTCAGATTGTATTTTAAAGAATTATTTTTTATATCACAAAAAGTGTAGCTTCGAAAATACATAAGAGAAAGAGCGTTCAAGAAAATTAAACTGAATGAACTGTATATTTACAATATTACAAACAATGAACTGTACCGTAATTAAACATAACTTAACTTAACTATCTTCACGCTGTATCCCTGACGGGGTAGTCAGAGAGGACAGATCGCCAGGCTTCGCGATCCATGCATACTTCTTTCGCTTCTTCGAGATTCATCAATCGCTTCATACACGCACGTCTGGGTATCCGAGTACTTTTGACCTTTCCGTTTTTGAGCAATCTGCTCACGTGGTCTTCATATGTAAGTCTCGGCCTACCCTGACTCCTTCTACCCTCTACTTTTGAACAATATATATTCTTCGTCAATCGTTCCTCACTCATTCGTTGGACGTGTCCAAACCAACGGAACACGCCTTTTTCCAGCTTAACGCTGACACTTTCATTCAAACCTGCCATATTGCGTATCACTTCGTTACGTATTCGGTCGGCCAAGGTAACGCCGCACAATTTTCGAAGTGATCGCATCTCCACAGCATTCAATTTACTTTCATGCATCTGCTGACATACCCAGGTTTCACTACCGTAAAGCAAAGTTGGCACTAGCACTGCGTTATGAATCGCCAGTCGTGCTTCTTTTACGATGCTTTGTCGCTTTACTGACTGGGACAAAGCACCGTTAACTTTGTTTCCGGCAGCTACTCGCCGTTCTACATCCGAATCACATCTTCCATCCGCGCTAAACATACTTCCTAAATACACAATTTCATTCACTTGCTCTAAACGTTCCTGGTTTACTCTAATCTCGCATTTAGTTCTTTAGTCACCTCTTTCAAATACTAGAACCTTAGTTTTACTTGCATTCAAGCGGAGACCCTTACTTTCACACCCCTCTTTCATATTAGTGACTAATGCCTGTAGGTCGGCTTCTGACGAGGCCATGAGCACCGCATCATCAGCGTACAGCAGACAGTTTACTGTAAAGTCACCCAAATTCACACCCATATTAAAATCTTTCAACTTCTGCAGGCAACTGTCCAGATACACTATGAACAGCCAGGCGGACATGACACATCCCTGTTTGACGCCTGTACAGACATCAAAAAGAGGTGACACATCCCCCCTACTCGCACGCAAGCCTTACAGTCCCTATAAAGCGACTGTATTGCCCGCAGTAGCGAGCCGTCCACACCATATCCTGGCAGCAAGTCCCACAGCGTTTCTCTCACAACGTTATCAAATGCTTTCTCTAGATCCACAAAAGCGCAGAAAACCTTCTGGCTAAGAGCCAGAAACTTTTCCGCGATCATGCGGAGAGAAAACACTTGATCCATGCAACCTCTTCCACGTCGGAATCCGCATTGAGCCTCCCATAAATACCTTTCAGACTTTTCTTGCATTCGTGCCGTTATAACCTTTGCATACACCTTACTAGCTAAGCTGACCAAGCTGAAAGCCCTGTAGCTGGAGCAGTTTAGGCGCGAGCCTTTCCCTTTGTAAATAGGTACTATAACTGCTACTCGCCAGTCATCCGGGACCTCACCTGTCCGCCAGCACAAGTTGCATAACAGACATAGTGTCTCCCAGACACGCGACCCACCGTACTTGATCATCTCAGCAGTAACTCTGTCTTTTCCCGCAGCCTTACCACATTTCATACTTCTTATCGCTTGTTCTATTTCTTTCATACTAATGACTTCAATGACATCGGGATCCGGAGCATCGAAGTGAGCTCTACTTCCCGATGTGGCATCTCTGTCTTTTCTTGCATACATCTTTCCATAATATTCACTCCATCTCTGCAGGACGTCACTTTCGTCTGTTAGGACGTCATTGTTAACACTAAGCACTTTATTCATACTGCAGATTGCCGAACAACTTCGGGTCTTGCCTACCTCTTTCCAGAAGAGCTTGGCATTAGCCCGAAAATTGGACGACAACCTTTCATCCGCTTTTATTCTGCACCTTTCACGAGCTTATTTTAATAAATAAATTAAATTAATTAAATATAGTGAATTATTTCTGTAACCATGAAATAAGAATTTAAAGTACGCACACGATATATGATGAATTGGATTTTGAGCGGTAACAAAATTAGTTTAAAGGAACTAAAGATCGTTTTTTTAAAGAATGAACTGTACGGCTTCGAAATTACATTGAAGAGTTTAAAAAGAATGAACTGTAATTTCACAAAACTACTAAGAAGACCTATTCGTCCTAAACTACAAGGAATAAAAATCGGGATTAGCAGAGAAAGAACGTATATAGATGCACCGGGTGACCCGCACCCGCGTGACATACTTCGGACTCCCATCGTGCGATAGGAATTCTATTTAATCCGGTTCCTTATAAATTCTACAATAATGCATACAAATTAGCCCAATTTGTGGACATTTATGATTACTGCTCCGCTCTCCAGGGTAGTAGTGTGATAATATATAGCCTTGCTCGATAAATGGGCTAACCAAAAATATTTTTTGAATCCGACTAGTAGTTCCTGAGATTAGCGCGTTCAACCATACAAACAAACTCTCAGCTTTATATATTAGTATAGATATCTTACCGAGTTAATAATGTTGGCTACTGTCTTCAATTGCCTGTGGACTGTGCTCAAACTTTCGCCGTTCGCTTTGAATTCCCTGTTGTCGGCAACTAGCACCAGTTCCACGAATCTGGACAACTTGTTAGCGTTGTAAGGCCCTCGAACTTGGTTGTCGTCTGATGCGTACCTTTTGTACTGTAAGAGAATATATTAGTAGTGTGGTTTTTGTCGGCTAGAGTTCAGCAAGAAAACGGGGGTGATTTCGACAAGAAAAGTGTTATGCAGTTTGGTCTAGCTAAAATCTTGACACCAACAGAGCGATCACAATAATGTTAATAAACTTAACAAAGGTCATGAACTCATGACATTAATTACCCCGTCATTAAGTATCCTGTTAACCCTTCCAATTAAGTGGTATTAACAAGTGCAATACAGTAGTGATTCAAACAATTTAAAAAAAAAATTAGGAGTTAACCCTATTTCGTTTATGATCTTGGTTTGAAGCGGTGAATAATCTAATAATGTAATTATTTTATGGCCTTGTTACTAAGACCTTTTAACCAAATCTTAATTTATATTTCTGCAATGTTCTTTCTTATATCTAAAATGTCGCCGCCCTCTACGTCTTAGTCAAGTGAATTTATTTATATATCTTTCGATCAGAATGCACCGGCTGAAGTCAGAGGCTAAAACACAGCTTGCGACTACTTATATCCGTCACATGAATTGCGTTGTCATAATATGGAAAGCGAATAAATATATAAATACATATATTTATTCGCTTTCCATATTCCATAGGGTATAATAACTATCTTCACGCTGTATCCCTGACGGGGTAGTCAGAGAGGACAGATCGCCAGGCATCGCGATCCATGCATCGTCCTTTCGCTTACTGTAGATTCATTAATCGCTTCATACATGCACGTCTGGGTATCCGAGTACTTTTGACTCTTCCGTTCTTGAGCAATCCGCTCACGGTATATTTACATCTATATAACGCCACCTAGCCCAAACTATACTAATATAAGCTTGTGCTATGTGATCTAGGCAAGTGATAAATTGGCAAATTTTAAATGTACACATAGACACACCAAAACTTTGAAAAAAAAATTTGTGGATCACACAAATGAATTTAATAACAACACCTCATAACTCCTCAATTACCCTTGGCAGCTGATATATGAACATAGATGTTTTTAATAGAATAAGCAACAGAAATTGATGCTTGAATTTTTAAGATAAATTGAAACAATATTGAAAAGCAATTAAATAAAAATAAAAATAAATAAATATCCATCACGCCTTATCCCCGAAGGGGTGGCAGAGGCATATTATATGCCCACTTTTCACCGTGTGGATTCCTGTCCCACGTAATAGGTGGTGAGCCCATTGCCGTGTTGAAATAGACAGACGCAAGTTGTGGCTACCTGCTGCTGAAGTTTTCAAGCCGCCCATAAGGCCTTCAACCAGGCTTAACGACTGCCATTTTACTAGCAACCGGGACCAACGGCTTAACGTGCCTTCCGAAGCACGGAAACGCTCGCAAATGTAAATGCCACAAAGTGGTCACCCATCCGAGGACCAGCCATAGTGAAAGTTGCGTAACTCAGTGATCGTTTACAGAACACTGAGACCGCTAGGCCACGAGCGCTTCGAGCAATTGAATGCTAACTATATCCTAATTTAAAACAAGATTTTTTTTCAGTCTCGAGCTGGACTCGTATCTCGTCTTCTGGTTTACCGCACCAGACGTTTTACCAACTCCACTATCGAGACCTATTTGAAACTGACGAATTAATTCACCTCTTTAGGCGACGTGCAGCAATTTATAAAAGGAAAGCACTTACTCTCGAGATCCTACTTTTCCCCTGTTCCTTCTCGCTGTGATATTTGTGATATAGATGTGGGTCGTAACTGGAGTTCGTGGTGACACCTCCAAGGTATCCGCAGTGGAACGATTGGTTTAAATCAGAATGATCATACACGTAATGTTTCGATGTTATGTCTCCACCTAGAAAAAAAGTAATTACGATTAAATATTGTGGGTTTTTTTTTATACACAGCGGCGTCTAGCCCAAACCAAGCTAACATAAACTTGTGTTATGGGATCTAGACGACTGATAAACATGGTTATATATTTCTAAATACATACATATTATACATAGGGAACACTCAAACTTCGAAACAAACATTTGTGGATCACACAAATATTTTTTCGCCCACATTTCACAAGTTATACTTTTGTCTCACAGGTGGTGAACCTATTGCCATCTTGAAATCGACATGGGCAGGACTTCCTGCTGTTGATATTTTTCAAGCCGTCTATAAATCAACTAACGGTTACTATGGTACTGACAGTCAGGACTACCGCTGATGTGCCTTCAAAAGCATGGAAACGCTGGTACATGGAAATGCCCCAAAAGAATTCTATTTCATAGCACTGAATGTGAGACTGACAGATGACAGATACTCATCTCGAAGCTGTTCGTTGGATCCCGGAGTTTACTTTTGAAGTGCATAGAACTTTTTTAGAAGTACCATGTCCCAGACCTCCTAACTGTCCCCAACTATGGGTACTTGTAGCTGAATTTCTCTCGATAAACGGCAATCCAGAATATTGATGATAGATGGATTGGATTGAGGTGTAAGGGGTTGACCTATAAGATCTGCGGTGCACAAGCGACATCATTTGCTGATTAACGAGGGAACCAGTGACGTGGGAAAGAAGTAAGCGCTCTTAAGCGGTTGGGACAGACGGCAGTCGCTGTCAATAATGCCGAAAATGAAAAGCTATACAATATCTGCTTCTAGTACCCAAATAAAAGTTGAACCCAAATTCCAAATCCAGGTAGACTTTGGAAGCAACTGGGAATACACTGTAAGATGATGGATCGATCTTTTTATATACTCAATTAGAAGATATAGTAAGAAGTATAAGAAGTTTTCCCGTTTCCGTTTCCCACAGGAACTTGATCCCAGGATAAAAAGGAGCCTATGTGTTATTATAGTGTGTAAGCTATACTATTGTAAAGTTTCATCAAAATCCATTCAGTAGATTTTGCGTGAAAGAGTAACAAACATCCATACTTACAAACTTTCACGTTTAAAATATTAGTAGGATTTACACTATACCTTGTGCCGGCTGGATGTACTTCATTCTCTCGCCGTCAAAGACGATACCCTCAACGCCATGACAAGTGGACACTGCCACCCACGAGTTAGGCTTGCCTCGCACTGAACCGCCATAGTGACACAGGTCCATTTCCTGAAATGACAGACGCGGACATGTATATTACTTGAGTTTTGAGAAGAGATCCCTTCTACGGTTCTGAACCACTATATATCACTCGATGAAATCTCCTTAGTTCCCTCCCTCAAGGAAGTGGTATATCATCCGATCATTCTGTTCAGTCTCCGTTTACCCTGACTCCTACCCTTCGCACAATAATCTTCGACTATGGTTTCTCACTCATTCATTGGACGTGTCCAAGTCAACGGAGTACGCACTTTTTCTACTTAATGTTCACAATTTTCATTCATAATTAATCCTTTGCGTATTATTTCGTTACGTATTCGATAAACTGAAAATCATGCTTATGAATTACATAATATTACATAGATAGAAAACATTCTAAGTTCAAAAGAAACATTTGCGGATCAAATAAATATTTGTTTCGATCGGGATTCGATCCCGAGACCTCGGTGCGGCAGTGGCACTATTTAGGTGTGGATTTTGCGGAGTATTCATTCAACTTTTCAAAGCTCACCTCTTTTTTAGGTTTATGGAGCACACTCTTGCCGTTCTTCTGGTAGCTAAGTACATGGTCGGCTGGAACTAATTCTTGGTTTAATCGGAGGTCAAGGACGTACTCCTTGCCGTCTATAGGAACTTTCATTGTCACCGTGGAATGATGTGCACCATTCTGAAAAAAATATTATTTCTAATTAGTTAGTTATACTTTATTGTAACTTCCAAAATATATTATTTTATTAATTTATTATGTACTAGCTGATGCCCGCAGCTTTGCCCGCATGTTAAAGTTTTCGTATTCTACATTTCAAAGGGAACCCAAAATTTTTGAAAATTCAATATAGCTTGTGTTACTCACAAAGAATGTAGCTTTCTAATGGTAAAATAATTTTTAAAATCGGCTCAATAGTTTTTGAGCCTATTCATTACAAACAAAATAACAAATCTTTACTTTTTATATTTTTAGTACCTATAAACATATGCGATACTAAATTGGAATCTTGTCGCACAAAGGCAATTTCTTACAATAATGTATTAAAATATGCACGATTTGTTGACATTTATGATTACTTGTCCACTGTCCTGGTTAGTAACGTAATGATACAAAACCTATTAGCCTTAATTGATAAATAGGCTGTCCCACAGAATTAGAATCTTTCAATTCGAAGAAGTAGTTCTTGAGATTAGCGCTAAAAGAAAACAGTTCAGAGTGACTAAACTCTCAGATGACAAGTGAAACGAATAAAGTGCAGTACAGTCGGTTAAAACGAGCCTTAGTTCGTAGATACATAACGTAATAATTAGCTTTTTCTTATGCATCATCTCCTCCACTCTATTTCTGCTGCTTATCAATGACATGTTGTCTATTGACGGCATACATTGCCATGCGGAAGACATTACACCGGTAGCTATGAAATTTTCTGCACCGTAGTGAAAGATGCCACGACCTCATCATCATCAAAAATACAAGCAGTGATCAAATTGCCGAAATTCGATCACTATAATCTTAGCAATGCAACTAAGAATATCTAATACAGTCATCTCAAGTAGCCGTTTGTACGAGATCAGAGAATTTTATTAGAAGAAATTACTTGATTCATCATTAGGATGTTGGCTACATACCTATGTTCCGGAAATTTACGTCCATTTGTTACATAGTGCCGTGTGGATAAGAATGTACTCTATCCTCTTTTCTTTTTTTATATTAATAAAGTAACAGACAAGCATAACCCCATCTGATCAAAAGTGAATGAGGTTACTGTAGCATATGGACACTTGCAACACCAGAAGAGTTTCACTTGCTCTGCCGGTCCCCCAGCTGGTTTGAAACGAACAGGGACACGCTGTGGCTGCCGACTATGGAATTTTTAAAAGCCGCCCATAAGGCCTTCAACTTGGCTTAACGACTCCAATGTTACTGGCAACTTGGAATAATGTCTTAACGCGGCGTATGAAGTATGGATTCTCTCATAAATGGAAATACCCAAACAGTTACCCATCTCAGGTCCAACCGCAGTGTAAGATGCTCAATGCAAGACCATTTACAGAACATTGACCTGCTAACTGCTTCGTTCTGAGCTATAACAGTACATTTTTTTTATATTTGGCAATGTGGCATGTCAAAATGGCGCCGCCCGCCTGATGGTAAGCAAAGACGACGATCCGTCATTGAGGGCCGCTATCTCAATGCGCAGGGCTCCGATAGCGACCCTAAATTTGACGTTTAGGAATATGTCTTTTCACGCTTCTCTTAAAGGATCCAGGATTGCAAACACGTGCGCAGGCAGAGTTCCATGCTTTCAGAAAGAGTACCAGACTTGACCTTTGTCATTCGAACGGGAGTCCCCAATTCCTTATATTACGTAACACTGATATTACGTCATTCTCCTCTATGTGGACCTAACCTAGAACCTTCTTGACTTGCCCTTTCTATTTACAATATTTACCTATAGACAAGGACAGATTTTTATCTTTAATTCAACACGTTTGTCACTGCGGCTTGGTTATTGGGACAAAATTAACCGGTAGATAGTAAAATGGACTGACCTTTGGTTCCACTTTTCTCCACATCTTTTGATATTTTATGTTAGTATTGTCTATGGACAAATAACAAGATAGTAGCTTGGGGCTCTTGTCTAACATAGTCCGAGTTGTGAGCTAGTGGGTGAAATTTTATCTACTACCAGAACTAGAGTCAACCACTATCACATGAGGTCAGCGACATAACTCGCTTCCGTTCTACTTGCAATTCCGCACTTTATTCGGCAGCATTTATTGTAGTTTACCATGCGATACACAGCGATTGAGAATAGGTTTTACTCTTAACACTTTCAAAACGAGGTGATAGTCTGGTAAAAATTTTATATCACTTAATTGGCAAACAAGCAAACTGCCCACCTGAACGAAATGTTCACCATATTATGTTGCAGATGTGTGCAACTCGCACTGTCGCTCGACTCTGTAAAACCTTTTGAAGAACACCATACTGTAAAAAGTGGGCGAAAACGTCCACTTGTGGGCTCAGACAAGGTCCCGAAAAGACCAGAATCAACTTGAAGGTTTTTAAAATTTACTGATTTTTAAACCTACCCTACAACATCGATTATATACCTCATTCCATCACTAGATTGGTTGTCAAGGCTGGTCAGGGTTTCAGGGATCTCCTTTTGAGGGTGACATAGAGAGCCAGGCAAAACTATTGGCAGAATATAAGTGTGAAGTTTGGTAATACCAATTGCCACAGGAATATAGGCGTGATTATACGTTACGTATGTATGATATATTTCCCATCTGACAACCCTATCTGGATGTGTGGAAACAGTTGCTATAGCTACACCGGTAGTAATAAATTTGTGTCATCATAATATTTATAAAAGTTTCATTGAACACCGCGCCGCCATTGCACAGTTTATACTCATCATACAAACACATACATACATCCATACATTGGAATTTATGGCGTTAATACAAATATTATAGTAACCGTAATACGTATCTAATTGGTATTACATTAAACTTTAAGCAAATTAGCCCATACATTTGGAAACGTGCCAGTTATTCACTACGGTTATTAGGGTTCCGTGGCAAACAAGAGGCAATATGAAATTAAATGTCAAGTCACAAAGTAACACTTATGAACGTCAAAATTATTGCTTCAACATTTATTGCCAGATCGCAAAGCAATAGCTAGCCTGAGGAAGAACCTGGCAATAAAACTCATGGTCACTCTACTTATTGCCAGTAATTGCATTAGTTTTTGTTTACATAATAAAAAAAATCCCATTATGGCGCCAAAGGACAAAACCCACTTAAGAATCGTTACCCTTTCCCACACTGTCGTGCAGTGCCCGGCGCGGCAACCACTGCATAATAATTTCGCTATATCAATTGTAAATGTACAAGACACTATCCGGGACATGTACTGTGACTCCGATTCAATGGTTCGGACTACTGTTGGCGACACGAAACCCTTCCCCATCACCGTCGGGGTACACCAGGGTTCGGTCCTTAGTCCGCTTCTGTTTAGTGTAATATTAGACGAATTGTCGGACAGCATCAGAAACCCACATGAGCAGCCTCCATGGTTGCTCATGTATGCTGACGATATTGCGCTGGCAGACGCGGACAGGGGCAGATTGGTGCGACGTGTAAAGGCGTGGAAGGAGACGCTTGAGAACGGCGGTCTGAAACTAAATGTGTCGAAGACCGAGTACTTGGCACTAAACTCGACAGATCCCACATCCGTCCGCATAGGCGGTGATTTGGTCGAGCGCACGGACCAGGTTAAATACCTGGGATCTGTTTTTCACACGTCCAGTGACATCGATTGCGACGTCAAGTCACGCATTGCGGCCGCGTGGGCCAAATGGCGGGAGATGACCGGTGTCATTTTTGACCCTAAAATGCCGATCCGGTTGAAGGGACAGGTCTACAAAACCATTATTAGACCTGTCCTTTTACATGGCAGTGAGACGTGGCCGATATTGGAGCGACACAAGCAGGAGCTGCCTGTCACGGAAATGAAGATGCTGCGGTGGATGTGTGGGGTCACGCGGATGGACCGCGTGAGAAACTCTCGCATCCGCGGCAGCCTTCACGTCCGTGACATTGCAGACAAGTTGCAAGAGTGTTGCCTTCGTTGGTATGGTCACGTCTTGCGGCAACCGCCGGGCTACGTAGGTAACAAATGTCTGGCCATGTCAGCCCCGCCGGGTCCCGGTAAGGGGGGAAGACCCAAGAAGTGCTGGCTTGACGTCGTAAGGGATGACATGCGTGCCAATGGTCTCACTACAGGGGATGCCGAAGACCGTGCGAAGTGGAAGAGAAAATGTAGGAAAGCGGACCCCGGGTGTCGCGAGACGCAACTGGGACAGACGCTCGGATGATGATGATGACTCAATAATACATTTGATACAAACAGTGATGTTTCGCACCTATACAGGTGGTCATGTATTTTTTTTCCACAATTCAATTATTTGGCGCTTAATCATTCATACATAATTAATTAAATAAAATAACTAGGTTAACATGAACTACCGGCTACAAGAAATAAATTACATACATACATATTGTCACGCCTCCATCCCCGAAGGGGTAGGCAGAAGCATATTAAACGCCCACATTTCACCATATGCACTTTTGTCACATACAAGAAATAAATTAAAGTATATTTATGTTTAATTACTCTTTATAAAAACGAATGAACTTGACGATGTTTCTTTTTTTTAAATTTTACTAGTAATCATAAGCTTCGTTGTTTTATTAACTAAGTCATTGAGCATGACACTTCAATTTCGATTATTATCTAAGATTCAAACCTCAGAGCAAGACGAATAATAATAGACTAAACTAATAATAATACCGCGGGCCAGGTTTACGTCAAACTGTAGGCGAAAATCTATTACAGACCTACCATTCGTCTGTAGTAATTATGGTTTAGGACTGTCGCTTCCATTGGAAAGTTCCATTGATGGGTCCAACGGGATTTTCTAATCCTTTCCTTTGTCTCCACTATTGCGACAGTGTAATCGTATGCGAAAAGGGTAACGCCACCTGGCACGCTAGTTTTTTTTTTGGAATTATTTTATGGCCTGGTTACGAAGACCTTTTAGCCACTTTTTATTTTTATATCATATTTCTTCAATCTTATTTTCTAATTTTGTCCTGTCCAGTCCTTTGTCGATGTCATGTCCAGTCCTGTGTCCTTGCCCCATTGACGTGGTAGAGCGTTATGGATGGGGCTTTCAGTGGAATTTGCGCGGCAAAATATAAAATAGCATTTCACTGCAATAATATCACTGTTTTTCACTATAGCACGTTTACACAACTATTATGTCTAAGAACTACCATTTTTACACATAAAACAAGGTTAATGCACTAGTTTTGGAAAAAAATATAGAGCAACGTGTGCTATTCAGGAAGTTCCAGCGCAAAACTCCTGGCACGCTTGGTTGTATGAAATATTTAGAATAAGGCATCTCTAGAAGGGCGCGCGTGAGTAACATTGATTCCTTGCTCTGTAGCTCAAAGCAATTATAGTATAATAGAACTACACAGCTCAGATATCGAACCGCATTCTATGGTTGGATACAGAAGATACATAAAGATAAGAAGTCATCCTGTATCTTCAAGATTTATAGCCATCGCTTCTAGTATTGCATTCCATGAATTATCGCAGCGTATTAGTACTCTACTCACCTCATCTCTGGTAGAAGTTATCTCTCGTTTCGATCTGCTATGTAACACAACTGGTTGGACTATCCTGTGTCTGCTAAAATCTGAAGCGGGTGGTCCTGAAACAATAAAATAAATACACATAAGCATACAAATTTTAAAAGATAAAAACTTTCAACTCATGTCGAAAACGCGGAATTTTGTTGTTTATCAATCACGCCTTATCCCAGAAGGGGTGGTAGGGGCATATTATACACCCACTTTTCACCATGTGTATTCCAGCCCCACGAAATAGGTGGTGAGCCCATTGCCGTGTCTTGTACATTGACAATTGACATAGCGAAATTATTATGCAGTGGTTGCCGCGCCGGGCACTGCACGACAGAGTGGGAAAGGGTAACGATTCTTAAGTGGGTTTTGTCCTTTGGCGCCGTAATGGGATATTTTTTATTATGTAAACAAAAACTAATGCAATTACTGGCAATAATTAGAGTGACCATGAGTTTTATTGCCAGGTTCTTCCTCAGGCTCTAGCTATTGCTACCTGCTGTTGGAATTTTCAAGTCGCCCATAAGGCCTTCAACTTGGCTGAACGACTACCATGTTACAGGCAACCGGGATCAACGGCTTAACGTGCCTTCCGAAGCACATAGCGAAAGTTGCGTAACGCAGTTTACAAAACACTGGGTCATGAGCGATTAATTTTACAATTTTGCGCTTCATGACAACTGTGTGAAGAGGTGGATCGATCACTATCCGCCGTTTAGCTACTGCTCTTCATGGCATGGATTTGATCGTCACAATACAGTTCAGAAACCAACATGGTAGATATGTGCCAGGGACCCCTTTAGTGTTGCGTGCTTTAAAGGTTAAGTAAGTGCTAACAATCAGTGGTCCATTTGGTTGCCTAGCAGAAAATATTGCCAATTCTAAATAATCGGCGGATGACGCAGTTAAACAGCGATTATATTCAAGAAATAGCAATTTGCCAAAATTACACTTTGTAATTTTGTAACGGTGAAGTGTGTTAAGGCCTTACAATAATGATAGCTAAATTTATAGACAGATATTTTTGGGGACTCTCCATCACTTTTAAAGTACCTAGTAGTATTTTCTAAATTACAAACATATTATCACGACTTTATCTCTATTTTCTATTATCCACGAACTAGGTAGAGGCATCCTATACGCCCACATTTCGCCGTGTGCATTTTTGTCCCACGTAACAGGTGGTGAGCGGATTGTAGTATTAAAATGGACAGCCGCAGATTGTGGCGACCAGCTGTAGGCCTTCATCTTGAGTGAATGATTTGAAAACAATGTTGTGCAATACTAAGCGACTCTCGTTGCTGACCGTACATAACCATATCTTTTATTTCCGTATAACCGTTTACACCTTATAATAGCTTATTATCGTTCAATAGTTGTCATGCCGTATATCAAATAAGGGCACTCGTTGACTACACCGTTATGAAAGTCGTAGAAGGAATAAGTAGGTACTGTCAAGTTACTACAAACTGTCAAGATAATATTAAATGGTTGAGCAAGTATCTAACCGGTGATGCGCATTTGGCACAATGTATATCTAATTCACTATTTCAGGCATTATTCCAGGTAGTCAGAGAGATAAATCGCCAGGCTTCGCGATCCATGCATACTTATTTTGCTTCATGCAGATTCATTAATCGGTTTATTAAAAGGACAGGAAAAACAAGATATAAAATTTCTCTAATACGTCGATAAAGAAGTTTCACTTGAAACCAACTTGGCGAGTAACCGAAAAACATTACCCTTTTTATTTACAGCTATAATATTTCTCTCAACGTCAATAAAGAAGTTTCACATCAAAAATCTAAACAGGCAAATATCCTCAGACTAAGCTACTGAGCTGATTATAATAACTATACATACGATCCCGGTACTCAGTCCGAGACTGTATATACAACAACCAATTGGCTAGTGCTAACAGGTCATGTGGTTAGTGCTCGTTCCACGCGCCTGGTTTCCTAATCAAACGCACAATAGTTGACAATAGTTGCGGCCGCGCAAGCTACCACTTATGACCAATCATGTGACACTCGCAACTAATCTAGTCGTAGATCAATGACCTGGCTTTATTGTTAGGTTTTAAACTTTAAAATTTTAAAGTTTAGAAAAGTCTTATACAGCGGTTTAGTCTATCCGTCTGTCTGTACGCATCTATTTTTCAAGAACCATAAAAGATAGAGAAAAACGGTTTTGCGGCATTCGACTCAGGACACCATGAATACATGCTTATGCGGTTCTGAAGTATCTGCCACTTCCGGTTTTAAAACTGGTTTCGGTTTAGAAGTAGTCTGATTTCTTCGCTACGATGGTGAAGGGCGTGTTACTTGTTTCCATTTTGACAACAGTCACATTGGCTCCAACTGTATTTAAAAATTATTTCTTGAACTAATCGGTCACACGCACACAAAATTCCATTAATATTGGTCTAGCCGTCCTCGAATTGATGAATTGAAAAACGGAGATTGATTTTTATTTATAACTAGCTGGCTCCCCGTTCTGAAGGGAATACGGGGGTAAAAGGTAGCCTAAGTTATTCCTTATAAGTTATTCCTTATAACATTAGCTATCTGCCAGTGAAAGTTTCGTTAAAATCATTCCAGAAGTTTTAGAAATTAGCCCGAACGAATTAGACACATATAAACAGCAAAAAATTTTTTTTTTTATGTACCATATTACTTTCATATGCTTAGGCTGTTATTTTGGAATTGCAAACATACACTTCAATTTTATTTATCTGAATAGATAATTTATTATCTGAACCTAGGTAAAATTTATTATTTATTACGATATTTATTATTTTTTATAATTATCAATTGAGGTATAGGTTCTAGTTCTGTTGTAAAACTATGTACTAACTCGGAATGATTCCTTTTTTATAGTACGAAATGAATGCATTGCAAAGTTCAGAACCGTCTTAAATTAGCATTCGCTTCACCAAGTGTCAGCTCAGAGTACCCAGAATCCCTACCACAAACTTAACGAGTGGATATAAAATCGTCTCAGGCGCATGTCGATTTGTTCCGCGCAACACAAACCTACATTGTTTGTTGACCAACAATGGTGTCAGTTGAACGTCTGGTACGATTCGGTATTGGTTTTATGGCTGCTGTATGGTATTTATTGACATTTTCAGGGCATACGCCTACATGGCGTAGTGTTGGAGTATAATTCAATATAAAATAAGTGGGTATTTTATTGTAAAACTAAAAACGGTATTAAGCATTATATAATCTCTTACAGGGAAGAGTATTTTCGCCAGAATTGAGCGATTTAATAATAATAATTAATAATTATCATTTATTCCAGGTAAAACCCATATTTTTCATTGAATTATTACACATTATACATTTACAATACATAACCACATCATACAAACATCCCAAAAAACATGTTTACTTTTACAGCCTTATAAATACACACGTACACACCGCCACGCCTCCACCCCCGAAGGGTCAGGCAGAGACATACATTTACAAAATAAAATTATAATTCAATACAATATACAAATCACAGTTCATTAACTAAATAAATTAGAATAAAATTAAAATTATGGATATAATTGTAATAACACACAAAAATAAACATTTTAGGTACAAATTTAAATACAAAATAATTTCATTTAACGTTCATCTCATGGTGCACACCCACCCAATGCCTGAGAATGGGACTATCCAAATATTCAGCCAATGTCTTAACAATTGAATTTTGCGAACAACGGATACGACCCCAAAACGATGCAACCCGTGACCTAATTGATGGCAAAAAAATCAGGAATTCTAGCGGCAGATTTAAAAGGTAGTTTCTCTGTCCAACCATAAAAAACCTGGACGCTCTGTTGAACTATATTATTACTGACTAACTACATAAATAAATATTGTGTGACATTTTTTTTACACACGACCGTCTAGCCCAAAGTAACCTCATATATAAGCTTGTGTAAAATATTTTAAACGAGAAAGTTTGTAAGTATGGATGGATGTTTGTTACACTTTCACGCAAAATCTACTGAATGGATTTTGATGAAACTTTACAATAATATAGCTTACACATCAGAATAACACATAGGCTACTTTTTATCCAGGGAATAAGTTCATGTGCAAAACGGGAACGGGAAAACTTCACGACGCGTACAAAGTCGCGGGCGTCAAGTATAAAAAATAAATAAACATGTCTTCTTCATTTGAATAGACCATAAATGTCCTAATTATATTATACACTAAGAGAGTACCACACGCAGCGCAATGTTTTGGGCTGGCCCATTTTTGTGGGCTATATTTAGAGGAGCACTAACTGCTATGAAATGCGAACAATATCAATTTCCTACTAATGTATATTGGAACAATGTAGATTGTGAATAAACATGGACGCAACTGAAACAATTCATTGGGAATTATGATAAATTAGTTTAGAATCAATTCCCAACATTTCAAAACAATTGACGGAGACTAGTGAGATCTAATATTCAATTAGAACATGAACCGATGATCTGGAAACTCAGAAAAATATCAAATCAATAAATCAATCATTGAGCAGAAATCTGACCGATTGTAACTGAACTATCTTGACCAGGTCAACACAAATGGGGTAGAGATGTCACCTTATACTATGAACACAATCGTGTCCAGAACCAAAAGATTCCTAAAGTATTTTTTATGTCGCACCAAAAAAACATAGAGCTCTCTGTGCACGTGTTTCCCCCCTCCTACAATCCTGGGCCCTTTAAGAGAAGCGTGAAAAGGCATATTTCTGAGCCGTCAACCTGATGGTCGCCATTACAGCCCTACTTGCGACCTGGCTATGATAGTGGCACTCAATCAAGGCATCAGTCGGTGGACGCCATTTTTAAGTGTTAAGTACTAAAAAACATTAATAAATAAATATTAAAGAAATAATAAACATTAGCTTTATTGAGAATAAAGAGAATAGAATACGTTATACAAGACATCCATTTATTAGCATTTTATTTAAGCCATATAGGGCTAATTAAGCTAATATAAGACGCCTACATTCACAAGTTATAGTAAAGGTATCAATAAATCTTATGCAAATAAACCTTTTCATATAAGCATGGTGTTAACCAGGTGTTAACTGGCTCTTCAAAGATGTCGTAGGAAAAAATCGCAAACAAACAAGTTTTACTGTTAATAGTCTTGGTAATGGAATAATTTCGATTGACTCAATAACAATAAATAGTTGATTCATAGATTCGATCCGTTGTAATATTAAAAAAAAACAACAGATTCAATATTAATCTGTATTTTATTTGTCACGGTATGTTATATAAATAAACTAGGTCACCCCCCCGACTTCAAACGTGACATACTTCGAACGTTTGAATCGAATTTGTTAAGGCTTGGTATTCCTGCCGAGGCCACGCTTTTGAGTTTTCTAAAACAATGCGAATCGTAGAAGAAAGGGTTTTTGATTCTAAAAAAGAGATATATGTTAGTTAAGGATTTAAGCTAGTCAAAATGGCTTTCCGTTACAAAATCTAATAAACTTCACTACATAGAAAAACATCCCAAAGTTGCCCCCTTTAGAAATGTTTTTTCAATACCAAATCTAAACTATAGATAATTTTCATGAATTTTTTATACAGAACTATAGCCACTAAATATTTATAGACATAATCGCTTACTTTGACTATATACAGTGATTTTTATAGTACAAATGTTTAAATAATATCAGATTCGCGACGCTGAGGCCTGATCAGTCGCGCGCTGGCGCTTACTGAGATAGGACCTGTGTTAGGTTTTTTCGATACGCTCACCTTGCATTTCTTCGTAATGGCACAGTATATTTATGAGAGCAGTAAGCATTCCATCATCATCCGAGAGTCTGTCCCAGTTGCATCTCGCGACGCCCGGAGTTAGCTTTATATAGTGTACATATATATATGAGAGTTATATACGGCAATGGACTCACCACCTATTACGTGGGACAGGAATACAAATGGTAAAAAGTGGGCATTATATTGTAAGTAGTATAAAATCGAACCCGGTACCTACAGGTTAGAAGGCAGTTATATAACCAACTGAGCCAGTGGGCCGTTCAATGTATGTTTATCTATTTTTCCGATAAATGATGACAAATTAAAAAAAAAAAAATATATCGTATTCTTTCAATTGGGTTCTAAAAAATTTGATTAATAGATTCTGAAGCTTAAACATACCGACTGCCACTGGCTCAAGTAATCACTGCAGTTGTTATATTGAAGCTTAGCTTCGCTTCGCATAAATTATTATAATTGTATCCAAGACCGTTGTTTTATGCTTTCAGTATTGATTCTTTAAGTATATTTATAAATTTATTACCCACGACTCTATCTCCGAAGGTGTGGCAGAGGCATATTGTGGTGAGCCCAATGCCTATATCAAATGGACAGGCTTAGATTGTAGCGACTCGTTGTTGTAATTTTTAAGTCGCTTAAAGGGTATTCACTTGATTTAACGAGTGTCGATTGCAACGTTACTATCAACCGCGACAAACAGCTTAATGTGTCCTTCGAAGCACGAAAACGCTGGTAAATGAAAATGCTACAAAGCAGTCATCCATCCAAAATCCGAGAGAGTTTCTTAAATAAGTGATCTTTTACAGAAACCTCCACGAGGGCAGAAAGCTTGCTGAGGTGTTTTAGTTGGTATTCCCAGTGTCATCACGATCAGGTGCTGGGCGATTTGCACAAAAGCCCATTGTCTAACCAGCAGTGGATAGTCTGTAAGCGGTTCACTGCTAGTAAAAAAATACCATTATGAGTGTTTTGAGTGCTTCAGGACGCTTTTTAAACCTTGAGTTCCAACTGCCAGTGACATAGTAGTCGCTGAGTCAAGTTAAAGACTAGAAAGTCAATCAACGTCGATTTCAATCCTTATATGAAATATAATGTTTATGACGTATTTAAAAAAAAGCTAAAACTACAAACGTTACAAATTGCAATTCTATTACCTGAATAAGTCGACACCACATAATCCCGTTACAAACCGTTTAGTAAAAATTTATAACCATAGATAAACTGATCCTTGTTTTTGACACCCCTGACTTACCGTTAATCTTTACGTTATCTGTGGCGATAACAACAGATATGTGTCAGGATGTGGGACACCATAATTATTTATCTTTCGCACAAGACGTGTAAGAGCGTGGCGTAATGTTAAAATGATTTTATCAGTTAACAAACATGACAGGAAATGTCTTACTAAGTAGGTACTTTGAAACTGTATCAGGTCAAGAGGAAGTGTTTGTATGACCAGCTATCATGGCTTTTGAATTGGAATGAGTAATGTAAACATTTTAGGTGTAAGGGTTCCCACCAAAATCTCAATATCCCAAGCGACCTCACCTGCTGATTAATTGAAGACCTTCGGGGTTGATAGATATCCAAATAAGACCAGTCGCTCCCAACAATGCCGAAAATTAAAAGTTTTGACTATTACATTTTGGGATTGTTATTATATACATACATATTGTCACGCCTTTATCCCCGAAGGGGTAGGCAGAGGCATACGCCTACATTTCACCGTACGCACTTTTGCCCCACGTAACAGGTGGTGAGCCCATTGCCGTGTTTAAATGGACAGGTGCAGGCATTGTTATTGCTATTGATATTTGCTAAATAGCAAAATCAAAGTGGTTCCCAGGCTCTATATCCAGGCAAGGTTTAGAAGCAACTAGGAAAATACTTTAAACCGAGAAGAAAAAGACTACAGTAGACGCTATTTATTGCTGCATCGGATTATCAGACCAAAATACACGAAGCTCAAAATTTTTATTTAGGTCTAACCTGATTTTTTTAGGGTATGCTACAAATTATAATGTAGGCACCAATTATGCCTCCTCTTTTCAAAATTTTACCCCAAAGGAGGTTAAAGTATAACGAAGTATGTCATGGGCAAAGCCGGCGGGCACAGCTGGTTATGGCTATCTCACCTTAAACTCCGATAGGAAAAGTCCGTGGGGATTTCCACACGTAAAAAATATAAAGCGGTAAACAAGCTTAATTACCTATTCTGTGCTACTCACCAAACGACTAATTAAAAATAAAAATTCAAAAGGTTGATCGAAACCGTCACGTAAATTACAATTTCATGGCATTTTAACAAGCCAGGTTACCAGAGTAACACTTGTGACAACAAACGATTAGTGCCTTATAGTAGCTAACCTTTTTTTTAAAGTGCAGAATCTTTTATTTAACACTTTGTGTCAGCTATCGGCAAGGTAGGCATGTCGGTAAAATAAACCACACGGTGTCTTCTTTCTATCTGAGTGCTCGAAGACCCGACTATGGAGAATATCCCAAGGCTTCGAAGGTATGGCCACTGGAGGGTCCAGCGACTCCAGCTAATTAGGGGACGTTGTGGTCCTCACCAACAAGACGCGCGCAGAGGCACAATGCGACGCGACGCACTCTGGGCCTACCTCTACTTGGGCAAGGTTAGCTCAAACCCTTGCCCCTAGGTCCGCGCTCATTAAGGTCGGAGACCCGTCGTAGATCTACGGTGCCCGGTGAGATTTCTGCAACCGGGAAAAGAACTGGATCTTTTCCCTAACTTTTTCTGCCGCCTCTTTTATACGCATATCTCCTCGCAAAACTAAGCGGTGGCGTTAGCACTAACACTTCTGACTATGGTCAAAACCAAGGTCATGAATTTTCCCGCAGAGCACACGCCTCCGACATAGTTTTTAACCTAGATTCAAAATACATGATTAGGTAGTAGAGTTACGATCCAGTGAATGGATTTCCTGCTCGGACGAATAGATCAGAGGTTTGACCGTCGATGACGTAGGTACCATTCCATTTAATATTTAAAGTCAAATGCATATCCTCATATCAATTAGACGCGCAGCGGAGCGCTCTATGCCGTGGAATTTAAATTATCTGGCGCAGTAAATGAATTCACAAATTGTGGTATGTTATTTTCATTTAGGATTTACATTAGAAATGTTAGATTTTCAGTTAGAAAAGTGACCACATTTCTAAATAGAGTTTTTTTACGACTGTACCATTTGATCTGGGCTCAAGACAAAGTAATTATGTCTCTCTGACTACCCCTTGAGGAATACAGCGTGTAGATAGTTAGTAATTAAGTATAACGATCTACAAATTCCACGAACACAAATGGGTGTAAAGCCGTCATAAAGTAAATTAATCCAACTAGATTAGTAGATATGATTTTAACACCATCGCAGACTCGCGGCGACATATAAGAAGATAAACATACCTTGAAGTTCACATTTAATCCATTTAGGATTTAATATTAATCTCTAGTTAAAAGAAACAGATTATTTTCATTCCTACCTTTTGCAATAATATAGCAATATCCGACCCTGATATAATTACCTATTTTCAACTATAATATATAACTATATATATATATATATATATATAAATATACATATATATCGCCATGCTTCGCGATCGATGCATACTTCGCCTCATACATGCACGTCTGAGTAGCCTTACAGTACTTTTGACCTTTCCGTATCACCTAAGAAGAAAATCTCAACCAGTTTCAATGGCGAAATAGTAATTTTTATCAGTTTAGAACATGGTCACGACTTTTCGCAGACATCGAGCGAATTATTGATGACTTGAACAAGGACTGATATCGCATTAGCTCCCGACTTTGACCTATTGCACAGAGCAGATACATCATACAACTTGGAATTAATTCGTAGTTTCGATACTGAAGTTCATGGTTAAAATCTGTCTCTATCAATATCTTCGCCTTTCGTTGCCCAAACTAGCAAGTAGTGGCGCCCTAGTGCAGGCTTAAGATCACAATCAGACGATAGTGGCTTTCAACAACAACTCTTTAAGGACAAGGGGCTGTAGTCTAAACAAGTCAGTTGATTAGACAACAAACAGAAATAGTTTTATATGACTTCGATTAAATAAGGAGGTTGACAACCCATCATCTATTTATATAGACAACTGTAAACTTTTCCGTAAGCAACTTTTATGAGGAGCACAGATGATAAATACTTAAACGCAGTCGATATCAGCTGCAGTAACACATATTATTGGTCACAAACTGTTTACATTTTTTGTAGAAATAATACGCACGGATGAATGTTTGTTTAGTACAAATGGTCACGTTCAGTTCAGGTAGTAATTTTAGTTGTGGAATCTGGCAATTTGAAACAATACACAAAGACTTGGCATTGAAAGAATAAACGGGATGGTCGCTGCTTTCAACAATGGCGGCAAAATCCTAAATACAAACAATCCTTTGCAGCTAATCAAAATAAATCCTAAGTTCAGATCTCGGATGCAATCGGTACTTACTCATGCAATTGATAATTATATTTTTGAGCCGTTTAGGGGTCAAGACACTGGGCTCGTGGATCCCAATGCTCGTTCGTTTTCGGCATCACAATATCCCACAATAATGTTAATCTTTTAACTTGTAAATAAATTGTTTTATTTTTTTCTGCAAAGTACGCTTTAAGAATGAAAGTTGTCAACGATAATGTAAGGAAAGTAGTTCTTTTAAACACTTCGTATAGTATCGCATTACACCCATTCTCTCGCCAGATGTTTTAAATAGAGCACGTATCCGATAACATTTCATTATCACTTGGAACCAATTTCAAAAAAGGGTGTTCTCAATTTTGATGTACGTGTATCATTTTACCATTTTTTGGAACCGACTTCATAAGGAAGGTTCTCAATTATGGTGTACGTACAGGTACGTTATTTTTATACGAAATATCCAGACGCGAACATGGCTAAATATCTCGAATTTCCAATTAAACCTGTTTATCGAGAAGTGACATGACGACCGCTAATACGTATAGCAATGGCGACAATTGGAAACGGAAATAGTACCAATGTGAAATCCCAAAAATTTCAATAAAATATCGATTAAACATCATTATTACTGACAAATTCATTGACTTATATACTTTAAATAATTTGCTGATAAAGTACCTTAATGTATTTTTATTATTGTTGTGTACTATCGTCTTGTATAATTCTGTTATTGTGTGCGAAGAGCTTTGGCAGGATATCAAGCAAATGGGGCATGGAGTAACTTTATGAGCAATGTGTCTACGAAGACGCGATTTGCTGAGTGCTTGAAGTCATACTTGAAGTGAAAAGTATAATGACAGTTTAAGTCAAGATTGAAGCAAGCGGAAAGTGTTTGCTTGCCTTGATTGAAAAAAGGTGTGAAAAAATGGTATCGCATTACACGTACCGCAGTTCCCGCAGTTTTAGAATTTTTTTTATGAAAATCTATAGGCTCTTAACCACAGCGCAGTGTATAATGCGCTTAGATGGCTTCCACTTTAAGTTACTAATTCTGTGCCATAAATAAAAAAATAAAAAAAGCAAGGAGTTTTAAAGTACCTACTTGTGTATCTTTTGCCAACTGTGTAGAATTAAATTTCTTTGAGATCTGTATTTTTAAAATTGTATAATTATAATACCTAGGAAATGTTTTTATAAACAAATGAAATAAACTAGGTGCACTTGACGTCTCTGGTAAATCTAAATGGAGTGAAGTGTTTTTTTTATTCCTCCATGGTATGTTCGATTTTATTGTTTCTAAACTGAAAATTACTAAGAAAATGGCTACATGTCGTATTTTGGGTCAAATTTGATCAAAAAGTGTTGAGTGGTTTGGGAGGAGTTAGAGGACAAAGCGAAAATCCGAATCGGGAAAGAATGGAGCTACGCTTACTTCGCTCCAATTAGTTAAGTAAAATAATAAGGCATGTAACCTTTAACGTATATGTATAGACAACATAAGTTGGTTAAATTAATTAAATATAAATAAATTTAAAATACATATAAATAGTTTCCGTAATTCATATAATAAAGCATTTACCCTCATTTTCCGAGTTTAATTTTTGGCAACTTATAAAGCCCTCTTCGGGTCAAAGGTCAGCCTTACTACCTTATCGTTTCTTATTTACTCGGTCTTCAACATTCAAGTTAGAGAGACCATTGACAAGTGTGTCTACGGAGTGTAGTCGTGATTAGATTTCGTAGACACACTGCAATTTTACGGGAGAGGGACACATCCAGACATTCTTTTTAGATGTAGTACATCTCTTATTACAGCTATAAACTCGGTAAAAATACAAATCTATAAGATGAACGACCGCGACATAAGAAAGCTTTATCAATGCTCGTACGTTTAAAAGTAGGTAACCATATTGTCGGTTACGAAACTTAATAATAACATTTACAATATCAACAATAGAAGAGATTGTTTACGGAAATAGTGGCAGCTGGCCAATGCTAGAAGGCTTTTATAGTCACGTGCCCATAACTGCTAGTTCAAACAAAGACACGCACAATTATTGAAAATTAGCAAACCTAGTCATTCTATATTAGTGCAATCGGCATTCTACGAGTTGTACTTGAATGTAATCCTTTAGAAAGGTAGTAGAGCTCTCGCCTTTTAGTTTTCTAAAGTTTGCGTACTTCAGAGGTATCTAAAGGTTTGTTGAACCTGTACTAATTGATTTTGTACACTATTATAGGGGTCTTTGTTAATGCAGTAGAACCATAGATATCTTACACATAAATATTTTATTACAGTGAAAAAAGACAACTTGCTTCGAGACGGGGATTGAATCATACGGGGATTGTATCAGAGTTGTTAGGTAGCTCGATAGATGACTCTGGTCATACTCTTAAAATACATTGAAGAATTCCAACTTGTTTCGTTACGGTTCGGGTAGTTCAGTGGCTAGAACATTGCCCTGGTTAGGCAAAAGTCACGGGTTCAATCCCCGTCTCGAACCAAGTTATCTTTTTCCACTTTAATAAAATATTTATGTGAAAGTTAGCATACTAATTGCTTTAAAAATGTATCCATAGATATCTTAAATTAAGATATCTATGTGTGGAACCCAAATCAATCATTTTTGGAAATGTATTTATGTTTCTGCACGCTAATTTCTGAAACGGCTTCCCCAATTGATGTGCTGTTTTAACTACTATTTTGTTGAAAGCTCACCTTAACTGTACAGAAGAGAGTAAAGTTAACGGAGAACAATTGATTGTACAGTAATCAGTGTTCGTTTTACGTCAAAGCACGACACCTAACCATACCTTAGGTTACAAAAAAAGTAGTTTTTCACAAAGAATTATAGGGTTAATTTGCATAAGGATGGTATGCATCTGGCCGTAACCCTCCAATGCAGTCGTGTGACACGAAACGCTATTGTCCTGTACATATGACAGCCAGCCAACCTTAACCGTTGATTGTTATCAAGTTCAGTACTTGGTACAAGCAAAACGTAACTTAATATCCGTCACTATAAGGAAAGTGACGCAATAGGAATAAGTTTGTTAGGGACGTTTTCATCAGGTCAGTGACATGCGACTTTTAGTACTATATTCGTAACATATATAAAATATTGTGGTAATAAACTACAATACTTAAATATTACAGGTCTTTATAAGCGGTTGCAGCGTTTTCTTTGGTGACTTGTACAGTTTGTAGAAGTATATATTAATTACTCTTTGATCAAAATATATAGAAAGTACTCCAATAATATTTAAGTGAATAAACAATAAAAATAAAACTTCGTTTACAAAAACCGACTTCTAAAACATAAAAGTATAAAATAACTTAATAAAGATTTAATTTAATACATCTCTTATGCAAACCTAATATATTTAATTTTAATAAAATATTACTATTTGTATGTGTGCTACCTATTGAAAGGTTTTAACTCGGTGCCAAGCCTAGTGTAATAGGTAGTAGGTGTAAGTACACTTTTTTATACATACTTACTAACTAACTATCTTCACGCTGTATCCCTGACGGGTTAGTCAGAGAGGACAGATCGCTAGGCTTCGCGATCCATACATACTTCTTTCGCTTCTTCGAGATTCATCAATCGCTTCATACACGCACGTCTGGGTATCCGAGTACTTTTGACCTTTCCGTTATTGAGCAATCTGCTCACGTGGTCTTCATTTGAAAGTCTCGGCCTACCCTGACTCCTTCTACCCTCTACTTTTGAACATTATATATTCTTCGTCAATCGTTCCTCACTTATTCGTTGGACGTGTCCAAACCAACGGAGCACTCCCTTTTCCAGCTTAACGCTGACACTTTCATTCAAACCTGCCATATTGCGTATCACTTCGTTACGTATTCGGTCGGCCAAGGTAACGCCGCACAATTTTCGAAGTGATCGCATCTCCACAGCATTCAATTTACTTTCATGCATCTGCTGACATACCCAGGTTTCACTACCGTAAAGCAAAGTTGGCACTAGCACTGCGTTATGAATCACCATGCGTGCTTCTTTTACGATGCTTTGTCGCTTTACTAACTGGGACAAAGCACCGTTAACTTTGTTTCCGGCAGCTACTCGCCGTTCTACATCCGAATCACATCTTCCATCCGTGCTAAACATACTTCCTAAATACACAATTTCATTCACTTGCTCTAGACGTTCCTGGTTTACCCTAATCTCGCATTTAGTTCTTACGTCACCTCTTTCAAATACTAGAACCTTAGTTTTACTTGCATTCAAGCGAAGACCCTTACTTTCACACTCCTCTTTAATATTAGTGACTAATGCCTGAAGGTCAGCTTCTGATGAGGCCATGAGCACCGCATCATCAGCGTACAGCAGACAGTTTACTGTAAAGTCACCCAAATTCTAAAATTTCGAAATCTTTCGAAAAGATTTCCAAATTCGAAATCTTTCAACTTCTGCAGGCAACTGTCCAGATACACTACTGTCATCATCATCTCCGACACCTGCAATCCGTTATGACATCTCGTAAGAACAGAGCGTACGATCTGTGCGACCCTGAACATTTAGAGCGAGAACTGGACCATGTTCAGGAGGGACTGAACAGTAACAGATATCAGGTAAAAGGTCGACTGAAGCAGCTGACGAAGAGACACAAGCATCCAGAGGTGAACCGACAGCCAGCCTACATGCCTTATGTCAAAGGGCTTATGTCAAAAGGTAAGATCGGCTCCATCTTAAGGAAATACTCCATTAAGACAATATACACACGAGGCATAAAGGTTCATAACATCGTGGGTTCGCCAAAGGATGTGGTGCCGTTACAAACCCCAGGTGTTTACAAAATAGATTGCAGCTGCGGTAGTTCCTATATAGGCCAGACAAAGCGTACGATAGCTGAAAGGGTCAAGGAACACATCGCTGCTATAAAGAAATGCCAGACCAGTAAATCAGCGATCGCAGAGCATATACTTGATACGGGCACTAATCACTGGATTGAATTTCATCATACGCAAGTCCTCTCCACTGAACCGCACTACCACTCAAGAGTTGTACGTGAAGCGATTGAGATAAAAAACATAAAAATTTCAATCGGGTAGATGGGTTTAAATTATCAGGAGCCTGGAATCCAGTGATTAGCAACATTAAACCTAGCTTTTGTGCACAGTCGGGTAAACACCAGAATAGGGATGTATTAGTTAGCTTACAGAATAGGGACACCGTGAGTGTAGTGTGTGACGGTACTTGGAGAAAGAATAACATCATAAACACCGAGAATGTGTGGGTAGATGAAAAACCTTCTACCACATGTACTCGACGGCGGAGGGCGTGCATCGCTGAGCCAGTCAGCCTGTGACCACGGCCGGTGCAACCTGGTCGAAACGTCAGGCAACAAAAAGTATGAAAATTAACCGCATTTAGTCCCGGTAATAACCAATACATTTATAGAATGCAACGCGATGGTTTAAAAGTTAGTAAGTAAGCTGTTTATAATATTAAGTTTTATTTGTTGAGGGCTTGGCACCGACTTCAACCCTATCAATAGGTAGCACATACAAATAGTAGTATTTTATTAAAATTAAAGATATTAGGTTTGCATAAGAGGAGTATTAAATTAAATCTTTATTAAGAACGCTGAGATTTATGATCCGATTTACGTGATTCTTCTTTAGTTTGATGCAAAATTGACGCATGTGAAGTTAGCCCCCCAATGTTGAGATAAAATAAAATAAAATGAGTTCTAGTCGCGCCCCACAGAGTTCCGAAGTTCTTTATACTTTTTGGAGATAGTTTTAATGTTTTATTGTTTTGGAGATAGTTTAGTTTTATTTTCTAAATTATTTATATTAATACAAATATAAATAATTTAGAAAATTTCAATTTCTACCAACAGTTCTAGTCGCCCCTCAAAGAGTTCTATACATTATCCTAATAACACTTTTCGATCCGATTAATACTTTACTGTGCACAAGTCCGCAAAAAAATCTAATTTGGATGTTGGCCTCTCATCATTTTTGAAACCGTTTTTGAGTTGTGTAAACAATTGAATTATCTCCAAAAAGTATAAATCACTTCGGAACTCTGTGTGGGGCGACTAGAACTCATTTTTATCTGACCATTGGGGGGCTAACTTCACACATACGCAAAATTGTTGCCATTTGGTCCCATTAAAATTTCACATAGATTGGTCCAGTAGTTTTTTATAAAAAAAAATACCAATCGAACACATAACCTCCTCGTTTTTGGAAGTCGGTAAAAAATAGTTAAACATAGAGTAACGAGCAAGTAATCATGTTCTATAGACGAAGCTTAATTTTTTGCGTGTTAATTCGCAATGTTTTGCGTGTTAGTCATAACCATGATACAATTTGAAAACAATAGATTATTTATTATTGTGTGGTTTAATCTATTTTTTTAACAAAGCTGAATGTTTTAACAACGCAGTTATTAAAGCCGTTGATAAAAGGAAGATATTAAAAAAAAAACAAATTTGGTGAGACTTCAAAATTCGAACGGACACGTGACACGTTTTTTTTAATAAACCATTGCAATCGAAATAAAATAATAACTTATGCGTTGATGCATCTTTTTTAATCTTTTTACGCGCGATGACGCACGGTCTGTGAACTTCCTCCCATTGTGAGAATCGTGTCTTAGCGAAGCCAAAGCTTGGCCTAATACGGGATCAAAAAAAACGACTCTGGTTTGAACACAAGGAGGAACGACATTATAACGAAGGAAGTTGTTTCGTGGTATAAATAGAAATACTTTTAAAAATGATGTAGCTATACAAATAAATTTATGAATAGAACTATTCGAAAGCATACAGAGTGTTATTTATGTAAATTTTTATCACAACTAGACGTGGTTAGGCGGTTCGTTGAGTATGGTTATGTAATTCAGTACATTAAATTAATTGCTTTTGTTCCTGGGATTTTTTTACTATTATTTATCTATCACGCCTTATCCCCGAAGGGGTGGCAGAGGCATACATATTGTATGCCCACTTTTCACCATGTATATTCCTGTCCCACGTAATAAGCGGTGTGCCCATTGCCGTATTGAAATAGACAGACGCAGTTTGTGGGTACCTGCTATTGAAATTTTTCAAGCCTAATAAACGTCCCTTTCGCAGCACGGAAACGCTCGCAAATATAAATGCCAGAAAGTGGTCACCCATCAGAGGACCAGTCATAGTGAAAGTTGCGTAACTCAGTGATCGTTTACAGAACACTGAGTCCGCGGGGCCACGAGACCTTCAATTTATTATATATCAATATATATTTATCTATCACGCCTTATTATGTCCCCCCTTTTTACCATGTGTATTCCTCCTAAAATGTATATCAAGTGATTGAAGTGGAACTTATTGGTGAAAGTAAACTGGTTTCATTATTTATTACAACTTGCGGGGCTTGAATTAATATTAGAAAAAAAAGAGTATTAGGTAAAGGTATTTTAAATAGGAATTTAAAAAAAAACCTGACATTTCTAGTTCGATTTTGGATACTTCTAACTGGGTCTTAAAGTATTAATAATGTTTACGTTCATATATACTGTCTACCTCTTTCGGGATTAGATGCTTTAACTAACTATATTCACGCGGTATCCCCGTAGAGGTAGTCAGACAGGACGCACCCATGCTTCATCGGCTTCCTGAAGACAAACCGTTTCATAGTATTATTAAAATCAATCTCACAAAAACAAAGAACAAAATCATAAAGACCAAACTGTGAAAACTACTTTAAGAACGTTGACATTGAAGTTACAACAAACTTTAAAAAAAGAATCCGGTCAATAACAAGAATTTCACTGTTCAAATTAATTAACTATTTTGTATTGCTAATTGTTTTTACTCCATTATCAAAAGTAACGTAACAATTACAAGGCCAAAGTCACAAGACAAAAAAAAAACGTTGAATGTGTTTCAGAACGTCAGTGCATCTGTCATATGGTACATTTTGTTGATTACGTTAGAATACCACGACTCGTGTGGTGGCACAACTGGATGTGTAAAATCGATTCGAAATGCAAATTCGAAGCGTGTGATTCACGTTTTAGACTGGTCGTGGCTTTACAGTAGTAAATTTAAAAAGGTTTTCTATACGTATTTGTTCTGTAGTCATAGACTTAGTAGAATACCTACCTAGTCTATTATATTATAATTTTTATTTTATATGTAGCATGTCAAAATGGCGTTGCCCGCCTTATGGTAAGCAAAGACGACGACCCGTGATTGGAGCCGCTATCTTAGCCCGCAGGGCTCCAATAGCGACCCCCATCTTGACGGCCCACAAAAATACGTCTTTTCACGCTTCTCTTAAAGGACCCAGGATTGTAAGAGGAGGGAAACATGCGCTGGCAGAGTGTTCCATGCTTTCCAATGTCCAGTACTTGCAAAGATGACTTATACTCGTCAATATTACTTGGAAAAACGTCATTTTTATCATCTTGCATTTGCTTTGCTACATATATTTGCAACTGAAACTCTACGGTTTATATTAACCAACATAAATACAAAATACAGGTTAATGAATTTGTCAGCTGTACTTATTTGGTGCGTATCCACACAGCGGTTTAACCCAGTTTGTATATCTTTAGCTCTGAAAAATGTATTGGTTCATTCGCGTTAAGAATGCAGTGAGTATTCATGTTTCATTGGTTATGTGGTGTAGCTAGATCGGGTAAAACCAACGAGTCACTTTAAACTTAACGCGAATACACTATAATATTATTCAGTAGAGTACCTAAATATTGAAACCAGTCTACATTGTCATTTCCATTCACTTTTCATATTTAATTAGGTATTTTCTTCTCTACCTCGGAAAATCTTACTGTTTTCTCTAAAAAGACTTGTATACTCCTTTACAAGTTTATCAATCACACCATATCTCCGAAGGGAGGCAGTGGCATATTATACGCACACTTTTCATCGTGTGTATTCCTGTCCCAGGTAATAGGTGGTGAGCCCATTGCCGTGTTGAAATAGAGAGACGCAGGCTGTGGCTACCTACTGTTGAAATTTTTCTAGTCGCCCATAAGGCCTTCAACTTGGCTTAACGACTGCCATGTTACTGGTAACCGGGACCAACGGTTTAACGTATCGTCCGAAGCATGAAAACGCTCGCAAATGTAAATGCCACAAAAGGGTCATCAATCCGTGACCAGCCATAGCGAAAGTTGCTTAACGCAGTGATCGTTTACAGAACACTGAGTCAGCGGGGCCCCGAGCACTTCAAAGCTTCCTTTGCAAGTGTTTTAATAATAATAATATTAGTTATTTATTTCAGACAATTTTACTGTCTATTTTGTTAGTAACTAATGATCCTTAACATATATTAGTAATATTAATATATGTTGATTTGTTGATTATTTGTTAATATATTTATTAACAAATAATCAACAAATGGCCGAGACTTACATATGAAGACCACGTGAGCAGATTGCTCAAAAACGGAAAGGTCAAAAGTACTCGGATACCCAGACGTGCGTGTATGAAGCGATTGATGAATCTCAAAGAAGCGAAAGAAGTATGCATGGATCGCGAGGCCTGGCGATCTGTCCTCTCTGACTACCCCGTCAGGGATACAGCGTGAAGATGGTTGGTATATTTATTAAAATTTATATATCACAATTTAAAATAGTTATTTTAATTTTATATTTATAACCAATCTTTAATATAAAAATAAATAAATTATATTAAAGAGAATATGTAATTTAATTATTTATTTAACAAGAAGAGAAGAACAGAAGACAAAAAATATCATTTCAATTTTGGTTATATTTACAACCTCCCCCATTCTCTAATCAAACGTTGAAAATAAATCATGCTTTTATTTATTTACGAAAAATAAAATCAAATACTGATAATTTGACACGCTGTCTTAATACAAATAAGTAGTATTTAATGTTGTAAGCCATTCCTACATTTTAAAATGGCATCCATTGACTTTCTTGCCAGATTCTTCTTCTTCAAGGGTAGGCTGCCCTTAGAACCGGCAACTATAATCGCTCTAATTTTGATATGATTTAAACACAACATTGATTTTGTTTTTTTTTGTTTGTATAAATTCATTACTATATAATTGGTCAAATATCATGTTAATCACACTAATGTAATTAATGGCGTTTAGAAAAAAGTGGCCATGACTTATATTGCCTGGTTCTTCCTCAGGCTCTACCTATTGCTTTGCGAATCTGGCAGTAAATGTAAATGTAGAAGCAATATTCTTGACGTTCATAAGTGTTACTTTGTGACCTAAATGAATAAAGATTTATTATTATTATTCTCTTTATTTAGACAACTAACATATTATTTACATTTTTAAATATACAAATTATTAAAAAAAAAATACATTTAAAAATATAAAAATAGTGTCCCACCGGCATCGGGTACAGGGACCAAGCTACCGGTGGTTAGGGCTCCAAAGATAAGAACCTCCGCACAATGCGAGCCGTGTCAAGTAGTACTGCTTTTTGCATCACGCCCTTGATCCAGCTGCCCAACGCTAGCCTCTTTAGGTATTGGTCGAGGCTCTTAGCTATAAGACCATTAACGGAGATGACTATAGGAATAATGATTGCCGAATCAATTTCCCACATGTTGACAATCTCGCGTGCTAAGTCCAGATATTTTATTTTTTTATCATTCTCAGCTTTCACGAGATTCTCGTCATGAGGGATTGTGATATCAATAATCATTGCTCGCCGCTCAGATCGATCTATGACCACAATATCAGGTTTGTTGGCTACAACAGTCCTGTCTATAATAATAGATCGATCCCAGTACAATGTGATATGACCATTTTCAAGAACTGACTCAGCTACATACCTGTAATAAGGGACCTCAGTATCCACCAGGCGGTATTTCAGAGCAAGTTGCTGATGTATGATCCTGGCTACTAGATTGTGTCTGTGCAAGTACTCGCCGTTAGCAAGACGAGAACAACCAGAGATTATATGCCTAAGGGACTCGCCTGGCAGATGACACGCTCGACATACATCAACCGTACCGTCCCTCAGTATATATTTCCGGTAGTTGTTCGTCATGATAACTTCATCTGCAATTGCACAGACAAAACCCTCGGTCTCTCCAAAGAGATTACCGAATCGTAGCCAGGCCACAGAGGCTATAAGGTCCACATCAGGTCCATGAAGAACCTTATAAAACCTACCATGAAGCTCCTTGCTCCTCCATATCTCCTGCCGGTCACCAACACTAAGTATAGCTGGTTTGCGCCAGTTCTCTTTAGCCAAGGATAGCGGGGTGAGCCCAGTATCCACTTTGACAACATCCCGATGCATATCCACATTCATGTGTAAAAAGTAATCTCTAAGGGTGCACACTTCTCGGTTATGTAGGGTTTTAGCATTCAAGAAGCCTCGACCACCACATTTCCGCGGGATGTACATCCTCATAACCGAAGAACGTGGATGATGCATTCGATATGATGTCAACAATGTACGGACTCTCCTATCTAAGGCATCGAGCTCAGTTTGAGTCCACTTGAGTATGCCAAAGGAGTACATCAAAAGTGGCATGACCCAGCCATTATAAGCACGCACCTTATTGCCTCCTGACAAAAGACTATTTAAGACTTTTCTCAAGCGACCAAGGAAACGCTCTCGTAACGACTGTTTCATGTCAGCTTCATTAATGCCTAACGCCTGTGACATACCCAGGTACTTATAGGTGTCAGATACGAGAAGTGATGTCAGATGAATGGAATCAGAAAGTTGAATACCTTCTGATTCCACTATCCGTCCTCGCTTAACATGCATTACTGCACATTTTTCCACACCGAATTCCATCTTGATTGAATTACTAAAATTTTCAGTTACCTTTAGTAAATCAACCAGATGAGAACTATTTGTGGCCAAGAGCTTTAAGTCATCCATGTAAAGCAAATGAGATATAACCTGACCTCCTCTTCGTAATCTATAACCCAGCCCTGAACTCTCTAGTAGTGTACTAAGAGGGTTCAGTGCTAAGCAAAACCAAAGGGGACTCAAACTGTCACCTTGAAAGATACCCCGCTGGATCCTAATCGGTTCGCCGTTACCACAGGCATCCCTGCATCCTGGAAAGGTAAGAAGGGTCCTCCATTGCCTCATACATGACTTTAAAAAGGTGCATAGAGTTGTATCAACTTTGTACAACTCTAGCACCCTCAAGAGCCACGTGTGAGGTACAGAGTCAAACGCCTTCTTATAATCTATCCAACATGTTGAGATATCCTTATGGTTACGACGAACTTGTTGGCTAATGGCCATATCAATGAGGAGAAGCTCCTTAGTACCTCGAGCCCCACTTCTACATCCATTCTGATAGGTACTCATAATTTTGTTTTCATTAATATGTTTATTAAATTTATGTCTCAGAATGGATGTAAGTATTTTATAGATCGACGGCAAACACGTGATTGGTCTATAATTACTGGGGTTTGAAGTACTTCCTGATTTATGGAGCAGATGGGTCACACCAGTTGTCATAAAAATTGGTAATGACCCAGACTCAAGAGCAGATTGAAAATGTGATGCCAGTCGAGCATGTGAACTACGTAACCATTTAAGCCAAAAAGTGTGCAGTCCGTCCGGTCCTGGAGATTTCCAATTAGATAACGGACGCACTGCACTAGCTATATCAGAACTGTCAATTGTGACTTTTTCCATTTCCGTTATATCTTCACATGCTCGCTTGACATCACTCATCCAATCACCCTCGGTGTGACTAACGGGCACCGACCAGATGCTTTGCCAAAATGTGTTTGTGTCATCAAAATCCGGTAGGGGTCCGGCACTCACACCTTTATCTAATCGTTCCCAATTTCTATAAACCCATCTCTGATCGCTCTCGAATCTGCGATTAATGGTATACCGGTCTACGCGTTTTTTATATCTACGTATTCGATGTGCCCATGCATAGACTTTTTGCTTCAGGAAGTCAATGCGCTCTGTGACCTGACTCACATATTCATTGGAGCTGATACCCGTTCCTGAAAATGCCCGGTTCACAAAGCGCATCACCCTCGCTCGAGTATTACCCGATCTGAAGCAGGATAACTTGCTGATGAGTACTCTTGTCTCAGCAATACGTCGTTCAATCCTACACTGTCACTCTGGGACAACTGGTCTATGTCGCGTATTATCGTTTTCCATCATAAATGAAACCCCCGCTAGACGACATGTTGCCACAGCAGCACAGTATAGGATTGAATGAATACCATCAAGAGTTTCACTATTGTCTAAATACATAGGCAATAGTGTATCAATAGTACTCACCAGTGCCAAGTTTTTCTTATGCATGGGTAACCGAGGTAGACGTGGCCTAATTTCAATGGGCATAGACCGATATTCCTCAATCGCACGCTCCAAAGCTACCTTTATCTCCTCATTGTACTCAGTGTCTACAGATACAACCATGTCATCTACTTCCGTATTTTCATGAAACTCTAGATTAATAGGAAAACTTACTTGGTCTTGTGACCTTAACGGTTGGTCGTAGATAACATCGTTATTCTGTTGACATTCTAAGCGTAGTCTCTCAAGTACGCTGCTATCCAACATCTGATTACGCTGGATAGCACGCACTTGGTCCGATAATCTTTGAGTTGAAACGTTGACAGATGGTTCAAGTTCGCGAAACAAGTGCAGCATACGTTCACGATACGCAGTGCGGATAGTTCCTCCCTTTGTAGCCGTATAATATGCCCGCATGACAGTCTCATTCATCGAATTAGTCCATCGCATGCGGTGCACATCACCACCGGAAGCGGGGGCCCTGTTTGTGGCCGGTGGGCCTCTGGGTCCCAAGCTAGACGGCGGGCGGCGTCTTTCCAACCGATGTACAGGTCTTGGCGACGTCGGTGGGGAAAAATACTCGTCACTGGATGTTACGCTCGACGTCTCTTCTATTCCCTGTGCGACTACTTCACTTGTGCATGGAGGAGAGGCGGAATAAAGTGACGAGTCCGCTGGTGTTGTTTGTGCTATACGTCTCCTGGCTCTAGTCAACATTAGTTAATTTATTAGGTATCTTCTTATATAGTTTCATAATGTTTATTTTCTCAATGACATTCGCTGTCATAACCATTGATTTCTTGATTTTAAAATATTTGTAGAAATATTGAGTTTGATAATATTTATTATTGTTCTTTATATTTATAATAAATGCCATTGTAATCTGAATAATATTTTCATATAATTTTCACCATTATTTTAATTAAAATAAAAAATCCAAGATACAAGAAAAAATAACATGATGTTGCTATAGTGTTGCCAGAAAAATTCTTATTATTATTATTATTAGTATACTTTCTTATTGTGTCTTTATTGTATTTGTCGCAGCAGCAAATATGCAGATGAGACAGATCTATGAATCACCGCAGTCAGTGATTTACGTTTACATCTTTACAACTTCGTGGAATTGAACATAGTGTTTAGTCACAAACATATATTTTACCTACGCAGCTCCAACTACCTATATCGGCCACGTACGGAGTTTAATAGATAAAATTTAGAAAGAAGAAGAAAGGACGAAGCGAAGATTGTGAGGTACACTTTTTTTACACATTGCCATCTAGCCCAAACTAAGCTATTATAAGCTTGTGCTATAGGATCTAAACAACTAACTAACATCCTACTAATATTATAAACGCGAAAGTTTGTAATAATGGATGTTTGTTACTCTTTCACGCAAAATCTACTAAATAGATTTTGATGCTTTGCAATAACTTAAAACTTTACAGTAATATTGCTAACACATCAGAATAACACATAGACTACTTTTTATCCAGGGAATAAGTTCCTGTGAAAAACGGGAACAGGAAAACTTCACCACGCATGCGGAGTCGCGAGCGTCAACTAGTATTTATATATTTCTAAATTTGTGGTTTTCTTTTAAATAGTCTTTTTAATTTGGAGTTTTTATTCGTCAAGGAAATGTCAACTACATCGTGCCTAAAATTAGTGAATCATACAAATATTTGTTCCGACCCGAGATTCGAGCCCGATTCGAGCCAAGTCTAATATTTCAATCGCGTCAGAAAAAAAATCTCAATCATCGCTCAATAGAAAGCCACCGGTACAATTCTGACATTTTTTCGTAGTCTTCTATTACAATCGTACTCCAATAGACTTCTATTGGTCGGCCGAATGAGTTCTACTAACACGTACCGCGCCAGTGGCCGATAGTCAGTTGCATTTTTGATAGTCTTCTAACATTTTGACAGGTAAAACAGCGATTCTGGTTCTATTCTACGGCTTGTCAACAGTAGACTCGACCCCCAGTGTGTCAGTCGAATACACTACCACTTACCCCACCGAGGCAGTTAAACCACTCGTTTAATAGGTATCACATAGATTATGAATTTTTCTGACAAGCAAATAATACGAGTGTAAGAATAATGATCAAGCTATTGAGAAGGGGGTGCATTGGAGCCCTATCGAGATAGGTCCCTTCGGGACCCGAAGCAGTCTCACCTGTAATTGGTGCACCTGCTGACTAACGCACCAACCCGTCTGGCCAGCGTGGTACGATAAGGCCAAACACCCTGCCAATATGATTGGGTAAGGTCTACCTGATGCTACAACCAGAATGATCTCCAGAGAATCCGACTCTTCGATTCTTACTTTTATAGTACTTTTTAATGGGTTGTTCCTTATATTGAATGTTTTTTTTGGCGTAGGGTTTTTTTTAATTTTTGAAGTTATACTTCTTTAGGCGCGTTTGTGAAAAAATTATGAGAGTAAATTTTTACGATGCGCGCGCAGACCGTCACGAAAAACCGACACCATGAAGTTAGCTGATAAGTGTTTACATGAAAACTTATAACTACATTCAAAGTAGTTTTCATTCTTTAGATTTTTTCTTTTCTTACTAATTTATCATTCCTGTTTATGGGATGAAATCTTATTAGACTAAAGCAGTATAACTTCTATCGCGTGTACATACACACACACACATTTATTTAATATTTTTTCGGTATAATTATATCTATCAAGATCTACTTTAGAAGCAGTAACTAACAAAAAACTGTTACGTGGGACAAAAATGCATACGGTGAAATGCGGGCGTTTAATATGCCTCTGCCTACCCCTTCGGGGATAGAGGCGTGACAATATGTATGTAAGTAACTAACAAAAAAAAAACTATATCTGCATGACAATATGATTGTAAGTTTAAATAAACTATACCTACATTGACTATACAGTAAAGACCTACACAGATTATCTTTATGTATGGATGACTCATTTTCCCGCCATTAGCGATGTTTTTTTTAATTCTCATGTAAGATGTGATTGTGACAAAGGTAAACGCGTTAGTCATTATGCAATCAAATGAGGTTTCATTGGAAATTGCATGTAGGTGTTTTACGTAGCTGACTTTTATTGTTTTACTGTAAATAATACGCCGTATGAGGTGATCATAACCGTGTCTAGTTACTATTACGATTTACGATGATTACGAGGGAATGTGGACTCTTCAAAAGTAAGCATCATAATTGCGCCCATGTGGGAAAAAATATAAAATGATCAAGTTATGTTTCTTAGCTTCTTCTTAGCGTCTTCTCGATTGTTTCCAAACACTACCTGGAGACCCAATAAGAGTTTCTCATAAAAGGAAGGTTACCTGGAAATATTTCCGTAACATTGCCACCTAGTATTTTTGCCGCTTAAGCCGCTATATTGGAAAAAACGGCGTCACATAGCAGTGTTTGACGATATCGCCTTTCCTTCTCATTTGGCTTATTTTACGATAAAATGACCCCGCGCAAAATTATACGAGAAAAAAAAAATTTAGAGCAATGTCCTTACAACATTTTGTTTTAATTTTGTAATAGATATATAATGATTCGAAAATTTCGACCAAAATTCAATAGGCCATTTTAGAAAATTGGTGTCAAAATCAAAATCAAAAATCAAAATCAATACAATCTATAAAATTACCCATTTCTAAAAGTCCCGATATACTTTGCAGGTAAAATTACCAGATCAATTAATTATAATAATCACATTAAAGCAGGAAAATATGGTAGCAATAAATATGTATAGGTACAGTATACACATTAATGATTTTCCTGGGTTTTGTCATCTACTGCTTTTCATCATTACCTATTCAGTAGCTTTATAAGGCAGTAGTGGTAAATCGGCAAAAATTATAATAATATATCTGCGAATTTGTGGTTAATTTGTATTTAAAATAGAAATTATATTTAGTACATAAAATTACATAAAGCATTACGTGGTACGGGAATACATACCGTGAAGTGTGCCTCTGCCAACCCCACAAATACACTTTCGTTGCATGCGTAAGATTCCTTATCTATACTTAATATATAAAGCTAAAGAGTTTGTTTGATTGATGGTATGTTAGTTTGATTGTTTTGGTTGGTTGAAGGCGCTTATATGCGAAACTACTGATCCGAATTGAAAAAATATTTTTGTGTTGGGTAGTTCATTTATCGAGGTAGGCTATATAACATCACGCTACTCCCAAGAGAGCGAAGCACTAATCATAAATGTCAACGAATCGGACAAATTTTGATACAATATTGTAAAAGTAATAAACTATGGGAATAAATGAGTGCCACGGGATTCAAAGGGTGAAGTCGTGTCAGCTAGTATACTAAATGATTTGGAACTAATATATGATGCTAAGGACGCTTTAGGTATTATTAATTTGTCAAAGTTTTATTGATTTTAAATATGACCATAATTGTTCCAAATGTCAGATAAAATCCTCTTCATATTTGTCATATGTCATCTTGAAATGCTTGCTATAACTTACGGGAAACGGGTACAGTATTCACTACGCGGACTAAGCCGGGGGCATAAGCTAGTATAACATAAACTGAACTGGCTTCTGCATCGGCAGTAAAATGTCATTTTCGCATTCGAAATTTGGTTTCTCTCTTCAGAGTGGAATCGAAGTTAGGTATAATCTTCACACTTTTCAATGGTACGAGTATATAAAGACCCCTTAATACGAAACAAGTACTTCTGTTAAATGTTCACACTTTTCAATGGTATATAAAGTACCCCTAATACGAAACAAGTATATACTTAAGTTCATTGTTTATGTTATCTTGGGTTATCACATCACTAACAATGTGAATATTATTTATTGTACCTAAGTACATATTTATGAACACATTATAACAATTATATTGCTTTTTGTTCATAAACATTATTCATATTTTTTATTTTTATTATTAAAATGTATCCATTTGTGAAGTGTACTTCTTTAATAATTAAGGCCTTGTACAAAATAAAATATTTACATATAAATAAACATAAAGTGTCTGTTTGTAATTTAAAATTTACATCTTTTCACGAAATGTATATGAAAATATACATATACTGGTACTTACATATACTATTTTTTTACTATCTATCTGTCTGTTTGTTAGTTAATCTCTAACAGAGACTTTCACTGACAGCTGATTGTATAAGGAATTACTTAGGCTATATTTTATCATCGTATTGCTATGGGCATAATCCGTGAAGCGTCCACTAGTTTAGGATATAATTAACGGGCAAAGCTATTATCTTTTCATATTTACAGTTTGCATTATAACAAGAATAAAATTCAAGGTAAGCCTAGTTCAAAACAATCAACAAACAACAATGCTAGTAATGAATTAATATCCGTATAAAGAATGAGGTATTGTTTTTACTACTGAATGTGCCTGTTACGCTGGCAGTTTAAAATGGTTGAGTAATCAAGTTGGGTCTTAGAAGGTTTATAAAGGGTCGGCAGTGCTGCACCTCTGGTGTTGCAAGCGTCTATAGGCTACAGTGACCACTTTTCATCAGGTGGGCCGTACGCTTGTCTGCCACTTCAGTGGTATAAAAAAAATCACCACTGCCAATCTACAACAGTACCAACATAAGTGTGTACCATCCAGGGTAAGAGGGGAAGACCCGAGTTTTGGCTTGAATAGTAAGGAATGCTATGCGTGAGATGATATGGTCTCACTACGGGATGCCGATGACCGTGAAGGGTACGAGAAAAAGTTGAGACCCGAGACCCCGGGTCTCGCAGATACTCGGATGATTATGATGACTAACACAAGTGTGTACACGGTAGGTACTCTGCTGATGACGGATTAAGTGGTTATAACAAATCATTTATTAATTCATATAAAATCATTTTCGAATAGGCACTTCTATGACTGTTTCATGTCTTCATTTCTTATAAGCCCATTTGAGATAAAGAACAATTGTCTTGACCTCTTTACCAATCCACTTGTCAACAGTCATAATCACATACGGCTTATACCTCATTTACACTCTCGAGCGAGTCACGAGACGAGCAGCGAACTCGAATGTAAATCCACCATAATACTGCGTATTTACATTCGCGGCTCGCGGTTCGTCTCGCAGCTCGTGAATCTATCTATGAGAATATAAACATAACGTTTCTTTGTAACCAACATACAGCGCCTTCTATATAAAAGTATTTCGTTTTCTTCCCCATTGGACCGCACGAAAAGGACACGATGCATTGCAGTTGCCTGATGCAATAAATCTCATAAAGCTCAAGCAACTGAATCTGCTATGTGCTTTGGCGTAGAGGTAAAAAGCGGTCACTTTCAATACTACTTTCTCGCATGCAACCGAAAATTGACGAGAGCTCGACCTGAGAAGGTTTAACATCAATCATTACTCCTTAAATTGCCAGCAGTTTTTTGAAATTTGACATTGACATCTGTCAGATAAGAGAGAGTGGTAAGGTTATGGGAAGTGGGTGAGATTGTGGTCATCGGCATGTCTTCCGTCCGAGTAAAAACAATACAGACTATTTTACTATGTCGTGTAAACTACGCCTCACCGGCGCTATGTGAATCAACGGAGATCGCAGGATGTGCGTAGGCACAATCAACTCGACGGCCGGCGCGCGCGGTCTCCGTTCCGAAAGCTACGTTTCATTCGGGTCCGTTTGCACTTGCGAAATGTTTACGATATTATCTATATGCACCATACCATATCTTATCGGATAATCAGTAATTTAATTTTGAGAGGTTATAATATGTCCAACAGTCCAGCAGTTTTGGGGCACAGCGGGCACCACAGCACGTAGCGCATGGCAATAAGTATAGTAACTTTGGATAACTTTTTAATAGCAATTAGTTACTACTTTTTCATAAAAAAATATGTGAAAGTTAGCATACTTTCACATATTTTTTTATGAAAAAGTAGTAACTTATATATCGCAAGAAGGCTAAAAAAAATTTGATCCAAATCTAATTGGTGGGAGGATTATCTAAGATTGCTTGTTTGTTTTTTTAGATTATCAATGAGGTCAAAACATGTATAACCCACCGGATGGCTGATGGGAAGATGTACAACTTTCTAAGGTTATTTATGCGTTTCGTCAGATTGCTTTAAACGACAGATAGTTATATTCTATAAACTCTCTTATAAATTCGTAATCATATAGGTAATGAACGTAGCTTTAAATATTTTCCATTCTTCCCTGATTCGGATTTTCGCTTTGTCCTCGAACTTCTCCCAAACAACCCAACACATTTTGATCAAATTTGACGGATATTACGAAATCTAGCCATAGATGGTTTAGAAAAAATAAAATCGAAAATCGGACATACCATGGAGGAATAATCACCGAAAGGAAAATGGACATCGACAAAAAAACTCGGAAAAACGGCAATACGCTTCGCTCCATTTAGACTTACCGGGGCCGGCAAGTGCACCTCGTTGGAGTCCCAAAGTTTTATGTGCCTCATTAATTAATTAGGCTGATTTTATCGTCCAGATGACTGCCGTCTGACTTCGCAGCTGCTAGAGGCTCGTGCCCTTTTGTTAGAACCTCATCAATCTGTGAGCAGGTGGCATTTAGCAGGTGAATTTGGCTTAAATTATTACAATTTCGACAGGAATCGACTCTTTAGGATGTCTTTGTTTTTAACGTTTATTTAGTTAGTCCTCATTAACTCCGGTTTTAAACTCAAAGCTTCCGATATATAAATCATTAGTTTGGTTGATTTTTACCGACTGCTGTTCGGCGCTGCAGGGCGCGTGCGCCAAAGCAGGTGCTCCAGTAAACAGGCAGGTGATTAAAGTTAGATAACGTGATACTTCTAGGGCTATTAGATTTATTACGACTGCCTCTGTGGCGCTGTGGGAGTGTATCCCGACTGCTCGCAAGAGGTCGATTACCACCCAGGATAAAACTTGTGTGATGAGCACGATGGTTTATTCTGTGTCTGGGTGTTATTTATCTATAATATGTATGTATTTAGAATAATAACTTTCGTGAGCGTTGTTCATTATTACAAACTACGGTTATACTCACGTGTGAATTTCGGGATAGCCCGACTAGTTTCGGACCTAACGGAGGTCCTTTTTCAAGAGGAGCGTCAAGCTACGTCGGAAGCTGCGCTGGTCTGGCAATGGCACTAGTGCCAGCGCGAAATTTACACGTGAGTATAACCGTAGTTTGTAATAATGTATGTATTTAGACATAAAGTATGTTTGTCAGTTATCCGGTTACCATAGTGCAAGCTCTGCTTAGTATGAAATCAGATGGCATTGTGTGAGTTGTCCCAACGATATTTATTTATCTATAAGATTAAATTTTGCTTTGCGTCTTTTTTATCTTAAAATAATGGGATTGTCCTCTTCTCACATAACCAGATATTATTGTATATACGACTAGCTGACCGTTTACAGTCAGTTGTTTTGCCATAATAACTCTTATCATTTAGGGGTTCCAAAATAGTTTACGATGTATCTTAGACTTACCAAATACATGTACTAGCGCTTTATAGGAATCGTCGTTTCAGAGGACTCTACAAACACTGTGACATAAAACTAGTATATTAAATTATGGTATGGGTAGAAAAGTAAACAGATTGAACATAATTTTGCCCGAATTAGACGAAAACTGATCATATAATTTTTAGTTTCAATACTATTTTTCTAACGAGTTCAGATACATTATTCTTGTTGTTGTTGTAATTTTTTTTTTATTTGGATTACCAACCATTATTTACATTAATACTTGTTACATAATTACACTATAGAAAAAAACATTAGACAATGTAATAATCTGTTACAGGTAACCACCACATGTAATAACAATTTGAGGAGACATTATAATATATAAACCTTACATAGCTTATTTACTAAAACATTTTTATACATAAATCAGAAGCAGGAGAAGTGACGAACAATGTAAATTATAAATTTGGCAACTGTTTGAGTTTTTTTTTATACTGTTGATTGATGGCACTTGGTGGAACTTGCTACATATTTTCAATAATAACACTTGTACTATTCCACAATATTTACTTGATAAACCCTACCGGTTTCGCCTCACGGCATTCTCAAAGGCACACAATATGACAACTGGCAAAAAAAAAATTGTTTGGTGATCGAATCATAGTTTAAATCCACTAAATTACTAACACTGTTTACAATCTTACAAAGCCTAACATAAGGAAAATTTGCCCCTAAAACTGTCTTTCTTAAAGGTGGACAAAGTGGGGTAATTGAACCTCGATGGAGTCTTGACGGTACATTAAATCTAAAAAGAGCCAACAAATGGGAACAGTCAATATGGTGTTGGAGAACTTTACATGCAAAAATTGCTTCATTTAGCTTTGTGCAGAATTTAATTGTTTGCATATTGAAATGCTTAAGTCTATCGCTGTAAGAGCGTATTTTTTTGGTAATACCATTTGAGAAAGCCAAGTGCCAAACAAAATGTTTCTGTATTCGCTCGAGACGCAATGCATGTGTGGCGAAGTGAGGACGCCATACAACACTACAATATTCCAAGGTGCCACGAAATAAACTGTTATATAGCAGTTTTTTTGTGTGGTTGCTACTAAAACCTGTGCTATTTCTGAGTACAAACCCCAACATCCTGGATCTATCCTACTGATCTCATCAACATGTGACGCAAAACTTAATTTACTGTCAAAAAGTACACCAAGATCTTTAATAGTTTCAACCTTCAATATTTTATCGTTGTCGATGTAATAATTGTAATCTAGTGGTTTAAGTTTCCTCTTAAAAGTTACGTGATGACATTTTTTGGCATTTAAAAGCATTCCATTATTATTTCCATTATTATTACAGTCCGAGACTACCAGGACTTTAATTGGTCGTGCTAATTAGTGTCTAGCACATAGGACCTTTTAGCCTTTTTGTTACCATTTCACTAAAAAGGCAACGGGTTCAAAATTTCTTCCAAATTTAACATATAAAATAGATACATTTTATTAAATTTATTCGGCCCTTTAGATCCACCCCAGTTCCGTGCTTCGGAAGGCACGTTAAGCCGTTGGTCCCGGTTGCCAATGAAATGGCAGTCGTTAAGCCAAGTTGGAGGCCCTATGGGCGGCTTCAAAAATTTCAACAGCAGGTCGATGCAGCCTGCGCCTGTCCATTTCAACACGGCAATGGGCTCACCACCTGTTACGTGGGACAGAAATGCATACGGTGAAACGTGGGCGTTAAATATGCCTCTGCCTACCCCTTCGGGGATAAAGGCGTGACAATATGTATGTATGTATGTATTATTATCACACCATAAACAAAGTCTATTCAAGTCATTTTTTAGCTGCTTTGCATCCAGATAACATTTTATTATTTTCACAAACTTAAGATCGTCCGCATACAAGTACGCCTCAGAAAATTGGAAACATTCCGACATGTCATTTATGAAAATATTGAAAAGAATAGGACCCAGATGTGAGCCCTGAAGTACACCGGAAGAAATAGTTTTGAAATTAGATTCATAGCCATTCACCACAACTGAAAATACTCTATCCTTTAAGTACGATGTCAACCAGTTATGTAATGATCCCGAAATGCCATAGGCCTGTAATTTTGCAAGAAGGACAATATGAGGTACTCTGTCAAAAGCTTTTGAAAAATCTGTGTAAATGACGTCTGCTTGCTGGCCCAAGTCGACAGTATTTATGAGCAGTTCTGTGACTACGTACGAGGTTTGAAGCTGTAGATCTATGTGGAACGAACCCACGCTGATGGTCGTTCAAGTATTGCTTTACATGATTTTGTAAATGGGGACAGATCATAGCTTCGAAAATCATAGCGAACGCTGACAGGATTGATATGGGTCTATAATTGCAAATAGCTGTATTGTCTTCAGATTTATGAACAGGTACGACTCTGGCTGTCTACCATTTTTGGGGAAATATACCAGATTCTAATGATTTGTTATAAATTAGCATAAGTGGTGTTGTCAGCTCCGAGTAGCACTTTGCTATAAATATTGGGTGTATTCCATCAGGGCCCGCCCCCTTTCCAGTATCAATGTTCTTTAGCTTGTCCTGCAGGTTATCCTTTTTTACAAAAGGTAAACCGAGGAACAAATCGTTTTGATCTAAAACCCGTAATTTATTCGTCATGTTAGCTGTATCAGGAATGATGTCATTATTGGTATACACAGAAGAAAAATAATCAGCCGTCTTTTAGCCGTAATTTCAGTGCCGTCAGAAGAAGTAACTGAACCGTTGGTCATAGACTCCGGGTACACGCCAGAACCTCCTCGTTTTGCCTTAACGTATGACCAAAAAAGCTTAGGATCCTTCCTCGGCTCACCTTTAATACATTTAATATAACTATTGTAACATTTGGTGGCCAAAAGGTCACAACGCTTACTAACACATTTTAATTCTACTTCATCCATTGGAGTGTTATATTTTTTTACGCGTTTTAGAAGCTTGTTTTTCTCATTTAAGGATTTTATCAGTTTACGATTGTACCATGGTGGAAATTTATTACCTGTCAATTACCACAGACCCGAGTTTGCAAAGCTTATTGTATAGTGAGAATAGATACAATAGCATTCGTTCCTTAAACGTACTCCGTATTAAAGTGGGTTGATAAGTGTAACGTGATACGGATTATCTCTAGTGCAGCTATACTTTGATTTACATTTTAATAGCTTTTTGAGTAACGTGGTTTTTCAGTCTTAGAATTTGTGCAATAGAAAAATCGGGAAAATTTTTGTAAGCAAAAAATACAATACAACAAATAAGAACAGGATAGATTTCCATGATTATAACACCGATACAGTTAACTCGTTCTTCTATCCTGACGTCAATTTGTATCCATCCCACATTAGTTAGTTTAGTAGCTGCAGGCTTTATTATAGCTATTAGTGAAAAAAAAAAACAACCAAATATTCAGTTTAAGTTTTATATCCAAAGCCCGATTTACACAATTTTTTTGATAAAACTCCAAATGATAATAAAATAAAATTCTGAATATTTTTTTATGATGGGTAACTGTCATTTTTGTTAGTACTAGATCAGGGTCATTCTCAAATACGTCTTCGTCAAGTTTTTATCTGTTTATCACATTTTCCCATTTCAACTAAAATGTTGTCAAAGCGGAAGTCTGTGCATGTTTACTTTTTCATTACATTGAAATGGCGCTACTCATAGTACTGTCAAACTTTAAATAGGCTGAATAATATAATTTTTGCGTACGTCAGTTTGGTGTACGTAAGTTTTATATACATATGTACTTATATATTTCAAAATACATACATAGGAAACACCCAAACTCCGAAACCAACATTTGTGGATCACACAAATTCCGACCCGAGAATCGACCTAGGGACCTCAGCGCGGCAGTCGCATACACTACCACTGCGCCACCGAGGCAGTCAAACTCAAAGCATAGCTCGCTCTAAATTATTAATTAATTGGAACACACAAATAATGGAAGTACCTATGATGCATATAGTAAATGTTTACCATTATAGAAATAGTATATGTATAACGTTTTCCGTTACCTATTACACTAGTAAGAGAATAAACTATACCTGTTCCGCAGCTCTAATAGTGACAGGAACAGAAACTTGAATAAAATTAGCATGCCTGTTTACCCTTAACTACACTTCCCGTCTTAAAATAAGTGTAAAATACAGGTATTAACGCTGCTTGTGACCACGGCTGGTGCAACCCAGTCGAAACGTCAAGCTATTTAAGGTAAATAAGCATGATCGCGTTAATACCTGTATCTAACACTAATTTTAATCATGCAACGCGAAAGTTTAAAAGTTAGTACTTCCCGTCTTAGTTGTTAATCCATTTTATCCGGTGATAACTAGGCCATCATACTTTACTTATAGGTATACGTTGGGATATCGATGTAATGCCGTGAAAAAACACGGAATTTAGTCAAATACTAAGAATTTCGTTTGCTAGTTAGTTTTTCAAAATCACAGCGTATGTTAAAAATTTCAACAGCAGGTAGCCACAACCTGCCTCTGTCAGCAATGTGCTCACCACCTATTACGTGGGACAGGAATACACATAGTGAAACTTACCATGTTTACAGTATCATTTACTTCAGTCCTAATTAAAGGTGGTACAACATGTAAGTTTCAACTACAACACAATCGCAAATGCAACTAATTTATTATGGCTATTAAGTTTTATACGATTGCATTTCTACCCTATTTACAACTAACATTAAATCGAAATTTCTTTATCATAAATAGTAGTTACGACGTTTTAGAGATAGAATTTAAGGCGTGAGTCAGCGTTCAACATGACTAGACGTAAGTTCTTGAACTCGCATAGTTTCTTCTTTAAGCAGCTGTTACAATTACTGAAACGATACAGTGTGAACATGCCTTATTATGAAGTTGCAAATTTAATGTATCAGTCATTAAGTTTGAATTAATATTTATGATTGTTTTAAGACTATTGCACAGTTATGGCAATGGCAACTTGTCATCATGTCTTTTAAGAACTGTTTACTTTTTTATGGCCAACAATATAGTAAAGTGGCAACGGGCTGACCATATTTGTTGAAAAACTGACCTGGGGGCCGAGTCTACTATTGACAAGCTGTAGAATAGAACCAGAATCGCTGCTTTTAGCTGTCAAAATGTTAGTAGACAATCAAAAAAAAAATCAAAAAAAATTAAAACCGATAGAAGTATTAGAGTACGGTTGTATTAGTAAACTACGAAAAATGTCAAAATTGTACCGGTGGCTTTCAATTTAGCGACGATTCTTTTCTGACGCGATTGAAATGGTAGACTTGGCCCTAGATGGAGAACACGACTCAGCAAACGTAAGGTAGGACCTCACGCCTGATGGACCGACGCCGACGATCTAAAATGAGTAGCAGGAAGAGACTAGAGAAAGAAGATGCACGACTGTCCGACCGAGACCAGGATGATGACCGTGTTGTAATGATAGCTGTCGGACGCTCCGAGATTTAACCCACGTATTGCCTATTCCCGTGGGAATATGAGTATAAAATGTAGCCGAAGTTTCTCTTTATGACATCAGCTATCTGCCAGTAAAAGGCCCGTTAAAATCTATCAAATATAACTAAAATAAAATATCTATCAAATCAAATAAAGTTTTGACCTACATTCGACCTTATCGCACAGTACCTAAGTATAAAAAAAATATGCCAGGTTCGAGTATGCTAGCAGGTGAGGTAGGTTTCGGAGATCTTGATTATTATATTTATTTATCTATCACGCCTTATCCCCGAAGGGGTGTCAAAGACATATTATATGCCCACTTTACACCATGCGTATTCCTGTCCCATGTAATTATTTATTATGATTATTTATATTATAATTTTAATTTAAATTTAAATTTAATTTTATATTTTTAATTATATTTATATTATTATAATATTTTTTTTTTATATATATTTTTTTAATATAATTTAATTTTAATTTTATTTATATTATAATTTTAGTTATTTATATTTAATATAATTATTTATTATGTAATTATTTTTAGTAATTTTTTATTACAAACAGACAGACATAAATTTTAAAATACCATTTATGATTTTAGTAATTTTATATTATGCTTAGTGAAATTGCCTTAGAAATAAGACATGTCAAGTTTTCTGTCTTTTGAGAAAACGCCTGTATTAGAAACAGTCCAGCATAAACACTAGTTACTTTCTAGATAATTATTATTAACATAACTGCATTCACGAGTCAGTCGTTAATTACATTCATTGCGATAATAGTTACGGGAAGTAGAGTGGTGCCATTGAAGAGTTGCATTTGTACACTCGGCTGCAAAAGTCCATCAGCAAAGCAATTAAAATAGAATGTGATTTTTGCATATTTTCGGTGACAAGATTACTTTATTGAAACTCGTGCACACTTGCAATTCGTTTTCTTTATTTCGTTCGTTTTTTTAAGTATCATTAGCTAAGGTGGCAAGCATAGAGCACGGCCCCACCTAATTAAAAGGGGTTACCATAGCTGCTATAGCTTAAGGAGGTTTGTCGCGCTGCCGACCCAAAATTTTCGCTGTTAAACCACTAGAACTTTCGTTGGCACTATCTAGTCTCAGCGAAAATCATCTGACCTTTAATGTACGATTGCCTACCCCATATCTTCTTCCAACGGCAATGGGACACTTGCAAGTGAAGTTTTCTTAGGTCTCAGATAACTTCATGAGGTCCGATAACCCCGGACGTTTGCAGCTGATTGTACACAATATCAATAGCCGCAGCAATTGCTCGGCTTTCTCTAAATTGCACGTGTACAAACGCACTTTCTTTACAATTACCTATTGTAAAACACTTTCGCGCTCCAGATCACTGATGTTGGTAATCACTGGATGTGCTTGCTGACGGAAATCGTATAGATAATAATTAATAATGCTTTAATTAGCAAGTAAAATTGTGTACATCTACGTTTTTTATGTCCGTGGATTTAAATTAATTATACGAATTGATTAAAACGTTTTACATTTTTCTTGTAAATGTAGTAGGTATTTTTTTTATTTCATTCAAAACGAGCAATAGAGCGTGTGATTGATTGATTTTACTGCATTACACGAGTTGAAATTTGTTACGAGTTTTTCTTCTCTTCGTCAGAGTCTCGTCTGTTGGTCAACAAGTTCTGTACTGGCAGATGATACTAGCTTGGGTTATAAAGATCTCGGCAGTACAACACTCTCATAAAATCTGCTATGGCACTTATTTCACTGCACTTTCATAGCATACACAAATTTAGATACAATTTTAACTGATTCATATGAATATGACAAATTACTCAAGAGTGTGCAGGATTACCTAATTTCCATTTTTCGAAGCACGCAGTTCCAGCTGTTATATACTTTTTTTTTATAGTTTTGGGTGCAACAGTACGTTGGCTTTCCTAATTCATGCAAGTGGGCGTACAGCAGGTGTACGCGTAGCAGGGGGTAAGCAGAGCAGGTGAGGCTGGCACGTGCCCTGTTTATATGGCGCCTAATCTTAATACTGATTTAATCGCTACTTTAATGGATGAATGAAACCGTTTAAGGTGATAACCTTAAACGTGTCATCGTCTCTTTACGGTCAAGTCGAGTGACGTCACGTACAATTTCGCCATTTCACTTAATTGTGTCATGTTATCGGGGCAACGTTCAGAGGAATGGTTGATAGCAGGCAGAATACAAGTGTTTTATTATGAAACGCAATTTTGTTTGCAGTGGACTTTTGTAACGAAATAATGTGTTTTACATACATGTGCGTTTGAATGTTGCATAAGTAAATATACATGATATCAACTTAATATTTAATTTTATAGGTAATATAAATCAAATATTTGTTAAGTTAAATAAAGTATTTGTTAATTTTTCATTGTTTCTGAAATATAAATAAAATATTTCTGAAAGAATAAAAAAATACTAAACTAAACTATCTTCACGCTGTATCCCTGACAGGGTATTCAGAGAGGACAGATCGCCAGGTTTCGCGATCCATGCATTCTTCTTTCGCTTCTTCAAGATTCATCTATCGCTTAATACACGCACGTCTGGGTATCCGAGTACTTTTGACTTTTCAGTTTAAGAATAAAAATGATAAACAAAAGGCTTTTGTTAAATGATACGGACGCCGTAGACTAGCTACTTCAGCATCTTCGAAAGGCGAGTTAGTAGCTTTTTAGAAGGTAATTGCAGCGATCTAGCGCTCTACACCACACACATAAAACGCCAGTCGCGGCGATTGAGTCGCTAAAACGCGCGATTACGATGCAGCGTCAGTACGTAGAGTCGCCAAAACGTCAGTACGTTTAGTCACAAAATCGCCGGTGCCCGATGATTAATAGTAGATATTCTGTGGGATACCTTAGCGCCACCGCCGACTAGCTACTTTCAGAATCCGCAACCGGCGATTTTGAAACTGTAACGTTGTGTTTACCATCTTAAAAGCGACAAAATTGCCATGTTAAAAATGAAGTGCTGTGAGTCTATGGGACACCAACCTGCAGAGCACGATATTGGCAGGAATAGTTCCCCGTATAATTTATCTAGTAGGTACCTACCTAAATAAGTAAATTCAACTAAATCAACTTTTGATAGTCTACTGCTGGACATAGATCTCTCCCAATTTTCGTCACAATATTCATATTGGGAACGTATAAATATTTTGTTTACCCTTATTGCTTTCCTGTCTGACTATTGACTGTCTCTGAAGAAGTAACTTGTTTAATACATACATATCAGTATTGAACTCAATTATTACAACCTCAAAGCAGTCCATCGTAGTTCTTCGAATTACGCGTGGCGCCGCCGCCACACTATACAACGGAACAAGTCTCCTCATTCAATAAAATGTAATCACGCTACCGAATGAATACTAATAGTATACAACATCGGTAGTAGTTAGGACAGCCGCACACTGCAAGCGTTCCACAGTTCTAGAAGGCTTTATAAAATAAATAAATAAATATTGAGGGACATTTTTTTTACAGAGCGCCGTCTAACCCAAAGTATTATATTAGGTCTTTACCTATGAAATTTTCGTTTTGTATGAATTTTTTTTTTGTGCAGGAGCAGCGGAGACGAGCTATTAACCAATGCTGGTTGGAGATGTGCCAGCTTCTCCATCATTGTGTTTAGTTCTTTACAGTACACATCTGCAGTAATGCTCACCCCGTTAGGTATGAAGCTGTGATGAATCACACCGGCGCTCTAGACCACCAAACAGTGACCATCACTTTTCTAGGGGTAAGTTTTCGTTTAGGGCATTGTTTAGGTGCTGAACCAGGATTAAACCAACTTGCTGAGCGCTTGAGGTTATCAAACAGAATCCATTTTTTATCGCAGGTAACAATGCGGTTCAAAATTCCGATGTCACATAGGACAAGCTCAGCATATCAGCGAGTATAACTTGAAATGGTCTAAAATTAAATTCATAGCTAAAAATTGATTGTAGTGGGCGTCGTTCTTTATGTTTTGGTTCCAGATGTCGTGATGATACTGACGCCACGCCATTGTTGTCTGATAATAGATAGAGTGAGCCCCTGTGTTATTATTTTATTTAACAGATATCTACTTTTACTGTTTACACTGTTACTACCTGTTAGTATAACAGACCTAAATGTGGGTTTGTATTGTAGAGTATGTTGTTAGTAGAATGATGAAATATTGCTTTCATTTAAAAACTAGTGTGTACAAAATAAATAAAAATCATCATCAATAAAAATGAAAATATCTTTATTCATGTCGGTCACAAAGTAACACTTATGAACGTCAAGATTATTGCTTCTTCATTTACATTTACTGTAAGATTCGCAAAGCAATATGTGGAGCCTGAGGAAGAACCTGGCAGTAAAACTCATGGCCACTCTTTTTAATCGCCAGCAATTACATTAGTTCACTAAAAGTTACGTCTTCACTCTTAGATAGGTGCTTAGGAGTAAAAATTGAGGTGAACTCACCATTAATCAAGTTGACTAATGAGTTGTATAAGTGTCATTCAAAATATAATCTCGTTAGCGTCCAAAGCCTTTGCTTCAGAGAAAAATTGCTTTCCTATTCTTCTCCTTCCAGACCCCACTCACAGTCTCTCAGCGACCCTTGAAGTGAGACCAATAGCGCCCATGTCAACCTTAAAACAGTCTGCCACGACTTTTTGTGTCTGACTGTCCTAATGAACCCTTATCCAGTCACTTCACGTTTCCGACAAAAATACAAAAAGGTATAAAGTAAAATATAATTTATGAATAATTAATAACAGGTTTTGTTCACTTCGAGCAAGTATGATAAAAGCAATTTATTAATGCTTAAATAAACTATGAGTTTAGGTAGTACAGTGAAGCTCACAAAGCAGTTCAACAAAACATGTTTTTCATGAAAAGAGTTTGTATATCGAACAACAGTTTAGGGTCAATCCTTCCAAACGGTATCAAAGAGGTAGTCTTCGGTTTGTCTTTTGATTGTTTGTTTTTGGTTTTTTTCTGTTTCTCGCTGGTGTTGCAAACGTCCATAGGCTACGGTGACCACTTTCCATCTGGTGGGCCGTACGCCAGTCTGCTACCTCAGTAGTATAAAAAAAAACAGTGATGATATTACATCCCAATATATGATGTCATATCTATTGAAAATATAGTGATTGCAAGAAAGGTAATAAATGAGTGTGTTGTCAGTATAATTACGAGTACTCGTATGATATGTTTGGAGGGGATTTCAGTTTCGCAGTATTTTATTTTTCAAGACGGTTATCTAAAGACATTACGGTACTGCTAATGAAATCGGTTAATTTTCCATATATAGGCCTCTAACCGTAATATTTTTTTTTGTAAATCCGTTGACCTTCAAAAATTACGGACGGAACTCACGGTATAAGAAACTAGTGCTAGTACGCGTGCTGGCTGGATAGTGTGTGAATGTAAAATACATAAAGGCGATCCGGCTGAAAGTAATGTGTTGGCTAGACTCCATCCTATGTTTTTATGCGTCCATGTTTTAATGTTGCGGTTGAGTAACTAAGATTGTATGAAGATATAAAAGCAATTGACTCCTTTTTAAGGTTTTATTATTTACAACGAAACGTTTCAATACTTTTGGAGTGAACCAGTAGCATATATAAAATGGTTTTATAGTTATTCTCCGCCTGCCAGACACTTTCACATCTACTGGCACCGTCTGCAGTAGGTACAGATTGCATTACTCCGATTACAAAACATTTACAAACCGTATAAGTGCAACGTACGAAGTCGTGATTCAAAATGGCTTTACGATAACCATTTCTGAATAAAAAATAACAGGTTTGCCTTGCTACTAGGTCAAAATCAGTAGACTAAAGAGAGGTAAGTAGATAATTAAAAAGCCTTTCGGCTGACTTCGAAATACGACCCTATTTTATAAATAAAAAAAAAAAAGTACCAACATGATAAGCGTCTACCACACGGTTGTAATCCAGCACCGCTACGAGGGTGACCTCTTTTTATATTGATCCATGTAGAAGGCAGTTTTAATACAAATTATATCATGAAATTTATCGTCCTGGTGGGACTAATCAAAGGTGACGACAACAATATCGTAAAATCTTTTTTTTACGTATTAAATGAGACACCACGGGCTTCACATAATCGAAGCTAAACAGAACTAAGCTATCTTCTGACAGGGTAGTCAGAGAGGACAGATCGCCAGGCTTCGATATCCATGCATACTTCTTTCGTTTCCTGCAGATTCGTTAATCGCTTTATACACGCAACTCTGGGTATCCGAGTACTTTGACCTGTACGTTTTTGAGCAATCTGATTATGGTCACTCACATGTGTCTCGATCTACCCTGACGCCTTCTACCGTCTACTTTCAAGCAATACATATTCTTCGTCAAACGTTCCTCACTCATTCCGCTAAAACTTAAAGTTAGAAGGTCGTCTAAAGCAATAAGGTACTCCTTCTTGGTGTGTTTTTTTAGGTTAGCTTTCTGTGGTTACTAGTACAGTTTTAAAAAAACGTTGGTATGTATAACTTTCGTACTTGGTTCCATTTTTGAAGTGCTAGTTTTTAAAAACCCTTAGTAGAACCCGTTTAAGTAACTATCTAATAATGCTGCTGAGTTTCAGCTAAATCCCTTAAGCGGTTTTTTATACATATTATTGTCCATGAGATATTTTTGTCTTACGTAACAGGTGTTTAGCCTATTGCCGTGTCGAAATGGACACATTCTGGTTGTGGTGATTTGTTGTTGATTTTTTTCAAGCCGCCAAGTTGTAATATTTATTTTAATTTATCAAAATAAAAAAAAACAGGTAGATCTAAGAGAGTATACCGTGATGCAATCGCAGTTAACGTTGAGAAATTTGAAGGCAGTAGTAGTAGAAAGTATCAATACATAAATCTATTTGCAGCATTTTTTTTTGTGATATTGAGGTTGTGTAAAGCAATCGTGCAGATGATAAATTAAGATATTTGTAACATAATCTGAAACTAATTACATAGAGTTGTAACTACATTTTTTTAGAATGCTTCACTAGCATTTCGCATGCAGCAAAATAATAGTAAGTTTCTAATGTCCAGCATTAATTAGGTTTTGTTGTTAAAAAAGTTAAAATAAATACCTATCTGTTAATCTTTAGGGCCCAAACCAGCCGCTTGTCAGGGTCTATGGGCTTTCCTTTCGAGCGTACACCGGATTCTCTGGCTAAATATGGCCAAGAAGGAAAAGAAAAAAAAGAAATAAAAGGGCCGAAAATAGCCTCAACTGTAAGGGGTTCATCTGCTGACTAACTGACAAGATTATGGTGAAGAGAAGGAAAATTCCAGAAAAGGCCAGTTCAGTACTGTGCAGCCAAGTCAATCACCCTCGCTAAATGATTGGAAGATACCTACATCCAGCAATGGACTTTGGTATGCTAATTTGATAGATATATTAAAAACTCATTTATAAAAACAACATGGTTCTGCCTGCCTGTTTCCTGCTCGACAGTTGAAAATTGCGATCTGTTCTCTATGACTACCCCGTGAGACACACAGTGTGAATTTAGATGGTTATTTTCTTTTATTTTACTCTTTTACACGAGCAATTGTTGACTACAGTCAATCTATAAATTAATAGCGTACAGTTCAGCTCAAGTACTATTTGGTCCAGTCAAAAGTGCGGGTACGAACGAATTTATCGTATTGCTTGAATTGAAGACATCCTCTGTTCTAGTTTCTGCCGTGATACCAGCTATCTGATAAGGGCCGATGTCTAATTCAATTCTAAAGGGAAGCGTGCAATTTAAAATCAAGTAACATCTAGTACGAATATAGTGGAATGTGTTTCAAATATGGAGTGAGGCGAAAGGTAAGCAGAAAAATTACATTGAAATAGAAAAATACGGACTATCCTTAATAAATAATCCTACTAATATTATAAAGGCGAAATATTGTAAGTATGGATGTTTGTTACTCTTTCACGCAAAACCTTTACAATAATATAGCTTACACGTCAGAATAACACATAGGCTACTTATTATCCCGGGAACAAGTTCCTGTGGGAAACGGGAACTAATCCCACCCACATTCTCATTACTGTGACTCCTGTAAACCAGGATCTACAGCAATGACCAAAACACCAGAAAAGTTACACCGAGCTCGATCTCGGTGATGTTCTAGGAGAAGTTAGCATGTCTTGGAACCCGCAACGAAATTAATCAGAAGATAATGTGTGGAAGTAAGAAAACGTAATGCCTCTTCCCTCCTTTGCAAAGCGGGAGACCTGGAAAGCAACTAGGTGTAAATCCTATAGAAATAGGGAAGCACCACAGTAATAGTATATTACGGGTCCTATGTGAGCTATGTTTGATTCCAGTAATATGTATGGCAGAAACGTTTAAAAGCACGAAAATTCACCCTCGATGCCACGAGATCCGCATAGTAAACTACTCACGACGTTACTTGTAAACAATTAAGCATATTATATCGCTCATTTTGCCAAATGTTACACTCCCAAAGTATATGATGGGCGGTCTGATCATATTTGTGTTTTTTAATATTGTGGAGAATTTTCACACAGCGTTGTCTAGGCCCACCTTGGGCTAGACAACGCTACGTCGTCCTCGACGTTCTTACAGAAGCAGGCCATGGAACGTGGCGCAGCGTGAGGGTTACACGCACGCCCTTCTCCCTCTCAATAGTGGTTTAACACCCACACCCCCCAAAGAAGCGAGATAACACTCCAACTAACCAAAGAGGCAGGATAACACCCGAAGCCCCCCTGAACGAGACTGTCGTAGCGGACAAAGTCTGTCGGGAGCCCTGGGGCTATACTTCCGAGGGCTCACCCGGGACTCCTAGCTATAGACTGATGATGGGAAACGTGTGGTTTTAGTCGGTAGGAGTCCGGCATAGCATCCATGAGGTTTTCCACACGAAAAAAAATGCCCAAACTAAACTTTAAACTTGTGTATAGTAATAATTTCAAACCACATATAAGAACTTAAACTTGGCGTAACGACTGCCTCTCTCTATCATTCATTCCATTCATTCATAGAAGAAAATCAGGTCACAATTAGTGTTTACTTCAAATAAGACATACTCAGCTTATCATACAGGGCTAACAAACCACGAAGTAGGTTAGCCTACTAACATAATAAACGTGAAAGTTTGTAAAAATGTATGTAGGTTTGTTACTCTTTCACGCAGAAACAACTGAATGGATTTTGAAGAAACTGTACAATAATATAGTTTAAACAATAGAATAGAACGAACGAAGGAAATAACGGCGAGTAGCTTCGGGAAACAACGTTAACGGTGCTTTGTCTCAATTAGTAAAGAGACAAAAAATCGTAAAAGAAGCACGACTCGCGATTCATAACGCAGTGCTAGTGTTAACTTTGTTTTTCGGTAGCGATACCTAAGTATGTCAGAAGATGCATGAACGTAAGTTGAAAGCTGTGGAGATGCGATCACTCCGAAAATTGTGCGGTAACTTTAGACGACCGGATACGTAACAAAGTGATACGCAATATGGCAGATTTAGATAAAAGTTTCAGCGTTAAGTCGCTAAAGGGCGCGCTCCGTTGATTTCACGTCCAACGAATGAGTGAGAAACGTTTGACGAAGAATATATATTGTGCGAAAGTAGAGGGTAGGCCGAGACTTACATATGAAAACCACGTGAGCAGATTGCTTAAAAACGGAAAAGACAAACGTAATTGGATGTGCATGTATGAAGCGATTGATGAATCTGCAAGAAGCGAAAGAAGTATGCATGGATCGTGAAGCCTGGCGATCTGTCCTCTCTGACTACTCCGTCAGGGATACAGCGTCAATATAGTTAGTTTCTTTATTGCCAAAAAGCAAAATACAATTTAAACATTGTACGTTTTCCTGCGGTTTCACACTAGGCAAGCCTGTCCTGTGGGTATCAGATACAATTTAAGCTTAGCGATACTAAACATTATTTGCTCTAGCGACATCCAAACTTTCAGACATATATCATCTTAAATATAAAAACTAATTACATTCGCACCATTATTAAATATCACACATAAAATAAAGTTAAAAATAAAATAAAAGATTAAATAGGTCCGACGGGAGTTCAAAGTATGTCACGAGCGAAGCTAGTAGTAAATAGTAAATACACGGAGTTGTATAAAAACTAACTATCTTCACGCTGTATCCCTGACGGGGTAGTCAGAGAGGACAGATCGCCAGGCTTCGCGATCCATGCATACTTCTTTCGCTTCTTCGAGATTCATCAATCGCTTCATACACGCACGTCTGGGTATCCGAGTACTTTTGACCTTTCCGTTTTTGAGCAATCTGCTCACGTGGTCTTCATATGTATAGGTTAATTACTAAAATGAAAATACACGAACAACGAAGGAGATAACCATGACTAAAGTGGAATTTTTTATCCAATTATCTTCTGTATTCCCATAGCATAAGGGTATATTTTTATAAAACACGTTTACTGTTTTCAAGTCAATAACCTGAGGAAAGTCAGGACATTCATAAAGTCTGGAGAGTGTCCGTTGTGTTAAACAGCTGTAAACATCTCCTTTCTTCTGGGTAACTGTATTAAATTGGAATTTATTTACAAGCAGGTTGTTACACATGGTAGTGTTTTTAATCGTATAATTTTAGCTAAGTTCTGATTCATTAATTCGCTCATTGTACACTCACTCTTTCTGATACAACCAACGGGTTAGTACTATGGTAATTTAATTTTTGTAATGCTTCGGGCAGTATGCAAGGTCACAGGTTCAATTAGAATTTTTTCTAGCCGCAATAGGCAAACGAAAATATCTAAATATCAATCAAGATCACTTTTTCGAGTTTCTAAAAATTAATCAAGATCAGGTTTTCGAGTTAATAAAAAGCAATCAAGATTACATTTTCGAGTTTCTAAAATTCAATCAAGATCACGTTCTTGAGTTTCTAAAAAATCAATCAAGATCACGTTTTCAAATTTCTAAAAATCAATCAAGATCAGGGTTTTCGAGTTACTAAAAAGCAATCAAGATTACATTTACAAGTGTATAAAATTCAATCATGATCACGTTTTTAAGTTTCTAAAAAATCAATCAAGATCACGTTTTTGAGATTCTAAGAATCAGTCAACGTTGATCATGTAACCAAATTGACAACTTAAATGGGTAATATCTCGAAATTGTGACACTTACGAGGGATAGTGTATTAGTAATTTCCGTTCATACTTACATCAGTTATCAATTTATATAAATACATTGAGTTACCGCCATATTTTCTCTTTGTGTTTATACCAAACACATCGTTATCGTTTGGTATAAAAAAAATGGTTCTATACTTTCAATTTCTTCTGTATTGCGAATTATGTATTAAATGAAAATACTGACGATTATTGACTGTCAGTTTGTGACCCCACATCGTTATAGTTAATCAGCTGTATGTCAGTATGGACCCGAATCCCCTTTAAACAATCGATGTCATAATGTCATAACCTAAAATCTTCTTGGGGCTAAAACATTTAGTGTTGGATAGCCCAGTAGCCCAGAAGAACAGCGCATTCAATAAAATTTAGATTTCATTTCAACCAAGCAGTCCCCACTATAAACTTGACTGGATAAGGACTATGGAACCGGTAAGCCGCAAGGCAATTGGCACGATAGATGGCTTTTTATAACAATTAACTGGAATTCACTGATAATGGTCAACGACAGGACGCGAGTTCAAAGAACCAATTTATGGAAGCTAGAAAATATGCTATCATTACTTAAAAATTTATCATTATAATAAATTAAAACAAAAAGAATATTAAATTAAAATAATATGTAATAATATATATTATAATCAGCACTTAGCCGTCCTGACATATACCTAACAATTTCGTACTAATATTCACGAATGCAACGTTTCGAACGCGTTGCAGCGCTAGTGGTCGCGGCTTGACAGTCCAGCAGGAACGAGCCGGAGTGATAGTCCATATAAATAAATTTGGGGAAATCATAAATATTTACCTAACAACTTGATAACATTTATCAATTACTCCTGTTCACCGAGACAGCTAGTTAATAAAATAATATATGGCGCAGATAATGTCACGATGAAAAATAAGCTTATTGAAAAACCGGCCTAGGTACTTTATCATGATGAATTATGTTGACTTATGTCGACAAGTGATTTTCTTTGTAAATAACACATTTATAAAAAAACTCGTTTATTTTGGTTTTGGTTAATTGTCGTCTTGTATATAAGCTTTTTTTAAGTGTGGTCTTCATGAATGTTTTGCCAGATTTCTACAGACTATAACCACACGGTCCCTTCCATCTGCCTGAAGTCGGAATGCCGGAAGTGCCAGGACGTAGCTGTAAAGGTATAGAAGAAATATTTATATAAAACTAGTTGACGCCCGCGACTTCGCTCGCGTAGAGAAGTTTTCCAGTTCCCGTTTACCATAGGAACTTGTTCCCGGGATAAAAAGAAGCCTGTGTGTTATTCTAATTTTCAATCATATTATTGTGAAGTTTCATTAAAATCCATTCAGTACTTTTCACATGAAAGATATACAAAAATCCATACTTACAAATTTTCGCATTTATAATATTATTAGGATACTGGGTGCAAGTGCCCCACTAAGATATCCGGGGCCCAACCGACCCTTATCTGCTAGTGGTACATCTGCTAACGGACGAGGCAGCAACGAAGGCATCTTTACGGGGTTGTGAAGTCAGTCGGCAGTCGCCCACAACTACACCGAAATTTAAAAGTCAAACAGTAGCTGTTAGGCAGTCAAATAAAGTGAAACTTAGGCTCCACATCCAGGTAAGGTTTGAAAGCAAATGGGAAAACACAAGATACCAAAATACTTTGAAATAAAGTTTAGCAAAAACCAGGGATCGTTGTGAAATGCTCTTGATGCGGCTGCGGTTGCCAGATGTGAGAGAAAATATCCCTTTAATGTGTGACCTACTCATTTCTCACCGAACTCCTGAAAGGCTAAAATCAAAATATTCAACTGCCTCGGTGCCGTCAGTCGTATTGTATGCGACTGCCGCGCTGAGGTGCCGGGTTCGAATCCTGGGTCGGAATCAAATATTTGTGAGATTCGCAAATGTTTGGAAGTTTCCTATGTAAAATTTGTATGTATTTAGAAATATATAACTATGTTTATCAGTCGTCTAGATATTAGATAAATTTGGGATTTATAGGGATGTGTGAAAAAATATGTCTCTCAATATGTCTCGAACCATAGTAACAACAAAAAAAGGCGCGCGCGCATCAAGTCTCATAAGGGACCAAGCATTTATTTTTACGATTCACAGATGCCCGTTACGATCCTGAGAGTTTAAGCACTCACGATAACGGAACTGGGTTTCGTCGTGTCGTATGACATGTTTTTCTTGGTGCTAAGTGGACATGAATAGATTAACAAATATAGCTGCAAATGTTCGGACTTGGGAAGTCGGACGACACTGGCTTTAACAATGAAATTTCTTTCATTGATTGAAATGTTCGATGAAATATGAATATAATCTGTCTTCAAGAATGCTGCTATGATGATGATAAGTTGAAAAAAGAATTCCAAGCTTAACTTATTAAACAAAATATAGAGTGTTTGTTCAATAATCAATTCATTTACCTACGAGTTACACAAATTATGAATGCCAAAATTCACTTCATAACTTTAGTGACACTCACAAAGTTCAGAAGATCAAATCGACTAACGCGAGAATCATCAAAATATGCTCAAGCATTTTGTTTATTAGTAATTCAATCTATTTTTTTTATACCACTGAGGTGGCAGACAAGAGTACGGCCCACCTGATGGAAAGTGGTCACCGTAGCCTATGGTCGTTCGCAACACACGCATGAGCACTCGCGTTGCCGACCCTTTATAAAACTAAGACCCCTTTTAAAGAACCCCATACAGTAGACGTTCGGGAAAACCCAGGCAAGGAGTTCGTTTAAGTTTATAGTAATACTGGTGACTGCCTCTGTGGCGCGGTGGGAGTGCATCCGACTGCTACGCAAGAGGTCGTGGGTTCGATTCCCACCCAGGATAAAACTTTGTGTGATGAGCACGATGGTTTATTCTGTGTCTGGGTGTTATTTATCTATAATATGTATGTATTTAGAAATATATAAGTATGTTTATCAGTTATCTAGATCCCATAACACAAGCTAATATTAGCTTACTTTGGGCTAGATGGCGCTGTGTGAAAAGTGTCCCACAATATTTATTTATTTATTTATTTACTGGTCCACTCTTCTGGGTAGTAGCGAAATGATAATGCCCTGTAGTCTTCTTTGGTTAATAGGCTCTCCAACTTAAAAAAATATTAATTAGAACCAATGGTTTTGAGATAAGCGCGTTCAAACAAACTCTGCAGTTTTATAATATTAGTTAAGAAAGTGACACAAACTGAGGCTGATAACAATAAAAACAACATCCTCATCCCAATCGGGTAAAGTAGCATAGAGAACGCCGCATTTCGGTGAGTTTTCAAGTGCGACAGATGTCTGGTACCAATCTTTGACACGTGAGAATATGTCCCACACGGTTTGGCCGTTAAGATATTATTGACAGCCAGTTACCGGAACTGCGTGGTTTTTGCCACTCATACGAGTATTGGTGACGAATATCCATTTGTGAACAGGTTTTAAGTTTATTTAAAAAATATCTCTTTAAAACTGCTGCCGTTAGAGTTTTCTTTTTAGTAAGTGGTCTAATACCTTAAGTAGTATACAGTAGTAGCCCTATGTGAACCCTACAGCAGTATTACATATTGCCATCGGTTAAAATTAAAATCAAAATCAAAACCGATCAGGTTGTGTTAAATAACACAAAAATAATGAAATTTGAATACACGTGAGTTTGGTTTTTGTGATAAGTTACAAATATCACCAAGTGCCAACCATGCAGGGTATAAATAATGTATACAGATCAATAAAATTCTGTGTTTGTGATTCCAAATAAAATTTTTTCACTTAATCTATATGAAATTATATACTGTTACTTTCTTAAAAAATACATTTTTAGAATTTTTCCTCAATCGCAGTCTGTTTGTTTGTTGCGGCGAATCTATGAAACGTCTATACAGATTTTAACGGAACCTTCATTAACAGATAGCTGATATTATAAAGGCTACATTTTATCGCCTTAGTTCAACGGGGAAGCGATCTACGCGGGTGAAACAGCGGGCGTCTCTTAGTACTAAAATAAAAAAGTGATCTTGTCCAGCCTATGAATTTCCTGTTATTACTTAATAACCGGAATCAAAATTTGATAAACTACGGCGCGATATTCTGCTATGAGGTAACCGTGTTAACTGGGCCGCTCTTATTTTTTAAATAGATTTTAAATTAAGCAGTCAATGGACTAAAACAAACATAAATCTCATTTACATTTAGTTGACCTGGTAGACTTAATACATACAAATACGTTTTTATCACAGAAATATTACGTAGAGGCCTCCAAGATCGGGGACCTGAGGACGGCCCACCGCCAACATCCTTACAGCGGCGGTCCTAGACAGCGGCGGCGGCGGCGTGACTTGATAATTTCACGCCCAAGAAGCGGAATAACACTCGAACCCTTAGATGAGGCGTGAGGCCGCGATGGTAGCCTAGCCATAGGTATATATTAAAGAAGATATTAGAGAAAGATAGAAAGAAAAATATTTTATTACTAACTAGTTGACGCCCGCGTAGAAAAGTATTCCCTTTCCCGTTTCCCACAGGAACTTGTTCGTAGATCGAGTTCGTAAAAAGTAGCCCATGTCCGTCTCCTGGCTCTAAGCTACCTCCCCACCAATTTTCAGCCAAATCGGTACATCCGTTGTTGAGTTATAAATAGTGTAACTAACACGACTTTATTTTATATATATAGACTAGCTGTCCCGCCAGGCTTCGCCCGTGACATACTTCGAACCCAGTGGCACCCATTTAATCCCGTTGTTTATTAATTTCACATTCACAATAATGTATAAACATTTTCCAAATTCATTGATTACTTCTCCGCTCTCCAGTACCTAACTACCAACCTACGCCCGCACGCGGCCTAGCCCGCCCGGTCGAATTATGGTTACACGAAATTAATTTCTTTGCGCTTTATTTTCAATTTGCGATAACTCGTCAGATATTCATTTAATTTGCAAGGTGTAAAGGGACAAAATAATCTTCATGAAATGCTGAAGCCAACTAACATAGAAAAAAAGATAAGGACTAATAGCATATTTGTGTAAATAGCCTTCAAATAACCACTTTATAATTGATGGTTTTTTAAAGTATTAAAATGGATATAGTATGTTATTCTTATTAGATAGACATATATCGTCGCGAACTTTTTTGTAGACCTACATTAGATACACAATTGCACAGTACATTATTTTGTTATATCTCAAAGGGTTTAGGCAGCGTTCTTGTTGGAAGCTCCCAGACGGCTTATTTTTTCCGACATCTCCAACAAATATCGTTATAGTTTGGTCAATGTATACAAAAACTTAACAAATTATACATAAAAACCTTCTATGATAATCACTCTAACTATTAATAAAAACCGCATCGTAATTCGTTCCGTAGTTTTAAAGATCTAAGCATACATAGGGACAGACAGCGAAAAGCGACTTTGTTTTATAATATGTAGTGATAGTACAACGCACTTTACAAGTATTAAAATACAGGTTCTTCAAAAAATTAAGAAAAATTCCATACTGACGACAAGGTTGTATGGTCTTACAAGGCGTAAGACCATACAACGTTGTCGTCACCGTGACGCCCGTATTAATAAACTGATCTCAAATTCACTCTCAAGTGCGATCTCAGCTGCGACACACTCAAGTTTTGGTTCGCATCTTAAGTTCGTGACTAATTAATAAACACAAATCAGCCAACACTGGAGTCAAACGACAGGAGAAGTTCTGACTGCGCTTCGCCGCATGAAGAATCGGAAAGCTGTCGGACCCGATGGAGTCCCCATCGAAGCCTGGAAGGCGATGGGTCCTCGCGGTGTGGGCATCTTAGTAAACCTTTTTAACCGCATACTCCTCAGCGGGCAGATCACAAACCAATGGAGACTGAGTATTATTACTCCAGTCTTCAAAGGTAAGGGATCAGTGCAGGAGTGCGGGAGCTACCGCGGTATACCGTGATGTCCCACACCATGAAGATCTTTGAGAGGATTATAAACTCTCGGATCCGGCAGGAGTGTACTCTCTCGGGGTGTCAATATGGGTTTCGCCCTGGTCATGGGACCACGGACCCTGTTTTTGCCCTGAGGGTTGTCGCAGAGAAATACAGGTCGAAGAACACGCCTCTGCACTGCTTGTTTCTAGACATGCAGAAGGCCTTCGACTGTGTTCCTCGTGCGATGATCTTGTGGGCACTGCGGTCCAAAGGGGTTCCAGAGGTCTATATTGACACTATCCGGGACATGTACTGTGACTCAGATTCAATGGTTCGGACTGCTGTTGGCGACACGAAACCCTTCCCCATCACCGTCGGGGTACACCAGGGTTCGGTCCTTAGTCCGCTTCTGTTCAGTGTAATATTAGACGAATTGTCGGACAGCATCAGGAACTCGCATGAGCAGCCTCCATGGTTGCTCATATATGCTGACGATATTGCGCTGGCAGACGCGGACAGGGGCAGATTGGTGCGACGTGTAAAGGCGTGGAAGGAGACGCTTGAGAACGGCGGTCTGAAGCTAAATGTGGCGAAGACCGAGTACTTGGCACTAAACTCGACAGATCCCACATCCGTCCGCATAGGCGGTGATTTGGTCGAGCGCACGGACCAGGTTAAATACCTGGGATCTGTTTTTCACACGTCCAGTGACATCGATTGCGATGTCAAGTCACGCATTGCTGCCGCGTGGGCCAAATGGCGGGAGATGACCGGTGTCATTTGTGACCCTAAAATGCCGATCCGGTTGAAGGGACAGGTCTACAAAACCATAATTAGACCTGTCCTTTTACATGGCAGTGAGACGTGGCCGATATTGGAGCGACACAAGCAGGAGCTGCGTGTCACGGAAATGAAGATGCTGCGGTGGATGTGTGGAGTGACGCGGATGGACCGCGTGAGGAACTCCGCGTGAGGCCGTGACATTGCAGACAAGTTGCAAGAGATTCGCCTTCGTTGGTATGGTCACGTCTTGCGGCAACCGCCGGGCTACGTAGGTAACAAATGACTGGCCATGTCAGCCCCGCCGGGTCCCGGTAAGAGGGGAAGACCCAAGAAGTGCTGGCTTGACGTCGTAAGGGATGACATGCGTGCCAATGGTCTCACTACAGGGGATGCCGACGACCGTGCGAAGTGGAGGAGAAAATGTAGGAAAGCGGACCCCGGGCGTAGCGAGACGCAACTGGGACATACGCTCGGATGATGAGATGAGCCAACATCTCAAATGATGTTGTTTCATATTTTAGGGCAGGCCTAGGTGGGTGACTACAAATAACAACAATGTCTTTGACACTAAACTTGTGCCAAATTTTTGCTTCGTGTATGTATATATTTCTACTAAAATGCAAAAGTTTGTAAGTATGGATGGATGTTTGTTACTCTTTCACGCAAAATCTAGTGAATGGATATTGATGAAACTTTACAATAATATAGCTTACACATCAGAATAACACATATGTTACTTTTTATCCCGAGAACATGTTCCTGTGGGAAACGGGAACGGAAAACTTCACCACGCGTTCGGACCCACCGGCGTCATAGTAAATATTAATATGCATAATATATTAGGGCTTCTGGTACCACGATATAATAAGACTGCCTATCCCATTATGTATAAGTTAAATAATTAAAAAGTTTCACACAAATAACATTAATTGGCCAATAAAACAAGCTCCTTTATAAGAATTCAGTACATGATAGTGATCTTTGAAATGGCTTGGTATTCGAATTTATGGCCGCCTTAAAAAAAATCCGTCACGGGATATTAGGTATCTGTGGGTCAAAACATACCAATTAACGTTCGTATTCTCTAGTCATAGTCATCATAGTCTAGCCGACCACCTCGGGTTCGCCCGTGATGTATTTCCAGGGTCGCACCCATTTAATCTCGTCGCCGTCGTTTATTATTTTTGAAGTGAACCTCTTTATCGACGTTGAGAGAAATTTTATAGCTGTAAAAAATCGTCACGGTTTTCGGTTACGCGCCATGTTGTCTTGAAGTGAATCTTCTTAATTCTAAGTAAAACTTCTTTATCGACGTATAAGAGAAATTTTATAACTGTAAAAAAATGTCGAAAAGAAGTTTTACTCCTTACCTGTGTACTCTGGGTTTATAACAATGTATGAAAATTAGCTCGATTTGTTGACATTTATGATTACTGTTCCGATCTCTAGGTTAGTAGCATGATGATATATTAGCCCATAGTATTCCTTGATAATTGGGCTATCTAACACAAAAAGTCTTTTTCAATTCGAACCAGTGGTTTTTGAGATATGTGCGTTCAACCAACCAAACAAACAGATCAGCTTTATATATTTTAAAGTAGATAGAGATATACAATATTATAATTTACAGATATTTAAAAACTTAACCCTAATAGTTGATATGAGTTTAATAAATCCTTCAACTGATAAATAAATACACACTAATTAAGTAACAAATTAAGCTAAGTAGGTAATTAAAAATAATCAAAAAAGGTAAACCACTAACAAAGTATATTTTGTACTGTTATCAACACCTGAATATCCAGAATTACTTAATTAAGATCTACATAATCTGAGTTACAATTTTTTAAATTTGTTTTATTTTATGAGTAGTTTTGCGTAAGCGCAGTGAATGTACTTTTTACACACCACAACATGCTCAGACGCACCACAGTTTTAAATTTAGAAATACTTTTCAACTGACATCTTCGCTGATTTAAATTTAGAATAGAGCTTCACTGTCCCTCTTCTTGACTGCCAGTAACGTAAATGAGTGTTCTATTATGTGGAGAGTGAAAGTCGATGGACACTTTAATTTGTCAGTATGTATGTATGTATGTATTCACAGTAGTTCACTCATAATGCTGGTTTAAGAGAGAAATTAGTGATAGGCTACTTCAGGAAGGATAAGCAGAATCGCATTTCTTAACTCTAAATTCACACAAACAAACACAAAACTTGTATAATATCTAATCTCCTTATTTTGTTCTGTATTTATAACTGTTAGCAATTAGAATTTAGATAAGCACAAAGACACAATGCTGCATGCTTACAGGCATACAAGTGTTAGTTCCTATATTATCAAGTAAGCATAGCTCATAGTAAGTAAACTTCTATATATCAAGTGACATTCGCCCGTGACATATTTCGAAGTCCCGTTGGAATCGAAATCCGAAAGCACGGCAGTCGGATACAATACAACTTAAGCCACAGAGACAGTCGAAAGGATCGACGATAGAAGTATCTACTGGAGTTCCAATACGGTAAATTAATGTGGTAGAAATAAAATAGAAACAGTAGCTTCATACAAATTGGAAGTAGGAAAAGGAAAAACATAAGCTAAAATGTCAGTCGATAATGATTTAATCTTAGCAATATGTGTGATTTTGGCAGTCTATATGAACGCATATAATTGTATATGAACTTGATAACCACTTAAGCACTTGTCCGACAGTATTTTATTATTGGTAAGTGTCTAGTAAATGAACTCTAGTGATTTTATAATTTAGTACCGGATATCCGGACACTTTTGGAGTCCATAAATATGTAACTGTGATAAAATTATCCTCAAAAGTGAAAAATGTCTAATCTAAGAAATATGCGGTACTTTAGGATATATATCATTCTTTTTTATTTATATTTTACACATATTTGAATAAATTATATCCAAAAACAAGGCAAACATCAAATCATATAAAGATATTGGGTGAGAATTGAACTTCCGGTTTCATATATTGTATTAATAAATAATTATTTTCTTATTTATTTCATTCATACAATTTGACTAACCTAAAAAAAAAGTAGGTATATAACAATATAACTAGACTTTTTATTTATTATATTTACAACTTACAGCTACTATAACTAATTATTGAAATTTCGAAGTTCTTACTATAATCTAAAATAGAAATTATTATAATCGAAGAATAATTAAATTAGCAATTTCCTGCAGATGCGTAAAACGCACTAGCATTGTATCACACTCCTATACGGATATTCTATCCGGTAACCGGATACATTAGAACTCGTCTAAGATACGTCGTAATGGTCCAAATCACACTTGTTTTAAATTACCCCTGGTTACATTTACTATGCGTGGCAAGGCCAGACAAGATAACGATCTATAGGCGTCTTTACCACTCACTGAGTTCATTATAATTGAAAGATCTAGTGCAAAACATTTAAATAGGTATTTTAGTAGTCATATTGCCCGCGGTGTCGATTGCGATAAAGTAGTTATAATAGGTATCCTGTTCCATGTGTTATGCCGTTAAAATCAGTCTAGCCGTTTCAGAGATTAGGCGGAACAAACAGACATACGTTTTGGCGACTGCTAGGACACTGTTTATTTGGTTTGAAAAGTGATTCAGTCGCCACTTCTGGCATTTCTAAGTGTGCCCTCGGTCGCTGCATCTGGCTTCTAAAAAGCTAGCAAGTCGCCGGTACTAAAAGTCTACTGGTAAAGTAATCAGTGTTTAAAGAATTCCGTATAATATTCATATTTCATAGACCTATCTTATAAATGATGGACGATAACAGCATCGCCAACGTTTTTAAACAAGCTTGTCTTCATCTTAAGTGTTTTCCGAGTTGCTTTCAAACCCTTCCTGGATTTGGACCCTAAGGTCTGTCTGACCTCCCTATCCCGTAAGGATGACTGTGTCGTTGCGTCGTCCTTTAGTAAGCAGGTGCACCGCACGCAGGTGAGGGCGCTTGGGCCCCGGATTGGTGGATTTCCGTTAAACTGCAGAACAGTGGGCCTCCAGCCCAAAGCTAATATTTTGAATGAAACTAGGAATAAAGCTCGGATGATTATGATTTCGCATTTAGTCGACTATTTAAGGTTAAATTAATTAGATCATCATCGTCATCAGTTATTTTGGCAATGCGAATTTAATTAGCGAAACAGCCTCAACGTTAGCAGACAGGATTCGGTTCGTTGATTTTGCATACGACCGGGTAGAACCCATTCCATATAACGTTTTTTTTTTTCAGAGTTTCTGAACTGATATTTTACTTACTCCTCGGGACTTGACGCGAAACAATATTCTACATAATTTCACCGACGTTTCTGAACTGCCCTAGCATCTATCAGTCAATCAAATATGCCTAATGCAACCTTAACAAAACTGTAGGAAAAAAACTCTACCAAGTTCCGCTTAACACGTGGGGTTTCCATGTAAGTCCATTTGGCTTCGGCGTGTTCCATCAGCCAGCGATCTTTTTTCGGCTTTATCATCACAAAGGTGCAAATTACTTATAAAAATGCCTATTATGATGTATTGAAAAAAAAAAAAAGATAGATAACCTAGGTAAAGACAATATTCTACACCGAAGCATTTGCACTTTTTTTTTATTCATAGCATGTGGCTGAAAGATTTATTTCTTTCGGCCTATGTAGAAATGTCTGCAGCTTCACAATAAGGAACTTATTACATAGAATATGTTGTTCAATATTTCATACCTTATGCAGCCAAGGTCATAATAACGAAATAGAACTATTCGTGGTATTTCTTTAATGCTTACATAAAAAGGTCGGTTCGTGTTTTCGCGTGACCACCAAATTTGACACCGATACCGTTTTAAATTATTTACCTAATGAAAATAGTACAAAATTTGAGGATTGAAGAATAACTTACAAAAAATAAATAAATATCGTTGGGACAACTCACACAACGCCATCTGATTACAAACTAAGCAGAGCTTGTACTATGGTAACCAGATAATTGATAAACAACTTATAGGTACCTATATTTCTAAATACATACATATTATAGATAAATAACACCCAGATACAGAATAAACCATCGTGCTCATCACACAAAGTTGTATCCTGAGTGGGAATTGAACCCACTACGCTACGCAAGACGTAGCCGTCGGATGCACTCCCACCGCACCACAGTGGCAGTCAAAAATCCTTGTTAAATGTGCTTCAATTTGTTAGAGATACGTAAGCTTCGAAAGTACATCCCAAAGTACCACTCGCTTCCAAATGGCCTCCCGGAACTCTGCCTAAACATCCTCCAGAGCTCCTGATTTAGCTGATGATTTAGTTGTTTCAGCCCCGATACGGTTCGTGTAGAACTCTTATAGGCATAGCAGAGCTCTATGCGGAGTATATTACAGAACCATTTGATATTTGTCACATAAGTTTAGTCGTGCGGTAGCTGACGGGGCTAACAGATCGGGAACTGTCTGTCGGCATGGCTGATTCACCGTCCACTGCACCAAAAGTCAGGTGAGGTGACACACCGAAATAAATTCCCCCGCAAAAGATTTTTTCCCGAGTTCACCCGATCGAGCCTTTCACTTCAGAGTGTGACTGATCAGCCTAACATACTAATGCTTACTACCTACAGAAAAATCTGTGTGCGGTGTGCCAAAAAAAGGTTTCACTTCAAAAGCAAAAATACACAAAAAGCGTAATAAATTAAAATAATACTATAAGATAGGATCAATGTACGCTGTATATTTCTGTAACATTGTAGGTACTTTTGTTTACCCACTAAACACGGAGTGGCTAATCCTGGCACTCCGCCAATGAGAACTAGAGTTGCTAATCTTAAGCACAACACCTTCCGATATTTCTTTAGCTTAATACGAAAAGGTAACCTGATGGTTAGGGCGGATTAGTTCGTTTTTGTATCGTAACAATGCCTAATTTGTACCGTATCCCTACACGGTAAAAAAGGAATTGTCCCATCAACAAAAAAAATATTGTTAGCAATACCAAGATAATATTTACTTAATTTACCAATATATAGTTACTTTGACAATTTCCATTTCCTTCAAAATACAAAAAAATATTGTTGATTTGCTGTCTCAAATCAAGTAAATATTGTCAGGTAAACATTTTGAAACTTTTAGTATAAGATAACGATTAATCTAGTATTAATAATGCTAGATTTGTTATCCGGACGCTATTATATTGTTAAATTGACGATTTACATTGTCCTATCGAGAATATAGTGAACTTTGTAACATTAAGATAAATTAATTGTCAAAGTAACAATGTCGTTGTTCTTCCGAAACACTACAAATGATTCGATCAATATTTCACAATTGCTCATATTAAAACATGGACTTTTTCATAAGATATCTGACAACTTCTCAGACGAAGATTAAACATTTTCAATGCGAGAATATGTTCAATTGTTATTAGGAATAACAAGTGGTTTTGATTGAAGATCGATTATTTCTTAGAACAACAATATCAATTGTTCAGTCAAAATTTATCTAATTTTCAAATAAGTTTTTACATATACTTGTTTTAAAACAAGAATATTATAAAATATTGCGACAAATTATTTGATGAAAATACAACATTTTCAATGCGAGAATCTGTAAAATGGTTATTAGGAATAACAAGTGCTTTTGATAGAAGATCGATTATTTCTTAGAACAACAATATCAATTGTTCAGTCAAAATGTTTTATATTTTGTAATAGATTTTTACATATACTTGTTTTAAAACAAGTATATTAAATAACAGCGCGACAAATTATTAGATGAAGATTAAAAATTTTCAATATGAGAATGTGTTAAATTTTTATTAGGAACAACAAGTGATTTTAATACAAGATCGATTATTTCTTAGAACAACAATATCAATTGTTCAGCTACAATGTTTTTTATTTTGTAATAGATACTTGTTTCGAAACAAGAATATTATATAAACAGCGCGACAAATTATTAGATGAAGATTAAATATTTTTAATGCGAGAATGTGTCAAATGGTTATTAGGAACAACAAGTGGTTTTGATAGAAGATCGATTATTTCTTAGAACAATAATATCAATTGTTCAGCCTAAATGTTAAATATTTTGTAGTAGGTTTTTACATATACTTGTTTCAAAACAATAATATTATATAAACAGCGCGACAAATTATTAGATGAAGATTAAATATTTTTAATGCGAGAATGTATCAAATGGTTATTAGGAACAACAAGTTGGTTTGATAGAAGATCGATTATTTCTTAGAACAACAATATCAATTGTTCAGCCAAAATGTTAAATATTTTGTAGTAGGTTTTTACATATACTTGTTTCAAAACAAGAATATTATATAAACAGCGCGACAAATTATTAGATGAAGATTAAATATTTTCAATGCGAGAATGTGTCAAATGGTTATTAGGAACAACAAGTGGTTTTGATAGAAGATCGATTATTTCTTAGTATAACAATTTCAATATTTCAGCCAAAATGTTTATACTTTGTAATAGGTTTTTCACACATTCCTATTATATATATTATTGTTATATAAATAGCTGTGCCCCGCGGTTTCACCCGCGTGGATCCAATATTCCAGGATTATCTGGGATAATAATATAAAATGTATAAAGTAAACAGTAAAGGAGTAAAGGATCCAGGAGTAGGTATCATATAAGTAGCTAATTCAGGATCTAAACTATCCGTTTTATATTAAAAAGTCCTGCGCGAAAATAAAAAGGAATATCTTTTCCCGTTCCCGTTTCCCACTGGAACTTGTTCCCGGGATTAAAAGTAGCCTATGTGTTATTCTGATGTATAAGCTGATATATATTATTGTAAAGTTTCATTAAAATCCATTCAGTAGTTTTTGCGTGAAAGAGTAACAAACATCCATTCTTACAAACTTTCGCGTTTATAATATTGGTAGGATTTTGTGCCTGAACTCGACAAGTTGAGACATGTAAAGTACGGTTAGCGCAGGTACCTAAGTATCTATTAATATTATTCCCGACAATACTGTAAGTTCTTCCATTAAAATTTTGAATATTCAATCAACAATATTTTATTTTCAACGAAAAGATAGTTGATTCACAAGAAAACATGATTTTTGTTGATTCAATAAATAATATTGTTGATTTCACCGACGCGTCCATAGATTCACAGAAATATCCCAAGACCCTTCAGTGTTTGCATTTTCGGGTATTTTCTCATAATTCTGGGAACTTTTTAGAGTATCAATTAAATTTTTATACCTATACCTATAATTAAACAGTAACGAGGCCGCGTCTGTACATCGAATATCAGCACATTAGCGTTATTTTGAGGCAATACATCACTACTTATCATGCTTCTTTGGTGTTTCTGCAAGTAGTCCGATAAACTTTAGCGGATTTAACACTACACTATTATTAATATAGGCTTTGTTTCAACAACATCGGCTCAAGAACAGCAACAACGATACAAAAATGTCGTTGCATGTCTCCGCGCTCAAGATGAGTTGGGGAGGTCAAAGCAAGCAATAAAAAATAGATTTTTATGTAAAACAGGTGGATATTAGCTCATAACCTTGAATGACATTTAGATCCCTTTTTCCAAACGCTCAAGTGCGTATGGCACCAAAGTATGGAAATAACTTCGTGATCCCTTTACCTTCACTTTTATACACGATTAGATACGAAAATATATCATTTCCTAAGCGTAAAATAATTAAGCTCGTGAAATGGCAAGGTGAGTCGGCTAATGTAGAAAATGAAATCAAACTAATAGTTATTTGTACAAAACAAAAGTATTAATCGACAAAAAGTAGGTAAATAGTTGGTATTGTAACTTGAAAAGTATTTGGGTTTACGGAGATTGGGTGTTTTCCATGTATAATGTGTTTATTTTCCTACAATATTTTTTATATATTTATCTTTGTTATAATTAAAGATAAGTCAGCGTGAAGCTAGAAAAGGGCTTGCTCCGTTGATTTGGACACGTCCAACGAATGTGTGAGGAACGATTGACGAAGAATATATTTTTTGCGAAAAAAGTAGAGGGTAGAAGGGGTCAAGGTAGGCCTAGACTTACATATGAAGACCACGTGAGCAGATTGAAAAGTCAAAAGTACTCGGGTACCCAGACGTGCATGTATGAAGCGATTGATGAATCTGCAAGAAGCGAAAGAAGTATGCATGGATCGAGAAGCCTGGCGATCTGTCCTCACTGACTACCCGTCAGTGATACAGCGTGAAGATAGTTAGTTTTTTTAGTTTAGTTTTGAATTAAACCCCTGTTGGGGAAACATACAGCTAGAAGGCTTTTTTTTTGGGCTTGAATCACAGTCATGGTGAATATCACCCATAAACGGAAATAGTCAAACTAAAAAGAAATATTTAATTAATATATAATAATATAGGTATATTAATTAAAAAAATGATTTTTACATGAACCCCAAACAGGCATATACGCTTAGGATAATGACTTCAATTCAAGCACTATTCTAACCTCTTCATATAAATAAATATAAAGAAAAAGTACTTTTATTAAACGGGTAATTTCTTGTGATTCGATTTTGGACTTTAACTGTTTGACAGCCGGCAACACTGACACACGACGACTAGCCTATTAGCAGTGCACGTGTGGTGCGGTGCGCGGTGCGGATGGGATAAAACGAGTTTATGTTGTGTGTTTGCAAGCATTATATTGGTGAGTTATAGGTTTTATTAAACTAGATCTAGATATATGTTAGCTAGGTAACTTTATTTTCAATAAGTTCTTCTTTTATTCTCATATAGGCTGGGCTAATCTAAAATATAAATGTGGACGCCGGCGCCGGCGATCGACATCTTGATGCAGAAGAATATGTTGATCAGAAAGCCATTCTGGAATTGCATTCTAAATGGCAAATGCCGTTTGATGACTCACGCGCCCAGACAATAACTTTATAAAGTAAAATCAATCAACTAAGTAAGAATTTTTAAATGTAGCTTATTATTTATTCATATATAAATAAATATATTAATAATTATGTAAATTCCAGGTATTAATGAAGATATTGTTTGGCTGAAAAATAATCATGAACCATGGGATGTTGTAATGCAGAAATGGATGAACACTAATGATGAAAGAATATTTTGCGCGCAAGACAACCTGAGAGTTTCTAGCTAAATGGCCAGTACTAAATGACTTAAGGAGTGCATTGGTAAGTTTCTCTTGATTATTTCTGTCTACCATAGAATCATAAAAAATTATGATTGTTGTCCTTCACTTTATCCACTTATATGTGGCTAGTGCTGAAAAGATTAGTCTCCTATTGTTACTGGTTGATGGTGGTGAAAATTGTAGTGGTAACCGGGACAGAACCTTATTTATATTGTAAGATTTTGGTATCAGTCAACATATTTTTTATCCTTTAATTTTTTTTCAGACTGCAAGTGGTCCATACTAAGGACACACTTGGGGCACTTAATCCCGCCAAAAGGACAGGATGTATTGGAAATAAATGAAAGCTTTCAACAGCTGAAGCCATTGATGGCTTGCTGATACCTGTTAAGGTAACACATTATCAAGTTATTAAAGACACATACTCTTAATAAAACTCTAAGTTTCTTTCAAATTTCCATTATATTTTTTTTCACAGAAGCCGAGCGAAATAGAAGACGCTATTACCTCTCAGCAAAAAAAGGCACTCAAGAAAATACAAACAGTTTAACATTATGTTCTCGTACAGGGTTCAACATTAGACAATATATAAATAAATTAAGCACTTTCATAGTTGTGGATAAACTTGGATATTCTTTCACATCTACAGGCAAAACTTTTGACGCTTTGTTCAAATTGTATCACACGTAGGTACCCAGTGTCTTATGAATACTTGTATTAGTTAATTCAACATTCAGTTTATGGAATCACAACACAGCACGATAAAGTGATTCCATACATTGTTGATGTGACGAATCTTACCTAAATCTATAACTATAGTTAAATATAAAATTGAAACGATGGAACTTAATTGTACTGAATGTGGTATTTTTTTTTCTGAATTCAAATAATATGTATTCCATATTAAAGTTCTTCATAATATCTCTATTCATGTGTCTATGTATCATACTGCTCATTTCTTAAAATATTATCTTACAGCATCCTTTAGGGGAACAAAAACCTAAAAGTACATTTACTTGTATTACCTAGTAGGTATTAGTACTGAATTTTCTGATACAAATTCAAACAAAGCTGCAGTTGCCCATGTTGTTGTTAAAGTAGTAAGTTTTGTAGTAATGTTTTTGTTAAAGCCGATGGTCTGACTCATTGCGCCAAATTCTTGCAAGCATTGTTTTTGACTATTTGAGTCTCATTATTCCATTATCAGGTGAATCTATTTCCCAATAATGCCAAGGGTCGGTCCACTCGTCTTAAGAATGGTTATTTTTAAGAGATATATATATATAATCCAGTAAATGAAATATAGCTAGACATATAAATAAGTATTGAATTGTAAGAAATTAAGAATTTATTTAAACCTACAGCTTTATCAATCTTAGTTATCTTACGGGAAGCGCTTACGAATGGCTGGAAATTCAAATTTCAGTTCAAACAGTTCTTTGTCGTTATAGCTACGCTATAACTCTTAATAATGATGATCAAAAGATCTCAATAATGGTGGGGGTGTATGATCATTATTTAATTCTTCACATTATGAAGTAGACATTTTATTTTAATGAATAATAATTGTTTGACAATTGATTTAGTATTTAATATTAATATTATGAAAAAGAAAAAAGAAAAATATTTAATGTTTAATAATTAATATTAAATATTTTTCTTTTTTTCTTTTTTGAATTATAATCATTGATTGACCTCCGCCATTATATCAAACTATTACAATAATTACCCGGCTTGGCTACAATGACAAAAAATCTATTTGAAAGGATTTCCCGCCTCTTGTGTGCGCTTTTCCTTTAGGGACGAAACGAAAATATGCCCACAGCAAGCTCTATGTTGGCATTTATGGCGCAATTAGCATTTTTTTGCTTAGTCGGTTTTTGCTATTGTCGGTTCAAATAAATTATTCTTAAATTACTGGCAATTCAATTTTGTTATTTCAAGCTATGTTTCATTAACAGGACAATAATACTGTTTTGAAGTAATAATGTAATTTTTAAAGGAATAAATATATATTTTTAAATACAACAACCGGAGTTTTAATTGAAGTAAATATATTGTTAGATTAACACAACTTTAGTTTCAAAACGAAATATATTATTATTGTAGGTCTAATTGAACTATATTGTTCAAACAACATGTCGTGTATTCTTATACAGACAATAAAAATTACTGAAACAAGTAAAACAAAAGGTTTGAACGGAAATATCTGTTTTTGGTTCAAATAAATCATAATTTTAAAACAAGCTAAGTGTATTCTCCTAAAGAGAATAAATATTCTTGAAACTAGTAAACCATGCGTATGATAACAAAAATCTGTTTTGTAGAACCAAGTAAATCTTAAGTCTTGAAACAATAATCAGGTATTCTCAAACTAGCTGCCGCAACAAAATATGTATATTGTTGAAGCAAGTAAACATCTACTGTTATGCGAATAATATGATTACACTCAAACTAACTAAAGCATAATTTTCAAGCTAATGTAATTCGTGTTGTTAGAAAAACAATATCGATATTGTTCCAATAAGTAAACCACTGGTATCAAGTTGAAACAATATTTTGTTGGTGTACAAAAATCTATATTGTCCAAACAATCTAATGTATATTATTTTAAAGACAATATACATATTTTTAAAACAACAGAATATAGTGTGTTGAAATAAAATTTTAGATTTGTTTATCTAAATAAACTAAAGTATCACTTCAAATCAATAAGAATGCATGGCACAAGCAAAGTATTATTGTTACAACAACAAAACATTTTTTTTTAATCTAGCAATATGATTTTATTGAGTGAATACAATTTTCTTATCAATATCATATTGTATGTTTAAGTAAATATAGTCTTCCTCGTATGGAAAACACGATTTGCGTTGAATTAAAGCAATTTGCTTTAATTTGACAATTCCTTTTTTTCCGTGTATACGGTACAAATTAGGCATTGCTTTGCACCTGCTAAGAAGCTCTGATATTGCCTTTCCACTGAGAGATAGAAAAAAACATGAAACATGGCATACAAAAAACATGTCTTTAAAGCACGAGGTTTTTTTAGTCGGGTATTAAATATAAATTCAAATTAACAGAAAATATAATTTTTTAATGTTCTGAAACGAACTTGGAAATGTAGTCAACGATCATTCATGAAAAACCTGCAGAACGGACATAGACATATATACAGATTGTCACGTTTTATCCCCGAAGGGGTAGGCAGAGGCATATTATTAACAGAAAGGAATGGATAACAAATCAGTAAATATTATAATGAAGGAAAGCGGGGCGGAACGCGTTTCGATATATATAGCTTAAAGTTTGAACCTAAAGCATTTAAAGTCTAGACGAAAATTTTGACCTGATGCGTGTTCCACTCGCGGCCGCTCCTCTCAGACCCACCCTATTAGCCACGCAAATCAGTCCTCTGTTCCACATTGGTTCATCGCGTGACGTCTTAAGCTGTAAATTAGTTCGCACGATACCTCGACGTATAATTTATACACGGATTTATAAAGACTCGTGCTTAAAGCAGCGGAGCGATTAATTGTTAGTCGGGTACCATGTGCCTGTCGATGTTGTGGTTTTGAATGTCTTAAGCAATAATATATTTTATTAGTCAGTAGGTAATAAAAAGAAATAGTGTTCGTTTGTTTGTTGATTGTCCTTACTCTACAGGAAGATAAAAAACAAAAATTAATAAATCAAGAAAGCAAAGAGCCTATTTTAATATTTCAATAATTGTAACGGCACGCTACACTTTCCGCTGACCTAAGCTCATGGGCTTACAGAAACAAGTATCACTCTAGCTAATTAGGAGTCGGCCATATCCGGTACATTTTTTGCCTAAATAGGGAATCAATTTTCGCCACTACGGGTACGGTCTTTTGTTCCTTGAGTGCTAATTATATTGTGATACTTATCAATTCTTATTTAGGTTTTATACACTTATTAGTCATGGTGCTGTGGTTTGTCAAGGTTAGTGGAGAGGAGGAATAAAAAGACTAATAAGATATTTGTTGGGTTGATAAAAAACGAAAACACAATCTAAATAATATCATTTAGATTTTGTTTTAGAACACTATAATAAATATAAAAGATAATCAGCCTGACACAGGCCACTGCTTTGGGTCCAAACCTGCTTTACTTGGACCTCTAAGATCTGGGTAGGACCTTGAGGTCATAACCGTTTATGGACTAGTTAAACTAGTGGTTCTGTGAACCGTAGACTTCGGAGTAATTTTCTTTTTTATTATTATTTTTTTCGTTTTGAGCGCTCTTGCCAACCACTACGGGACCATTTCCCCTCCCCTACCTCCATTACGCCCCCGATCGAAAAGCCCCCTCGCTAAAAGTTGTTGTCTACATCAAGGATTGTCCATGTCAAGTTGCATGCAGATCCGATGAAAAATGCGACCTGTAGACTGAATGGACGGACGGACGGTCGGACATCAAAAGCATTTTTTCCGTACCAGTTGAGTTAAAACGGAGCAATTATAACGATAGCATCTGCCTACCACTTACAATAACCGTACATAACCTGTACAACATAATTTAGTTTTTCTATTGGAACAAGTTTTACTACACAACAGATCATTTTTAACGATTATTGCCGACCTGGAATCACGAATCAAGATTCACTGAATGTTCTTGCAAATAACGGACACAAAATAATGCGGTCAAAACGTGCATCGAAGCCCAAGTCTGTCGGACGCTGGATTCGATAGGCACATTCCGGACTCAAAGGACGTAACAATGCGTAAATGGTACTTTGGTAAATCTAGAACAGTTGGACAACTTGATCAGTCCTAAGAACTACCTACTGTTTACTGTCAAAACATCATACGATCTAGCATTACATACTACTTTCAATTTTGAAAGAAACAGTAAGTTTTTAATTAGTACACAGTGGGTGTACTAATCTATACTATAATTATAAAGCTAAAGACTTTGGTTGAACGCGCTAATCTCACTACGGGTCTGAAATACCGGGTACCACTACGGGTCGGGATTTGAAAAATTATTTTTGTGTTAGATAGTCCATTTATCGAGGAAGGCTATAGGTGATGATATATATATCATCACCCTGGAGAGCGGGGCAGTAGCCATAAATGTACAAATCGGACAAATTTTAATGTATTATTGTAGAATTTATAAGCGACGGAATTAAATAGGTGCGACGGGAGTTCGAAGTATGTGTACCCGTTACCCACAGGAACCAGATCCCAGAATATAAAGTAGATTATGTGTTATATGTATCAGCTACCTCCACAAACAAAAATTCTACAAAGAACCTCGTTGTATTATACAAACTTTAAAACCTCTTTTCAAACTCTTAGGGTTGAAATTTTCAGAAATCCTTTATATGCATAATATTATGGTTCTAGACCCAGCGGATTCACCTGTGCCTTGATCGATCAGTCAGTCAGTTTCAACTTTTATATATAGATATAACTAGTTGACGCTCGCGGCTTCACCGCTTCTTCCAAGTGGTGGTGTTAAATTCAATGGTGACTACAGCTCTGAACAAAATGGTCCTTCGAGCCGGATTGTGAACTACCTGGCGGCGGTGTATGGTGTTAATAGAAAAACCATACTTACAAAGTTTCGCGTTTATAATATTAGGATACTAGCCTTGACACGATCGTCTGGACAAACTGATCTAGAGACCCTAGTCATGAAGAGCAAACTTCTTAATTGGGCCCCTTTCACACTCAGAATAGGATACCTTAGGCATCTATATATATTCTGAGTAATGTTAAAAGTAACAGCTTCTTGTTAATATGATTATATGTTGTCAGAACAAACTTGGGCTATCCTTCCGAGGGCTCAACCGGGATTCCTGACCATAGGGCACCGTGTGGTTTTAGTCTGTAGGACACAGGCATAGCATCTATGAGAATTTCCACACATAAAAAAAAGATTGGTCTAAAATTTAGATTTAGGCTATAAAATCTTGAGATAAAATTCCAGTTCCGAATTGAAACTCCAAAAAAAGAACAATCGACAAAAACAAATCGTGTCAACCGTTATATTTAAAATTCATGTCGTGCGTTTACGGGTAAATGTGAAGCCTTCTTTGCAAACTCAAACCAAATTGTACTAGGCAAATTCCTTTGAACGTTCTTCGTTCCATGAATATTGAAAGAACTAGGTATTGGAGTATTACTTTTTCCGTCATTTTGTAAGTGGGCATTTGGAAGGTCAATATGAATAGGTACATAGGTTGACATAGTTCACTAAACGGTCTTCAAGTGCTGAGTTACAATTTTTTTGTTTGGGACTAATCCCACCCGCATTCCATTACTGTTACACTCCTGTAAACCAGGATCTAGAGTAATGACCAAAAAAACAGAAAAGTTACACCGAGCTCAATCTCGGTGAAGTCCCAGGAGAAGTTAGAATGTCTTGGAATCCGCAACGGAAATAATCAGAAGATAATTTGAGGGAGTCGTAAAAAGAACGAAATGCCTCTTCCCTTCTTAGCAAAGCGGGAGACCTGCAAAGCAAATGGGTGTATATGCTATAAAAAAAGGGAAGCACCACGGTAATAATATATTACTTCAGAAAAAACAATATTTCTATTTAAATCATGTCATTGTTATCAATGATATTGTTTAAGACAGGTAGGTATCTCCCCAGCTAAAACTGTTCGGCCCAAATGCAGGAATAAGGTTATAACCTTGCATTAGGGCTGATGTGTGTCTTCTACAGAACGCGTGCTGCAAACATAAAATATCGTATACGATAATTTATGTTTGCAGCACGCGTTCTCTGGAAGACTCACATCGATTTGTCTCGTTCCAGAACAATAAATATCCGCAGTCGCATAGAAGACCTGTGTGAACCTGGCACCCTACTTGCAAAAATCGAATTTTTTTTTGCGTATTCTTGATAAGGTTGGTATGTAGTTGATTGTAGTAAAAAAAATGTTGTTTGTGGTTGAACCGAAAAAATATTATGGATAAACCAAAAATAGCCAACCCCCGGATTTATAAAAATTCAATTCTAACGGTTGATTTGTATGAAGAATCGTTAGTAGTTGATTGTAGTGAACGAATTTTCGTTTGTAGTTAACTATAAAAAAAAAAAAGTTACTTGTATTAAACCTTTTGCCTGATTTGAGGTTTTGTAGTAAAATAACTTTTAAGTCTGTTAGAAGAGAAATTCATATACGATAATTTATGTTTGCAGCACGCGTTCTCTAGAAGACTCACATCGATTTGTCTCGTTCCAGAACAATAAATATCCGCAGTCGCATAGAAGAACTGTGTGAACCTGGCACCCTACTTGCAAAAATCGAATTTTTTTTTGCGTATTCTTGATAAGGTTGGTATGTAGTTGATTGTAGTAAAAAAAATGTTGTTTGTGGTTGAACCGAAAAAATATTATGGATAAACCAAAAATAGCCAACCCCCGGATTTATAAAAATTCAATTCTAACGGTTGATTTGTATGAAGAATCGTTAGTAGTTGATTGTAGTGAACGAATTTTCGTTTGTAGTTAACTATAAAAAAAAAAAAAAGTTACTTGTATTAAACCTTTTGCCTGATTTGAGGTTTTGTAGTAAAATAACTTTTAAGTCTGTTAGAAGAGAAATTCATTAGAATCGATGAAGTTGAGTAAAACTCGTTTTCGAGCGATCTCCACTGAATTACTCCGGTTGTGAAGATTGGTCGACTACTACAAACGTCAACTATGACTCAAACATGCTCGTAGATGTTTGTAGTGGAGGAATTTTCGATAGTAGTAGGACTAAAATTGATTGAGATCGATAAAGTTGAGTAAAACTCGTTTTCGAACTACCTTCACTGGATTACTCCGGTTGTGAAGATTGGGTGACTACTACAAACGTCAAAAATGACTCAAACATGCTCGTAGAGGTTTGTAGTGGAGGAATTTTCGATTGTAGTAGGACGTCTCGTCTTTATGACTCATGGCTTTTAAACGATATGAACCAATCAAAAGCATAATAACTGGGACAGACGCTCGGATGATGATGATACACAGTCCCTAACGCCTAAAGGGTTAGGTAGAGATATATTATACGCTTACATTTTACGAGTTGTATTTAGCCCCACGTAATAGGTGAAGAGCCTATTGATGAAAAAACCCTGCCTTTCACCAAATATGACGTCAGTAACCCATTTGTGGCTTTCTGGGGATTTTCACAATTCATTTCAATTACCGTTAAGGAAAAATACTAGTCGATACACAACAGGTGACTGAAACACTTCAATAGAAATTTCAATTGAAGTAAATAATTTGCTCTACTTATATTATAAACTAGCAGACCCCCGCGACTTCGCCCGTGACATACCTACTCAAACGTTCAAGCTGCTAAAGCAGCTGACTTTTTTTGCCTTTTCTTTTTTAGAACTGACCTCATTTCAAAAATTTTTAAAAAAATGTTGTCTGTGGTTTTAATGAATGAATTTTATACCATTAGAATCGTGGATAAAAAGCCCGTGTATTAGAGGTTTAATATCTATATGTCACAATATCAAAATTCAAAGTAAATGCGGTATAAACATTGCCGGCGGCCATTTTCCCGCCATTTTTTTAGTTTTGCGTTATTATTTAATGGGTTAACAAATTTTTAGTTTTTTTTAGAATAATTATAAGTTATTAGTGTCATATATCGTTTTAATCGTTATAATTCCAAGAATTTAATTATGTAAAAAAAATAATAGTGTTTTATATTAGTTTTTCGTGTGAGTGGCAAATTTTTGAAAAATAACGTTTATTTATTTTTTTACCGACTTTTTCGTGTTTATACCAATATATCAGTTAATTATGATTAAAATTCCAAATTATTATAGCTATAAGTTTTATCTTTATATATTTAACGATTTTTCAGTAGTTAAAATTTTTTGTCTAGATATTATAGTTTCCAAGATATCACGATTTTAGTTAATTAGGTCATAGGTTAATTACAAAAAATGCGCTGCTCTGGCAGCGCGAACGGATAGTGAACGTTTGAGTGGTTTTAATTCCCGTCGCACCTATTTCATCCCGTCGCTTATAAATTCTACAATAATGTATAGAAATATACCCGATTTGTCGACATTTTACGATTACTGCTCTGCTATCCAGGGTAGTAGCGTGATGATATATAGCCTATAGCCTTCCTCGATAAATGTGCTATCCAACACAAAAAGATTTTTTCGAGTCCGACCAATAGTTCCTGAGATTAGCGCGTTCAACCAAACAAACACACATACCAACAAACTCTTCAGCTTTATATATTATAGTATTGAGTATAGATTTCCTTAAACACCACAGACTCAATAGGTGCAATGAACTTGAATCGCATCGTTAAGTTGAAAGAATGGTAGGAAGTTATAACGGCTGGGTATCGATGATGAACGATTAATCGTCGGTTCGAATTCCAATTGGTACAATAGCGCCGCTCGGCACCGGAAATGCTAAAGAAACGGCACGCGCCGCGACATGCGTCAAGTCTATAGTTATCTTAACAAAAATCCAGTCAATTGACTACAGCGTGTCTCCTTAAGTTTTTGTAGCTAGCGTCTAGGCTGGTCCAGACTTCTTCATCTCAAGTGCTTTCCAGGTTGCTTCTTGGATTTAGAGCCTCAATATAATTTGTCTGCTAGTTGCTAGTTGTCTAATTTTCTGCATTGTTAGGAGCGACTGCCGACTGATCTTCTAACCTCGTAAGCACGTGTGCATCATTGCCTCATTCGTGCAGGTGAGGTCTCATAGGCCCCAAAGATCTTGGTGGGGCCCCTTACACACACTGGCTGGATGCAAATTATAATACGTCTTCAATCAATCAAATCAGCATATAGCAGTCCACTACTGGACGTAGGCCTCTCCCAATTCACGCCACAGCGCACGGTCCTGCTCCTTCCGCATCCAGTCCCTCCCTGCGACCTTTTCCAGGTCGTCGGTCTATCTGGCAGAAGGTACCGCACGTTTGCCGAGTCGCGGTCTCCACTCCAGAACTCGTTTACTCCATCAGCCAGCAGTTCGGTGGCCAGCCCATTGCCACTTTAGCCTTTTTTGCTTTATAAAACGTCTTATCAATCGTTTTATAAGGCAAAAATTAACCTCAAGCGATTTTGACTGCCTCGGTAGCGCAGTGGTAGTGTATACGACTGCCCCGATCGAGGTCCCGAGTTCGATTCCCAGGTCGGAAAAAATATTTGTGTGATCCACAAATGTTTGTTTCGGAGTTTGGATGTTTCCTATATATAACATGTCATGTATTTAGAAATATTATAAGTATGTTTATCAGTCGTCTAGATCCCATAACACAAGCTTATATTAGCTTACTTTGGGCTAGACGCCGTTGTGTAAACAACCAACAATAATTATATTTTTTCATTTATTATTCTTAAATATCGAGTATCGATTTGTAGCAGCACGGCCTTTTACACCTAACACACCTACAGAGGGCTATTTAACCTCTTGTGTCGGGAGCCCTGAGTTATCTTACCGAGGGTTCATCCGGAATTTCGAGCTATGGGCAGATATAGTAGGGCATCTTGTGCTTTTAGGTCGTAGGAGTCCGGCATTGTATACATAAGGATTTCACACAAGCAATGTCTAAATACCACGGACGCTGTACTTACTTATAACAAAAAACGTGAGTGTGTACACGCGTTAGAAGTTATTTGGTGTAACAAGATAAAAATCTTTTTAAAAATTTTATCTTTTGCCTTATCCTACTAAAATGTTGACTATAGCTAACTTCAGGGTGTTTGAAAACTACTTTGAATGTAGTTATAAGTTGTCATAGACACACTTATCAGCTAACTTCATGGTATCGATTTTTAAAGTCACTGTGCGCGCGCATCGTAAAAATTTACTCTCATAATTTTTTCCTAACGCGCCAAAGGTAAACTTCAAAAATTGCATAAAAAATTAAATCTTGACAGCTAAAAATAACTTTTTAATCAAAACTCACAATGTACCTACTGATAGATAAAACAGTATCATTGAGGCACAGGCATCCTCTTCGTTTTTTACGGAAACTACTCTTGCCAACAACAGATATTTGGCATTTTAATATCTTATTTGCAATAAAAATATATTATGCATTTTGATATCTATATATAAATAGGTCTCTGTGATCATGGCGCTTGCAACAGTACCGAAATATCGGATGCTCGCGCGTGAAAGTCTTCTTAAATTATTTTATCTTTACAGAATTTGAGCACAGAATTTATATTGTAGGAACGCAGGCGTAAACCTACAATATAAATTAAGGTATATGCTTGCATTTACTATGTATATTCTACTATATGTAATGTATATTTTGAGAATTCTGGGAAATGTAGCTAGGATAGCAAAAAGCACTGTGAGCTGAGGGAATTCAATATGAGAAAAATAGGAGATACTCTTGACAACAATGTATTGTGAGAGCGATCACATAGGCTGCCAGAGCTAGACCAAACATTACTTACAATTGCAGTTATAAAACTTCCTGCATTCGTTCAAATACGATGTCAACGTTTTCAACCCAAGGTTTTGAGGTTACTCTGAGTCTGTGGTCATTGGTTACACAAACCGATAAGATTTTCTGCAATATTGAAAATGAAAATATCTTTATTCATGTAGGTCACAAAGTAAGACATATGAAAGTCAACATTATTGCTTCACATTTACATTTATTGCCAGATTCGCAAAGCAATACGTAGAGCCTGAGGAAGAACCTGGCAATAAAACTAATGGCCACTTTTTTTTTACTCGCCACCATTGTTTACGTGTACATAAAATACATTGAATTTTTGTGTCACTTTCACACACAGCTTTAGAGCATGCAAAATAACACACCTACATTTAAATAAAACAACTCATAAAGCAAAATAATAATTTCTATATGCTTTTTGTTTTGTTTTGAAAAATCTACGGTCCCGAAATTCATTGCTGCCAACATGATAAAATTTATTTTGCAAAAATATCATCTAATCGTGAATGTTGGCATGACGCATTTGTAGCAATTAGTAGAGCAATGTCAGCGGGACGTGAAAATTTAAGCCTTAATAAACGTTACTTAACGTACGTATAATTAATTAAAAACTTTTTGCTTTCTAAGTTAAGCCAACAGACATATAAGACAGTAAGTAGTAAGTACTCTTGTACGTCTGTGGTTAAGACAATTTACCATTAAGTTAAATGAGATTTTTTTTTATTATTTGCCTACCTTACCTACTTGCTTAGTATGTAGGAATTTAATTGTTATTATTATGTTGTAAGTATGACCTCTGTGACTATAATAACTGCGGCAGCGCATTAAGGTTAATGTGTAACTTACATTTTCGCAACAATTTAATGAAAAATAAAACATAAAATATTATATTGACAAACGTACTTTAATAATAACTTTTAACTTAATATTTATATATATACATGTTCAGTGAATAGGAAATCTGCAATTTCAGGATATTTTTCTCGTTCGTCAGCCAAGAAATTACTGCAAAGCATTGTGAATAGAAGTTGCAAAACTAGCCAACTTAACCTTGGTCGTTGCTAATAAGATTACCTTCAGACACGTGTGCGTATGTGGCACAACATGAATAATAAACTCTTTATTCAGAAACCTTTACTACTAAAACATCAGTACAAATCTAGGGTGTGAAATGCCTCGTCGATTAAAACATCCAATAATGTAGTTTCAGTAGTCAGTTCAAGAGTACAAAACAAAATAAACTTTATTAATTTAGGTCAAATAGTAACTGAAACTTATGAACATTATTGAGAATGATTCTACATTTACTGAAAGTTTTTTTTATACTACTGAGGTGGCAGACAAGCATTTGCAAAGCCTTTTGCTTAGAGTGAGTAGAGACAGAGTAAAAATCAGACAAGAAAAAGATTACTTTCCTGATTATTACTTGTAAAAAATTGGCCGTCAGAACAATCACTAATGCCTAAGTATTTACATATTGTTACAACACATTAATGAACGTAAGTAAATATAATAAAAAAACCTTTTGTGAAGCTAAGATCCATATTTCTGTATCATTTCATTTCACTCATTTGAGCACTTTTAGCTATTCTCAATGATTTCTTATTCAGCCATCTACGCCTAAGAAAAAAATCTCCCAATAAATTCCGAACTCTAGTAAGAACTTTATAAAACAATAGATGTAAAATGATCCACGCTTCACGCGCCTAAACTATCTGATATAATTATGTATTGCTAATCTGATATATTGTTAAGCGAGATTGTATTTACTAACACACCACGTCTCAGAGACGTCTACACATTTTGCCAAAGATAACGTTATAATAATACTTGTTTACGTATAAAAGATGTGATGATGATGTGTTCATAAGGAATACACGTTTCATATATTTATAAAGCGAGCGTGTAATTTTTTTATTTGCCATAGATCATAATGTATTGTTGGAGTAGCAAATTAGAAATCTCATAATAAAGTTATTAGAGACACCAAAATATTAACCCTTATTAATATTCAAAGAGGCATACTATACGCCCAAATTTAAACGAATGCAGTTTTGTTCCACGTAACAGGTGGTAAACCCATAGCCGTATTGAATAATAGACCAATATCGATACTTGTACAAATATCTACTATCCATTCTAATTTAAAAAAGGTACCCTAAACTTCTAATTTCAAATGTTTACAAGAACCAAGTTAGAGCTGTGTGCATACTAATTTCATACAACACGACTATCGGACGTGACATCACCCAGAGGAAACGCTCTGTGACTCGGGAGGGAAGTCGTTATTCCCATATCGTCGCTAGCTAAGTTTCAGAAATAACATAAGGCCAGTCTTAAGTGAACTTTAACTTTTCATCTTCTCATAGTAAATATTAATGCCAGTGAGGGAGATAGAGGTCAAAGCAAAATTGTCGTTCTATAAACAGCTGTTGACGAAGCGTTTGTATTTCAAATGTTTTATTTTTTTAATATAACAGAGTGCAGTTCAGTTAAATTATAGTTTTTATTTTTAAAACATTGTATTGTTATGCATAGTTTATAAATAATGGGATTGTCTGTGGGTAAACAAAAAGATTTTATGGACGAGGGAGAGATATGATATTGTCGTTATACTTTATTATTTAAGGATGTATGTAATATGTGTGACATCTTTGTACTAATGCATTGTGAACTAGGACGAATAGTAAAGCATTGTAATTTTATTTCGCCAGCTGAGAAATATTTGATATAAAATAATGATTACACGGAGACGTTTTGCTCTCTTTATCGAACGTGAATTGTATTACATTTGTTTAATACGGTGTGTCTAAAAAGTGTATTTGGGTGTGTTGTAAGACTGTTTGTGTAGACAACGCGAAATAAGTAACATTTTATTCTAAAACAAGTGTCATAAATTCATATTCATCTCGACCGCACAATCATATTTATGATTCTTCTTAGAGCGAAATTGTTAATTTTATTTATTTATCAGGAATATCTTTTTCTCCTAAATTGCTGACAGTAGCTTTGTTATTGTTCCAAACGTTTACTAATGGTAGTAAAGTAACTGAAAGACATAAATGTACACATCAGTCATCGTGCTCCTACCATAAGTTTGCGGCGAGTAATAACTTTAAAAAAAGTGTTTAAAAAATAAACAAGTGAACGCTTCAGTGTGTGCACAGCCCAATGACAGATGCTGTGACGTCAAACACAAATGACACCGAATGAGCCAGATCGGGAAATTCGTTATAAAAATTTCTCATGTCGTGTGTAGAGTAAGGAGGTTCTACAAGCGGAAGACAATCCTACTAATATTTTGGTTTTTAAGAATGGATGTTTGTTACTCATCACGTAAAACCTACTGAATGGATTTTAATGAAACTTTACAATAATATAGCTTATTTATTAACTATCTTCACGCTGTATCCCTGACGGGGTAGTCAGAAAGTACAGATCGCCAGGCATCGCAATCCATGCATACTTTTTTCGCTTCCTGTAATATCAATAATCGCTTCATACATGCACGTCTGGGTTTCCGAGTACTTTTGACTCTTCCGTTCTTGAGCAATCCGCTCACGTGGTCTTCATATGTAAGTCTCGGTCTACCTTGACTCCTTTTGCCCTCTACTTTCGCATCTCCACAGCGCATTCATGCATCTTCTGACATACCCAGGTTTCGCTGCCGAAAAGCAACGTTGGCACTAGCACTGCGTTATGAATCGCGAGTCGTGCTTCTTTTACGATGCTTTGTCGCTTTGCTAATTGGAACAAAGCACCGTTAACTTTGTTTCCGGCAGTTACTCGCTGTTCTACATCCGAATCACGTCTTCCATCCGCGCTGAACATACTCCCTAAATACACAATTTCATTCACTTGCTCTAGACATTTCTGATTTACCCAAATCTCGCACTTAGTTCTTACGTCTTCTCTTTCAAATACTAGAACCTTAGTTTTACTTGCATTCAAGCGAAGACCCTTTCTTTCACTCTCCTCTTTCATATTAGTGACGAAAGCCTTAAGGACGGTCTTCTGATGAGGCCATGAGCACCGCATCATCAGCTTACAACAGAAAATTTACTGTTAAGTCACCCATATTCACACCCATATCACAATCTTTCAACTTATGCAGGTAACTGACCAGATACACTATGAACAGCCAGGCAGACATGACACAACCTTGTTTGACGCCTGTACAGACGTCGAAAAGAGGTGTCACATCCCCCCTACTCGCACGCAAGTTTTAGTCACTATAAAGCGACTGTATTGCCCACAGTAGCGAGCCGTCCACACCATATCCGGGCAGCAAGTCCCACAGAGTTTCCCTCACGGCGTTATCAAATGCTTTCTCTTGATCCACAAAAGCGCAGAAAACCTTCTGGCTAACAGCCAGAAACTTCACCTGTGTGAACCTGGCACCCTACTTGCAAAAATCAAATTTTTTTTTGTGTATTCTTGATAAGGTTGGTAAGTAGTTGATTGTAGTAAAAAAATTTTTGTTTGTAGTTGAACCGAAAAATTTTTATGGATAAACCAAAAATAGCCAACCCCCAGATTTATAAAAAATCAATTCTATCGGTTGATTTGTATAAAGAATCGTTAGTAGTTGATTGTAGTGAACGAATTTTCGTTTGTAGTTAATTATAAAAAAAATAAAAAAAAAATAAAAAAAAAGTTTTTTTTTTGACAATAGTTACTTGTTATTAAACCTTTTACCTAATTTGAGGTTTGTAGTGAAAGAACTTTTAAGTCTGTTAGAAGAGAAATTCATTAGAATCGATGAAGTTGATTAAAACTCGTTTTCGAGCGATCTCGACCGAATTACTCCAGTTGTAAATATTGGACAAATACTACAAACGTCAAAAATGACTCAAACATGCTAGTAGAGGTTTGTAGTGGAGGAATTTTCGATTGTAGTAGGACGAAAATTGGTTAAGATCGATCAAGTTGAGTAAAACTCGTTTTCTCAGAATCTGGACTGAATTACTCCGGTTGCGAAGATTGGACGACTACTACAAATGTCAAATATGACTCAAACATGCTAGTAGAGGTTTGTAGTGGAGGAATTTTCGATTGCAGTAGGACGAAAATTGATTGAGATCGATCAAGTTGAGTAAAACTCGTTTTCGAGCGATCTTGATTGAATTACTCCAGTTGTGAAGATTGGACGAATACTATAAACGTCAAAAATGACTCGAAGATGCTCGTAGAGGTTTGTAGTGGAGGAATTTTCGATTGTAGTAGAACGAAAATTGATTGAGATCGATCAATATAAGTAAAGCTCGTTTTCGAGCGATCTCCACTGAATTACTCCAGTTGTGAAGATTGGACGAATACTACAAACGTCAAAAATGACTCGAAGATGATCGTAGAGGTTAGTAGTGGAGGAATTTTCGATTGTAGTAGGACGAAAATTGATTGAGATCGATCAAGTTGAGTAAAAACCCGTTTTCTCAGAATCTGGACTGAATTACTCCGGTTGCGAAGATTGGACGACTACTACAAACGTCAAATATGACTCAAACATGCTAGTAGAGGTTTGTAGTGGAGGAATTTTCGATTGTAGTAGGACGAAAATTGATTGAGATCGATCAAGTTGAGTAAAACTCGTTTTCGAGCGATCGACTGAATTACTCCAGTTGTGAAGATTGGACGAATACTACAAACGTCTAAAATGACTCGAAGATGCTCGTAGAGGTTTGTAGTGGAGGAATTTTCGATTGTAGTAGAACGAAAATTGATTGAGATCGATCAATATAAGTAAAGCCCGTTTTCGAGCGATCTCGACTGAATTACTCCAGTTGTGAAGATTGGACGAATACTACAAACGTCAAAAATGACTCGAAGATGATCGTAGAGGTTAGTAGTGGAAGAATTTTCGATTGTAGTAAAACGAAAATTTATTGAGATCGATCAAGTTGAGTAAAACTCGTTTTCGAGCGATCTTGACTGAATTACTCCAGTTGTGAAGATTGGACGACTACTACAAACGTCAAAAATGACTCAAACATGCTAGTAGAGGTTTGTAGTGGAGGAATTTTCGATTATAGTAGGACGAAAATTGATTGAGATCGATCAAGTTGAGTAAAACTCGTTTTCGAGCGATCTTCACCGAATTACTCCGGTTGTGAAGATTGGACGACTACTACAAACGTCAAAAATGACTCAAACATGCTCGTAGAGGTTTGAAGTGGAGGAATTTTCAATTTTAGTAGGACGAAAATTGATTGAGATCGATCAAGTTGAGTAATACTCGTTTTCCCGGAATCTGGACTGAATTACTCCGGTTGCGAAGATTGGACGACTACTACAAACGTCAAAAATGACTCAAACATGCTCGTAGAGGTTTGTAGTGGAGGAATTTTCGATTGTAGTAGGACGAAAATTGATTGAGATCGATCAAGTTGAGTAAAAACCCGTTTTCTCAGAATCTGGACTGAATTACTCCGGTTGCGAAGATTGGACGACTACTACAAACGTCAAATATGACTCAAACATGCTCGTAGAGGTTTTTAGTGGAGGTATTTTCGATTGTAGTAGGACGAAAATTGATTGAGACCGATCAAGTTGAGTAAAACTCGTTTTCGAGCGATCTTGACTGAATTACTCCAGTTGTGAAGATTGGACGAATACTACAAACGTCAAAAATGACTCGAAGATGCTCGTAGAGGTTAGTAGTGGAAGAATTTTCGATTGTAGTAGAACGAAAATTGATTGAGATCGATCAAGATAAGTAAAACTCGTTTTCGAGCGATCTCGACTGAATTACTCCAGTTGTGAAGATTGGACGACTACTACAAACGTCAAAAATGACTCAAACATGCTCGTAGAGGTTAGTAGTGGAAGAATTTTCGATTGTAGTAGAACGAAAATTGATTGAGATCGATCAAGATAAGTAAAGCTCGTTTTCGAGCGATCTCGACTGAATTACTCCGGTTGTGAAGATTGGACGACTACTACAAAAGTAAAAAATGATTAGAAGATGCTCGTAGAGGTTAGTAGTAGAAGAATTTTCGATTGTAGTAGAACGAAAATTGATTGAGATCGATCAAATCGAGTAAAACTCGTTTTCGAGCGATCTCGACTGAATTACTCCAGTTGTGAAGATTGGACGACTACTACAAACGTCAAAAATGACTCGAAGATGCTCGTAGAGGTTAGTGGTGGAAGAATTTTCGATTGTAGTGGAACGAAAATTGATTGAGATCGATCAAGTTGAATAAAACTCGTTTTCGAGCGATCGTCACTGAATTACTCGGGTTGTGAAGATTGGTCGACTACTACAAACGTCAACTATGACTCAAACATGCTCGTAGATGTTTGTAGTGGAGGAGTTTTCGATTGTAGTAGGACGAAAATTGATTGAGATCGATAAAGTTGAGTAAAACTCGTTTTCGAACGATCTTCACTGAATTACTCCTGTTGTGAAGATTGGACGACTACTACAAACGTCAAAAACGACTCAATCATGCTAGTAGAGGTTTGTAGTGGAGGAATTTTCGATTTTAGTAGGACGAAAATTTATTGAGAACGATCAAGTTGAGTAAAACTCGTTTTCCCGGAATCTGGACAAATTACTCCGGTTGCGAAGATTGGACGACTACTACAAACGTCAAAAATGACTCAAACATGCTCGTAGAGGTTAGTAGTGGAAGAATTTTCGATTGTAGTAGGACGAAAATTGATTGAGATCGATCAAGTTGAGTAAAAACCCGTTTTCTTAGAATCTGGACTGAATTACTCCGGTTGCGAAGATTGGACGACTACTACAAACGTCCAATATGACTCAAACATGCTAGTAGAGGTTTGTAGTGGAGGAATTTTCGATTGTAGTAGGACGAAAATTGATTGAGATCGATCAAGTTGAGTAAAACTCGTTTACTCAGAATCTGGAGTGAATTACTCCGGTTGCGAAGATTGGACTACTACAAAAATTTCAAAAATGATTCGAACATGCTCGTAGAGGTTTGTAGTCGAGGAATTTTCGATTGTAGTAGGACGAAAATTGATTGAGATCGATCAACTTGAGTACACCTCGTTTTGGAGCTATCTTCACCGAATTACTCCGGTTGCGAAGATTGGACGACTACTACAAACGTCAAAAATGACTCAAACATGCTCGTAGAGGTTTGTAGTGGAAGAATTTTCGATTGTAGTAGGACGAAAATTGATTGAGATCGATCAAGTTGAGTAAAACTCGTTTTCGAGCGATCTTTACTGAATTACTCCGGTTGTGAAGATTTTACGACTACTACAAACGTCAAAAATGACTCAAACATGCTCGTAGAGGTTTGTAATGGAGGGATTTTCGATTTTAGTAGAACTAAAATTTTTTGAGATCGGTCAGAGTAAAACTCGTTTTCTCGGAATCTGGACTGAATTACTCCGGTTGCGAAGATTGGACGACAATTATAAACGTCAAAAATAGCTGGAAGATGTTCGAAGAGGTTAGTAGTGGAAGAATTTTCGATTGTAGTTGATCGAAAATTGGTCGAGATCGATCAAGTTGAGTAAAAGTAGTTCTGGAGCGATTTTCACTGAATTACTCCGGTTGTGAAGATTAGACGACTACTACAAACGTCAAAAATGACTCAAAAATAGAATATTAAATAATTTTCGATAGTTCTAAAACAACTTGAATTTCGGTAAAATTAATTGAGAAAATCCCGATAGGAGCGGGAGAAATTTTAATAGTTGTTAAAAAAAGTTAAATTTAGGTGGAGAACGAAAATTGATTAAGATCGATCAATATAAGTAAAGCTCGTTTTCGAGCGAACTCGACTGAATTACTCCAGTTGTGAAGATTGGATGACTACTACAAACGTCAAAAATGACTCAAACATGCTCGTAGAGGTTAGTAGTGGAAGAATTTTCGATTGTAGTAAAAAAAATTGATTAATATCGATCAAGATAAGTAAAACTCGTTTTCGAGCGATCTCGACTAAATTACTCCAGTTGTGAAGTTTGGACGACTACTACAAACGTCAAAAATGACTCGAAGATGATCGTAGAGGTTAGTAGTGGAGGAATTTTCGATTGTAAAAGGACGAAAATTGATTGAGATCGATCAAGTTGAGTAAAAACCCGTTTTCTCAGAATCTGGACTGAATTACTCCGGTTGCGAAGATTGGACGACTACTACAAACGTCCAATATGACTCAAACATGCTAGTAGAGGTTTGTAGTGGAGGAATTTTCGATTGTAAAAGGACGAAAATTGATTGAGATCGATCAAGTTGAGTAAAAACCCGTTTTCTCAGAATCTGGACTGAATTACTCCGGTTGCGAAGATTGGACTACTACTAAAAATTTCAAAAATGACTTAAACATGCTCGTAGAGGTTTGTAGTCGAGGAATTTTCGATTGTAGTAGGACGAAAATTGATTGAGATCGATCAAATTGAGTAAAACTCGTTTTCGAGCGATCTCGACTGAATTACTCCAGATGTAAAGATTGGACGAATACTACAAACGTCAAAAATGACTCGAAGATGCTCGTAGAGGTTAGTAGTGGAGGAATTTTCGATTTTAGTAGGACGAAAATTGATTGAGATCGATCAAGTTGAGTAATACTCGTTTTCCCGGAATCTGGACTGAATTACTCCGGTTGCGAAGATTGGACGACTACTACAAACGTCAAAAATAATTCAAACATGCTCGTAGAGGTTTGAAGTGGAGGAATTTTCGATTTTAGTAGGACGAAAATTTATTGAGATCGATCAAGTTGAGTAATACTCGTTTTCCCGGAATCTGGACTGAATTACTCCGGTTGCGAAGATTGGACGACTACTACAAACGTCAAAAATGACTCAAACATGCTCGTAGAGGTTTGTAGTGGAAAAATTTTCGATTGTAGTACAACGAAAATTAATTGAGATCGATCAAATTGAGTAAAACTCGTTTTCGAGCGATCTCGACTGAATTACTCCAGTTGTGAAGATTGGACGACTACTACAAACGTCAAAAATGACTCGAAGATGCTCGTAGAGGTTAGTAGTGGAAGAATTTTCGATTGTAGTAGAAAGAAAATTGATTGAGGCCGATCAAATTGAGTAAAACTCGTTTTCGAGCGATCTCGACTAAATTACTCCAGTTGTGAAGATTGGACGACTACTACAAACGTCAAAAATGACTCGAAGATGCTCGTAGAGGTTAGTAGTGGAAGAATTTTCGATTGTAGTAGAACGAAAATTGACTGAGATCGATCAAAATGAGTAAAACTCGTATTCGAGCGATCTCGACTGAATTACTCCAGTTGTGAAGATTGGATGACTACTACAAACTTCAAAAATGACTCAAACATGCTCGTAGAGGTTAGTAGTGGAAGAATTTTCAATTGTAGTAAAAAAAATTGATTAAGATCGATCAAGATAAGTAAAACTCGTTTTCGAGCGATCTCGACTAAATTACTCCAGTTGTGAAGTTTGGACGACTACTACAAACGTCAAAAATGACTCGAAGATGCTCGTAGAGGTTATTAGTGGAAGAATTTTCGATTGTAGTAGGACGAAAATTGATTGAGATCGATCAAGTTGAGTAAAACTCGTTTTCTCAGAATCTGGACCGAATTACTCTGGTTGCGAAGATTGGACGACTACTACAAACGTCAAAAATGCCTCAAACATGCTCGTAGAGGTTTGTAGTGGAGGAATTTTCGATTGTAGTAGGACGAAAATTGATTGAGATCGATCAAGTTGAGTAAAAACCAGTTTTCTCAGAATCTGGACTGAATTACTCCGGTTGCAAAGATTGGACGACTACTACAAACAACAAAAATGACTCTAACATGCTCGTAGAGGTTTGTAGTGGAGGAATTTTCGATTGTAGTAGGACGAAAATTGATTGAGATCGATCAAGTTGAGTAAAACTCGTTTTCTCAGAATCTGGACTGAATTACTCCGGTTGCGAAGATTGGACGACTACTACAAATGTCAAAAATGACTCAAACATGCTCGTAAAGATTTGTAGTGGAAGAATTTTCGGTTGTAGTAGAACGAAAATTGATTGAGATCGATCAATATAAGTAAAACTCGTTTTCGAGCGATCTCGACTGAATTACTCCAGTTGTGAAGATTGGACGAATACTACAAACGTCAAAATGGACTCGAAGATGCTCGTAGAGGTTAGTTGTGGAAGAATTTTCGATTGTAGTAGAACGAAAATTGATTGAAATCGATCAAATTGAGTAAAACTCGTTTTCGAGCGATCTCGACTGAATTACTCCAGTTGTAAAGATTGGACGAATACTACAAACGTCAAAAATGACTCGAAGATGCTCGTAGAGGTTAGTAGTGGAAGAATTTTCGATTGTAGTAGAACGAAAATTGATTGAGATCGATCAAATTGAGTAAAACTCGTTTTCGAGCGATCTCGACTGAATTACTCCAGTTGTAAAGATTGGACGAATACTACAAACGTCAAAAATGACTCGAAGATGCTCGTAGAGGTTAGTAGTGGAAGAATTTTCGATTGTAGTAGAACGAAAATTGATTGAGATCGATCAAGTTGAGTTAAACTCGTTTTCGAGCGATCTTGACTGAATTACTCCAGTTGTGAAGATTGGACGACTACTACAAACGTCAAAAATGACTCAAACATGCTCGTAGAGGTTTGTAGTGGAGGAATTTTCGATTGTAGTAGGACGAAAATTGATTAAGATCGATCAAGTTGAGTAAAACTCGTTTTCGAGCGATCTTCACCGAATTACTCCGGTTGTGAAGATTGGACGACTACTACAAACGTCAAAAATGACTCAAACATGCTCGTAGAGGTTTGTAGTGGAAAAATTTTCGATTGTAGTAAAACGAAAATTGATTGAGATCGATCAAATTGAGTAAAACTCGTTTTCGAGCGATCTCGACTGAATTACTCCAGTTGTGAAGATTGGACGACTACTACAAACGTCAAAAATGACTCGAAGATGCTGTTAGAGGTTAGTAGTGGAAGAATTTTCGATTGTAGTAGAACGAAAATTGATTGAGGCCGATGAAATTGAGTAAAACTCGTTTTCGAGCGATCTCGACTAAATTACTCCAGTTGTGAAGATTGGACGACTACTACAAACGTCAAAAATGACTCGAAGATGCTCGTAGAGGTTAGTAGTGGAAGAATTTTCGATTGTAGTAGAACGAAAATTGACTGAGATCGATCAAAATGAGTAAAACTCGTTTTCGAGCGATCTCGACTGAATTACTCCAGTTGTAAAGATTGGACGAATACTACAAACGTCAAAAATGACTCGAAGATGTTCGTAGAGGTTAGTAGTGGAGGAATTTTCGATTGTAGTAGGACGAAAATTGATTGAGATCGATCAAGTTGAGTAAAACTCGTTTTCTCAGAATCTGGACTGAATTACTCCGGTTGCGAAGATTGGACGACTACTACAAATGTCAAAAATGACTCAAACATGCTCGTAGAGATTTGTAGTGGAAGAATTTTCGGTTGTAGTAAAAAAAATTGATTAATATCGATCAAGATAAGTAAAACTCGTTTTCGAGCGATCTCGACTAAATTACTCCAGTTGTGAAGTTTGGACGACTACTACAAACGTCAAAAATGACTCGAAGATGCTCGTAGAGGTTAGTAGTGGAAGAATTTTCGATTGTAGTAGGACGAAAATTGATTGAGATCGATCAAGTTGAGTAAAACTCGTTTTCTCAGAATCTGGACCGAATTACTCCGGTTGCGAAGATTGGACGACTACTACAAACGTCAAAAATGACTCGAACATGCTCGTAGAGGTTTGTAGTGGAGGAATTTTCGATTGTAGTAGGACGAAAATTGATTGAGATCGATCAAGTTGAGTAAAACTCGTTTTCTCAGAATCTGGACTGAATTACTCCGGTCGCGAAGATTGGACGACTACTACAAATGTCAAAAATGACTCAAACATGCTCGTATAGATTTGTAGTGGAAGAATTTTCGGTTGTAGTAGAACGAAAATTGATTGAGATCGATCAATATAAGTAAAACTCGTTTTCGAGCGATCTCGACTGAATTACTCCAGTTGTGAAGATTGGACGAATACTACAAACGTCAAAAATGACTCAAACATGCTCCTAGAGATTTGTAGTGGAAGAATTTTCGGTTGTAGTAGAACGAAAATTGATTGAGATCGATCAATATAAGTAAAACTCGTTTTCGAGCGATCTCGACTGAATTACTCCAGTTGTGAAGATTGGACGACTACTACAAACGTCAAAGATGACTCGAAGATGCTCGTAGAGGTTAGTAGTGGAAGAATTTTCGATTGTAGTAGAACGAAAATTGATTGAGATCGATCAAATTGAGTAAAACTCGTTTTCGAGCGATCTCGACTGAATTACTCCAGTTGTAAAGATTGGACGAATACTACAAACGTCAAAAATGACTCGAAGATGCTCGTAGAGGTTAGTAGTGGAAGAATTTTCGATTGTAGTAGAACGAAAATTGATTGAGATCGATCAAGTTGAGTTAAACTCGTTTTCGAGCGATCTTGACTGAATTACTCCAGTTGTGAAGATTGGACGACTACTACAAACGTCAAAAATGACTCAAACATGCTCGTAGAGGTTTGTAGTGGAGGAATTTTCGATTGTAGTAGGACGAAAATTGATTAAGATCGATCAAGTTGAGTAAAACTCGTTTTCGAGCGATCTTCACCGAATTACTCCGGTTGTGAAGATTGGACGACTACTACAAACGTCAAAAATGACTCAAACATGCTCGTAGAGGTTTGAACTCGTGTAAAACTCGTTTTCGAGCGATCTTCACCGAATTACTCCGGTTGTGAAGATTGGACGACTACTACAAACGTCAAAAATGACTCAAACATGCTCGTAGAGGTTTGAAGTGGAGGAATTTTCGATTTTAGTAGGACGAAAATTGATTGAGATCGATCAAGTTGAGTAATACTCGTTTTCCCGGAACCTGGACTGAATTACTCCGGTTGCGAAAATTGGACGACTACTACAAACGTCAAAAATGACTCAAACATGCTCGTAGAGGTTTGTAGTGGAAGAATTTTCGATTGTAGTAAAAAAAATTGATTAAGATCGATCAAGATAAGTAAAACTCGTTTTCGAGCGATCTTGACTAAATTACTCCAGTTGTGAAGATTGGACGACTACTACAAACGTCAAAAATGACTCGAAGATGCTCGTAGAGGTTAGTAGTGGAAGAATTTTCGATTGTAGTAGAACGAAAATTGATTGAGATCGATCAAATTGAGTAAAACTCGTTTTCGAGCGATCTCGACTAAATTACTCCAGTTGTGAAGATTGGACGACTACTACAAACGTCAAAAATGACTCGAAGATGCTCGTAGAGGTTAGTAGTGGAAGAATTTTCGATTGTATTAAAAAACAAATTGATTGAGATCGATCAAGATAAGTAAAACTCGTTTTCGAGCGATCTTCACCGAATTACTCCGGTTGTGTAGATTCGACGACTACTACAAACGTCAAAAATGACTCAAAGATGCTCGTAGAGGTTAGTAGTGGAAGAATTTTCGATTGTAGTAGAACGAAAATTGATTGAGATCGATCAAGTTGGGTAAAACTCGTTTTCGAGCGATCTTGACTGCATTACTCCAGTTGCAAAGATACTACAACAACTGTCAAAAATGACTTAAAGATGCTCGTAGAGGTTAGTAGTGAAAGAGTTTTCGATTGCAGTAGAACGAAAATCGATTGGAATCGATCAATTACTGTGGTTACGAAACACAAAATTCGTATTCAGCATACCAAAAAACCCATTATACGATAACCAACATGATATTTTATAACCACGGCGTGGCGGCCAAATTGGATTGCAAAATTAACACGATATTCGTACTCAGCATACCAAAAAACCCCTTATACGATACCCAACATGATATTTTATAACCACGGAACGGCGGACATATTGGATTGCAAAATTAACACGATATTCGTACTCAGCATATCAAAAAACCCCTTGTACGATACCCAACATAAAAATTTATACCAGTGGCGCGGCGGCCATATTGGATTGCACAATTAACACGATATTCGTACTCAGCATATCAAAAAACCCCTTATACGATACCCAACATAAAAATGTGTACCAGTGGCGCGGCGGCCATATTGGATTGCACAATTAACACGATATTCGTACTCAGCATACCAAAAAACCCCTTACACGATACCCAACATGAAAATTTATACAAATTACGCGGCGGTCATGTTGGATTGCACAATTAACAGAAAATTCGTATTCAGCATACCAAAAAACCCCTTTCACGATACCCAACATTACATTTTATAACCACGGCGCGGCGGCCATATTGGATTGCAAAATTAACACGATGTTCGTACTCAGCATACCAAAAAACCCCTTATACGATACCCAACATGAAAATTTATAAAAACGGCGCGGCGGCCATATTAGATTGCAAAGGCGTCACGTTAATAGTAATATTTCTCTCTTAGTGCTGAGGTAATAGTACTATTATTTATTCTGTGCTAATAGTTACAACACATCGATTAAAATACGTACTTCGTACAACAATGTTAATAGCGATTAAAAAAAACTACCCTATTATTTGACTAATACCCAGTAATAATACCATACCGGTATTATTATATGACTAAATGAATATATTCAGTAATAGGAATATGAAAATTTCACCCTAATATAACACCTCTACCGTTTGGAAGAATATCCTTAAGAGATAGACAAATAGCGTCGCGGACTTTTATGTGGACCTATATTAGATACACAATTACACAATACATTATTTTGTTATATCTCAAAGGGTTTAGGCAGCGTTTTCGTTAAAAGCTCCCAGACGGCTCATATTTTCCGACACCGCCTACATATATCGTTATAAGTAAGTTAATGTATACAAAAACTTAACAAAATATACATAAAAACCTTCTATAAGAATCACTCTATCTATTTAAAAAAAAACTGCATCGAAAATCGTTGCGTATTTTTAAAGATCTAAGTATACATAGGGACAGACAGCGAAAAACTACTTTGTTTTATAATATGTAGTGATAGTGACTGAAATCTCCCCATGAAAAAATATGAACGGAGAAAAATTCTTCCACCACTAACCTCTACAGATCTTCCTCACTCGATTCTGCCCTTTGTAGTAATCGTTTATCTTTTTGAACGAGAACGGCATCTTGTTCATTGAAATGAACAAGATGCCAAAACAAGTTCATCTTTTTTTTACCACCTAGATTTAACTTTTTTTAACAACTATCAAAATTTCTCCCGCTCCTATCGGGATTTTCTCAATTAATTTTACCGAAATTCAAGTTGTTTTAGAACTATCGAAAATTATTTAATATTCGGGCATGTTTGAGTCATTTTTGACGTTTGTAGTAGTCGTCTAATCTTCACAACCGGAGTAATTCAGTGAAAATTGCTCCAAAACTACTTTTACTCGACTTGATAGATCTCGATCAATTTTCGATCAACTACAATCGAAAATTCTTCCACTACTAACCTCTTCGAACATCTTTCAGCTATTTTTGACGTTTATAGTAGTCGTCCAATCTTCGCAACCGGAGTAATTCAGTTCAGATTCCGAGAAAACGAGTTTTACTCTGATCGATCTCAATAAATTTTCGTTCTACTACAATCGAAAATCCCTCCACTACAAACCTCTACGAGCATGTTTGAGTCATTTTTGACGTTTGTAGTAGTCGTAAAATCTTCACAACCGGAGTAATTCAGTCGAGATCGCTCGAAAACGAGTTTTACTCAACTTGATCGATCTCAGTCAATTTTCGTTCTACTACAATCGAAAATTCTTCCACTACTAACCTCTACGAGCATCTTCGAGTAATTTTTGACGTTTGTAGTAGTCGTCCAATCTTCACAACTGGAGTAATTCAGTCGAGATCGCTCGAAAACGAGTTTTACTCAATTTGATCGATTTCAATCAATTTTCGTTCTACTACAATCGAAAATTCTTCCACTACTAACCTCTACGAGCATCTTCGAGTCCATTTTGACGTTTGTAGTATTCGTCCAATCTTCACAACTGGAGTAATTCAGTCGAGATCGCTCGAAAACGAGTTTTACTCAATTTGATCGATCGCAATCAATTTTCGTTCTACTACAATCGAAAATTCTTCCACTACTAACCTCTACGAGCATCTTCGAGTCATTTTTGACGTTTGTAGTAGTCGTCCAATCTTCACAACCGGAGTAATTCGGCGAAGATCGCTCGAAAACGAGTTTTACTTACCTTGATCGATCTCAATCAATTTGTTTTTTAATACAATCGAAAATTCTTCCACTACTAACCTCTACGAGCATCTTCGAGTCGTTTTTGACGTTTGTAGTAGTCGTCCAATCTTCACAACTGGAGTAATTTAGTCGAGATCGCTCGAAAACGAGTTTTACTCAATTTGATCGATCTCAATCAATTTTCGTTCTACTACAATCGAAAATTCTTCCACTACTAACCTCTACGAGCATCTTCGAGTCATTTTTGACGTTTGTAGTAGTCGTCCAATCTTCACAACTGGAGTAATTTAGTCAAGATCGCTCGAAAACGAGTTTTACTTATCTTGATCGATCTTAATCAATTTTTTTTACTACAATCGAAAATTCTTCCACTACAAACCTCTACGAGCATGTTTGAGTCATTTTTGACGTTTGTAGTAGTCGTCCAATTTTCGCAACCGGAGTAATTCAGTCCAGATTCCGGGAAAACGAGTATTACTCAACTTGATCGATCTCAATCAATTTTCGTCCTACTAAAATCGAAAATTCCTCCACTTCAAACCTCTACAAGCATGTTTGAGTCATTTTTGACGTTTGTAGTAGTCGTCCAATCTTCACAATCGGAGTAATTCGGTGAAGATAGCTCGAAAACGAGTTTTACTCAACTTGATCGATCTTAATCAATTTTCGTCCTACTACAATCGAAAATTCCTCCACTACAAACCTCTACGAGCATGTTTGAGGCATTTTTGACGTTTGTAGTAGTCGTCCAATCTTCACAACTGGAGTAATTCAGTCAAAATCGCTCAAAAACGAGTTTTACTCAACTTGATCGATCTCAATAAATTTTCGTTCTACTACAATCGAAAATTCTTCCATGCTAACCTCTACGAGCATCTTCGAGTCATTTTTGACGTTTGTAGTATTCGTCCAATCTTTACAACTGGAGTAATTCAGTCGAGATCGCTCGAAAACGAGTTTTACTCAATTTGATCGATCTCAATCAATTTTCGTTCTACTACAATCGAAAATTCTTCCACTACTAACCTCTACGAGCATCTTCGAGTCATCTTTGACGTTTGTAGTAGTCGTCCAATCTTCACAACTGGAGTAATTCAGTCGAGATCGCTCGAAAACGAGTTTTACTTATATTGATCGATCTCAATCAATTTTCGTTCTACTACAACCGAAAATTCTTCCACTACAAATCTCTACGAGCATGTTTGAGTCATTTTTGACATTTGTAGTAGTCGTCCAATCTTCGCAACCGGAGTAATTCAGTCCAGATTCTGAGAAAACGAGTTTTACTCAACTTGATCGATCTCAATCAATTTTCGTCCTACTACAATCGAAAATTCCTCCACTACTAACCTCTACGAACATCTTCGAGTCATTTTTGACGTTTGTAGTATTCGTCCAATCTTTACAACTGGAGTAATTCAGTCGAGATCGCTCGAAAACGAGTTTTACTCAATTTGATCGATCTCAATCTATTTTCGTTCTACTACAATCGAAAATTCTTCCACTACTAACCTCTACGATCATCTTCGAGTCCATTTTGACGTTTGTAGTATTCGTCCAATCTTCACAACTGGAGTAATTCAGTCGAGATCGCTCGAAAACGAGTTTTACTTATATTGATCGATCTCAATCAATTTTCGTTCTACTACAACCGAAAATTCTTCCACTACAAATCTCTACGAGCATGTTTGAGTCATTTTTGACATTTGTAGTAGTCGTCCAATCTTCGCAACCGGAGTAATTCAGTCCAGATTCTGAGAAAACGAGTTTTACTCAACTTGATCGATCTCAATCAATTTTCATCCTACTACAATCGAAAATTCCTCCACTACAAACCTCTACGAGCATGTTAGAGTCATTTTTGACGTTTGTAGTAGTCGTCCAATCTTCGCAACCGGAGTAATTCGGTCCAGATTCTGAGAAAACGAGTTTTACTCAACTTGATCGATCTCATTAAATTTTCGTCCTACTACAATCGAAAATTCTTCCACTACTAACCTCTACGAGCATCTTCGAGTAATTTTTGACGTTTGTAGTAGTCGTCTAAACTTCACAACTGGAGTAATTTAGTCAAGATCGCTCGAAAACGAGTTTTACTTATCTTGATCGATATTAATCAATTTTTTTTACTACAATCGAAAATTCTTCCACTACTAACCTCTACGAGCATGTTTGAGTCATTTTTGACGTTTGTAGTAGTCATCCAATCTTCACAACTGGAGTAATTCAGTGAAAATTGCTCCAAAACTACTTTTACTCAACTTGATAGATCTCGATCAATTTTCGATCAACTACAATCGAAAATTCTTCCACTACTAACCTCTACGAGCATCTTCGAGTCATTTTTGACGTTTGTAGTAGTCGTCCAATCTTCACAACTGGTGTAATTTAGTCGAGATCGCTCGAAAACGAGTTTTACTCAATTTGATCGGCCTTAATCAATTTTTGTTCTACTACAATCGAAAATTCTTCCACTACTAACCTCTACGAGCATCTTCGAGTCATTTTTGACGTTTGTAGTAGTCGTCCAATCTTCACAACTGGAGTAATTCAGTCGAGATCGCTCGAAAACGAGTTTTACTCAATTTGATCGATCTCAATCAATTTTCGTTCTACTACAATCGAAAATTCTTCCACTACAAACCTCTACGAGCATGTTTGAGTCATTTTTGACGTTTGTAGTAGTCATCCAATCTTCGCAACCGGAGTAATTCAGTCCAGATTCCGGGATACGAGTATTACTCAACTTGATCGATCTTAATCAATTTTCGTCCTACTACAATCGAAAATTCCTCCACTACAAACCTCTACTAGCATGTTTGAGTCATTTTTGACGTTTGTAGTAGTCGTCCAATCTTCACAACTGGAGTAATTCAGTCAAGATCGCTCGAAAACGAGTTTAACTCAACTTGATCGATCTCAATCAATTTTCGTTCTACTACAATCGAAAATTCTTTCACTACTAACCTCTACGAGCATCTTCGAGTCATTTTTGACGTTTGTAGTATTCGTCCAATCTTTACAACTGGAGTAATTCAGTCGAGATCGCTCGAAAACGAGTTTTACTCAATTTGATCGATCTCGATCAATTTTCGATCAACTACAATCGAAAATTCTTCCACTACTAACCTCTTCGAACATCTTTCAGCTATTTTTGACGTTTATAGTAGTCGTCCAATCTTCGCAACCGGAGTAATTCAGTTCAGATTCCGAGAAAACGAGTTTTACTCTGATCGATCTCAATAAATTTTCGTTCTACTACAATCGAAAATCCCTCCACTACAAACCTCTACGAGCATGTTTGAGTCATTTTTGACGTTTGTAGTAGTCGTAAAATTTTCACAACCGGAGTAATTCAGTCGAGATCGCTCGAAAACGAGTTTTACTCAACTTGATCGATCTCAGTCAATTTTCGTTCTACTACAATCGAAAATTCTTCCACTACTAACCTCTACGAGCATCTTCGAGTAATTTTTGACGTTTGTAGTAGTCGTCCAATCTTAACAACTGGAGTAATTCAGTCGAGATCGCTCGAAAACGAGTTTTACTCAATTTGATCGATTTCAATCAATTTTCGTTCTACTACAATCGAAAATACTTCCACTACTAACCTCTACGAGCATCTTCGAGTCCATTTTGACGTTTGTAGTATTCGTCCAATCTTCACAACTGGAGTAATTCAGTCGAGATCGCTCGAAAACGAGTTTTACTCAATTTGATCGATCGCAATCAATTTTCGTTCTACTACAATCGAAAATTCTTCCACTACTAACCTCTACGAGCATCTTCGAGTCATTTTTGACGTTTGTAGTAGTCGTCCAATCTTCACAACCGGAGTAATTCGGCGAAGATCGCTCGAAAACGAGTTTTACTTATCTTGATCGATCTCAATCAATTTGTTTTTTAATACAATCGAAAATTCTTCCACTACTAACCTCTACGAGCATCTTCGAGTCGTTTTTGACGTTTGTAGTAGTCGTCCAATCTTCACAACTGGAGTAATTTAGTCGAGATCGCTCGAAAACGAGTTTTACTCAATTTGATCGATCTCAATCAATTTTCGTTCTACTACAATCGAAAATTCTTCCACTACTAACCTCTACGAGCATCTTCGAGTCATTTTTGACGTTTGTAGTAGTCGTCCAATCTTCACAACTGGAGTAATTTAGTCAAGATCGCTCGAAAACGAGTTTTACTTATCTTGATCGATCTTAATCAATTTTTTTTACTACAATCGAAAATTCTTCCACTACTAACCTCTACGAGCATCTTCGAGTCATTTTTGACGTTTGTAGTAGTCGTCCAATCTTCACAACTGGTGTAATTTAGTCGAGATCGCTCGAAAACGAGTTTTACTCAATTTGATCGGCCTTAATCAATTTTCGTCCTACTAAAGTCGAAAATTCCTCCACTTCAAACCTCTACAAGCATGTTTGAGTCATTTTTGACGTTTGTAGTAGTCGTCCAATCTTCACAATCGGAGTAATTCGGTGAAGATAGCTCGAAAACGAGTTTTACTCAACTTGATCGATCTTAATCAATTTTCGTCCTACTACAATCGAAAATTCCTCCACTACAAACCTCTACTAGCATGTTTGAGTCATTTTTGACGTTTGTAGTAGTCTTCCAATCTTCACAACTGGAGTAATTCAGTCAAAATCGCTCGAAAACGAGTTTTACTCAACTTGATCGATCTCAATAAATTTTCGTTCTACTACAATCGAAAATTCTTCCATGCTTACCTCTACGAGCATCTTCGAGTCATTTTTGACGTTTGTAGTATTCGTCCAATCTTTACAACTGGAGTAATTCAGTCGAGATCGCTCGAAAACGAGTTTTACTCAATTTGATCGATCTCAATCAATTTTCGTTCTACTACAATCGAAAATTCTTCCACTACTAACCTCTACGAGCATCTTCGAGTCATCTTTGACGTTTGTAGTAGTCGTCCAATCTTCACAACTGGAGTAATTCAGTCGAGATCGCTCGAAAACGAGTTTTACTTATATTGATCGATCTCAATCAATTTTCGTTCTACTACAACCGAAAATTCTTCCACTACAAATCTCTACGAGCATGTTTGAGTCATTTTTGACATTTGTAGTAGTCGTCCAATCTTCGCAACCGGAGTAATTCAGTCCAGATTCTGAGAAAACGAGTTTTACTCAACTTGATCGATCTCAATCAATTTTCGTCCTACTACAATCGAAAATTCCTCCACTACTAACCTCTACGAACATCTTCGAGTCATTTTTGACGTTTGTAGTATTCGTCCAATCTTTACAACTGGAGTAATTCAGTCGAGATCGCTCGAAAACGAGTTTTACTTAATTTGATCGATCTCAATCTATTTTCGTTCTACTACAATCGAAAATTCTTCCACTACTAACCTCTACGATCATCTTCGAGTCCATTTTGACGTTTGTAGTATTCGTCCAATCTTCACAACTGGAGTAATTCAGTCGAGATCGCTCGAAAACGAGTTTTACTTATATTGATCGATCTCAATCAATTTTCGTTCTACTACAACCGAAAATTCTTCCACTACAAACCTCTACGAGCATGTTAGAGTCATTTTTGACGTTTGTAGTAGTCGTCCAATCTTCGCAACCGGAGTAATTCGGTCCAGATTCTGAGAAAACGAGTTTTACTCAACTTGATCGATCTCAATCAATTTTCGTCCTACTACAATCGAAAATTCTTCCACTACTAACCTCTACGAGCATCTTCGAGTAATTTTTGACGTTTGTAGTAGTCGTCTAAACTTCACAACTGGAGTAATTTAGTCGAGATCGCTCGAAAACGAGTTTTACTTATCTTGATCGATCTTAATCAATTTTTTTTACTACAATCGAAAATTCTTCCACTACTAACCTCTACGAGCATGTTTGAGTCATTTTTGACGTTTGTAGTAGTCATCCAATCTTCACAACTTTAGTAATTCAGTCGAGATCGCTCGAAAACGAGTTTTACTCATTTTGATCGATCTCAGTCAATTTTCGTTCTACTACAATCGAAAATTCTTCCACTACTAACCTCTACGAGCATCTTCGAGTCATTTTTGACGTTTGTAGTAGTCGTCCAATCTTCACAACTGGTGTAATTTAGTCGAGATCGCTCGAAAACGAGTTTTACTCAATTTGATCGGCCTTAATCAATTTTTGTTCTACTACAATCGAAAATTCTTCCACTACTAACCTCTACGAGCATCTTCGAGTCATTTTTGACGTTTGTAGTAGTCGTCCAATCTTCACAACTGGAGTAATTCAGTCGAGATCGCTCGAAAACGAGTTTTACTCAATTTGATCGATCTCAATCAATTTTCGTTCTACTACAATCGAAAATTCTTCCACTACAAACCTCTACGAGCATGTTTGGGTCATTTTTGACGTTTGTAGTAGTCATCCAATCTTCGCAACCGGAGTAATTCAGTCCAGATTCCGGGATACGAGTATTACTCAACTTGATCGATCTTAATCAATTTTCGTCCTACTACAATCGAAAATTCCTCCACTACAAACCTCTACTAGCATGTTTGAGTCATTTTCGACGTTTGTAGTAGTCGTCCAATCTTCACAACTGGAGTAATTCAGTCAAGATCGCTCGAAAACGAGTTTAACTCAACTTGATCGATCTCAATCAATTTTCGTTCTACTACAATCGAAAATTCTTTCACTACTAACCTCTACGAGCATCTTCGAGTCATTTTTGACGTTTGTAGTATTCGTCCAATCTTTACAACTGGAGTAATTCAGTCGAGATCGCTCGAAAACGAGTTTTACTCAATTTGATCGATCTCAATCAATTTTCGTTCTACTACAATCGAAAATTCTTCCACTACTAACCTCTACGAGCATCTTCGAGTCCATTTTGACGTTTGTAGTATTCGTCCAATCTTCACAACTGGAGTAATTCAGTCGAGATCGCTCGAAAACGAGTTTTACTTATATTGATCGATCTCAATCAATTTTCGTTCTACTACAACCGAAAATTCTTCCACTACAAATCTCTACGAGCATGTTTGAGTCATTTTTGACATTTGTAGTAGTCGTCCAATCTTCGCAACCGGAGTAATTCAGTCCAGATTCTGAGAAAACGAGTTTTACTCAACTTGATCGATCTCAATCAATTTTCGTCCTACTACAATCGAAAATTCCTCCACTACAAACCTCTACGAGCATGTTAGAGTCATTTTTGACGTTTGTAGTAGTCGTCCAATCTTCGCAACCGGAGTAATTCAGTCCAGATTCTGAGAAAACTGGTTTTTACTCAACTTGATCGATCTTAATCAATTTTCGTCCTACTACAATCGAAAATTCCTCCACTACAAACCTCTACGAGCATGTTTGAGGCATTTTTGACGTTTGTAGTAGTCGTCCAATCTTCGCAACCGGCATAATTCAGTCCAGATTATGAGTAAACGAGTTTTACTCAACTTGATCGATCTCAATCTATTTTCGTCCTACTACAATCGAAAATTCCTCCACTACAAACCTCTACGTGCATGTTTGAGTCATATTTGACGTTTGTAGTTGTCGTCCAATCTTCACAACCGGAGTAATTCAGTGAAGATCGCTCGAAAACGAGTTTTACTCAACTTCATCTACTCTAATGAATTTCTCTTCTAACAGACTTAAAAGTTCTTTCACTACAAACCTCAAATCAGGTAAAAGGTTTAATAACAAGTAACAATTGTCAAAAAAATTTTTTTTTTTTTTATAATTATCTACAAACGAAAATTCGTTCACTACAATCAACTACTAACGATTCTTCATACAAATCAACCGATAGAATTGATTTTTTATAAATCCGGGGGTTGGCTATTTTTGGTTTATCCATAAAATTTTTTCGGTTCAACTACAAACAAAAATTATTTTACTACAATCAACTACTTACCAACCTTATCAAGAATACGCAAAAAAAAATTTGATTTTTACAAGTAGGGTGCCAGGTTCACACAGGTAGAAACTTCTGCGATCATGCGGAGAGAAAACACTTGATCCATGCAACCTCTTCCACGTCGGAATCCGCATTGAGCCTACCACAAATACATTTTAGACTTTTCTTGCATCTTGCTGTTATAACCTTTGCATACACCTTACTAGCTAAGCTGACCAAGCTGATCGCCCTGTAGCTGGAGCAGTTTAGACGAGAGCCTTTCCCTTTGTAGATAGGTACTACAACTGCTATTCGCCAGTCATCTGGGACCTCACCCGTCCGCCTGCATAAGTTGCATAGCAGACATAGTGTGTCCCAGACGCGCGACCCACCGTACTTGATCATCTCAGCAGTATTTCTGTCTTTTCCCGCAGCCTTACCACATTTCATACTTCTTATCACTCGTTCAATCTCTTTCATACTAATGATTTCAATGACACCAGGGTCCGGAGCCTCACAGTGAGCTCCACTTCCCGATGCGGCATCTCTGTCCTTACTTGCATACATCTTTGGATAATATTCACTTTATCTCTGCAGGACATCAGTTTTTTTTGTTAGGTCATCGTTGTCAACACTAAGCACTTTATTCATACTGCAGATTGTCGAATAATACCTCTTTCCAGAAGAGCTTGGCATTATCTCGGAAATTGGATGACAACCTTTGATCCGCTTTCATTCTGCACCTTTCACGAGCTTTCTCTATCAGTGCCTTCGTGTTAACTTTTGCAGTTTGTATCTATCTTTCATAATCAAATCATTTCGCGAGGCTAAGTAGTCTACCCATGCTTTCTTCTTCATTCGTACGGCTTCTTTCAATTCATAAGCTTGCCGGCGTCATTCTCCCTTTTGTCCCTATACTTCCCGAGTACCGACTCAAATCCATCGCGAGCGGTACCCACCTATTCATTTAAGTCTCCACACACTATAAGTCTTTCATTTCCTTCTACCACATTTAGAGCTTCTCTCATACTCTCCCAGAAGTTCTCTAGCTCAATCGCGCTCGACGAAGACACTGGTGCGTCAGCAGCCACCAGGATAACTTTCGTCAAGCCGAGCTTTAAACGGATCCAGAGGACTCTAGGACCAACCAATTTATACTCATACATACCGGAGAACAATCGCGAGGACAAAAAGATCCCAACCCCACGACTGCCATGCTCGCTCGTTGGTACTCCAGACCATAGCGCGAGCATCCCACCCGGGAGCTCTAAGACTTCGCTGCCCTTGGTCTCTGTTAATTCGTCGTCTAGTCGTCTGTAATTTTCTCTCTTTCATTACATCCATCAACGCATTCATCTTTTCCATTCCTCCCCTAACATTCCACGCTTTCTTTTCCATTCCGTAATAAATAGAATCTGTACTAATATTATTAAGCTGAAGAGTTTGTTTGTTTGGTTGAACGCGTTAATATCTCTAGAATCTACAGGTCGGATTTTAAAAATTCTTTTTGTGTTAGATAGCCCATTTATCGAGGAAGACTATAGAATATATATGATTACGCTACTACAGTTTTTTAACAATAAATCAGATTTATAATATAATTTTTTTGAAAACATTTAATTTAATTACATAAATTTAAAATAAAATAATATAAATAACATTAAAAACTAATAAAAAAAACCCGCCCCGAATCGTACCCGGCGCAAACGTGCCCATCACACTCGCTGCGTTTCCACGCTGGATTGCGATGGTCAGCCTCTGCACCAAGAACGATCCAGATCGAGAGTCACCAGTAAATTCTATAAGCCTCTGTCCTATTTCTTTTATAAACACTTTAGCGTCCTTGCCCTAGCACCCCAGGGTCTCAACCGCCACCGGCACAAATTGGTATAGTGGCTCCAAATCGGCGTATTTAAGCCTCTTTTTTAAACTCGCGTCTTCCGCTGCGGCAGACGGGGAGTGAACGGTGCGACTAAGGTGGCTGGCAGCGACCGTGCTGACGCAAGTTGCATCCCATATTAGGCACCTGCCGTTGGTCCAGGGAATCAAAGTCAGCCCATCTGGCCTCTTACCGTCTGACCTACTCAGACCTGGAGGCTCAAGCACGCAAGGGACTTTCGCTGAGATAAGGGCCCTGCGAATATTATCGTTGAGGGCGTGGTGTCGCGGAAACCTTCCAGTACACCGCCGACAACTCAAAGCGTGATGACCATCTGATTCCACCATGGAACCGCAGGTGCATTTATGACGTTCACACACCCTACAGCCCAGGCGCAAAGCTACTGCCACACGCAAAGAGTCGCCGTCTAACAGGGTTCCCAGGTGGGGTGAAGGTAGAACTTGTAACCACGCCCCAGACTCAGGCGGCGACACAGCCCGCAGTCTAGCCTTATCAGCCCCCGTAGCGCCCTCCAATAATTGATCCTGGAGTCGTCGCACCCCAACGTCATCCCAAGCACGCTGAAGGTGTCTTGCCTCAGGGATCGACGCACCTGCGCTGAGGACCGTCCAAGCCGATATAGCCTCAGACACAAAAGGCATGCTCCCCCCGTCACCCTCAGAATTGAGTAAAATAGTGACAAGGTTTACATACAACCCCATGAGCAGACGCCAGAAAAGCCGGCAAGCCCACATCACGTGCACAACGCACTCCCAGACCACCACATCGGATTGGCAGACCAGCCTGACTCCACTGAGTCTTATCCAGAGACACATTGAGGACTGACTCCACCCCCGATTTCATAGTATCAAATAGTCAAAAGAGGAAACTTCCTCGGGACAGAGCCAAGTTGGGGCAGTCCTCATTAAGTAACCTTCGGAAGAGCGAAGCACATGCGCAACAGATTAATCGCAACATGCACAGAAAGACCCTTCAGGCGATCGTGAGCAGTAACGAGAAGCTGCTTTCGAGCAGTAATGGCCTCAGGAACTGCAGAAAGAAATATTGGAGATCCTAAAAGGCTAAAGTCAGAAGAAGTCAGTTCCTTGAGGCCAGGAAGAATAGAGCTGAAATGAGAAAAGAGTGTTTGAGCCGCAGTGCTACACTTTTATACATTATTGTAGAATTTATAAACGATGGGATTAAATAGGTGTGATGAGACGTCGAAGTTTGTATCGGGCTAAGCCGTGGGGGGTCACCTAGTAGAATCATAAATATATATTGTGCCATTACACTGCTGTGTATATTAGCATAATTTTTGTATTGGCAGAGTGCAGTGACGCATCATATCGATTGTCCGACGGAAACTATTGTGATTCACTAGGATGTAATGAATGGACATGTGGAATAAATGAGTATTGCAAGTTCCAATCATACAGGAATAAGCCCAATCAGTCTATGGTTTAGATCACAGAGCAAAGAGCATTGCTCGCTCCATAGAGACGAAAGTAATAATAATACCGCGATGCTAGTTTACATCTGTCTGTAGGCGAAAATCCCATACGCGGCCTTTCAGTTGCCTGTCATTCGTCTGTAGTAATTGTCGCTCAACGCTCAAACGCTTGGTTGTATGAAATATCTATACTAATACTAGCTGACCCGCGAAACTTCGTTAGCGCCACCAAAAATGAGATAAATGAAGAACCGCTCCACCGATTTTGTGCAAACTTCACATAGACCATCTACTAAATAGTCCGAACTAAGCCTAAACATTTTGGATAGGCGAGCCAGTTCTTGAGTTATAAAACTACAACGAAAAGTGGCATTGATTTTTATATAGGTATTGATAATAAAGAGCAAAGATTTGTAAGTTTGTAACATTTAGGCTCTGAAACTACTGGGCCCATTTACTAATAAAAAGAGGTAGCTAATTAGGTAGTTCTATATCTGAAACGGATCCTAGTTTTACTTTCGACTGCCTGTGAGATAAGAAAAGAACCAATTTAAAAGTGCCAGCCTTTGTGTTACAGATGAAGAAAGTTAGGTATAAGGGAGCACTTTTTATGCTTCAGAACTCAACCTAGCCAGATCTAGAAGATTCACTTACTAGAAAATATAATATTGTATTAATTTTAATAATGTACAGAGTTCTTTGACTTTGAATGAAATAAAATCTGAAAGCAGATTTTACAGTTGTGAAATTATTTTGATTAGAGGCTAGTGATATAGTTACACTGAGAGCATTCATTCAATATGCCAGTAACTGTGCTATGCTTTTAAATCCATACTATTACTCGTACTACGAAGCAAAATTAAATAAAAACCTATACAAAAAACAACTAAAAATGTAAACATTTTATACCAGAGGTGCAGCACTCGCGCTGCTGATCCTGTAAAAATCTAAGATCCCTTTTAAAGAACCCCATACTGACGTTCGGTACAACCCAGGCAGGGAGTTCATTCCACAATGTAAGCGTACACGGAATAAAGCCAACCTAACCGTATGCGAGTGCTCCGGACGCAAACTGTGAGGGTGAACATCATGTCTATTGCGTATGGTGCGATGATAGAAAGTAGCCGTGGGCATCATCTCAAGCAATTCCTCAGAGCACAGACCAGGCGATAGAACACGCAAACGAGCGACGTATATCCTGTCGAGAAGGCCTCGACACCGCCTGCTAGTATAGAATCGTTGACAATCCTCATAGCACGCCTTTCTACAGAGTCGAAAGGTCGAAGCTGGTATTCAGGTGCACTAGCTTAAAGGTGATAGTAGTACCTACTCCATGTGTGGTCGCACTTGTGACTTACATTTTTAATAAAACATTTCTAAGAATCACCGAAAAAAAATACTTTCTTGACTACCGGTTCGAAACTGGGCCTGCAGGAAAATCGACGGGTTTCCATTTATTGAGTAGTTCAGTAAAGCAATCAGTCAGGCTTCTTTGTCTTGCAAATATTCCTTATCTTTTTGGTATTTTTTTTAAATTTTGCTCGCCAAAGTGACGCCGCCCGCCTGATGGAAAGTCATGGCGACATTTAGCGAATTGAATGCCACTGTCACAATCTACAAGACTATTAACAGTGGCTCTCAAGTTGGCGGCCCCATGATGTGCTCTTCACGCTCGGCTTGAAGAACCCTGGATTATAAGAGCGTGGAAACACGTGCGCTGGCCTGCCAAATTTATATTGTTCGACAGTGAAACGATCTTTTGAACCACTCAGTTCTGGCGAAAATTCTGTACACAGTATGAGAGTAGCACCTCTGCCCGGCACGCGTTATTCGGGATCGCAAATGAGAGGGTGGGATGAGGTTAAAGAGCTCGAACACTCGCCGTGGTAGATACGGTAAAACGTAGTCAATAAAGCTACATATATTAGTCCGGACACTTGGCTCTCATGACACAGCACCACTACAATACACAGTCTTGTTTCCTGGAGAGTAAAATCAGTTTTAAAAATATATCCTAATCGGTTCAACCGCGGCGCCACAGACAGACACGCAGATATAATAGTGTTCAAAGTTATAACATCTGTTTTTCTCATTGGTTAAAAATATAGACCGAACCATTGTGAAGTCTGGCGATCTGTCCTCTCTGAGTACCCCGTCAGGGATATAGCGTGAAGATGGTTAGTTAATAATTGTTAATTTTATGTTTGCCTACATCCGCAATGTGGTCAGTTCCGGTGTTAGTGGTCATACCATAGTTGATAAGGTGAACGGTGCATAGAAACACATAGGGAAATCGTCAGATTGTAAGATACGAACTTCCTGATTGATACTCATGCAAATAATTGTTCTATGATGGATCGAATTATGTCATTACCATGGGCTATTACGGCTAGGAAGGTCGTTGTACTGAGTGATCGAAACTAGCCTTCCTGTCGACATAACATAACTGTAGAACAAATTGCGATAAACATAAAATTGCGATATTTAGTAAATTCGAAAAAAAAGCGTCTGTTTGTAAATTCCAAAGTAACATTTTTTTATTAAATGCATAGGAATAACAATACATATTAAAATAATCATCTGTGATGGATTCACGCTGACGAGAGCGGAGCAGTAATCATGAATGTCAACAAATCGGGCAAATCTTCATACATTGTTGTAAAATTATGAAACGACTGGGGTTCGAAGTATGTCATGGGCGAAGCCACAGGGTGAGGGCCGTAGAGTACGCCTTTATTCGATTGCACCAGGATACATAGCCGATATGCAGCGCCCGTCATATCCATAAAAGGTGAACGCAAAAAATCGTGTCTTGATTTAATGGGGATTTAGTGGGAAACACCATGCGTGCTATCGATCTCACTATAAATGGTTGCCGATGGCTGTAAATTCTGTTAAAAGAATAAGAAAGTAGACCTCGGACTCCGAAGCGAGGTCTTGCAATTGGAACTAACGCTCGGAATTGGAGCTCAATCAATCAAATCAGCCTATTGGAAAATAAAATAATATTGCTATTTAGATGCATATAGGTATTACATTGGTGTAGTGAAGAGGTTAATGGAACTTGTAGGACATAAATTAAATTCCCACCAACAATAAATGGTAATAACAATACAATATATTCACCATCTCCCAAGACAATGTCTGTGCTATTTATATTCTAGCGGTATGTTTATTCTGTGTCAACAAAAGTCCTTTTTAGCTTTTATTTATTAACATTTTAATTTCTTATTTTTTGATTCTACCCAATTCTAAAGGAATTTGTCAATACTAGACTTTTGGTCAGTAAAAATGTTAAGTTTTTTTATGAAATACGGCTTAATTTTATTTTAAATTATCTTAGTTCTTATGGCAGTTTTGGACATGATTGAGCCCAACAATAATGTATGATTCACGAGATATTATTATAAACTGGGGCCATTGTTATCTTATTTAGATGCAGAGGTCATAATTTTATGGAAACCTTATTTACATACTTTTAATTATATTGCTTTAAATATAGATATTTGTACAGATAATAAGCTGTGAGAATCTGTGCCTAGGGAGAGGGATCCAATCATGTATCTATCCGACTCTTCTAGTTACACGCTTTTACTTGTTCTTTTTTATATCTTCACGTTCTCCTCCTGCCGGTCTGCTGAGAGATATTTCTTATAGAAATAAGCAGTACCATTGTACCTATGTTTCCTCATATTGTTATTTTTTTTTATTATTAGTGTCTACATGAACAAATAAATAAATAAATATAATATCAGCATATGACTTTGCATACATTTCAGAAGAGTTACTTTCTTTAGTATACCCAATGACACATAAGGTAGTTAATGTCAGTCATACTGCTTTCAGGAGGCCACATTGAGCATGAAATACTTTAAAGGTAAAAGAAGGGTTAAATACCTTGAAGACCAAGTAGACAGAATAAATAAGCAACCCAATAAATTAAAACAGTTTCATGCAAGTGACATTGACATTAAAATTTTATTATATGAAAGTATTTTTTTTGAAACTTTGTGTGATGAGCATGATGGTTTGTGTCTGGGTGTTATTTATCTATTATATGTGTGTATTTAGAAATATATAAGTATGTTTATCATTTATCTGGTTACCATAGTACAAGCTCTGGTTAGTTTGGAATCAGATGGAGTTGTGTGAGTTGTCCCAGCGATATACGATATGATGGTAATTAATTCAATAAGGGTATACAAGATTTTGAGCAAATATTCATCTTTGTAATTTACAAACTTTAACTAGAGGTCTGTTCTATAAGTATGTTCCCTACATGTATTTTGTAACGCTTCAGTGCCCGTGAGTAAGTGCTTTTAGTTGAAGCAAATGGGAATAAACTAGTAAGTTAGTAATATATAGGAACATGTCTAACTTACTAGCAAGATCCAAGAAAGTCAAAAATAAACAAAGTTACCAGTTTAAATGTTTGGATATTAAGTTTTTAAACCTGTTTTGTATTTACTTGAGTACCTGTTATATAAAAAGTTACTTTGACGAACTTAGTTCAACATAATTCAATACACAAATTATTTATACAACTCTAAAAACTCAGTGTAACTAAAAGCTAACAATTTAAAACTTACTTAACTCCTGCGCTTCGGTTGCAGCCTTTGTCAGAAGAGCCAATATTATGAATAAATGCACTAAGCACAGAACACAAACACGATCACACATTTTGACACGATTAGTTATTTGGGACATTCTAAAGGGAATCTAGCGAAGGAAGCTAAGAGACAACTTATTATTAACGAAATATGCTCATTATGGCCATAAACTAGGCACTGCACAATATTAATTCACTAAACGCTACATAGACCGCATACACAACGCACACACCCGCTTCCAGAATTCAACTGACTGACATGACATTCTGCTGACAAACAAGACTTTTTTAGTTGTCTTACCCCATCTTGGGCAGGCAAAGGAAACTTAGTCCATACAGCCTAGTCTTCAGTATTAATTATTTTCTTGTTATTATGTTTTAGTCCTGTCTAGTCGTTTGTCGATGTCAAGTCCTCAGTCATAGGTCCTAGTCCGTGCCCCAATAAGGTAGTGGATCTCTTATTGCAGCTCTCTATGGAAATTTGGCACTAACACAAACAACACCGCTATTCATTGCAATATATCACTTTCTTTAACTAATGCACTTCCGAACTCTTTATGTAGAATATTCCACCATTATTAAACACAAAATCACGAAATTTACAATAGTTTTTGAAAATAATATACGACAAATGTGCGTCACTGCTCATGTTCGCGCAAAAGTCGACAAACAAGACTTCTGCGAGTTGACTTTTTGACGTTTCGTTTAACGCATCTGTGCAGTGTAAAGCGACTTCTAAACGATCGCCGCCACTAACTCAATAGAAGTTAACTTGACAAGCACCGATTCATCTTTTTTAACTATTTTATCGATGTGGTCGATGACTGCGAATGAATAGTATTCTGCGTCTGATTTTCGAGCAGAAAGACAAATTCTGAGAAAGTAGTAGGACATTGGACATCCATATTTGCATATGACTCAATATATTAGTTAACTAAGATTTCTCCTTTTTATGTTCATTACAGTTTAGATTTCTCAGACAGTGTAATTCATAGTAATCTTAATAAAATAATTGATGCACACTTTAAAAAAAAAGACATCTTGCTTCATGACTCGGGAGTTTGCGACTGGACTTGTACCCGCGACCTTTGCCTTACCAGGGCAATGATCAATGTTATGATTCACGGAGCTAACGGAACGGTACCGGTACCGAAACACAGCCCCCGATCTTGAATTTTTTTATGATTTTCTTAAATTCTCTGGAGGCGTAAAGTGTATGCCCCAACCTCGAGAAGCACTAACGAGGCATTTCAGGCCGTGTACGAGAATATAGTGAAAGTATTACATGGTACAGCTAAGGCTCACTACAACGTTGTTTTGAGGGGCTTCAATGCAAACATACAAGAACGCGGCGAAACGATTATCGGTTGCCATAGCGTGGGGCGCAGGAATGACCGGGGCCATATGCTTATCAATTTCCTTGAGTCGTAGGGGCTCTTCTAAAAGAACTATTTCTTTAAAAAAGAAAGTGGATTTGGCGAGGCCTCGACAAGGTCATATGAAACTTCAACTTGTTTTCGTCGATCTGCTGGAAATCACTGACAACGTTCAGGATAAAACCAATACAGTGGTTAAAACGCTACAACAAGTGCCTCAAAGGATTTCGTCCAGAAAAAGTATAAACAGGAGCTCAAAGCTCTCGAAATTATGAAAATTTGACATGAAATGCCACCTACGCACACATCTTTGTCAGACCAGAGGGTCTTAAACCTCATAATTCGCAGCCTGGGACGACGCCATAGAACTACCGAAAATACAAACAAATAACGAAAGCGTGGGCCGGGAGCGCAGTGGCTATGTTCTTCAAAAAGTTGTTAAAACCTTGCTAAAGAACTGCAGATCCATATATACAAGTTGATGTCGAGTCGAGAGTAGTCACAAACCACCTCGCCGAAAAACTCGATAAGGCTAAGTACCGTAAAGCACATTCATACTGTTCGGCGGATTATACAGCAGACAAAAGACAGCCTCTGTGTATGGTTATTATGGACTAAAAGATTTCGACTCTATCGAAACCTGTGCTGACCTGGATGCTCTACAGCGATGTTGTATTGATTGGCAATATATCCAGGTGTTAAGAAGAACACCTGGATATACTGCCACACCACCGCTACCATGACAGTCCAGCTCCAAGACCAAAAGACCTACTCCATTGAGTTACGTACAGGGGTCCTTTTGATATGTCTGTAAGACGCTGGACTGGCAGGGACTACACTTACGGTGGGAAAATGCCCATGCCCTCAAAGTTGCACAACGAGCTATGGAGCGAATAGCTCGCTCTATGACTTGGGGTGTCCTTTGAAGGATAAACTCCGAAACGAGGTTATCTATCAGAGAACCAGTGTCAGAGTGATTGATATAGATCAAAGAGTATAAGTACGTTAAAGTGGTATGGAGAATCGGTGGCATATGGAGCAAACGAATTCTGGAGTGGAAACCGCACCTCTACAACCCTCGACCTGGACCTTGTGTTGTGGCGTGAATTGGGAGATGCCTACGTCCAACAGTTGATTGCCATAGACTGTTTTGATTATTACTGTTTTGTATTTCAAATTTAAATTACAATTTTACTCTTCTAGGTTTTTGTTCTGCCAACTAATCTATGGCCTTGTTACTCGTATTATTGAATTTATAAGTCATAAGTAGTTTGCTAAAACTTCGCTCACAGCTAGACGATGTAGTAAAATCAGTGCGTGAAGAATGCGTTAATGTGTGGAGAAATATCTACAAATATTAGGATAGGCATCCAGTGTTACTTTGTGACCTTCATAAATAAAGGTTTTACATTTCATTTGAAAATAATGCGCATACCTTGATCTTTTGTTGCAATAAATCTTTATCATCTAGATCAGCAGACGGAATAGACATCTATTGACGTACAATTCTTACGTATGCCAATTTCATCGTCAGTAAAACATTTATGTACAAGATTACATAATTTTACAATTTTCTGCCTTATTTCTCATCGAGGTGCAGCGCAGTCACCTTATCTTGGAAAATTTTTCGCTCTGCATTCCCAAATGAGTCATGATTGATTTAAACCCAACGTTAACGTTACGCCTTCATTTTTTAACAAAATCATCAATAAGTGGTCTAATTTAATATTTCTGCTATGCTAGCAACCCTTAGCTTCGCTATAGATAGCGAAGCTAAGGGTTGATACTAGGGCACGCTGGAGCGTGCCTTAGTATCAGAAAATCACCAGAATTTTGTTCTACTATCGACCCATATATTGCGCTGTAAGACCTATACGACAGTAAAACTGTACAGTTAAAAGTAGACCCATGCTAAAATCCAAGTTGGGTTGTACGCAACCTGCAAACGACATAGGACACTTAGGTACATTTATTATTTTCTTTATAAATCTCATAGTTAACTATAATAATAATAAATTTACAGCTACACTAATCCACTATAACTAATAGCACTCTCAGATAAATACCTACACAAACACATCTACAACTACAATAAAGAATCAAGTAAATAAAATTAAATTAAAAATTAAAAAAACCCCCACGTAAAAATCTAAGTTCCCTTTAAAAAGTAATAAAATAATAAAAGTAACTCAATCCTTAACTAGTATGTAATAATAATATAAAAAAAGACGTGTGGCACTCGGAGACTGCCGCAGTAAAGCTAATGCATTGCACAAAAAAATAAAAAAAAACATCCTCACCCACACCCCCACCCTCACCCTCACCCCACCCTCACTCTCACAGTCACTCTCATCCTCACCCTCACACTCACTATCATCACGTCTCGATCCGTGCGAGCTTCGTACAATCGTACCATATAATAAATGTACATACACGTTAAGCCAACGCTCGGCCGTGCTCGGTGAACTTCGTGTGACCTCGGGTCTTAGGTTTTTTGTGTTACGGAATTTCTTGGATAAAGCCCGCTCAAAGCCCGCGATAAAAACTATGCAATGGCTTAAAAAGTACGTCGCGTTGGCTGACTGCCGAACGTAGCCATAGCCGACCTAGTAAATTAAAGGTCGGCTTATTGAAATAAAATGTTATTTAAATTAATTTTTTCAACGCGTTATACTGATTTCAGAGCTTCTTGCGGACCGGATTAAATAAATAAATATCGTAGGACATTATTTTTACATAGCTTCATCTAGCCCAAAGTAAGCTTGTGGTATGGGATCTTAACAGCTCATAAACATATATTATTTAATACATACTGTTAATATTATACATAGGAAACACCCAAACTCCAAAACAAACATGTGTGGATCATACAAATATTTATTTCGACCCAGGAATCGAACTCGGGGCCTCAGCGCGGCTGTCACATATACTGCGCCACCGAGGCAGAGAATAAAGCTGGCGGAAGGCCAGATGCGGCAAATCTGGCTTAGCGTGTCTTCCGAAGCACGAAAACGCTCGTAAATTGATATGCCACAAATAGTCACAATCTCAGGACTGTTATCTATACTAATATTTAAGAATTATATTATATTATCTGTGCTAATATATAAAGCTGAAGAGTTTATTTGTTTCGTTGTTTGGTTGAACGCGCTTATCTCAGTAACTACTTTTCGGATTTTGAAGATATGTTTTGTGTTAGATAGAGCCTATTTATCGAGAAAGGCTTTAGGTTATATACCACCACGCTACACCCCGGAGAGCGGAGCAGTAATCATAAATGTCGACAAATCGTGCATTTTTTTATAAATTATTGTAGAATTTATAAGCGACGGGATTAAATAGGTGCGACGGGAAATAGAAAAATGTCACGGGCGAAGCCGTAGGGGTAACCTCGTTTAAAAATCAGCAGTCCTTTGCTTCACTCATAGAAATCGTAAAAATAGTACGTCGATTCGAATATTATAAAATAATGTAGAACGGCGAGTAGCTGCCGGAAACAAAATTAACGTTGCTTTGTCCCAATTAGTAAAGCGACACAGCATAGTAAAAGAAGCACGACTGGCGATTCATAACGCAGTGCTAGTGTCAACGTTGCTTAACGGTAGCGAAACCTGGGTATGTCAGCAGATACATGAAAGTAAATTGAATGCTGTGGAGATGCGATCACTTCGAAAATTTTGCGGCGTAACTTTGGTCGACCGAATACGTAACGAAGTGATACGCAATATGGCAGGTTTAAATGAAAGTGTCAGCGTTAAGAAAGTGAAAGAAGTGCATGGATCGCGAAGCCTGGCGATCTGTCCTCTCTGACTACCCCGTCAGGGATACAGCGTGAAGATAGTTTAGTTTAGTTTTTAGTATAATTGTAGGTTTGTTTGTAATGAATAGACTCAGAAACTACTGGGAGTATTTTAAAAATTCTTTCCCCATTAGAAAGCTACATTCTTCGTGAGTAACATAGGCTATGTTAGATTTTTTAAAATTTTAGGGTTCCGTACGAAATCTCGAATAGGAAAACTTCACCACGCGGGCGAAGCTGCGGGCATCAGCTAGTTTCAAATACGATTAAAACTTTCACTAGTTCTGGAATCGCGTACTATAGATATTGTTGGCTTATAAATAAAGGATAAAAAAGTTAAGCTTTTAAGGTTATAGATTCAGTTTTAACATGAAAATGCTGATTTTAAGCATAGGTTGCGGTGGGGATCAATAGAACGCGGAACGCTCTGTCCAACGGGCCTATTGCGAATAAGTATGCGAATAATCTTGAGCTGCGACATGAAAACATTGATCAAGTAGCAGCGACCACAAATGTTCCCGCATGTCATTTCGCCTTTTTAACAATTTCTATGACATTATGTATCCTACACTACACTTCATAAATTTTACAATAATATACGAATATTTGTCCTATTTTTTGATCTCTTCTCTTTCTCAATAAATGGGCTATCCAACACAAAAATATTTTTTCAATTCGAACCTCGCTGAGATTAGCGCGTTCAATCAAACAGACAAACTCTTTAGCTTATATATTTAAAGTAACAATATTGATAGGGAGATTTGGATATACAGCCATTTTAAAAGGAGCATTATTACATTTGGTATACTGATCGTATGAATATTTTTTTTTACTGGTATGTTCTGGTGTCTTGAGATGCATCTCAACTTCGTGCCAACCATTTATGAGGATGTGGCAAAATGCGCAATGGTATACATCATTACGAATCTGTAAATAGAAAAAAAGACAACGGTCAGTCTTTTGTTTAAGTGAAGCGCTCGAGGCCCCGCTAACTCACGTGTTCTGTAAACGATCACTGCGTTGAGCAACTTACGCTATAGCTGGTCCTTGGATGGAACACTTTGTTGCATTTATGCATTTCCGTGCTTCGGAAGGCACGTTAAGCTGTTGGTCCGGGTTGCCAGTAAAATAGCAGTCCTTAAGCCCAGTTGAAAGCCTTATGAAGGTTTGAACAATTTCCGCAGGCGCCGCCAAAGCGTGCGCCTGTCCATTTCAACACGGTAATGGGCTCACCACCTGTTAGGTGAGACAAAAATGCATACGGTGAATTGTGGACGTATAATAATGCCTCTGCTTACCCCTTCAGGGATAAAGGCGTAACAATATGTATCTATTTATGTAGGGGCAGCTTGGATTTAGCTTTTTATTTTCGGCATTGTTGGGACTTTGGGAGCGACTGCCGTCTGACCTAACCCCGTCAGGGCCCCTACATCGTTGCCTCGTCCTTTGAACAGCAGGCAGCTTTCAAAGCGAGCAGGTGAGGTCGCTTAGGCCCTGCAGATATTGGTGGGGTATACTAATGAAACAAAATCTTAAAATATTTTCTATGCAAAATTTGTACATATAAAGAAATATTATAATTAATGTCGAATGTGTTTGGCAGAACCTTAGGGATAGTATGTTAAATCCCGCTGTTGAAGTGTGTGAAAAGAGGCAGTAGTGATAAGCGTGATGCATGGTGGAATGAAGAAGTGAAAAAAGCCGTTCAAATGAAGAAGAAAGCATGGTTGGACTACTAAGCCTCGCGGAATGATTTCGATATGAAAAGGTTCAACCTGCAAAAAATTAACACGAAGGCTAGGATAGAGGAAGCTCGTGAATGGTGCAGAATGAAAGCGGATGAATGGTTGTTGCCCAATTCCGAGATAATGCCAAGTTCTTCTGGAAAAAGGTAGGCAAGTCTCGGAGTTGTTCGACAATCTGCAATATGAATAAAGTACTTAGTACACTTTCACTACAACACTTACGTCCTATCACACCAAACTGCCGTCCTGCAAAGATGGAGCGAATATTATGGAAAGACATATGCAAGTAAAGACAGAGATACCGCATTGGAAAATAGAGCTCACTTTGACGCCCCGGACCCAGGTGTCCTTGAAGTCATTAGCATGAGAGAGATTGAACAAACGATAAGAAGTATAAACTGTGGTAAGGATGTGGTAAAAGGCAGAGTTACTGCTGAGATGATCAAGTATGGTGGGTCGTGCATCTGGGATGCATTATGTCTGATTAGCAACTTATGCTGGCGAACGGATGAGGTCCCAGATGACTGGCGAATAGCAGTTGTAGTACATATTTACAAAGGGGAAGACTCTCGCCTTAACCGCTCCAGCTACAGGGCGATCAGCTTGGTCAGCTTAGCTTGTAACATTAATAGGCAAGAATGCAATTAAAATTGGAAAGGTATTTGTGAGAGGTTCAATGCGGAATCCGCATTGAACCTCTCACAAATACCGAAAAGGGCGCGATCCGTTGGTTTGGACACGTCCAACGAATGAGTTAATAACGGTTAATGAAGAACATTTATTGTGAAAAGTAACGAGAGAACGTATAGTGAATATCCTGTCAATGGCGTGTGGTGCGATGATAGAAAGTAGCTGTAGGCATCATATCAAACAAGAGTTCCATGTTTTTATGGTGCGACAAAAGAAGGACCTACGGAATTTTTCCGTTCTGGGCAAGATGGTGTCACAGTGTAAGGATGACATCTCTGCCCGGCCCGTGTTGTTCGGGAACGTAATGTAAAGGTAAGTCACGCCTTTATCCCTTACGGAGTAGTAGAGGCATATTATACGCCCACATTCCACCGGAAGCATTTTCGTACCATGTAACAGGTCGTGAGCCCATTACCGTGTTGTAAGGGACAGCTGAAGTATGGAAACGCTCGTAAATAAAAATGCAACAAACCGGTTCGCCATCTAGGACCAGCCATAGTAAACGTTGCTTAACTTAGTGATCGTTTACAGAATTATGAGTTAGCCGAGCTACGAGCGCTTCTTCTTCAGATTTCTATACTTTTGTAAATATGGGCATATTTGGATTAAACAGAGGGCCATGTCCACTTATTCAATTGCGTCAGAAGAGAATAGAATTTGTCGCTCAATAGAGAGCTGACAGAAAAAAATTACAGTTTTCGTAGTCCACTATTACAAATTCGCTCCAAGCTCCAATAGAATTCTATGTAAGTAGCTCTTAATTTGCATTTTTGGTAGTCTGTATTAATATTTTGATAGCTAAAAACATCTATTTTGTCTCTATTATGCAGCTTAAGAAGTGTGATTGTGAAATTTAAAATAGTTTTAGTAAACTACCTAATTTTGGACTTATCGCAATAGAACCGCTATAGAATAGAACTAGAACGGCTTTCTATTGAAAAATAGTAGACTACCCTCTGGTGCTATGGGGTTTGAATAATGACACAGGTGAAGCAGCGGGGCACAGCTAATCTGTACAGGCAAATAGTGTCTGTTTCTAATTCCGTCCAATTAGCGTAATCGAATCAGAAACGACAGGCTTCTAAGCGGCAAAATGGCGGACAGCATACGCTTGCTGTATATTATTTTCTAAAACTAATGCATTTATCTTATGTGCGTGAGTGGTGGTTTTTGACATTAAAGTTGTGTTGACGTGCTATAGTGAAAGAATGCGATTTTTCATCTTGCCCGTAAAATCCACTGAAAACCTCAGTATGACAACCACTACTATACTGCGGGAAGACTGACCTTGACTTAAGACTAGACTCAATTAAGACGTAGAGGACGGGGTCGTTTTAGATAATAAGAAGATTGAAGAAACATGAAATAAATAGGATTTAGGTAAAAGTTCCTAGGTCATAAAATAATTACAAAAAATATCAAAAACTTACTTCTCTTATAATTTCACCCGTACTAAAAGTGTAAACTCGAAGATGTCTTCCCCGTGGCAAAGAGCACATATCAATGTGTGTTATTGGTGGCTCACTGCTTGGAGGCAGAGATTTAAAACACAATAAACAGTGCCAGCTTCCATCGTCTTCTATATTAAGCAACAGAAAACTGGGAAGGGTTAAATAATATTGTTCATTAATAAGATAGCCAAGTTTGTAGGCTGAGTTTTGGCGCAGTGGCATTGTACGGAATTTTGACGTCACAAAGGTTTCCATAATTATCTCGGTTGGATGATATTGTGGTACTTTTACATTATTGCGTTGATGTGTAACACCTCTTACATGTTTTTTCAAGCGTGACAATTTAGATTTTATCCTGGCGTTACAGCTGATGCAAAGAGCAGTGCAAGGGTCAACAAAAGTAAAATTGTTTTCCTTTGCGTAACGAACGGTATCAGTTGGGATTTCTTTTTCAAAACTTACTGAAGTTCCATCACTTTGTTCCAAGTCACTAGTCGTTGTATATTCATTACTGGGATCATTGTCTTTCAAAGGACTTGTTAGTTTCGCTATAAAGCTCTCATTATTTGTACTGTTAATACTCAAGTTGTTCACACTGTTTATAGTATCATCATCTTTTGCAAAGCCTTCGGTAGAGCTATGTTGTTCGTTGATTTCCTTGCTGTCGGGATCATTTACTGCATTTATTTCACGTAGATTATTTCTATTTTCGTCGTTTATGCCTTTCGATTCTATGTTTGTATAGATTTCATCTTTTGCCAAGCTTTCGTTAGAGCTTTGTTGTTCGTTGATTTCCTTGTAATCGGAATCATTTACTGCATTTATTTCAGGTAGATTAATTCCATTTCCGTCGCTTATGCCTTTCGATTCTATGTTTGTATCTTTTTTGCATTTGTTATAAAGATTGATATGCTCGCCAGTATCGAAATGTTCATTTAGTGTCTCTAAATCAATTTGTTTGTTACATGTCAGGCAGTGAACACAGTTATAGTCAATCTAAAACAAAGGTGGTTCAGTTAATATATGCTGAGTAGCTGAAACAGGTCCTAAACTAAATGGTATTCAGAGTGTAATTGGCTCGACCAAGATCTCCGGGCCACAAGCGACTTCATTAGGTAGAGTTCCGTTCGGGAGGCGTTGTTGTCTCGCCCTTTAGCCTGTAGGTGTCTGACTTCTAAACTCTGGAAAGGCGCATTAACGGACGAAGCAACAATGCAAGCAGCATCGTTGCTTTGTCCGTCAATGCGTCTGAGCTCTTTAAGTACTACAATGTTTTTAGAAATTCAAGAAGTTGATTAACTTACTTGTCGATATATATTATTATAAACATCAAATTGGACACGTTTTCTTATCAAATTGATAGCATGGAATGATGTTTCTTTATGTGGTTCATCGGCGGTCCTGTCACAAACTAAGCAGACATTGTCCCTCAGGCCATGCCAAACGTTTTCTTTAATAAGAATATTTTTAAATGCTATAACATCACGATTCCGAGCTTCAAGTAAACGTCTTCCTCGATTTTGAATGTGATGATCTTCAAGCACGTGCCGACCAGCTTTATCAATAGTATGCATTATTTGATTACAATTTTCACAGAAAAATCCGGCGTTAAACTGAAATTAAAAACAGCTTAATGCTTAAAAATAAACTGAACTACGTGGTGTAGTTTTCCCGTAGGTATTTCCCACAAGAACTTGTTCTTCGGACATAAAGTAGCCAAGTAGTACTCAGGGATAATAATGTATATGGGAATAGGGTATAGCATAAGTGGTAACATTAAAGAGTGGATGGGTATTTGTGTATGGATGACAACACTAAGAATATCCAGTAGGAATAATATTACGGTAGGAATAATGTTGGATGTACGACGACGATAGCTAAGTTGAAGACTGTGCCTCAACTGACAATCAACTGTTAATTGACTTTCTGTTCACCACCGATCCCACGTGTATATCTGTTTAACCGTGAAAGAAGTTTTAGGTTCACTACTTATGATGATACTATGATACTTATGATAGTATGGGAAAATTTGGTTCTTTAGTTTTGTTCGTTCCTGCAAGGTCGGTGTGTGGGGCTCTCGGTCCGGAAGCGGTCCTACGCACTAAACCACCGCGGTGGTCCACTTCGCCTTAGACCGGGCCGTAGGGTTTTTCTTTTTTTTATGTTTTCGCGTGGAATGCATTTACGTACCGTCATCCCTGCTGCGGGGGCAGCAAGAACGGTGTGTCCCGGCCCGTGAGAGAGACCGTCCTACCCACTAAACCCCGCGGTGTTCCGCCTCACCTTAAACCGACTCGCAGGGTAGGCCTGAGGTTAAATCACTTCGAGCCGGCAAGGGGCACCCCAGAATGGAGGGGTCCGTCTCGGGGCGGTCGATAAGCGACCACCCCGGAGCTTCCTAAGGAGCTGCAGAACTAGCCCGCACCTCCACCGAGCGCACCTCTGTAAGCAGAGGAGGTGAGAGCGGCCGGTACGGGCGTGCGCAAAAAGTAGGCACCCCCTGGAACACAGAAAGGGTGCCCGTCGCCAAGTGGCCAGTTGGGCGGGGTCCCCCGACCTTCCACCCACGGCCGGACACTATTCGGAGGCGCGCATGAATTGTTCACGACGACGCCCCCGAACACGACGGTGGGGCGGGAGCGTCTGTCCCGTACGCTCCCGCACCCGCAATTCCTCGCGTTTTGCCGCCATCACCTCGGAAGCAAACGAGGCGACGGCGGCCCAGCACTGTTGGCTGCCGACCATGGCTTGCACCACGGCCGGCAGCAACAAATCGAAACCGACAAGGCCCGTGAGGGCGATACGCGACCAGTGGGAGGTGGCTGGGATGGAGCCGGACCCCGTCTGTCGTCACTGGCCGAGTGGCGTCGTGGACACGGCAGAGCACACACTCGCCGTGTGCGCGGCGTGCGACGGGCCGGACAGCCCCACGAGCCGGAGGCTAACAGAGGGGAATATCCAACCTCTCGGCCCACTTCCGAAAGAGATCGTCGCGAGCCGACTGTCTCCAGCGGTCGATCTCGTCCGGAAGGGGCCGTCCCCCATTTCTACGCACCAGGGTGTTCGCTCGTGCCGCCCTCTGCGCAATCGACCGCTGCGGACGCCGCAGCAGCGGGATTGTCTTGGCGCAGAGGGCGTCCGCCCAGAAGGGCGCCCCATACAACGCATTTGAGCGCACTACGCCGTCATAGAGGCGTTGGCATGCACTATTTGGGCCTCCCCGATTGGGGAGCTGCCTCGCCAGCCTTCGGGCGTACGAAAGCAACTTAGGCGAAAGACGCCGGAAGTGTTCGACGAAGCCCCATCGACTGTCGAGCACCAATCCAAGGTACCTCATACTCGACCCGACAGCGATGGGGGTGCCACTCACAACAATCTGGGAATCTCGAAGGGGCCCTCCGAGGCTCAATCATATCCGTTGTTCCACAGGAGCGGACCCAGAACCGATCCCTGTGGAACACCGCAACTCATACCAGTGCGGACTACTCCCGACCGGGCCGGATAGGAGATGGCCCGGTCCACAAAGTAGACCGCGAGAATGCGTCTGAGGTACCACGGGAGATTGTGGTACCTCAGCGCCTCGGCGATGGTCTGCCAGGTGATGGTGTTGAAGGCGTTTGCTATGTCGAGCGACACCGCTAGCAACACCTCCCCTCGATCAACCGCCTTTGCGACGCTGTCCCGGAGCCGGGATATGGCGTCCAGGGTTGACCTTCCGCGACGGAAGCCGTACTGGCCGTCACTTAAGTTGGGCCCCGCCCCCTCCAAGTGCTTCTTCAACAGCACGAGCCGCCCGGTTTTCCACTGTCGCCCGACGCCAAACACTACGACAATAGGGACAGCGTATTCTCCTCGAACGCCGGCATGACCAGGGCGTGCCGGCATGACCCGGAACCGGGGTCCCGAGTCGCGAGTCACCACTTTCATCGCTTAGCGTTTTCATAGAAAAATCGTCTTTTGTCCCGCAAGTATGGCTTCCAGACTTCGGTCACCACCCACCGGCCACTGCGTTACCGCGCACCAGGTGGGATGGGTCCAGGGCAAACGACGAGGACGTAGCTGAAAGCACTTGGGGACCTGCCCCGACCGGGCCGCAGGGTAGGCCAGAGGTTAAATCACTGCGACGTGGCAAAAGGGTGTTAGCACTAAGTATTCGGAATCAAAATAGGGTTTGGAAGTATTCGGGACGTATGTTACTGATTTCAACGAGTCCGATGGTTAGCAATAAATATTCTATACTTACCATTGTAAGTAATAAATAAACTAAAATAAAATAAAAATCGATTATTGTAGGCACAAGTTAAGACCCATAGTTTACATATCTAAATAAATAAAATAAAAATCCAATGACACACTGTATACGGGTGCTAGTCAATACAAATAAACATTCACTGTAGATATTTACACAATTATAAAGTACTGGGTAATTTTTTGTTCTCGTCCATATAAACAGACACCCAATATCTAAACATCGCGCTTCTTATGTCATCAGAGACCGCCACAAGAATTTCGTTGGCGGAACGTCTCATCTCATTATTAGTATTATTGGGAATATTTCAATAGACATTTCAGCTACTTACTGCTGTGATTCCTGTACCCCAGGATCAATACTAAGAAATTGTCATTACTCGGGATCTGGAAAATATCTAAAACAAAGTGTGCCTCGATTTAGGTATTTTCCAGATCATATTACACATAGCACTCACAGGAAGTGAGTCACATTAACCCAATAGATATACACAGACAGTTAAGTTCATTACCCATCCTGTTGTATAGCCGTAGTTGGGTAAAAATAATTACCTTTTTAATATGATGATCCTTAAAATCCTCTAAATAATCAACTATGCCGAACTTTTCAATATGTGTGGAAGTTTCAATATGGCTAAATGCTTCCTTTTGACTTTCCAGTAATTTGTCACATGATAAACAGAAGGAATTCAGTGACCCGGTCATTACGGTATTGTGGTGCAATTTATACATGGTGAACTAATCTGACTTCTGGAACAAAAAAATATTATATTAATATGATATTTCAGGACAGAGGGGATATTTCTAGTCGTATCCGCGACGTATAGTAGAACGTAGAAATAAATATCGTTGGGACAACTCACATAACGCCATCTGATTCCAAACTAAGCAGATAAACATACTTATATATTTCTAAATACGTACATTTTATGGATAAATAACACCCAGACACAGAATAAAAAGGAGTTGCGTACGATATTACTAACCGAGTGTCGATAAGCGACCACCCCGGAGCTTCCTAAGGAGCTGCAGAACTAGCCCGCACCTCCACCGAGCGCACCTCTGTAAGCAGAGGAGGTGAGAGCGGCCGGTACGGGCGTGCGCAAAAAGTAGGCACCCCCTGGAACACAGAAAGGGTGCCCGTCGCCAAGTGGCCAGTTGGGCGGGGTCCCCCGACCTTCCACCCACGGCCGGACACTATTCGGAGGCGCGCATGAATTGTTCACGACGACGCCCCCGAACACGACGGTGGGGCGGGAGCGTCTGTCCCGTACGCTCCCGCACCCGCAATTCCTCGCGTTTTGCCGCCATCACCTCGGAAGCAAACGAGGCGACGGCGGCCCAGCACTGTTGGCTGCCGACCATGGCTTGCACCACGGCCGGCAGCAACAAATCGAAACCGACAAGGCCCGTGAGGGCGATACGCGACCAGTGGGAGGTGGCTGGGATGGAGCCGGACCCCGTCTGTCGTCACTGGCCGAGTGGCGTCGTGGACACGGCAGAGCACACACTCGCCGTGTGCGCGGCGTGCGACGGGCCGGACAGCCCCACGAGCCGGAGGCTAACAGAGGGGAATATCCAACCTCTCGGCCCACTTCCGAAAGAGATCGTCGCGAGCCGACTGTCTCCAGCGGTCGATCTCGTCCGGAAGGGGCCGTCCCCCATTTCTACGCACCAGGGTGTTCGCTCGTGCCGCCCTCTGCGCAATCGACCGCTGCGGACGCCGCAGCAGCGGGATTGTCTTGGCGCAGAGGGCGTCCGCCCAGAAGGGCGCCCCATACAACGCATTTGAGCGCACTACGCCGTCATAGAGGCGTTGGCATGCACTATTTGGGCCTCCCCGATTGGGGAGCTGCCTCGCCAGCCTTCGGGCGTACGAAAGCAACTTAGGCGAAAGACGCCGGAAGTGTTCGACGAAGCCCCATCGACTGTCGAGCACCAATCCAAGGTACCTCATACTCGACCCGACAGCGATGGGGGTGCCACTCACAACAATCTGGGAATCTCGAAGGGGCCCTCCGAGGCTCAATCATATCCGATGTTCCACAGGAGCGGACCCAGAACCGATCCCTGTGGAACACCGCAACTCATACCAGTGCGGACTACTCCCGACCGGGCCGGATAGGAGATGGCCCGGTCCACAAAGTAGACCGCGAGAATGCGTCTGAGGTACCACGGGAGATTGTGGTACCTCAGCGCCTCGGCGATGGTCTGCCAGGTGATGGTGTTGAAGGCGTTTGCTATGTCGAGCGACACCGCTAGCAACACCTCCCCTCGATCAACCGCCTTTGCGACGCTGTCCCGGAGCCGGGATATGGCGTCCAGGGTTGACCTTCCGCGACGGAAGCCGTACTGGCCGTCACTTAAGTTGGGCCCCGCCCCCTCCAAGTGCTTCTTCAACAGCACGAGCCGCCCGGTTTTCCACTGTCGCCCGACGCCAAACACTACGACAATAGGGACAGCGTATTCTCCTCGAACGCCGGCATGACCAGGGCGTGCCGGCATGACCCGGAACCGGGGTCCCGAGTCGCGAGTCACCACTTTCATCGCTTAGCGTTTTCATAGAAAAATCGTCTTTTGTCCCGCAAGTATGGCTTCCAGACTTCGGTCACCACCCACCGGCCACTGCGTTACCGCGCACCAGGTGGGATGGGTCCAGGGCAAACGACGAGGACGTAGCTGAAAGCACTTGGGGACCTGCCCCGACCGGGCCGCAGGGTAGGCCAGAGGTTAAATCACTGCGACGTGGCAAAAGGGTGTTAGCACTAAGTATTCGGAATCAAAATAGGGTTTGGAAGTATTCGGGACGTATGTTACTGATTTCAACGAGTCCGATGGTTAGCAATAAATATTCTATACTTACCATTGTAAGTAATAAATAAACTAAAATAAAATAAAAATCGATTATTGTAGGCACAAGTTAAGACCCATAGTTTACATATCTAAATAAATAAAATAAAAATCCAATGACACACTGTATACGGGTGCTAGTCAATACAAATAAACATTCACTGTAGATATTTACACAATTATAAAGTACTGGGTAATTTTTTGTTCTCGTCCATATAAACAGACACCCAATATCTAAACATCGCGCTTCTTATGTCATCAGAGACCGCCACAAGAATTTCGTTGGCGGAACGTCTCATCTCATTATTAGTATTATTGGGAATATTTCAATAGACATTCCAGCTACTTACTGCTGTGATTCCTGTACCCCAGGATCAATACTAAGAAATTGTCATTACTCGGGATCTGGAAAATATCTAAAACAAAGTGTGCCTCGATTTAGGTATTTTCCAGATCATATTACACATAGCACTCACAGGAAGTGAGTCACATTAACCCAATAGATATACACAGACAGTTAAGTTCATTACCCATCCTGTTGTATAGCCGTAGTTGGGTAAAAATAATTACCTTTTTAATATGATGATCCTTAAAATCCTCTAAATAATCAACTATGCCGAACTTTTCAATATGTGTGGAAGTTTCAATATGGCTAAATGCTTCCTTTTGACTTTCCAGTAATTTGTCACATGATAAACAGAAGGAATTCAGTGACCCGGTCATTACGGTATTGTGGTGCAATTTATACATGGTGAACTAATCTGACTTCTGGAACAAAAAAATATTATATTAATATGATATTTCAGGACAGAGGGGATATTTCTAGTCGTATCCGCGACGTATAGTAGAACGTAGAAATAAATATCGTTGGGACAACTCACATAACGCCATCTGATTCCAAACTAAGCAGATAAACATACTTATATATTTCTAAATACGTACATTTTATGGATAAATAACACCCAGACACAGAATAAAAAGGAGTTGCGTACGATATTACTAACCGAGTGGACGTGTATCGCCTGTTCCTAAGTTTTTTTAATTATCTTAATTGTTATTGGACGGTTTAGTGATTTACAATTCCTTGTTGCACTTACTTGTGACTTACCTGTGGTTCCCACCCACTAGGCGGTCCTAGTGAGACATAATTAAGTTTGTCGCTCAGTGATAGAACGTTGCTCAAAAAGTGTAAGCGATTGGTAGGATTCGAACTGCCGACCTCCGAAGCGAAACAGTGCGAGTTTGGCAGAGCGCTTCGGCAATGCGCCACAGTGCAAGTGCAGCAGCCGCTAAATAGATATCTCCTACAATCGGCTGACGTCACCGCTACACAGCACTATCGCTAGCTACGAACGTAGTGTACTATCGCACCGGCTACGAATCCGTCACTAACAAAAGGAGTTATAGATTTGATAATAGTCTATAACTGTATCACATATTGAGTGTAAAATGACAAATGTACAGCGTACACCTCCTAAAACGTCTAGAACACCTGTTAAAAACATGTCACAGACACAATCGGAACCAGACATCAATTCTGCAATTATTATGAGTGACGTTGTCAACACAAATAGAAACAAGCGTCCTCAACAAGAAAACTCTCCGCACGATTCAGTGGATGCTTCCATTAAAAAGATGATTGCGAATCAGACTACAGTTATGACTCAATTGGTTTCGGATATTGCAGATATAAAAAAACAAAACAAACAAATTCAAACGTCGAATGCAGATATTTGTAAATTAAATGAAGAGATCGTAAAATCTATGTTTTTTATAAATAATCAGTCTGAAGACCTGAAGAAGGAGGTGGAAGAGCTGAGACGAGAGCGTAAAGAGCAAAAGCAGTACATTGAAAAGTTGGAAAAGAAGGTTCAGGACCTACAACATATGTCAAGATCCTTTGGCAATGGAATGGAATGGAAATTCGTAACATTCCGCAACCTAACAATGAGTCTACCTCAGGCCTTGTCAAGACAGTGTGTGATATTGGTAAGGCTGTGGGACTGAAACTCTCTGAAACAGAAATACGGGACGACATCTATCGTCTTCCCTCGAGGTCTTCCGCCTCTTCCTCCATACCGCGTCCTATTGTCGCTGAGTTCTCATCAGTTCAAAAAATAAACTGCTATTTTAGCCGCTGTCCGACTTTTTAATAAGGATAAGGAGAAGGATAACAAAATGAACACTACACTCATTGGCCTCCCAGGAACACAAAAACCTATATATATTGAAGATCAACTACCTCCTAGCACGAAGAAGCTTTTTTACCAAGCAAGAGTATTTGCAAAAAATAATAGTTACAAATATTGCTGGATTTCCAATGGAAATATTATCTTGCGAAAATTAGAGGATAGACTAGACAGACAAACAAATCCTGATTAATACCGAAAAGTGCCTCCAGGACGCGAAACCCAGTGGCATGCGACTAACTTTTCTGAAGTTCTATATTATACTTGTTTTTTTCACCAATATTTTATCATATCTCCATACTTTAATGTTGGAAAATTTACCGATCGTTATTATCGTTGTTATAAAATGTAATAATATTGTAATAATAATTCAACGGTCATTATCATATACACACACATTGACACATCTATCAGAACGGATTTTTATTAAATTGAATACTCTCAATCATACACATATAAGTTACATAACTTACACAAAATTTCTATGTCATACTGCGACTCAATTTCTTAAACTTAATTTTTCAATAATAATAGTTTTTAAGTCAGTTAATTACTCAACAATAGCTTATAACAAACCAGATTCTAAAAATAAATATGCAATAATTCTCAATCATTTAATTCTAATCACCAATTATAATAACTCATTCGTATCACATTCTCTCGGTCTGGAATCAAGCAAAATATTCAGTATTCACTATCATTCGTTGATTATACTACTAATTGATTGTTGATTAAACTTATGAATCACAAAAAATCATACTGGACTCTCGATTCAACTGGATTTTCACGATAAATATAATCTATATCTATATATCTATAATCAGGATAAATAAAACAAATCTTGACATCTCATTCATAACAAATGGCTACAATTAATGATATAAATAGCGAACTTGACTCACTAAACATAGGAAACTCATGCATATGTAGTCCTGACGACTGCATCAACTTACTGCAACCAGCTACGATTGACTCAACCATTTTTCATTTAAATATACGCAGCTTAAATAAAAATTTCGATCAATTCCAGATCCTACGGCACACATCAAAAATAAATTTCGATTATATTGTTCTGACAGAATGTTGGCTATCTTTAATTAATAACTTGCCGATTCTACAGGGGTTTCAATCATATCGAACGGAAATAAACTCTAACCAAAATGATGGTATCGTTATTTACACAAGAAGCGAGCTTCAGGTTTCTGTAACAGAACCCAACTTTAAGGGTGGAAATTGTCTTATTTGCACTGATAACAACAAAAAATTGGCCATTGTTTCCATTTATCGATCACACTGTTACAATTCGAAGGAAAACTTTGATTTGTTCCTGGACAGCGTAAATCGCACATATGGCAATCTTTCAACATGGCAAAATATTATCCTGATTGGAGATTTAAACATCAACATAATGCAGAATACTAACAACGAACGTAAAGTCGATTACCTGACACAAAATATATCCCATAGCCTTCTCCCGACTCACCTGTACCCTACTCGACTTGAATAATGCATTGACCATATATTTGTTAAAACAAAAAACACTGAAATAACCACACTAGTTCTTGAGTCACATATTACGCACCACAGACCCATCCTTCTAAAAATTCCTAACACAAATACTAGCAACGAACATACAAATTTAAAACATTTCTCTAGAAATGTAAATTATAATGCAATAAAATCAGAATTAGAAACTATAGACTTCTCAAACCTGCTCAACAACGATGACCCTAACTCACTAATGAATTTATTTATCCAAATTATAAAAACAGTAATAGACAATCATACAACATGGGCACCAATCTCAAGGCGTCAAAAAATAATTAAACCATGGATGACCCGTGGTCTCCTTAAATGTATTAAAAACAGAGACAAATTACATAAACAATCAAAAAATTCCCCCGAAAATCTTGTCCTAAAAATTACTTATACACGGTATCGCAACTTCTGTAACTTCCTACTCCGTAAACTAAAAACTGCCTATGAAAAGTACGAACTAGAAAAAGCAAAAAATTACCCAAGCGATCTTTGGAAAACAATTAAAAACATAACTAGTACTAGTAAACCAAAATCTAGCTCTTCTGAACTCCTGAAACTCCGGGACAACCCTAATGCATCCATAAATGAAGTCTGTTCTAACTTGAGTAATGTGGGCAGAAATCTGGCAAACAAGATTTTATCTCGTTACCATCCATCCTCAAGGCGGACCCACAGCCCAGATATTACAGTTGTAAACAATCCCCGTCTTCCACCGTGTAGCTCTCTAGTTTTACTCGAGACAGATACAGCTGAAGTGGAGTCACTCATTCTACAGCTACGTGATAGTTCAGCCGTGGGTTGGGACGGAATTTCTCCATTGGTTTTAAAATATTGCCGGGATTCATTGATACCACCTTTGACCCATATAATAAACGTCTCCTCAAGAATGGGTATATTTCCAGATGCCTTGAAAAGGGCAATAGTCCACCCAATCCATAAAGGGGGTGACAAGGGTTGTCCTGATAACTATAGGCCAATTTCGGTTTCGAGTCAACTCTCGAAGGTCTTTGAGGGGGTTTTAAGCAAACGTCTCAAGCACTTTTTAGATAGATATAGCATCATCTCAAATAACCAATATGGTTTTCGTGGAGGAGTATCTACGGAAGACGCCATTATGAACCTATCACAATCAGTAGCAGGGTTCCTCGACAAACAAATAAATGCCTAGGTATCTTTCTAGACCTTTCTAAGGTGTTTGATACAATCTCTGTAACCTTACTTATTTCTAAATTGGAACGTGTTGGAGTGAGAGGTATCGCCCTTGACATCTTTAAAAGCTACCTTTGTAATCGCTCCCAGCGAGTCAAAATTGATGAATTCCTCAGCGATGAAACGATCTTAACCTATGGTGTCCCACAGGGCAGTATACTTGGCCCTATTCTTTTCCAAATTTATGTCAATGACTTGTGCAATATGTCGTTCCCTTATGTGAAAATATTTGCCTACGCAGATGACACAGCGGTTCTAGTATATGGTTCTTCTTGGGACAATGTATAAACTAGTGCAGAGTTTGCTGTGACTAACATAACCTCTTGGCTAAACAATAATCTTCTCACTTTGAATCTAAAAAAATCCTGCTATCTTCCTTTTGCTATTCGACAAAGCACTTTACCTAGTGAATCATTCTCGATAGTAGCACACACATCAGGTTTCATCACTGTGTCTTTGTCCGACTTTAACTAGAACTGAAGATGTGAGGTATTTTGGCATCCAAAAAGATACAGGCTTGAGATGGGATAAGCATCTTGATTTACTTACAGTGAGAACCATGAGACTTATACACATCTTCAAAGTACTGCGTAATTCAGCTGATCTTGACACACTTAAGATGGTCTTCTATTCCCTGTGTCTGGGGAGGAGCAATAAAGACCAATTTTCTGAAAGTTGAGAGAGCGCAGAGAGCTATTCTTAAAGTTATGACTCGAAAGCCGTTCCGATACCCAACTACCCAATTATACCTGGATTGTAAGATTTTAACGGTTCGTCAGCTTTTTATCCTTCGCTTGATCCTTAGAAGGCATACAGCTGTCTCTACATCAGACCCTAGCAAGCGTACTTGTTATCCGGCAATGACTCGCCATAGAACCACATTTGCAAAACATCAATACTACATACTGAGTACTAAGAAAGTACATAAAAGAAGAAGGTACATAAAAAAATAGACATAATAGATCCACAGTATAAAGAGTAAACCTATCAGTAGCGTTACGCCTTTGAAGTTGACAAAAATGCCGACAACGTCTAGACAGTGATGCTTGTAGGGTTGTCACAAGTATACAAGGCTGATGTTATTTATAATTTATTTATTAACTCGTACTCGCAATCAACTATCAACATTACAATATAATATCTTAATCTTAATAATATTATAAATGTAAAAGTTTGTAGAGATGTTTGTTACTCTTTCACGTAAAAACTACTAAATAGATTTTAATGAAACTTTAAAATATAGCTTATACATCGGAATAACACATATACTTTTTATCCCGGGAACAAGTTCTTATGGGAAACGGGAACGGGAAAACTTCTCTACGCGGGCGTGAACTAGTATGTTATATAATAAATCAATAATATAAATACCGGTTTAAAAAAAAGGATCTGAGATTTCACCAATTGCCGCACACGGAAGTAAATAAGGTTCATTTCATGTCGAATCGATAGTTTTTTTTTATGAGAAAGCGTTTACGAAATGGCTGCCGCGTAGTAGATATAAAATTATGGGGTTTCTAGCAATCAATATGGCCGCCGAACTAGTCTTATAAAATTTCATGTTGGGTATCGTTTAAAGGGTTTTTTGGTATGCTGAGTACGAATTTCGTGTTAATTTTGCAATCCAATATGGCCGCCGCGTCATGGTTTTCAAATTTCACGTTGGGTATCGTATAAGGGGTTTTTTGGTATGCTGAGTACAATTATATAATGTTAATTTTGCAATCCAATATGGCCGCCGCGCCGTGGTTATGAAATTTCATTTTGGGTATCGTATAAGGGGCTGTTTTGGTATGCTGAGCACGAATTTCGTGTTAATTTTGCAATCCATAATGGCCACCGTGTCGTTATAATAAAAATCAAGGGAATGGGAGCATGAACCAGGAATGAGAATTAACGATGAGAACTAGGGATGAGAAATGGGAACTGGAAGCTGGGGATGGGAACTGGGAATTCAAACAAGGGTGAGCTGACATATGTAATCTCATATTATTACGTTTCTTCTTTTCACGGGTATCTTCTTTTTTTTATGAAGTTCCCCGGGCTTTTGGTAGGCGTACATGGGGACATACTGGTCCAAAACGCAGAGGCCCTTTGAGAATTTTAATCTAAAAGGAAATGGGACCCCCACTGCAGACAGTCCACGCCCGCCTTATGTAGAAGAACGATAATGGACCACCTCCAATGAGAGTTAAACTATTGTAAAATATGCTAACTAAGAAATGGGCTAATGGGTTGAGGGTTTGATGAACTAGGTGATTATAACTATGGATAAAGGCGACGTCTGCCATTTTATATCTGATTATCCTAATTTTGGCAGACGGTGACTCGCCAACTCACTAGATGGGCCCCCTATATAATCTCCATAGGCATGATAAGTCTGTAAGGCGACAGGAGGAAACACCGGTGTGAGCGGCTTGGGGTGTCGAGCGGTGCGGCGCCCTTTCACCATCGCGGGTCAGACCTGGAGCGGTCTTCCCCGTAGTTATGCCCTTGAAAATGACACTTCCACCCCCGAGCATATAGCTCTGGCTCCCTCCCTCTGACCGGCCAATTAAGGCAAACCAGAGTTGAGATTTGCTGCACTCCCGGGAGTAGCACTCTCACTGCTCTCCCGTTAGCCCATTAAATGCTAACCGGTGCAGAAGGGCAACAAAACTCTGAGGAATCGGGACCGATGTGTAGCCACGCACATTGTGATGATGTGAGCTTTTCAATAACTTTCTGATACATTTTTTTGTTGATATCAGAAAGTGGATGACTCAAAAAGCGAATCTACTAGACCCTCATAGGGTTGCGTTAATCCTATAAAAGATTACGACTGTCCTCGAGGGGTATATTACTATTATTATTAATTTGTTCAATTTGTCTCCGCCCCGTTGAGCACTCTAAAAAAAACCAAATTCTATGGATACGAAGTTCGCCGCGTATATTAGGTATATTTTTAGTAGTAAATGAGTTAATGATAAATATTTTCGGTTTTTGACTAACTGGACTTAATGCTACTGTTGTTTTCAACAATAAAATATTGGTTACCCTTTGAACAAGTTTAAATATTAATTATGACGAAAAACTTGAACACAGGATATAATCATTAAATCAATAATTCGTTATAATCCTACATGTGTGGCTCCGGCTCCACACCATAATACTCTTATGCGATACCCAACATGAAATTTATAACAGTTGGCGCGGCGGCCATATTGGATTGCAAAATTAACACGAAATTCGTACTCAGCATACCAAAAAACCCCATATACGATACCCAACACTCAACTTTATAACCACGGCGCAGCAGCCATATTGGATTGCAATATTAACATGAAATTCGTACTCAGCATACCAAGAAACCCCTTATGCGATACCCAACATGAAATTTTAAAACCACGGTGCGGCGGCCATTTTGGATTGCAAAATTAACACGAAATTCGTACTCAGCATACCAAAAAACCCCTTATATGATACCCGACATGAAATTTTAAAATCACGGTGCGGCGGCCATATTGGATTGCAAAATTAACACTATATTCGTACTCTGCATACCAAACAACCCCTTATATGATACCCAGCATGAAATTTTAAAATCACGGCGCGGCGGCTTATTGGATTGCAAAATTAACACTAAATTCGTACTCTGCATACCAAACAAACCCTTATATGATACCCAACATGAAATTTTAAAATCACGGCGCGGCGGCGGCGGCCATATTGGATTGCAAAATTAACACGAAATTCACACTTAGCATACTAAAAAACCCCTTATACGATACCCAACATGAAATTTTATATACACGGCGCGGCGGCCATATTGGATTGCAAAATGAACACGAAATTTGTATTTAGAATATTAAAAACCCCATGAATTAAAGAAATCTATACAAACATTCAAAAATCATAGCAAGCGGTCGTGAATGCGTCAACCCTGAAAGACTGTCCCGAGCTACTAACAACATTTTGTTCGCAGCTCGGGACAAACCCTCCCGCGTCTCGTCCCTTGTCCCCCGCACGATTGCTCTGTCTAGACAGCTTCGTCGACCGACTGTATGTCTTTCGGCTGTGATAGATCTAAAAAAGAACAAAATTAAACCAATTGTGACTTCTTGGCTCCTTAAGCAGGACTACTCTGAAACAGAATCTATATTGTCATTCATATCATAAAATATATGGTAAATTAATTTTAATAATAGTATCCAAAACTACCATAACATTAGACAGATATGACATGGACCCACATATAAGCACACGTTCTGATACCCTCACACACACGGACACACACACAGCACAGGCGCACGCCCACATACATCTTCACTCTAACATACCAAGTTCTTCCAAACATTCACAGACACGCATTTCTAAAGTTCTCTTACACACTTACTAATCCAAACTAATGAAGCGTAACACTCCACTCTAAATGAACAAATAATCTTAAGAAACATATTAGCGACGATCACTGCCTCTTCTGATACAGGTCACCCTAGTTTAAGAGGCAGGGTTATTATAAACTGCAACAGATTATTTTATATTTGTTATAGAATTTAAGCTACTTTTACTTTTATATTATTATCACATAAGGTTCTCCATTGCTTGTTGCACTGTACCTTTTTATATGGAAATAAATTATCTTATCTTAAACCACCGTGCTCATCACACAAAGTTTTAACCTGGGTGGTAATCGATCCCACGACCTCGCTCGCTCGCCGACGCGTAGCAGTAGGATACACGCCCACCATGCCACAGAAGCAATCAATATTATTACACAGTGGCGTTCAGTGTGTAATAATATTGATTGCTTCTGTGCAGCAGTAGTAATAAGTGTGATGCATGGTGGAATGAAGAAGTGAAAGAAGCCGTTCGAATGAAGAAGAAAGCATGGTTAGTCTACTAGTCTCGCGGAATGATTTTAATATGAAAGACAAGCTGCAAAAAGTTAACACGAAGGCACTGATAGAGCAAGATTGTGAAAGGTGTAGAATGAAACGAAGTAAATCTTATTGTAACAGTGTTTAGGTCCCGACTAAATATATTGACCAGTACTAAAGTATATTGACATTAGCTTACTTACTCCTGATACTGGATTAATTTTTTAACTGTTCTCGCAAAATAATCTTCACTCGAATTTAAAATGAAACGCACATCGATGAATAATGACACACACACGGCACTAATACCATTTTAAGCAAAATTTAAAATGGATATTCTAATCTATGCACGCCACATTATCGCACATCTATCTCATATATTAGTGTATTATCTATGTTATCGCATATCGTTATCCGTCAAATTTACAACACTGCCATGCCAACTCACAGAAATAATTAAGGGGAATTCCCTAGGTATAACTTTCGTATTTATCTCAACTGAGTTGCCATGATAAAGTCGGGTTAACCTGTCATATATATATTGAAAATGGTAGCATGTTTTTTTTTGTTTTTTTTTTACTTTGATAGGTACAAAGTAACGCTAAAGTAAATTTATATATTATCTGTGCGTGTGCATGGTTGGTATGAGACATCATATGGAATATTGCATCCTAGGCTATACAAACTTCTAAAAGTAATTTAACAAAGATAAATGTAGATTTATAATATTGTACATATGTAAATATATATATATATATATATATATATATATATATATATATATATATATATATATATATATAAATAGATAGATATATAAAATATACTCATGCACACCACAAAGTACTTACATAAATAAATTATTTATTATAATAATTACTATAGTATACTATTTATCATAGATACAATAATTGTGTTGAAGCATTTTATTATTTTTTATTAGGTATTATTGAATGATTTTAGTTGATTTATAATATAATCCACATGTTGCATGAATGCGTTGAGTGCTGTGGGGCGTGTTATGAGTTGAACTAAATTAAATGGATCTATGCTGTTTGGAGTTACGGTAGTGAGGTTTAACCTTGTTTGGATCAACCTTGGGCACTCTTTTATTAGGTGGTCGATTGTTTGCCTTGTAGTAAGGTCACAGGGGATTTTGAATCGGTGTAGGTAGGTTTTATGGTTTCCATGGTTGGTTAAAATTTGAGTTAATGAGAAGCAGGGTTTGATTACCTTGAGAAATTTCTAGAGATCGGTGTAATTGTTGAACAGGGTGAGTATGTGTGTGCTTTTTTGATAAAGATCTGAGGAGGCTTTTTGTAAGGGTATTTTATTTTTATATTTAATGTAACTGATTGGGAAGTAAGAGTAGTCTGGGGCTTTGTGGAGGAGGGCAGCGGATTTTGCGGCTTGATCGACTAGTTCATTTCAAGGTATATTGACATGGGCTTTAATCCAGGTAAAACGAATGTTTAAGTGGATATGCTTGGCAGTGAAGAGTAGTTGCTGAATTTGAGAGGCTAGATGGTTGGTAGTGTTTGGGTTTGTGAGTTCCATTAGACCTGATTTGGAATCGGATATTATGGATGATTCGGATGATCGGTTGGTAAGGATGTAGAATACTAGTACTGTAAGGCTTGTAGAATCGCATATAGTTCTGCTTGAAAAACTGAGCAGCTATTATGTAGTTTATATTTTTTTGTGGTGATAGTCTGATTGTGGCGGATTAATACCTATGCGGCTCCAACTTGGTTATTGTGTTTGCTGCCATCAGTGTAGAATTGGTGAGTGTTTGAGGTGGTGATGTTATCTAAGTCAGTAGTCGTTAAGGCTTCTGTAAACTGTATTCCTGTGCGGTATGACGGGTGCAGTAATTCAGAAATGGAACATGTTTAAAAAGTTTAGTTCAATCGAGATTTTCTGGTAAGGATTGAGGGCTAAGCTTGAGAGCCCCGGGTTACTGCCTCTGGCCCTAGGTAGCTACGCTATTGGGTACAAAGACTAGGTACCTTAAACTTTCTGACATTTCGGCCTATGTTTAAGAAAATAGATGTCATTTTAGCTCAACGAAATTTTTTGGTATAATAATCAGTCTAGTTATAAGTATAAGGTCTTTGCAATCACCACAATCGCGTGTTGCCATAGATAGCCTTTATCCAAAATATACCCAAAATACAGACTTCCACCGATATACTTACAAAAATACTGATATTCGGAAAAGTGAATCAAAAATACCGAAAAAGTATTAAAATGCTGAATCTGGTCACACAGTGTTGTCAAATTGACAACACTGCCAATCCACAGAAAGAATTTAAACGCATAGGTATAGGTTATAGTTTTCATTCCACCACGGAATAAACGAATAGATTAGGTAATAGTTTTTTATTCCATTAGAGAATAAACGCATACTTACCTACTGTTTTTAGCATAGGTAGGTACTAAATAGTTGGTAATTTCGACTGCACCGCATAGTAATAGGTAGACCACGTGGGCAGGTACGCAACGTGCGCAAGTAGGTACCTAAGCTCGTTCGCGTCGCGTCTCGCTGCTTACCACCGCTGCCATTTTGATCGTTAGTTAGTTTTGCACTGTAGGTAGCTATAGTTGTTTTGTTTTAACAATGCCTCCGAAAGAGATTCCGGATCCACAGTTAAAACTATTACACGCTAAGAAGGATAGCCTTTTTAAGCGTATGCAATTAATTTGTGATTATTCATCGAGGATCGCAGATGAATCAATATAAGAATTGTTTTTATCCTCGATCGAAACCGTAGATACTTAGCGCTTAGATTTCGAAAATGTTCTCGATAAAATGAACTTGCTTGAATTAAAATTAAATCCCGATTTCTTATTAAGTTATGACGCCATATCATCTTATGAAGATTTAATTTGTCGCATAAAACGTGTCGCTAAGTCCCCGTCCCCGTTGCAAGCGCCCGTACCCGTAGTAGTCACCGATTCGAAACCCGGGCCAGCCGGTTTTGATTTGCTGAAACGGGACCGACCTAAATTACCGCCCATACAAATACCCGAATTTGATGGCAATATTAAAAATTGGCCTTTGTTTTTCGCTAGTTTCGAAAATACGATCCTTAATAATAATTCATTATCGGATTACAAAAAATTACATTACTTAGTTAGTAAACTAACCGGGAAAGCAAAAACCGTTTACGCCGGTATAATGCTTTGCGCCGAAAATTATAGTTTGATTTTGAAGACTTTGAAGGTCAAATACGAATACAAACGCTTAGTAACAACCGCTTATTTGGATCATATATCTAATTTGAAAAATAGCTCATCGTGTAATGAACACGACTTAGAAAAATTCTTAGATATTTTTGCATCGACTGTTCGCGCCCTAAAGAATCTCAAGGTCAATGACCACTGTGACTTTTTGTTTTTGTATATCGGTTTAAAAAAATTAGATTCCGAAACCGTTCGCTTATTTGAAATGGATAGACGTGGCCATCAAATACCTAAGTTCGACGATTTAGAAACTTTCGTTCATCAACATTTTGGAATTTTGCAACGAACTTCGTTAAACCACGGAGTAGCGAAAAATAGTCCGACTAATCGTAGTAAGCCCACGAAGTCCACGCAGTCTTTTGATAATTTTGAACCTACAACTTCGCAATCGCAATTGTTGCTATCGAAAAATTGTTCTTTGTGTCAAGGTCACCATGACCAACTTTATAAATGTTCGGAGTTCAATAAACTCACTCCAAGCGATCGCTTTAAATTTGTTCGTTCTAGTAATTTATGTATCAATTGTCTCAGTAAGAAACATCGTGTTTCATTCTGTAATTCGAATAATTTTTGTCGCAAGTGTAATGGTAAACACCATTCATTATTACACTTCGAAAACAATAACGCCATGTCCGGTAGTTCGCCCGTCGATTCCAGGTGCGCGAACTCAGTGCCTAACCGTCCGTCCGCTGTGACGTCACAGCCGCCCGCGCCGTTGAGTCGCGATTCGGAGCTCACTCGCGTGTTTTCGTCCCCGTCCGCGCCTAGCGACGGTGGCGCCACTGCCGCGCGCCTCCAGCCGAACGATGTCGCTTTGTGCTCGCTATCAAGCTTGCACACAAGCCCTACTACAGTACTTCTGGCAACCGCTCGAGTTGTTGTCTACGATTCGCATGGTAAGGGACATAGTGTTCGCGCACTTTTAGATAGTGCTTCTCAAAGTAATTTTATTAGTAAAAATTGTTGTAGTCGTCTTGGTTTGCATATAAATAACCGCCCCGTTTGTAATGTTGTGAAAGGTATTGGGGGTTCCACTAAAGCCGTTCAAGGTTCTGTAGGGATTAAATTCCACTCGCGTTTTGATTTTAATGTTAGTTTTTCGATGGATTCGCTAGTCGTCGATAAGGTTACTGAATTTTACCGACTGTCGCAGTCAATACCTCATTATTGACAAATTTTAGAGATTTGCCTTTGGCCGATGATACTTACGCCGTTGCAGAAGATATTGATTTGTTAGTTGGCTCTTCGATTTTCCCGCACCTCCTGTTGCAGCGTAAGGTTCAAGGTCACGCATCGCACCGCGCCGCTCGCCTTAGAGACGATTCTTGGGTTTGTTATTGTTGGTTCCGCACCCGCTTGTTTTGATTGTAACTCGACAGTGTCATATTGTTGCGCCGTCGAGCCGCTGGACTCCGCTGTCAGTAAATTCTGGGAGATAGAAGAGGTGAACGTCCATCCTATTGTCAGCCCGGATGATAAACTTTGTGAAGAGTTTTATAGTCGCACGACTACTCGCGGTAGTGATGGTCGTTATGTTGTCGCACTCCCCTTTAAGGGTGATGTTAATTCGCTTGGAGATTCGTTTCAGTCAGCCGAAAAGCGCTTCTTTTGTTTAGAACGGAAAATGCAGACATCTCCAAAGTTTAAGGAGGCTTACGATAATGAATAATAGAATATTTGGATAAAAGTTCCATTTCACCCGCGCCTCCCAAAACCGAAGAGACAAAGCACGCTCTTTCGTATACCATACCGCACCATGGAGTTGTCCGCGAGGATTAACTAACCACCAAGTTGCGCGTTGTTTTAGATGGCAGCGCCAAAACTAGTTCGAATATTTCGGTAAACGATATTTTGCACAGTGGTCAAAATCTCCAAGGTAATTTGTTCGAAATTATAGTTAACTTTCGCTTATTCGCTGTCGCGCTTTCAGCCGACATTAGACAAATGTTTCTTTGTATAGGTGTTCGCGAATCAGATCGAATTTCAACGCATTAATATAGATAGAATTTTCGCATTCTCGGACTCGACTGTCGCTTTGTGTTGGACACATTCTTCGCCCCATCGCTGGGATACATTTGTCGCAAATAGGGTGGCAAACATTCAGTCGGAATTGGCGCCGCAAAACTTTTATCACGTTTTAGGTACGGACAACCCTGCCGATTGTTTGTCTCGTGGGTTAGTTAACACCTGCACAGATTTTGGATCATCCGTTGTGGTTCCATGGCTCTTCCTGGTGCCAAGCCCCACCTGATGAATGGCCTGTTAGTCCTTTCAACCCCGCTACTGTGTCCACGCCGCCAGAGGAAAAGAAAACCTCTTTAGTTACTACCGCACCGCTCGGAAAATCGCCTATCTTAGAGTTGGCTAGCCGTGTTTCATCGTGGTCGATTCTTTTGTGTAGTGTTGCTTTTATTTGTCGTTGTCGACGTTTGTCGTGAACATCAGCGATTTTATTTTTCGTCTGAAATTAGAAATTTGGAGTTAAGTAAACCTTGTAAAATAAATAAATAAATAAATATCAGCAGAGGCATATTATATGCCCACTTTTCACTGTGTGGATTCCTGTCCCACGTAATAGGTGGTAAGCCCATTGCCGTGTTGAAATAGACAGACGCAGGCTGTGGCTACCTGCTGTTGAAATTTTTTAAGCCGCCTATAAGGCCTTCAACCAGGCTTAACGACTGCCATTTTACTGGCAACCGGGACCAACGGCTTAACGTGCCTTCCGAAGCACAGAAACGCTCGCAAATTTAAATGCCACAAAGTGGTCACCCTTCCGAGGACCAGCCATAGTGAAAGTTGCGTACCTCAGTGATCGTTTACCGAACACTGAGACCGCGGGGCCACGAGCGCTTCAAACAACTAAACCTTGTAGTCGCGCTTTTCAACATTTGAAACCTTTTTTGAAGGATGGCCTCATTCAAGTTGGTGGTAGTTTGAGCCAGTCCGCATTGGAGTACGATCAAATGCATCCTATGGTTCTCCCGCGCAAGGATCATATCGTTGATCTTTTATTTGAATATCACCATAGGGTGAATTGTCACGCTGGTCCAGATTTATTAATGTCGATTTTGCGCCAGAAATACTGGATTCTCTCCGCACTCAATTTGATTCGTTCGATAGTTCATAGATGTATTCCGTGTTTCAAACTTCGCCCGAAGTCAATCGCGCTCGAAATGGCCGATCATCATCCTTGTCGTGTTGTTCAGGCTGCTAAACCGTTCGTACACATGGGTACCGATTACGCTGGCCCCTTCAGGGTAACAGTATCTCGTGGTCGTGGTATACGCTCCACGAAAGCTTATGTTCGTCTGTTTGTTTGTATGACGACTCGCGCCGTTCATATACAATTAGCTGGTGATTGGAGCACGCTATGCTTCATGGCTGCATTTAAAAGATTTTTGTCGCGTCGGGGTTCCGTATCTCGAATGTATTCGGACAACGGTACGAATTACGTCAGAGCTCGTCGTAACCTTTCCGAACTACATAATTTTTAGCGTTCCAAACATCTTGACTCAACAACTTGAGTGGTCAAGTCGAGGCCGTAATGAATACGCGTCCTCTTTGTAGAACCTTGTCTAGTGATCCCTCGGAGCCGCTTGCACTGACTCCAGCGCACTTTGTGAATGTTACACCGTTAAAATACTTACCCGCTTTTGAAATAGAGGAAGATCGACTTCATCTTTTCTCGCGTCATGCCTTATTGGATAAACTCGTTCAATCGTTTTGGAAGCGTTGGAAGACAGACTATTTGCATACGCTACAGTCACGTCAGAAATGGAATACTCCATCGAACCCTATTACTATCGGTACTGTCGTGGTTATTTTAACTGAAAATATGCCTCCATTACATTGGCCTCTTGGGGTAGTAGAAGAAGTTTGGGTCAAATGGGATCACCCGTATAGTTCGCGTTAAAACCGCAACTACTTGCGACCAGTTATTCGTCTTTGTCCTTTGCCTAATCAACAGTAACTTCAATAACTTATTTAGTTTGTTCGATTTGGTTTAGTTAAGTTTAGTTCGATAGCATTTTGTTTAGTTAGCAGCTAAAGCTTAGTGGCAACTGTATAGTCAGTTGTTCCTTTTTCAAAGGTAGCCCTTCAAGCCGGTGGGAAATGGTTACGCCGGTATACAATTCAAGAGTAGCCGCGTTATTTTTTCTATGTTGCATCGCCGATCTACATTTGTTTTTAATTAATTAGTTGTCGACACTCCCCCGTTTCCCTTTATTCCATTTTTCTTTCGCACCTACCTTGTCTAGCATAAAAGGAGAGCGATACAGCTGTATTACGCGCTATCTAAAACGTCGCTCACGGGCAGCGACACACGAACTAAAGACGCTCTGTTAGTACTGCAATGACCGCGCGCGCGCCCGCACCAACTTTTGCAATAATTGTGTTTTCCATGGATAAATAGTGTTTTCGTGCAATGGAACCAGGGATCCAAGTCCAGGGACGTCCCCGGCAGCGTCCACCTCAGCATCTCGCAGCAAAAGCATGGTAGTGTGCCCATTCCTGTTTTCCATTTCTTTTTTCGTCGACAACCGCGTGTAAATTTCATTTTTGTCTTTCCCCGCAAATACAGTCCACTTTGAATTTATTTATTTCGCCCGCTTAACCACTACGGAACGATGTCACTAGATGTGACAACACCAAGGATCACGAAACAATACCATTCGACATTTAGAGATAAACACTGGAATTGTGGACTGAATGACTTTCTTAGCGGTAATTACACAAACTTGAGTCTAGGGTAAAAAGGGACAAGATTTTGTCTACCCCAATCGGACACTTTTGCGAGAGTAACCTCGATTTTAGACAAGATATTCAAGACTTTTTTTCCACTAGGTACAGACCGGTGATACAAGGTCGACCTACGTAATAAGTATCATCTATACATCATCCGCATAGCAATGGATACCATTAATAATTATAACTTTGTAATAATAACTTTATTTCTCAAAATTTTACACTTTTATGTACTTAAGTATGTAGCCATTTATTAGGAGTGTACATTAGGTTAAGTTACTTTGAATTCCAAAATAGGTAAGAACCTGTATTTTGGAATTCGGTAAAAAAACGATTTCATCGATATGCAGCAAAAGCAGGGTGAGGTACAAAAACGTGCCTTGTGGGACTCCAGCATTTAATACCATGTAGTCTGAACAGCTGCCATCGACGACGCCCCTAACGATTCTATTGGACAAAAAGCTGGATACCCATCCCCAAAACTCCTATGGCTATCCTCCGAAGGTAATTTAGATAGAAGATGACGATGACAGACCCGGTCAAAGGTATTAGAAATATCGAGTCTTACTCCTTTACTCTCGCTAGCCGTCGCCCAGCAGAGTGAGGTACTCAAGAAGATCGCTAGTCGAGCAACAGTGACGAAAGCCTCGTGGCTGGTAACTGAGCTGGCCGTATTCGTAAAGGTACCTCAAGGGCTATGTCTTGATTACAAACTCCATTGCCTATAATAGCACGGAGGTGACGACTATAATCCTGTAACTGAACACGACCCGTCCTTCACACTTTTTGGACAGAGAATAATCGTGTGCGGTCTTCCATGAAGTTGGGACTTGTTTCATGAAATATGAACGCCGGAAAAGACGTTGTAGTTACACAGGGACATATATATATGTCGGAGGAAGGGTTTAGTTGCTTAGGCAACACAATAATCTAGTAATGTGATTGGTCGAAAGCGTATTTGTACTAAAGTTAATAGTTTGTTTTAGATATCATAATATTCACAAATAATATCTTGTTAAATCTTCATTTAATTTGAATTGATTTATCAATTACTTGTATAAAATCCCTCTCTAAAATTAATGGCTTGAAAAGAACATGATGAAGAATGAAACATGTAATATTCCTAATTAATTTATAGCGGTTTTTTAATTCTGAAAGGCCTATGTTAATTCCTAACTCTATTTAATTAGATTTATCACACATTTATATCGTGTAAATACTTTGTGTTTACATTATTAATCTTCAACATGTCACGAGTTGAGGCAGTTTGCCCTATTTCAAATCCCTTAAAAAGTTTGATTGTACTGATGGAAGAACAGACAATTTACCGGCTAACAAAACTATAACAAAAAAAAATTCAACGTCTAATACTTATGTTAAGTTAAGTTGGTACTTACAACACAAAAAGATTAGATTATCGCAATTTATACGACAAGAAAATAACCATTATAGAACCTTACTCAAGCCTCAAGTATTACTTAGAACTAGTTTTAAGCTGAGCTTTTATTATAGAACCGTACTCGATTCGTGTAACGTCAATCTAGAATCACCTGAGAGCTGTCACAGCGAAATGACGTTTGATTCATATTATAGAACAGTCCTCAAGTGTCACTTGAGTAATTCTTTATTTTTAAACTGTATTTAGCTCAGATTCGCTACTTGATTCGAGATTTGCGAGCAGTTTTCGTAAGTTTAGTCGACACCACGCTCAAGCAGAGATTTTAGTTAACATAAATAAAGGATGGCCTCCTTTATCTTTCTAAAATGGATATTTTTGAAGATAAATAGACTATTACTTACTTATCATTCACGTGTTTATCCCCGAAAGGGTGGCAGAGTCATATTTACGCCCCTATTTCAGTGCCAGCACATTCTACCAAACAGCAGACCCGTACCAATCAATAACAATTACTTTACAAAGATCATCATCAATTTCAGTATTATATCAATACCGAAGACAGTGTGATCTTGTATTGTGTGGCAGTGTGGATCGTATTGCTTCATTCTTTTATTTCAACTTGTGGTAGTTGAAATAAAAGAATCAAGCATAGAAATGTGATAATAAAATAATACCTATGATAATAATGAGATATGTGGATATTAAAAAAATAATGTCATTATATGGTTGTGTTGTAGAGTTAATGTCGCTTACGAGTAGTGTAGCTATGTACCATTAAACACATAACATTAAACACAAGATAATACCTTAAATGATGGAACATTTGTTAAAGCAATACCAGCGTGGACATCCTTTTTATGCCACAGCATCCTTTCAGGATAGTACTGTAGCTTGTGCTGTACTGCACTATTGTGCCTATTATATTAATATCCCTATTGACTTCCAATACACTTTACCCCCTAAGAGAGTACTCCATATAATAAGAACATGATCATTTCTCTAATGCTTGTATGTGCTTAGGGAAAACATCACACCAACATCTAGTGGCTGGAGCTTATGAGTGCAATGGGGAGGTAAACATAGGATAGTAACATGGTTCTCCCGTGCTTTTAGTATGACCTCTAGGTTTTTTGTATGGGATAAATGCCCATCCAAAATAAGAAGAGCGGGGTCTTCCTTAGTAGGTTTAACGTGGCGTAAAAAATGGTTAAACCATTCTGCGAATACCTCCAGCCTCATCCAACCAGACGGATCGCATGCGAATACAGATCCAACAGGAGCACCTTCCATGAGAGTTAAATTCATGCGGACTCTCTTGAAAATCAGCATAGGTCGCACGAATATTCCAGAAGCAGACATGCACATCACTGCCATAGTGGTTTCGCCTCTTTCTGCTGACGTTACTCGAGCCACTTGCTTCCAGCCTGTTTTTGCAAATGTCTTTGTGTTTCTTGTAGGGACAGTACTGAGACCAGTTTCATCTACATTATAGATTCTATGAGCTGGAAATTGTTTTGTCATCTGAATTTCGTGAAGTATTGCAAAAAAATTGTCTACCACAGGTTTATTGAAGCCCTAGCTCGAGCTGAGGAGGTAGCTTCTGGAGCACTAAGAGTAATATCAGGGTTGCGTTTGCGAAATCCACGAAGCCATTCAAAGCCAGCCTTTTGTTTTTCTGTAGAAAATGGATGCTTTATTTGGTTTTTCTCCGCCAGTTGAAATGCTAAGTTCATGACATCTTTTACTGTTAGACCATACATTCTGGTTTCCATGTCATGAAGATAAGCAACTAACTCCTTTTCTTGTTCTATGGTGAAAACAGGGCGTCTACTATCTAATATTTTTACAGCTCAGCTTGTAGCACATTTATTGCTCCCCTTTGCTCTTCTCTTCAAAGCCATAAAAGGCACTTCATATTTTCAAGCAGCGGTTTTATAGGGAGTACCTTCTTCGACTTCCTTGAGAGCTGCTCCCATTGCTTCCACAGACCAATTTTGACGGTCAGTCTTGCGCTTGTAAATGCGTGGCATCTACAATAAAACACAAAATAACATATAGATGAAAAAAATTAAAATATGAGGTAAAATGATCCCGGGATCATTTTGTACACACTGTATGGGATTGTTTTACCCCAAAACGACATTTTTCCCGTTTGAGTCTCAACAAAATCTCCCATGACAAGATACAAAAGTAAACAACATGTAATCGAACACTTAAATGTGAACATAACACACGTATGATACAACCATTACATAATAAATGTATAAAAAGAACCTATAACGTTGTCATTATACCCTTACCTTAGAAAAAAACAACAATAATCTATTTTTCTTCGATAAAATACTGCCGGCTCGTTCGCTCGTTCCGCCATTACTGTCAGTGCTAACTTCACATATATTGCACGAATTACAAGTGGTGTTTACTAGATGGCGTTAGCAGGTTCGTCAAAATCGAGAGGGATCGTTTTACTCCGAGGGATCATTATATACCGGTCTCCCCTATTTTTATAGATTGGCAGTAAAATGTAGTAAATGCTCGTTACTAATAGCAGCACTGGCACTCGAATATATTAAATCTTAGATAAAGAACCTTCTATAGCGACGAGCTATCGATTGCGACGTATCTAATCTAGCCTAGCCAGGCGATTATTAATCTTACATTCGATCTATTTTAGTACTAAAGTAGCAATCCCTATCAAGTGACTAAAAAGAAAAAAATTAAAAAGAATTAAATATTATATCTGTGTTCTATACGACAAAGTAGCGCTAGATTGGACCACGAACCCACTACTCGTGTATTGTTAATGTTCTTTATCATATTATCGATAATCTGTGAAGATAAATAAAAATGTTTCGAGTTTATTGAGTTATGTACTTGCCGTAACCCGTAATGACGCCCACAAAACCTGATACCTTTGATGGATGTTGAATATCATGTCATTCTCCGACACACACATATATATATATATATATATATATATATATATATATATATATATATATATATATATATATATATATATATAATAGATAGAAATGTTTTTGTGAACAGTTTGATACATAAGTCATTTTCGGCGGAAGGGAATTTATATCTGTTATCACTAGAGCCACAGAATCAATATCTAAACTAATATATAAAACCTAAGAGTTTGTTTGTTTGGTTGAACTCACTAATCTCAGGAAATTAACAAACAGGAAAAAGACTATCCAACACAATAAGAATTTCCCATTCGGATCAGTAATCCGAATGGGAAATTCTTATTGTGTTGGATAGTCCATTTATCGAGGAAGGCTATATAGGCTATATTATCATCACGCTACTATCCAGGAAAGCGAAGCAGAAATCATAAATGACAACAAATCGGGAAAACTTTCATACATACAGTTATGTAAAAGTAAAAGCGACGGGATTAAATGAATGCGATGGGGTTCAAAATATGTCACCGGCGAAGCCAGTAAGGGTCGTATTACAGAAACTAACTCAAGTCACACATAAACGGAATTTAGCAGATTGACACTTGAGTGCTAAATCTAGACATAAGCATTGGTTTATAATAGAACTATCCCCATGCTCAGATCGGTGAAAAGTAACCATGAGTAAATATCCAAATCTCCAATCGCCAGAATACGCATTTGAATGTTGCAAGCCTAAAAACAGTCTGTTTTCTATTACATTTTTATTCCTTACATATTTTGTTTTCATTCCACGCAGCTTACTATTTGATATTTATGTTTCAAAAGCTAATTTTCATTTACTTTTTTCATTGAAATTATTTAATCACCTCTGTGATTGCTTTAAAGTATCCTTACAACGTTTACTTGTATCTTGTCATGGGAGATTTTGTTGAGACTCAAACGGGAAAAATGTCGTTTTGGGGTAAAACTATCCCATACAGTGTGTACAAAATGATCCCGGGATCATTTTACCTCATATTTTAATTATTTTCATCTAAATGTTATTTTGTGTTTTATTGTAGATGCCACGCATTTACAAGCGCAAGACTGACCGTCAAAATTGGTCTGTGGAAGCAATGGGAGCAGCTCTCAAGGAAGTCGAAGAAGGTACTCCCTATAAAACCGCTGCTAGAAAATATGAAGTGCCTTTTATGGCTTTGAAGAGAAGAGCAAAGGGGAGCAATAAATGTGCTACAAGAGCTGTAAAAATATTAGATAGTAGACGCCCTGTTTTCACCATAGAACAAGAAAAGGAGTTAGTTGCTTATCTTCATGACATGGAAACCAGAATGTATGGTCTAACAGTAAAAGATGTCATGAACTTAGCATTTCAACTGGCGGAGAAAAACCAAATAAAGCATCCATTTTCTACAGAAAAACAAAAGGCTGGCTTTGAATGGCTTCGTGGATTTCGCAAACGCAACCCTGATATTACTCTTCGTGCTCCAGAAGCTACCTCCTCAGCTCGAGCTAGGGCTTCAATAAACCTGTGGTAGACAAATTTTTTGCAATACTTCACGAAATTTTGATGACAAAACAATTTCCAGCCCATAGAATCTATAATGTAGATAAAACTGGTCTCAGTACTGTCCCTACAAGAAACAAAAAGACATTTGCAAAAACAGGCCGGAAGCAAGTGGCTCGAGTAACGTCAGCAGAAAGAGGCGAAACCACTATGGCAGTGATGTGCATGTCTGCTTCTGGAATATTCGTGCCACCTATGCTGATTTTCAAGAGAGTCCGCATGAATTTAACTCTCATGGAAGGTGCTCCTGTTGGATCTGTATTCGCATGCAATCCGTCTGGTTGGATGAGGCTGGAGGTATTCGCAGAATGGTTTAACCATTTTTTACGCCACGTTAAACATACTAAGGAAGGCTCTTCTTATTTTGGATGGGCATTTATCCCATACAAAAAACCTAGAGGTCATACTAAAAGCACGGGAGAACCATGTTACTATCCTATGTTTACCTCCCCATTGTACTCATAAGCTCCAGCCACTAGATGTTGGTGTGATGTTTTCCCTAAGCACATACCACAATCAAGCCTTAGAGAAATGGATGAACAATAATCCAGGACGAGTTGTAACTGTCCACCAAATAAGCAAAATTTTCAACGAAGCTTACTTAAAAGCAGCAGTGCCTCTCAATGCGATTAACGGATTCAAAAAATGTGGAATATTCCCTTACAACCCGGACGTTTTTTTCAGAAAAAGATTTTATTGCTGCTCAAACCAGTGATCAAGATCCAGAAACAGAACAAAATGAGGAACCTAATATAAATGCTACATTATCCGATAATCTGGACATAGCGCAAGTCGAATCTGAAGGTCCTGTAGAACAAGTCTCCGAAGATCAGATACCTAAACCAATTACTATTCTAAATTCAGCATCTAAAAATCAAACGCCCTTACCAGAACTGGATAGTGCTACAGAATTAGACTCCATAGATCAGACGCCTGAACCCACTGAAAACGAAGCCGCTGTACATTCGCCGCCTAATCAAAGTTGTTTACTAGAATCCGATGGTACTCAATGTGTACCCAAAACTCCTGTGTGTACAATGAAGATAAATGAAGGGGCGTCAACTTCGTTTTCGGTTTCTCCACGAGATCTTCTTCCACTACCAAAAATAGTCGGAAAGAGGTGTCTAAAACCAAGGCCAAACAGGTACAAAAATTCTCACTAGCAGTCCTTATAAAAATCAGCTCGAAGAGGAGAAGCAGCGTAAAGATGCCATAGACTCAAAACGTAAACAGAGAGAAAAAACCAATTAAGTAAGAAAATGAAACCAAATTATAAGTTGAAACAAAAGAAACCTAAAACAAACATTTAAAAGAAAGATAGAAAGCAAGATCTTATGAACTCTTATGAATAAAAGTGATGACGACACTGAATGCATCTATTGTAACTCAAAATATTCTAAAGATAAAGGAGGAGAAGGATGGATCCAGTGCTCGTTGTGCAAGAAATGGGGTCACGATGAGTGTGCTGGCGTAGATGACAGTGATGTTGAACCATTCGTCTGCGAATTGTGCAATTGACGCTCTATATGATAGCCATTAATCGTTTTTGTAATAAATAAATTCATAATGTGTAATATATCTGCTTATATTTTTATATACTGTAGGGATCGTTATGCCCCATGAGCGGGATCATTTTACACACATGTGTGTATAAAATGATCCTTTGTTATTTATTCGCAAAAAAAATTGAAAATAATTAAATGTAAATAGGACACAGATCTTCATTTCTAGATATTGTTGTAAATATAGCAAATCATCTATTCATGCTATTCGAATATATTTAGCCATATGTATTTGTAGCAGATATTGAATTAACCCTTAAAGGGATCATTATATACCAGTCTCCCCTACATTGAGGTAACAGGAAGCCTTGAGCCGCTGGCGCAAGGCCACCATAGCTTCCTTGGTTGCATTTTACCGTATGTACCACGGCGAGTGCTCTGAAGAGTTCTGCAACTTAATCCCGCCCTCTCGTTTTCGTTCTCAAAAAATTCATGACGGGCATAAGTGCCACTCACAAAAAAAAATTAAGTTTGGGAAAAATTTTTCGCCGGAACGGAACAATTTAAAAGATCGTTTCTCTGTCGAACGATAGTAACCTGGAACGCTCTACCAGCGCACGTGTTTCATTCCTCTTACAATCCCGGGTTCTTCAAGCAGATCGTGAAGAGGCACATCCATACAAAAAATAAACTAATATAAACCCAAAAAAACCGATTATGGTCGTAGAAGATAAATGCGAAAGTTGTAGTAGCGTGTGTTGTGGCGTGAATATGAGGCCCATGTCCAGCAGTAGACTGCCATAGGCTGATTTGATTGAGTCATGGTCGTCTACATTAAAATTTGCTAGCACTGTTATGTTATTCTGCTTCGAACACGTCATAAACCGTTCTGCCTCAGAATCCCCAAGAATGTTGTGATACGACGTTTAACCTTCAACTTGGCTAACGACTTCCATGTTACTGGCAACCGGGACCAACGCCTTATCGTGCCTTCTGGATACGCCCATGGGCACATCATGGCCCGCCAACTTGAGGAACGCTGTTAGTAGTCATATAGACTACGAGAGAGCCCCTCTCCATCAGAGGCTTTCCATCAGACGGATGGCTACATTTTGGCGAACTTTAAAGGTTTAATTCTGGTGTTGCTAACGCTCATAATAGGCATTATCGACCACTACGCTTTTACAACAGGCTTCCCTGTGACCTGAGAAATTTACCATTAAATAAATTTAAAAAGTTTATTAAAAACAAGCTTTGTGAAAAAGGTTTTTACTCCGTTACAGACTATTTGCAGGACAGGGACGCCTGGAAATGATCTGCTGGCAAAGTGAAATAATATTAAATTGTAAATAGGCCATCAAAAAAAAAGCCTTCCTTAGTTTCTTGCCGGTTCTTCTCAGGTGGGCCGCGTTCCGAACCGGTGGTCGCTTTAAATATTTTAAATAGTGTATGACATTTTGTAAGCGCCGTTAAAATGGTCTATGCAAAATAAAGATATTTTTTTTTTTTTTTACTTTAGATCAGATTTGCCTGTTTGTTTACCATTAGGTATCTTCAATTAAATTTACTACTAATAAGCGTGTTTATAGTAATTTATGATTATTAATCTTATCTTTTTAAATTGTGGATGTTCCCACGGATGTTTTGAGATTTAACAAGAAAATTGCGTCTCAGTGATTTTCTTCACTTGTGCACGTTTTGAAGGGTCACCCCCATCCATATGGAGGTGGATAGCGATAGGCTCATAGTAATGAACGTTTTTGAAAACTTTATGCCACCATTCTTTCAAAAAATACACATTATACAATAGTAGAATAAAATATCTACTAAATTATATTTTTTTAATTATATCTACTAAAATAAATACCACCATCCGCCATTTTTGATTTCCACGCCTAAATCATAGGGCGCGTTCCACTTATCGCTCGCAACGCCCACGACTGCGACCTCTAAAATTACCGTTCCACTAACGTAAATAGGCCGCGGGCGTTGTGGTCGAAATTCATAAGTGGAACGCACATCTTGAGCGCTGTAAGCTCTCTTGGACCCACCTATATTTTGTGGGCGAAGTGGGCGTCATGCGATCGTGAACAGTGACGTCATGTATGACGTCATACGATCATTCGCAGCGACCACGAGTCTTGGTGGAACGATACATTGGGTGTTACGGTCGTTGCTGGCGTTTAGTGGAACGTAGCCAATGTTACTTTGACAAAACTTTGATCTACCCACTTAAAGCATTTATTTTAATTCTATTGATCTACATATTAATTATATCTATTCATAATACTAATACAATTATTCGTTTACATAGATCAAATTATTAATTGAACGATTTATTAATTTGTAATTATACAGTCTGTGATCCTCGTGTGCCTAAATATTTAAGATTGTACCTATTTAGTGAGTCACTTTTTGACGAAGTTTGTAAGTTACTACTTACTGATAATCAAGTGGACTTACGAAGCCTGTTCCTGTATCTGTTGTGGATTTATCTATCCTAAGGTTTGTAAATCAATATTTATCGCCAATAATTATAATATTTATCGCCTTAGCCCCGCCAGCTATTTTTAATAACTCTGTAGTCAGGTAACATGCGAGATTATCATTTACTAGCGTTTTCGTTGTTCAAAAGGTTAAGTCAAGTTGAACGTCGGCGGCTTGAAAAATTTCAACAGCATGTAGCAACCGACATCTGTCTATTTCAACATGGCAAAGGGCTCTCACCACCTATTACGTCGGACGGGATTACACACGGTAAGGGGCGTATAATATGCTTCGGCCACCCCTTCAGGGATAAAGCGTGATTTATAAACTAAACTTGTAACCGTAACGTTTGTAACGTATTCCGTACTTTAGAAGGTAAGTTAAACCATTTATTCGTCATAGCTGCCAGTAACATCAAATAGCCGAGGCCTTTGGGCAGTTTGAAATTTTGGCAAATTTCAACAGAATGCAGAACAACCTGCCCCTATCGATAACAACACGGCAGCAATAGACTTATTACCTATTACGTGGGACAAAAAATAACTGGTGAATGATTGTAATCGTAGCCCTGGCAACCGATTTTAGGCTACGTTTTAGGTATTACTTAAATAAGATAATCAGTATTGAATGCTTCGGTGGCGCAGTGGTAGTGTACACGACTGCCGCGACTGAGGTCCTGGTTTCGATTGCAGGATCGGAATATTATTCAATAATATTATATATTAACCATAAAAATATACCTAATAAAAATATACATAATATATATTATTGAATTTTATGGTAAATATAATAACCATAAAATTCAATAATACTATATATAATAATATATTATTGAATAATAATATATTATTGTTAATAATATATTATTATTCAATAATATATTATTAACAATATTTGTGTAATCCTCAAATGTTTGTTTCGGAGTTTGGGTGTTTCCTATGTATAATATGAATGTATTTAGAAATAGTTATCACTATGTAAGTATGTTTATCAGTCGTCTAAATCCCATTACACAAGCTTATATTAGCTTACTTTGGACTTGACGGCGGTGTGTAAAAAAAATGTTCAACAATATTTTTTTATTATTATAGTGTGCCCGTTTGTTACTGTTCACCTCAGTCAATTACAAAAGCCTCTTCAATAGTTTTAGTAGAGTGATATTGTATCTCTCTGACCAGAGTGATTGATTCTTTTTTAAAACACTGAAATGGCAGTCCGTATAAGCAACGTAGCCTATGGACTTTTGTTGTTCCGAGTTTCCATCAATTCGCCATGATCTGGTTCGGTAATAAGCAGGTGGACCACTTGCGGGTGAGCTCGGTAGACCCCCATCGCACCCTCCAATTCATAGTGTGGTTTATAAAATGATTTTTATTCTGTCTGTTCTACAGTACCATGTCGTATGAACTAAACCGCAGCGGTATAAAGATCGGCCATTTTAATTGCTTCTGTATGGCGTGCAACATCTGTGTTGAGAACCGGAGAGAAGCTTATAGGCATATAGAAACATCCTCGCATCTTCAGAATGTCTGCGCATTTCCTTACATAGATCTAAATAATGAAAAACATAATATCAGAAAGGTGAGTGCTATACCTACATATAAATAAGTTTGACAAGTCCTAATTTAGGGCCGTTTTCCATAACGATTATCAACACTCAAGAAATACTTGAGAGTAGATTTTATAAGGCAAAATCTAGTCTCAAGCGTTGGTCCAGTATTGAGAAACGTTCTGGAATACGGACCTTACAGTACAAAGGTAATTTTAAAATAAATCAATCACGAACAGTTTCGCAACTAATCGTGCGCCTCTGCGCCACATGCCTCAGCTAGCGGAAGTTGCAAATGTGGGTGCACCTGTATGGTTACGATTTAGACCATTATATAGGTAATTAACCATTTGGGTTATGTTCGGTAAATAAGCCTATTTCTTCAATGGGTCGTCAACCGCTATTGAAGCCCTTCTGGCTATGATAGCGACCTTAAATCACGGGTCGTCGCCTGTGATTTCCATCAAGCGGGTGGCGCCATTTTGACGTACTACTTAAATAAAATAATAACAAAAAAAAACGTGAGGTCTCTTCGTGGTTCTTGGAATCTACGCTAATATTCAATAAGAACATTTTAAATTCTCAATGTTGAATTTTCCGTGAACTCTCATATCGTTATTAGGAAATTCCAATAAAAAGTTTGAAGTCTTACAGCAAATTCGGTAATGAGATTTTAAAATGGTCAAGAATTGGTATTACGTACTTTAATTGTGCAGACCACGCACTTTTTAGGAACGCACATTTCGGCGCACTACATGACATACATACATACATAAAAAATAAAAAAATAAAAATGTCTTTATTTTGCATAGACCATTTCAACGGCGCTTACAAAATGTCATACACTAAAACTAAAGAAAAAAATTGTATATTTAAAGAGACCACCGGTTCGGAACGCGGTCAACCTGAGAAGAACCGGCAAGAAACTTAGGAAGGCTTTTTTTTTGATGGCCTATTTACAATTTAATATATTATGACTATAATATTTTATTTGCCAGCAGATCATTTCCAGGCATCCCTGTCCTGTAAATAGTCTTGAATAGAGTAATAACCTGTTTCACAAAACATTATTTTAATAAACTTTTTAAATTTATTTAATGGTAAATTTCTCAGGTCACAGGGAAGCTTGTTGTAAAAGCGTATACAGTTTTCCTGGAAAGAATCGCCAATCTTATGCAGCCGACTGTGGTGAACTAAAAGATTGTTTTTATGTCTAGTGTTTATATTATGTATATCACAGAGTTTAGTAAACTGTGATAGATTTTTGTGGACATACATAAGATTGGCATAAATGTATTGTGATGCTACGGTTAGAATATTTACTTCTTTGAATTTTTCTCGGTGGGAGACTCTGGGGCCCAAATTATATATAGCGCGTACAGCCCGCTTTTGAAGAACAAAAATGTTATTTACATCTGCAGCACTCCCCCAAAGGAGGATACCGTAGGACATAATACTATGAAAATAGCTGAAGTAAACCATTCTAGCCGTATCTACATCTGTTAGAGTCCTGATCTTTTTTACAGCGTTTGCAGCCGAACTTAACCTAGAGGCCGTCTTTTCTATGTGCGGGCCCCACTGCAAATTGGCATCAATAGTTATACCAAGGAACACAGTTGATTCCAAAAACTCCAACACTTGTCCATTAAGTTGAACATTGGCCCTAACTTGTTTTACATTTGGTAGAGTAAATTTAATACATTTAGTTTTGTTTTCATTTAGGCAAAGATTATTTGAGCTGAACCAATGGAACTACTCTCGTGATTGCATTGTTTACATCGTCATAGTTATCTAATTGTCTTTTAATTTTAAAAATCAATGAGGTATCATCTCCAAACAAAACAAACCTATTCCTGTCCCCTACATAAAATGGTACATCATTAATATAAATGAGGAACAAGAATGGCCCAAGTATCGAGCCTTGTACCCATTGTAACCATGGATCCTACAGAACGTGTACCATTAATATCGACCCTTTGTATTTTATTGTTCAAATATGAAGACAGAAGGTCGAGAGATTTGCCTCTTATTCCATAGTGATGTAATTTTTTGCACAATGTTTCATGTTGAACGCAATCAAAAGCCTTGGATAGATCGCAGAATATACCTAATGCATCTTGCTTGTCTTCCCATGCTTCATGAATACATTTTAATAACTCAACACCAGCATCGGAAGTTGAGCGCCCTTTCGTAAAACCAAACTGTTTTGTATGAAATATTTTGTGAATATCAAAATGGGATAGCATTTGATTCAAAATTATTTTTTCAAATACTTTGCTCAAAGTTGGCAGCACTGACACTGGTCGGAAATTAGACGTGTCTGTAGCGCTGCCAGCCTTGAACAAGGGTATGACTTTGCTGTGTTTCATTAAATCAGGAAATATACCACTGGAAACACAGTCATTAAACACATTTGCTAGATGCGGCGCAATGACCTCAATGATACATGATGCAGTTTTGACTGATAATCCCCAAAGTTCCGCGGTTTTCTTAATTTCAATACATTTTAAAGTTTTTATAATATCCTGAGCGCAAATATCTGTGAATACAAATGCATCCCTGCAATAAGGAACAGATTCTTCTAATAAATGTTCAGAGGAACTGGAAGACGCTTGCAGAGATTTAGTCGTCAAAATAGGTACATTTTCGAAAAAATGTTCAAATTCCGTCGCCACTTCCAGGTCCCCTGTAACATGACAATCATTTACTTTTAAGTGGAAATCCCTTTCTGTCACCATAGTTCTACCGCATTCGAAGTTAATGATATTCCAAGTCATTTTTATTTTATTCACAGAATTAGAAATTTTATTTTTAATAAAGTTTGACTTTGCAAGATAACATGTTTGTTTAAATATCTTAGAATATTTTTTAACATATTCCTGATGTACAGGACGTCCTGTTTTCAGTGATTGGGCTACACCAGGTATTTTTAAAAGTAGAAACAAATTATTTGAATTATAGTCAGAAAAAATCATATAATTTTAACCAAACCTTTCAGGAATATGTTAAAAATTATTCTAAGATATTTAAACAAACATGACCAATCTGTAGAGTTTTTGAGGTAAAAACTTTGCCAAACTCATCATTAATCAAATTAAATAAGTTTGTATATGACTGGTCTACACTAGTAAAGTCAGGTAGATATGGCAATCTAAAACTATATTTTCTTTAAAAATATTCGAACAACTTTGGTTAATTGGTACATATTTAATTTGTTTTTGCAGACTTTATTACTAATTTTAGGAAACTTTATCCATTGGCCACGATGATCTGACTCTACAGGATCCACAATACCTGTATTTATTGGTTTAGTAAAAATATTATCAATACATTTTGCACTGGTGGCTGTAATACGAGTAGGTTCTAAGAAAGTACTATGCAGATTAAAGGATTTAAATAAATTTTTCATTTTATTTCTCTCTGATGGAGTTAATGATGTATCTAGTATATCAACATTAAAATCTCCACAAACTATTATAGATTTCTTAGAACATTGGCATTTGAACAGTGCTTCTTCAAGCTTTTCTTCAAATTTAATGTACGGAGCATCAGGGGGACTGTATACGCTTAACAAGATGAAATGCTCAAACTCAATACTGGCAATCTCAATAACTCGCTCAACGGAGAGGGCTACTAAATCCTTACGTTCTTTAAATTTTAAGCTTTTATTTATTAATATTAAAGAGCCTCCACGTTTAGAATGTTTTCTATTGAACGAGCTAGAAACCTGGTGATTTATGAAGTTCAACAATGTGATTTCATGATCCACCAGTGCTCAGTAGCACAAAAAATATTAATAGAATTTGCATTAATGTATAGCTCCAACTCTTAATCTTTACCATTTATTAAACCTCTAACATTATGGTGCACCAGGTTTATAAAAACAATATTTTTATTATGATTATTCTCAGGGGCCAAAGTCTGACAAAACTGGCCAGATTTATTATCTGTTGTCCTACAAACTAGTTTTTTGGAATTTCATTTTCCAAGTGTGAAGTGTCAAAATTATCCTGCTCAATAAAAGCAGTTGTACTTGCCAATAATTTGGCTTGAAAAATTAAAAAATTAGATAGCAACAGAGCTACCTTTCGTTGTAAAGTTTTTGATAGAAAATATCTATCTAATGTCAACAGACTATTATTATTGAAAATAATATTCCAATCTGACAATTAATTTTTTTTGGAATATGATACCATGGTATGTAGTTTCATATTTAATTTGTATTTTTAGTTGTTTTCCTTGTGGCTCATAGCAGTGCTGTATGGCAAGGTGGACACAATGACTTGTTTTACATTTAGACTTGATAACTTATCAAAATTTTTTATAAGTTTGTCACTATTAATATTGCCTCTTCTACCAACCAGCACCACTATAGTGGACTGCATGCAGTGAGTACCAGTCAAAATAAAATCTATAATTTTAGAGTAAGAAGCACCTGGATATGTATGATTTATTGCAGAATGACCTAACTGTGATAAATGATGTCCAAAATTTTTACCTATTTCATCGCAATACACTAAGATTTTTTCATTATTATTTATTTGCAACTTTTCTATTACAGATACCTCGCAGGTACTGCTTGAACTTAATATACTAGTATCCACACTGCACACAGTTTTAACTGGTGATGAAGTGAGTTTATCACCAGATGTTATTGAATGTGGCTGCAGTGATATATTACTACGCAATGTACCACCGCACATATTTTCATTTAGGATTGAAGAAGTTGTTTGCTCACCAATTCTATCACAGCATATAATTTTTTTACAATTCAAGGGTGAGGAGGGAACATGGCCGCATATCAATTGGTCATTTTGACAATGACATGAGTTTATTAATTTACCTATGGCTAACACCTGTTCCCTACTCTGTTTCTCTGCAGTTTCATATTTATATGTAATTGATTTTAAAGAGTCTTGGACCCGGTCAATCTTATATTGAAGGGCCCGTGTATAAGTTTTGTACTGTAGTGCGACAGTGTCCAGTTCTAACATATACATATTCACCTGGTCAATCAGTTGCAATCTCTGTTTATTAAGTGACATAGTATTTATAAATTTTGATTTAGTAATAAATTTTTAATTTTTAAATATTTCTTTATCTTATTTTTACTACATTTAATAATTATCAATGACTTAGAACAGCCCCCGGATTCATCATCAGAGGTGAGGTCTATGATAATGGAAGGGCGAGCTTTAGCATTATCTATGCTTGTAGCTATCAGTTCATCGAACAAACTCTGATTAGATTGAACCACGGTGCTCTGTTTCGCAGTTTCAAGTTGTGATATTTTGATCTCTGATCGTTGTAGCTCCTCCTTAAGCAGTTCTAACTCATTTCCTTGTTTAGTTTATCGCATTTCTCCCTCATAATTTGTAAATCTTTCAACGTTAATTGGAGCCTTGTCTCTTGCTGATTAGCCAAGGCTTTACGCGTCATTATCATATTAACAGTATTCGACATTTTTGATTATAATTACGTACTACAGAATCAGTGATTATTAGCAAAAAAGAGTAAGAAAGGCGAAACAAAAACAAGGTTAACATATTCTATTCATAGAAAGTTACAAAATCAATCTATTACTGGACATGTGAGGATGTAAAAGTAAATAAACAAACAAACCTTGATTTAAACAACTATAAGTTTCAAAAATCGTGCCAAATCCAAGTACTTATTTTAAATATTGAAAAATTTTCCGTAGTATAACTGTCACTGCGCCGGTACAATTTTAAAGTTTATATTTATCTATTTTTATCACAAATAGTTTATGTAACACTTAATATACTATTATTTGGCAATGATGAATTAGTTTTTACTTAAAATTATAATTATTTTTGTAATTTTACAATATAAAATACGGAGCCAATTCAAATCAGCTGTTATGCCCTTGGGTTGCCACAAGGAAAAAACACATACATACATACATATTGTCACGCCTTTATCCCCGAAGGGGTAGGCAGTGGCATATTTGTCCCACGTAACAGGTGGTGAGCCCATTGCCGTGTTGAAATGGACAGGCGCAGGCTGTGGTGACCTACTGTTGAATTTTTTTAACCCGCCTATATATATAAGGCATTCAACTTGACTTAACGACTGCCATTTTATTGGCTACTACATGACATGCTGGTTATTTTTTTGTATTGTGGACTTAAAACCCTCGCTGGTATTTTTTTTGTATTGTGGACTTAAAACCCACGCTGCCGTCCAATAACTATAAGGCCGTTATGTGAGAAAACGTAATTTTAGTATTTTAATGTAAGTTAAGCGTTTTTATCATTTGGAAAATGGTGTACCCATAATTTCGCCGTTTACATAATCTCGCTATCTTAGTAAGTTATAATCGTAGAAAATTCTGACCCAGATTGAAAGATAGAGAAAAAATTGGGTAGGCTAAACAAAATGTCACATAACTGCTTTTTAACTATCGGACGGCAAAGTGCAAGAAGCGCACATACAAAGGGGTGAAGAAGAGTTGAGCAAAGAAGTTCTTCAAATAACGATGATGAGATTTAATACTTATACGAGTATATTAAATATTTTTTCCACTGTAGAATAAACAAATTAAAAAAAAAAAGGCATCTCTATGCTCACTCGTAAATATATAGTATAACAACTGACGCCATTGGACCAAATGTGGTACAGATAAACTTTTCAGTTCATTTTATATATTAGTATGGATACTGCGCTTATAGTCACTTCGTCGCTACCATGTACGGGCCCTCTGTCAACTAAGACTCCCATGATTTCGCGCCTTTGGGATCAACAAACAATTTTTCTTATGGGTAGACTAAAGAATCCACTACACCTCGGGTATCGATAAAGTTCTACAATATCACATTTGTGAAGTTAAGAATCTTTTAAATTTTCCTGCATCTCCCTACTTCAGCCGTGTCATCCATAACGAGACCTTCAAGACAGTCATATTTGGATATGCTCTTTTACCAGGGAGGTTCGAAACTTGACTTTTTAAGCTTAATGCCTTTACAACGTGAAAGATGTCAATTTATCAGCCTTCTTCTGCTTCATTTTTCTACTATTCTAATTGACTACCTGGATATGGAGTTTAGAGACTATTTTTGACTGCTGGGAGCAGTTATGCTTGGCTTCTGAGTGTTGGCATTGTTGGGAGCGATTGCCCTCTGACCTCTGACCTCGTAATGATACCTGCGTCGTCGCCTTGTCCGTTAGTCAACAGGTACACTGCTAGAAGGTGGAGCGGCTTGGGTTCCGGAGATCTTAGTGGACCTTCAATGGTCCCGTCCCCCGTCCAATGGTGTGCCAGCATGCCTGAATTATCATAGGGACTGAGATCTTATGTTGATCTCTAATTACTTGCCATAAATACTTATATTGAAACACGCCTAACTACCTATAAAATCGTATATAAGAGAAAGCATTTTTTATATCACTAACGTGGCGAAAAGCATATAACCCACCTGGGGGCCGAGTCTACTATTGACAAGCAATAGAATAGAACCAGAAACGCTGTTTTTAGCTGTCAAAATGTTAATAGACTATCAAAAATATCACTAACTAGCTGCCGCTGGCGCTGTATGTGTTAGTAGAATTCTATCGGCCGGCCGATAGAAGTCAATTGGAGTACGATTGTAATAGTAGACTACGAATAACTGTCAAAATTGTACCGTCGCGTCGACTTTCTATTGAGCGATGATTTTTCTGACGCTATTGAATCAGTAGACTTGGCCCTCTAATCTGGTCACTTCACTGTAGCCTTATCACGTTTGTAAAACAGAGGTGCTGCTTCTCCCCCCCCCCCCCCCATCAAATAACCAGACGAAAATAACAAGCAACAAAAATACAGTTTAATTATAAATATAATTTTCATTTCAGTTCCAATTCGGATTCTATTGTGAATTTTGTGATGAAATATTTACGAATATTTCAATTGTTAATCAGCATATAGTTAGCGAGAAACACATGCAGAATAGAGGTAGACATGTACTGAGAACTGTAAATCAAGATGTTATTACAATTGACAATGTGCTCATTAGCGAGCGAGCATGGCATGGCCTGATAGAAAACGTCTGCTACATTTGTGACACAGAATTTCAAAATGAAGTTAACCATAAATTAGCAACCACTCATGTTCTGGGACTGAAAGAAAAACCTGTTAAACTTGGAACACATTACAATGTTTACAGAAAAGTAAGTACTTATACATTTCTACCATTTTTACTGATGGGTGCATTGGGAGCTATGGAGATCTTCCAGACTCAAACCTGCTGACTAACGTATGACGTCATGGCAAAGTGAAGGACATTCGGACGGATAACCTCGTTTAGGTGTTTCTCTGAAAGACGCTCCAAGCATTGCTCGCTGCATAGCTGGTAATGCAACTTTCAGAGAATGAAATAATTGTCCATGTCAAAACACCGTAGTTATAACATAACCAAGACACACACTGGTAGAACTTACGTATTGTGGATTTTCATCTTCAGTTATTGCGGTATAGGCGATGGCGGATAGGGAAACCGACGCAGTTTCCTGAACGCTGCCAAGCCCAACCGGATTCGCCTTTTCCAAGTTTTTCTTATTAATTCGACCTAATCTTGCCAATATTCCTGGACAACTTAATGTCTCGATCCTTCAACAAATACTAGATTGTTCAATAAGTCCCGAGACTAACTCGGAAATGGCGTATATATTAAAAACTCTTTTGATTTTTAAAAAAGTACTGGCCTTCAATAAAAGATATGTGTCAAATTTGTTTGACATTTTGGAGAATAAAAAAATAAATGCACATATTCATGTTTTTTATGAATTTTTCATAACGAATTGAATGATAGAAACTGAATTTTATGAAAGGCACAGCAATTACTCTTTTCGGCTAAGAGATATTGAAGTTTCTTTTTAAAAAAAAAAAACGGTAATGTGATTTCAAATATACCGTAATTAGATCTCGAGATATGGTAGTGAAATAAATTGAAATAATAATTAGAAATAAAATCAAAGGTTTGAAAAGTAACCTCGACACAGGACTGGAGCAACACCTGACGTGGTCCTTAGGATTGCATCTTGATGCATTCCTCCTCAAGCCACCACGAGAGTGACCTCTCAGCAATGGACCGCGCAGTATCCAATCGTAGCCAATGTTCTACGGGCGTGATCCTAGGACTGATCCCTGGAAAACACAACACTTCTCGCGAGCTTTGGTAAGCTATAGCTCTCTCGGAAAGATAAGCCCCGACTGTGCATTAGAGGCAGAGAGGCACTATATGAAAATAAGCGTCTTCTTAAAGCATTTCCAGCGCAAGACGTTGACTATGTCATGAGACACCGCCTTGACTACCCTACCTGTGATGACACTCCTTCCACGAGGACTCCGAAACGCATGACCGCGTCATCGGAGGAGCACTGAAACCAAACTGATGGAAACCAAACTGCTTATGTAGCAGATCCCCATGACGGTGACATATGCGATGAAGTGCTCTGCAATTATACGCTCAAAGAGCTTGCGTACCTCGTCGAGCAATACAAGCGACATATAGCCGGAAGGCGAGGCCACTAGCCGCCCTCGTTTTGGATAAGGACCAATTTCCCCGTATACGACACCTTGGGAAACCAGTCTTTATCGAAGGATAGCCAAAACCTTAATAGTCAACGTTCTTTGAGATCCAGGAGTCATACTCACCCCGGAAAGCTATCGGGTCCGGAGTGGTTCGATACATCTACGATCTAACCGCGCACACGCCACACACAGGTGGTGATATATTCCCGGTCATGGATTGGCCATCCAGATCGCCATATATATATGTCCATTAATGAACCTCCATTCCCCCATCCTGACGTGAACGTGGCAGCTCTTGACCGGTAACAACCACTACCCATACCTGGCGGGCCTCTATCTCGAGGTGGTCTGCTTTAGCCCTACGCAACGCAACTAAAGTAGTGCGGTGAGACAGCGTTAAGAGATTTGTGACAGGAATAACTGCATCGAAAGCAATGGTTCCTCACGGTAACTTTCACTGTGCACTGTGCACTCCCTCCTGTCAGGGACTTGTAGCTGTTTTTTTAACGTGCTGTATCCTCATTGACTTTACATCGCCGTGAGCTAGCGGCGAGGTGGGTATGTCGCACTCCAACCGATTAAACTGCACGATGTCTTCTAGTGCCTTGTGTGCTCGAAGACCCGGGTATTCCCGTGGAGGATATCCCCGGGCCCTCGAAGGCATGGCCGCTAGGGGTCCAGCGACTCCGGCTCATCGGGGGACGTTGTGGTCCGCACAGTGTGAAAACGCGTGCACAGACGGTGCAACGCGCTCCGCCCTGGGCCTGCCTGTGTTAGGGCAAGGTTAGCCCAAACCCTTGCCCTCAGGCCCACGCTCATGGAGGTCGGAGATCCGTCTCGGATCTACGGCGCCCGGTGCGTCTTCTGTGGCCGGGAAAGGTACTGGTTCCTTCCCTAACCTTTTCCGCAGCCTCTTTCGTACGCATCACCTCTTCGCAAAACAAGACGGTGCCGTTCCAGGCACTCGCACTTCTAACCATGGCCAAAAACAGGGTCATCAATGTGAGGCTCCTCGCACCGGACCTGTAGCACCTAGTTTTGCAGGACTGTAGGAGATACACTTTGGTCTTTCGGAAGTCCCAATGCGAAGGTTCTGTTCGCCCGCTGTTTTTTAAACGCTGGGCAGCTGAAGATCGTGATCGGTGAAGTCGAAGCGTCTAGCTTTGGCTCTCGCCTGGTCACTGGGACAGCCACTGGCCTCCACGATGGGGGAGATTACCACCTCTGTTATTGCTACGTCATCCAGACTCAATAAAAAATCATTACTGTTTGTTTCTTCTAATTACCATTCCATTTTAAAAAGAATGGTAATTATAATAATGGTAATGAGATTTTCAATAATTTCAGAAATAAAAGCATATTTTAAATAGGTAACGATTTGTTAAGTTTAACACTGTATAGAGGAATATATATTGGATATATCTAGCAAATAATTATGTAAAAAACATAAAATAATTACCTTTTAAAAGGCATGTAGAAATATTTAGAACCAAATCAGTTGTCGGGCAGGAGAACTCTAAATTACATAGTAAAAAAATGTACTTTCAGGGGTGTGTTGTTCACGACCGTAATGCGGTGATGGTCAGCGAATCTTTTATGTTTAATCTAGTCCATACCGTGCGTAAATGCGAAAATATTGGGCCGTGAATGTCTCTGAATGGTAATTATGTGTGAGTGTAGAGACATTTTTCAAAGTGGTATGATACCACTTAAATTTGTTCTTTCGTAAACGTTACTAAAGTAATTAATCAATTAACCGAATCCTTTTAAAAAAAAATCTTTTTAAAAAGATTTTTTAGAAAGCTTCATAAATTTATTAAATTCTGGGAAAAGGGACACGGATGGCTTTTATTTTAAAAATTTCATGCATTTCTAACAAAAATCAAGATGTTTTAAGGATTGTGCCTAACGCAGGCCTATGGTAATTGAACGAAAACAATGTAACATTTAAAAAAATAAATGATTATCGTCCGCCATGAAATATGCACGAAATGAAATATTCACCCGACCCACAGCGATTACTCGCTGTTAGCAGATCTCAAAAAAATGCTCGAGGGTAAGAATTTTGACTCAAATAGTAAAGTTATCACAACAACGGAGGCTTATTTTGAAGCCAAATACAAATCGTTCTACACGCATGGGATAGAAAAGTTAGAAAAGCGTTGGAGGGACTGTATCGCTCTTGGAGGAGACTACGTTGATGAATAAAAATTAATTTTATAAAAAACGCCTTGTTTTAGTACTTAGTCTCGGGACTTATTGAACCACGTGTTAACTTGAACCCGGCGTGAAGTGCTCATTGAACATTTTCTTTACTTTAAACAAAATCATACCCAGTCGAAACGCTTCACTTTAACTACTATGCAGTTATACGCTCAAAGATGAAACAAGTTATGATCTACGCAAGAAAATGTCTAAGTTATATTTATTTACCAACCATACTAATTTATAAAGATATTTATTTATTTAGAGAATTAATATTTGTCACTAATTTCATAAACACATTCTTCTGATTTTAGATCGATGAGTCAACTCTACAGTGTCTTACATGTAACAAACTGATATTTGTAAATAAAAAAAACGATCATTTTAATAAAGTTGAACACATAGAACTTATCAAACAATGTAGAGTTGAAGCCGATGAATATATTAAATATGGTGATATACAAAATAATAACGGCAATCTGCCTCTAGTAGCATACACAGCGTCACTCTGTAAACAAAAAAATACAGGCAGCGATAATTTAAATAGGGTTAAATATATAGAGCCTAACTCAAAATGTGAAATGGCTAATAAACAAATTAAAGTTTTAGTAAAACAAAAAAATAATCATAATCTGCCTTTACTAACAACTACATCAACACAGTGTTTAAATACAATTAGCGATAATTTCAATAGAATCAAAGATGCAGAAATGGAAATAAATAAACATATTAAATTTACTATTAAACAAAATAGTAATGACAACCTATCTGTTCAAGTAAATAAGGCAAACAAGACATCTACTACGATACAAAATACAGCGACATATAAACACAAAATACAAGGTGTAAATACTAATGCAGACATTGATAAAGAGACAAACACATTTTTTTGTAAAGATTATCGCAGTAATAATAATGTTGATAATATTCAGAAGCATTTAAGTACTGGGCTATCAACTCTTCCAGCTGGAGTACACCCAATCGATACCAGGAATAACATTGATAAATGTTACAATGACACAAGCCCAACGCAAAATAAGATTAGAAAATGTACTCCTTCTATAAAAGATATTTTTAACAAATGTCCAAATATTCCACAGATTCAAAGCTCAGTTGCTAGTCAAAAATGTGCTGAATTTAATAGCACAAAACCTGATTTATCTACTAACAGCTCAGCTAATAGTCCTGTATTTTGTAGTATTTGCCAAGTATCGGTTGCTTCGAATAGTATGAAAGAACATAATCAAGGAGTACAGCATAAAAGAAACAATGAAAAGAAAAACATAAACCTTAATAAAAATCGAACCAATGAAAATGTTTATACTGGTCTACAGGACAATAATCACAATAAGTGTCAACTAACAAAAGGCAACAACGATGAATCTATATTTCCTAACAAAAAAATTTACAATACAACTGCCATGACACTACATCCAACAACACCCCTAAAGAATATTGTAAAGAATTATAAAAAACATTCAGAAAATGATTTACTACGTGATCATCTATCAACGCCAACAACTGTAGTACAGTCAATCGACCCTAACATAAATAAAATAGACCATGAAGCAACTAAAAAACAGAGAAACAAAGGAAAACCTGTTTATAGACAAACTGCACACAAAGTTGATATTAGTAGGCACGACGATAAACAGAATATGTATGAAGTAGCAGATATACTAACTCTGGATAATCCTAAAGTCAAAACAAAAAAGTGTAATACATCTGCAATGCCGCCACATCCTATCGAAAAGAATGTTGTAATGAATATTGAAAAACACTCTGATAGACATTTACAAAGTGACCGTCTACTGACTTCAACTGCTGTCGTACACTCGGTTGATACCAATACAAATAGCGAAATAGAGGACCAATATCAGCACTATCACAAAGATATATGTGATGATGATGAGTGTGATGACTTTGCCGAAGTTCCTTTATTTCCAAGCTCTGTTCATTGTAAATACATCAAGGAAAAATATCCTATAGCAGTAACAGATTCAAATCTCGATGACAAAAAACAGAGCTCTACTGATATCCAACACTTAGCAAAAGAAAACCATATTTGGTACAAAACAAATATTGGCCGTGCATATTGTCGCGTTTGTCGTGTTAATCTGCCATCTTGTTTACAAGCTATGAACGAACACATCAAAGGTGTATCGCATAGACAATGTTCAAAGAAAATGTTAGCATCTGTAACTACGAAAAAAGCTAATAAAGTTATAAAACTAGTTAATCCTGTCAGGAATTGGCAAAACTATGGCTTTATTGTTAATGATAAATATGACATAGACATGTTTAGCTTCATGTTATTCGTAGATACTGCCCCAACACAAGCAATTTTATGCTTATTGTGCGAAAAATCAATTAATTTATATCAACAAATAAATAAATATGAGTCGTTAATCCAAGAACACTTTGTAAAATGCAGTGTTCCATCTATGAAAAAAATGCGTTTTGTTACATCTGAAAAAACTGAATTTATTCGACAGGTAAGTAAATAACTTTTTAAAGTAAAAACTTCTTAAGCAGCTTAGTGCACTTTTTGTGATGCGTAATTAAAGTTAAACTCGCGTCAAGACACGTGACCTGACCGAAAACTCTTAAGGCGAAGGGAGAGTAGACTGCCGCGCCGGCGAGGAAGTAGGAGAGGAAGTAATATCCCCCTCTCTATCTACCGCGTGACCAAAAAGGTATGCCCGGAGTGTAACCCGTATTTTTTGTACGAATAAAACGTATTTGTTGGGTACTTTTTATACTCAGTCACGCGCCCCACCCGATGGAAAGTGATCACGGTGACATATGAACGCTTGCAACAGAGAAGAAGCATTTAGTTACACGTTTTTTCACAACTCCACTTCTTAAGCAATCTTTCAAACGACACAAATATTATTAACAATTGTTTCACTATTAACAGATTCCTTCTGGAGAATTCCATTGCGGTTTTTGCCACACCCGCGTGCCGGAATGGAGTATGATGAAGGCCCATCTCAAGACGTATTCACATATATATATGAAAGCTAGAGCATATGTTCGCTATGCTGTAGCAAAACGAAAACAATACTTCGCTTCTATACAGTCAAGGTACCTTCAGCACTAGACGTACCTATTATATCCATCCTCGATTACTTTTTTTGAAGGGTTCTTGAGAAAAAGGGTTGTGATAGACAGACAGACGGACGGACAACAAAGTGATCCTATAAAGGTTCCGTTTTTTCCTCTGGAAGTACGGAAATCTTATAGGATCACTTTGTTGTACGTCCGTCTGTCTATCACGCCCCTTTTTCTCAAAAACGCAGGTCTCAAGCTGAAATTTTCCGTACTAATATTATAAACGCGAAGGTTTGTAAGTATGGATGGATGTTTGTTAACTTTTCACGCAAAATCTACTGAATGGATTTTTATGAAACCTTACAATAATATAGCTTACACATCAGAATAACACATAGGCTACTCCCGGGAACAAGTTCCTGTAGAAACAAGAACGGGAAAACGTCACCACGCGTGCGGAGCCGCGGATGTCAAATAGCATAAAATACTCAAGTCTATTGTCCCTGCTGCTGTGAAAGCTGTGAATAAATCAAACTTCTAAGCCAACGAAATCAAAAGATACCGCCGATTTGACCGCATATTTTCGACACTCACGAGGGAATCAAAACCTATAGGGTACTTCATTTTGATATTTGGTACGAAGCAACGTCTTATAGCACAGATAAAAGGAAAAAATCCAAAATATATAAAAAAAATGGTGTGTTCCTATACATACATAGAGAAGCCGATTAACATAGACCTCTGAGTTTTATGGGCGATCATACAGTTTGATGGTCTAGCATAATTGGATTTCAACTCAAATAAGGTACTATTTTTTTACGGAACCCTCGGCGCACGAGTTAGAATCGTACTTGACCGGTTTTACACATAAACTCTTGAAAATATATTAGTTTTGCAAAATTATACAACGGAGTGGTGTTCGAACTTATCCGCTCCCGCGAACACTCCCAGGGGCCCATTCTCGACCATACGACTTACAAGTGTAGACGGCTGTTGTACATTTAGAAACGGCGAAACACGAGGCAAAATATAGTTCATCAGTAAAATTACGTCAACGCTTTCAAGGCCAATTATCAAAAATTGGGGCCCAAATCGTTATTAATCTTGTTGCCTCTATTTAGACGACGTGAAAGTCTTCAATTCGGGAGCACCACTTGATATAATTATATTTATATTATTTATTTATCCATCACGCATTATCTCCGAAGTGGTGACAGAGGCACATTATACGTCCACTTCTCACCATATGTATTATTGTCCAACGTAATAGGTGGTGGGCCCATTGCCGTGTTGAAATAGACACGCATTTTGTGGCTACCTGCTGTTGAAATTTTTCAAGCCCATAAGGCCTTCAACTTGACTTAACGACAGCCATGTTACTGGCAATCGGGACCAACGGCTTTTCGTGCCATTCGAAGCACGGAAGCGCTCGCAAATGTAAATGTTACAAGTGTTTACCCATTCGTGACCAACCATAGCGAAAGTTGCTTAACGCAGTGATCGTTTACAGAACGCTGAGTCCGCGGGACCACGAGCGTTTCGACATAATCTTAATCTTAATAATATTATAAATGTAAAAGTTTGTATGGATGTTTGTTACTCTTTCACGTAAAAACTACTGAGTGGATTTTAATGAAACTTTACAATAATATAGCTTATACGAGTACATCAGAATAACACATGGGTTTATACCGGGAACAAGTCCCTGTGGGAAACGGGAATGGGAATTCTCTCTACGCGGGCAACGCCGCGGGCAAAGCCGCGGGCTTCAACTAGTTAATAATAATTGTCTGTCTAAAATTGCAGGTATCCTAGTGAACATCGTGGAACAGGAGATGATAGCGGTTCACGAACCAACTCACAGTACGGCGGGTCCCATCCTTCTTTGTGGTAAGTCACCAATTCTTGTTTATCATATTCTTATAACCACTTGCACGTCCCAGTTTTATAATGACCTAGTTTATTTATGAAGCGCTCGTGGCCCCGCGGTCTTAGTGTTCTGCAAACGATCACTGAGTTACGCAACTTTCGCTATGACTGGTCCTCGGATGGGCGACCACTTTGTGGCATTTACATTTGCGAGCGTTTCCGTGCTTCGGAAGGCACGTTAAGCCATTAGTCCCGGTTGCCAGTAAAATGGCAGTCGTTAAGCCGGTTGAAGGCATTATGGGCGGCATGAAAAATTTCAACAGCAGGTAGCCACAACCTGCGTCTGTCTATTTCAACACGGCAATGGGCTCACCACCTATTACGTGGGACAGAAATACAAATGGTAAAAAGTGGGCATATAATACTACCCCTCGGGGATAAGGCGTGATGGATAAATAATAAATAATAATAAAATAGTTTATTTTAATTAGTCTATGACCTTATTAAATAAAATAGAGATATCTTGGAAAGTATGAAAGCTAGATAAAAAAATTACTAGAAGAATAACTTTCGTGAGTGATGTTCATTATTACTAAATAAACAGTTTTACTCACGTGTAAATTTCGGGATAGCCCGACTAGGTTCGATCCTAACGGAGGTCCTTCTTCAAGAGGAGCGTCAAGCTACGTCAGAAGCTGCGCTAGCACTCCAGTAAAACCGTGTATTTAGTAATAAAAAAAATTACGACTTTATAATTGTAAAATATATACATTTAGCTATAACTATGAATGTTAACCCAAATTAATTATTTATTAAAATCGTCATAGTAGGTTGGAAATTTAATAAATGTTAAGTTAATGTTTAAGAAATTTGCTACTTACATGATAAACTAATATTAAACCCTATTTATTTTTTCACATATTCATGATCCTGGAATTATAACGATTGCAATGATATACGACACTAATGACTTATTATTATTCTAAATAGCAATTAATTTATCAAGAGAGAGATGTTGTTGGCCTAAGCTCAAGGCAGCCTGCACGTGATGACTAACGGAGGAAGCCATAACGAATAGAAAGAAACTCCAATGTAAAACCTGTAACCTGTAACTCTCGCAAATTTAAATGCCACAAGTGGGCACCCATCCGAGGACCAGCTATAGCGAAAGTTGTTTAACGCAGTGATCGTTTACAGAACACCGAGTTAGCGGGGTTACGAGCGCTTCATATACTATTAATGAATGTAGTTTGTCAAAAAAACAACAATGTTTTTCACACTTAGATTTGCTCTAAGTGAAAAAAGCCTTTAGGACCATTGAGTTGAATTCGCATAAAGTTGCATTCTCAGCAAGTTGATTTTCCAGAATGTTAAATCCCATAAAGTTAAACTCCCAACATGTTCAATACTCATTTCCCATAATGTTGATTATTTGGAATGTTGAATCCCATAAAGTTGAATTAACAGAATGTGATTACAAAATTTCACAGATTATCACGTTTTGCTCAGCGAGCACAACTTTTTCGAAGTTGCGAATTGTGATTTACGCTTCACTAACTAGGCCAAACAACGTACTAAAGATGCAGCTATACATCGTGCTTGCTTGCATTGAATTTGACTCGGAAGAAACTAAAGGGACCCTAAAAACAGTCTGTTTTCTATTACATTTTTATTCCTTACATATTTTGTTTTCATTCCACGCAGCTTACTATTTGATATTTATGTTTCAAAAGCTAATTTTTATTTACTTTTTTCATTGAAATGATTTAATCACCACTGTGATTGCTTTAAAGTATCCTTACTTCAAAATACTAAACAAAAAACTGCTGTATTGGAAGTCCTCAAGTCTCATAAAATGAACCTTTTGTCTGCGTTAAATGGATAGCGAGTTTAATAAACTTTGCTTGACTGACATTTGATATTATCGTACCAGTGTTATGTTTACATAGTAAATTAATTGAAATTCTTCTAATTCTGTACATATCTGAAAAAAGAAGAATTTTACGATCGTCCAAAGGAATCTATTACTAGAAATATTAAAATCTTTCAAGACTATTAGGTATACAAAATAAAAAACGATGCCATAAACGTCTTGGGCCAATATTTCAGAAAAGTATATTTACTACAAAAACTATCGAAACGGTAAGTGTTGGAGGTTTATGGTCTTATATATTTGTGCAGATATACACCATCTAGTAATTCATGATAACTGTTTAATAAGATTCATTCTATTTTTGTTCTAGGCATCCGGAGAGCAGTTGAGCCGCTTTGTGGTAAAATTTCAGAGCAAGACAGCGTGATGCACTTACGCGTGAAAGGCAGTACCATATAGCCACTGTCTGTGGAGGTCTTTGTCCTGATGCCGATATGGATCCAGATATCTAATTTAACATATGCACTGAATTTAAATACCAGAGACTATTGACACATACCAGGTAATTGACTGCCTCTGTGGCGCGGTGGGAGTGCTACGCACTCGGGAATCCGACTGCTACGCAAGAGGTCGTGGGTTCGATTCCCACCCAGGATAAAACTTTGTGTGATGAGCACGATGGTTTATTCTGTGTCTGGGTGTTATTTATCTATAATATGTATGTATTTAGAAATATATAAGTATGTTTATCAGTTATCTAGATCCCATAACACAAGCTAATATTAGCTTACTTTGGGCTAGATGGCGCTGTGTGAAAAGTGTCCCACAAAAAAAAAAAAAAAAAAAAAAAAAAATTACCTATTATTTGTTGAAAATATTATAGTTTTGTACACTTTGTAACATTGGTTGCATAGGGTTCGGGGCTCTGTCATAAACAACCTTGAGAGGATAGAAAGATCGAGCTTAAAGTCACACGTAGAACAGAAGTTTTAACACCGCGAATCAAAGTTGTATGTAAGTAATGAGTTTATAAATAAACATTGTAGGACACTTTTCACACAGCGCCATCTAACCCTTTAAGCTTGGGTTATGGGAACTACTCACATGATAAACATACTTATGTATATCTAAATATATACATTGTTATAGAGCAAACACCCAAACTTCTAAACAAACATTTGGGGATCTCACAAATATTTATTCCGATCTGGGACCTTCACATGAGTAGCAGTCACATACACTATCACCTACACCACCGAGCCAGTAATATATGCATACCTGAAGATTTTTCTTTGTTACAGTGATATTGTAAGCTGAAACAGATACTGTGGAAATAATAGTATCTCAGAGAACAGAACTTGAAACTCTTGTCCTTTTGTTATTAATGAGATAGTCGACTGTGATACAAGCGTCCAAAAACTTGCCGAGCCTGTCGTGCACAATATTCACCACAAGAAAGTACCAAAGAATCTGTCATCAAATCATTATCTTAAGAAATAATAATAAAAATAATTATTAATCATGTTTAGGTTCTTTATTTAAAAAATAAATAAAATATAATTGTATTGTTTAATATATTTAATTAATATAGGTAGTATAAATAAATCATTAAAATAAATATTTATCTATTGATGATGGTTGTTATAAGTTGTAGTGTACACACCTCTCATTCCAATAAATGTTATTACAGTGATAAAGATAACTCGGTTCAAGATGGGGCTTGAACGAGTGACAATGAAAATATAGTGAATAATTTCATCTTATTTTGGTATGGTTATGGTACCTCAGTGGCATAGAGCATTGCCCTGGTTAGACATAGGTTACGGATCAAACCCCATCCTAAACCAAGTCATGTTTTTCACTTTAATAACAATTATATGAAAGTCAACATCTACAAATTGCTTTGAAAATTTATCCAAACCTCTCCTTTATCTATTCCTATTCCTCCTACATATTGAATGATCATGTTCTTATTATATGGAGTACTCTCTTAGGGGGTAAAGTGTATTGGAAGTCAATGGGGATATTAATATAATAGGCACAATAGTGCAGTACAGCACAAGCTACAGTACTATCCTGAAAGGATGCTGTGGGATAAAAAGGATGTCCACGCTGGTATTGCTTTAACGAATGTTCCATCATTTAAGGTATTATCTTGTGTTTAATGTTATGGTACATAGCTACACTACTCGTGAGCGACATAGACTCTACAACACAACCATATAATGACATTATTTTTTAATATCCACATATCTCATTATTATCATAGGTATTATTCTATTATCACATTTCTATTAAAAGTGTGGTAGTTGAAATAAAAGAATGAAGCAATACGATTCACACTGCCACACAATACAAGATCACACTGTCTTCGGTATTGATATAATACTGAATTTAATATCTTTGTAAAGTAATTGTTATTGATTAGTACGGGTCTGCTGTTTGGTAGAATGTGCTGGCACTGAAATAGGGGCGTAAATATGACTCTGCCACCCTTTCGGGGATAAACACGTGAATGATAAATAAGTAATAGTCTATTTATCTTCAAAAATATCAATTTTAGAAAGATAAAGGAGGCCATCTTTTATTTTTGTTAACTAAAATCTCTGCTTGAGCGTGGTGTCGACTAAACTTACGAAAACTGCTCGCAAATCTCGAATCAAGTAGCGAATCTGAACTGAATATGGTTTAAAAATAAAGGATTACTGAAATGACACTTAAGCACTATTCTATAATATGAATCAACGTCATTTCACTGTGACAGCTCTCAGGTGATTCTAGATTGACGTTTCACGAATCGAGTAAGGTTCTATAATAAAAGCTCAGCTTAAAACTAGTTCTAAGTAATACTTGAGGCTTGAGTAAGGTTCTATAATACGACCCTAAAACGCTCGTTCATGTTTCAAAAATATCTACCGGCACTAATGTATAGAATTCTTATAATGATTCGATTTGCGATGTTACCAGTTCAAACATTACAAATAATTTTGGAAAGCAATTAATTTGTTATATGTATCTATTTATTCATCAAATATGCATACAATATAAGCTTATAGTTTAAAAACCAAGACGTGTACTGTGAACTTACACTAACTTAATTAAACTTAAAATAATTAAATTTCCATTGCACAACCGTACTCAAGTGCTCCAGCAGTAACTCGACTAGGAGTGTCACAGAAAACATCGATATCCCGATTAGCAAGTATCAGATCATTAAGCAGTTCAATAGCTCTGGCAGTATAAGCAGAAGTCTAGTATGCCGGGATCCACAATGGCGGATACGTGAGGAGTTTTCTCTGCCTTCGTCTAATTGCACGCATATACTGATTCGGTACATAGAGACAAATGCACTCACGAACTGATGGGTTATCCACAATATCGACACTTTTAGGTCCGTATTCCAGAATGTTTCTCAATACTCAATCGACGCTTGAGAGTAGATTTTATAAGGCAAAATCTAGCCTCAAGCGTCGATTGAGTATTGGAATACGTGCTGGAATACGGACCTTAGTCAATCATAGTCAGAATACTAATAGCTATGCCGCCGTAGGACGCCTTAGGAAGTAAGAGGTGGAAAAAGTCACTTTATTTAAACTTCTCGGGTGTCGTCGACAGCTTAGTTGGTTAAGCAGCTCACCCGGCAAGTGAGAAGACAAGGATAGGAATACCACTCAGTGCTTCTGATTATTTTCAGACTTCTGATTTTTTACATACATAGAATGAAAAGAATTTATCTTGAATAATATTGTGTATTGTTGTTTGTTCTAGGTACTCCTGTCGTCGATAGCTATTGGAGAGAGTCGATAGTATAAGTTGGTAGTCGATAATTATTCATAATAAATTCTAGCTAGTTTTCACAGATATGCTGTGATTATGTATTATTCTTATTATTGTGCGATATTAATATTAATTTAATGGCAATGGGCTCACCACCTATTACGTGGGACAGGAATCCATCCGGTGAAAAGTGGGCATATAATATGCCTCTGCCACCCCTTCGGGGATAAGGCGTGATGGATATTTTTAATTTAATTTAATAAGTTTATATGTATTATTTTCTTGCCAGCAATATATATTTAATCAAGTATAATATAACAATAAAAAATAATCTCGCTATTTATAATTCAAGACGAAATGTATTATTAAAAAAATGAAGGCTTTCTCCGAGGACTCCAACCCCAACGAACTCTATTACTATTGGGATATTCGTCAACTCAAATGCTCAAAATGCGCAAAAACTCAAAATGCTCATTTGTAAAGTGAAAGGTTGCAAAAAATATTTTAAAAGGGTCAATAAAAGAAACCACAACTAAACAAAAATTATTATGTTAAGGACTAAAGTGACATTATGACAATGACATTATGAATTAATTAATGTAAAATAAGGCAAAATGTATCTAATAATTTGATAACAAATTTAATAAATCAGAATAATGTAAATAGAAATTAATCTGGAGAAAGGTTGCAAACATTTGTAATAAAATTAAGTACTTACATAACGTAAATAAAGATTATTTACGTTATGGACCAATTGTTATAATGCCCTCACCAGTCACAAAGTCTTCTAATCTAACCTATCCCAGTCTGATTGCTCTACCTTGCTCCATCTTAGTGTTTTTGCAGTTGTTTACAAATCCTACCTGAATTGCAAACCCGGGGGCCAAGTCTACTAATTCAATCGCGTCAGAAAAGAATAGAAATCTTCGCGTAATAGAGAGCCGACAGAAATCATTGACAGTTTTCGTAGTCTACTATTACAATTGCGCTCCAATAGAATTCTATCGGCCTGCCAAAAGAATGTTATTAATACGTGTAGCGCCTGTAAGTAGCTCTTAATTTGCATTTTGGTAGTCTATATTAATATTTTAATTGCTAAAACAGCTATTATGTCTCTATTCTGCAGCTTGAGAAGTGTGATTGTGAAGTATATAATAATTTTAGTAGACTACTTAGTTTTGGACGAAACGCTATAGAATAGAACTAGAATGGCTTTATGTTGGAAAATTGTAGACTCGGCCCCTGGAGTCCACTATTACTTGACTACTATAAGCAGCTATCGATTGACTTTTGATTTAAGGTACTGTTAGCAGGGACTGTAGTCTGATTGCTATGTTTGAAAAATGACCTATATGTTTTTGATTGAGATCGATTATGCTATGCATTATGTAAATCCAATAACCTATTTATCACTTAATATATGTAAAAAAACTGTTTTTATCTTAATAACTAGGTGACCCCCCGGCCAAGCCCGTGACATACTTCGAACTCCCGTCGCACCTATTTAATCTCGTCGCTTATAAATTCTGCAATATTGCATAAAAATTTGCCCGATATGTCGACATTTCTACTTTCGACTACTGCTCCGCTCTCCAGGGTAGTAGAGTGATGATATAGTAGTAGTAGTATAGGGTAGTAGCCTTTCTCGATAAATGGGCTAACTGCCACAAAAATAATTTTACAAATCCGACCAGAAGTTCCTGAGTTCAACCAAACAAACAAACCAGCTCTTCAGCTTTATAATATTAAAGATTTAGCGCTTGAACTGTCATATCTTTGAATATTGACAAAGATAATATAATAGGACAACAAAATATTAATTTACTATCTAAGTACAACAGTTTCGATCACATCGCAGTACTAAGTTTATCAATTTTTAAAGATATGACAGCTGTTTTTGAAGGAAAACTTCTTTACGCACGCTTGACTGGGGAAGTAGGCTGGTGAATGTGTGACGAAAAGTGTGATCGGGCTAGGAAAAATAATGTTATAGATAAGTTAGTGAAGATAGAAAGAGACAGAGTTAGGTTTCGTATATTACTGAAGGGGCAAGATAGAGAGGTGGGATGCACACATTTTCTTTCCCTCTTTATCTCATAGCCAGTAGACAGAGGTAAAGAAGTTTTAGATCAGCTTCAACCGTGTGCTCAAAAGCACACTCGAATTTATTTTATCGATTAAGAAAATGCTACTATCCTTTCTGTTTTAATCTATTATTGAAGAGCATCTAGTTATATATTTAATATAACTAGATGCTCTTCAAATCTATCTGTAAAATATTGAATTCCACATAAGTAAAAGTAGCTATATTTTGTACAGAATTTTCACCATAAGGTAAACTCGCAAACGCCACTAATAATTGTAGTTTTCTAAAATTAAATTTCACGTTTTCTTAAATTGTTGCTAAATGTTTTTGAGTATTAACACAAGGGGAGTTTCTTTAAACCTGATAATGTTTACCAACATAAAATGTGTACTCTGATTTGGTGTTAAATGGTTGTGTAATTTGAAGTAGGTAGAATGAAAGTTAAGTACATATTTATATTTGTTACACCTACTTAGACAAAATGAGTCTGACAAACGTTTTTTTACTTTAAATGCCAAATAAATCTACCAAAAAATACGAGAAAAACTGTGTTTTTACTTTTTTATATTTCAAATAATGGCTGAAATATTTACGATCAAAGTGCGTATAACGCAGGTGACCGCATACGTCACAACACTACACATTCAAGTCGCGCTCTCGTTCGCACCCGAACGCCGCGCCGCGCCTTGTCGCAGTCAGTGTTACGTTGTGACGTCATAATGAGCGCGCCTAATCTCGGAAAATCAAAAAAGGGCCATAACTTCTCGTCGTTATAACTTCGGAAATACTGCATGTATTGAAGTGAAATAAAAACTAATGTAATGTACATGAACACGCTCCAATTTTAGCTGTATTTGATAGTAATATTTTGACCCTTTTGTGTTTTCTCCATTACTGTCCGGGTCCTGAATTAATTATTTTATATTAGGGACATACCTAGTGATCTCATTAAGGACCTCTGCAGACTAGCTTCTTTAAGTATCCACAGTCTTAGCAGCTTTTTAGAAGCCAAATATAGCGACCGAGCGCTACTTTCGCACACTTGAAAATGCCAGAAGCAGCGACTGAATGACTTTTCAAACTGTGATGCAGTATCCGAGCAGTCACCAAGACGCGGGACACCGATTATGTTTTATACCACCGAGGTGGCAGACAAGCTAATGGAAAGTAGTCACCGTAGTCTGTGGACGTTTGCAACACCAGACGTGCAGCACTCGCGCTGCTGACCCTTTTTAAACCTTATAATGCCGATGCTGTACTCAGATGCAAGAGAGTCAACACACAGTCTCAAAATCGCCGGTGTGGGTACTAAAAGAAATAAGTGTGCAGTGACTCAAAGATAATAAATAAATAAACAAATAATTTGTCAGTTTTTTACTAGCTACAACGCCATCTAGCCCAAATAAAAGCAATAATCCCTTTTGATATTTTTTTTTTATCTTTATTTTTTAACATGGGTTTGATCACAAAGTGAATATGTCACCCTCATAGGGGCTGATACACTATTTATATGATACAAATCTATTTATTTACGCTTAATACATAAGTTAACTAACTTATTTAATATTTTTGCAGACAAGCTTAATGGGCTCCCAAGAATATTATTACATTCACCTAGTTTATGTACTTCAATATTATGTTCATAATAAATACTAAATCTCTCAGCTTCGTTCGAAATACCAATTTGTAGACAATTCGTGCGCGTGGTCGGCCGCAGCTTTATGTATGCCAGCCATAGGACTAAATAAGGCGGGCCGCTCGTGTTCCAGGGCTGCAGTCAGTGAAGTTCCGGGAGATACACACCTGGGTATGGGTCTGGGGTTATGGTTATGGCTGGGGACATAACCACCCAGCCCCATACACAAGGTTGTCTATAATCTTGATCTATTAAAAATGTTAAACATAGAAAACACCGGAACTCCATAACAAACATTTGTGGATATGAAACAAATATTAGTTCTGATCCGGGTATGGTACCCGAATCCTAAGCAACAGAGTTCACTGTTTACTGCCTCTAAACCACCAATGCTGTCATATAACTGTATATAATACTAGTTGACACCCGTAGGTCCGCACGCGTGGTGAAGTTTTCCAGTTCCCGTTTCCCACAGCAACATGTTTCCGGGATAAAAAGTAGCCTATGTGTTATTCTGATGTGTAAGCTATATTATTGTAAAGTTACATCAAAATCTATTCAGCAGATTTTGCGTGAAAGAGCAACAAACATCAATACTTACAAACTTTCGCATTTATAATATTAGTAGGATATAGCAGCGTGTTAAGCCGTGTTAATATCATATATACATCAGCAGGAAAATAACTATATATACAGTTAAGGAAAATGCCCGTTTGTAAATGGGAATTATCCTATTCCATAGCAATTGCGTAGTGCTATCCAGCTCCCGGTGGCATTAAGACACGGAACCACAAACAAATCATGTGGAAAATGTTCATAGTTTGTTGTTGTTGAAGAAGTTTGTTGAAAAAAGAACGTTGAAAATGTTTGTTAATTATATTTTTTTGTGTTTAGTAAAATTCTTTATAGGACTGTCAGTTACTGTGATGGAAGCTCAGGCACTCAGTAAGTTTTTCTATTGTTGTAAACGTAAAAAAATGTTGTGGATAAGAGAAGGGTAATAGGTTTTCTCCTTTATATTGTGTCCCATAACAAATGATATAAATAAAATATAAAACTATTGGTAAAGATTCATCCCTGCCTACCTTATCGGGAATATAGGCCCGTTTGTATGTTTGGTAGAAAATTAAAATAACTTCTTCAAAAACTTTTCACTGAATTCAACCTTTAAAATGTCTACCGATTCTTAAGAAACATAATAGAATCGCCCAACAAAGAAAAAAATATCCAAAGTGGGTCGTTACTGGATGGTTTATAAGATTTTTTCATGCCGCTGCCGTTTTGGATGGATGCCTTCACGGGGGCTAGGAAACTGAGTAAGTTCACTGCGAGAATTCGCATAGGAAGAGCGTAAAGATCCCAATTCATCTAATCATTATAACTTTGTTCAGCCTCGTGCAGTCAGTACGTTTGTGAGCGTTTTTGAGATAATCGCGACCTGGTCAGCTGGTGATGTGAACTGCAAATGTCTAGGAACCATATAACCGGCATTTACTGTGTCGTTATGGCTATATTGGTGATTCCATGATCGTCAATCTCTCATACCCACTTACATTCTGTTCTGTAAACGATCACTGCGTTCAGCATCTGAAGTTACGGTCGGTCCTGAGATGGATAACCGTTTGTATTCACGGACGTTTTTGTGCTTCGTTAGGCTCGTTAAGCCGTTGGTCTCGACTACCAGTAACATGATTATTCGTTAAGCCGAGTTAAATGCCTTCAAAAGCTTCAACAGCGTTTCTTTCAACACGGCTATGAGGTCGACAGCGCGAGTGTATCATGTCTGGTGTTGCAAAACATCTAAAACGAATGTCTATGTAATTTTTTCACGTTTTCTTAAAATTTACAACACATAAAATGAAGTTTAGTGATGTCAGATACAAATTTAGTGCTGTTTATGATATCACTAAGTTTAGTTTGACTTAATAACAGAATAGCATTTGGCAATCTCTTAATTGAAATAAGAAAATTTTAGAGAAATTTTAGTTTAGTCTTCTCAACAACAGAATTAGCACCAGAATTGATCAGGTGGGCCGTATCCTTCTCTGTCATCATCATGGTCATGGCAAATCAAGCAAAATTCTTATATGTATAGATCACGCAGCAGGTACATAAAAAATAACAAAATAAATATTGTGGGACACTTTACAAAGCGCTATCAGCCCAGACTAAGCTATAAGCTTGTACTATGGGATCTATACAACTGATATACATACTTATATATTTCTAAATAAATACATATTATACATAGGAAACATCCAAACTCAGAAACCATCATTTACGGATCACACAAATATTTGTTGCGACCCGGGATTGAACCCGAGATCTCAGCGCCGCAGTCGCATACACTACCACTGCGCCACCGAGGCAGTCAAAATGTGAAACTGGCATCATTCTGTGAACATTTAATGCGAGTGAAACCGCGCGATAAAGATAGAAATAAAATAAAAAAAGGACTTATTGAACACAATCAGTAAATTTAATTACAATTGAGTTCATTAGCCAATTAGTATAAAATCTATACTAATATTATCAAGCTGAAAAGTTTGTTTGTTTGGTTAAACGCGCTAACCTCAGAAACTACTGGTTGGATTTGAAAAAATATTTTTGTGTTATATATCCCATTTATCGAGGAAGGCTATATCATCACGCTACTACACTGGAGAGCGGGGCAGTAGTCATGAATGTCGACAAATCGGGCAAATTTTAATCAAAATTGTAGAAGCGACGTTATTAAATAGGTGCAACGCCGGGAGTTCGATGAATGTTACGAGCGAAGCCGGGGGCATTCAGCTAGTATTTAATATGAGTATGTTATCCGTTCCAGGAAAAAAATATGCATAGTAAAAGTTAATTAGCCCTAATTAATGCGATATGTACTGTACGATTTTATTATATTGTATAGGTAGTATATACTTACATGGAATTATTTTAAATTTAGTATCAGGAAAGTGTCCTCAACATTGTTATATTTTAAATACTAGATGACCCCCACAGCTTCGCCCGTGGCATAATTCGACCTCCCGTCGCACCTATTTAATCCCGTCGCTTATAAATTCTACCATGATGCATAAAAATTGGCCCGATTTGTCGACATTTATGACTACTGCTCTGCTCCCCAGTGTATTAGTATAATGATACATAGCCTTTCTCGATAAAGGGGCTATCTAACACAAAAATGTTTTATCAAATTCGACCAGTGGTTCCTGAGATTAGCGCGTTCAACCAACCAAACAAACAAACAAACTCTTCAGTTTTATAATATTAGCACAGCCGAAAGACATACAGTCGGTCGACGAAGCTGTCTAGACAGAGCAATCGTGCGGGGGACAAGGGACGAGACGCGGGAGGGTTTGTCCCGAGCTGCGAACAAAATGTTGTTAGTAGCTCGGGACAGTCTTTCAGGGCTGACGCATTCACGACCGCTTGCTATGATTTTTGAATTTTTGTATAGATTTCTTTAATTCATGGGGTTTTTAATATTCTAAATACAAATTTCGTGTTCATTTTGCAATCCAATATGGCCGCCGCGCCGTGGTTATAAAATTTCATGTTGGGTATCGTATAAGGGGTTTTTTAGTATGCTAAGTATGAATTTCATGTTAATTTTGCAATCCAATATGGCCGCCGCGCCGTGGTTATAAAATTTCATGTTGGGTATCATATACGGGTTTTTTTGGTATGCAGAGTACGAATTTAGTGTTAATTTTGCAATGCAATTAGCCGCCGCGCCGTGATTTTAAAATTTCATGCTGGGTATCGTATAAGGGGTTTTTTGGTATGCTGAGTACGAATTTCGTGTTAATTTTGCAATCCAATATGGCTGCCGCACCGTGGTTTTAAGATTTCATGTTGGGTATCATATAAGGGGTTTTTTGGTATGCTGAGTACGAATTTAGTATTAATTTTGCAATCCAATATGGCCACCGCGCTGTGGTTTTTAAATTTCATGATGGGTTTCGTATAAGGGGTTTTTTGATATGCTGAGTACGAATTTCGTGTAAATTTTGCAATTCAATATGGCCGCCGCGCCGTGGATATAAAATGTCATGTTGGGTATCGTATAAGGGGTTTTTTGGTATGCTGAGTACGAATTTCGTGTTAATATTGTAATCCAATATGGCCGCCGCACCGTGGTTTTAAGATTTCATGTTGGGTATCATATAAGGGGTTTTTTGGTATGCTGAGTACGAATTTAGTGTTAATTTTGCAATACAATATGGCCTCCGCGCCGTGGTTTTAAAATTTCATGCTGGGTATCGTATAAGGGGTTTTTGGTATGCTGAGTACGAATTTCGTGTTAATTTTGCAATTCGATATGGCCGCCGCGCCGTGGATATAAAATTTAATGTTGGGTATCGTATAAGGGGTTTCTTGGTATGCTGAGTACGAATTTCATGTTAATATTGCAATCCAATATGGCTGCTGCGCCGTGGGTATAAAATTTAGTGTTGGGTATCTTATAAGGGGTTTTTTGGTATGCTGAGTACGAATTTCGTGTTAATTTTGCAATCCAATATGGCCGCCGCGCCGTTGTTATAAAGTTTCATGTTGGGTATCGTATAAGGGGCTTTTTGGTATGCTGAGCACGAATTTCGTGTTAATTTCGCAATCCATAATGTCCACCGTGTCGTTATAAAAAAAAAAACAAGCGCCGTGGATATAAAATTTCATGTTGGGTATCGTATAAGGGGTTTTTTAGTATGCTAAGTATGAATTTTATCTTAATTTTGCAATCCAATATGGCCGCCGCGCCGTGGTTATAAAATTTCATGTTGGGTATCATATACGGGTTTTTTTGGTATGCAGAGTACGAATTTAGTGTTAATTTTGCAAAGCAATTAGCCGCCGCGCCGTGATTTTAAAATTTCATGCTGGGTATCGTATAAGGGGTTTTTTGGTATGCTGAGTACGAATTTCGTGTTAATTTTGCAATCCAATATGGCTGCCGCACCGTGGTTTTAAGATTTCATGTTGGGTATCATATAAGGGGTTTTTTGGTGTGCTGAGTACGAATTTAGTATTAATTTTGCAATCCAATATGGCCACCGCGCCGTGGTTTTTAAATTTCATGCTGGGTATCGTATAAGGGGTTTTTTGATATGCTGAGTACGAATTTCGTGTTAATTTTGTAATTCAATATGGCCGCCGCGCCGTGGATATAAAATGTCATGTTGGGTAACGTATAACGGGTTTTTTGGTATGCTGAGTAGGAATTTCGTGTTAATATTGTTATCCAATATGGCCGCCGCACCGTGGTTTTAAGATTTCATGTTGGGTATCATATAAGGGGTTTTTTGGTATGCTGAGTACGAATTTAGTGTTAATTTTGCAATACAATATAGCCTCCGCGCCGTGGTTTTAAAATTTCATGCTGGGTATCGTATAAGGGGTTTTTTGGTATGCTGAGTACGAATTTCGTGTTAATTTTGCAATACGATATGGCCGCCGCGCCGTGGATATAAAATTTAATGTTGGGTATCGTATAAGGGGTTTCTTGGTATGCTGAGTACGAATTTCATGTTAATATTGCAATCCAATATGGCTGCTGCGCCGTGGTTATAAAATTTAGTGTTGGGTATCTTATAAGGAGTTTTTTGATATGCTGAGTACGAATTTCGTGTTAATTTTGCAATCCAATATGGCCGCCGCGCCGTTGTTATAAAGTTTCATGTTGGGTATCGTATAAGGGGCTTTTTGGTATGCTGAGCACGAATTTCGTGTTAATTTCGCAATCCATAATGGCCACCGTGTCGTTATAAAAAAAAACAAGGGAATGAGAATTGACGATGAGAACTAGGGATGAGAAATGGGAACTGGAAGCTGGGGATGGGAACTGAGAATTCAAAGAAGGGTGAGCTGACATATATGTAATCTCATATTATTATGTTTCTTCTTTTCACGGGTATCTTCTTTTTTTTTATGAAGTTACAACCAACGTAAACGCTTTCTCATAAAAAAAACTATCGATTCGACATGAAATGAACCTTATTTACTTCCGTGTGCGGCAATTGGTGAAATCACAGATCCTTTTTTTTAAACCGGTATTTATATTATTGATTTATTATAAATACATACTAGTTGACGCCCGCGGCTTCGCCCGCATATAGAAGATTTCCCGTTCCCGTTTCCCATAAGAACTTGTTCCCGGGATAAAAAGTATATGTCTTATTCCGATGTATAAGCTATATTATTGTAAAGTTTCATTAAAATCTATTCAGTAGTTTTTACTTGAAAGAGTAACAAACATCTCTACAAACTTTCACATTTATAATATTATTAAGATTAAGATATTATATTATAATGTTGATAGTTGATTGCGAGTACGAGTTAATAAATCACTACTACATATTATAAAACAAAGTCGCTTTTCGCTGTCTGTCCCTATGTATGCTTAGATCTTTCAAACTACGCAACGGTTTACGATACGGTGTTTTTTAATAGTTAGAGTGATTCTCATAGAAGGTTTTTATGTATAATTTGTTAAGTTTTTGTATATATTGACCAAATTATAACGATATTTGTTGGGGAGGTCGGACAAAATAAGCCGTCTGGGAGCTTTCAACAAAAACGCTGCCTAAACCCTTTGAGATATAACAAAATAATGTCTGGTGCAATTGTGTATCTAATAAAGTTCTACAAAAATTCCGCGACGACAAATGTCTATCTCTTAAGAATAACATACTATATCCATTTTAATACTTTAAACAACAGCAATTATTAAGCGGTAATTTGAAGGCTATTTACACAATTATGCTATTAATCCTTATCATTTTTACTACGTTAGTTGGCTTCAGCATTTCATGAAGATTATTTTGTCCCTTTACACCTTGCAAATTAAATGAATATCTTACGAGTTATCGCAAATTCAAAATTAGGCGCAAAGAAATTAATTTAATTCGACCGGGCCGTGCGGGTATACATACATATATAGATACCTAAGTACTGGAGAGCGGAGAAGTAATCAATGAATTTGGAAAATGTTCATACATTATTGTGAATGTGAAATTATTAAACAACGGGATTAAATGGGTGCCACGGGGTTCGAAGTATGTCACGGGCGAAGACGGGCGGGACAGTTAGTACATTATAAATAACATTAGCCTTGTATACTTGTGACAACCCTACAAGCATCACTGTCTAGACGTTGTCGGCATTTTTGTCAACTTCAAAGGCGTAACGCTACTGATAGGTTTACTCTTTATACTGTGATATTAGTATAGATAGATTATAGTGTTCGCTTATGTTTCGCCGGCAGTTTAATAGAATTTAGTTCCGTTCAGAAATTAGTTTACATACCTAATAGGTATTTGAACCATGTATTATATTTCGAATATTATAATTTCAAGTACTATTTAATTATTTTGTACTCTCTGACTACCCTGCCAGAGATACAGAGTGAAGTGACCTACTATTGACTTGAGTGAAACCTAAGGGGTCGAAAATGGTTTAAACTGCTTCGATAATACGGCTGTGCTGCTTTTTTGCACGACTTGGCGGGGACACTTTTGTGCCCTCAAATTAACTTTAAGAAAAACAATTTAAAGAATTTGTTTTTTTTTATATAATATAATTAACATATCAAACAGTATTGGGGGGTTCAGCAAAGAGGTTGGGAGATCAGAATATCATTTGCGAGGATAAACTCGTATGGGACCGTTGGAACCCGGACAGAAATAATTTCATTGCATGTTGCATGCTCGTTCGTGCTCGGACTGCAGAGATAAAAAAGCGTGTAACAACTGTCCTGGCTGCTGGATATTTTATAGGTTTGGAATACAGAAGGTTTAGACAAAATTACCCTATCCTAGCCCCTTTCCTATCTCATCCTTTTTCCTACCCTCTAATCCTTTTCCTACCTTATCCTCTGCCCATCCTTTCTCCGCCAAGCCAAGGTTGCCGTGCCGATGAGCTGCGTGGCTAGGGGTGAGCCTAGTCGTAACGTGCCTGACTGCCCTGGGACCGGGCGACCCCAGAATAAGGCTAGCCTTACCTAGACAAGCGGGGCTCTGTCTAGGCGGACTTTGAATTTCCCTTGCCACTCGTGGGAACGCAATGGATATTGAAAATTTTAAAATCCGGAATGGCGGCGATGTGGTTCGCAACCCGTCACGTCTCGTTGGGTGACGAGACGTGACGGGTTGCGAACCACAACGAGGCGGAAAGTGGTCTAGGGATAGCCACTTTGCTACATTGAATGTTAGAGGAGGAATGAAAGACAAAATTGATGAGATATGCGAGATGATGCGAGAAAGACGACTTGATGTTTTGTGTGTGAATGAAACAAAGAGGAAAGGATGTAACACCACTACACATGGACCCTATACAGCCTACTGGTCAGGTGTAGCCACAACCAGTACAGCGAGCCAGGTCGGTGTTCTACTGTCCGCGAGAATAAATGAATGTGTGACTGACTATGAATGTGTGAGCCCAAGACTCCTTTGGTTGAGGTTGAAGGTTGGACTTACCCGCATCTTTGTTTTGGGCGTTTATGCTCCGTAAGATGCGCGGTGGCGCTGATCATCAAGAGACCAAAGTGAGAGACAGGCATTTTGGGAGAGTGTGAGCGATATTCTGAGTAAATGCAAACGGAACGAGAGAATTGTAATGTTAGGTGATTTTAATGGTTGGGTTGGAATGAAGCGTGATGGATATGAAAGTGTATTGGGCAGGTTTGGTGACGAACGAGTGAATGAAAATGGTGAGAGTTTGCTTGAAGTATGTTTGGAGAGGAATCTTGTGGTAACTAACACCATATTTAACCACAAACAGATTCACTTGTATACTAGACAAGAGGGAAACCAGAGAAGTATGATTGATTTTGTGATTGTAGATGCAAGACTAAGAAAGAAAGTCTTAGACACTCGGGCATATCGCGGTGCCGGGATTGATACAGATCACTTTTTGGTTATCAGCCGAGTAAGAGGTCTGTTTCAACGGTGGCGGCATCGTGTGTGTGAACCTGTAAGTGTACTAGAGCGCATAAAAGTCGAAAATTTGCAAGAGATGAGCATAAAAGAAGGATTTGTGAGTAAATTGAGTAAGAAATTTAAAAATTTAGATGAAGTATGTGAGATTGAAGAATTATGGAAGAGGCTTAAGGAAGGTCCGGTGGAAGTTGCGGTGGAAGTGTGTGGGGTAAATAAAAGGAGCCAAGGATGTAAGGTGAAGAGAATGTGTGCAGAAGTCATGAAAGCATTGTCCGACAAGAAGAAGGCATGGTTGGACTGGCTGACTTCAAATGTCAATCGAAGAATGCAGAGGGCAACGGATGAGGATGTAAAAATGGGCAAAGAATGAATATAAAAGGTATAAACGAGTTGCAAAAGAAGTTATTAAAAGAGAGAAAGAGAATGATAGGGATAAATTTAATAGTAGGTTATCTGATAATTTCCAGCAGAATATAAAATTCTTTTGGAAATCTATAAAATCTGTGAGGGGTCAACAAACATCGTCGAAACTCAGTAATATCAGAAACCAGGATGGCAGTTTTCTAAAAGGAGAAGAATGTGTGCTAAAAAGATGGAAAGATTATTTTGAAAGCTTATATGAAAAAGAGGATATGGAAGCACAAACGAGTTCTTGGGAAAGAAATTACCGCGTAATCACATTCATGCAATTATAAATCATAGTGCTAACAGTGTTGGTGCTGTGAATGCTTTGCAGCCGTTGCTGTTGGTGTTGGTGGTATGAGTGATAAAGCAATTATCAAACAATTGCCGTCTCGCTTTCACATAGCATCTACCGTAAGTAATAGGTGCGGGGACCCCTTTCCTCACCTGTAGGCGTAAGGACAGCATCATTATTATTTGACTCATTCACTCCTATATAATTTCTCCTTGAGGCGCACACTACGATGAACTTGCAACGCACACCACCGAATGCATTCTCATCAGACGGCGATATCCCAGCATCATTGAGAGACATTACTGGGCGGAAACGTAAGCAATTGGATGACAATATTGATGAATTTATGTTTAGTGTCACGAAAAAATTTGATAATCAAATGTAAATATGGAACTTAAGCATAACCGATTGTATTTCGAAGACTATCGCTGCCGCAGTAAATGCGGGGCTGGCTGGCGAGTTATCGAGGATTACCTCCGTGCTATCAGAACTCAACGCTAACGTGTTGAAACTTAACACGGACACTACTCATCTAAATAACTCATTAAATGAGGTTAATACTCGATTGTGTGAAATAGAAAAATCGATTAACATCTCAAACGAGCGTCAGGACCTATTTGATAATCGTTTGAAGACATTAGAACAGAGTATTTCACAAATTGCCGGCCATGAAACGCAACTTCAACGACTTGAATATAAAATGCATACAATGGAACAGCAAGCTAGACAATGCAATATTGAGATAACTAATATTCCGGATAGGCGGGGTGAAAATCTCGTTGGCATGATTGAATGCTTGGGTGCTGCAATCAAGCACCCTATACAACCTTCTGATATCGTGACTGTACACCGCGTACCCCATGCGGACCAAAAAGACCGACGGCCGAAAAATGTCATAGTCAAATTCACAAACAGGACACTGCGCGATAATGTAATCGCCGTTAGTCGTGCAATAAAGGGCTTAAACTCGTCCTCGTTGTCTGTACCCGGACGCCCTACTGCTATCTATGTTAATGAGCACTTAACTTTGAATAATAAATTGTTATTTCGTCAATGTCGGGAGACTGCTAGAAAGAATGAATTTAAATATGTGTGGGTCAAACACGGAACTGTCCTGGTCCGCAAGGTAGACACCTCTCCTGCAATGGCCATCCGATCATTCCAGAACATCGCACGTATTAAATAAAAATCCCTCAATTCACGGCTGGAAGTTTTGTAGCATTATTATTCGGTTAAACATTGCATATATTATGTTATGAATCAGCAAGATAAAAATCCCTACCCTCTTTGTACTAAGCAAGTAAATATTCTGAAACTTATACTTAATAGTGGTAAAAGTCATGTGTACCTATTCTCTTAATATTAATCATATTCTAAGTAAAATTCATATTTGCAATGCATTAAAAGTGTGTTGTAAAGTGGCCATCAAAAAATAAAAGCCTTCCTAAGTTTTTTGCCGGTTCTTCTCAGGTGGGCCGCGTTCCGAACCGGTGGTCGCTTTAAATATTTTAAATAGTGTATAACATTTTGTAAGCGCCGTTAAAATGGTCTATGCAAAATAAAGATATTTTTTTTTTTTTTTGTTTATGTATATGCGCCCGGCTAGTGCTTCGTTGAACTTATTTGTCGCATGTAACGGCTATAATTATTGCCTTAAATTTGTTATTTGTTGTGTACGTGTTTTCATAAGTACTTATTTTCCGCAAAGTAAAAACTATAATAATGATAGATTGAGAATATATTGTTGCAATGTGTATGTTAATGATGTAAGGACCAGCTGCCCTTAGGGCTGTTTGAGCTTGTATTGCTTCTGGGTGGTAAACTGTGGTTGATTTACTCCGTACTACGTCTCGCTATCCATCTGAAATTATTATTATATCTTTCGAACAATACTATATTCGATCTGGCTAGCATAACATCAAAGCATGGCGACACTAATCAAAATCAAAATCTTTCGCGACGCTGTTTGTGTTAATGTGCATTCGGTTTGAATTTCCTAATTGTCATCTGTCGTGACACACAATATATATACACACTACTTTATATCTTCACACATAAAATTCTATAACACAAATAATAACGTACTATCAGTTTACTATCAAAACTGCCGGGGATTAAGAACTAAATTAAACACTATCTACATGAACATATTGGCGCACAATTATGACATTATTATATTAACCGAGACTTGGCTACATGACGGTGTTTTAAACAATGAAATTTTGGTCCCCCGTTACAATGTGTTTAGATGTGACCGAGATCGCGTTGCAGCGATGCGTCTTGACGGCGGTGGGGTGCTCGTGGCAGTGGGCTGGGCTCGCTCTGCTCCGGGCGCGGCGTGAGTTGCGCCCCCGCTCCCCACATGACCCTCCACAATATATCACCCGTTGTTGACCATATTTTGTTAGAACTTCAAATCGGTAAGGCTCAATATTTATTAAGCTATTTACATCCCACCAAGCACAATTTCAGACGCGTACCTAACATATTTCAATGAGATGCAAGTGATTGTACAGGTGAATAGTTACGATGGTTTTTACTTAATTGGTGACTTTAATTTGCCTCTTTTTGATTGGTATCTCGATGGAACACAAATGAAACTTCAAAATGTAGGTGACCCGACATCGCCATACTCCCATTTCATAAACTTTACGTCGAATATGGGTTGTATCCAACTAAATACTTTTAAAAATAGTATGAATCGACTGCTTGACTTATGCTTAACTAATATATATGGCAGTCGGGCACTGTCTGCACCTGTTATCCTAGTTCCTATGGGCCCCCTTCATCCTCCTTATTACCTCCTGATGCCTATTGATAGTAACTTCTCTAAGCCGATGCCAACTAAGTTGCAAAAAAGGTACTGTTATGGTAGTGGTAATTATGAACTAATTAACAATGATATTTTAGAAATTGATTGGTGTGCACTGTTTCGGCATGATTCCATTGAGGATAATGTCAGTATTTTCTACGACAGCATTAATGATATTGTACGTAAACGAATTCCCACTAAGCGCGTCTCCAATTCTAACTTCCCAGTTTGGTTTTCTCCTGCGCTGATTCACATTTTTAAAAGCAAAAAACAAAGCTTGGATTAAATGGAAAACTTATAAAAATAATTCGGACTACTCTTTATTTTCTATGTACCGCGGCCGTTTCAAAAGAGAATCACAAACATGTTACAAAAAGTATATGAGTTCAGTAGAAGATAGTATACCTAATAATATTAAACACTTTTGGACTTATATAAAAAATCGAAAAATACAATCCGACATCCCAGCCAAAGTTCATTATGGCGGTACTGAGGCTGATAAACCCGAGGACATCTGTAACCTCTTCTCCTCGTTCTTCCACTCAGTTTTCCAATCCTCAGATGTTTCCGATTCCTTCTGTTCGAATAACATAGTTAACGAAGACTTGGAAATGCCTAACAGTGTTGTAATTAGCGACATGCATTTGTTGGAAACCGATGTATTGAGACAATTAGAGACATTAGATATTACCAAAGGTACTGGGCTGGATAATCTCCCCCCTATATTTCTTAAAAATACAGCCAAGACCATATGTAAGCCACTGTGCATCATTTACAATAAGTGCCTAGATGAGGGTGTATTTCCTGAAATATGGAAATCAGCTAGGATAACACCAATACATAAGGGTGGTACAAAAAGAGATATAGCTAACTATCGCCCAATTTCTATCCTACCTACATTATCTAAGATCTTTGAGAGGTTGGTACACAATAACATCTATCCACTACTGCACAGGAATATATTGCCGCAACAACATGGTTTTGTCAGCAAGCGTTCCACTAACACAAATCTTACTATTTATATCTCTGAAATGTTCGATAATTTAGATAACGGTGGGCAAACAGACAGCGTCTACACCGATTTTCGGAAGGCGTTTGATCGGGTAGATCACAAGATGTTGTTAGAAAAGTTGGCATTCAATGGTATTCGCGGAAATCTCTGGAGGTGGTTTAAGTCATATATAACAAACAGAACACAAAAGGTTGTCATCAATGGGTACGTATCGGAAAAGGTTGTTGCGTCATCTGGTGTGCTACAGGGGTCTATTCTCGGTCTCCTATTATTCATTTTGTTTATTAATTATGTGCATACCTGTTTTCATCATTGTAACACCAACAAATTGCAGCTCAGTCTTAATAAATGTAAAATTATCACCTTCACAAGAAAACGCTCATATAATACATATAGTTACTTAATAGGCGGTTATTGTCTCGAAAGAGTACAAGTTATCCGCGATCTTGGTGTTACGCTGGATTCCAAACTGACACTAAACGCACATGTCGATAATATTTGTAGTAGGGCTTACAGGATGTATGGTTTTGTTATGCGAGCCAGTAATGACTTTACTCGTCCAAGTACTTACTTGCACCTCTATAGGACATTAATTCGCTCTCAATTGGAATATGCTGTGTGTGTTTGGGACCCATTCTAGGAAAAATATTGAGATGCTCTTGAAAGAGTACAGAAAAAGTTTCTGCACTGTATGCATTATAAATACTATCACAGCCGCCAATCTTACTCAAGACTATTACAAACCTACAATCTTCTGGACCTTAAGTAAAGAAGAATTCAATTACAAGCAATGTTTTTACATGATGTTTGCCACAACAGGTACGACTGTATTGACATTGTAAATGAGATCAACTACAGAGTGCCACTCAGACTACACACACGAAGCTGTCGTACAACCCCACTTTTTTTCACCCGAACACCGCGCACTAACGCAGGCTTGCGCGCACCCCTTCTTCGCTTACTTGATTTATATAACAGTAACTTTAACCAATTAGACATATTTGCAAATAATACCTGTATTTATAGAAGGTTGGTAATCCAGAGACTCCATGATTTAAGGGCAACCCTTTAGTATTGGAGTCTCTCGATCGCTAATCTAATCTAGCACTACTTACTGTAATTTATTAATTTATATAACGGTTGTATTACTCTTAACCTTTAGGATTATTATGTATTTTATCTACTCTGATACTATAATACAAAGATTATAAAACTGATAACAAAATTCTTATGGCAAACATCACGTACAGGCCAAAAATAAAAAATAAAAAGTTTCATTACGATACAAGTCTTGTATGGACACCTGTATCATAATATAACTTTTTAATCATAACGATACACCTATACAACCTCCAGCTGGACCAAGGCGGTAGAGCGACGCTCACTGCAGCCCTGCCCGCCTCCGACACCCCGCGCGCGCCCGCTCGCCTCCGTCACACAATAACACGCAGATACGACACTCTAATGCTTTTAAATCTCTCTTATTAAGGCGCAAACATTTGACATTTAAAAAATAAATTTGTTGTTATATATAATTTTATTTGCAATATTGTTTTACGTATTATAGTATGAGAGTAGATAAAGTAGTGTATGATACTGTACATAACTTGGTCTTATAACACTCGTGTGATACTATAAAAAACTCGCCTACGGCTCGTTTTTTTAAAACACACTCGTGTTATAAGAACCCTTATTATGCAACAGTATCATAAACTACTATAATAGACTTGTGATAAACGTCGTGCATGTCACAATTACTACTAGGTATGTTAAAACTTAACTATTTTAAGCATCTGCTATTGTGATGTTGTTTGTTTATCCAATAAAGAATAAAAAAAAAAGCGTCATAAGTATGGAAGAAGAGAGAGAATAAAAACTACCGCAGCATAAGCTTGCTTAGCATCGTCGGCAAATTGTATGCAAAAGTTTTGATAAAAAGAGTGATGAATGAAACTGAAGGGAAAATATGAGATGTACAAGCAGGATTTATGAAAGGAAGAGGATGCACGGATCAGGTCTTTTCCTTACGTTGCATAGCCGAAAAATTGTTGGCGAAATGTCAAAAGGTCTATTGCATATTTGTAGACTTGGAAAAGGCCTATGACGGAGTGGTGAGGCATGAACTATGGACAATACTGGGCAAGTATGGAGTAAGCAGTCACTTGATACGAGCACTGAAATCTCTCTATGAGGGCTCCAGTGCTTGTGTCAGGATCAACGGAGCTTGCACAGACTTTTTCATTTTTTCACATTGAAAAAGGTGTGAGACAGGGTTGTGTAGCGTCACCGGCGCTGTTTAACCTATACATGGACAGTTTTTTGAAAGAACTGCAAGAGAGTGCGTATGGTTTAAAAATGAATGAACTGACTGTCAATTGCCTCCTATACGCTTTTGACCAGGTAATACTGGCATCATCGGCGGAGGAGTTGCAGTTGATGGTTAACATTATGCATGATGCGCTAAGAAGCAAAGAAATTAAAGTGAATGTAAATAAGACTAAAGTAATGGTTTTTGAAAGAGAGGAAAGTATGACGGATTGCTCGATTTTGTGGAAGAAAAACGAGTGGAACAGGTGAAAGAATTTGTATATTTAGGTTCAAATTTTGTGAGAGATGGAAAGTGTGATTGTGACATTGAACGAAGAGTTTTGGCTGGAAATCAAGTGAATGGAGCCATGTACGCCTTTATGAGCAGTCAGAGCGTATCTGAGAAGGCAAGACTGGCTGTGCATAGAGGAGTACTTGTTCCTACACTCATGTATGGCAGTGAAAGTTGGGTGTGGCAGAAGAAGCATAGAAGTAAAATTGATGCAGTGGAAATGAGAAGTAGAGAAATTGATGGACAAAGAAAGGAACAGTGTGATAAGGTAACATTGCGGTATGGTAGAAGAAGTAGTGACTAAGATAGAAAAAGGTATGCTTAGATGGTTCGGACACGTGGAGAGGATGGATGAAAGTAGACTAACGAAACAGATTTATCAGAAGAGAGTGAATGGGCAAACTGGTAAGGGTCGACCTCGACGTACATATGTCAATCAAATAGAAGACATTTTGAAAAAAGGTCAGGTCAAGAGTACCCTTAACCGGCGTGTGTGTATGAAAACACTTATGAAAGTGGAAGAAGCGAAAGTTGTATGCCAGGATCGTAGCAAGTGGAAAGCCATAGTCTCTGCCTATCCCGATGGGAGACAGGCGTGACGATATGTATGTATGTATGTTGCATGCTCGCCATATACTCGCTTGCTTAAATGCATGTATATAATGTGTCGTTGCACGTATGCATGTCGCATATTTGCATACATGCCGCAAGCATATAAGAAAAAGGTACTTTAGGCGGTATAACTAATTGAATCGGGCGTTACATGGCGGAAATCCATCATTAACGATATTCCTAACGCACAACGGTAAAGTATAACCTCTACTAATTGTAACGGAGGAATGACGAAACGAACTCCTCAAAGAAAGGGATGTAGGACAGGAATAAGGAAACCTTACCCTCCAGGTTGTCAAAACTTATTGCAATACTCCGCTTTACAAGGTGACATTAAGTCGACACGTGTTTCGCCTACACACGAGGCATTTTCAAGACTGCTTGGCAGCAAATGAGCTCAGCGCGTTCTGCTCCGCCTTTTTATCACACTACCTCCCCACTACCCCACTCGTCACCGAGGTATTATGTGAGCTGTGTTGCCTATTTGAAAATAAATTTAGTAATTGAGAGGTGTGGAAATCGGTCTGTTCGTTCAACAAGAACGAGTGTATTATTTTCGAGCTTCGAGCGAGAAATACTATCTGTCACATTGCGCATTCCAACGGTTATAGCTCGAAAATAATACACTCTTTGATTACAAAAAAAAACAAAACAATATGGTTAAACGTCTTTTGTATCCATCGGTGAAGGATAGCAAGAAGTTTACTTCGAGTCTACCCTATTTTGGGAATATTACTCAGCGTGTGGCGAGGGTACTTATAGAAAATAATATTTATTCAGCCTTTAGATACCAAAATACTTTAAAAAGTTTATGTAATGCCAAAGATAGAATAAATCGTCACAAAAAATCTGGTATTTATAAATTAATTTGCGATCATTGTAAAAACATATATATAGGCCAAACGGGTCGCTCTTGAAACTAGATATAAAGAACACTTAGCAGCTTTCCGAAATTGCCACACCGAAAAATCACATTTTGCAAAACATCTATTGGACACCGGTCATAACTTAGATAATAATAATATGTTGGAAATTTTACACTTTTGTCAAAAAGGCCTTAAACTGAGCATTTTAGAACAATTAGAAATTATTAAACATGAACGTGATACATTGTTGAACGAACAGACCGATTTCCACACCTCTCCATTACTAAATTTATTATCAAATAGGCAACACAGCTCACATAATACCTCGGTGACGAGTGGGAGTAGTGGGGAGGTAGTGTGATAAAAAGGCGGAGCAGAACGCGCTGAGCTCATTTGCTGCCAAGCAGTCTTGAAGATGCCTCTTTTGTAGGCGAAACAATATTTAATGTCACCTTGTAAAGAGGAGTATTGCAAAAAGTTTTGACAACTTGGAGGGTAAGGTTTCCTTATTCCTGTCTTACATCCCCTTCTTTGAGGAGTTCGGTTAGACATCCCTCCGTTACAATTAGTAGAGGTTATCCTTTACCGTTGTGCGTTAGGATTGACGAATCGAGGGTGAGTGGTGAGATCCTCCTCCCCTCCTTTATTATCGTTAACTTTAGGCGGTGTTTAAATTTAATAGGAGAATACCTATGCATTCTATCAAAGGTATGAATTTAAACTATGGGACGAAATTCTATTAAACAATTAACCATAAATCGGTTGAATATAGATATCTTATCATAAAAATCTCTTTCATTTCAAATAAAAATAGTTTTAAGGACAGGGTGTAGGTACCTGCTGTGGAAATGTAATTCCCACATGAACAGTTGTATAAAATATGTGAAATAGTCATAATTATCTTATTATGGTACAGGCAGGTTGTCTGTGGACATGAAATGTGAATTTAACTACACCATTCTCAAATCCATTTGAAAACAATTGTATTATTTTAGTTTTATATATGTAAAAAAAGTATTATAATCGACCTATTCCCACTATTACTAAATTAATGTTTCAGGTCAACCATCTTCAGACTTCAAAAGACACAGTATAGTCCGACCAGTCATGCTGCATGGGAGAACTAAGAGAGAGATCTCCACTACTAGACATCTGGTTAGAATCAAGGGCTTTCTTTCGCTTCCTTGGATTACCATGAACTCGTTCGTTTGTCAGCAGGTGCAACATGTGCAGTTAAAGCTGGCTTGAGCTGCGAAGATCTCACTAGGATCCCATCGTACACTTAAAAGCAGCGTAAAAACTCAGTACATCGCAAATCGTTAATTTGAAACCCATAACTCCTTCTGGGTCCTTCTGAAACACCTTACATTAATGTAGTTACAATTACTGCTAAGTAAGTTAAAAGTGAATGCCGTCCGACTTACCAATACGTCAATGTTTTGTACAGCACCCTTGACCGGTAGTCAGCATGTGAGAGGTTCGGCGCCCATAGACCTTAGTTCATGTTGTACAACTTTGTCCACTTATATTTGGTCCGCAAGTTAATAGGTGCACCGCTAGCAGTTGAGGTCGCTTGAGCTCTCAAGATCTTGATGAGGTGCACCCTAAACACTAGAAAACTTGTTATTCAATAAAACAATTCCCTTAGACGACAGTTAGTATTGACAGAATATTTGCCGGAAGCTGCCGAACTGCCCGCAGCCCATTGACACTTCGGCTGCCTTCGGACTAGGGACCAATGCGGCAGCACTGCACATCTGTCACTTTTGTTCCTGACTCGCTCACTATATTGGTTCAGGACTATACTTAATTCAAAAAGACTCTTCCCACTATTGGAGTTCTTTTAATAACAAAAATTTAACTCGAAGACAAGAAACCCTTTCTTGTCTTCGAATTAAATTCTTCTGTTCACGGCCCTTTAAAAAGCCGTCTATGTAATTAATTTAAAAAATAAATTATAGAGTGGAACACATCATCCTGAGGTGACGTTGAAAGTACCTGTCGCCGATGAGGAGTATATTCTCGATCTTCGATTAAACCAGGACCTTCTGCCCGACGACTATGTAATTAGTTATCAAGAAAATAACAAGACTGTGCTACGAAACCCTACGGTGGAGGTCAGTGATCAATACTTCTTTTACTATTGTCTCTTTGAGGAGAATATTTGGGCTTTACTATTTCTATCTTAACCATTATTTTCTATTTTTTCCATGTCGTGAGACATACCTCGGATGACGGTGACGCAATCTTCAACTATTTAATACAATCGCTTTTCAATTTAAGTAACAAGATTTACCAGAAAATAATGACATCGGAATTAGAAAATATGTACATACATACATATTGTCACGCCTTTATCCTCGAAGGGGTAGGCAGAGGCATAGTAAACGCCCACATTTCACCGTATGCATTTTTGTCCCACGTAACAAGTTGTGAGCCCATTGCCGTATTGAAATGGACAGGCACAGGCTGTGGCGACCTGCAGTTGAATTTTTTGCCTTGCCATGGTTAGGCAAAGGTCAAATGCCAAGTGCACCTGATGCACCATAATGTTGGAGGTTTATTAAATGGTAAAGATTTAGTTATACATTAATGCAAATTCTATTAATATTTTTTGTGCTACAGAGCACTGGTTAAAAGATCATCAAATCACATTGTTGAACTTCGTAAATCACCAGGTTGCTAGCTCGTTCAATAGAAAACATTCTAAACGTGGAGGCTCTTTAATATTAGTTAATAAAAAGTTAAAATTTAAAGAACGTACAGACTTAGTAGCCCTCTCCATTGAGCGAGTTATTGAGATTGCCAGTATTGAATTTGAGCATTTCATCTTGTTAAACGTATACAGTTCCCCTAAAGCTCCGTACATTAAATTTGAAGAAAAGCTTGAAGAAGCACCGTTCAAATGCCAATGTTCTAAGAAATCTATAATAGTTTGTGGAGATTTTGATGTTGATATATTAGATACATCATTAACTCCATCAGGAAGAAATAAAATGAAAAATTTATTTAAATCCTTTAATCTGCATAGTACATTCTTAGAACCCACTCGTATTACAGCCACCAGTGCAAAATGTATTGATAATATTTTTACTGATATTAAACCTATAGATAAAGGTATTGTGGATCCTGTGGAGTCAGATCATCGTGGCCAATGGATAAAATTTCCTAAAAGTAGTAACAAAGTCAGCAAAAAACAAATTAAATATGTACCAATTAACCAAAGTCGTTTGAATAATTTTAAAGAAAATGTATTAAAGAGATTACCATATCTACCTAACTTCACTTGTGTAGACCAGTCATATAAACACTTATTTTAATTTGATTAATGATGAGTTTGGCAAAGTTTTTACCTCAAAAACACTACAGATTGGTGGTCGTCCTGTTTTCAGTGACTGGGCAACACCAGGTATCTTTAAAAGTAGAAATAAATTATTTGAATTATATTCAGAAAAATCATATAATTTTAGGCAAACCTTTCAGGAATATGTTAAAAATTATTCAAAGATATTTAAACAAACGTGTCATCTTGCTAAGTCAAACTTCATTAAAAATAAAATTTCTAATTCTGTAAATAAAATAAAAATGACTTGGAACATCATTAACTCTGAATGCGGTAGATCTTTAGTGACTGAAAGGGATTTCCACTTAAAAGTAAATGGTTGCCATGTTACAGGGGGCCTGGAAGTGGCGACGGAGTTTGAACATTTTTTCAAAAATGTACCTATATTGACAACAAAATCTCTCCAAGCGTCTTCCAGTTCCGCTGAACTTTTATTAGAAGAATCTGTTCTTTCTTGCAGGGATGCATTTGTATTCACAGATAAAATTAACTTGCTTGAATTAAAATTAAATCCCGATTTCTTATTAAGTTATGTCGCCATGTCATCTTTCGAAAATTTAATTTGTCGCATAAAACGTGTCGCTAAGTCATTGCAAGCGCCCGTGCCCGTAGTTGTCACCGATTCGAAACCCGGGCCAGCCGGTTTTAATTTGCTGAAACGGGACCAACCTAAATTACCGCCCATACAAATACCCGAATTTGATGGCGATATTAAAAATTGGCCTTTGTTTTTAGCTAGTCTCGAAAATACGATCCATAATAATAGTTCTCGAAGAAGCGAAAGAAGTATGCATGGATCGCGAAGCCTGGCGATCTGTCCTCTCTGACTACCCCGTCAGATCTTAGATATTTTTGCATCAGCTGTCGCGCCGTAAAGAATGTCAAGGTCAATGACCTCTGTGACTTTTTGTTTTTGTATATCGGTTTAAAGAAATTAGATTCCGAAACCGTTCGCTTATTTGAAATGGGTAGACTGTGGCCATCAAATACCTAAGTTCGACGACTTTCGTTCGTCAACATATTCGAATTTTGCAACGAACTTCGTTAAACCACGGATTAGCGAAACATAGTCCGATTAATCGCAGTAAGCCCACGAAGTCCACACAGTCTTTTGTTAATTTTGAACTTACAACTTCGCAATCGCAAGTGTTGCATTCGAAAAATTGTTCTTTATGTCAAGGTCACCATGACTAACTTTATAAATGTTCGGAGTTCAATAAACTCACTCCAAGCGATCGCTATAAATTTGTTCGTTCTAGTAATTTATGTATCAACTGTCCCAGTGGGAGACATCGTGTTTCTTTCAGTAATTCGAATCATTTATGTCGCAAGTGTAATGAATAATGAAAACAATAATACCGCGTCCAATTTAAACTCAGTTGGTGCCTCGCGCGTTAATCTTAACCGTCCGTCCGCTGTGACGTCACAGCCGCCCGCGCCGTTGAATCGCGACGGGGAGCGCTCTTGTGTGTTTTCGTCCCCGTCCGCGCCTTGCGCGGGGGCGCCACTGCCGCGCGTCTCGAGCCGAACGATGTCGCTTTGTGCTCGCTATCGAGTTTGCACACAAGCCCTACTACGGTACTTCTGGCAACCGCTCGAGTTGTTGTTTACGATTCGCATGGTAGGGGATATAGTGTTCGAGCACTTTTAGATAGTGCTTCTCAAAGTAATTTTATTAGTAAAAATTGTTGTAGTCGTTTTGGTTTGCATATAAATAACCGCCCCGCCTGTAATGTTGTGAAAGGTATTGGGGGTTTCACTAAAGCCGTTCAAGGTTCTGTAGTTATTAAATTCCACTCGCGTTTTGATTTTGATGTTAGTTTTTCGATGGATTCGCTAGTCGTCGATAAGGTTACCAAACTTTACCGACTGTCGCAGTCAATACCTCATTATAGACTAATTTTAGAGATTTGCCGTTGGCCGATGATACTTACGCCGTTCCAGGAGATATTGATTTGTTAGTTGGCGCTTTGATTTTCCGGCACCTCCTGTCGCAGCATAAGGTTCAAGGTCACGCATCGCACCCCGCGCCGCTCGCCTTAGAGACGGTTCTTGGGTTTGTTATTGTTGGTTCCGCACCCGCTTATTTTGATTGTAACTCGACAGTGTCATATTGTTGCGCCGTCGAGCCGCTGGACTCCGCTGTCCGTAAATTCTGGGAGAGAGAAGAGGTGATCGTCCCTCCTATTGTCAGCCCGGATGATAAACTTTGTGAAGAGTTTTATAGTCGCACGACTACTCGCGATAGTGATGGTCGTTATGTTGTCGCACTCCCCTTTAAGGGTGATGTTAATTCACTTGGAGATTCGTTTCAGTCAGCCGAAAAACGCTTCTTTTGTTTAGAACGGAAAATGCAGACATCTCCAAAGTTGAAGGAGGCTTACGATAGCGTAATAGCAGAATATTTGGATAAAGGTTTCATTTCACCCGCGCCTCCCGAAACCGAAGAGACGAAGCACGCTCCTTCGTATACCATACCGCACCATGGAGTTGTCCGCGAGGATAAACTAACCACCAAGTTGCGCGTTGTTTTAGATGGCAGCGCCAAAACTAGTTCGAATGTTTCGGGAAACGTTATTTTGCACAGTGGTCAAAATCTCCAAGGTAATTTGTTCGAAATTATAGTTAACTTTCGCTTATTCGCTGTCGTGCTTTCAGCCGACGTTAGGCAAATGTTTCTTTGTATTGGTGTTCGCGAATCAGATCGCCGATTTCAACGCATTAATATAGATAGAATTTTCGCATTCTCGGACTCGACCGTCGCTTTGTATTAGACACATTCTTCGCCCCATCGCTGGGATACATTTGTCGCAAATAGGGTGGCAAAAATTCAGTCGGAATTGGCGCCGCTAAACTTTTTATACGTCTCAGGTACAGACAACCCTGCCGATTGTTTGTCTCGTGGGTTAACACCTGCACAGATTTTGGATCATCCGTTGTGGTTCCATGGCTCTTCCTGGTGCCAACCTGATGAATGGCCTGTTAGCCCTTTCAACCCCACTACTGTGTCCACGCCACCAGAGGAAAAGAAAGCCTCTTTAGTTGCTACCGCACCGCTCGAAAAATCGCCTATTTTAGAGTTGGCTAGCCGTGTTTCATCGTGGTCGATTCCTTTACGTAGTGTTGTTTTTATTTGTCAATTTTTGAAAATCCTTCCTCGTCGCGAGCATGTAATCTAACCGCCTTTGACTTAAACAAGGCTGAGTTAATCGTGCTTCGTGAACTTCAGCGATTTTATTTTTCGTCTGAAATTAGAAATTTGGAATTGAATAAGCCTTGTAGTCGCGCTTTTCAGCATTTGAAACCCTTTTTTAAGGATGGCCTCATTCGAGTTGGTGGTCGTTTGAGCCAGACCGCATTAGAGTACGATCAAATGCAACCTATAGTTCTCCCGCGCAAGGATCATATCGTTGATCTTTTAGTTGAATATCACCATAGGGTGAATTGTCACGCTGGTCCAGATTTATCTAGAATAGATTTATTAATGTCAATTTTGCGCCAGAAATACTGGATTCTCTCCGCCCGCAATTTGATTCGTTCGATAGTTCATAGATGTATTCCGTGTTTCAAACTTCGCCCGAAGTCAATCGCGCCCGAAATGGCAAATCATCGTCCTTGCCGTGTTGTTCAGGCTGCTAAACCGTTCGTACACACGGGTACAGATTACGCTGGCCCCTTCAGGGTAACAGTTTCTCGTGGTTGTGGTATACGCTCCACGAAAGCTTATGTTCGTCTTTTTGTTTGTATGACGACTCGCGCCGTTCATATAGAATTAGCTGGTGATTTGAGCACGCCATGCTTCATGGCTGCATTTAAAAGATTTTTGTCGCGTCGGGGTTCCGTATCTCAAATGTATTCGGACAACGCAACGGTACGAATTACGTCGGAGTTCGTCGTAACCTTTTCGAACTACATAATTTTTTGCGTTCCAAACACTTTACGTTTGAAGAGCTGAGCACCGTGCTCACTCAAGTCGAGGCCGTAATGAATACGCGCCCTCTTTGTAGAACCTTGTCTAGTGATCCCTCGGAGCCGCTTGCACTGACTCCGGCGCACTTTTTGAATGTTACACCGTTAAAATACTTACCCGCTTTTGAAATAGAGGAAGATCAACTTCATCTTCTCTCGCGCCATGCATTATTGGATAAACTCGTTCAATCGTTTTGGAAGCGTTGGAGGACAGACTATTTGCATACGCTACAGTCACGTCAGAAATGGAATACTCCATCGAACCCTATTACCGTCGGTACTGTCGTAGTTATTTTAACTGAAAATATGCCTCCATTGCATTGGCCTCTTGGGGTAGTAGAAGAAGTTTTCCCTGGGTCAATTGGGATCACCCGTATAGTTCGCGTTAAAACCGCAACTTGTTCGTACTTGCGACCAGTTATTCGTCTTTGTCCTTTGCCTAATCAACAGTAACTTCAATAACAAATTTATCTTGTTCGATTAGGTTTAGTTTAGTTTAATTCGATAGCATTTGTTTATTTAGCAGCTAAAGCTTAGTGGCAACTGTGTAGTCAATTGTTCCTTTTTCGAAGGTAACCCTTCAAGCCGGGGGGAAATGGTTGCGCCGGTATACGAAAAAAGAGTGACTGCGTTATTTTTTTTATGTTGCATCGCTGATCTGCATTTGTTTTTAATTAATTAGTCGTCGACACTCCCCCCGCTCCCCTTTATTCCATTTCTCTTTCGCACCTACCTTGTCTCGCATAAAGGAGGAGCGAGACAGCTGTATTACGGGCGCAAGTACCTACGCTCGCGCCGCTAGCCTCAAGGGCAGCGACCACGATTGAGGGCTGGCAGTCTGTAGTGCACCACGCGCGCGCGCCCGCACCAACTATCGCAATAATTGTATTTTCCATGGATAAATAGTGTTTTCGTGCAAGGAAACCAGGGATTCAAGTCCAGGGACGCCCCCGGCAGCCTCCACCTCAGCATCTCGCAGCAAGCAGCAAGGTAGTGTGCCCATTCCTGTTTTTCCATTTCTTTTTCCATCGGCAATCGCGTGTAAATTTCATTTTTTGTCTTTCACCGCAAATACAGTCCATTTTGAGTTTATTTATCTCGCCCGCTCAACCAGATAGTAAACATCATACTTTGGTTTTTCACCGTACAAAAAAAACGCGAAGGGGAAATTCACTCACTTATTGTTGTTTCTATATAATATACCTGTAATTTTTAACGCAATAGAGACGTGGAATACAATGCAAATGGTGAAATGTGGGCCTGGCAATACCTCTGCCTACTAAAGACATGTATACTTTTCTAAACGACGTTCATTATAAAATTTCAACTCCGCAGGATATTGACATGTGTCACTACGGTGGGTCAGTACGAGACAGGCTGGGGTCGTGGGTGGCAGTGTCCACGTGTCACGGCATCCAGGGTGTCGTGTTCAACGGCGAGAGTACAAGATACATAGAGCCTGTCACAAGTAAGCATAAGCACGTAAGCATAATAAACCGTCGAGCAGAGTCATAGGTACTCGCTGCTGGATTCACTTCAAAGTCACCAATCCCAAGACCGACCGTAGTCAGAGAGGACAGATCGCCAGGCTTCGCGATCCATGCATACTTCTTTAGCGTCTTCAAGATTCATCAATCGCTTCATACGTCTGGGTTTCCGAGTACTTTTGACTTTTCCGTTGAAATATATAAGTGTGTTTATCGGATATGTAGTTTCCATACCACAAGCTCATATTAGGGCTAGATGTTCATCTTCCTCATCTTATCGTCTTTCAGTTTCCATATAGGGATTTGGAATAATGGTTCCTTTTTTATCATTTTTGGTTTGAGTGAAATTTCTTTAGTCCCGTTGTGGTTTGAAAATGGAACAAAAAGGCGATAAAAAAGTCAAAGATGTTTCACAATATTTATTAATATTGTTGTTATTTTAATCTTATCAATTATTCTTTCTAGGAGGTGATACTAACGGCGAACACTACTTGTATGATCACGCGGATCTGATGGAGAATCACCCTCGGAAATGGACCAACGTGCTCCCCAACAGCAGTCGCTACAATCCGTACAAACAAGGATCAGTCAAAGTGCGTACTCAACACTGACCATATTTTTACAAGCATTTTAAAAGCTTGTAATAATATAATCACTTTTAGACTTCTAAACCCTAAAGTTTAGGAAAATCTTATAAAACGGCTCAGTCTGTTCGTCCTTCCGTCTGTATCCATCAATTTTTCAGGAACCATAAGAGATAGAAATAAATGGTTTGCAGCATTCGATTCAGGACACCATGAATATGTGCACAGGCGATTTTGAAGTTTCTACCAATTTTGGTTTTAAAACTGGTTTCGGATTAGAAGTCTGATTTCATCGTTACCATAGAGAAGGGCGCGTTACTTGTTTATTAACTTGCAATGTTCGAGTGAAATCTTGCAACTCAATTTTGAAGTAGATATACCAATTGAGCTGGGGGCCGAGTCTACTATTGACAAGCCGTAGAATAGAACCAGATTCGCTGTTTATAGCTGTCAAAATGTTAGTAGACTATCAAAAATGCAACTGACTAGCGGCCACTGGCGCTGTACGTGTTAGTAGAATTCTATCTATCGGCCGACCAATAGAAGTCTATTGGAGTACGATTGTAATAGTAGACTGCGAAAAACTGTCAAAATTGTACTGGTTGCTTTCTATTGAGCGACGACCTCGACACGATTACCACGTTCCTGTTTACTGAGACCAATGGATTTAATATACAATTCGAGGAAGAAATAATTTTTTAGACACTCACAGGTAATATAACTTTGCTCACATAACAATTGCAGGTCAAAAAGAACGCGTTGAGGGAAGATATAATTACTGATACGTACCTAGAAAACAACCACTCACTGTATGTGGAACTCGTTCTTGTAGCAGACAAGGAACATTATGAAGTCCATAGACGCAACCTAAACTCAGTTCGCACGCATATGAAAATCCTTGCCAATATAATTAACTCTGTAAGTATTTATTTATCAAGCCTTTATCCCCGTAGGGGTTGCAGAGGTATATTATACGTCCACATTTCACTGCATTTTTTTGTCCTACGTAATAAAATAAATAAATAAATATTGTGGGACACCTTTTACACAGCGCCATCTAGGCCAAAGTAAGCTATATTAGCTTGTATTACGGGATCTAGATAACTGATAAACATACTTAAATATTTATAAATACATACATAGGAAACACCCAGCAGTCTCTGGGTGGTGAGCGCATTGCTGTGTTGAAATAGATAAGCGCAGGTTGTGACGACCTACTGTTGAAAGAGCCGTCCCTGAGGCCTTCAACTTGGCTTAACGTCTACCATGTTACTGGCAACCGAAACCAACGGGTTAACGTGACTTGCGAAGGACGGAAACGCTCGTAAAATAGAAATGCCACAATGCTGTCACCCACCCGTCACCAGCCATAGAGAAAGTTGCTTAACGCAGTGATCGTTTACAAAACTCTGAGTAAGCGGGACTAGGAGCGCTTCTAGTTTTTGTAAGTATTGGCATTCAAAATGTGTATTGTATTAAAATTTCTAGCCGTCACGCGTACCTAGTAATAACTATGTTTTTAAGAAAGTTGACCAGTCTCCTTAATCTTCCTCATCTTAACGTCTTATCAGCTTTCATATTGAGATTTGGATTCTTGATTCCGTTTTTATCATTTTTGTTCGTTGATTTGGTTTTAATGAAATATCTTTAGTCCCGTTGTGGTTTGAAAATTGAACAAAAAGGCGATCAAAAAAGAGTCAAACAAATTTATTAATAGATTTAGCCTGTAAGAGAATGAGATAGAATAAAACACAAGTATACATTAAAAAAGGACAAGTATATTCATAAATAAGATTTAGGCATCGATAGTAGAAAATAGAACACAATTATGCCGTGTTTGCGTTTATCATTTCTGCGCTGTGTGAATTGCACACACACTTTTTTTGCTATCCGCATGTATTGACTGATGATTTCAGTACCTATGTAATTGGTAGATCGCACAGAGTTTTGTCAGTGAACAGTAGGCCGCCCCTGGTCTACAGTATGGGACTTCAAAAGGGCCCATAGAAGACAAGACGGAGGCGCGAGTGTAGCACTTTTAGTGTTGCAAACGTGCATAGGTTACAGTGACCACTTTCTATCTAGTAGGGACATGCTTGTGTGCCATGGCAAAAATGTCAAAGTAACTGCCATTGTCATTAAAGAAGAGAAGTGCTTGTTTCTAAAGCCTACGGAGGAGTTTAAAACCATACTACATTCTCTTGTGATTTATCTCAGAAACCACTTTGTCTGAGTAATAAAATTTTTGCTGGTATAGAGACAGGCACGAGGTAAAAACATCATTTCTCATCAGGTATTTTTGTGGCGTGGTGTCAATAATAAGGCAAACATGTTTAAATTTAGTTAACCGTGTATTGTACTTAAAAAAAATAAAAGAAGGTAAGTAGGCACCTGGTCTGTTAGCTGTGTTTGCAATAAATAATATTTTCTTTCTTTATCTTTAACTGTTCTACTTTGTTAACAGGTATATTCTCAATTAAATATTTACATAGTCCTGGTTGGAGTGGAGGTGTGGAATAATTACGACAAAATCGCCTTCAAACAAAATTCAGGATACATCTTAGATAATTTTTTGAAGTACAGGCGGAAAGGACTGAAAATTTCAAACGACAATGCACATTTAGTTACGTGAGTGTAAAGTTACTATAAAAAAGAACCACCCTAGACCATCCCACGATGGAATTGGTAGAGGACTGTGATTCGATTTGACGTCTATGTCTATCTGTGGCATCTTATCTCTCAAAGAGATTTATGGCGCACTAGTTGACGCCAACGGCTTCGCCCGCGTAGAGAAGTTTTCCCGTTCCCGTTTCCCACAGGAACTTGTTCCCGTGATAAAAAGTAGGCTATGATGATAATTCAGATGTATATTTTTGTAAAGTTTCATTAAAATCTATTCAGTAGTTTTTCCGTGAAAGAGTAACAAACATCCATACAAATTTTGGCATTTATAATTTTATTAAGATGATTACTTAATTTAGTGCTTAACGCGTGCCAGTATAATTGTTAAATGACAATTAGGTAATTGATAACTTCGAGCAGAATGGTCTCCAGAGAACCTGACTCTTCGAAAAGTCACAGCAGACATTTTGTATTTGGTTTCAGTAGTTTTAAGGGTTGTTCCTTAAACTTTAAGTATTTTTTGACATAGGGGTTTTTTGTGTTTTGAATTTAATTTATAATTTACTAGATGACCCGCGCAACTTCGTTAGCGTCACCAAAAATGTGATAAATAAAGAACTGCTCGACCGATTTTGTGCAAACTTCACATAAACCATGGCCCACCTGATGGAAAGTGGTCACCGTAGCCTATGGCCTACGTTTGCAACACCAGAGGTGTAGCACTCGCGCTGCCGACCCTTTATAAACCTTCTAAGACCCCTTTTGAAGAACCCCATACTGGCATTGATTTTTATATATATTGATAGAATGAATTTTATACAAACAAATCATGATTTTATATTTCAGACTTTATCCATTCGATGGCAGTGTGATCGGCAAGGCGTTTTCTCAAACAATATGTACAGAAGAGTTTTCAGCAGGGATTGCGCACAATCATACAGAAGTTATGGGTCTACTTGCTATGACCATTGCTCACGAGATGGGTCATAACTTTGGAATGGAACACGATGGTGACTGCGAGTGTCAGGACAATAAGTGTATAATGAGCTCCACAAGCAGTTTTACAATACCTGAACATTGGTCAACTTGCAGCTTAAATGCACTGGCGTCGACATTTTCTCGAGGATTGGATATTTGTTTACGGTAAGCAATAAATTCATCTGCTTAAATAAAAAAGAAAGAATAATGTTTTATTCCACATAGACAGAAAAAAAACGGCATATGTACAGCTATTAAGAGGAAAGCGTGGGCAAGCGGAAAATGGCGGAAGTTTACTATGTATTATTTTCTAAAACAATTGCATTCTGTTTTATGTGTAAAAATAGTGGATTCTTGGATACAAAAGTTATGTCAACATGCTGGTGAAAATCTGATATATCGCAGTGCAATGTGATTTTTCATGTTAATCGCACAAACTCTATTTGAAGTTTTTCACTATTTTACTGGGCAAGATTGACTTTGGCTTAAGACTATTAATAACATAATAATAATATGCTTTATTGTACACCAAGAATAAATTTAAAAAACCAAGAAATCAATAATATATATATAGTAAGTACAATGAACGGCCTTATTGTAAGCGGCAATCTCTTCCAGGCAACCTTTAGATGACAAGACTGTATTGAGATTTATCATAGGGCTCAAAGTTTGGTGACATATAATACCAGTAGATTCCAATGCATACTTTTATACACATACACACATAAAGAGACATACATATACCTAAATAAACATACATACCATACCTACATACACATACATACATATATACATATACCTACATATAAAAACAAATATACATACTTAAATACGATCTGTCCTCTCTGACTACCCCGTCAGGGATACAGCGGGAAGATAGTTAAGTTTTTTTAAGTTTAAGTACAATCAAACATTTATATAACACATATATTAGTGTACGGTAGTTTATGTTGAAATATAATATTCTTTAACCCTCACTTTAAACGTTTGTAACGTTTGAGCCTGTCTGATAGTGACCGGTAGTGCATTCTCGCCGCCTCAACAGTAAAAGACTTATCAAAAAACTTTGTTGAATGTGCCGGTTTATGCAGTCGCAAGTTCTCTGACGAACTGAAAAACCTCGAATGCGTGTCACCTAGGAACTTAAAGCGTTCCTTGAGATAGGAGGGGGCTAGTGGGTTAAATAAAATATTATATAATAAGGAAAGGATATGAGTATTCCGTCGAAGGTGAATCAAGAGCCACTTGAGTTGGTTGCGGTATTCAGAAACGTGATCATATTTGCGTAAACCAAATATAAACCTTATGCAGAAATTTTGAAGGCGCTCAAGTTTATTTAGTTGCTCCTCCGTGAGATCAAGATAGCTGGCATCAGCATAGTCTAATATTGGAAGAAGTAGTGATTGTGCAAGCGAGATCTTCGTCGGAATCGGGAGAAGGCCACGCAATCTTCGTAAAGAACCTGCCGAAGCAAATAATTTACGATTGACTTCTTGTAATTGAGGCCCCCAAGACATAGTTTTATCGATATATATCCCTAGGTTTTTAACCGTGTCACTTACCGGTATCGGTACGGCATTAAATGTTATTTGTGGCAACTGAGCCCAGTCAACTCTAGAGATCATCCAGGTACTACCTATAAGGATTATCTGAGTTTTTGTGGGGTTTACTTGCAAACCATAGTTTTTACTCCATGCACATATCTGTTCCAAATCGCAATTAGTTCACAATTAGCAAGACTATTCTTGACTAAACGTAGAATATGAATTATGCAATAATAAGACTAAGTAGAAGAAGAAGGCTGACGTAGCCATGCCATAAACATTAAAATAAAATGTTTATGACGTGTAAGTTTCCCCGTTAAAATTTCCGGGGACCAAGTGACTTGACCAGTCAGTGGCGTACTTGCTGACCACTGGCAGAGGCAACTAAGCAAGCACTATTACGAGTTTGGAAGATGAGATAGGTCCCAACAATCAATCTCAAAGGGTCGGCAGCGCGAGTGCTGTACCTCCAGTGTTTCAAACGTCCATAGGCTACGGTGACTCGGTGACTACTTTCCATCAGGTAAACCGTATGCGTGTCTGCCACTTCAGTGGTATAAAAAAAAACAATGTCATAAACTTAGATTATATAATCTAAGGTCATAAATAAACAAAGTATAATCATAGACAAAAAAAAGGGTAATTCGAATTCGAACTCCAATGCCAGGTTGGAGCAACAAGCAAAATCAAGGAGAAATCATTTGTTTTATATTGATCATTTGATGCCACTGTTTCTAAAGTGCCCCACCAAGATCTCCGGAGTCCAAACGACCTTCCTTGCTAGCGGTGCACCTGCTGTTTAACTGGAGTTTCGACGGCAGTCGCTTCTAACCATGCCGAAATAGAAAGCCAAATGATAGCTGGCACCTAGCAGCGATACAATAGTGAATTTATAATTCCGGGCTCCGAAGAAAAGGTTTCGACTCTCATTTACGTTCGGGTGATGATCAAAAATAAGTAACATTTATTTATCCATTACGCCTTATCACCGAAGGGGGTGGCAGAGACATATTATATGATCACTTTTCACCATGTGTATTCCTGTCCCACGTAATAAGTGGTGGTGAGCCCATTGCCGTGTTGAAATAGACAGACGCATGTTGTGGCTTGACTTAACGACTGCCATTTTACTTGCAAATGGGACCAACGGCCTAACGTGCCTTCCGAAGCACGGAAACGCTCGCAAATGTAAATGCCACAAAGTGGTCACCCATCCGTGACTAGCTATAGCGAAAGGTGCTTAACGCAGTGACCGTTTTATTTAATTTTCATAGGCACAGAAACAGATATCAGATTATGCTATACATATTTTAACATTTAAGCAACACTTCAAGAACCTAATATCCAATTTCATCTATACATAGCGCTTATGTTAAGGAATAAGAAACCTTATAAACAAAATTAAATTAAAGATAGAATCTAGTTACATGCTAAAAACGAACGAGCTCAAATTCAACGAACAAGTATGAAAGTATGTTTACTCCATTACACACTCTCACCTAATGATCGACAACTGTTATAGAAATAAACCGAAGCGTTTGTTCCTGTGGCCGACATGCGGTAACGGAATGGTGGAAGAGGGCGAAGACTGTGATTGCGGTACGATGGTGAGGAAAGGTGCGTTTATCTCTTGCCACGCATGCTGTGACGCGCTGACCTGCCGCGTCAGAGCCAACGCCACATGCGGCGCGGGCCTGTGCTGCGATCTGCAGGTGAGTGATGGACCCTTCAACGTGATATTTACGCCAGAACATTATTTACCGGTTACCACAAGCCTTATTATTATTATTCATATTTGGCACGTTAAAATGGCGCCGCTCGCCTAATGGTAGGCAAAGACGACGACCCGTGAATGAACCCGCTCGCAGGGTTCCAATAGTGACCCTCATTTTGACGGCCCGGAAATATGCCTTTTCACGCTTCTCTTAAAGGACCCAGGATTGTAAGAGGATGTAACATTAACATGTGCGCCGGCAGAGAGCTGAGATTTCCTCAATGCTGAGAGTCGAGACCACCTTCTCGCTGCAGTAGCTTGTTGCGCACTACTCGACGCCATCCCTCCCGATCTGCCGCCGAGTGCAGAGCTTCATGGACCGTTGTGTTCAGAGTGGTGCGGATCTGATCAGTCCAACGTGTTGGACTTCTACCACGTGGTGTTTTGCCTTCCACCTTGCCAGTGACAATTAGCCTCTCTAGGTTGTCGTGATTCTTCCTGGCAATGTGGCCATGGTATCCCTTTAAGTAGGCCTTTATCCCCAAGGGGTGGCAAAGGTACATTATACGCCCACATTACACCGAAAGCATTTTTGTCCCACGTAACAGGTGATGAACCCATTGCCGTATTGAAATGGCTAGGTGCAGATTGTGGCGACTTGCCAAGACGAGTAGCCTGGCGAGTCTGAACGTAGACATTCTCTCGCTGGAGGTCATGGCTCGCACCATGGTCTCCAGTGAGAGTCTTTTACGGTCTTTCATATGGTCGCGAACGAGAACACACCCAAAGTGGTGGCCAAAGTCTGCCGGGAATCCTAGGACATCCTTATCTGATTTTAGTCGATCCGAATCTTATAAAACATCCGTGCGAACTATTACCCCGCTTTAAATAATCCTACTAATATTATTATACATACTCGTAAGTATGAATATTTGAGAAGTCGTGCAAAGGGTTTGGTTAAGAGCTAGGTATTTATACGCAATCACGCTCTAACCCCTGAACCGATTTGGCTAAAATTTGGTATACAGATAGCTAAGATAGCCCTGGATATATATTGACAACTGGACTGGATATAAATTGAAAGAAGTTCTTGTGGGATACGGGTAGATATAGAAGGATAACTTCACCATGTTGTGGTATCCGCGAGCATCAGTGTCATATAAAAATCAGTCTCACATACATTTTTTTTTAAATTTGTAGTCGTGTCGACTAAAGTCGAAGGGTGCGGTGTGTCGGCCAGCGAATAGCGAGTGTGACTTGCCGGAGCATTGTACGGGTAACTCCAAGGATTGTCACGAAAATCTGTACAAGATGGACACAACGCCTTGTGGGACACACAAGGAGGTAATCTACGTAATTCGTTACTCGTAGAAACTTTCTAAATATATTTCTTGTTGTCAAGTACTCGTCACCCGTTTTCCATAAATACGTAGTTTTATTATTATTTATCTATCACGCCTTATCCCCGAAGGGGTGGCAGAGGCATATTATATGCCCACTTTTCACCATGTGTATTTCTGTCCCATGTAATAAGTGGCCAATTGCCGTGTTGAAATAGACAGACGCAGGTTGTGGCTACCTTCAACTTGACTTAACGGCTGCCATATTACTGGCAATCGTGATCAGCGGCTTAACGTGCCTTCCGAAGCACGGAAACGCTCGCAAATGTAAATGCCACAAAGTGGTCACCCATCCGAGGACCAGCCATAGTGAAAGTTGCTTAACTCAGTGATCGTTTACAGAACACTAAGTCCGCGGGGCCACAATTATGTAGTTTTCTTTTCAATATTTTTACCACGAACCTAATTAAAATCAATCACATCAACCTATCGCCGTCCACTGCTGGAAGCAGGTCTTTCTTAATTCGAGTTTCTCCATGACCTTTTACGTAAGTCAGCTTGTGCACCGAAGACATCTGTAGCCATGGACGATAGTAGCTGACCGCGTGTGTGTGTGTTTTTTGTGCCTTATATTTATTTATTTTATATTTATTTATACTCAAAATAAATGTCATTTAAGGTTATATTTAATGTTAACATTAAGTTAATTTATTTATCTTTTAACCTCGAAAATTCGTAATGTAGGATAGTAAATATAATATTATGGTGTATTTGAGAATTAGAATGGCAAAACAACATGTCAGTTACTTCTGGGAATTTATCTTTATGCTGATAAATTTAAATTCACAAGGAAATTGGCGTTTTTTAGAGTGACAGTTGAAGACAGTGTCTTGCACTAACATAAAGCTGCAGAATTGAAGCTCAGGGCAGTATATTTTGGTAGTGTTTCTGAAACATGTGTTGGTATCATTATTTAAATGGCAATTGTTTTGTGTGTGACACAGAGCGCGTTCTGCGTGAACGGCGTTTGTCGTTCGCGCTCGGACCAATGCCGTATACTATGGGGTACGACTGGCAGGTCCTGTGGCAGCTGGGCTTATGAATCACAGTACGTATTTTGTGAAGATGGTATTTTTATCTGTTCCGCACTCCCATTACTGTAAATTCTATATGTACCTACACTACGACAATGAACAAGTCCAAAAATATAAAAACTATTTCGAACTATGCAAATCCCCACATCCACTTCTTGTTCATCTTAAGATTTTACCAGTCCCTTCCAATCTTTACCTGGATTCTAGGGTTCACTTTTATGTTACTGCAGCTATCGTTTGGCTTTTAATTTTTGACATTATTGGTAGTGAATGCCGTCTGACCTTCCAATCCCATAAAGGCATCTGGGTTGTTGTCTGGTCAGTAGGTGCACCGCAGATCTCTTGGACCTGCGGTGCACCTACTGACTTATTTGGTTTTCTGGGTAGGTGTAAAGGGCAAGATCTCCAGAGATCTTGCCCTTTACACCCACCCAGCAAACCACCAGGCCTCATTACCATAGACACTTGGAACACACTGCCTGTGCACGTGTTTCCCTCTTCTGACAACCCCGGATTCATGGTTAAATGGGTATTTTGAACTGTGAGACTGATCCTTAGTTCGCAAGATGTGGCCACGGCTTTCCATCAAGTATGCGACGTCATTTACACGTGCTAAATAAAAAAAAACAACTTAAAATATCTTGGAACCGGTTTTAAAATTAACCAAAAGTAAAATCCTGTCTATCCTCTACTAGCTGATGCCCGCAGCTGCACGCGTGGTGAAGTTTACCGTACCCGTTTCTCTCATTGTTATAGTGAGCTAGTATGTTTTTCTTAAGAGATAGACATAATCACGGACTTTTATGTAGACCTACACAATTCCACCATACTTACATTATTTTGTTAAGGTTTAGGCAGCATTATGTTTATTGAAAGCTCTTAGACGGTAATAACAACCAACACTTTCAACAAATATCGCCAATATTTTAGCCAATATAGACAAAAACTGAACAAATTATATACTAAAACCTTCCCCGACAACCACTTTATCATCATAAAAGACATAGGCTACTTCTTGTCCCGAGAACAAGTTCCTGTGCAAAACGGGAACGGGAAAACTTCATTACGGACGGAGCGGGCATCAAATTTGTATTTTTATAAATCCTATAGGTACAGTGATTGCGGGTACGACGGTTTAACTAACCTTCACACACCTTGCGCACCACGTGACGACATGTGTGGCAGACTCCATTGCACGCATCTTTCAGAGCAGGGCCAGCCTTCCAAAGTCCGGGTTGGGACATCAAGATATATTAAAACCCTTTCAAAAATTTTACACGGTATGTTTTGCATTGATCACTCTTTAAAATCTATCAAACAATCACGCACGGGTGGGCAGAGGCATATAATATTATACGCAAAACATTTCATCGTAAGTATTCCTGTGCCGCGTAATAAGTGATGAGTCCATTACCGTGTTGAAATGCACAGACGTAGTTTGTGGCTACCTGTTTTCGAAATATTTCAAGCCGCTCATAAGGCTTTCAACTTGACTTAATGACTGCCATGTTACTAGTTACCAGGACCAGCGGATTAACGTCCCTTCCGCAGCACAGAATTTTTTTTTGGCCCAGTCGAATTATGTTTAAACGAAATTAATTTCTTTGCGCTTTATTTTGAATTTGCGATAACCGTAAGATATTTATTTAATTTGCAAGATGTAAAGGGACAAAATAATCTTCATGAAATGCTGAAGTCAACTAACGTAGTAAAAATTATAAGGATTAATAGCATATTTGTGTAAATAGCCTTCAAATTGCCGCTTTATAATTGCTGGTTTTTTTAAATTATTAAAATAGATATAGTATGTTATTCTGAAGAGATAGACATATATCGTTGCGGACTTTTTTGTTGACCTACATTAGATACATAATTGCACCATACATTATTTTGTTATATCTCAAAGAGTTTAGGCAGCGTTTTCGTTGAAAGCTCCCAGACGGCTGACATCCCCAACAAATATCGTAATATTTTAGTCAATGTATACAATAACTTAACAAATGATACATAAAAACCTTCCCTATGAATCACTGTATTAAAAAAAACCGCATCGTAATTCGTTGCGTAGTTTTAAAGATCTAAGCATACATAGCAACAGACAGCGAATAACGACTTTGTTTTATAATATCACATATAATATAAAATGTGGGTAATATGTAGGTATGTATTTAAATATTATATTATGTTTATCAGTTGTCTAGATCCTACAGTAGTTTGGGATAGATAGCACAGTATGTATAGTGTCCCACAATATTTATTTATTTATCATTTGTAGATAGACTGGAGTTATGCTACAGCACCTCGATTGATTTAGGAGCGGACGTGGTAGATTTCGGAATGGTTCCAGACGGTGCCCAGTGCGGTGAAGGAATGGTATGTAATTTCTCAGTTTCTATAAATTTTAACACACCGTGACAACCCACTGAAGACTACCAACTGAACTAGTGCAACTAGAGCATTTTCCAATTGTTTATAAATTTACAATACGTAAATTGGGAGTAATTTTGGACAATTTTAATCAAAATTCTGACTCTGCATCAAGTTCATTTATGTGTTTGTTTAATCGTGACTAAGTGAGAAAACCCACTCTCACATAAATACCTACCTACATTTTAACAAAGGGTAAAAGGAAATTCACCGCTTTGCATAAGAGTTCGGGGGACTCTGCTGACCTGACTGCCGCAGTGGCGCGGTGGTAGTGTATGCGACTGCCGCGCATGAGGTCCCGGGTTAGATTCCTAGGTCGGAACAATTATTTGTGTGATCCACAAATGTTGGTTTTCTTTGTTTAGGTGTTTCCTATATATATATATATATATGTATTTAGATATATATATAATTATGTTAACAGTTGTCCAGATCCTATAGTACAAGCTTATAGCTTAGTTAGTTTGGACTAGATGGCGCTGTGTGAAAAGTTTAAAAAAAAACTCTTTCTGTCTGAAGTCCATGTGTGCCGCACGTACCCGCTTGTCATCACGTAAATCCTGCCGCGAACCACCAACCGACAAATAACGAACCCTAAGGGTTCACGAACCCCACTTTGAGAAAACCTGCTTTAGGGTTTAGAAGTCTAAAAATTGTTATGGTAAAAACCAAATATAAATGATGGAACTTACAACTTAAGCGTGTATTATGACTGTTTGAAACTTTCTTACATAGATAAAACATTTTGATCTTTTCTAGATGTGTCTAAAGCAGAGGTGCGTCTCAGTCGTGAAAGAAAGAGAATATTTTTCACGTGTACATTCTTCCGTTTGTCCTTCAAATTGTTCTGATCAAGGCATCTGTAATTCCAAAGGTAGGTAATGATTCTGTTTCAGATATTTTAACTTTAAATAATAGCGTAAACACAAGATAATGAAAAAGATCACAAAAAGCGTTAGTAACAACCATAAATTGTAAAGGAGGGAAGAGGCGTTACGTTCTTTTTTTTCAACTTACTCAAACTATCTTCTGATTAATTTCGTTGCGGGTTCCAAGACATGCAAACTTTTTTTTTTTATTCTTTCTTTATTAAACAATCCACTTTAATATAAGTTACACAAAATGGTTCACAAATTTGTTTTAAATTTGTCAATAGATTTGACTGTTTCAGCAGATAGGCTTACTGAAACAGCATTAGCATTCATTTGTAGGTCCGTTTTAAACTACTGTTTGTGACACATGTTCTTTGACAACGTTTTAATGTAATTTTTAAATTCAAATAACTGAGTGGTACATCGACCTGGTCTCTCACACGCTTGGAGTCCTTAAGGGGGTCAGGGTACGGTTTTTTACGCCGAAAACATAGATGGTTACTATAAGGTCCGTATTTCAGAATGTTTCTCAATACTCAATCAACGCTTGAGGCTAGTTTTTGCCTCTTAATCTACTCTCAAGCGTCGATTGAGTATTGAGAAACGTTCTGAAATACGGCCCTAAAAGTGTCAGATTCGTCCGTGGGTGAATGACGGGGGCGTGCAAAATTTAAAAAAATTAGTAACTTTTTTCTGAGTTCTATGCCGAAGAAAAGGATGATCAGTATATTTTCGGAGGACTAACTTTACAAAAATGAACCAATATAATGACCTAAGTATTTAAAAAAAATAAAAGTGCAAAGTACACATGTCACAATTGAAACTTCTTTGGCTAACTAATTTTTAAATCTCGTTTATATTTTTTATACAAATCTGTAGCTTTAGATTTGTATAGATAACAAATATATTACTTACTCTGAACAACTGCTTAGTATACGACGACTTACAAATTATACACAAAATGTTTATTTATAAATTTAATCTAATAATCTGCGTTTACTGCACAAGACGTTATGCGACAGAATTGCCATCTGACTAACTAACTATCTTCACGCTGTATCCTTGACGGGGATCTAATCTATAGCTCTAATATTTAAGTACTACGAATAAGTACATCAACCAATAGCGTGTATTTTTTCTCGATCCCTTACTCTCTCTAAATTTTCTCACTAGCTCTCTCCCACCTCTCGCTCTATGGCTCTGTGCGTGATGCGACGTTCGCTCTATCCCTCTCTCTCTCTCTCTCGCTATCTTTCTCACTCGGTTGCTTCTGCTCCTGCTCAAGCGTTGATTGAGTATTGAGAAACTTTCTGGAATACGGACCTTAATGTGCTTGAACCTATTCTAGAAGCGCTCGTGGCCTAGCGGTCTCAGTGTTCTGTAAACGATCACTGAGTTACGCAACTTTCACTATGGCTGGTCCTCGGATGGGTGACCACTTTGTGGCATTTACATTTGCGAGCGTTTCCGTGCTTCGGAAGGCACGTTAAGCCGTTGGTCCCGGTTGCCAGTAAAATGGCAGTCGTTAAGCCTGGTTGAAGGCCTTATGGGCGGCTTGAAAACTTCAGCAGCAGGTAGCCACAACTTGCGTCTGTCTATTTCAACACGGCAATGGGCTCACCACCTATTACGTGGGACAGGAATCCACACGGTGAAAAGTGGGCATATAATATGCCTCTGCCACCCCTTCGGGGATAAGGCGTGATGAATATTTATTTTATTTATATTTATGAACCTATTCTACCTACCACTTGGAGCTACCAATGTTTAGTCATCTATATATAAAGAACTCATTCTATATTAGTCGAATCTATCAGAAAAAAATATGAAAACTACCTATATTTGAAATCATTACAATTGATTGGTCGTGTTTTAGGAGATTGTTACTGCAATCCGGGTTTTGCACCGCCATTCTGTGCTGTGATAGAGGATTCCAGTAAGTATTTAATAAATATACACGCGTATAGAAGTTTCCCCGTTTCCCATAGGACCTTGTTCCCGGGATAAAAAGTTGATAATGTGTTTTTCTTATTGTAGTTTCATCAAAGTCCATTCAGTAGATTTTGCGTGAAAGAGTAACAAACATCCATATTTACAAACTTTCGCGTTTATAATATTAGTTGGATACATATATATTTATACAACATATCTTGATCTAGCGCTGCTGTTAGATATAACAAAAAACACGCGATTGGATGCTATTTGACCCCTGATATTTGTCTTTCGAGTAAGCACACCGTTTGGTAGGTGAGATTAGATCGCAATTTTTTTGAAAACTTGTATTACAACCATATTATAACATGTTTTCAAAAAAATTATGGGATATGGTTTAAAGAATTAAAGTGACTACAAGTAGGCATCTATATAGTATTTTTTCCATGGGAACATGATTTTAGCCCAAATATTATAATATGTTACTCGAGCACGTAGGCTGGAGCCCCCTTTTTTTTTTCGTGTGGACATCCTCATGGATGCTATGCCGGACTCTTACCGACTAAAACCACACGGTGCACTTCCATTTGTCTATGGCCAGGAGTCCCGGGTAAGCCCTTCGGGAGGATAGCCCCAGGGCTCCCAGCAGACTTTATCCGCAATCGCGGTATCGTCTTCCGAGGGGGGGGGGGGGGGGGTTCGGGTGTTATCCCGCTAATCTAATATCTTTGGGGAGGATTCGGGTGCTGTCCTACTTTCTTGAGGGGGTGAAAGACATACGCGCCCACGCTGAGCACTCCGCCAGTGTATGCAGCGCCGTATCCACGCTGCAGAGGCTGGAGCCCCTAAACTAATTTGGCTAAACTTTGGTAAACAGATAACTGAGACCCTGGATTATCACATAGGCTAGTATGTATTTAGAAATATATAAGTATGTTTTTCAGTTGTCTAGATTCCATAGCAGAAGTTCAAGCTAAGTTTGGACTTGATAGCGTTTTGTAAACAGTTTCCCATTATATTTATTTATTTTACTTTTTTTTTATACCACTGAGGTGGCAGAAAAGCAAAAGGCCCACCTGATGGAAAGTGGTCACCGTAGCCTATGGAAGTTTGCAGCACCAGAGGTGCAGCACAAGGGCTGCCCACCCTTTATAAACCTTCTAAGATTCCTTTTGAAGAACCCCATACTGTAGACGTTCGGGAAAACCCAGGCCGGGAGTTCATTATTTAAAGTGTCAGCCTACCGCATTCCGCTTCTGGGCGCTGGCGTCTCTCAATCACTTTAGGGGAGGTGGGCGTCGTGACTGACCTTACCTGACACGCTTTCTTCACTTCGCAAGATCTCGTCCGTTACTCAGCACGGACTACACTTGCAGGTGAGGCTCACTTGGGCCCTAAAGGTGTCGGTTTCTTCTCAGTGGGACTTTAGGTCTTTTTCGCCTCTAACTTATATTTTCGCTCACCTTTCGAATGTGGTCTAGATTTCAGTAAATCGACTGAAAAGAGTTTTTTTTTAATAAGCTTACTTCTTTTCAGGTTTGAGTTCAAGCACTGTGGCATTGCTTGTAATATTCCTAGGCATTGTACCTGCAATCTTCCTAATTATGTTATTTATATACTATCGGTGTCCAAATGCCCTAAAAGAATACACACAGAAGATACCAAGACCTAAATTCACATTTAGTTTCATGAATAATAAACCGGATCAAGATTCTGCTTTATACTACGCTAAAACTGCTCATATTGATGTGCCCACTCTGTACGCTACTGTTGAAAAAATCACAGTTGTAAACACTCAAATTGAGAACAATATACCTCCAGAATTACCAACCAAAACCCTAAATAGATCAAAACCATATTTATACAAATTTCCAAGGGATATTCAACCTAACAATGAGGTTGAAAAAAGTGCAATTGTAAACATCCAAATTGAGAACCTTCCAGTATTACCAATAAAAACTCTAAATCGACCAAACCCCTATTTGACAAAATTGTCAAGGGATATTCAGCCTAAAGTAGAAGAAGCTTCAAGCATCACTAAAATCAAACCACTGGTGAATCCAGCTGCAAATTTGAACATAAAAACGGAGGATAATCGACCTAAAATTCAAGTTCTTAATAGTGGAAATCGTATGAAACCGTTAATAACACCAAAACCGGTTTTAAATAAACCGTCGCAAGAAATTCGAACTAACGGTCAAGTGATTAATACAAAAGTTATAATCAAAAGACCGCCTCCGATCAAACCTAAACCAAATATGAAAAACTTATCCGAGCATAGTGGCCCTATTTATGAAAATTGTAAAGAATCGACGTCTGCCACAAATGTACCGCAAAATAAATAATTATGTCAAAGGATTCCTTTTTATTTCTGTGTTTACTATCACTTAAAGTCGGAAAGATTATTTAAGGGCCCTTTTTTTATTTTTTACGTGTGGAAGTCCTCATGGATGCTATTACCGACTAAAACCACACGGTGTCCTTCCATTTGTCTATGGCCAGGAGTCCCGGGTAAGCCCTCGGGAGGATAGCCCAAGGGCTCCCAGCAGACTTTAACCGAAAACGCGGTATCGTCTTCGGGGACGGGGAGGGGTCCGGGTATTATCCCGCTTCTTTGGGGAGGATTCGGGTGCTATCCTACCTTCTTGAGGGGGGTGAAAGGCGTACGCGTAGTTGCCACGTCACGCCACCGTCTAGGGTCTGCTTCTGTAAGGACGGCGAGCAGTCCACCCTCCGTCCTCAGACCCCTGGTCATGGAGGCCAGACAGACTGCGGAACTCGAGAGGGAAAATTCTCTCCCGCTCCCTCTAAGTTATAAAATTCACGCTCCAACGAATCTGTAGGGACCACTAACGCATGTGTTTTATATACCGAGGTCGTCAGAGGTGCCAGCATCGTTTGGCGCAGCAGTCGTCTCACTGCATATAAAATTTTATAGCTCTACTAGTTGTCGCCCGCGGCTACGCTCGCGTGGTGAAATTTTCCCGTCCCCGTTTCCTACGGGAACTTGTTCCCGGTATAAAAAGTGGCCTTTGTGTTATTGTAAAGTTTCATCAAAATCCATTCAGTAGATTTTACGTGAAAGAGTAACAAACATCCATTATTAGAAACTTTCGCGTTTATAATATTAGTAGGATTAATATATTATTATGTGTTACTGATACCAGAGTACCTATATTGAATATATACTAGTTGACGCGCGCGGCTACGCACGCGTGTTGAAGTTTTCGCGTTCCCGTTTGCAACAGGAACTTGTTCCCGGGATTTAGCCTATGTGATTCTGATGTGTAAGCTATATTATAGTAAAGTTTCATCAAAATCCATTCTGTAAATTTTGTGTGATAGAGTAACAAATATCTCTCAGGCTCACCACCTGTTACGAGGGACAAAATGCACACGGTGAAGTGGGCTTATAATATGCCTCTGCCACCCTTCGAGATTAAAGGCGTGACTGATAAATATATACTTAAGTACACGGTTACTAAGTATCGCCCCAAGATGCTACTTAAGCGACTCTGGCGACTAACGACTCTGTCAAAACCAAATGCAACAAACCAAAAAAGTTGGCACGAAGATCTCAACAACTGCATGGGTTAGAGATCTTAAATCTTTTTGTCAATTAAAGATTAAATTTGTCAAAAATTTTCGAAATAAGAAGTATAAGCAATATTTTACGAAATATTCTACTTTGAAGTTATGGCCGCGCAATCCTCCACTTGTTTCTTTAATGTAGACTATTTTTAAATTTCACGATTTTTTATAACAAAATCAATACAAGGAGAAGGATCTTAATTTGTAAGAATAACCAAGCGAGAATGACCATATTTGCCAGAATGTCGAGGGGCGTTTATCGCGCCAAGACCGTAGCTGCCTCGTACGAAATGGTACGGTAACCCCTTCCGATTAGTATGGCCACCAAAAGCATAATGTTCCTACTCCTTCCTGAATCTCTGAAACGGCTGGACTGATTTTGACTGAAGTGACTTTCACTGGCACATTGCTGATATTATAAGGTGTAACTTAGGCAACATTTATCCCTGTATTCCCACGGGAACGGAAACAACGCGGTGCAAACGCGGGACGTCCGATGGTATTGAATTTATAGAATATATAGAAATTATTGAAATAAAACTCACAAATATTTAAAGATTGTTTAATCAATCTTCATGTTTGTCCCTTTAACAGTAAGTAGGTAACAGAATAATGTTTTGTTATAGCTTAACTTAGCAGTAAGTATAAAAGGAATAACAGTACTCCGGTCGACGTCAGACGGTCAGTCCCTCACTACACCAAAAATGCTGCATCTATTTCGAAGTATGCATAGTCATATGAACATAGCACATTTTGAAGTTATACTTTTAAATAAGAATTAAAACCACACGAGCCATTGCAATCATTTCTTGAAATGTTGTTTTAATTAATCGCAAATAAGCGATCATCACGCGAACAATCGATACGATCGTCCACCGATAGGGACTTGAGCTTTCAATAACTCGATTCGTACAACTTGCAATAATCGCGTATTTGCGTTTAATTAGAACACCGCCTAAGCTATTTCTATATGTATAGTTATTGTCCACAGCTTTCCATTTGGTATTGAGCAATCTTTATTACCCTTATTTTTAATTTGTTTTTTTTTTTAAATGAAATATTCAAAATTTGTAATAGCTCATTCACAATGACGTCATCCGTGGCATAAAATCGATAGGCCTTAGCCTTAAAAAATATCCTTAATTTATTTGACATTGTGCCTTATTTCCGTTTCTAAGCAAAGGCATTACTGCCGTAATGCCAACGATGACGTCATTTGAAGGTTAAATGATCTTTCATTATTTACTATTTCTAATTTACAAGTTACAGCTTTTAAATGAACAATGCTCTATGGTTTATAATTGACTTAAATTTGTAATACTCTATTATTTACGTACAAAACACTTATATGCTATTTGCCCTGATTCATTAGTATACCAAATATTGTCTATGAAAGATAGTCGTCGTTTTTGTGGCGAGTCATTTAACATCATACACACACAATCATATTACGATTAGGGATTTGTATATAAGACCGTTCCTTTTATCAACACTTAACCAACTATTGAAATATTTTGTCAATCTAGATATGTATTTCAAGTGTTGGTTTATTGGACACAGAGATTTGTTTTTTATTTTGATCGAATCTCGCTGGAGTTTGTAATTCGTTCCATACTAAATTATGGTTTTCAGACCCTAAAATTGTTACAATAACAAACAGTTTTGTTATTTACTGTGTATGGTATTAAGTTTATCCATAAGTTATTTATTATACACTTGCTAATGACCGCAAAATGAAGTTTTCCCGTACTTTTTTTCCACAGGAATTTGTTCCCAATTTATCCGGCTCGAAGGACCATTTTTACGCATATTGACCGTGCAGTAAGTTCAAGTAGTGATCGTCTTATTCCACTGCTGAATACCATATACAGTAGTGGTTGGCCCATTATTATAACAACGCTAGAATATTAGACGATTGTGAAGATTTTTTTATTAGGTTTGAGCGTAATTGAGAAACAAACATTTTCATAAACTTTCACATTTATCATATCAGTAGGATTACTATAATATTCCTACTTATGTGTGTATATAGGCAGAGATTTAAATGGTTAGATAAACTTCACGCGTAAAAACACGGCATATATAAAATCTGCAGCGAAAGTGAGAGACAGTGTTACATCTCTTTCTCTCCTACGTGACTCTTGCTCTACAGACTATGAATTAAGTGAGAAAAGCCCTTTCGCTTTAATTTTTCTTCCGATATATATCTCTGCATAATAGACACAAGAATATAATACACGCTAATTGACACACAATATATACAAAAACAATTTAATCAGCCGTAGTAATCACAGATCAAAACGAATTGACCGTCGTAATGAGAGGGCTGCATAAAAGACTAGTTGTGGTCTGCGGCTTCGTTCGCCGTTGTTGAAAATCTTCAAGCTGTACGTACACCTCTTTGAAGCGACATTTAAAAATTTCGTTTCCTAGATTTTAATACAATTGAAATGTTATTCCTTTTATATACTCAACCCCCCCCCCCCCCTTCTACTTCCACGTGTGTGGGTTTGAGGTTAGTCTCGTATCTTCCCTCTCTAAACTAAAGTCACATAGCTACCATGATACATACAAACAAAAATTTGAGCAACCATCGTTTTCTATACACAATAAAAAAACAATGTCCGTTTTTCCATTTGAAACAGGGGTATAGCGTTTTAAATAATTACGAAATAAAATGTATATTCTTTATAGCGTGTGAACCACGGAGAGTTGGAGACACAGGTTGGCATAGTAAAAGCTGCATTCGCCATATCTCTTTATTTAATACTAGTTCACTCCCGCCGTTACGCCCGCGTAGAGAAGTTTATCGTTCCCGTTACCCACAGGAACTTGTTCCCGGGATAAGAAGTAGCCTATGTGTTATTCTGATGAGTAAGCTATATTATTGTAAAGTTTCATTAAAATCCTTTCAGTTGTTTTTACATGAAAGAGTAACAAACATGCATACAAACTTTCACATTTATAACATATCTATGGGTATTGCTTTAAGAAAACCATCAATGGTGGTAATCTTTTGTAACAAAACTAAGTTAAACTAATTCAATTGTAAACGTGCTTGAAAATTATTTAAAACTCTGAAGACATCAGTAAATTTTGTAACTAAAAAAAAGAAAAAAAAAGAAAAAAAATAATAGTCTTAAAAAGACGAAAAGTTCAGGTAATTGAACAAATGAGTAAAAAGAGGTTTTGTTCATGCTTAATTTGTACGAACGAATACAAAATTTGTGGCAATTAAGTAATGTCATATTTTGAAATCGGTAAACCAAAATCTAATGTATAAAAATCTTGAGGTCGCACAGCACCGAAATAGCTCTACTGATTCTAATGAAATAGTTTTCTGTATAGATCTTAAACTATTTTATTCTTTGATCATTTATTTGACAGATTATTTGCCGGGTTCAATTAGTGATGTGTTTGAACAAAATTGCCACGATTCGATTGATCGACTATATATTATAGAGACTCTTGAACAAAACTACCCCGATAAATGACAGCGTGAATTAATATTAGAAGTGTGCTGCTGTCAAAAACAAGTTCTTGGCTTTATTTCTTTACCGTCATCTTCACCCATTAACATGGCTTCGACAACGTGTACAAGAATTGTGGAATTGGATAACTCAGCTGAACGCGGCATTTTATGTTACCTTCTAAAATTCAGATTAATATAACTGCAGTAAAATTACCATTGCCTTATTGGAGGCAAGGGCACAGGACCTAGAACTGGACTTAGCTTCAAGAAAGGACTGGACATGACTAAATTTAAATACTAAGAAAATTTCTTATACTAAAAACAAGGCTGTATGGACTGAGTTTCCTTTGCCTGACCAAGATGAGCGAAGACAAATAACAACAACGTCCCGGGATCATCTCACAGGCTAATTTAGTTCAAGAGTCTACTAGTGTAGCGACCGCGACTGCAGACTTCATTCCGTCGACTAAATTATATCGATAACTAGATAAACACGTGTAATACAGCCATACGTATTCGTTTATCACTTAACACATAGTTTTTCATCACTAAACAACTTCGTTTTGTCTAACTATTATGTACACAATTTCACAAATTGTTTTTATCAGTGGTTCCGTACTTGCAAGATAACCTGCGGAACCGTATTACTAAGATTTTCTCTCAGAACTTCAGAAATAACTATATACGCTAAAATTTTGTATATACAGTTAACAACTTTAATATGCTTGTTTGCTACTTTATTCAATTAAATTGGTCACCGTAAGCTATGGTTGTTTATAAAACCAGTGCTACAGACTCTGTAAAAGATTTAACCCCATTTTGAAGAATGTATTATACATAGCTTGTATTAGTTTAATTTGTGTTATTATTGTGTTTTATTGTGGCCCGCGTAAACGATCACTGCGTTAAGCAACTTTCACTATTTCTGGTCCTCGGATGGGTGACCACTTTGTGGCATTTATATATTTGCGAGCGTTTCCGTGCTTCGGAAGGCACGTTAAGCCGTTGGTCCCGGTTGCCAGTAACATGGCAGTCGTTAAGCCAGTGGAATGCTTCATGGGCGGCTTGAAAGATTTCAACAGCACGTCGCCACAACGTGAACCTGTCCATTTCAACACGGCAATGGGCTCACTACCTGTTACGTGGGACAAAAAGCAAAGCATACGGTAAAACGTGGGCGTATAGTACGCTTCTGCCTACCCCTTCGGGGGTAAAGGCGTGAAAGTGTGTTATGTTTTGTGTTTATATTTATCATCACGCCTTATCCCCGAAGGGGTTGCAGAGGCATACATATTATATGCCTACTTTACACCATCTGTATTTCCTGTCCCACGTAACAGGTGGTGAGCCCATTGCCGTGTTGAAATGGACAGGCGCAGGCTGTGGCGACCTGTTGTTGTTTATAAATTTCATACCACAGTATGAATCTAGACAACTGATTAACATACTAAATACATACATATTATACATAGAAAACTGTAATAACTCCGAAATAAAATTTTGCGGATCAATCAAATATTTGTAAATATTTGTTCTGACCCGGGATTCGAACCTAAAACCTCAGCACGGATATCGCATATAATTATCACTGTGTCATCGAGGCAGTCATAGATGTTAGAGAAGATCGAGGTTTGTAACGTAGCGTATATAATAAAGTTAGTCTATAAACGATACTTATGTTGTTACTACATGGTGACAGCGGTGGGATACGAACCCACGCTTACAATACTTTTTTGAACCGGTGGCTAACTACAAATCAATATCTTCTCTTATCACACCTATTTATAACACTGGCCTGAGATACAACCTACCTATTCTAAGTTATACATACATATTATCACTCCTTATTTCTCGAAAGGGTAGGCAGAGACACACTATACTATCTTAGTAATACGGTTCAATAGATTACCCAACGAAACTTTCACGCACTTGGTTTTTATCACTTCACTTGGCCAATAAAGGCGTGTCCATATTGAACTTGTATATGTGGTTACACACATCAGCCAGGGTGTGTTGGGCCTCGTACGCGTCACATATCCTCAGTTTACGTTCGCGGTTTTCTGTATACATGTCGATTACACCCCATTGGCGGAGTAGTCGATGACAATTGCGGATTGCGTCAGTCGATACTGCTTCTCCTGGAATTTCAAGAATCTATTATTAGTCTAAAAACTATCTGACGGGGATAGTGCCAACGTTGCTTTACGGTGGCGAAACCTTGGTATGTCAGCAGATGCATGAAAGTAAATTGGATGCTGTGGAGATGCGATCACTTCGAAAATTGTGCGGCGTAACTTTGGTCGACCGAATACGTAGCAAAGTGATACGCAGTATGGCAGGTTCGAATGAAAGTGTCAGAGTTAAGCTGGAAAAGGGCGGGCTTCGTTGGTTTGGACACGTCCAACGAATGAGTAAAATATGTATGTATTTAGAAATATATAAGTATGTTTATCAGTCGTCTAGATTCCATAACACAAGCTTATATTAACTTACTTTGGGCTAGACGGCGCTGTGTAAAAAGAAAAAACATGTCCTACAATATATTTGTACATACCATAAGGCATCTTATTCCGTACGTAGTCGTCTGTGAGCGAGTCCAGAGTGGTTTTAACAACAGTCTTTATAGATCCACTTTGTAGATGACGACACGTGGCCGCGTACGCTTCCAGTAGGGGCCGGATTGTCAGTAGTAACCGCCGCCTGAAAGTATCAAGAAAGCTCGTGGTAAGCTAGTACCATCTGTGACTTTACAAAATGACAATATTTAAGAAAAATGTTTTAGGGACTTTTTTATAAACGCCGACTAAGTTAAGCAACTTTCACTATGGCTGGACCTCAGATGGGTGACCACTTTGTGGCATTTACATTTGCGAGCGTTTCCGTGCTTCGGAAGTCACGTTAAGCCGTGGGTCCCGGTTGCCAGTAACATGGCAGTCGTGAAGGCCAGTTGAAGGCCCTATGGGCGGCTTGAAAAATTTCAACATCAGGTCGCCACAACCGACGCCTATACATTTCAGCACGGCAATAGGCTCACAAGTGAAAAACTCGACATGGGACAAAAGTGCATACGGTGAAATGTGGGTGTATATTATGCCTCTGCCTACCCCTTCGGGGATAAAGGCGTGACAATATGTATGTATGTATGTATGTAATACTATAAAGATGAAGAGATTGTTTGGTTGGGCGTATTAACCTCAAAAGCTATTGGTACGAATTGTTTTTTTTTTTGTGTTGAATAGCTCATTTATAAAGAAATAACAAAGAGAGTACCTCTCAGCTTTAGCTTGCGGAGTGTCGACTACGACAAATTTGATGCGTAGAGCCGGGTCTGGTCTCTCCGCGCACTCGTCCATGTCCTCCAGTCTTTGGGCACATCTTCGGGACCATTGCTCTTCTTCTAAACCTAGGTTCACCTGAAAGCATTATAATCGTTATATACTAGCTGATGCCCACAGCTTCGCCCGCGTGGTATTTTTAAACTTTCGCAGTTTACACTCATATTTTATATACTACTCGGGACTTCAAGCGAAACAATTTCGCACTTACATTCACGACATTTCGAGCGCATTGCAGCTCAAGTACGAAAATGTTTCGCGTTAAGTCCCGTGTTGTATATAAAATATAAGCTAGTATGTTATCCTTAAGAGATAGGCATATGCCGTTGCGGATTTTAATGTAGATTCTGTATAAGATACACAATTCCCCAATAAATTGTTTTGTGATATCTCAAAAAACTTAGGCCGCGTTTTCGTTAAAAGTTACCAGATGCTATATTTTTCTCGACATGTTAACAAATATATATAATAATAGTCAGATTTTAAGCAATATATACCTAAACTTAAAAAAATATATACTAAAACGTTCCTCGAAAACCAATTCTGTCCATTAGTAAAAACAGTATAAAAATCGGTGCAATACTTTTTGAGTTTATCGCGAATAGATAGACGCGGCGGGGGACCGGTTTAAAATGTGTATTTTTGGTTGGATATATCTATGCCGTAATAGTAAAAGCAAAACTGTAAGTGATGGAAAGTGGTCACCGTAACCTATGGACGTTTGCAACACCAAAGGTGCAGCACTCGCGCTGCCGACCCTTTAAAAACTTTCTAAGACTCCTTTTGAAGAACCCCATACTGTAGACGTTCGGGAATACCCAGGCAGGGAGCTCATTCCACAATCTAAGCGTACGAGGAATATATCCCCTATCGGACCTAACCGTATGCGTCTCTACTACCCCAAAGGGGTGGTAGAGACCCACCCTTTGGGCATAAAGGTGTGACTGAAAACATTATTGGTCATATTTGTTATATGGATGTGGAAATTTGTATTATCTTTTATCTGCAAACTTTAGGATTCGAGGTGTAGGATCCAGAACTTATAACATCTCCAGAATTCAGGGTTTTAGGTGTAAGTTCCAGAATTAAGGGTACAGGGTTCAGAAACAAGGCTCGAAAGTACTGGGCCTAGAAAGTTAAGTGTCCAAAATCTAGGGTTTATAGTTTAAACTCAAGATTCTAAGCCTTAGAATCTTGAGTTTGAACTATGGACCGTAGACTTTTACCTTCAGACTTTAGAATCTAAAACATTATGATTACAGCAGGTCGCCACAGCCTGCGCCTGTCCAACTTAAACACGGCAACGCGCTCACCGCCTGTTACGTGGGACAAAATGCATGTGGACATGTAGTATGCCTTTGCCTACCCCTTCGGAGATAAAGGCGTGACAATATGTATGTACGTATGTATGTATGAACATTACGATTACCTTAACAGGAGCCAGTACTTCAATGCCGACGAGGGAATCGATAGCTTCTAACATTTTCTCTTCTATCCGCACACAGGGGGCACAAAGTATGAACTCGTGGCTCAAAACCTCGCACAGAGCCAGGCTACTGGACACCAGCTGGGCTTGAGATACTTCCTTCACAGGTTCCGCAGAAGATACTATTATAGACTCTAGGGCAGTAGCTGTAATAAAAAGAAACAGAATGAAATGAAGACAAAAATCCAGTTTCATTGGGGAAATGTGTGTAACGACATAACTTTAGACATTCACAGGTTCCGCAGAAGAAATTATTATATAGACTCTAGGGCAGTAGCTGTAATGAAAAGAAACAGAATGAAATGAAGAGAAAGATCAGTTTCAATGGGGAAAGGTATGTAACGACGTAACTCTCAATTCGTATACTATTCATTCATAATATTTAAATTAATTCGAATTAACAATCGCGAATCTAAAAAGAACATAAATATATAAAATATATACAAAAAAAAAACATAATGTCTATATAAAAACATAAGTTTTACATTATATCAAAAAGCGCGCACTTTTTTTAAACTTTCATTTTTATAGAATTTTAAACAAACTTTTCATCGAGTATTAATTACCTGCGTTCGTGGCCCCGCGGACTCAGTGTTCTGTAAACGATCACTGCGTTAAGCAACTTTCGCTATGACTGATCACGGATCGGTGACAACTTTGTAGCATTTACATTTGCGAGCGTTTCCGTGCTTCGGAAGGCACGTTAAGCCGTTGGTCCCGATTGCAGTAACATGTCAGTCGTTAAGTCAATTTGAAGGCCTTATGGGCGGTTTCAAAATTTTTTAACAGCAGTTTGCCACAATCTTCGTCTGTCTATTTCAACACGACAACGGGCTCACCACTTATTAAATAGGTCAGGAATGCAAACGGTGGTAAGTGGGCATATAATATGCCTCTGCCACCACTTCGGGGATAAGGCGTGATAGATAAATAAATAATTATTTACCTGTTGGTTGAATTTTGGAAAATTTTACAAAAAACAGATTTATTTTGGGACAATCACACAACACCGTCTAGCCCAAATAAAATATAAACAGATAAATAAAATTCAAGTGTCAGTTTGTAATTCTAAATTAACATCTTTTCACTAAACGCATATGAGAGTCTATACTTACATTAAAAAAAAAACAATTTCTATCAGCCTAATTGATGCGGTTAATCTCTGAAACAGCTGAACCGATTTCAATGAGACTATCACTTGCATATAGCTAATGTTATAAGGATTAACTAAAGATACATATATCCCCGTATTCCCACGGGAACGGGCACTGGCTGAAACTGTAAGGCGTCCGCTAGTCTCTATATATAAAAACTAGATGACCCCCACAGCTTCGCCCGTGGAAAGTTTCGATCTCCCGTCGCACTTATTTAATACCGTCGCTTATAAATTCTACACTGATGCAAAAAAAATTGCCGGATTTGTCGACATTTATGACTACTGCTCTGCTCCCCAGTATAGCAGCGTAATGATATATAGCCTATAGCCTTCCTCGAAAAATGGGCTATCAAACACAAAAAAAAATTTCAAATCCATCCAGTAGTTCCTGAGGTTAGCGCTTCAACCGAACAAACAAAAAACTCTTCAGCTTTATAATCTATACTAGCTGTCCCGCCCGGCTTAGCCCGTGACGTACTTCGAACCCCGTAGCACCATTTAATCCCGTCGTAATTCGTCCGCGTAAAGAAGTTTTCCCGTCCCCGTTTCCCACAGGAACTTGTTAACAGCTACTTCTTGACCTATGTCCGTCTCCTGGCTCTAAGCTACCTACCTACCAATTTTCAGCCAAATCGGTACAGCCGTTGTTGAGTTACAAAAAAGTGTAACTAACACGACTTTCTTTTTTATATATAGATATAAAAATGAATCCCTATTTCCCTTGGTCACGCCATCACGCGAATATGAGACCGATTTGAAAAATTCTTTTTGTATTGGATAGCCCATTTATTGAGGAAGGTTCTAAGCTGTAGAGCAGTAATCATAAATGTTAACAAATCGGGGATACTTTCATACATTTTTGGAAAAGTAAAAAAAGATTAAATGGGCGCCACGGGGTTAGAAGTATGTCACGGACAAAGCCGGGCAGGTCAGCTAGTATTAGTATAGATGAGAGTATACCTAGTATGGCAGGTGCGGCATAGTGTGCGACGACTGTATTGGCGTAGTAGGATAGCTCCAGAGACGCTGCGATGGATGCCACGGGCCGGACCGTCAGGGCTCTCCCGCCGCGGCCCTCGCGGCCCTCGCGACGGACCAGGCCCTTGCCTAGAGTGTCCAGCTGTCGATACAATAGAAATATTTATATTAGTTTCATGAAACAAATAATTGTTAGATCTATAAAGTCTGTAATAGTAAAAAGGTCAAAGTACTCGGATACCCAGACGTGCGTGTATGAAGCGATTGATGAATCTTGAAGAAGCGAAAGAAGTATGCATGGATCGCCAAGCCTGGCGATCTGTACTCTCTGACTACCTCGTCAGGGATACAGCGTGAAGATAGTTAGTTAGTTATAAAGTCTGAATTAGTACTGAAGAGTTTGTTTAATTGAACGTATCAAATAAAAAAATATACAATCTAACACAAAAATATTATTTCAATTCGAACCAGTGGTTCCTGAGATTAGCGAATCACTGGTTCGAATTAAAAAAATCTTTTGGTGTTAGATAGCCCATTTATCAAGGAAGGGTAATAGACTATATATCATCACGCTACTACTCAGAAAGAAGAAAAGATGGAAGCGTAATCATAAGTGTCAACAAATCGGGCAAATTTTTGTATAATGATGTTATTTTAATATCTACCACGTCCAATCCCCGAAGGGGTGACAGAGGCATATTATATGCCCACTTTTCATCATGTGCCTTTCTGTCCCACGTAAAAGGTGGTGAGCCCATTGCCGTGTTGAACCTGCTGTTGATTAATTTTCAAGCCATCCATATCCATAAGGAGTTCAACTTGACTTAACGACTACGATGTTATTGGCCATCGGGAACAACGGCTTAACGTACCTTCCGAAACACGGAAACGCTCGTAAAACGTAAATGCCACAAAGTGGTCACCCACCCAAGAACCACTTATAGCGAATGTTGATTAACGCAGTGATCGTCTACAGAACACTGAGTTTAACAGCACATCGCCACAACCTGCGCCTGTCCATTTCTACACGGTAATGGGCTCATCACCTGTTACGTGGGACAAAAAGGCATACGGTGAAATGTGGGCTTACAGTATACCTCTGCCTACCCCTAAGGGGATAAAGGCGTGACAATATGAACGTATTTATAGGAATATATTAAGATGAAGAAGAAGAACCAAACCAACCAATAATTAGAAGTATATTCGTGCTCCATATTGAGGTAGTATTTGGTATTTATTTCATGAAATTGAATACACTGGAATTTGAAGTCCGAACTTACATTTCTAATAACGGGCATGGATTAGGTTTGTGGACAGCAACCTTTTTTTTTATACCCCTGAGGTGTTAGACATGCATACTGCCCACCTGAAGGAAAATGGTCACCAACTGGAGTTCGACCAATGTCACGAGCAAAGTCGGGTAGCATGGCTAGTCTTCACTATTATTAATAAATATCCAGAGTGTATTACACCAATATACCAATCCGTATATAAGAAAAACAATGTAAAATCTTCATGCTGTATCCCTGACTACCCCGTCAAGGATACAGCGTGAAGATAGTCAAGTTAGGTTATGAAAGAAAAAGGTTAAAATAAAAAACACAGAACTAACCGCAGATTTCAGTACATGTTGAGAATCTCCAGTATAACCCAGGTCTCTGCCTTCGGCCTGTAGTACAATGCCTCTCGCCTCCAGAGCCGTTGCAAACTGAGCGAATGTTGCCCCACGTCGCATCTCCGTCAGCAATACGTACGATACCACGTTGGTACTCATCAGGGCAGTTGCCACAGCTGCATCTGTAAAAAAATGCAATATTAGAAAGGGACAACGTTACTGTGTTACTGGAGTCGATGCCAAGGGCTTAACATACTTTTCAAAACTCAAAAAACAGATAAAAAATAAAAAATATGTAAAAATCTTTATTTTGCATAGACCATTTTAACGGCGCTTACAAAATGTCATACACTATTTAAAATATTTAAAGTGACCACCGGTTCGGAATGCGGCCCACCTGAGGAGAACCGGCAAGAAACTTAGGAAGGCTTTTTTTTGATGGCCTATTTACAATTTAATATTATTTCACTTTGCCAGCAGATCATTTCCTGTCCTGCAAATAGTCATAGTCTTTAACGAAGTAATAACCTTTTTCACAAAGTTTTTTTTTTAAATTATCTTTTTAAATTTATATAATGGTAAATTTCTCAGGTCACAGGGAAGCTTGTTGTAAAAGCGTAAACAGTTACCCTGGAAAGAATCGCCAATCTTATGCCGCCGACTGTGGTGAACTGAAAGATTGTTTTATGTCTAGTGTTTATATTATGTTTATCACAGAGTTTAGTAAACTGTGATAGGTTTTTCTGGACATACATAAGATTTGCAAAAATGTATTGTGATGCTACAGTTAGAATATTTACTTCTTTGAATTTTTCTTGGAGGGAGACTCTGGGGCCCCAATTATATATAGCGCGTACAGCCCGCTTTTGAAGAACAAAAATGTTATTTACATCTGCAGCACTCCCCCAAAGGAGAATACCGTAAGACATAATACTATGAAAATAGCTGAAGTAAACCATTCTAGCCGTATCCACATCTGTTAGAGTCCTGATCTTTTTTACAGCGTATGCAGCCGAACTTAACCTAGAGGCTGTCTTTTCTATGTGTGGGCCCCACTGCAAATTAGCATCAATAGTTATACCGAGGAACACAGTTGATTCTACAAACTCTAACACTTGTCCATTCAGTTCAACACTGGCCGCAACTTGTTTTACATTTGGTAGAGTAAAACTAAAATACTAGTGGTTCTGTGGACCGTAGACTTCGGAGTAAATTGAGGAAAAAGGCTAAACATTTTTTTGGTTAATGTGTTAATTATTATTAGTAGAGAGCATTTGGGTCAGCAGCACACTTCAAGCCTATATCACCCCATACCGTTTTGAGCGCTATTGCCAACCACTACGGGACCATTTCCCCTCCCCTGCCTTCATTTAGCCCCCGATCGAAAAACCACCTCGCTAAAAGTTTTTGGCTATATCAAGGATTGTCCATACCAAGTTGCATGCAATTCCGATGAAAAATGCGACCTGTAGACCGAATGGACGGACGAACGTTCGGACATCGATAGCATTTTTCCCGTACTAGTGGACTTAAACTTCACACTATATGCCTGACGGGGTAGTCAGAGAGGACCGATCTCCAGGCTTCGCGGTCCATGCTCTATGCACGCTTCATACATGCACGTCTGGGTATCAGACTACTTGACTACTGACTTTTTGAGCATTCTGCTCAATGGTTCTCAGTGTACTCTGGCTCCAAAACGTATTATAATATTACTTGTTCAAGATAATAATGATAATAGAGAATCCTATATTTAGATTTGTAGATAACGCTGCTATGCTAAATGACTTTCATTGCTGACCGTGCCTACCTTGATAGTAAAAACCAACCGGATTTCAATTAATTTAGGTTATTGATCGATTAGCTTGTGGGATTACATATAAGCGTTTACAAAACAAATAGTTACGTACGTACGCAAAGATTACGATAATTAAATTGTAATCTTATCAGCACGAACTCCAAAAAAGGAGAACAGTCTCGAGTCAGTTATATTTTTATTTCTTATCTACGCCCATATGCGTTCGCGCCTGTATGTATAGAGTCGTCAAAGTATTGTTAGGCGACGAATCCGGTTCGAAGGACCATGCCAAAATGAAATAATTTAAGTAAAAATATGATCTGAACTGGAGTGAACCGAGCTTAGGCCGATGGGTAGATATCATTAGATTTCGTTTCTTCAGAGGGCTTTTTTTTACTACTAGTTGACGCCTGCGGCTCCGCACAAGAACTTGTTCCCGGGATAAAAAGTAGCCTATGTGTTTTTCTGATGCTATTGCTATATTATTGTAAAGTTTTGTCAAAATCCATTCAGTAGTTTTTGCGCAAAAGAGTAACAAACATCCATATGCACAAACTTTCGCGTTTATAATATTAGTAGGATTGTTTACTTACCATATACAACATGCCTGCCAATCGCCTCAACCATCATCTTGTGTTCGGTACTGACGTCAGCGCCATACAAACTCGAATGGCTATGGTTGTATAGTATTTGTCTATCGAGATTCATGGCTAGGTTGTTGTTCGGAGGCGTCAAAGGCGTCTCAATAGGGGCTTTGTAATGATTGTACTTTTGAAAAGATGTCACCAGTTCCTGAAAATAAAATATATAATAATATCAAATTGGATAATTCTTTATATGTTGTTTTCTTTATTATTTTATATCAATTAAAGGGGTAATTAAATTTAAGTTAAATTTAGGTTAGTTAAATTTATTATTAAAGGGGTTTTAGAAGGTTTATAAAGGGTCGGCAGCGCGAGTGCTGCACCTCTGGTGTTGCAAACGTCCATAGGTATAAAATAAATCAATTACGCCCTTATCCCCGAAGGTGTGGCAGAGGCGTTCTACACCCACTTTTCACCGCGTGCATTTTTGTCCCACGTAACAGGTGGTGAGCCCATTGCCGTGTTGAAATGGACAAAGGAAGATTGTGGTTATCTGCTATTAAAAATTTTCAAGCCTAATAAGACCTTTAACTTGGCTTAACGACTGCCATGTTACTGGCAATCGGGGCCAACGGCTTAACGTGCCTTCCGAAGCACAGAAACGCTCGCAAATGTAAATGCTACAAATTGGTTCATACATACATAAACAAAAGTGTGTGTTAATGTGGTATGCTTCATACATACCTTTAGCGATATCGGCTGATTTAAATCCACTCTGATGCTACCATGATCAGTATTCAGGGTCCTCCATATTCCTCTCAGAGCGGACCAGAAGGTCTCCATCTGCTTGGCCATGCCGAGTTGTTCGCGAACAAAGTTTCCGTCCACTAGTTTGTCATAGTTCAGCGTGACAGGCACTAGCAGTGCATCGTCGATTTTACCGTCCAAATATGCGTCCATTATAACTGAGAGTATTCCCGCTGTAAGAAAAACATTAGTATTTTTGTAATATGATATAAAAACTATTATATTAAACATACTAGGTGACCCCCCACGGCTTCGCCCGTAACATAGTTCGATCTCTAGTTTAGTTTAGTTTTGACTGCCTCTGTGGCGCGGTGGAAGTGTATCCGACTGCTACGCAAGAGGTCGTGGGTTCGATTCCCACCCAGGATAAAACTATGTGTGATGAGCACGATGGTTTATTCTGTTTATTGTTTTTTTGTGTCTGGGTGTTATTTATCTATAATATGTATGTATTTAGAAATATATAAGTATGTTTATCAGTTATCTGGTTACCATAGTACAAGCTCTGCTTAGTGTGGAATCGGATGGCGTTGTGTGAGTTGTCCCAACAATATTTATTTATTATTATTTTATTTATTATCTCCCGTCGCACCTATTTAATCCCGTCGCTTATAAATTCTACAACAATGCATTAAAATTTGGCCAATTTGTCAACATATTTATGATTACTGCTCCGCTTTCGAGGACAGTAGCGTGATAATATATAGTCTATAGCCTTCCTCGATAAATGGGCTATCCAACACAAAAATATTTTTTCAAATCCGATCTGTAGTTCCTGAGATTAGCACGTTCAACCAACCAAACAAACAAACAAACTCTTTAGCTTTATAATATAGGTAGCTTTAGCGGTCAAAATGTTAGTAGACTATCAAAAATGTCTCTGACTAGCGGCCACTGGCGCGGTACGTTTTAGTAGAATTCCATCAGCCGACCGATATAAGGCTATTGGAGTACGATTGTAATATGAGACTACAAGAAAACTATCAAAATTGTAGCGGTGGCTTTTATTTGAGGGACGCTTTCGACACGATTGATATAGCAGACTCGGCCAAGTAAAATACTTGGGATCTGATTAAATATCACGGGCGAAATCCCGGGATTCAGCTAGTCAAATAATAAATACTGACTCCAGGATACAGATGCTTTGGATAAAATCAGGCTTGAATAAAGAGAAATAAATTAATATGATTTTAACAAATATACTTACTACTCCGGAATACATAGTGTAAATTCTTTTAACATACCTTTTATAGCACCTTGCATATCCAGGTAGCATGGACAATGAAAAACATCAATTTGTATAATTTCTTTTTTGTTCTTTTTTACACATTGCCAAACAAATCAAGCGTTTGTGCTATTATTTTTACTGATAAACTTACTTATTTCCTTTGTAATGCATACGAAACTGGTTTTAGGCCCCGGAGATATTCGTAAGGCCCCAATGCACCGTTTAGTTAGTATTCAATTGCAGATGATTTAATTATTTGCACATTTAATAATATTTCAAAAAAAAAGGTTTTAAATATCTCATAAAAACGTTTAAAAACCTTTTACTATGTGACATCTCCGAGAGAGGATCTATATATCATCTACGAGATGTGAAGATTCGTACCGATTAGAATCAGACAATACTGCTTCTCGGCTTTATGTTCAGGGGATAGAATATTCCCTTGAAAGGGTTCTATCCTGACCAGGTGGGGCCCTACTTGTCACTTTCTTTACCTCATCTAAGAAATGGCACAACAGCCGAACTTTCCAAAGAAGCGAAATATCATTCGAACCCCCGAACGAAGCGAGATTACACTCGAACCCCCCAAAGAAGCGAGATTACACTCGAATCTCCCAAAGAAACGAGATAACACTCGAACCCCCCAAAGAAGCGAGATAACACTCGAACCCTCCAAAGAAGCGAGATAACACTCGAATCCCCCAAAGAAGCGAGATTACACTCTAACCCCCCCAAAGAAGCGGGATTACACTCTAACCCCCCAAAGAAGCGAGACTACACTCGAATTTCCCAAAGAAGCGAGATAACACTCGAACCCCCCAAAGAAGCGAGATAACACTCGAACTCCCCAAAGAAGCGAGATAACACTCGAACCCCCCAAAGAAGCGGGATAACACTCGAACCCTCCAAAGAAACGAGATAACACTCGAATCCCCCAAAGAAGCGAGATTATACTCTAACCCCCTAAAGAAGCGAGATGGATGGATGCAGCAGTGGACAGAGACTGTCGGGAGCCTTGGTGCTATCCTTCCGAAGGCTCACCCTGAACACTCTAGCTTTAGGCAGATGTAAAGGCAAAGTCAAACGGAAAGGTCAAAAGCACTCGGATACCCAGACGTGCGTGTATGAAGCGATTGATGAATCTCGACGAAGCGAAAGAAGTATGCATGGATCGCGAAGCCTGGCGATCTGTCCTCTCTGACTACCCCGTCAGGGATACAGCGTGAAGATAGTTAGTTTTTTAAGTTAGTTAAAGGCAAAGTGTTATTTAAGTCGGTTAGAGTCCGGCATGGCATTTAAAAGGATTTCCACACGAAATACAAAAGATAGTTGGTGGTTTAATGATATAAACAGCAAATGTCTTGTATACCTTTGGGTGTCTGAGGTTTCCCAGTCCTGGTGCGTCCACCTTCGATGAAGAACTCCAGATTATTGTGAGCTGATAAACTGTTTAGGATATATGTTCTGAAAATAATTACATAATTTTATGAATGAAAAACAGAAGGTTTGTTTTTATCATATCTTGATTAATACACAATTAATTAATGGTATAACTATATTACTCTTGTTGTTGTACAAAGTTATCTTGACGCCATATTCGGGGCGAGACCGAGAGAGTGAACAGTCAGTGTAGAACACTCTATTAAGGCCAGCTTACATGACATTTAAGCCCTAGTTACATCAGTATATCACAATTTTTTTTTAAGCTTCTGTTCTTATTATCATTGTGCATGGCAAGGCAATGGCGCAACTTAACTTAATTGTCAGTGTCGTTAGAATCATCATCATCATTTGAGGGGTATTCGCGGTTGCAACCGTTGTAATCCGGTTGGTTTTTGTGATGGTTATTATTTGAGCCCAATACGTTTTCGACTTCTAAACTCTAAAGTTTAGAAAGTCTTAAAAAAGGGCTCAGTCCATTTGTATGCATTTATTTCTCAGGAACCATAAGAGATAGAGACAAACAGTTTGCGGCATTTCAAATGCGGTTCAGGACACCATGAATAAGTGCATAGGTCATTTTGAAGTTTCTACCACTTGCGGTTATGAAACTGGTTTCGGTTTAGAAGTCATCTGATTCCTTCACTACGATAGTAAACGACGAGTTACTTGTTTGTGATGCATTTTAATAAGTTCCAGCGAGTATAAATAATAGAAAGTATATATTACATAACTGATACAATGGAGGAATACGTACCTGAGCGCAGACTTGTATACAGGGTCGCTTTGATAGTCTGAACCTTCAACTCTTCGGCGAATGTAGAAAGCACCACAGCCTCGCAAGAACCAACTGGAATGTCACATGCAAACTCGTTTATTACAAGACCTTAACTAGGGTAGTTGAAGATTTTAATCTTTCGCGATTGTCACTGATATTTATGATATTTCAGGTCTTATTTTCGACGTATATTATTAGGTACAAAGCCTACCTTATACTTCCCGACGTTTCGACCGGATTACACTAGCCGTGGTCACGCGTTGACTGATACATTGTAACTAATAATATACGTCGCGAATAAGACCCATTCACAAATATAAGTTGGTTGAACTTGACCTATTCAGAGTGAGTGATAGAGTAACCTGGTGGACCATTCGTACTGATTTTGATGTTATAAAACTTGATTCAAGTATTTCAATAGGACTTCAATTTATCTTTGACTTGCGTTCAGTAAAAAAAACGGAGTTTAGGAATTAATTTTAATACGCTCTCTCTCTCTAATCTATAACCTATATACTAGTATATATAGCTGAAGAGTTTTTTTGGATGTTTGTTTGGTTGAATGCGCTGCTCACAGGATCTACTGGTTCGAAATAAAGAAATATTTTTGTGTCGGGTAACCCATTTGTCGAGGAAGGCTATAGGCTATATATCATCAAGCTACTTCCCCGGAGAGCACAGCAGTAATAATAAATGTAAAACAAAGTCCGTATTCCAGAACGTTACTCAATACTCAATCAACGCTGGAGGCTAGTCTTTGCCTTATAAAATCTACTCTCAAGCGTCGATTGTATGTTAAGAAACGTTCTGGAATACGGCCCTTAGATTTGTAAAATTAATAAACCACAGACTTAAAGCGGTACAAAATAATTAAAATGGCACTAACCCAAAGAAAGGTATCCTCATATTATCACCGGCGGCTACAAGCGGCGGCCTCAATCCAGTGAGGTACAAAGTGAACGACACCAGCATATAGTCGAAATGAGATCTGTGAAGCGGTACAAACACTAAGGGTAGCCCTGCAGCATTGGCGCGGCGTAGTCGATCTATGCTTGCTACGCGCGTAGCGCATCCGCCGCTTGCTACGCGTAGAATGGTCTTGTGACACACCCATGCTACGAATCTGTAATATACAATACGTTTCATTGTACACCATAAACATAAAGTAAAGATGAATGAATGAAATATTATATTAAATAGCTTAGATTACAGGAAAAGAAGGGGAAAAAAAGATTTTACTGTAACCTGATGGTACTTAAAAAAAGATTGACTGCCTCTGTGGCGCGGTGGGAGTTTTCGATTCCCACCCTTGGATAAAACTTTGTGTGATGAGCACGATGGTTTATTCTGTATCTGGGTGTTATTTATCTATTATATATATACCGGGTGCTTCAAAAAAATGTATACACACTTTGAACTTCCATAGAAAATTTATTTACCGTTCTACAAAGTTAAATTTCAGGAAAATAGAAAGCTGAAAGTCCAATGTAAATGAAACATAAATAACAAATGTTAATACTGTTCAAATTGGTGACCTGCAGCATCAATACAATTCTGAGTACGAGTCACCACAGATTCTGTACATCGTATCAAAACGTCCAATGAGATTTCTCTACACACTGCTTGAATCTCATTCCAAAGAATGTCTAGGTTACGTGGTTTACGTTTGTACACCTCATCTTTTACTGTGCCCCACAAGAAGAAATCCAGTGGTGTAAGGTCTGGAGAGCGTGCTGGAAACTCGATTGGCCCCCTGCGTCCTATCCACTTGCCCGACAAATTTTGATCCAGGTAAGCTCGTACGTCCCTGTGATAGTGCGGCGGAGCTAACCCGGTATATAAATATATATATTTATATACCGGGTGCTTCAAAAAAATGTATACACACTTTAAACTATTGTAGTTTTCCCGCTCTACAAGGCTAATGTTATATTTCTTCGCCAGGTGCAAGCATAATCGTCCCGGAATTTGTAATATCAACATGGGGGACGTACGTTTGAGTTTTGAAGAACGTAAGCAGGTTATTAAGTGGTACTGGAAGTTTGAGAATGTAAATGAAGTTCTTTGAAGGTTTGTCTTCAAGGGGACTCATTGGACCTTTTCGATTTGAAGGCACTGTAACTGGTATTAATTACCTAACAATGCTTGCTGATTCCATATTTCCTGCCATTCGTGCATTATACGGTAATGATGATTTTTATTTTCAACAAGATGGTGCTCCGCCGCACTATCACAGGGACGTACGAGCTTACCTGGATCAAAATTTGTCGGGCAAGTGGATAGGACGCAGGGGGCCAATCGAGTTTCCAGCACGCTCTCCAGACCTTACACCACTGGATTTCTTCTTGTGGGGCACAGTAAAAGATGAGGTGTACAAACGTAAACCACGTAACCTAGACATTCTTTGGAATGAGATTCAAGCAGTGTGTAGAGAAATCTCATTGGACGTTTTGATACGATGTACAGAATCTGTGGTGACTCGTACTCAGAATTGTATTGATGCTGCAGGTCACCAATTTGAACAGTATTAACATTTGTTATTTATGTTTCATTTACATTGGACTTTCAGCTTTCTATTTTCCTGAAATTTAACTTTGTAGAACGGTAAATAAATTTTCTATGGAAGTTCAAAGTGATATTACAAATTCCGGGACGATTATGCTTGCACCTGGCGAAGAAATATAACATTAGCCTTGTAGAGCGGGAAAACTACAATAGTTTAAAGTGTGTATACATTTTTTTGAAGCACCCGGTATATATATATATATGTATTTAGAAACATATAAGTATGTTTATCAGTAATCTGTTTACCATAGTACAAGCTCTACTTAGTTTGGAATCAGATGGCGTTGTGTGAGTTGTCCTAACTATATTTATTTATAAGATATATAACTTTGCAGATGGATGTAATTTTGCTATTGGATCTCCGGAGCCCAAGCGAACGACGGACGATGTTGAAGACTACTATTATGAAGACGCTCATGAAAGTGAAGGATGCGAAAAGTATATGTCAGTATAAATATGCAATTGAATAAATATGCAATTGTTATACAGTATAATAATGCACTTGCATATTTATACTGACATATACTTTTCGCTTCTTTTACTATCATAAGCGTCTTCATAATATACACGTTTGTGAATATAGCTGACCTAAATAAAGGCTAGAGATGTACCTACAAAATAATCTCTGCAGATAAATTAAGTCTGAGGAAATATTTTGGTTACCTACATTACACACAATCGTAATCATAATAAAATATACGTTACTATACGTATATTTATATATATGTATATTTAGGTTGACGATTCGATTAATATAAATTTGTACAATAACACTCAATAATATATGACGAATACGTTAATACAATATGCACCCAATTAGAACAATGAAATACAGTAATTTATGGCTATAACTGGCTTATTTGGCTGCTAGGAGTAAATAGTCTATTCTTACTCCAATAGAAAAGGGCTAGAGGATGTATGTGTCTTTGTATACACTTCTTTGTTTTTTTCATTTTTTTATATTTGGCACGTCAAAATGGCGTCGTCCGCCTGACGGTAGGCAAAGATGACGACCCGTGATTGAAGGCCACTATCTCAACCCACAGGGCTCCGATAGCGACCCTCAACTTGACGGCCCAGAATATGACTTTCCACGCTTCTCTTAAAGGACCCAGGATTGTAAGAGGAGGGAAACACGTGCGCCGACAGAGAGTTCCATGATTTGGAAAATTTCTTCTTCTGTGTTGCCAAACCTTACCTGGGCTCGGAACTTGGGGTCCGCTTTTATTGGCTGGAGTAGTTACTAGTTATGGTTTATTTTTTTGTTCGGCATTATTGAGACCGACTGCCGTGTGAACTTCCAATTCCGTAAGTACACCAGCATCGTTGCCTCGTCCGTTGATAAGCTGGTGCATCGCTAGCAAGTGAGACGGCCCCGGAGTTGTAAAGTGAACGTTACTCGAGTTACTTATACCTACTCATATTCGTATCATTCTCCCGATTGTCAGAGGTTGGCAGTTGTTAAGCCAAGTTAAGGAAGCCAAATTGAAAAATTTCAACAGCAGGTAGCCACGCGTCAACGCAGCCAAAAAGGGCGTACAACATGTCTCTGCCACGCCTTCTGGAATAAGGTGTGATACACATATCCGTCTCCTTACGATACCAGGTTGATCACTCAAGAAGTGGAGCGGAATGTCTATAAGACAGTACTTCTCAAGGGATATGCTGCCTCTGTCATAGTGTTTGTGCGATTGCTATTACTAAGGTCTCGGGGTTTGACTCACTTACTTATATTTATCATTCACGCCTTTATGGTCAAAAAGGGTTTCAGGGGCAGAGGTATACTATACGCCCTCATTTCAACGTAAGCATTTAGTCCCACGTAACTGGTGAGCCGTGTTGACGTGCTGAAATAGACAGGCGCAAGTTACGGCGACCTGCTGTTGATTTTTTTAAGGCCTTCAAACCGGCTTAACGACTGCCATGTTGATGCCATGACTGGTAACCCGGACCAACGGGTTAACGTTCGTAAATAGAAATGCCATCAAATGAAATTAACACTTATGTAATCTGCAAATATTTGATGGAGTTTGGGTATGTTTTGAACGACAGAAAAATATCATTCACTCACTTGAGCACATTATTAGACATAGCCGAGCTAATGTCTTGTATAATTTTGAGCGCCCGCGCTTCTACTTTTCTTCTGACGGACGCGTACTCCACATCCTCGCCATTCTCCCTGGCTTGTCTTATCTTTTCCTGTGTGGTTTCTTCTATTGATTGTTGGACGCTGTCGTCGTTCACCACCTGTCAAAAACGCATGAGTTTAAATAAAATTAATTGGACTGTAGCGTGTCATGGCGAAAAGAAGAACTCTGTCTTTGAATAAGTACTCGAAGAAATATGAATTAAGATTTGGCTAAAAGTTCTAGCTATAAAATAATTACATATAAAAAGTACTCACACTAGGCACAACATCTTTATAGTCGTAGTAGAGAAGATTGCAGCACTGGGCCAAGTCGCACAAGTACCTGGACACAACCCCACCGTTCGCGAAGTTCTGCCGTCCAATGTTCAGTACATTGATCACGGATCCTGTGTCCTTGACATTTGGATCCTGCCATGATTCCTGAGAACAATAGAAAAGACGACCATGAGTCACTAAATCTTAAGAAATGTGATAGATTGTACAGATATTTCGCTGTTTGTTATTTAATCATGCTCTAACCCATGAACCAATTCGGCTGAAACTTGGTATACTTACATATAGCTAGCTGGATTTATATATGTATAGTCTACGTATAGAAATAAAACCACGCGGTGTCTTTCCATCTGCTTCTGGTCAGGAGTTCCAGATTGGCCCTTAGGAAGGATAGCTCCTGATACAGACTAATGTCAGCCACCGCGGTTTCGCCTCAAGGGTCGGGATTTTCGGTTTGTCGTGGGCGTCAACTATTTCTTTCATGCAATAGGCGTAACAGACAGATTAAATTGAATTCAGGTAGATTATAGTAGTGTCTTACATCTAAGGCAAATTCAGCCATGTTGTTTAAGTCGTTTTTCGATTTTACCATACACAATATGATGGTTTCCATATGTTATGTTTTTTAACTACAGCGTACAGACAGTAAAAAAATGTGCCGATGGCAGTATTATTATGTACTACAGAGAGTAACGTTGTCGAAAACTAAGAATAACGTTGTTCGGCAACATTACCTAAATCGTAATTCGAATAATATACTAGTGCGTAATAAAAACTATCCTGTTGGACGAATAGACCCGCTGGAACTGGTAAGAAACTCTTCCTCTACATGTGTTACTAACAAATATACTTTCATCTTCACTAAAAATGGGCTCACCACCTATTACGTGGGACAGAAATCCACACGGTGAAAAGTGGGCATATAATATGCCTCTGCCACCCCTTCGGGGATAAGGCGTGATGGATATTTATTTATTTATTTATCTTCACTAAACATACATACACACATAGATACGCCTTTATACCCAAAGGGAAGGACGTTACGTTCTCTTTCCAACTATTTCAAATTATCTTCTGATTAATTTCGTTGCGGGTTCCAAGACATTCTAAATTCTGGGACTTCACCGAAATCCAGCTCGGTGTAACTTTTGTGGTCTTGGTCGTTGCTGTGGTTTACTAGCGTCACAGTAATGGGAATGCGGGTGGGATTAGTTCCAATACCCGAAGGGATGAGAGGCATACGATCACATTTCACCATTAGCGGTTAAGAGTAAAAAAAAAACATTCCGATGTAGTTAAATCAAGCGCGGCGACCGCGCAGCATTCTGTACGGTCATTTTTATTTTAATTTTTTGCCTACAGCGCTCTTCTTTCGTGAGTCTGTTAAAACTGGAAGAGATTTCTTTAAATAAACAAGTAGCCCTTTTGTACTTTCTCTCCAAAGTATTTCACGATTGTACGTGTACAATAAAGAAATTAATAAAAGTAAAATAAAATCTACGGAAAAATTGGTTACTTTTCTCAATCAGAAGGTATTCGTACCCAATGAATGGAACTGCTCGAGTGATTAAATAGATTATAACAACGTAACGGTGCAATGTACCTCGCAAAATAACATCGCTCGTAGCCCCATTTACTTGGTGTTGTGTGTTACGCTACGGTCATGGTTGAGATGGGCGTCCAATTATGGCGATATGCGATCATTTTTATTTTCGAACGTATCTGAGCTTGACAAAGCACGTTAAGCATTTGGTCCCGAGTGCTAGTATTCGATAAGCAAAGTTGAAACATTTAATGACAGTTTAAAAAAAATAACATCAAATAGGCAGTCTGTCTCTACTACGCTACTCCTAAGTATAAAACAAACAGAGTACACAGGTAAAAAATTAAACTTCTTACGACATTTTTTTTACAGCTATAAAATTTATTTCATACGCCGATAAAGAAGTTTCACTTATGATAAAGAATTCTATTTTCTATTTTTAATTATGGCAAACTTTGCCGGTGCCGACAATTCTGCCAATATCTTGACGTGCCGTGGAAATGCGTAAGCCGATTATTATAAAATGTTTTAAGTTTCACTTCAGAACATCATGGCGCGTAACCGAAAAGCAGGACGATGTTTTTTCAGGTTTTAAATTTCTCTCAGCGTCGATAAAGAAACACTTTAAAAACGTTGAAGAACATTTTTTTAGATACAAATTGTAATTAGTTCATATGAATATTTTTTACGATTAAATTACAAAAGTATAGTTTTCAGATTATTCTCTATTAGTTGACGCCCGCGGCTTCGTCCGCGTAGAGAAGTTTTCCCGTTCCCAGTTCCCACAGGAACTTGTTCCCGGGATAAAAGTAGCCTATGTGTTATTCCGATGTATAAGCTATATTATTGTAAAGTTTCATTCAAATCCATTCAGTAGTTTTTACGTGAAAGAGTAACAAACTTATACCATACAAACTTTCGCATTTATAATATTATTAAGATTAAGATACTTGTAAACGTTAGTACATAAGACGGTATTACGGGTTATGCGCATTTCACCTGCGTTCGCAATTGGTCCTTATCCAATTTCATGGGTGTAACGGTAAATATTTAGATTACCTGAGCGTGTCGAAATGTAGGTTTTTTGCAACATGAACACCCGTACATATCTATTTTTATGTTAATTTAAAATTTTATTTTTTTTACAGCTTAGTGTGATTACAGAACAAACTAACTAAAACTATCTTCACGCTGTATCCCTGACGGGAATAGTCAGAGAGGACAGATCTTCAGTCTTCACGATCCATGCAAACGTCTTTCGCTTTCTGCAGATTTATTAATCGCTTCATACATGCACGTCTGGGTATCCGAATACTTTTGACTTTTCTGTTTTTGAGTAATCTGCACTTTATTACGAGATGTAACATGATTCTTATAGGGTTCGTGTTCTCATTTTGAGGGTCGAAATCGGAACCCTAAAAAGATATTTTAAAAAAAGACTTCTTAAAAAAAATATTAATTATAAATTGTTAAGATTACGAACGATGTTGTATTTGGACAAAAAAAATGGTCACTTGTAAATAATAAAAAAAGATGATAATATTTCACCTACATAGATAATATTGGATCGAAAAGAAGTTTTGTCAACTAACCTACAAATTTCAATATAAAGAGTGTTAGAAGAGTTTCATTTTGCTTTAGGAATAGGCAGAGGCATTCTATTCGTCCACATTTCACCGTATGTATTTTTGTCCCACGTAAGAGGTGGTGAGACCAATGCCGTGTTGAAAGGGACAAGCGCAGGCTGTGGCGACTCGCTGTTGAAAATTTTCAAGCCGCCCATAAGGCCTTCAACCAGGCTTAACGACTCACCCATCCAAGGACCAACTATAGCGAATGTTGCTTAAGATGTTTGACGTTTACTGAACACTGAGTCAGTGGGGCCACGAGCGCGATATAATGACTTAGATAGTAAACTATATTGTAAATAACTATGACCAAGTATAATAACATCAGCTATCCGGGCGTCGCGAGACGCATCTGGGACAGACGCTTAGATGATGATGATAAGGTGCAAAGTACAACTTTGCAGCAGCTACCAGGAACGCCCATTAGGGCTCTTCTAATAATAATCGAGTTCCAAAATAGTAAAATTGCAAAATATTTACATCTCTTTTCTGACGTCATTCAATCTGAAATGCTTGCTTTTTATGGAACACATAGAATTTTATCATAAATTATATCAGCGTAGTACCCTTAAGATTACGAGGTCGTTGGCCTATCTAATCACTGTAACATTAGATTGATAATACCGATGAATATGAGTCGCTGCCTGCCGTCTGTTTGTAAGTATGTGTGTATTTACGATTAGATCTTTTATACTAAACACCGGAATTTATTGCTGTTTCTATCAATAGATTAGTCAATTTAAGAGGAAGGCTTATAAATATTGGTTACTTATAATAAAGGAAAAAAAAATGCAACGACTTTCATAGAAAACGCTACTTGAACTTTAAGAGATATATCAAAACAATGTACGGCAATATTCTTTTTTCTATTTGTCAACAGAAAAGCCCGCAGTGTCATATTATGTCCATCTTTTGTTTTGGTGACATGCATGAATTCATTTTATTCATGCATGATAATGACTTAATTGACTATAGATTTTAATGGAATAGATAGTTTGTTGTGGTGTCAAATTTCGAACATAATGTTAAAATTGTTAACGAATAAATAAATACAGAAATGTTAAGGATAGCCAAACTACCCTGTGATGAAAAACTCACATCATTCAGTATTTTTTGTTTATTTATTTAATTTTGATTACAATTAAATAAAAAAAAAATTTTTAAACAAGATACTTCTGTCATGGTCATAAACATTAATTACTAAAATATTGTTTGTCGGGATATTCACCATGTCTACTTTCATTCGCAAGTATCTTATATTTCGACACTGTTGCAAGCGCCATGATCACGGAGTAACTGGCGCTTGCAACAGTGTCGAAATATCGGATACTCGCGAATCAAAGTAGACATGGTGAATATCCCGACAATCAATATTTTAGTAATAAGAAACTTTGTTCTAGACGGGAGCATATTTTTTTAAATGTATCTATCACGCCTTATCACATAAGTGGTGGTAGTGATTACATATACGCCCACATTTCCCACCTTTTTTATATTGGTGGTCTAAACAAAACCGAATGCATTTTTGTTCACGTAACAGGTGGTGAGCCGAAATAGAGAAAAAAGCTTTACAGATATTATATCATTCTCAGTGTCAAGGTCGTTTATAAAGACGCAGGCGGTTAAAATAAATATATGTTGACATGAAGGTGAGTGAGCAAAATACAGGTTTGTGCCAGCGCAGCATCAGCGTCTCTGCTAAGCATACATTATGCGACAAATTTTACGATGACGTTTATGATACATATTATGCATGTTGCTTTGATATTTATTACGATTAACTAGCAACTTCTAGTTTTTAGTTAATTCGCCAGTAACCGGTTTTGCTTATGCGATATGTCAAACATTTATAGATTTCTTATTATTTGACTCTGCATCGTTGTTGACTCAAGATATAATATAACTGTTTACACTGGTGATTGATGGCACTTGGTGGAACTTGCTACACATCTTGAACTAAAACACTTGTACTAACCTATCATATTGTACTCAATGACATCCGAAATACATATTGCTAACCTTTGAAAATGCCGTAAGGCGAAACCGGTCAGGTTTAAGTAATAAATAAGTGGAATAGTACAAGTGTTTTAGTTCAAGATATAATATAATTTTTTTTCTTAGTTTCATATAAAAGCACAGGGCAAGGAATCAATGTCGCTCGCTCTCTACTAGAGACGACTTACTCTATATATAATTTCATACAGTCAAGCGTACAGGGGGACACCCCTACCCATTTTTCATACGAATACCCTAATTAATACCTACAGACAAATGATGGAGTGAGTGTTAGGTTCTTATTAATTGCATAAAGATTTTATCTACGAGTACATCAGGAGATAACAAATACAAAATTTATTAATAGTCATAACAGACAACTTTAAACAAAATCTTATACCAACCCCTCAGCCCAGCGGAGAACAGTTAGGTCCATTATCCTCCCAAAACGATATTGGTAGAGGCCTACGTCCAGCAGTGGATTGCGATAGGTTGCATTGACTTAGGTCCAGGGTTCGATTCCCGGGTCGGGAAAAGTATTCGTGTGATCCACAAATGTTTGTTTCGGGGTTTGGGTGTCTCCTATATATAATGTGTATGTATTTAGAAATATATAAGTATGTTTATCAGTCGTCTAGATCCCATAACACAAGCTTATATTAGTTTCCTTTGGACGTTCTTTTTCCAATTTTCCTAAATTATCTTCTAATTAATATTGTTGCGGGTTTCAAGACATTCTAACTTCTCCTGGGACTCACCGAGATCGAGCTCAGTGTAACTTTTGTGGTCTTGGTCATTGCTGTAGAACCTCGTTTACAGGTGACAATTAAAAAAAGCTTACTTTGGGCTTGACGGCAGTGTACATTAAAAAAAAATGGTGGATCTTACAAAGATCGAAAAGTAATCGGGATCAAAAGTGTGATGTAACAAGACAAGATAGCTCAGAATTGAGTCAAGGGAGTATCAAACGTCAATCTTAAAGGTCAGATAGATCAATAATATCCAAGCAACAAAGTTATAGACGAGTTGAAATATACTCTGCGGACAGGTTAAGCAAACACATGTCTCACGAGGCCGGACGACTTATACACAATGTGCGAAAACAACTTTATTTATAAATACAGAACAATGTTAATTTTAGAGAAGCGTAATAAACATTTAACTGTTTTTATTAAAAGCTGTGAGAATTTATTCCATGTTATCATTTCTAATGTGTAAATTGTTCCTGAATTTGATTACCATTAACAACAAGACAAAAATAAAAAATAACAAAACAGAACAAAACAGACAAAAATTATTCTGTGATGATGATCCAGCATCAATTAAATCAGCTAATTGTAGTCTACTGCTGGATGCAGGCCTTTAACACACGGTGCCTTTCGTATTGAATTGTTCGATTGGAACATAATTTTTAATAATAATAGTTTGTTGACATTAGATAGATATTTTCTATCAAAATTTTGACAACGAAAGGTAGCTAGCTCTGTTGCTATCTATTTTTTTAATTTTCAAGCCAAATTATTGGCAAGTACAGCTGCTTTTATTGAGCAGGATAGTTTTGACACTTCACATTTGGAAAATGAAATTCCAAAAAACTAGTTTATAGGACAACAGATAATAAATCTGGTCAGTTGACTTTGGCCCCTGACAATAATATTAATAAAAATATTGTTTTTATAAACCTGGTGCACCATAATGTTAGAGGTTTAATAAATGGTAAAGATTTAGAGTTAGAGCTATACATTAATGCAAATTCTATAATATTTTTTGTGCTACAGAGCACTGGTTAAAAGATCATGAAATCACATTGTTGAACCTTGTAAATCACCAGGTTGCTAGCTCGTTCAATAGAAAACATTCTAAACGTGGAGGCTCTTTAATATTAATTAATAAAAACTTAAAATTTAAAGAACGTAAAGACTTAGTAGCTCTCTCCATTGAGCGAGTTATTAAGATTGCAAGTATTGAGTTTGAGAATTTCATCTTGTTAAGCGTATACAGTCCCCCTGATACTTCTTACATTAAATTTGAAGAAAAGCTTGAAGAAGCACTGTTCAAATGCCAATGTTCTAAGAAATCTATAATAGCTTGTGGAGATTTTTATGTTGATATATTACATACATACATATCGTCACGCCTGTCTCCCATCGGGGTAGGCAGAGAATATGGCTTTCCACTTGCTACGATCCTGGCATACAACTTTCGCTTCTTCCACTTTCATAAGTGTTTTCATACACACACGCCGGTTAAGGGTAATCTTGACCTGACCTTTTTCCAAAATGTCTTCTATTTAATTGACATATGTACGTCGAGGTCGCCCCTTACCAGTTTGCCCATTCACTCTCTTCTGATAAATCTGTTTCGTTAGTCTACTTTCATCCATCCTCTCCACGTGTCCGAACCATCTAAGCATACCTTTTTCTATCTTAGTCACTACTTCTTCTACCATACCGCAATGTTCCCTTATCACACTGTTCCTTTCTTTGTCCATCAATTTCACTCCAGCTATACTCCGCAGACTTCTCATTTCCACTGCATTTATTTTACTTCTATGCTTCTTCGGCCACACCCAACTTCCACTGCCATACAAGAGTGTAGGAACAAGTACTCCTCTATGCACAGCCAGTCTTGCCTTCTCAGACACGTTCTGACTGGTGCTTCTGACCGCTTCAGTGCTCGTATCAAGTGACTGCTTACTCCATACTTGGCCAGTGTTGTCCATAGTTCATGCCTCACCACTCGGTCATCTCTTGCAAATTTTCGACTTTTATGCGCTCTAGTACACTTACAGGTTCACACACACGATGCCGCCACCGTTGAAACAGACCTCTTACTCGGCTGATAACCAAGAAGTGATCTGTATCAATCCCGGCACCGCGGTATGCCCGGGTGTCTAAGACTTTCTTTCTTAGTCTTGCATTTACAATCAGAAAATCAATCATACTTCTCTGGTTTCACTCTTGTCTAGTATACAAATGAATCTGTTTGTGGTTAAATATGGTGTTAGTTACCACAAGATTTCTCTCCACACATACTTCAAGCAAACTCTCACCATTTTCATTCACTCGTTCTTCACCAAACTTGCCCAATACACTTTCATATCCATCACGCTTCACTCCACTTCATTTGATATATTAGATACATCATTAACTCCATCAGAGAGAAATAAAATGAAAAATTTATTTAAATCCTTTAATCTGCATAGTACATTCTTAGAACACACTCGTATTACAGCCACCAGTGCAAAATGTATTGATAATATTTTTACTGATATTAAACCTATAGATAAAGGTATTGTGGATCCTGTAGAGTCAGATTATCGTGGCCAATGGATAAAGTTTCCTAAAAGTAGTAACAAAGTCTGCAAAAAACAAATTAAATATGTACCAATTAACCAAAATAGTTTGGATAATTTTAAAGAAAATGTATTATAGATATTACCATATCTACCTAACTTCACTTGTGTAGAACAGTCATATAAACACTTAATTAATTTGATTAATGATGAGTTTGGCAAAGTTTTTACCTCAAAAACACTACAGATTGGTGGTCGTCCTGTTTTCAATGACTGGGCAACACCAGGTATCTTTAAAAATAGAAATAAATTATTTGAATTATATTCAGAAAAATCATATAATTTTAGGCAAACCTTTCAGGAATAGGTTAAAAATTATTCAAAGATATTTAAACAAACGTGTTATCTTGCTTAGTCAAGCTTCATTAAAAATAAAATTTCTAATTCAGTGAATAAAATAAAATTTCTAATTCAGTGAATAAAATAAAAATGACTTGGAACATCATTAACTCTGAATGCAGTAGATATTTGGTGACTGAAAGGGATTTCCACTTAAAAGTAAATGGTTGCCATGTTACAGGGGACCTGGAAGTGGCGACGGAGTTTGAACATTTTTTCAAAAATGTACCTATATTGACAACAAAATCTCTCCAAGCATCTTCCAGTTCCGCTGAACAATTATTAGAAGAATCTGTTCTTTGTTGCAGGCATGCATTTGTATTCACAGATATTTGCACTCAGGACATTGTAAAGACATTAAAATTTATCGAAATTAAGAAAACCGCGGGCCTTTGGGGATTATCGGTCAAAACTGCATCATGTATAATTGAGGTCATTGCGCCCCATCTAGCAACTGTGTTTAATGACTGTGTTTCTAGTGGTACTTTTCCTGATTTAATGAAACACAGCAAAGATATTTTAAAAGTGTTATTAACTTAGGCTAGGCTTGGGCAAAGTCGTAGATAGGTACGACGACGAGCGAAGCGAGGAGGAGTGTTAGGTTACTTGTGACCACAACGCGCGAGCCGAGCGAGCGCAGCCAGCGTGCTGCGGTAGCGACCGGCGATGCGCCAGTACTGAATCGCTCGTTTAAATCTAGTTTCCTTTTGTTTGTATTTTATTTATATTCTATATATCGTATATTATAGTCTACATTCTATTTAGTATTAGTATTAACATTTTGAACTTCAGTATAGTGACTATCGACAAAAATGACAATTTAATTCAATTTGATTTAATCAGTCGGCATTTCAATCTTAGACAGTTAAAGCTTAGATATAAAAATAAAAGTATTTACCCGTTAACATTATGGTATTCTATATGTATGACTTGTAATCTCTATGCCATAGAGTAGGATGTCAATAAATGTTATGTTTAGTAATCGTTATGGTAAAAAAAAATATGCGTGAACATTTTATGATGGTATATCTTTATTATAAAAGAAGTTTTGGGAAAATAAAGTATGCCTAATGATTAATTCTGTTTGAACGTTTTGCGAAACGAAGAGAAAGCCAAAAAATGTTATGCAGTTTTAAATTCTGCCTCTTAAATTTATGCATTACGGACCCCAAGTAACACCTATGAACGTCAAGATTATTGCTTCTACATTTACATTTACTGGCAGATCGCAAAGCAATAGGAAGAACCTGGCAATAAAACTCATGGCCTCTCTTCTTTAATCGCCAGTAATTATATTAGTCTTCATTTACATAATGAAAATCTTTTGTTTTAAACAGAACGTCTATTACATTATAATTATTGTTTCTTAATTATTATTTTTCTATTTGTGTATTTATGTGTGTTGACTTAGAGCGACTTAATCCACGCATTTTATCATTTATATAGTCTGAAATTTTATAATATGCCTATGCTACAAAATTTGGCCTTGACTGTTGTATTAAACCTATATATATTGTTATAGAATCGTTTACATTGCCCTATAAAAGAATTGCTGTTTATTTCGAGACGAGTATAATGCAGTAGAAGATTATCTTTTTGCCTAGTGTTTTCATTAAGTATATCACTTCTTTGAAGACTTCTGTTAAGGATATAACAGGATCATAAATGAAATTACGGATTAAGTTCAGAACGCTAAAACTATATCAGAATATAACCCTCATGAGCAATATGCGCCATGATTGTTCCGAGATACAGATGAGTTCCAAAAGTATCAAGCTTAATTTAGAAAATCAATATTAATGCTCAAATTTTTGTTTTGTTTGGTTTATGTTGTATTCACGAATTGTAATGGTAACAAATCTTACGATCGCAGCTAATTGCAAAGACAGACAGTAAAACAAATCAAGATGATATAAGTATTAACCGCCCAACTTTCAGATATATAACGATTACTTAAGCTGTTTCTTAGTGTGGACTTCTTTTACACTAAGGCACCGCTCAATTAGTCCTTGAAGTATCTGAGCTGTTTTCATCGGATGTCGATAATTAAACGTCTGTTTCCACTATCTATAGAGTAGAGGTCGTCGTACCCGCACTAGCTGCGCGTGCGCCGGTTGGTCGCACCGTGTCACGCCACCCGCATTGTGTATAAATTTGGAATATAAAGCGACCACTTTAAAGAGACAGCCGAACAACGAGGAATGAATGAACATTTGCCAATGGGGACATACTTACTGGTATCTTCTTTGTTATGTCAACTGATTAGTGAAGGAAAAAAGAGGTATTTGTTTACCGTACTATGTATACGCAAGCTATGTCGATGAGTCAGCTTAGGTACGATCTACTGGAAAATGTTTTTGATTATATTTCTAGAACGGTATTAATAGCAAGAGGTTGTCAAAAGGTGTACAATAGTTAATATAGTACAGAACAATATTAAGGTCATAGCAATATAGTCAACAGCGAAAGCATAACAACTCTGGCGCTGCGAACGTCCATAGACTACGGTGACCACTTTCTAAGAAATAGGCCGTATACTTATCGACCACCTTGGAAGTACATATAAATTCACGGTCTTAGTAACATTAAAAAAGATGCCAAATCCAAAAATAAATCAATATATCAGGTCGTTTCTGGTGCTATTTGAATCTCATGCTTAGATATTGTAAAAACATGCATGTAAACAAAATTTTTGTTCTTGGAATTTAGGACAATAGCGCAATAGAAAGTGATCTATCCGGTGGTCACAATGATGTAAAAACTTAGTAAAGAAATTTCTGTTAAAGAGCCTTTAGAAATAAAAATAAACGCTATAGATTAGGGCTAAAAGTCAGTTGTCATTGACAACATAAAACCAGACCAGACATTTTAGTCAAAATAAAACCAAAGTAAAACAAAATAAAAGGGGTGGAAATGAAAGACCGTGTGGATTTCGTCGGTTCGAATTACACCTGCCCATCTCACTGACAGGCACTGAGCTTCAGAGGGTTGACGTCCAAGAGGGTTGTATACAATCATAAAAAAAATACAATCAAAAAAAGAATAGAAGCTTGTCCACAGTTATAAGGAAAAAAATCTTTGATGAATTCGTCTAAACCTCTCGAGGCCAGTTGTCCATAACGGCACATGTCTTATACCACGTGACTTGTGTATCATCATACTCATTTGTGATTGAAAAAAAAACGTCTGATATTACAATGATTAAGGTATACATAAGTTTTTCTTTTTTGTGATATAAACGTAATTATAAATAATAGTAATTAATATTTCTTATAAGACATAATTGATTTAATTACTCCTTAAATCAAAAGAAGTAATTATCTCAATATAAAATTATTAATTGTGAGATTCTAATATGCAAGATTAAAGAAGTCTACAAAATATATCTCTATTAGAGAGGAAATTTAGATATACCAAAACCCCCAGTTGATACAACTATACCTACTGACTATCAATCTTTCAATGAAAAAGGAATTTGATCTGCTCCTGAACAAGTCTTGTCTTGGAAGAAGTTACACTTCAAAAAACTATCAAATTGTACCGTCGGATTTCTATTAAGGTTGCACTAGTCGCGAGCATAAACCGCTTGGCGCGTGAGGCAAAATTAGTGTTATCTCACATGTCATGGTGTGAAAATGTGGTAGTACCAGTAATTAGCAGTAAAAAGATAGTCCGTAGTATTAGATGAGATGCTAGATGTCATTTAGTTAAAAACAAGCGTTGCTAATTTTATTATAGACCTTTGACTTTTGATAGATTATATAAAATTGCGTATATTTAGGTAAACAAAATAGAGTTATTTAATGTTTTAAATAAATAAAATACGTCTGTATGGCAGTATTTTTTAAAGTTTCTTACTCTAAAAACACTTCGTTTAAGTGCGAAGTTTCATGAAAAATTTCATTAATATACGAAAGTTTTCTGAATTCTAACTTTTAAACTATTTAAATTATTGTGATTTTAGAACCATAAAAACATAGTCCTCAATGCAAATAACTCATATTTGTCTTATTTTTGGTCATACGACCATAACTTTTTGAGTTATTGTCTAACGGCGTTTGTATGGAAGTTGTAAGGAAGACTAGTTTCCCCTTAAGCGACAATTATATAATAATAGACTTGGCCCCCTGATACGATGATAGTTCTTCAACTGAGCAGAAAATCCCTAGAGTGCCAAATGAAGGTTTAGTCCAAGGAGCGAAATACGGACCAGTTTACGAATATGAACTAAAGTTATTGTAAAAGAGGCAAACACGTCTATCTAATATTTAAAATATGCAACTCTTTTATAAACTTAAAATAACCATCTAACACCTCATAAAATTTCAAGGTAGGTACTGATCAGAACATAGGAGGAAACTTTTGAAGGAACTCCTCTCTGAGTAAGTCGAATATGACCAAGGCGATCACTCTCTCGGCATATTGACTAGCGTCGACCGTGACCTACCCTTGGTCGTCTTTATTGAAACAACGTGACTTGAAGCGTAGAAATAACATTGTACATCTATTTATCAGTAATAAGCTAGTTTTGTTTAACTAAATACATAGTTACACGGCATTTTAATGTTTTAATCTTCTAATATTTTTTTATGACAATTAATTATAATAACCAACTAATATTATAAAGAGGTAAAGTTTGTTAGATTGTGACGTTGTCCAGGGGGGTCACCAATCTTTGGATCGATGAATCGATTTAAAAAATTCTTTCATTGTTACTTTTTAACCTAGGAACAGTACATTTTAATGTGGGAAACTATAAGTACGGGGGTGGAGTAAAAAAGTTTTAAATATTCTGATTGACTTTTCATGCTTATCATTCACGCCATTATCACGGTGGCAAAAGAATACTAAACGTTCACATTTCACCGTAAGCATTTTTGTCCCACGTGCTACTTTTGTGCCACGTGCAATCATTGCCGTGTTGAATCGACAGGCGCAGGTTATGGCCACTTGGTGTTAATGTTTTTGTTGTAGATTTCATTTTAACAGTAAATAGAGTATTTCATTGATGGACTATTGAACTCAATACCAATTAAAGTTTGATACAATTATAAAGAAGAGAACATACGAATAAATACCTCTTTTAATTTCAATCAATCAAATGTCACTGCTGGACGGAGACCTTTCTCAATCATGTTAAGAGGGTGATAAGTGATAAGTCCGTTCTTATACTACACAGGCCACACGGGTTTGTATCAAAATTTCCTCCACTGCACCAAATGATTGAGAGAGGCACTCTGCGCTCAAAGACGTAGTAGTAAATTGCTATAAACATATTTAATGTTATAATTTGACTGGAGCTACAAAACGAAAGGAATGGACAAGAAAAATGTTGTAATACGAATGCCTTCGAACCAAATAGACATAGCTGTTGTATATTTTCCGATAAACTTTGAACGTCCATCAACGTTTATCGATAACAATAACATGGTGCGATGCCAATAAGTTTATAATTACACTCACTGTGCCCTCCGGTCTCACGGGACCCCTTACCAATGTACGTTAATTATTAGATTTAAATAATATATTGGTAGTATGTCTCATGTTGACATTATTGTTACTGCTCCGATCCCTTTGTTAGTAGTGTAATGATATATATATATATATTTGTATAGCCTATAACGTTCCTTAATAAGCGTATTAACTAATCGGATACAGAATATTTTAAAGCGGGTTAGTACTTCCTCAGGTCAGAGATTAACTAGAGAAACAAACCAATTCTTCAGTTATATGACGTAGTTTACTTGGAACTAAGGATAGTATAGTAGGTTAGATGTAAATCTGTTCGTATGCTTATGTACTAAGCAATTTTCTTATACCACTGGGGTGGCAGACGAGCATACGGCCCCACCTGATCGAAAGAGGTCACCGTAGCCTATGGACGTTTGCCACACGAGAAATGCTGCACTCGCATTGCCGACCCTGCAAAAACCTTATAATACCTGTTTTAAAGAACCCCATGGCATACTGCATACCAAATTTTCACAATGGGAAAAACCATTGATATCTTAACTAACGAGAATGAAATAAGCGCGCGGCGCAGTCTCCCTTTGTAGAACATGCGTTCTTAATTTCGGTTACAATGTAACTTATTCACTCAGTCGCAAAACACTACAAACAGTATCACTTAATTTTTTTAATGAAACACGCAATGGAATGCAAAGCTTATATACACATATATTTTACTACCACACGTCGCGGACTGCCGATAAACTTGGAGAAAGGTTCGCATAGTAAACACTGCATTCGCCATAACTCTTTAGTTATGATATCTATGGGAAAAAATTAAACAAGGGTCCCAATTGACAACACGTGCTGTGTTAAATCACACAAATGATTGTCGTTAAAAGTTACAATATTTGAGTCGTGACTATTCAAACTATTCCGGCAATCCAATTTGCCAGTCTATTAATCACCACGTTCCTGAGTTGGCACTCTGCTGACACTGACTTATTTTATACTCTCGTTTAAAATAGGATGGTAATTTTCACAGGTGTCATGTTAACCTAATGAAGAAAACGGTATAGGTATGAATGCTTCAGATACTGACTATCCCATGTTCATGAACGACACACAGTCGATAGCGAAAGCGCTTTACCACATAAAAAGAAAACTGGTCATCTCGTCGTCTGAGCTCATGTATTTAAACTGGTTTGTTTCATTCAATAGCAGGTTAGTGTGGTCTGGGACTGTTGTCACCTGCACGCTCATTGCTGCAACCCTCAATTACAACCAATAAAACCGAGCACCAAGAAAATACCAAGCTTGATGGCGGCAAAGTCGACATATCTTGGAATTTCAATTAAAATGTTGTGGGGAAATTTAAAATGGAAATTTATCAGAACATCTTTGCAAAGCAATAGACATGTGAAACAACGTAGCATTTTAAAACACAGAGCTCTAAGGTCCACTACACGATAAAAGCGGCGACGGGTGGGTGGAGGGGAGTCCACAGTTCCAATACAAGACTGAATTTCATATTATGCCATATTCGACACCGGAGTATTAATAAAAACTTGCTGTTAATATTATTGATCCCCCCATTCTCGTCTTTGCCGCCCCTATTCCCATCGCTGTTTTCGTTGTGTACAAGTGGTAGAGTTTCCATATTTCTTCTGTTCACATTCATTTCCATTTTAACGTACAAATGGTCGGTCATGGCAACCCCTTTATATCAAGTGGAAGAAATTGTAATGTGTCTTTTAGTTTTTTAATGTTAATTTGTAGATAACGAAGAGGACTTTTCTAGAAGCAACTGTCCTTAACGAAGAATGAATAATTCGCTGATTGGTAACTAAGACTGTCTGTTATGTAAACTACATTACTACTGAGTTTACAAACACAAGTAGCAAAATATGAATGATCTCAAAACGATATCGTCATATAAAACAAAGCCATTGTGCTAGAGCGTATCTAACTAACGAAAAATAAACTTACAATAAACGAGACAAATGAAGAACTCGTTTTTTTGTTCATGAGTAAAATGTGTCTGCAGCAGATCAGTTGCAGCACAATGTAAAAATTTGCAGAGGCTAAGTCAGTCTATCAATTAAATCAACTTATAATAGTCTAGACTAGTCTGGACGCTGGCTTCTTAAAATTACATAACATACTTTAACATAACATACTTACACGCTTTTATCCCCGAAGGGGTAGGCAGAGGCGTACTATACGCCCACGTTTCACCGTATGCTTTGCTTTTTGTCCCACGTAACAGGTGGTGAGCCCGTTGCCGTGTTGAAATAGACAGGTGCAGGTTGTGGCGACCTGCTGTTGAAATTTTTCAAGCCGCCCAACAGGCATTCAACTGGCTTAACGACTGCCATGTTACTGGCAACCGGGAGCAACGGCTTAACGAGCCTTCCAAAGTACGGAAACGCTCGCAAATATAAATGCCACAAAGTGGTCACCTATCCGAGGACCAGCCATAGTGAAAGTTGCTTAACGCAGTGATTGTATACAGAACACTAAGTCCGCGGGGCCACGAGCGCTTCTTAAAATTAATTTGAGAATAATATTGGGTATTCGGCCTTTCTGTACCACATAGACCTAACGGATTGGTACAGAGTTTTGTTGGCCTTCTCCAGCAAATGTACCATTTTAGGCGAGGCTGGCTTGTCTTCCGATGATATCGGTCGGATCCGAATGCACCCAAAGTTAAGTCAAAATCATAAGCAGAGACATTAGTTCTGAGGCATAGTATGCTGCATTTACGATATAATGTGATTCGGTACATTGCTGATGCTGCTATTGAATTTTGTACTGCGTCGATTTAGTAATTTATGCATTTTGCAATCTATGGTTGTATAATTTAATGTCGAGCGTAATTTATACCGGCATCCTTGTCTAATCTGTGAGCACCACTTTAGTTCGCCAAACTACCGATCCACGCTCGAAACTAATAAAATATTCCATCTATGATTCTACCTCATACGTTTTAGGGTGACATAGGAGCCAACTATGGGCTTCATTTAGTTACACGGTACGAATGTTTAGAATTGCCCCTATAAACATTTGATTTAAGTTGACACCTGCCCAATCATTTGAAATAATTTTGAAAAGCAATTAGTCTCGAATCTATAGTTGAAGTACATCACAATATGATTATACCAAAAACACCGAGGGTCAATGCACGGAATTGCCAGCGCAAGTGGGGGTTACGTAACGATAGTCGATTATTCATTGATTCTAACTGTAATGTCAGCTGAGGTTTGAGGAGCAATCTTATAATTTACGTTGGTACTGATACTAACACAATTTCCTCATTTCTTTTTCCAAATCTCTAAAGTTATTTTTTATTCTTTCCATGCAGGACATTACCGAGTTCAAGCTCTGTGTAACTTTTCTGGTCTTGATCATTGCTGGAGATCCCGGTTTACATAAGTCACAGTAATGGAAAAGCGGGTGGTACTACTTGGTACTGACACAGGTTTTTTGTTGACGTTTTACGCGCTGTCATTCCTACTGCAGGGGCCGAAGGAGCGGTGTGTGGGACTCCCGACCCTTCGGGGCCGTCCTACTCTCTAAACCCCGCGGTGTTCCTTCTTCACACCCGGGTCGCAGGATAGGCCAGAGGGCTATTCAGGGCGACCCGTACAAACTGTGATGCGGTACATTACTGATGTTGCTATTAAATTTTGCACTGTGCCTCATTGTTTTTTTTTGAATTTTGCAATCTATAGTTGTTTAATTTAATGTGGAAAAAAATGTTATGAGGTCGAGCGGAATTTATACTGGCCCATATTATTTATTACGGCCTATTTGTCCATGCCTAATCCGGGAGCACCACTTTAATTCGCTAAACTACCGATCCATGCTTGAACGTAATGAAATATTCCATCTATGATTCTACCTCATACGTCTTAGGATGACAGGAGCCAACTATGGGCACTTTATATAGTTACACGGTACGAATGTTTAGAATTGCTCCTATAAACATTTAATTTAAGTTGACACCTGCCCAAACATTCGAAATAATTTTTAAAAGCAATTATTTCGCATCTATGGTCGTTAATCTAAGGTCTGTATTCGAGAACGTTTATCAATACTCAATCAACGCTTGAGGCTAGATTTTGCCTTTTAAAATCTACTGTCAAGCGTCGATTGAGTACTAATAGTAATACGGCCCTAAGAATATGATCATACCTAAAAACACCGAGGGTCAATGCACGGAATTGCCAGCGCAAGTGGGCGTTACGTAACGATTGTCGATTATTCATTGATTCTAACTGTAATGTCAGCTGAGGTTTGAGAAGCAATCTACTCTAATAATTTACGTTTGCACTGGTACTAACACACTTACCTCATTTCTTTTTTCAACTCCCTAAGGTTATCTTCTCATTGATTTCTATGCGGGACATTACCGAGTTCGACCTCGGTGTAACTTCTCTGGTCTTGGTCATTGCTGGAGATCCCGGTTTACATAAGTCATAGTAATGGGAAAGCGGGTGGGATTAGTTGGTACTAACACAGGTTTTTATTGTTAACGTTTTGCGCGCCGTCTTTCCTACTGCAGGGGCGGCAGGAACGGTGTATGGGGCCTTCCTACCCACTAAACCCTGCGGTGTTCCGCCTCCTTCCAAACCGGGTCGCAGGATAGGCCAGAGGGTTATTCAGGGCGACCCCGCTAAGGGAATGCCCCATTATGGGGCTCTTTACGGGGGGCTAATGTGCTGCCCTTCAAATTCTGTGCCCGCTTCGAGCAGTCCTCTTTAAGGAATGTACTTCGAAACAAGATACTCCGTCAGAGTAAGAGAAAAGGAGAGAAATAAAAAAGACAAATATTCTTCATGGATTAACCACAATTAACTACGTTATCTATATTAATAAAACTACGGGTGATTCACTTCACCTATCAACGCTCAGGCGAAATCCTTACACCTAAGAACTTGAAATTTTTAGGGTAAGCTACCCTTATAGGTATATAATATGAAATAGGGCATGAAAAAATTGCATCAATGTGAACCTATTTGTTAGGTGCAACGGGTGTTCGAAGTATGCAAAGGGCGAAGCCGGGGAGCACTGCTAGAATTATTATAAATATTATCAAACAGTTCTTTTAACGTACGTATTTGAATTCTTTCAAGTAGATACGTTAAAATGCATCCATTAGAAAACACCTCTCACAAGTATCATCTGCCAGCGACGCGACCTTTGTTGAACAATCGAGTCATCCTATTAACCCACATTCCCACAACAGGCGACCTTGAACCGTAGCCGGATAGAATAAGAAATTACATAAATATTTAGCTATATCGCTGGTTCTCACCCACCCAGCTGTTTCAAAGATAAACAGTGGAACGCATAGAGTTGATAAATTATGACCACTATTAAACAGATATGATATAAACTTTTAGAACAGGTTAAAACAAATAATACAATCAAAATGCCTTTGTGCTGCCATAGAAAACCTTTTCGATTATCTAAATTCGACGACTGCATGGTAACCAAACATTTTCATTATTATAATGTGTGGCTGCTCCTAGCTTATCTGCGGAGGGCTTTTGGATTCTTTCGGAATTGTAGACGTTTGTGGTATATACATACATACGTACCGACATACAGCCAGGGGCCGAGTCTATTATTGACAAGCCGTAGAATAGAACCAGAATCGCTGTTTTTAGCTGTCAAAATGTTAGTAGACTATCAAAAATGCAACTGACTAGCGGCCACTGGCGCGGTACGTGACACGTGTTGGTAGAATTCTATCGGCCGACCAATAGAAGTCTTTTGGAGTACGATTGTAATAGTAGAACTACGAGAAACTGACAAAATTGTACCGGTGATTTCGATTTAGACTCTGCCACCTGTTTACTGGTGTTTTACAAATGACTGATGATCAAAAGACAGAGCAGGTCATTCAGTCAGCGCTGTGAGGAAGTAGACAGCTATAAAACGGTAACCATAAGTAGGGTGGACAGTAAACAGAATCAGCCTGATTTTCAATTCAGATTTACAGGCAGATTATGATGAAAGGAAGTTGAAAGTAATTTTAAAAGAAAATGTACTCCCCTATTTTATAACTGCATGCTCCCGCTGTGCAGCCAAGTTTAGGGCGCATCTCGACTGACGCGGAACTAGGTGAGAAGCGGAGCAGACCAGAAGTTAGCCAATTGCAATGCTGGAAATCTATATTGTGGAGTTTTCAAGTACGGGTGTTAGCTAATTCACTGTCAGCTCCGCTTCACTCCAGCCCACTTCGCCTAGCTTTACTTCAGCGGAAACGCACGCTTACCAAGTAAATTCAGAGGTCCTAAACTCCTTATGCATTAACATATTTGAACAAATATTTAAGCATGGTTTAAACTACTAACTAGTGAATGATCAGATGACGAATAACAGGTATGAATGGAAGAGGAAAACATACTGCGCCGACCCCAAGTAAATTGGGACAAGGGCAGAAGGATGATGATTTAAGCATGGTTTCCATAATCAAAGAATTCGTTCGAAATTAAACTGAATTCAAATATATACAAGGCCTATACCTGTTACTGACGACATCCATTTTGACAATTAATTACAGGTAGACAAGTTAACCGGCTATCAAATTTATAAATAACAAAATATATGTTTGTATTGTAACCAGTTTGTTAAATGTTGATGTAATGTAAACGTCACAGGCCTAAAACTAAGTTAGTAATACTACTGCACTAGCTAGTCAATTGACCATCTAGGTGCATTGTGCATTCGTTGTGCGTGTTTAAGGTATATACTCGTAGCAGAGCGGCTGCTCAATAAACTTAGCCCATATAGCAGTATGGGCTAAGTTTATTTATCAGATCGAGGTTAACGAGTGCTCTATAAATCCTACTAATATTATAAACGCGAAAGTTTGTAAGTATGGATGTTTGTTACTCTTTCACGCAAAATCTACTGAATGGATTTTGATGAAACTTACAATAATATAGCTTACACATCAGAATAACACATAGGCTACTTTTTATCTCGGGAACGGGAAAATTTCACCACGCGTGCGGAGCCGCGGGCGTCAACTAGTTTAATCATATATTTTTCATTGAATCAATTCTATAGTAGCTATTTTATCGTCGCTTCTTGTACATACATACAGTAATATAATTTTTTATCAATCACGCCTTTAACCTTAAGGGGGTGGCTGGGCATATTATGCGCCCACATTTCACAGTGTACATTTTTGTCCCACGTGACCACAGGTGATGTCGTGTTGAAATGGACAAGCTCATGGCAGTCTGCAGTTATTGAATGAAATGTGGTCGTATTGTATTCCTCTGCTTACCACCTCGGAGATAAAAGCGTGACTATATGTATGTATGTATGTACTTTACAATTGATGTAGTTTGTGTTTCCGCTAATGGTGATTACCTGCGGCTACGATCAGCACAGAAAGGGCATTACTACCTATTCCATTGCCACATGTGTTGAGAAAGTGGCCCCTACCTATGTAAGAAATAAATAACCTATATGATACTGGTTCTATAAGTTTTGTTCTTGACTTTTTCCAAGTTCAGTGGCTGACATTGAAGTGTTAATGTACAATTTGTAATGGTTAGAAATCCGTTTATGTTTCCTTAACTGCCGATACAAAGCATCGTATTTTGGTGTAATAAAAGATAATTTGTTGTCGGTTGTAGAAACGTTTTACGCGAAATTATTTAGAAATATGAGTACATTCTCGCATTACAGACTTTTCGTACTAAGATTGTATTGATAAAATGAGTCCAGAGAGAGTTTTGCTATTATTTTCACATCAGTTTAGCTCTGGGGGTGGATGCTTGACTCTGTCATAAATAAACTTAATAAATCCTTTAATTCTTAGAATCATTGATACAGGTAAGATCGCATAGTAAACACTGCATTCGCCATAATCTCTTCAGTTATGATATCTATGTATAGATATTATCCATGGGTTGCGAAGGTTTTAAATTACATGAACACGCTTCAAAAAGATGCAAAACAGACTTCGCAGTGAGGATCAAAAGACTTTCCGAGGCGCCGTATGCGAATAATCTTGAGCACACGAGCGCTCCCGCATGCCATTTCTCTTAGGTGCCGAGTCTACTATTGACAAGCCATAGAATAGAACCAGAATCGCTGTTTTTAGCTGTCAAAATGTTAGTAGACTCTCAAAAATGCAACTGACTAGCGGTCACTGGCGATTCGATACCGACCGATAGAAGTCTATTGGAGTACGATTGTAATAGTAGACTACGAAAAACTGACAAAATTTTACCGGTGCCTTTCTATTGAGCGATTGAGATAGCAAACTCGGCCTCCTGTTTTTACGATTTCTATGATTCTTCTATGATTATATATTGTCAGTATAAAACATGGGCCCAACAAACTAACAGCTTTATGAGAAACGTTGACAAATCCAGCTTTAATAACTGGTACGGAAATGCAACTTTGGCTGAACCCGGTATGATGACGTCAGGTCTGGTAGTCGGCAAGCTGAATACATTTCCATATTATGATGACTAACAGACACTCCCACTGGTATTTGAAGTCTTAGGTCAATGTTCCAATAAAAAAGTATAAATATATGTATTTGCATCACGTTTTTGCTTTACTTTATCTATATTATGTGATAAAATCAACATTTCCGAGAGATTCATGTCATTTGGGTATCGATGTCGTTATGATAGCTCATTGCATAGAGTTCCCGACTCGGTTCGGAACTGATGGATCGGTTTTTCCAAACGTCTACAGTTTGGGTTCATCAAAAGGGGTCTTAGAGGGTTTTCGTAGAGGTTGCAACGGGATTGTAGAATAAAATAGTAGTGGAAAAGGAGACTAAGTGTTATAAACATTTGAATAGCTAGGCTGTCTTTTGAAACTAAGTAAGATTTTAGTTTCAGCACAGATAATATAATAATACAGTGGATTACGTGTGATTCTTAAAAAAAAAAGAAACATTTGAATAAATAATTTAAAAGCTAAATATTTATATTGAAGAGGCTTTGGCCGTAGAGGTCAATTACCTACAGAACCTGTGCTATTTGTTTATATCTACGTAAAACTTCTGTTTAATAGTATCTGGCCCCGACCATTTCAGTATACTTAATCACCTGCTATTAAACACAACACTCTCAAAGTTGTATATACCTGTTTTATGGGTGGCATCAACCCGTGTAATTTGATCATAATCGTAGAGTACCTTACCAAACAAAGTTTGTAGCGATCTCATTGTCAATTATTATAATAACTGCTATGGCTGCTGGCACCCATGTAACCCCGTACATGCCATAATTTATAAACTTTTCAAAATTGTCCGGATTTTTTTTTCGATTTGTGTTTAGTACTTCGCTCTCCTGGGTATAGGCTAGATGCGGATTAACTATAACATATAGGAAAACCTTCCTCAATATTTTCATTATTATTTTGATTGTTTGTTTTCATTTAACTGGAAAGGGGCAACCTCGACGTACATATGTCAATCAAATAGAAGACATTTTGGAAAAAGGTCAGGTCAAGAGTACTCTTAACCGACGTGTGTGTATGAAAACACTTATTAAAGTGAAAGTAGCGAAATTTGTATGTCAGGATCGTAGCAAGTCGAAAGCCATAGTCTCTGCCTACCCTGATGGGAGACAGGCGTGACGATATGTATGTTTGTTTGTATTTTTATAGTACTACTATTTCTTATTTATTGTTTATATATTTTTTATTACAAGCATTATAGCTCAATAATGACACAATTGATTTACCATCAGTCATTCTGTTGTATTAGTTAGAAAAAGAAAGTCAAGATTAACTTAAAAATGAATTTATATTTCCGCATATAAGAATATCGAACAAAGTTCTTTTTATTGGAACGAAGTTCCTTACGGCAGGATCGGAGGAGATAGGGATATTGCTGCGCGACCGAACTGAAAAATATGTGATAGTAAAACCGTAAGTAAAATTCCGTATGAAAAATTCCGTTAAATGAGACATGCGCAGGCGCGAAAGTCGTATACACAAGCGAGTAGTGTATAATACCTTTCTCTTTCTCCCTCTTTCAGTCAGGGTGGGGTGAGGGTGATAGTGAGGGTTAGTGGTGAGGGTGAGGAGTGAGGGTGAGGGTGAGGGAGAGGGTGGTTTTTTTTTTCTACATTAGTTTTTCGAAAGTTCGAACTTCGTTCCTACCTGATGTCCCACGACATCACATCTTTTTTTGTACAAAATTGTACGCAGTGAGCGGTACAGCGGTCGTGGTCAAACTATAACACAAGAACTGTCACTAAGAAAGATGTATCTCAAAGTAAAATGGCATTTTTGCCATATTCATTAATTTTACATTTAACAACAATTACATTTACAATGCCAATTTATCGTTATTTCTTAAAACATACATGTCCATAGCCATTATCCCCAAGGTGATAATCAAAAACATACGATATTTAAATTTGTCAGTATACATTTTTGTCCCTGGGTGGTGAGCCTATTGCCGTGTTGAAACGGGCAAATGAAGGTTGCGACTATCTGCTGTCGACATATTTCAAGCCGTCAATAAGGCTTTCAACTTGGATTAACGACTGCCATGTTACTAGCAACGAGACCAACGGCTTAACGTGCCTTCCGAAGCACGGAAACGCTCCTAAATGGCTATGGTAAAAAGCGGTAACTTATCTGAGAATCAGTCATAGTCATAGCTATTGTAGCGGGGCTTCAAAAAGCATTTTTTTTGTGATAGACACACTCCTTTGTGGCGAGTCAATCGCAGTGAGGAGATGTCCATCAACAGGTCTAAATTTTGTTGTAATATGAAAACAAATCTAGTACCTCGAGACCTACTCATTCTACGCCATTTAGTTCATTATGCAAAAGCATAATGTGCCATGAACAACGTTTATCGCAAAGACTCCAAAGTGCAATAATATTATCAGAAGCGAATGTAGTGTCGGAAACAAAGGACTCGGTATCAATACTTATAATAGAGTTCTACACATAATACATATAATATAACGGACAAAGGCTTTAACAAACACAAATAATATAACCCTTTACAATATATCTATAGAGATAAAGAAGAGTGTTCAGAGGTGTTTTGTTATATTTGGAGGCGGAAATGCGAAATAAACATTTTATTTGTATTGTGATATCTATATACTTAATTACAAAAAGCAACCTTCACTGGCCAATCAACACACAGGTCAAGCCATAAAAACTTAAACTCTAAACGAGTATAAAGAGGGAAGCAAGTAAATCTATTTGGTATCCACGAGAAATCAGCTTGTCTATAACATTACTAATTAATTAATGCGAAAGTAGAGGGTAGAAGGAGTCAGGATTAGCCGAAATTTACATATGAAGACCACGTGAGCAGATTGCTCAAAAACAGAAAGGTCAAACGACTCGGATACCCAGACGTGCATGTACGAGTATATGTAAAGCGATTAATGAATCTGCAGCAAGGGAAAGAATTATGCATGGAACGCCAAGCCTGGAGATCTGTCCTCTCTGGCTACCCTGTCAGTGATACAGCGTGAAGTTATGTTAGTTAAGTGATAATATTACTTTTCAGATTTTATTGTTTGTGAAAATTTCTTTAATAAAATTATGCAACCTCTATCCGACGGATAATAATACAGTCAATCCCCCTATGATTCACCTTTATTTGAACGTCACGAAAACTACGATTTTCACTTGCTTGTTGTCCTATGTTATGACAGCGACCTTGCTCTTTACGAAAGTTTTTTATGAAGTTTTTCGAAAGCAAAAGATATATGTTACCTGTTATAAAGGTTCTCTTCAAAGTTTAATTGTGGCATTGGGTTGGTATTTATTTGTTATTTTTTTTTATATTTGCTAGGATAATTTTGAAGAACCTGGTCACTTATTTATTATTGAGGCTAATTAGCCCTTATTGGTTCAGCCATTAGGGGCTTGTTAAACATTTTGGAATGTGAACTACGCGTGAGATTCCTTGATGATGGAATTTATCTAGTTAAAACTAGTTTTTACTGCGCGCTTCTAACCGCTTACAAGTCACGATTCATAAATTTTCCGACAGATGAAAAAGATAGAAATTATAAAGGGTCTCTTCAAAGTGGGTAACTCTTCGCCGAAGACTAAAGATTATACAATTTCATAAGTGGCACTAAAGGGTCTTTAGAGAGATCTACGTTGTATTTTACCTATCCTTGTGGCATCAAAGTATAGAATTTCTCAAATGACCAAAATATGTGTTTCATTGCCTTAAGTGACATGTTCCCATTCTGTGTTTCATTCATTTTAGTGCCATGTTCCCAGGACTTATGAGCACAGTCAAATAAATGAACATCACCTTCAAAGGTTTTTGTAAAGAAATGTGATAGAAAATTGATATTATTTTCTAATATTTAATCGCCACGAAACGGTTGCCAGTAACATGGCAGTCGTAAAGCCCAGTTGAAGGCCTTATAGGAGGCCTGAAAAATTTCAACAGCAGGTAGCCACAACCTGCGTGTCTATTAAACACGGCAATTTAAGAAACGTTTAAGAACCGTGAGGGCATAGGTACTCTAGCGTTGTAATTGACATTTCTAGATAGTATAGATTACGCTAAAATTAACACATGAATAATTTCTAGCGATAGCAACACATTAATTTCCAGCGATAGTAACACGTTAATTTTAAATTTTAAAATGATAAAATTGATTACACATTGCGGTAATGTGTACTCAAGTGTGTCATAATTTAGTTACATAACAGATAATTGTAGGACTATTCGTTCTATTTTTATTATTTATTGACTGCCTCGGTAGGTAGCGCAGTGGTAGTGTATGCGCATGCCACGCTGAGGGTTCAATTCCCGGGTCGGAACAAATATTTGTCTATCGGAATAAATATTGATCTACAAATGTTTGGAGTTATGTATAATAATGTATGTATTTAGAAATATATGAGTATGTTTATCAGTTGTCTAGATACCATAACATAAGCCTATATTAGCGTAATTTGGGCTAGATGGCGCTGTTAAAAAAATATCCGACAGTATTTATTTATTTTATTATTTTTTTTAAGACAACGAACGCAGTACGAGGTGTATCCTCCCGAGCGTCCTTAGCAGACCTATAGACGGAAAACGAAGCTACTGGCCATGACCAACATACGCCACCTAGACATAGTTCACAGCGCAAAACTCACTGCGCGCTACAAGTTGGTCACTGTTAGCATATGTAGAGATTTGCTCACATACAGTAGTCATTTGCCAGACAGATTGCATACTTGGACTTAATCGGGCCCAAAAACTGTGAAAATTGTTTTCAATTTCCTGATAGAGCTCTGCTTACCAGCACAAGATCTATCCATGCCAGGGGCCTTATTCTCTACCATACGACTTGAAAACGTAGACGAAATTTGCTGGTGATAAGTGATTTGTTTCATATTTAGAAACGGCGAAACAAGAGACATAAGATATTTCACCAGTAAATTTTCGTCTACGTTTTTAAGGCGTATGATCGAGAATCGGCGCCCAGATAGACGATTTACGAGGGTTACAGTTTTGCCGTACAAATTTATTTGGTGGAGAGGGCGGGGTTAAGTAGTGCACGGGGTTGATTCCAGTCAACCTTGGATGTGCCATAGTCATAGACACTGGGGTTTGGTCGGTAAATCGAGAAGTTCAGGAGTCGCACAACACATGCCACACACTTCGTCTCCACAACAGATGGTGTAGTGCCTGATTGACGATTACTATTATATATTTGACGATTACTATTATAGATTACTACTAGCTGACCCGCCCGGCTTCGCTCGTGACATACTTCGAACTTACCGTTCCCGTGACAATATGGGAATAAAAAATAGATGTTGACCGATTCTCAGACCTACCCGATATGCACACAATATTTCATGAGAATCGGTCAAGCCGTTTCGGAGGAGTTTAACCACAAACACCGCGACACGAGAATTTTATATATTAGATTATATGTCAATAATCTTGGCGTTCATAAGTGTTACTTTGTGACCTTCATGAATAAAGATTTTTCATTTTAATTATCATTGTTTTCCCTACGTGAAACAAGCGAATGGCAGTTAGCTACAACTATACCTACTTCCTCTAGATCTATTATATATATATATATATATATAAGCGCTCGTGGCCCCGCGGTCTCAGTGTTCTGTAAACGATCACTGAGTTACGCAACTTTCACTATGGCTGGTCCTCGGATGGGTGACCACTTTGTGGCATTTACATTTGCGAGCGTTTCCGTGCTTCGGAAGGCACGTTAAGCCGTTGGTTCCGGTTGCCAGTAAAATGGCAGTCGTTAAGCCTGGTTGAATGCCTTATGGGCGGCTTGAAAATTTTCAACAGCAGGTAGTCACATCCTGCGTCTGTCTATTTCAACACGGCAATGGGCTCACCACCTATTACGTGGGACAGGAATCCGCACGGTGAAAAGTGGGCATATAATATGCCTCTGCCACCCCTTCGGGGATAAGGCGTGATGGATATTTATTTATTTTTATTTTATATTTATATATATATATATATATATAGTATTTCCTACTTAGATATACAAATGAATATAACAAGATACAAAGAAAAAGAGAAAGATACGAAGAAAAAAAAAAATATACAAAGAACTTTTATGTACCAATAGATAATTTGTCGAACGATAAACGCTCCTTCTAACAATAGAGTTATTTATTTCTCTAACTAAAGTATGTTATTGCATTAGTGGAATATTGTTATTAGCCTATTGAAAACTCATTTTGTCTGTAAAAGCATGTCAATTTATGCACCATTAAATGTGAACAAGCATTTATATATTAACTTATCATAATAGTCGTAAAAAGTCATATTACTAAAGAACACTCATGAAAAAGAAAATTGGGTTCATCTCCTGTAACTAAATGGACATTGCCGACATTGGATAAATATACTTTAATTTCGTGTACATAACACAAAAATGTTTTTTTTATTAATCAATCACGAAGGGAAGGCTTTTTATTCACCGTGTGCATTCCTGTCCCACATAATAGGGGTAGTGAGTTGAAATAGACAGACGCAGGTTGTGCCCATAAGGCCTGCCTTGGCTTAATGACTGCCACCAGAACCAACGACTTAACGTGCCTTTCGAAGCTCAGAAACGCTCATAAATGGAAATACCACAAAGCGGTCACCCATCCGTGAGTCCCCTCCAGGAGATCTTGTGAGGCAGCACATCTAGCCAAGAGCCTTATATTGGGGCATTCCCTTAGCCGGGTCGCTGTGAATAGCCCTCAGGCCTATCCCGTAACCCGGTTGGGAAGAAGGCGGAACCCCGCGGTGTTCCGCCTTCTTCCCAACCGTCAAAAAAAAACACCGTAAGTCAGCGGGGCCGCAGCGTTTCACGAAAATGGGAAATGGGAATGCGTTTACACGCCGTCATTCCTACTGTAGCAGGAACGGTGTGTGGGATTTCCGGCCCTTGAGGGCCGTCCTATCCAGTAAACCCCGCGGTGTTCCGCCTTCTTCCCAACCGTCAAAAAAAAACACCGTAAGTCATCGGGGCCGCAGCGTTTCACGAAAATGGGAAATGGGAAGGCGTTTACACGCCGTCATTCCTACTGTAGCAGGAACGGTGTGTGGGATTCCCGGCCCTTGAGGGCCGTCCTATCCAGTAAACCCCGCGGTGTTCCGCCTTCTTCCCAACCGTCAAAAAAAAACACCGTAAGTCAGCGGGGCCGCAGCGCTTCACGAAAATGATAAACTAAAGTAACACAAAAAGCGGCGGGATAGTGCTGATTTCGTGACATACGCGTCTTTTGCACCACAGGAAGGAATGCTATTTTCCATATGATGTTATTTCCTATACCGCCACCAGTATCCTGTCTAAGGACCGTAGCAGTTGCAGTCCTACTAACTGCATTCATACTGGAAATTTGCGTTCTGATTGCTGTTGAAATACAGTCTATCTATACAGAGCTTTAGACCGAACGGCCGGTTTATAATACAGATTTTAAATAAGATTTTCTGTTATTGGGATATTGGGACTAATCCCACCCACATTCTCATTACTGGAAGGCAACTAGGTGTACATCCTATAGAAAAAGGGAAGCACTACGGTACTACATTACGGGTCATATGTGAGCTATGTTTGATTCCAGTAATATGTATGGCAGAAACGTCGAAAAGCACGAAAATTCACCCCAGGTATTGGGATATATCAAACATGCATTTTCAACCGAAATTGGCTACCCTGAGCAGTACTAAGCAAAAATCGGTTATTGTGTTCGAGCACTCCTGACGAAGAATAGTAGATACGGATATACATAGTTCACTTGTCGCTGATTAAACAGAACAGCAAACATTAATGAACAATATGTTGTTGTAACAATTACTTGAATAAAAAAAAACGCTACTTATTTAGCGGAAGCCGAGGAAGACACTATACTTCTGATGAGTCCCATTGGACTTTGAATACTTCTGATAAGTCCCATTGGACTTTGAACTGACGCTATTATCAATAATTATTGGATGTAAGCAATCGATGTTTATTTTACAGCCGCACAGCTAATTGCTTTTAAATTTAATAATACTAGACCAGCTAAGCAACCGATGCCAAGTAATCAAATTAAATAACCTCTCCGATCTGGCTAATCTAAATTGCTTGTACTTAAAGTGTATGTTGACCGGCTTGGTGGCGGCAGTGGTAGTATACTTGCGACTGCCACGTTGAGGTCCCGGGCTCGATTCTCGGGTCAGAACAAATATTTGCGAGATCAGAAAGTTTGGGTATTTCTATTTATAATATCTAACTATTTAAGTTAATATAAGTATGTTTGTAGTGCAATAATTATTAAATTAAAAGAAGGATAAACCATGTATTTATAAAAGACTAAAAAGTATGAAATTTATACTGGTGCTAATGCTGCTGTTGAAACCACTAAACTAAATTTCTTTAAAATTTTCTTATTTTTATTAAGAGATTGCCAAATGCTATTCTGTTATTATGTTGAACTAAACTTGGTGATATCATAAACAGCCCTAAAGTTGTATCTGACATCACTAAAATTCCTTTTATGTGATAAAATTCAACAAAACATGTATTTAGATGCCGACTATCTTAGTGATTGAAATGTCTATGTACATTTTCACTTTTGTTGAATTTTATCACATAAAATGATTTTTAGTGATGTCAGATACAAATTTAACGTCACACAAAATTTAGACGTTTTCACTAAAATTAGACGTCACCTAGATAGGTGACGTCTAATTTTAATAAGTTTAATTTTAGTGGGACGTCTATTAATTTTAGTAACCTTTTGAAACGTAAAAACGTGTAAAACGTAACGTGAAAAATGTACATAGGCAGTTCAATCACCAAGTTAGCCGGCATGTATTTACATTCGACTGTCTATGTACATTTTTCACGTCTTGTTTAATTTTATCACATAAAATGAATTTTAGTGATATCAGAAACAAATTAAGTGCTATTTATGATATCACCAGTTTTAGTTCGACTTAATAACGGAATAGCATTTAGCAATCTCTTAATAAAAATAAGAAAATTTTAGAGAAATTTAGTTTAGTGGTCTCAACAACAGAATTAGCACCACTACCTTCCTATTTTTTATCTGCTTTTTGTTGTTTTTTTTTCTTTATAATTTTCTTCATCTGCCCCTCCTTTTTTTTCTTTTTAATATTGATGATTCGTCACTTTCTAAGCTATGGTCCAAATTTCAAGTATCCAGCTCATCGGGAAGTTACTTTAAAAACAAATTAAAATTCCACGAGGACAGATATAAAAGAAATAAGAGTCTAAAACCCTCACGTTGCCCTTCCATTTGCCTATAACCGGGAGTCCAGGTGAGCTTTCGAAGGGATAGCCCCAGGGCGGCAACACACTTTGTTCGCTTCCGTGGCCGTGTCTCTGGGGGTTCGAACATTATCACCCCTCTTTGGGGATTTCTCGCCTCTTTGGGGGGTTATCTCGCTACTTTGGGGGGTTATCTCGCTTCTTTGGGGGGTTCGGGTGTTATTCCACTTCCTTTTAAGAGAAGGGCGTGCATGTAGCTCTCACGCCACGCCACCGTCTAGGGCCTGCTTATAGGAATAATTTTGAATTATGTGATTACATGAATATTATCGAGGTTAACTGTACCATTAATAGGGGCTAATAAACGGTTTTGGAATAAAGACTTCGCACAAAATTTCAATAAAATTCCACACAATTAATCTAGTTAGTACTTCGCAGAGATTTTACTGCGCACTACTGACCCCTTACACGTTAGAACGAATCATAAATTTTCCGACGAACAATCAACAAGTCATCGGAAAGTTGATATAAACAATTTTTATATTGCACTTTCTCACACGACGCCCGCCGTCTAGCCCTAATTACGATAGTGGTAGTTACACACGCTTCGAGTAATCGCTACTATTAAACTATATTTTAAACTGTACAGATTTTTCGTACGGCCCATATAGTCAGAAATATACAGTTTTTATCATACACACGTTCAGATTATCGGTTCAGTTTGAACGGTACAGTTAAATCGTAACGTATTTTTTGTAGAGTGTGTAGCTACCTACCATAATAAGAAGTCGAACTTGACGAATGAATGTGAATAAGGAGTTTTTACTAAAGAAGGTAGCAAAACTATGAAATATTGACAAACTCAGTTTAAAAAAATGTATTACGCTGTAGTGTGAGGGAAGCGCCGCCATTTTGAGGTAATTTTACTACGTATCAACATTTCGTATAACTTTTTTCTCAGAGAAAAGAAAAGAAAAAGTAACCTTTTCTCGGTCTGTAGCAAATAATTATCGTTGTAATTAAAATACGTAAGATAGTTTGCAATGTCACCAGCGTGCTACTTGTGGATGATGACATCCGCAGGTTAGTTACAGTATGTGTATAACTCTCGACCTCTCGACTCATCACGGACGTGATAAAAATATCACTAATTGGATGTCCTTTGACAGAAGTATAATTAGCGACATTTCGTTGCCAAATGTGTTTATGTAATATTTATCATATATTTTTTAGCTGTAAATATAATTAATTAAGTATTTTTAAAGCTTTATAAAACAGTTTACTTAGTTATAAAATATAAAAAAAGGTAACTTTTGACTAGTTCATATGGGCGTTTATCTTTAAGTAGTGCCTCAGGCGAGATTTGCTTGTCTAGGCTAGGTATATGCCTATTCTAATACCCCATTTACACTCTCGCACGAGCCACGAGACGAGCTACGAGACGAGCCACGAGACGAGCCGCGAGCTCGAATAAAATGTACCCTAATACTGTGTTTACATTTGCGGCTCGTCTCGCAGTTCGTTTCGTGGTTCGCGCAAGAATGTAAATTGGGGTATAAGAATTTCTCAAGTTATATGGTGAAAATAACAAGACTATATGACTATTCATATAGTCTTGTTATTTTCACCATATAATTATTTATTAAAATTATTCTATAAAGTCTATACTTTATAGAATAACTTTTGTGAGCGTTGTTTATTATTACAAACTAAACGGTTTTACTCACGCGTAAATTTCGGAATAGCTTGATTAGTTTCTGACCTAACGGAGGTCCTTTTTAAGAGGAGCGTCAATCTACCTCGGAGAGTAACAAACAGTAAGCTTCCAAAGGAGCTTACAAGGAATTTTCCTACGCGTCCTTGTGATCAACATTTTGGGAATACACATTCTGCGAATTCTACATTACGGGCTGGAAGGAAATATGTATGTGGTAACTGAACTTTAGAGAGATGAAACACGCTTTACGCCTACCTTTTATGAGATATTATGGTCATAGAATAGTGTAGTAAGTTTTTTTCTCAAATTAATAGATATTATTATATTTAATATATATTATAATAACTCCTTTAATTCTTAAATTTAATATTTTTTTAAAACTTATGGTTGACCCCGGACATCCTTTGTACGTCCTAATTACATCACTTTAAATTTTAAGCTATTGCATAGTTTTTATCGCGGGCTTTGATCGGGCTTTAATCAAGAAATTCCGTAACATAAAAAACCTAAGACCCGAACCGACCCGTTCGGTCACACGAAGTTCACAATTTTATTTTTATTTTTATTTTATTTTATATGGTACGATTGTACGAAGCTCGCACGAATCGAGACGTGATGGTGAGGGATGAGGGTGAGGGTGTTTTTTTTTTTGTTTTTTTTTCGTGTAACTTGAATTAATATCAAAGAAAAACAAAGGTATGCTATGCAATAGCTTTACCGCGGCAGTCTCCGAGTGCCACACGTCTTTTTTTTTTCTATGTTTGGCTTGACAGGTACAAAGTAACGCGATTTTATACGTCCGACAATGTACCTTCAAAGGTTTTGGGTTGTGTTATTATGGGTAGATGATGTGTAATGATGTTGTGAGGTGTTTTGGGGTTTAAGGAATTTTATATATATCTGTGCATGTGTATGGTTGGTATGAGACACAATTTGAAATATTGCATCCTAGGCTATGAAGACTAAAAAATATTTAATTACATAAAAATAAAATAAATATTTAATTTCGGACTTACCCTGGATAGTGGAGCACACCGAGCGCAGGCCAGACCGACCGGAGGCCTCATTTGAGGTTGAGGGGGAGGCACGCTTGGCCGCTCTTTTGCTTTGTATAGAGATCTTTGGCGACTCTGTAGAGAAAGGAAAACAATATTTCTTAAGTGTTTGTATATATTGAAGTAAAACTTCTTTATATAAGAGGTTTTATTCCGCGTACGTTTAGATTGTGGAATGAACTCCCTGCCTGGGTTTCTTCAAAAGGGGTCTTAGAAGGTTTATAAAGGTTCGGCAGCGCGTCAATAAACAACGTCAATAAAGAAGTTTCACTTCAACAAGCTGAATTTGAGAGCTTACTGGCTGTATTTCTTGCCTTTCAATAAAAAGAAACCTAAGAACACCTTGAACTGAGGGATTTTTTGGCGGCAACGAAGGGCGCGGACGCCACTACGTTTTGTAGTTTTAAGTAGTGTATTTTCAAGTGTTTATTTGTATTAGTGGTTGGCATTTTATTATAAAAATAAATAAATTATATACCTATATATATTATTAAAAATCTTATAAAATTATTTTAGTTATAATAAAACAATATTTATGGCAGGCAGGACTAGGTATATTTCAAAATGCTGGTTGCTAAATTTGATATTAATTTAAATAGTATACCTGTTTTTTTTTTCATATGTTAATTGAGTTTTTAAACAAAAACTATATTTTAGACATGATATAAACACGCGTCCGGGTAGTGTGATTCCGACGACCTTTAAGTAGCACGTGTTACAGAAATATATTTATTATTTTTTGTTTTTGCCTAAAGGAGGTTACCCAGATAAATATATACATAGATACCTAGTCAGGTCATAAGTATTGTCACACAGTAAAAACTTTTCTTTTAAAATGCTAGCCACCAAAAAGTTTATTGAATTCGAATTTCGAATTATTCATGAAATAAAAATGTATAAATTTTAGAATTTTAAATATGGAGTGGACGCTTAAAGAAGACCGTGTTGCAGTTACTGCGTTGCATCGTTGCGGTTACGCGCCAATTCAAATTTTTGACATACTGAAAAATTTCAATATAACCAAAAGATTCGTTTATCGTACCATCAAACGAAACAATGAAGACTCTAGTGTAGATGACAGGTCAAGAAGTGGTCGCCCTCGGTCTGTTAGGACTCCAGTAGTGATAAAAGCTGTGAAGGCGCGAATTCAAAGAAATCCCAAACGTAAGCAGAAATGTTGGCCCTTCAGATGGGGTTAAGCAGAACCACGGTGAAAAGGGTGTTAAATGAAGACTTAGGGCTTCGATCATATCGAAGAAAAACAGGACATCGTTTAAATGCTCGTCTAATGAACCTGAGACTGAAGAGATGCCGCGCTTTGTTGAAGCGGTACGCGGGAAAATAATATCGGGGAATTCTTTTTTCGGATGAAAAAATATTTACCGTAGAAGAGAGCTACAACAAACAAAATGATAAGGTGTACGCACACAGTAGTGAAGAAGCGAGCAACCGTATTCCGCGTGTCTAACGAAGTCATTCTCCACCCTCGCTCATGGTATGGTTGGGAGTTTCTTATTGGGGCTTAACAGAGGTACATTTTTGTGAAAAAGGTGTAAAAACGAATGCAGTTGTGTATCAAAATACAGTCCTGACGAACCTTGTGGAACCTGTTTCTCATACCATGTTCAATAACAGGCACTGGGTATTCCAACAAGATTCGGCGCCAGCTCATTGAGCGAAGAGCACACAAGACTGGCATTAAGGCAGCCGCCGATATTGACATGGACCTCGTTCGTGCTGCGATTGACGACTGGCCGCGCAGATTGAAGGCCTGTATTCAAAATCACGGAGGTCATTTTGAATAAACTTTATTGTCATAAGAATCTATGTTTTGTTAAGTTCATTTTGGTATATAAATGGTTACATAATGAATAAACTTGTTTCAATTATTTTATATTAAACATGTGACAGAATTTATGACCTGACTAGGTACATATGTTTTTCTTACGTGCTTCGTCTTCTCACTACTTATTATTTGAGACAAAAATAGAACTGGTGATATTTGTGTAATTGTATGCCTATGCCTACTCTTTTGGGGATAAAGGCGTGACAATGTGTATGAATGTGGTGCGGCATTTACTTTCCAGTATTTTTTAAATTTAGTATATGGTATGCATTTATGTATAAAGGTGAAGAGTTTGTTTTTTTTGTTTTGTTGAACGCGCTAATCTCAGGATTTGGAAAAATATTTTTCTGTTGGATAGGCCATTTATCGAGGAAGGCTATGTGCCTATCTTCACGCTACTACCCTGGAGAGCGGAGCAGTTATCATAAATGTCGACAAATCGGGCAATTTTTTATACATTTTAGTAGTATTTATAAGCGCCGGGATTAAATATGTGCGACGGGAGTTCGAAATATGTCAAGGGCGAAGCCGTGGGTGTCACCTAGTTTAGTATATAGTAAGCATACTAATTGGTTTTCAACATAGTTTCTAATTTTGTAATCAATCAGTCACTTTTTAACATTTTGCATGGAATTTAGACATACTGCGCCGACCCCAAGTAAATTGGGACAAGGGCAAGAGGATGATGATGATGAATCAGTCACTTTTTATTTCACCAGCAGGTAGCCACAACCTGCATCTGCCTTTTTTAACACGGCTATAGGCTCACCACGTAATACGTGGGACAAAAATGTATACGGTAAAATGTGGGCGTATAGTATGCCACTGCCTGCCCCTGTCCCTCAATAATATAGACAACACACAGTGACAGTGACAGCGACACATTCAGATATTTTTCTTTTTCGGGACGGTATAAGCAATTTTTAAAATATACATTAAGTAACATTTATTATGCAGTTTACAATATTTTTCCTATAATAATTACTATAAAATACGTAATTATAGTTTATAACGTGTAAAATAAGCTTAAAAAACTTTTAGAACATTTTGTAAGAGTAGTCTGTTGTAACCGTTTTAAAACCGGATGAACCGTGTCGAACGGAACGCATCGTAATGTGACATGGTTCTTAAATGGCAACATTTCACACAATAATCTCGTATAATCAAATAATAGTGGTGAGAATAAGACATTCGAAAAAACCTTCTCGATTTACGAGATTTTATGGTCGAAAAAGGATTCGAAGAGTGAACTCGAATTCGAGATAATTTCAAAGAAAACGAGAAAAAGAAAATCATCATCAAACACCGCATCTACTGTTTGCTTCGTTTAAGATAAGAATTCCATCGATTTTTTACTTTATGGAGTGAAAATATACCTTTTACGGTATTAGTCTTCTTACCGCAGCTTATGGCAAGAAGGAGCATATCGGACACGAACCGATTAAAATCAAACCGTACTCCTTGGTAGACGAACGTAACTATAGATAAAGTTTTCCCGTTCCCGTTTCCCACACAATCATGTTCCCGGGACAAAAAGTAGCCTATGCGTTATTCTGACGTATAAGCTATATAATATTTTTTTAATAGGTTAGTTCAGTGGCTAGAACATTGCCCTGGTTAGGCAAAGGTCACGGGTTCAATCCCAGTCTCGAATCAAATTGTCTTTTTCCACTTTATTAAAAATTTATGAGAAATTAAGCATAATAATTGCTTTAAAAATTTATCCAAGTTATAAAATAGTAGAAAGTATAATATTAGAAAACTGAATGGGTTTGTTTGGTTCTCACTCACTCACTTACCTATCTCAAAAACAATGGTTCGAATTAAAAAAGTATTTTTGTGTTGGATAGCCCATTTATAGAGTAAGGCTATATATCATCACGCTACTGCCCAGGAGAGCGGAGCAGTAATCAATAATCATGCCAACAAATGGGGCAAAGTTTCAAACATTATTGTAAAATTATCGTAAAAGAACAGGATTAACTAGGTTCCACAAAAGTTCGGTATGTCACGGACGAAACCACTGCGCTCAGCTAGTTTGTGGTACTCGTAATAAGAAGTGACGAACGTAAAAACCAATCAGGTTTTCTGAAGACCTAAATTAGGTCGCGGTATGGGGCTGGATGCGGAAGGTGAAGAACTTTATGTAATTGGGAAGGCTTGTGTCCAGCATCTAACAATGAGTCTTGCTGACAACCGTTTTTTACTTTAAATGCCAAATAAATCTACAAAAAATACGAAAATAACGGTGTTTTTACTTTTTTATATTTCAAAAAATGACTATTAACGATCAAAGTCCGTATAACGCGGGTGACCGTTTTTACGGGCATACGTCACAACTCTGCTCATTCAACAGTCGCGCTCTTGTACGCACCCGAACGCCGCACCGCTCTAAGAATGCTCAAGCCGAGAAAGTCCAAAAAGAAGAAGAGCTATTAGTAGCCAAATAAAAGTGGACCCCAGACTCCAAATCAACTAAGAATATACAAAGACGAACAAGTGATAAATTATTATAATACTTACAGTCATATCAGCATCTAGCTTAGAGTAAATATCGTTGTGATGACGCTTCCGCGCGCGCACGGCCTGTCGCAATGAGCTGCTGGTATCGCGGCCGCACCATCCCCCGACGCGTTCGCCGACCACCTCCAACATGTCGGCTACGCGGCTGGGAACAATGAGAAAGGCTTTTTTTAATGCTCATTAATGGTATTTAATATATTATTATTTATCTATCACGCCTTATCAGGCAGAGGCATTATGCCCACTTTACACCATGTGTATTCCTGTTCCACGTAATAGGTGGTGAGCCCATTGCTGTGTAGAATTATACGCATACGCAGGCTGTGGCTACCTGCTTTTGAAAATTTTATAAGCCCATAAGGCCTTCAACGTGACTTAACGACTGCCATGTTACTGGCAACCGGGACCAACGGCTTAACGTGCTTACGGAAACGTTCGCAAATATAAATACCACAAAGTGGCCACCCATCCGTGACCAGCCATAGCAAAAGCTGCTTAACGCAGTGATCGTTTACAGAACACTGAGTCCGCGGGACCACGAGCGCTTCTCATTTACACTTACTTAATATATAAAACTTTAAGGGGTTCGTAGCCCCACTAAATCAGTGTTCTGAAAACAACACTGCGTTAAGCAACTTTCACTATGGCCGTGAGCTACGATGCCACAGACACACACACACACACACATGTAAAACTTATAACACCCGGTCGTTTTTGCCGTCGGGGCTTAAGAACTAAGAACAGTTCAGTGAAGACTTTAGACGGTAATTATGGAAACAAAATTGCAAAAACGCAATATAATAAGTTAGGTACTTGCTTTACAAAATTAACTTTCTTAAATTTGTATACCTGATAAAATTATGAACAATAATAATAGAATGACGTTACAATGCATTGCGATTTTCTTACAGTTTATTATTAAAATATTAAAAACTACACAAAGGATTCCAAAGTTATTGTTATTTAAAAGCCAAAAAGTAAAGTTATAATTTATTAACAAGTTTTTTTGCCAAACTTTTTTACAAGGCAAGGCTACGCTGCACGCATTCAAAGACAGATACTGAGATTAATAAATGACAGTCGTTTCCAATAAAGCTGAAACGAAAGTCTTAATTGAATCGTATAGGTTCAAAGGCAATCTGACATTTGATAAATTATTTGATCAAATATTACATTTTATTAATATCTAATAGGTATATAAAAATTCCCTAACACGGTGATTTTGATCAAACTACTCCGAAAGTCCGAACAGTTTCTTTTTTGATAATTTAACCACGTTTGCATGTTCAGGTTATTACAGAGTAAAAATGTAATTTACAATATAGTAAAATTATAAAAAAGCATGTAATATTTTAATAGGCTGATCGAGTACAACTATTTCTCAATAGTTTACATGTTCATTAGTACCAGAATAAAACACAAGTGTTACACTACAATTTATTCTATTAGGTTTTCTCTCTCTTTAAACTGTGAAATTGGAATAGACTCGAGTCATGCATTAGAACTTTTTACACATATTGTATTATGATACATGCGTTTGTGCTAATATCTTCAATTTAAGCATACCTAAGTTATACCTAAACTACAGTTTACCCTTACAACAACGTGTCGTAATACCGAACGTTGGGGAAATCCTGGAGGTTTCTAATTCTAATATATACAAAAACAAAACAAAGTCAAAATATCCAAATTATTATGAAAAAAAAAAAATCGTGTGTCCTAGTACGAAGCGAAAATACCGTGATGCGGTTCCGACTCAACACCGTAAAATTAATTAAGTATTTAGAGCTATTACTAAATTATATTACTATTATTAATATTATTATTATTTAAACTGTGAAATTGGAATAGACTCGAGTCATGCATTAGAACTTTTTACACATATTGTATTATGATACATGCGTTTGTGCTAATATCTTCAATTTAAGCATACCTAAGTTATACCTAAACTACAGTTTACCCTTACAACAACGTGTCGTAATACCGAACGCTGGGGAAATCCTGGAGGTTTCTAATTCTAATATATACAAAAACAAAACAAAGTCAAAATATCCAAATTATTTTGAAAAAAAAAATCGTGTGTCCTAGTACGAAGCGAAAATACCGTGATGCGGTTCCGACTCAACACCGTAAAATTAATTAAGTATTTAGAGCTATTACTAATCGGAACTGTGAAATAAATACTTCATGTCGGGTGTTAACGCGACGGCGACAACATAAATTATTTTATATTGTCTAACTTGATAAGACCCAATGTCACCTATACGAGTACCTTAAACAATTTCTATGCATGTTACATTAACAAAAGTTTCTTACAAACAAAGGCTTGGCAATATCAACTGTATTTATTCCGGAAGCACTTGAAATGCCTTTTTATATTACTACTAACTAATGGCCGGTCTCAATAACCTATCTATCTTTTACTATTGTCTAACTAACTAACTAACTAACTATCTTCACGCTGTATCCCTGACGGGGTAGTCAGAGAAGACAGATCGCCAGGCTTCGCGATCCATACATACTTCTTTCGCTTCTTCGAGATTCATCAATCGCTTCATACACGCACTTCTGGGTATCCGAGTGCTTTTGACCTTTCCGTTTTTGAGCAATCTGCTCACGTGGTCTTCATATGTAAGTCTCGGCCTACCCTGACTCCTTCTACCCTCTACTTTTGAACAATATATATTCTTCGTCAATCGTTCCTCACTCATTCGTTGGACGTGTCCAAACCATGTCTAAAATAATGTCAAAATAGTTACCATCGGTACCTATCGACAAAAATTTCTTTTTCAATAACCAAAGATAGATAGAAATATTTACCTACGTACGACATTGAACTATCTGTCACAAAAGTTTAAAATCTACTGTTAAAAATCTACTGTTAATCTATGGTAGCGATCTATGTTTAACTGAAGATAGATTATTGAAACCGGCTATATAACTCGGCAAACGTTCGGTAGGACTACCTCCCGACAGATGGACCGACGACCAGGATGATGGACCTGGTCGCATGGAGGGACTTGATGCGGAAGGCAGGACTGTGTGTTTCGGCGGGGAGAGGATTTGTTTTGGGAGAGGCCTACGTCCTGTGAACTGCCATAGGCATCACGCTGTATCCCAGACGTAGAGAGAATACGGGGCCGAGTTTACTATTGACAAGCCGTAGAATTGAACCAGACTCGTTGTTTTTAGCTGTCAAAATGTTAGTAGACTATTAAAAAAGAAGGTGTGGCACTCGGAGACTGCCGCGGTAAAGCTATTGCATAGCATACCTTTTTTTTTTCTTTGATATTAATACAAGTTACACAAAAAAAAAACAAAAAAAAAAACAGACTATCCGTGCGAGCTTCGTACAATCGGACCATATTATATATGCACGTTAAGCCAACGCTCGGCCGTGCTCGGTGAACTTCGTGCGACCTCGGGTCTTAGATTTTTTGTGTTACGGAATTTCTTGATTAAAGCCCGCTCAAAGCCCGTAGATTCATTATTCGTTTCATACATGCATGTCTTGGTATCAGAGTACTTACTCGTGAGTCATTTCAGTTTTTGAACAAATTTGCTTACGTGGTTTTCAACGAGATTAGAAAGTCCCTCAGACCATAAATTCAACGCACGTGTTACAATTTCCCCTACCAAGATTCTTCAAGCGAAGCGTGAAAAAGCATACGGCCGTAAGCTTGAATGACCTTTTCAAACGTAATAGTGGTCATCAAACTCTGTACCTCTCACCATGACTTTACCAGGCAGGTGGCGTCAATTGACTGATTAAATAAAGAAAAAAAGATCCAGTGACTCGATCCACTGTACTTAGTGGCACACTATGATGGCCGTTTTGATATATATGTATTACAATAGTGATGTGAAATCCTTTCGAAAATCCTTTTGTGAATCCTTTTCCAACAGGAGCTTTGGACGTAGATGCTGCAGTGTCATCTGTCCAAGAACGGCTTACAGTATGGTTAGCATTAAGCTATGTTTCATCTAAAAACACATCGTCAAAACGGTCATCAAAGCGTGCCGCTAGTGTAGTGGAGCAAACGCTAGTCTGTTGTGGTTCACTGTGATTATCTGATCGCTTTATTTGGTGGATCTCGTGACACTCAGCTTTTTTAAGCATTGGATCGACAAGCACTCGAAGTTTAAGAAGAACCACCATAGTGAAAGTTGCTTAACGCAGTGATCGTTTACAGAACACTCATTAGCGTGGCTACGAGCGCTCGAGACAACACTGCATGGTGAAATATAGGCATATAATATGGCCACTACCACCCATTCAGGGATAAAGGCGTGTCTAATAAACCGCTGTCCCCAGAGGTGCCGTTGCATTACTTACGAACGCGTGGACAAAAATATAACAGGATTTCTATTTTGCTTCGTTAGCATGTTATTAATTTACAAAAGGATCATATAAAGATGCTAATGATTGACTGACTGAATGACTGCCTCGGTGGCCCAGTGGTAGTGAATGCGCCTGCTGCGTCTGAGGTCCCGGGTGCGATTCCCGGTTGTTTCGGTGTTAGGGTGTTTCCTATGTATAATATGAATGTATTTAGATATATATAAGTATGTTTATCAGTTGTCTAGATCCCATAACACAAGCTTATATTAGCTTACTTTGGGCCAGACGGCGCTGTGTAAAAAAGAAGTCCTACAATATTAATTATTATTGTGCTTCGGAAGGCACGTTAAGCCGTTGGTCCCGGTTGCCAGTAAAATGGCAGTCGTTAAGCCTGGTTGAAGGCCTTATGGGCGGCTTGAAAAAGTTCAACAGCAGGTAGCCACAACCTGCGTCTGTCCATTTCAACACGGCAATGGGCTCACCACCTATTACGTGGGACAGGAATCCACACGGTGAAAAGTGGGCATATAATAGGCCTCTGCCACCCCTTCGGGGATAAGGCGTGATGGATATTTATTTATTTTATTTTATTTTTTATTTAATGGTGGCCCCGCGGTCTCAGTGTTCGGTAAACGATCACTGAGGTACGCAACTTTCACTATGGCTGGTCGTCGGATGGGTGACCACTTTGTGGCATTTACATTTGCGAGCGTTTCCGTGCTTCGGAAGGCACGTTAAGCCGTTGGTCCCGGTTGCCAGTAAAATGGCAGTCGTTAAGCCTGGTTGAAGGCCTTATAGGCGGCTTAATAAATTTCAACAGCAGGTAGCCACAACCTGCGTCTGTCTATTTCAACACGGCAATGGGCTCACCACCTATTACGTGGTACAGGAATCCACACGGTGAAAAGTGGGCATATAATATGCCTCTGCCACCCCTTCGGGGATAAGGCGTGATGGATATTTTTATTATTTTTAAGTTTAAAGAACATTTACCGCCATTTTTTATTTAGGAAAATGTCTGCAGAGTTTTGAAACTCAAGAGTTATATGGGCAAAATATATGCCTCTGCCACCCCTTAGAGGATACGGGCGTGATTGATAAATAAATGAAACTATGACTTGTATTTAAACCGATAAACGCCATCTATTGTAATTCATAAATACATGAAGTGCTAAGTAGTTATTTTTAGGACGATGAAACGATATTTGAAATCGAAATTCGGTAAAATGGACAAAAATCCTTATTTTTTTACTAATGTATGACGCCAGAACGAGAAGCGACGTGCTATAAACGAAACGTTTCATGAATATCAGTCCAAAAGTTTTACTTCTGGACGAGAAAAAACATGCTCAAAGAAAATTTGGCCATTTGACTGTTTCTCAATAATCAATCGACGCTTAAGGGTAGATTTTATAAGACAAAATCTAGCCTCAAGCGTTGATTGAGTATTGACAAACGTTTTGGAATAAGGACCTGTCTCTACGTTCGTTCGTAAAGACATTTATGCAATACATTTGTAATAGATTCGCGACCGCCTGTCTAAAAAACCTACGCTACTACTTAATAAAATCAGCCGAGTATATGCAAATAACTTTCAAGTGATTAAACATGCCACCGTGTCGAACGCGATGAATCACTGCAGTACTGGAGTTGCAAGTCATAGGTCCGTATTCCAGAACGTTTCTCAATACTCAATCAACACTTGAGACTAGCTTTTGTCTTATATAATGTACTCTCAAGCGTTGATTGAGTATTGAGAAACGTTCTGGAATACGGACCTATGACTTGCAACTCCAGTACTGCAGTGATTCATCGCGTTCGACACGGTGACATGTGTATGAATACGGCCCTTAGATTGCCAGGCGGCCGTGTCATTTAGGTTTTTAGTTATTTTAGAGTCAATATCCAATAAGTCCCATTGTCCCAGGGTCGGGCATCTAGAAAGGTGAACAAGTTAAAATATTCAATGAAGTGAAACCTTATGTAAAATATAACTGCAACGCGAAAGTTTAAAAGTCAGTATTATAATGGTACAACAAGCAAGGTTTAAATTAAAATTGTATAGTCGGTAGAGTTCCATAGTGCTCAAAATAAAACCAAAATTTATTTTGATGGTAAGGGGCTACAACAGGTAGTGAAGGCTAAGTAAGGCGTTACAAGTAGTACAAAAAGAGATTGATATGGCTCGCTAGTCACAGATACTATCAGTCGTTGTGTTCGCTCTATCTACAACACGATGGACCTATCTTCGTAAAGCTACTCATAGTCTTTAAATCAACTCGTTTTCGATTTGCCTGTGTGCTCGAAGGGTCCGTATTGGGTTGCATAAATTTTGAGGCATACATTAAAACTGCATAACGTTTTTTGGCATACTCTTCCTTTCGCATAACGTTCAAACAGAATAAATCATTAGGCATACTTTATTTTCCCATAACTTCTTTATAATAATGATATACCCGCATAAAATGTATATGCATAATTTATTTTACAATAACTATTACTAATCATAGCATTTATTGGCATCTCACTCACTCTCGCTCTCACTCTATATACAATACCATAATGTTAACGAGTACATATTTTTATATCTAAGCTTGAACTGTCTGAGATTGAAATGCCCACTGATTATAAATGTCGATAGTCACTATACTGAAGTTCAAAATGTCAACACATCACATCAGAATAAAAATAGCGATTTAGTTCAGGCGCATCGCCGGCCACTGCAGCGGCACGCTCGCTGCGCTCGCTCGGCTCGCGCGTTGTGGTCACAAGTTACCTAACACTCCTCCTTGCTTCGCTCGTCGTCGTACCTATTTAAGACTTTGCTCAAGACTAGTCTGTTTTATGATGTTACAGCTTACAAATTTGGCTATGAGTGAGATGATTATTTACAATTGTGTCTCATCATTTCTTAAATATTCTTAGTCAAATTTATTATTCATTTATGATTTAAACGGTTATCCATACCTCCATTATGCGTTTTGTATTTTATGATAAATTATCTTTAGGCGTATAACAATTATGCCCTTTTCATGTATGCTGATAAAATTTATGATGAAAAAAAATAAAAGGAGGTTGAAGTTATGCCAATAAAACCATGATGCGTTTATAACACTCTGCTTATCATAATTTATGCGAGAAAACTTTATGCGATCGAAAGGGCTCCCGTGCTCGAATACCTGGGTACTCCCAAGTAGGATGTCCCCAGCTGAACAGTCCAGCGACCCCTGCTCATTATACTATACTTGTTGGTTACTTTTATTTATTTATTTTGAATCCATGGGTCTGGCACATGGCTTTAAGTTTTAGTTAGTTAGTTCTAGGGTGCAGCACCTCTGGTGTTGCAAACGTTCATAGGCTACGGTGACCACTTTTTATCAGGTGGGCCGTACGCTTGTCTCCACCACCTCAATGGTATAAAAAAAAATAAGTATGATTAATTCAGTGTAACACGGATGTCTGGACTCTATCCAGCCTGAATTTTGATCGCTTAACCCGGTGTCCTCCAGTAGCTGGACAGGGTTGAATATCAAGGAGCGGTGGGACAACAGAGATGGGCACCAACAACGCGAAAACTAAGGACTTAGTTGGGACTGAAGCTTATGATGACGCAATACAAGTACACAAATAAAACAACATATTTTTGTATTCACCAGTGCGAGTGACGTAGCTAAATTAGACAACAATTATACTGACCTTATACAAAAGTCAAAATGTTGAATCGTATTAAACACGATAGTGTACAAAGTAGTCTAAACGACAAGGTAACTAATACTGACGCTTTAGTTTACTAATGTAAACAATACAGTGTATTTGTCAATTCATTAGTATTATATTATATTTTTTTATTCATAATTAAATTGAAATTACAAAAACTTAATAACCTGCAGAAGATAGATATTTAGTTGTGTTTTTTAAATATATTATTGTCAAATTTAATAAATGAACATTTGATTTGTATGTGATTGACAAACGCCGAGGTTCCTGAACCGAGGTTTTTTCACCGTTTCACCCAACGCGATGTATTTTTTTTTTAATTATTAATACTCATAAAAATAATAATTTTAGAAATAATAAAAGAAACTCAATCTTAAACTACCTACGTAGTTTAATTATGGAGAGATTGAGTTTCTTTTATAATTTTTTACTTTTTAAAGGGTACTTAGGTTTTTACGACGGGGATTTTTATATATTTTCGCGGGCGTCAAATAGTTAATAAATAAGTCAAAAAGTACAAGTGTTTTTATTCAAGATGTGTAGAAAGTTCCACCAAGTGTCATCAATCAACAGTGAAAACAGTCTATTAAATTCCTGTTTCCATAACGGTAAACCACGTTGGTGAACCGCGTAGCAGAAAGAACATTAACTATGGCGTTGGCGTGGCTAACATTTTCTATAACATATTTCGCGAGTGGCTCTGGGTGAGGATCAAGCATACCTCGCGAACTTTGAATTATTTAACATAGATACCCTTAATTTAAATTTAAAATATCTTTTCGCTGTATCTCAAACGGGGTAGTCCGCCCGCCAGACTTCGCGATCCATGCATACTTCTTTCGCTTCCTGCAAATTCTTTAAGCGCTTCATACAATAAAAATAAATAATTAATTTTATAGATAATTAAAAGCCTTTTTAGTTATTAGGACAATGTTTGCAAAGTAATTTTTGTAGCTAAATCGACAAACGTCATGCATAGGGACAGTAAAATACATGAAGTTATAAGTATGTACCTATGAACACAATACATACACAATGAATACATTTGTGCACAATTAATTATTAAAAGTTTGCTCCAAATTTCATTAAAATTTGATGAAATGGAACTACAACATACTTCCTCGATTTTCCCCCTATTTTCTGCTACATAAAAAATTGCCGATGCGACCGCAAGTTTTATAAAGATACAAGAACAGAAAATTTGGCCATCTAAAACGAAATACATTTGACCGAATTACTAAATATTTTTTTATTTAAATGAAAATAAGTTGTTGTTTTAATTGCAATGTTCAGGTGACCTCCTCCTCCGATTTTGACACGTTTTTTGCAACTTGATTGATAAACAAATAATCTAATTACCCCGTCAGGGATACAGCGTAAAGTTAGTTAGTTTTGAAATTAGATTTATTAAATATAATTTATACCCTAAAAAATTTCAGCGTATTTTCCTGTTTACAGCAAAATTTTAATACAGCGAGACTTGTGCCAATGTTATTATATTACATGATTTTATTAATATATTCCGAAGTCCATTGGTAACAATTGTGCTGAAAATCATTTAATTCGTTTTTGAGATCATATTTTTAGCATTCAGGCACACACACTCGACGAAAGAACTTTATTTAATTTGAATACAAAATGATTCAGTAAGTAAGATAGATAATAATTAAAGAAGAATAGGATCCCTTATACATACATCCTAATAATGAATACACCTGCTGACCAACTGAAGAGGCAAAAATGCATTCGGAGGCCAGAAGTCAGTCGTTATCAAAAAAAAAACTAAACAAAACAAAAAGAAATAGAATGGGTCCAAAGAGAGAACACTGCTAAATTAATCGTTATTTGATTTACGTATACCAACCTGGATGTGAAGAACCAGTAGAGGATGGCTGTAAAGATGGCAAGTTCAGCCGCCCCACTGGCCACCCTCATATGCTCCACCATCGTCCACACGCTGATCATTGTATCCATTGTACAGTTCTTAACAGACACTACATCACCCGTCCAGTTCCACAAAGCACGTAACTCTATATTCGACGTAATTTTGACAAATGTCGTTTAAACTATTTAATAAAAATAGCACTTTGGTATATTTTTTATTCACGTTAATTAAGTTCGAGTTCTTGAATTAAAAAAATCGATTTAAATTCTTTGCCTACAGAGCTGACGCGAGTGAGCTCAGTGAAGAATGAAACGATATTGCTAGTACTTGCAGATGTGATAATAAGTCGACCTATGTCCGACACGATATAGTGTGATGTTGGGCCTAACGTGATGTACAGCCAGTAACCCAGTGTTATATTTTATCAATATAGACAGAAACAATAAATTAAAAGAGGTCAACGCTAAGTACACTAAGTACAGTAAAAGACTGCACACTGTGAAAACATTGGAACTTGTGCCACAAAACATACACGTAGATGCAGATACTTGAATATTATTACTCAAAATATATTATAATACCTAGTTATGTGTTTGGCATGTGATAGACAAACGACGTTTAAATTGGACTACTTAAAGGACACACGGTGGGTGGTGATGAAAAGATTTAACCTACAACAGCAGGAATTAACACTGAAAAGGTTTATGAGAGGAGCGTGTTCTGATGCGGTAGGAATATGCTAATTATAAGACAATGTTTTGTTGCAATTTTTTGTTAGTATATGCCGTGACCAAGGTACAAGAGATTGGAGAATAAAGGATTCATGAAAAAACGTGAGAGTGAATAGTCATTTGTTGGCACATCGTACATATTTCGATCAAATTGGAGCCTTGAACAAAAACCAGGTATAATGAATAATTGGTTGGAATTAAACAATTAAAAATGGAACAAGATGGATGGATAGACAAGATGGCGCTATTTTCTCTTTCGCAGATATTGATGAATAATTAACTTCAATTAATGCTAACAATGCTAATAGTAAGGTGATATACAATAGATATACTGTTAAGGCTTCAAACTATTTAATTTACAACTGTCCGGGCAATTTAGGAGGCATATTACAAAACAACTCTATTGTGCAAGTAGAAAAAGCAGAAGACTTGAAGTAAAGCACGTAGCAAAGAAAAGTGGAATCACTTTCCTTTGGGGTGTGGTTTGTTTTTCTATGATGCTTAAAAGCAGACTTCAAATACACTTTTAGTTATACTTATTTTATAAAAAACAGACCTTGTACACAATCAATGGAATACTGGGATGAATTTCTCAGTAGTAATGTTAAATGTATTTTTTATGCAGTCAAGGATTGTCAACGTAACTATCTGCCGTTTCAATCATTGAAATCAAATGTTTATCACGCCATATTTCATGTTACGTTAAATGATAAACTGCGTTTTATCAAGATTTACACTGAAAATAATATACTAGTTTGAATGAAGGCTAAGGGCTTGTTTCGCTTTTAAGAGCTATTCCTCTTACCCAATTTGATGATTTTAATGCGCAATTCGTAATTTCTTTATTATTTTCTTCTTTCATTTAAATTAATAATTCTTTATTAATTTAAATTTAGCATTATAAATTTCAAGAATCCTTTGAAGACACACAACAATTGCAAGGGAAGTGAGTGTAATTTTTATTAGGTTTTCTGCGTATAAATTAATGTTTGAAAACTCAACTCAAGGCTAAACGAGTGGATGCGGCAATAGTTAAAAACAAAACGAACCATTAATTATTTAAAAAAGTTAGTAAATGGTGAAAACAATTTACAACAGTAACGATTTTATTTACAGAATTCAGATTGAGCTAAACAGACAAGTGAAAATGAAGTTTATTAATTACAGTTTATCATGAAATCATGACCCTCTATACGATTACAATAAAATTAAAGAAACACGACGTACATGGTAGAGTGAGTGAGATGTCGCAATATTTTCAGTTTCATCAGCTTATGTCAAAGTACAAAGAACAACTTCATTACATGAGCGATGATGGGGACGTTAAACCAGAGGAGCTATTTTGCAGCTTGGTATTATATACTTATCTAAGCTAGATAATTTAGTGCATAATATGGTCGTACAAAACAAGGATCAACATTAACGCACTATCATAGAGCGGGGAGAACACATCACCTCATTTGGCTCAAACACGCGGTGTTATATCATCTTGCGATAATAGAGTATTAGAAATATTTGCATTCGTTCGTTGTCTGGCCATCAACTATTTAACCAAAAGTTATTCCACCACCAAATTTCCCATTCAAATAGATGAGACAGAATTCCTATGTACTAATTACGTTTCCGTAAACAACGCGAAAAACTCCAGAACTCAGGCATGGAATATGACCTGGACAGAAACGAAAAACAGACTGTAAAGAGAAATTTAAGGATTTTAAATGTGGTGTTAGAGAAGATGGGAAAGACATCAATTTCTATCTGCAATGACATCAATTTAGCGTGACAATAGGCCTGACACATGTACTTTTTTATTATCTTATTGTATACAGACGTTACGAATGAATAATTTAGGTAGATAAGGTGCCAAATTTATAACAGATAAAATTCCGGGAATACGAAATAAGATCATTGTGTAGAACACAAAACATTTGCTACGAAAAACAAAAGACTTATGCCAAATATTACTTTAAATACTTTGTATTGATGCGCCGTTGAAGGCAAAACACTGTCTCAAAACATTTATTTTAAATGCATGGACTTTCTAGTATACAATTAATTATAGATAATAATATTAACGAGACAATCCACAAAACTATTAGTTTATTATGGCTAGATTTAGATCTAGTCTGAATTGTAGAGATACATTTCCTATACAGTAACAGCAATGTACGTGGTGGCATATCACTTGGCAGTATATTCATTAGCGTCCCACATATACGATTACTGTTTCAACCAAAGAGCAGTCATTAATGCACTTGTACGCAAATTTTGAATTGGAAAATTTGTTAAACACAATCTATTATTTAGTTTTTTTGAAGAATCGAAGTAACGATTTAAAATATAATTGGCTAGGAATGTGCATTTCAAAGTTCAATGAAGCTATATTCACAATATATATATAAATATGGCCACAAGGACAAAGTGCGTTTGCTTGAACCGACACGTTTTGAATCACAATGATTTCACAAGGGCAAACGAAGATATGGTCACTTTTAATCCCAAGATAATGATATCATCAAATTAATAGAAGATATAAACTTTTGAAGAGTATTCCAAATCATTTAACTAAAAACCAAGTATTATTCGTACAAAAAAGTATACTTTTAGTAACTCTTGTATCATTTCCTTCACTCAATAATACACCTGTACGGAATTATAAGCAGCCATATTGTGGCATCAAAAGACTAAACAGAACCTACACACATTGCTAATGGTGGATATATGGGGAAGCTATTAAAAGTAGAGTGTTATTGATGCGAATTTTTTTAATCAAGTATTGACAATACTATTAGACACTTTTACCAAAAATTATCAAAATTTCACACATCATACCACAATTTAGTCGCGTAATGTGTACACAAATAAATTGTAAAAGAAGAAAGCGAACATTTCTCAGGGACAAGCAGTTAGCTGATGATAGTTTAAAAAACATTACTGGCGAAAAGAATGTACTAATAAGTATAAACAGTTATGAATGAGAATATTATATAGTAGCATACGTGGAATAAAATGCGGAATAATAAATGAGCAGATAATTACAGCTACGTCAAACTAGTTAAACTGAAAAGCGGCAGTGTGTAAAATGATATAACCATTCTAGTAATATGAGACTGGATAAAAGAAAACGAAACAATCAGGTCAACTGCGGTCAATATCACCATCGTTTAGTATTCCAATGCCGATTTCTAGCAAACGCTGGATGATATGGAATAACCATTCGTTGATTTACTAAGGGGTGTATTAACAATATGATATTACAGCTCTAACGTTGGCACAGAAAGTGAAATCGACATGCAAGCCTGAAATGCTTGCAAATTGTAATGTTGCAAAAAGAAAAAACAACAATTCTTAATATATTTTAATACTTTACCAAAATTTTACACTCGCTTATATTATTAAAACGCTTTGAATGTTAATTTATAGGATTGATGATTTATTTGTTTCATATATCACTTTAAAACAGTCGCGAACGTTGAAGGAATGCGAAATTTTATATAACACAAATCGAAACGGAAAATGCGCGGGCGCGCCGTACGTATGTGCTCACACGCGATGCACTTACAACTGAGGCAGAACTACGGTGAGACGCCGGTGAGCGCGTCACAATAACGCGTGATCGTTCTATTACCGTAGCGACAATGATTGAATTAATGCGTAAAAGAAATGGGAAAAGGCCGAACTACTGGATTGACCCCCTTTTCTACTGTGATACTGCTAACGTACAACACGAATCTTCCAGGAACTGTAAATATTATCATTTCTTGTATATAATATAATAACATTAGACAGATAGTGAGACGGTAGCGATAAAAATAGGACAACCTACTTCCTCAACATAGCAGCGACAGTGAGAGTGCAAAGTCGATCACAACAAAGACGGATTTATATCGCTTAGGACTTGGAAATAAGTTATTCACTAAACTTTCAATTCAGAAATTAAATAAGAAACCAGCCAAGACATTCTAATTGCTCACGATTTAAGTTATATAGCTCTGCGGACAAAAACAAATGCATCAAAGTCCGACCCGATTAGCTTCAAAAATAGGGGTGGTTACATTAATTAGCATACAGCTGAAAATTTGCATGATTGTTAGGAACACTATTACAAACGATTTGTCTTAATTCCCCAAAAAAACGAATGCTAAAAAAATTTCACGGACGAAAATTTCGACAGACATTCATTTTGACCGGGCTAATAATTCTAAAAACAAAAGTTAAAAGCAGGACCTCCAGTCTACTTCTTAATGAATATTTTCCTTGGGATGGTGAAAAATCTTTCAACATCGTTGATGTAGAACGTTGAGGTTTATTAATAACCAATAACCTAAATAGTAAATTTGATTGATTGATTGCATCGTTTTCAATCCTGAGAAACAGTGTGACTAAACGATTAAGAATTTCCTATTTAAATAAACCCAGACATAATAAGAACCGATACAAGTAAGATATAATATCGATATAAGAACCGATACAATAATTTGAAACGACAAACGGTGTGAAAAAATAGAAACGTCAAATATACAATAACACGGATGGTACCGTGCGCAATAATATTTAATTTGATAATGTCAACACAGAGTGGTCTCAAGAACGAGACTAACTAACTAACTAACTATCTTCACGCTGTATCCCTGACGGGGTAGTCAAAGAGGACAGATCGCCAGGCTTCGCGATCCATGCATACTTCTTTCGCTTCTTCAAGATTCATCAATCGCTTCATACACGCACGTCTGGGTATCCGAGTACTTTTGACCTTTCCGTTTTTGAGCAATCTGCTCACGTGGTCTTCATATGTAAGTCTCGGCCTACCCTGACTTCATCTAACCTCTACTTTCGCACAATATATATTCTTCGTCAAACGTTCCTCACTCATTCGTTGGACGTGTCCAAACAAACGGAGCACGCTCTTTTCCAGCTTAACGCTGACACTTACATTCAAACCTGCCATATTGCGAATCACTTCGTTACGTATTCGGTCGGCCAAAGTAACGCCGCACAATTTTCGAAGTGATCGCTTCTCCACAGCATTCAATTTACTTTCATGCATCTGCTAACATACCCAGGTTTCGCTACCGTAAAGCAATGTTAGCACTAGCACTGCGTTATGAATCGCCAGTCGTGCTTCTTTTACGATGCTTTGTCGCTTTTCTAATTGGGACATAGCACCGTTAACTCTGTTTCCGGCAGCTACTCGCCGTTCTACATCCGAATCACATCTTCCATCCGCGTTAAACATACTCCCTATATACACAATTTCATTCACTTGCGCTAGACGTTCCTGGTTTACCCTAATCTCGCACATAGTTCTTACGTCATCTCTTTCAAATACTAGAACCTTAGTTTTACTTGCATTCAAGCGAAGACCCTTACTTTGACACTTCTCTTTCATATTAGTGACTAATGCCTGAAGGTCGGCTTCTGATGAGGCCATGAGCACCGCATCATCAGCGTACAGCAGACAGTTTACTGTAAAGTCACCCAAATTCACACCCATATTACAATCTTTCAACTTCTGCAGGCAACTGTCCAGATACACTATAAACAGCCAGGCAGACATGACACAACCCTGTTTGACGCCTGTACAGATATCAAAAAGAGGTGTCACATCCCCTCTTACTCGCACACAAGCCTTTTAGTCCCTATAAAGCGACTGTATTGCCCGCAGTAGCGAGCCGTCCACACCATATTCGGGCAGCAAATCCCACAGAGTTTCTCTCACAACGTTATCAAATGCTTTCTCCAGATCCACAAGAAAACCTTCTGGCTAATAGCCAGAAACTTCTCCGCGATCATGCAAAGTGAAAACACTTGATCCATGCAACCTCTTCAACGTCGGAATCCGCATTAAGCCTCCCATAAATACCTTTCAGACTTATCTTGCATTCGTGCCGTTATAACCATTGCATACACCTTAATAGCTAAGCTGACCAAGCTGATCGCCCTGTAGCTGGAGCAGCTTAGGCGCGAGCCTTTCCCTTTGTAAATAGGTACCACAACTGCTATTCGCCAATCGTCCGGGACCTCACCCGTCCGCCAGCACAAGTTGCATAACAGACATAGTGTGTCCCAGACGCGCGACCCACCGTACTTGATTATCTCAGCTGTAACTCTGTCTTTTTCCGCAGCCTTACCACATTTCATACTTCTTATAGCTTGTTCAATTTCTTTCATATTAATGACTTCAATGACATCGGGATCCGGAGCATCGGAGTGAGCTCCACTGCCCGATGTGGCATCTCTGTCTTTTATTGCATACATCTTTCTATAATATTCACTCCACCTCTGCAGGACGTCAGTTTGGTCTGTTAGGACGACATTGTTAACACTAAGCACTTTATTCATACTGCAGATGCCGAACAACTCCGGGTTTTCAGAAGAGCTTGGCATTATCCCGGAAATTGGACGACAACCGTTCGTTTCTCCACACACTTCCACAGCGGCATTTACCATACTATCCCTAAGGTTCTGCCATACACTTTCCACATTCTCACTACTAACATTGACGTCGTGAAGCTTTTCCGCTACCCTTTCTTTATATTTATCCCTAATGGATGCATAATGGACCCACCGTACTTGATTATCTCAGCTGTAACTCTGTCTTTTTCCGCAGCCTTACCACATTTCATACTTCTTATCGCTTGTTCAATTTCTTTCATATTAATGACTTCAATGACATCGGGATCCGGAGCATCGGAGTGAGCTCCACTTCCCGATGTGGCATCTCTGTCTTTTCTTGCATACATCTTTCAATAATATTCACTCCACCTCTGCATGACGTCAGTTTGGTCTGTTAGGACGACATTGTTAACACTAAGCACTTTATTCATACTGCAGATTGCCGAACAACTCCGGGTTTCCAGAAGAGCTTGGCATTATCCCGGAAATTGGACGACAACCGTTCGTTTCTCCACACACTTCCACAGCGGCATTTACCATACTATCCCTAAGGTTCTGCCATACACTTTCCACATTCTCACTACTAACATTGACGTCGTCAAGCTTTTCCGCTACCCTTTCTTTATATTTATCCCTAATGGATGCATCCTGCAGCTTCCAGCTTTTGATGCTATAAGTCGGCTCAGGTTCAGGACACTCGGTACGATGACGCCAACCCGCGAACAAACCCCTAATTCTGGTTATGACTAGGTAGTGGTCTGGTCCCAGCTCAGTGCCTCGATAAACCCTTGTGTCCATCACCTGTTTACGGAGCCGACTATCCATTAAGAATAGATCTATCATGCTTCTCTTTGACTTACATCTCCTCGTATACATATGAATTTGTTTGTGGTTGAACATTGTGTTCGCCACAAACAAATCCTTTTCCTTACAAAATGCCAGTATAAGCTTGCCAGCGTCGTTCACCCTTTTATCCCCATACTTCCCGAGTACCGACTCAAAACCATCGCGAGCGGTACCCTCCCATCCATTCAAGTCTCCACATACATAGTCTTTCATTTCCTTCTATCACATTTAAGAACGAGACAGTGATAAAAATCTTTACTCAGTTACTAATTATGGCTTTTGAATAATATTACTTTTCAGTAATTTCCTTACAGCTAGTTAGGATTTAAATGAATGACGCAATTTTTGTTCAATATTTCCCGTCATTCTGCACGCCAAAACTCGTTTGTTCCATCGGCCATCGGTTCTTCTACAGATGTGGCCAGTCCACTGCCAATTAATTGTGCTTACCCTGCCAGCTATTTCGACCACTTTAGTTCTTTCTGACGGACAACCTCATGTTGAAGTTTATCCTTCAAAGACACTCCAAGCATAACACGCTCTAAAGCTCGCTCTGCAACTTTGAGGGCATGGACTAGCCCCACCGAAAGTGTCCACGTCTCGGCACCGTAGATAATAACCGATAGAACCAGGTAGAACGCACTGATTGTACACCCTCGTCTTCAGGCATTGTGTTATAGGCGAATAGAAAACCCGACGCCAACAGTATGTATGAGGTCAATTTTCATACATTATTGTAAAATTAATAGTCAACTGAATTAAATGGGTGCGAAAGGGGATCGAAATATGTAAGTAATATTACTTTCATCTTGACTTGAAGGAGTTGCAATTTTCAGCTCTTTCTTACATTAACCGAGGGTCCGCTTTTTCTTTAAAGATTCAGCTAAGCGGCTAATTGACGCTTCGCGAAACGGAAAACCTGGTTATTTCCTTGCACAAAGGAATAATTATTGCTAGAGATTGCCACATATACAATTGTCAAACATTTAATGATGATTATGAGAGAGCAGGTATGATACGGTATTAGGGGGAGGAGGAAATGTATGAAATAGTTGAACAATAGATACACAAAAAACACTGGATTTTGAGTTCTAGAATATAATTAGTGGTTTTGCAATATACCATGTAATTATAAGCGAAAAATAATGAAATTGTTGTTGGAATTTACTACATTTTTAAGTAACTACTTACGTGCAAGTAGGTATTATACCTGCTAATTATTTTATGTGATGTGAACGGCGCGTCAGACATTTCGAGGTTCAATGACCAGTCGACTTTTGTATTTATTGTCTTTACAGTAGAAGACTTTTGAAAAACATGGTAAATGAAACTTGAACTGAATCTCGACCTAGACCACAATAGTAACTAGGTCAATTTATTACCTGTTGCACTAGAGAAGGTAAAGTTATACGCACGTTATGTATGTTTGAAGTTTTCTTTATTTTAAGATATTTTTACACAACGCCGTCTAGCAAAAGTAATTTATTTTTGTTTATTTATTTAAGGTAAGTAACATGGCAGTCGTTAAGCCAGTTAAATGCCTTATGGGTGGCTTGAAAAATTTCAACAGCAGTCGCCACAACCTGCCATTTTCAACACGGCAATGGGCTCACCACCTGTTACGTGGGACAAAAAACAAAAAGCATACGGTGAAACGTGGGCGTATAGTACGCCTCTGCCTACCCCTTCGGGGATAAAGGCGTGAAAGTATGTATAAAGTATGTATGTATTTATTGAAGATATGGTGAAGCGCTCGTGGCCCCGCGGTCTCAGTGTTCTGTAAACGATCACTGAGTTACGCAACTTTCACTATGGCTGGTCCTCGGATGGGTGACCACTTTGTGGCATTTACATTTGCGAGCGTTTCCGTGCTTCGGAAGCCACGTTAAGCCGTTGGTCCCGGTTGCCAGTAAAATGGCAGTCGTTAAGCCTGGTTGAACGCCTTATGGGCGGCATGAAAAATTTCAACAGCAGGTAGCCACAACCTGCGTCTGTCTATTTCAAGACGGCAATGGGCTCACCACCTATTACGTGGGACAGAAATCCACACGGTGAAAAGTGGGCATATAATATGCCTCTGCCACCCCTTCGGGGATAAGGCGTGATGGATATTTATTTATTTTTTTATTTTTTAAGATATGGTAAAGTAAGTAAGCTAATATAAGCTTATGATATAGGATTTAGACAATATTTATAATTACATACCTACCTATTAGAATAGAATAGTATAAACTGTATTACACAGAAATATAAAACACTCATATAAAGAGATTGCAGTTTCATAAATGAACAAAGGGCGGCCTTATCGATTTGCGGATCACAGAAATATTTCTTCTATCACTTATGCCACCGAGGCAGAGAGGCCAAAGAGGTAGGTTCCCTCTATGTACGTAACGGCTGGATAGATTTCGTGGGGTGAATTTCCAAGTCTCATAGGACGTAAATAACTAGGTTCACTTGCCGTCCCGGGTAAGTCTAAATGGAGAAAAGCGTTCTGCCGTCACCATTTTCGAACAACAAGTAACGCATACTCGCTTTGTCGATGTCTATTTTCCTTTTTGTTATTATCCTCATTTTATTTTTTCTAAATCATCTATGGTTGTATGTCGTTTTCAACAAATTTGGGATTTTGGCGGGAAGAGTGACAAGTGCGGACGCTTGCTTTATATTATTTTCTAAAACTAGTGCATTTATCTTGTTTTATGTGCGGGAGTGGTGTTTTCTTGGACATAAAAGTTGTGTTAACGTGCTATAGTGAAAGACAATGATATATATGCAGTGAAATGCTATTTTCTCTCTTGCCGCGAAACGTCCACTGACAACCTTAGTATAAGAATCACCATTATACTGAGGGCAAGGACGTAGCCTGAGGACACGACATCGACTGGACAGGACTAATTAGAAGATAAGATTGAAGAAATATGATATAAAAAATAAGATTTGGCTAAAAGGTCTTAGAAACCAGGCCATTAAATAATTATTAAAAAAAAATTCAACAAATTTGATCAAAAAGTTTCGATTGAGTGGTTTGGGAGGAGTTCGAGGACAAAGCTAAATTAGATTTGGGGAAGAATGGAGTTACTCTCCAAAAAACTACACGGTGGGATATTTGGTGCTAAAACTCTTGTTCAGTGCATCCGTAATTAGGGCGCTTGCGACAGGGTCGGAATATCGGAACAAAAAATATACCGTTAATAGTAATCATTTGTTTAGTAATGACCATGAAAGTTTAAAATCATGTAAAATTTATGTTGACAAAATATACACTCAAACTTGTCGAGTAGGGTATCAATTGAAATAGTTGTAAAAGATGATTTCAAAAAGATATACTATTAATATATATATAATCATATTTCAAAAAGATATAGTTTAAATAATCTATTGTGTCAATTTTTTTTTTTTTACTTGGAATGACATTTTCTTCTTAACCTATCGAATGGTAAGGTTACATTAACGGTCACGGATGATGGAAACTACAAATCTTAAAATAAAAACATAATAAAAAATTAATATAGAAGATAATTTTATTTTAAATTAATCTTCTATATTAATAAATTTGCTGAAGAGTTTATTTGTTTGTTTGTTTAGTGGAACGCGCTAATCTCAGGAACTACTGGTCGGATTTGTAAAAATATTTTTGTATTGGATATGTTGTCTACATACATATCATCACGCTACTAACCTGGAGAGCGGAGCAGTCATCATAAATATCGACAAATCGGGCAACTTTTCATAGATTATTGTACAATTTATAAGCAACGGGATTGAATCACCCATTCAATCCCGTTGCTTATAAATTGTACAATAATCTGATGGGGAGTTCGAGGTATGTTACGGACGAAGTCGTGGGGGGTCACCTAGGTTTAGAATAAACAAGTACCTTCTTTGTATACCTTTAGCACTTAACTACATATTTAGAGAAAAGCAGTTGGGACTCATTTCAAGTTTAATTCTATACAAATAAATAAAATAAACGTCATCATCATCATCCGAGCCTCTGTCCCAGTTGCGTCTCGCGACGCCCGGGGTCCGCTTTCCTACATTTTCTCCTCCACTTCACACGGTCGTCGGCATCCCCTGTAGTGAGACCATTGGCACGCATGTCATCCCTTACGACGTCAAGCCAGCACTTCTTGGGTCTGCCCCTCTTACCGGGACCCGGCGGGGCTGACATGGCCAGACATTTGTTTCCTACGTAGCCCGGCGGTTGCCGCAAGACGTGACCATACCAACGAAGGCGACACTCTTGCAACTTGTCTGCAATGTCACGGACATGAAGGCTGCCACGGATGCAAGAGTTCCTCACGCGATCCATTCGCGTGACTCCACACATCCACCGCAGCATCTTCATTTCCGTAACACGCAGCTCCTGCTTGTGTCGCTCCAATATTGGCCACGTCTCACTGCCATGTAAAAAGACAGGTCTAATGATGGTTTTGTAGACCTGTCCCTTCAACCGGATCGGCATTTTAGGATCACAAATGACACCGGTCATCTCCCGCCATTTGGCCCACGCGGCAGCAATGCGTGACTTGACATCGCAATCGATGTCACTGGACGTGTGAAAAACAGATCCCAGGTATTTAACCTGGTCCGTCCGCTCGACCAAATCACCGCCAATGCCGGCGGATGTGGGATCTGTCGAGTTTAAATAAATAAAATAAAAGTGTCTGTTTGTATTTCCAAATTCACATCTTTTAAGTAAATGCAATTGTTCTGACTAATCTTTGACACGGTTGGACCGATATTAAGGGCACTTTCACTGCTATATAGCTGATGTTATAAGGAGTAAATAGGCTACAATTATCCCCGTATTTACGGGAACAACACGGGTGAAACTTCGAGGTGTCCTCTAGTATCTAATCTATACATACATATTGTCACGCCTTTACTCCCGAAGGGGTAGGCAGAGGCATACTATACGCCCACATTTCACCGTATGCATTTTTGTCCCACGTAACAGGTGGTGAGCCTATTGCCGTGTTGAAATGGACTGGTGCAGGCTGTGGTGACCTGCTGTTGAAATTTTTCAAACCGCCTATAAGACCTTTAACCAGGCTTAACGACTGGCATTTTACTGGTAACCGGGACCAACGGCTTAACGTGCCGTCCGAAGCACGGAAACGCTCGCAAATTTAATTCAAAAAAAGTGGCCACCCATCCAAGGACCACCTATAGCGAATGTTGCTAAGATTAGATGAAGCGCAGCAAGCGCTTCATATCACTACATATTATTATAAAACAAAGTTGCTTTTCGCTGTCTCTCCCTATGTATGCTTAGATCTTTAAAACTACGAAACGAATTACGATGCGGTTTTTATTAATAGTTAGAGTGATTCTCATAGAAGGTTTTTATGTATAATTTGTTAAGTTTTTGTATACATTGACCAAACTATAACGATATTTGTTGGGGATGTCGGAAAAAATAAGCCGTCTGGGAGCTTCCAACAAGAACGCTGCCTAAATAAACCCTTTGAGATATAACAAAATAATGTACTGTGCAATTGTGTATCTAATGTAGGTCTACAAAAAGGTCCGCGACGATATATGTCTATCTTATAAGAATAACATACTGTATCCATTTTAATATTTTAAAAAACCATCAATTATAAAGTGGTTATTTGAAGGCTATTTACACAAATATGCAATTTCTTTTTTTCTATGTTAGTTGGCTTCAGCATTTCATGAAGATTATTTTGTCCCTTTACACCTTGCAAATTAAATGAATATGTGACGAGTTATCGCAAATTGAAAATAAAGCGCAAAGAAATTAATTTCGTGTAACCATAAATCTACCGGGCGGGCCGGGCGGGCCGGGCGGGCCGAGCGTAGGCCGCGTGCGAGCGTAGTAGGCAGGTAGTTAGGTACTGGAGAGCGGAGAAGTAATCAATGTATTTGGAAAATATTAATAAAATTACGGGGTGACACAACTATCAACGCCTAGCCAAAACCCTTACACCTAGGAACTAAAAAATATCAGAGTAAGCTACCCTTATATTCAAAATACCACCCCGGTAAAACAAGGGAGAAGTAGTTGTATGGAAGTTCGTCGATTTCAAAGTTGGAAACATAAAATTACGTACAAGTGTTTTTTTTGGCTACAAATAAACGGACACGTGTTTCGCGGTTTTGGATAATTTTACCTGTAAGGGGTTAAAATAGGGGTTCTAAGTTTATATGAGGATTCTTCATTTTCAAAGATAGCAACACCAAACTTCCTATACCTACGGCTTACTAAAAAGAAATAAACACGTTTTTCAGAATTTTCTAAATTTTTACCCGGTTAAAACCGTGTATAAAACAGGGAATCAAAGCTAGATCGCAAAGATTTGAAAACTAATAAGGGACATGGGTTACAACGAACGGGTGTTCGATTTATGTCACAAACGAAGCCGGGGGCACAGCTAGTTCTAAATATGACAGATGGGCTCACCTTGATATTTTTTACTTTTTTATTCATATTTTAATTACTCAGATTTTTTATTGTACATATTTATAAGTAGAATTTTCCAGAATTTAATATTATGATAGGTGTGATTTATAACTGATGACTTAATGAAAAACGTGTGAAAATTGTTCTATTGAGTGAATATAAAGAGTGGGAATTTCAATTTCAACAAACTATTATTTGATGTTTTTATTCTGTTGATGAATATTTTGAATTTAAGGAGATATAACTTATTGACAATTTAAAAAACAAATGTTGATATCATTAATTTTATACTCTGACTTTATTTTATTTTATTTATTTATTTATTTATTTATTATATACTTTATTGTACGCCAAGGTAGTATTACAATTTAGAAATGTTATACAAAATAGCAGTACAATGGGCGGCCTTATCGTTAAAAGCAATTTCTGCCAGGCAACCTTTGGATGGAAAAGAATATTGGTAGGAGCGAACTGGTAGTTGTCGGCGTCAAATTTATAATATAGGTACATTCCTATATACAATAAATTACTTTTGTACAAAACATTATATAAATATATATAAATATTAAAACATATATAAATATATATAGAAAGAAGTAGATAATATACACAAATGTAAATTTATGAACTATATACATAAATACAAATATAGAAATACATAAATGTATTAAAATGTTTATACGTAATGTGTTAAATAACTTTATAATATTGGAAGATTTTAACAATTATTAGTCAAGTAATAATTTTTAACATTAGTTTTAAAACTTTGTAACGTCTCAGCTCGTCTAATTTGAAGTGGCAACCTATTCCACAAGCAGACTGCTGTAACACTAAAAGAATGGTCTAAAAATTTTGTGGAATGCGGTGGCATTTTTAATTCTAAGTTTTCCGATGACCTCAAACATCTGTCATGTGTATCATGAAGGAACTTAAAACGTTCTTTTAAATAGGAAGGTGTAGAGGGGTTAAACAGAATATTATATAATAAGGATAGAATATGTGTATTCCGGCGAAGTCGTATAGGTAACCACTTGAGCTGTGTTCGAAACTGAGAAACGTGATCATACTTGCGCAAGCCAAATATAAATCGTATGCAAACATTTTGGAGACGCTCCAGTTTCTCGAATTGGTTCTCGGCGAGATCTAAGTAACTGGCATCTGCATAATCAAGTATTGGAAGAAGCAAGGACTTTGCAAGCGCAATTTTCGTAGCATTAGGAAGGAAACGTTGTAATCTTCTAATTGATCCTGCGGAGGCAAACATCTTCCTACTCAACTCCTGGAGTTGTGGACCCCATGATAAATTGGAATCAATGATTATACCTAAATTTTTTACCTTATCACTAACAGCAATCGTAGCACTATCAAAAACAAACGGTGGAACCTGAGACCAATTTATTCTTGCTGTTGTACTAGGACTGCCTATTACAATGATCTGTGTTTTAGATGGATTGACTTGTAATCCATATGATCTACTCCATGACGTTATCCTAGACAAATCCTCATTGATAGTATCCACCGCTTCCGGCAGTTGATCTATGGGAGCCTGTGTGTAAATTTGGAGATCGTCTGCATAGAGGTGGTAGGAAGAATGTAGTTGATTTGAGATAGAGTTTATAAAAATTGCGAAGAGGAGGCGAGAGAGCACGCCACCCTGAGGTACGCCGACACTTGTATTGCACCAGCTAGAAATGTCATCTTCAATACATACTCGTTGACGGCGTCCACTCAGGTAACTACGAAACCACTCTATTTCCGTAGGAGATATGTTAAGAGAGCTGAGTACAGAAAGTAATACGTCAAAGTCTACAGTATTAAACGCATTACTAAAATCAAGGAGACATAGAACAGTTAATATGCCATTCTCCATACCAGATCTAATATCGTCCGTAATATTTATCAAAGCTGTAACTGTACTGTGACCTGCTCGAAACCCTGACTGGAAAGGACTGAGGAGATTATGTTTGCGGATAAATGAAGTGAATTGGGTGTGGACAAGGCGTTCAAGTACTTTAGAGAGGAATGGTAGAATGGATATTGGACGGAAGTCTGTTAACAATTGGGGATTACATTTTTTTGACAAAGGAGTCTTTCCATGGTGATGGGAAAATGCCGCTTGTTATGGAATAGTTGAGGATGTAGCAAATGATGGGAAGAATTTCATCGAGGATAGGGATAATCATGTTCCGGCCCACACAGTCACTACCAACAGCCTTAGATGTAATAGCCATAATGCTCTTCTTAACATCACTAGCGGTAAATAGATCGAAGACAAAAGGTGAATGGTTTGGGGTTGGAATTGTCGAAAGATAATGCATGGTCTGTGCCTTCAGAGTCCTATCAAAATTGGACATGGCAGTGAAGTGCTGGTTAAGAACCTCAATATTCAAATCTTTAGGATTTAACTCCTGCCGTTTATTCCCAACCCCCAATGTCCTTAAAAATTTCCAGACCTTAGATGGGTCACTGTTTTGAACTGAATGATGAATGTGTTGGCGTTGTTGTATTTTAAATAATTTTGAATTATTATTATTTTGAGATTTGTTATAATGTTATTGGTTCAAATATTAACCTAATTAGATATAACTTATTGACAATTTAAAAACAAATGTTGACATCATTAATTTTATACTGTGGCTTTATTTTAATTTCAAATAATTTTGAATTATTGTTTTTTTGGGATTTGTTATAATGTAATTGGTTCAAATTTTGACCTAATTAGGGAATTTATAGATATTTTTCTGACATTAATTATCTAATCATTAAGAATAATTATCTTAATTATCTCATCATTGCCGTGTTGACATAGAGAGACGCAGATTGTGGCGACCTCCTTTTGAAATTTTTCAAGCCACGATGATCTAAAATTTGCCTTAACGACTACCATGTTACTGGCATATAATATATTGTGCATTAAAACTAATATTAAAATAAATGAATAAATATCCATCACTCCTTATCCCATATTATATGCCCACTTTTCACCGTGTGGATTCCTGTCCCACGTAATAGGTGGTGAGCCCATTGCCGTGTTGAAATAGACAGACGCAGGTTGTGGCTACCTGCTGTTGAATTTTTTCAAGCCGCCAATAAGGCCTTCATCCAGGCGTAACGACTGCCATTTTACTGGCAACCGGGACCAACGGCTTAACGTGCCTTCCGAAGCACGGAAACGCTGGCAAATGTAAATGCCACAAAGTGGTCACCCATCCGAGGACCAGCCATACTGAAAGTTGCGTAACTCAGTGATCGTTTACAGAACACTGAGACCGCGGGGCCACGAGCGCTTCTACTCATTCACGATCGATCTCAATCTTCAGTTCAATATGTTGTGTACAAATCACAGAGTTATTTTTGTTTTAGGTGAACGGAGTAATGTACGTGAAACACGGTCACGGCGACTTATTGTATGAAGCCTAGTTCGTAGGACCGCGTGGTAATATAAACACTTGTATAAGTTTATTTAGTCAATTCGCACGGTGTCACTCCATTGTGTGAAGCAGAGGTTACCAACTTGAATAGATTCAAGTACTACTGTTTGCTGAATAACTCCTTTACGATATACAAATAACACACTTCTTGAAATTTTAAAGGAATTACTGAGAATGACTAAACTATCGCTCTATTATTATGCTAGTACTATTTATCTCAAAAAAAATGTTTTTAATTTAAATAGATATAAGTAGAAATAGATTTTAGAATCCTAACGCTTCAGTTTAAGTAATGTTAGATAGCCCTAGTTTCCTTACTGCTTTAACACATAATTATGTATTATGCTTTAGAGGAAGTTAGTTTCACTAGTTAGGCCTCCTCAGCATGTCAGCCTCGGCCCTCGAAAATTTTCCGTGATAATGCTCTAACATTTAAATTCATACATGGCTATCCTCAGTAGTTGCTTATCTTGGGAGACCGGCGTTAAAAGTGTTAAGAATCACTTTAAAAGAACTACAGGCAGTATTTGCATCAAAATTCATCAATTTATTACAGCCATACTCAGAGAAGTAAACGTTAAAATAGAAAAAAACATTGTCTATCAGGTGTAATAAAGACTTTTGTGTAAATAATAGGTATAACACTGTGAACTTTAGCCGTCCCAATTATGTTCAAAATGTAAAAAAACAAGTATATTATGACATACAAGTATACAGTATTTGTTAAATCTGAGGCTGGCAACTTTTGTTTTATGTATGGTTGACTACTGTCAATTTTTTCGGATCTGACATTTGCCACACCTGTATCTTTTTGTGTGATGTCTCAATAAAGATCTTTCGACTACAAAGTAATATCATGATTGTTCACCTGAAACGTAAGCAGAAAACTCTGTTTACACTCATTAAATGGAGAATGTGCATTTGTTCTGAAAACTCATTACAGCCAACGGGAAGAAATAAAATCAGAACAGTAGATAATGGAAACGTTCATTATCTACTGTGTATTCAGATTATTTTTATACTTTGTAAAGAATACAAACGAAGAATGTATTCATCCCAACGAGATTATATAAATGCAGTCTGATCCTGAATTCGACGCGAAGTTACTGAGAAAATAAGTATTTTATTTTTTTTATACCACTAAGGTGGCAGACAAAATTTATTATGATATGAAGTTAAAGGAATTTTTTTTTTGTGTTATTAATACATACATATCAATCGTGAGGTGCTTCGACTAGAGAACTAGAGGCGATTCACTGCATGGTCTATTTGTACATGGTGAGATGCATTTAAGCACTACACCACTCTTTTATGAGCCCTGGAAGAGTCAGACCACCGACTAAACCACTAGTGTTCCCTCACAGCTCTACTCGTGGGGGCCAGATGGACGATCTCTCAAGCTCCGTTAGGAGTAATTTATTTCACTTGCTCTTGAGGCACACTAATTTTTTTTATATGTGTCACGTCGAAATGGCGTCGCCCGCCTGATGGTAAGCTAAGACGACGACCCTTGATTGGGGCCGCCATCTCAACCCGCAGGGCTCTGATAGCGACCCCTATCTTGACGGCCCAGAAATATGCCTTTTCACCAGTACTTACCCGTGGTACTACCGGTGGTACTACTGGTAGCACCACGGGAAATATTTTTTGCCCGTGGTACTACTATGACGTATAGTAGTACCACGGGAGATTTTATATTACCCCTGGTACTACTTAATAAATAATTAAAAGACCCAGGATTGTAAGGGGAGGAAAGTACGTGCGCTGGCAGAGTTCCATGCTTTTATGGTGTTTTCGGGAACGGAAGTAAGACCAAATGGAAGATTTCTTTAGAACACTCACTGTGGTAGATGCAGCTAAGCTGGCGATCGTTCTGCGCATCTCAAACAGTTCAAGACTGCCAGTAACCTCTGTACAGTCTATGATGAGTCTCATTTGGTCGTAAGACGAGGAAATTAGAAATAATAGTGTTCATGTTTTGTATCATCTAACATATTTTACGATGAAAAAAAAACAGCTGTACTACCAATTGTTCCCCAAGTGGGCATTGTCTGCTTCGCATGTTTCACATTAAAACAAAGGTCACACGCGACGTGTCGCTGGCAATTTACAGATTACCCGACACGTAATTAATTAGTTTTAATGTGATATGCACTACACATATAAAGTTCACATCATGTTACATCTTACATCATTAGACATTTTAAATCAAAATATTAGACACAACACTTTGCACGGATTTCTGCATTTCGGTAGCAATTAGTGAGACTATTATTCCCAACCATAATAAAATATAAATTAAGACTTCAAGTCAGTACTTCTTGGGTTTTCCCCTTTTACCGGGACCGGGCATGAACGGCATGGCCAGACATTTGTTCCCCAACAAACTCAATGGTTGTCATTTACTATACCAACGAAGGCGACACTTTTGCAAATATGTCGCAGACATGAAGGCTGCTGCGAATGCAAGAGTTCCTGACGCGGGCCACCCGCGTAACTTGACACATCTACCGCAGCATTTTCATATCCGTTACGTTGCTCCTGCTTGTGTCGCTCCAATACCTATTTAATATCCTAACAATTCCAATCTGAATATTTGTTCCAACAAAAGTGTTGAACAGGTATTCAACCCCAATCACAGGTATTGTAGAGGAATTTAGCTGTCCTGCCCTTCTTATCTAACTCCACAGCATTTACCATAAACTTTTATTAGTTTAAACATTGTTGTAGTAGCGCACAGTATTTGCCCTAAGCAGAAAGCTACTCGGTTTCTTTATTTTTAACCAACTCCTCGAAGCTCAGTCACTCATTCCGATACGTTTTTATTTTTACGAACATCAGCGACAATGTACGATGCGGGAATCGTTTCAAAGGATATCAAGTGGACATAAACGGTTCTCAATTGTACTCTTGAAGCCCAATGAACTGACAATTGGCCGACACGGCTGTAATTGATGGATCTGGTTTCCGTTACACTAACATGCAACATGTATTAGCGAAGTTACAAGTCTTATGGGTATAATCGTAATAAGTAATGTCCGGTTTTACGGAGTACATTAATGGTACGTGTTTTGGACATTATACACTGTAGAGTCATTAAAAAGAATAGAACAGAGTTAAATAAACTTTATTGCACATCAATATAATGTTTAATTATAGCTGTATCCCTGACGGGGTAGTCAGATAAGACACATCACCAAGCTTCGCGACCAATGCATACTTCTTTCGCTTCCTGACCAGAGTTGCATGTATTAAGTGATTAATGAATTTTCATTATATCATACATGCACGTCCAGAAGTATATATAAAAAAATTCATTAATCACTTACCCAGAATTACCACTTAATCAGATACCCAGGTATCCGAGTACTTTTAACCATTTCGTTTTCGAGCAATGTCACACAATGTAATTCTGCATCTTTATTTTAAATACACTTATACGTTTGAGTTTATCACACTTCGAGAGACTGTGAACCTGATTATATGATTTGAAGTCGATAGCGTTAGCGTTCCCGATCTGTTCTAGATTTGACAGACAGACAACAAAATGATCGAATCAAAAGATTCAGGTTTCCTTTTTAGGTACGCAACTCCAAAAACGTGGCAAAGTGAAGATACATAGACAAAAAAAAAAATCATTAACTGAAAGCCTTTTTTTTAAGTAGCGGTCGAACAACCTCTATTTACCAGAACACCTTGATAAATTTCCCACGAATTTAAATTAAAAAAAAAGCATAATGAGAATATAATTTTAACATCGCATATTTGTCCTTCCAGACTGTCGTAATCTTTAATGTCTCCCGCAGTTAGCGTTAAATTGGTGAGTGGTTTTATAAAATGATATAATTAGTGGTATGGGGCAATAGCTAACGCATCTCTTAATGACAGTAAATTGACACCTGAGAAAATTCTAGGGTCCCTTAAGAATATTTATATTATTTGTTTGTTTGACACGTTAATCTCAGGAACTGCTTTTAAGGTTTTACAAACTCAGCAGCGCGAATTTAACACCCCGAATATTGCAAATGTCCATAGGTTGCGCCCCGGACCACTTATAATCGAGTATAAAACTAAATATTTACATTTTATTTTATATTTGATCTTAAGTGTATAAATGGAGCCAACTGGGAAGCATAGCTGCATTCCCTATGAAATAAAAAAAAAGGAATTTTTCAAATCGTTTCAAGCGTCTTCGAATAATCGTTTGAATTCGTTGAACTGAAATAATCCTTCTATATTGAAGAATGACGAAAAAATTATGATCAAAATTCGACCAGTGGTTAAGTGAAATTATGTACAGAACACGGTTTAATAATGTGGGCTAATCAGTTAAACGAGTCATGTAGCAAGATTAATGCGATGATAGCTATCGCAGCTAATAATAATTTAAAGATCGATCACTACTCTCTAGAAAGGAATTTGCACTAGTCCATCTGCCATAGAATGTATCTTTTTTTTTTCTTTGAAATGCCGATAGTGATTCGCGTCGGTATCCTACGTGTTAAGATTATGAGGTACTTTTTATATGTGGAAATTCTGGAACAAAATTAGCAACAGTAACTTTTAAGCTGTCGCATCGTACAAGTAATTATTTTATTATTATACATCCATCAAAGCTTAAGCGCGGCCGGTACAACCTGGTCGAAACATCAGACAAAAAGAGTACCTTCATAATACTAGTCGCGATCTGTAAACTCTGTACCCCTTCCGGGTTGTAAAGGGGTTCGAGACTTATGGGACGTGGACATGATATTCGAGAAAAAATCCCTTTTTAAGGTTATCTACGTCATAGTTCAGACGGTTTGAAATTTAATAAGACCGAGTACTTGGTGTTTAACTCTACAGATCCCACATCCGTCCGTATCGGCAATGATTTGGTCGAACGCACGGACCAGGTTGAATACCTGGAATCTGTACTTCATACATAAGGTGACATCGATTGCGATGTCAACACACGCATTGCTGCCGCGGAGATGACGTGTTGATGAGAGGTTTCATTTGTGATCCAAAAACGTAGGTCAGGTTGAAGAGACAGTTCTATAAAATCATACTTAGGCCTGTCCTGTCTACACAGCAGTGAGACATGGCCACTGTTTGAGGGATACAAGCAGTACACTACATGTCACAGATATGTTAATGCTGTGGTGGATGTAAGGTGTCACGCGGAAGGACTGCGTGTGGAACTCTCGCATCCGCGGCAGGCTTCATGTACACACTCTTGCAACTTATCAGCAATATTACATTGCTGATAAGTTGCAAGAGTGTCGCCTTTGATGGCTGTTCATATTTTGCGTTACTCCCTAGGCTACTTAAGGACAAATGTCTAACCATAACGCCAGATTCGGGTATTGGGGAAGATCCAAAAACGGCAGACTTGACATCGTACGGGATGATATGCGTGACAAAGGGTTCATTACACATGGATGCTGAAGATCGTGTGAAGTGGCGGAGAAAATGTAGGAAATCGGAGCCCAGGCATCTGGATTTCAACTGGAACAAACGATCGGATGATGTTGATGACCTTTATATGAAAGATAATAATTATTACATCACTACATTTTTATATTTCAATTTATACATTTTTTTTTCTGTCCTATTGTTCTCGTTTTTGTTAAGGTGGACGTTTATTACTGGTTACAAAGAACACAAATGTTCAGATTACAATTTAGACCGGCACCATGTGTTTTATTGTTGAATATTGTAATCATAATTATCTTAAAGATATCTAAATATTGTAAATATAAATATCGTTGGGACAACAACGCCGTCTGATTACATACTAAGCAGAGCTTGTACTATGGTAACCATATAAATGATAAGATATTTATATATTTCTAAATACATACATATTATAGATAAATAACACCCAGACAAAGAATAAATCATCGTGCTCATCACACAAAGTTTTATCAAACCCTCTTGCGTAGCAGTCGGCTAACACTCCCACCGCGCCACAGAGGCAGTCTATGATTGTAATAGTTGTAATCTGTATTGTGTTTAACAAAAATAAAATATTTTTTAGCGCCAAAACCGTTAAGGAATTTGATCTGTGCTATGATAAATCAGTTAGTCAAGGTTGCCGTTTTATTCATGGGTAAAACAAAGATGGGTCTTGCGACCTTCTAACCAAACTTTTTAACTAAAATAGTAATCGTAGATATTTCGCATAAGTCGTAATTATTAATGTTACTAATTATTTTTTCAAAACTAATTACTAATACGAGTTATTATAAAATAATTTGCGATTACTTGGTACGATTGCAATCTATATGTTACGCAACAATTACTGCAGTCGTATCGTACGTATCAGGTGCACTTGACAATGGATTGCTGATATCAACTATATCAACCGCGCTTTACCGTGATCTAGAAAATGGTAGAATTTATATATATATACACTCCCGGACACCTAAATCGAGCCACCTTGATTTTTGTAGAAGGAAAATGTTTTGATGCAGTTTTGGAGCTGGTGTACTTACACCTTACTCCTTCCGTCATTACCGTATACCTAGTCAGGGAGGCAATTCTCGTTTTCTTCGAAATAATCTCGAATTCGAGTTAACTCTTCGAATCCTTTTTCGACCATAAAATTTCGTAAATCGAGATGGTTTTTTCGAATGTCTTATTCTCACCACTATTCGAACTAAAGTTCGAGATTATTGTGTGAAATGTTGCCATTTAAGAACCATGTCACATTACGATGCGTTCCGTTCGACACGTTTCATCCGGTTTTAAAACGATTACAACAAGACTACCCTTACAAAATGTTCTAAAAGGTTTTTAAGCTTATTATACACGTTATAAACAATAATTACGTATTTTATAGTAATTATTAAAGGAAAAAATATTGTAAACTGCATAATAAATGTTACTTAATGTATATTTTAAAAATTGCTTATACCGTCCCGTAAAATGAATAATATCTGAATGTGTCGCTGTCACTGTCACTGTGTGTTGTCTATATTATTGAAGAATGTGTTATTTTTATTAAATTAATTAGGCCCTTTAGACCCACCCCAGTTCCGTGCTTCGGAAGGCACGCTAAGCCGTTGGTCCCGGTTGCCAAAAAAATGGCAGTCGTAAAGCCAGGTTGAAGGCCATATGGGCGGCTTAAAAAAATTCAACAGCAGGTCGCTACAGCCTGCGCCTGTCCATTTCAATACGGCAATGGGCTCACCACCTGTTACGTGGGACAAAAATGCATACGGTGAAATGTGGGCGTTTAATATGCCTCTGCCTAACCCTTCGGGGATAAAGGCGTGACAATATGTATGTATGTATGTGTTATTTGTAATCACAAATCAAATTGCTGAAATTTTCACATTGCTGAAACATCGGCGACGACGTGTTTGAAATTGAAGCGAGTTTCAATATGTTTTGCACGTATTAAACTATAAATTCATCACTCATTTTGATATTTATTAAATGTAAAATGTTATATAATGCTAATTTAGGGTCGGTCACTAAAGAAATGTCCAAAGATTATAGAGATTCGACTTCGAAATCTGCGTCTCGACTGCTACCAACCATTCGAAGCAACTCGAGTGGCTTCCCTTCGAGAAAAGTCGAGTTCGAGATTTGCAGAATAGCTTAACGTCAATAAAACTCGAATAAAGTTCGAATTCGAGATTTATCTCGAAATCGAGACTGTTTCGATGGCATGAGAATTGCGGTCCAGGTCATAAATTCTGTCACATGATTAATATAAAATAATTGAAACAAGTTTATTCATTATGTAACCATTTATATACCAAAATGAACTTAACAAAACATAGATTCTTATGACAATAAAGTTTATTCAAAATGACCTCCGTGATTTTAAATACAGGCCTTCAATCTGCGCGGCCAGTCGTCTATCGCAGCACGACCGAGGTCCATGTCAATATCGGCGGCTGCCTTAATCAAGGATCTCTTGAGTGACTCCAAATTGGGATGAGGCTTTGAGCACGCCTTTTCCTCCAAGTGTTGCCATATCTTGTAATCTAGCGGACTCAAATCTGGACTGGAAGAGGGCCAGTCTTCGTGCCGGATGAAGTCGATTTCACGCGCCGCCAGCCAGTCTTGTGTGCTCTTCGCTCTATGAGCTGGCGCCGAATCTTGTTGGAATACCCAGTGCCTGTTATTGAACATGGTATGAGAAACAGATTCCACAAGTTTCGTCAGGACAGTATTTTGATACACAACTGCATTCGTTTTTACACCTTTCTCACAAAAATGTACCTCTGTTAAGCCCCAATAAGAAACTTCCAACCATACCATGAGCTAGGATGGAAAATGACGTCGTTGGACACGCAGAATACGGTTGCTCGCTTCTTCACTACTGTGTGCGCGTACACAGTAGTGAAGAATTATCATTTTGTTTGTTGTAACTCTCTTCTACGGTAAAATTTTTTTCATCCAAAAAAGAATTTCCCGATATTTTTTTCCCGCGTACCGCTTCAAAAAAGCGCGGCATCTCTTCAGTCTCAGGTCCATTAGACGAGCATTTAAACGATGTCCTGTTTTTCTTCGATATGACCGAAGCCCTAAGTCTTCATTTAACACCCTTTTCACCATGGTTCTGCTTATCCCCATCTGAAGGGCCAACGTTTCTGCTTACGTTTGGGATTTCTTTGAATTCGCGCCTTCACAGCTTTTATCACTGCTGGAGTCCTAACAGACCGAGGGCGACCACTTCTTGACCTTTCATCTACACTAGAGTCTTCATTGTATCGTTTGATGGTACGATAAACGAATCTTTTGGTTATATTCAAATTTTTCAGTATGTCAATTTTTTAATTGGTACGTATCCGCAATGATGCAATGCAATAACTACAACACGGTCTTCTTTAAGCGTCCACTCCATATTTAAAAATGAGTAAAATTCTAAAAAGTATACATTTTTATTTTCATGAACAATTCGAAATTCGAATTCAATAAACTTTTTTGAGGCCAGCATTCTAAAAGAAAAGATTTTACTGTGTGACAATACTTATGAACTGACTAGGTAGCATTATCTTGGACTCATCTGTGAAGAGAAATCTGGCTCCATTGAAGTCGAGTCCAATTTAGATGTTCGCGCGCAAACTCTAGACGGGCTATTAGGTGTGCTCGTGTCAATTTGGGTCCATTGCCTGGCTTATAGGACTTTAAACTACGTTCATTGAGTCGCCTTCTAACGGTCCGAGCACTTACAGCCACTCCGTTAAAGTCCCTGAGCTGTTCTTGTATCTGAACAGAGTTAAGGCGTCGATTACGTAAGCTAGTAGTGACAATGTATTGATCTTGTCTCGCCGTTGTCACTCGGTAACGAGGTCCTCCTGTTCGCCGAACGAAGCCGCCAGTCTCCAGGTATCGGTGGTACACTCTTTGAACAGCGGAACGACTTATGTGAAGTTGTGAACTCACATTTCGCTGACTTAGCCCAGAATGAAGAAGTGCTACAGCTTGCGCGGCTACTTCAGGTGAAGTATCCATAATTTTATAGCCAAAAACGGTTCAAATTATAGAAAAATAACTAACTAAACCTTCGGTAACAACAATTGCGAAAATTCGAACCAAATCGACATTAAATTGCTTCAAAAGCAACTTTCTACAGTCATTATTTTTTTCAAATCAGTGACCAAGCTCGGCTTTTGTTCTTTATTTTAAATTTTAAAATTCAAATTTGGAATAATACATACGGGAAAGACGATGAAATATGCCAGCATTAAAAATGCATAAAAACTTTTTTGTTATATTGTATATTTTTTGTGTATAGGCCTAAAGCCTGGGAATGTAAGGTGGCTCGATTCAAGAGTCCGGGGGTGTATATGTATATATATACATATATATCTATACTAATAAATAAAGCTAAATAGTTTGTTGTTTGGTTGGTTAAACACGCTAATCTCAAGAACTTATATCAAAGTTGGAAAGTGTGGGTCTGCGGGGCGTAACACTTAAAATTTTTAAATACTACTTATCTAATCGTCGACAGCAGGTTAGGATTGACTCATTTTCTGGTATACGTGAATGACTTGTGCTTGTTGAAGATTCCCAATAGTAAAATCTTTTGCTATGCAGACGATACGGCTGTAATTGTACATGGCTCCACTTGAAAAGAAGTCAAGGCCGAGGCTGAATCGGCAATGCGCTTAATAATGGAATGGTATCACAGAAATCTCCTCATATTGAATGTTGCCAAGAGTAGCTGTATCCCCTTTACCATTCGCTGCAGTTCAAAGCCATCGCGTGCCTATAATATTATTCCCATTCTTGTCATGACTAACACACATGTTATTCGTGCCCTGCATTGGCGCAAGTAAGTAGTGTTAAATATCTTGGAGTACAGATAGATTGTGGTCTAAGATGGGATAAACAGTTGGATATGGTAATAACTCGAATATTGCGACTTAGGGAATGCGCGGACCCGACACGCTGAAATTGGTCTATCTTGCATTGTGCCAATCTGTTATAGGGTATTGCATAACCATATGGGGTTGTGCAAATAAGACAGCCTTCTTGTCAGTGGCGAGAGCTCAAAGAGCCCTACTCAAAGTTATGACTAAAAAACCTATCAGATATCCAACTACTAAACTATACGAGGACTGTTAGGTACTGACGGTACGACAACTGTTTATTGTTAGATCGATTGTTAGGACTCACGCGTCGCTGCCTTTCTCAAAACCAAATAAAGGCAGAAATCTCCCTCAAACCGTACTCCATAGAACTAGCTTTGCTAGACGTCAGTTATATGTTATTTGTATACACTAGTGATGGAAATTAATGCCATTTTTTGTTAATTTCATTAGCGTGCTAATTTATATCTCTTAGCATGCGACGTACTATTGCTATGCTAATATGAACATCAATGAAGTAAACATCAACTTGCTAGGTCCTCCCGTTCCTGAGAAAATCGATGATGACACATGGATAGACAGACGAACTGACGTCCAGACGGACATTATGAAAAAAAAATAAGGGTTGCACTCTGCAAATTTATTAATAATTACCAAAAAACGAAAAATTTACCGGGATCGACGTTAATGATGATGATGAAAAAAAATTCTACACCGAAAGAGTCTTAATTGATTACACAATATTTTTTAATAAGACCTGAAGATGACCGGGATTAACGTTAGATGATAATGATGATGATTCTATTATTTAGTAGCAAGATATTGAATCTACAAACTAACTATCAAGAATAAATATTTTTCTAGATGCGTTCGCGATCTGCTATATGTACATGCATATGCCTAACGGTGTCGTAGGTCCAGATATTTATCTCATCTAAAAATAAGCGTACCGCTCTAAAAGAAGTTTTCAATTCAATAAAAATAAAAAAACTTTAGTTCCGTTGTTTTCCTTTCGAGAGACGGAACCCAAAAAATACATTTTGTATTACATTATGTATTCCACAACAAAGTACAATCACACGATTTTAGGGTTTATATATTCAAAATAAATGAATAATACATAAAAACAAAAGTTTCTACAACTCGTAAAAAGTACGTACGAATTTCGACTTCTTACCCAACTCAATGGCATTAACAGAATGTCAAAAAAAAAAATACTAAAATGGAATAAATAACCCGAAACACAAGCATTTAATAGTTAAAAATAATGGGCTAAATATAAACCATGCACTTTTTCATTCACACACTCCGTATTTCGCAATAGCACAATGACACGATCCATTCATGAATTAGACGTGAAAATTCATTTTAGCAATCGCAGCGACGCATCATTCGCAGCTCGCCTGCGATATGAATTTGTCGTGAATTATAATTATGAGTTTTGGCAATTTAATTTAGCATTCACAACTCGCCACTCAGTAGCGGCGCGAACGTCGATGCGCTTAGTCATGTATTGTAGGGAGATTGTGGGTTCGTGACGAAATGTCAATTATTGCGTAATCGATGTCAATAGCAATAATTAATTTTAACAAGTACTGTTCATTAAATTAATACGAATGGAGTCTTAGCAATTAAATATGATTGCTAACGCTAATATTTCCTACACTAGTATACACATATACAAGCACATAGAAAAGCATCTGCATATAAGTAACCTAAACACTCATGATATTAAAAGCAAGGTGACGGAATGGCTTTTAAGGCAAATATATGACTCTACTGAGTCCCTGCTTACTTTTGCAACATAGGACACATAAGCTCACCCAATCCTATCCACACATACACGCTCATACACATACAAACTCATATAACAAACTAGGCTACTCTATCAGATTAGTTTCCGCGTGTCATAGTAGATTTACGTTGTAGAAAAAATAAATTAAAAAATGTTCAGAACCCAAGTCAGCCTCGTCTGGAAGTAGTGCATCTACGTACTACCGGACGAAGTCATGGCAAAGAAAAAACTCTAAACCAAACCCGCTTTGTACCAACCCGTTTAGCCGGCGTTGTACACAGCAGTAAGTCCAAACACCCTCTATAAAATATTGGGAGAGGTCTAAGTCCAGCAATGGACTTAGGCTGACTTATGCTGATTTGATTGATCCCTGAAAAGGTTAATGTATTCAACCGTCGCGTTCGATTATTTGAATGTTAATTATACTAGCTTAATCAAATAAGACGTCTCTCGAGTCTTTAGAACGTGCAAAAAGGAAACAAACAAATTGATAGTGTTAGGAGTAGCTTTGAACAGACAACAAAGACAGAGGCAACAGCAATAAAGCAATGTATCACTTGTGTGTAGGTATTAATGGCAATCTAAACAATTTATTGTCAATTTGTAGAGCAGATCTTTATGGTTTGGCAGTTTCGTATCATTAGGTTATTCACCCCTTGTGTATATCTCCACGAAGATAACCTTCGATAATGTTCTAATATTGCAATAAAATAATATACCTACAAAAATTAAAGAGTTATTTTTGTGTCGATCATCAACATTCGACGTCTCGCCGTGTTAACGTCAATTTAAAAAATGTGATACATTATACAAGTCTGTATAGCAGAACGTTTAGCAAATCGTCAAATTCTAACAGCTCCGAAACAAACATTTTGGGTATAACACATATATATTTGGCACACGGCAGTCGCATACACAAAATTCTACCACCGAGAGGAAGTCTTATAGACGATTCTACTGGCATGGACAGGGGGGGGGGGGTTAAAGGAGGCCGCTTATTCGTAAAGAAAGTTACACCATCTTCGTTTCTTAGTGTGAAACAAGTTTCTAAGTGATTTTATTATCTCGGATAGATGTCACTGATCAATATAACGATCAAGATTATAATACCTAATATTGATTTAACTATTTACTAATTTTTATTATGTATTAACATTATTTTTTAATGATATATCAATTTTGTTAATTGATTTATCACAATTATTTATGTTACCTATATTGTTCATAATATGTATATTAGAGTATTTGACATTAGCAACCAGGCCATAAAAAAAGAACATGACACGTTATTTCAAAATCTGAAAATTTTTACTTCAATATTTCAATTCGTTGTTTTGTTGCTTGTTTAGTGTCAGTTGTAGTGCAACTCGGTATACTATGCTTGCATACATTTACATACAAATAATAATATAAATATATAATATATTTATATGTATAGATAGCGTTAGTTCTCGCTAGGAAATGTAGATAGCGCTTCAAATTCATTGGCACAAAAAATCCGAAAGATGGCTCTCTATTTCAATATTACTTATTATTGGGCATGGAATTCATTCATTCAAACCATAGACAACACAGTTTAAAAAGGTTTTGAAATGAGGTCGGACTACAAAAAAAGGGGGCTGCCCTATTATGTCAAAGTGTGGTATTGGCATGACAGTGGGTATTTTACTCGATCCACCCCAACTCGTCGAAGAACGCTAGCAAGCTATTCAGGCTGCTGGTGATTTTGGCGTTTGCAGGCGCCTTGTATTAGGCGGTTGCAGGACAGTGTAGGAGCAAATGTTTCGCTGTTTCTTCCTCTCTCATGCAGGCTCTGCAGAGAGGGTTAGTTTAAAATCAATTACAAAATCCTGTCCGGACAATGTGTCCTAAATATCATAAACCTCTGTGCTGCTGTACGATATATTAAGAGTATATTAACGTCCATAGGCTACGTTAACCACTTTACGTCAAGTGGGCCGTCAACTTGTCTGCCACCTCTGTGTAATAAAAAAAAGTTTATTATTTATGTCAGCTTACATACCTACTTGTAACCCGTAATAAAATCTTTTAACTAATACTTATTGCGATAGCCGTATTAACATATAATCCTGGTAGAGGTTATTGTTTCATTATCAAAATGTATATTAACTAATACTAACGTACGCCCCGCGGTTGTACTCGGCCCCGTGGTAATACGGAGATAAAATATAGTCTAAGTTACTTCTTATAACATTAGCTATCTGTCAGTAAAGTCCCGTGAAACCGATCTTAGCTAGACATAGAGATTAGTCGAAACAAACAGACAATTTTTTTTTCCATACTTTCGCCAATGTTACGTTACCACCTGTTACGTGGGACAAAAATGCATACGGTGGAATGTGGGCGTAAAGTATGGTTCTGCCTACCCCTTCGGGGATAAAGGTGTGACTGTATGTATGTATGGATACTTTCACGGGCATTTAGTGAAAGCTATTAATTAAAAACAGACGCTTCAATTTAATTTACCTTTATAGATGTATAAATTTATTTCGTTTAAAGTAGGTTATACATATATAGCCAAGACGTCATGAACCATTTTTTCCATTATTGTATTTCTTTTTCAACATAGTCATAGTCAACCTTTGAAACTGCCATAAGGCAAAACCGGTCAGATTAAATAGAAAATCAAGTAGAATAGTACAAAAGCGTTTGTTAAAAAAATACATTATTGTAATTTTTACCTAACATTCTGCAATTTGAACTGCAGAATTTATTAGTATGTATCTACTTAAGCAATGACATGCATTGTGACGTCACACTTATATATATCTAATATTGTTGTTTACACCAATGAACGCAACTCTGATAAGATTACAAATTTAATTATCATAATCTTTACGTACGTACGTAACTATTTGTTTTGTAAACGATTATATGTAATCCTACAAGCTAATCAATCAATAACCTAAATTATTTGAAATCCGGTTGGTTTTTACTATCAAGGTAGGCACGGTCAGCAATGAAAGTCATTTAGCATAGCAGCGTTATCTATAAATCTAAATATAGAATTCACTACTATCATGATTATTTTTAACAAGTATAATTATAATTCGTTTAGGAGTCAGGGTACACCGAGACTTACATATGAGAACCATTGAGCAGATTGCTCAAACACGGACAGGTTAAAAGTAGTCGGATACCCAGACGTGCATGTTTAAAACAATTAATGAATTTGGCGGAAACAAAAGAAGTATGCATGGATCGTGAACCATGCATACTTCTTATATTTTCGGCAAATTCTTTATGAATGAAGCTTCATCAAGGATGGCGATCTGGCCTATCTGGCTATATGCAGTTAGTATTATCACAAATTAAATATTTGTGGGACATTCTCACGCAACGCCCCGTCTAGTCCAAAATAAGGTAATATATAGTAGCACAAGCGTAGCGCTTCTGCTACGGATAACATAGGGCAAGCTTCCCAATTTTCTCGTACTCCCTGCTCTTATAACTAACAAGCTCATAGTTTCGAGACTTTTTATTGGAACGAAGTTCCTTACGGCAGGCTTGGAGGAGATAGGGATTTTGCTGCGCGACCGAACTGAAAAATATGTGATAGTAAAACCGTAAGAAAAAATCCGTGGAATAAAAGCGTTAAATGAGACGTGCGCAGGCGCGAAAGTCGTATACACAAGCGACTAGTGTATAATACCTTTCTCTTTCTCCCTCTTTCAGTGAGGATGGGGTGAGGGTGAGAGTGAGGGAGAGAGTGAGGGTGATGAGTGAGGGTGAGGGTGAGCGTGAAGGTGAGCGTGAGGGTGAGGGTGAGGGTAAGGGTGAGGGTGAGGGTAAGGGTGAGGGTGGGGGTGAGGGAGAGGATGTTTTTTTTTGTACATTAGTTTTTTGAAATTTCGATCTTCGTTCCTACGTGGTGTCCCACGACACCACATCTTTTTTATCTTGTTTCTGTAACTGACTAAAAGTACATCTTCTTTTTTACACGAATTATTATTTTTTTTTTTATTTATTTAATTACAAAAATTAAAGTTTTAGGATGTTGTCTTTTAACGCCATATTGCTCAAAATAACAGTAACATAAGCCTAAGCTATGGGATCTAGACAACTGATAAAATACTTATATATTTATATATACACACACATTAGACATAGTAAACACCTAAACTCCGAAAATTCCTCTCCGCATCACACAAATACTTCTTCCGACCCCGGATTCCAAATCGGGACTTCAGCACGGCACTTGCATACTCTACCACTTACGCCACTAAGGCAGTGATTTGACTTATCACGGATGATTGATCACTTAGGTTTCTGTGATAGTATGTAGTACTATTTTGTTGCCTTTGGTGATAGAAAAAGTAACAACGAACGCCATCTAGCGAAACGAAGATGAACTAGTATAATTCTACGAACCCTGTAGGCACCAAACAATGACAATTTTTAAAAACCTATTATATATTAGCTATTATATATTAAGCCTAAGGTCATCTGCAGGACAAGATTTCACACACGACCAAAGAAGCTTAACACTCAACTAAAAATCTCCAAAATTATTAATTAGATCTTACTTATTAGTCATGCCTTTATCCCCTAAATATACGCAGAAGCATACGCTATAGTCATATTTCATGTATTTACAGTATTTACAGTCACCGGTAATATACCATTGCCTGTGGTGATGGTTGTTGTATCAGTTTCTGAACGAAAGGTCTTTGCCGAAGTTTGACAGATAGCTTTATGGCGCCTATGTGTAACTATATCTCATGTCAGATTAAAATAGTTACATACATACATACATACATATTGTCACGCCTTTATCCCCGAAGGGGTAGGCAGAGGCATATTAAACGCCCACATTTCACCGTATGCATTTTTGTCCCACGTAACAGGTGGTGAGCCTATTGCCGTGTTGAAATGGACAGGCGCAGGCTGCGGCGACCTGCTGTTGTAATTTTTTAAGCCGCCCATAAGGCCTTCAACTTGGCTTAACGACTGCCGTTTTATTGGCAACCGGGACCAACGGCTTAACGTGCCTTCCGAAGCACGGAACTGGGGTGGGTCTAAAGCGCCGAATAAATTTAATAAAATAAAATGTGTCTATTTTAGATGTTAAATTTGGAATAATTTTTGAACCCATTGCCTTTTTAGTGAGGTGGTAACAAAAAGGCTAAAAGGTCTTATGTGCTAGACACTAATTAGCACGACCAATTAAAGTCCTGGTAGTCTCGGACTAGTAGTAGTAAAATAGTTAAAGTGCATAATTACAGTTGTTTCAATACTAAAATACTACATGGTGGCAGCGTAGCAAAATGGAAACTGAAAATGAATCAATTCCAATGGCACAGCAAGTATTGAATGTGTGTGCACCTCCGTGTCAAGTGACGCCGCCGGGGGTTTTCGATTTTAGACCAGAAAATTGGGTGAAATGGAAAAAACTATTTATAAGATATCTTTCCGTGTCGGAGTCTGTTTCGAAAGGTGAAGAAGAAAAGATTGACTAGCTGTTATATTTGATGGGTGAGCAAGCAGAAGAATTGGTTTTACAATTGGGTATCGGCATAGAAAATACATCGTTGCAGGAACTTTTACATAAAATTGAGAAGTATTTCCAACCAAAGAAAAATGTGGTGTATGCTAGATATAAATTTAATAGCAGAAAACAAGAACCGAGTGAAACTGTAGATGAGTATGTGCGAAACTTATATGTACTTGCAGAAGAGTGTGAGTATGGTACATTAAAGGAAGAATTAATTAGAGATAATCTAGTAGTTGGCATACACAGTCAAAGGGCCAAAGAAAAGATGCTATTGAACATACATTTGTCACTTCAAGAGGCTCTTAAAATTGCTAAAAATGTTGAAGTTTATGAAAAAAATAAAAATAATTTTAAAGCAGAAAATGATGAAGAATTATACAGAATTATTCAAAAGAAAGAGAAGGATGGAAGAAAATGTTGGTTTTGTGGACGAAATTTGCATGTGAATCGCAGTCAATGTCCAGCGGTGAAGGCAGTATGTATTAAATGTAAAAAAACAACAAATATAGTCTTTAAGAGTAATGTGCACCACATTACTCATCAAGAAGTTAGAGTATGTGCTATTAAAACCAAATATGCAGCAAATATTGATGTTTATCGCGATAAGAAGTTTAGGTGTAATTTAAAATTTTTGATTGACACAGGAGCAGATATAGTTGCTATTCCAGAATACAACATTAGTAGCAAGTTCTTTCTACAACCATGCAAGGTTAATATCAAGGGACCAGATGACACTAAATTAAGTGTATTAGGCAAATTTGAAGCAACATTGAAGTATGAGGAGGAGAGGTGTTTAATGAACCATTTAATACAAAATTGTGTGATAAGGAAAAAAGTTACATACAGTATACACCTAGAGTTGATCCTATTCCCTTGTTAGGTAAAGTGAAAGCAGAATTAGATAGACTTTGTAAATTGGGTGTTATGATGAAAGTGGAGTAGCCAACTCAGTATGTATCACCTATGGTTGTAGTTCCAAAAGATAAAGATGGGAGTCAGAATATGTGGAGATTACACTCATCTAAATAAAAATATTTTAAGACCAGTTTTCCCAATCCCAAAAGTGGAGGTTACTTTGGCAAGACTAAAAAATTCTAAATTCTTTTCAAAAGTAGATGCCAGATGTGGCATCTACTTTCATCAAATATATCTAACAGAGGAATCGGCACCTCTTACTACCATAATTACACCTTTTGGGCGATTTATGTACAAAAGATTACCATTTGGTCTCAACTGTACCAGAGTATTTTTCCATGAAGTTCTCTGAACTCTTTCATGACTTGGAGGGTGTAGTTCTTCATGTAAATGATATATTAATTCATGCAGAAACTATAGAATGCCATGATATAATACTAAGAAAGGTACTAGATAGATTGTGTGAAAAAGGTAATACTATTAATAAGAAGAAATGTGTGTTTTGTGTAAATGAAATTAAATATTTAGGACATGTTATTAATGAACAAGGAATACGCCCAAATAAGGATAGGATACAAGTTATAGCTAATATTGAAGTTCCAAAAAACAAAAAGCAAGTAATGCAATTTCTAGGGATACTAAATTTTATGAGCAGATTGAAAACTGAAATATTACAACCATTATACTGTTTATTAAGAAATGATACAGAATTTATGTAGGGTACAGAACAACAAATGGCATTTGATAAACCTAAGGAGCTGTTGCAAACAAGTCCCATAATGGCTCATTATGATCCAATAAAAAGAATTATGGGTCGGGACACATGTCTGTAATTTTTTTTAGAATTTTCCTACTGATATTAACGAAGATATTTGCAATTACAACTTTATTGTACGGAAACATGTCAACACAGGAATAACCAGAAAAACTTCGTTATACATTGATACAAAAGTGTTTTTCTTTTCGATATTCGGTAAGTTGTTTTTACCAGTTTATTGTGGTGAAAATTGTATAGTGATTGCCGGTAAACGCATATGTAATATTTACTTCGTATTAAATTTATCAAACATAAATCGGTAATAGAAAGTAACAAACATTTTTAGGGATAAAATCTTTAACGTGATATCTGTAATACGAGAATGTACATACCTACTAAACATTTCAAGTTCGAACACGTCGCGGTCGATTTTGAACTTTATTGTTTTTAAGTCGTCGTGTGATAATAGGTACAAGACATTTCTATCTTTCTTTTTTATAGCAATTAGACATTTCTATCTTTTATGGCAATAGATAGTAAACCACGCCCTCAGCACGTGTAACAAGTTGGTTTGGTGCTTTTATTGCGACAAAGGATGGGCAAAGTAGGCAACTGTAGGTCAGAGAGAAGTGGAAAAAGTCAATTCAAAAGCAAACATGTCGAGCAGTGCCAGCAACGCATAAGATGGCGACTGCTAGATAAAGCCATACCCCAAACGATTTCCTCAGTTGTTGGTGACAATATAACGTAGGACAAGTTAGAATTGTCTGAGCGACAGAACCCTATCTATAAGTTGGCTTGCTTCACGGTCACAGCGGCACAGGATATTTCCACATCTCTTCTTTGAAAATTCACTCTTGACAGAGCGGTCGTGGTCATCAATAGTCAGGTTTTGTTCAGACGTAATCCGCTTCACTACCACGCCATCGTTCTCTGTGGATCGTGATACGAGTGCATTCGTGCACTGGGCTGCCTACTGCTGATTTTATCTGGTCGGTCCATCGCATGGGCGACTTGCTATGCTACTTTGTGCCTTCATCCTTCCCCTGTACGACAAGGCGCACTATGCAAGTGTTGTCACATCATGATATGTGTCCAAAGAACTGAAGATTTTGAGCCTGAACTGTGCTTGTTAAGCTGTCAGTGCCAAACTCTGTACACGTCACTTCAAGTATTTTCCTCCAGCACCTCATTTCTAGTGCTTCTATTTTCTTTTCCTCAATTTCTTGCTGCGTTCAGGTCTCGGTAGCGTACAGAAACATGGGGAAAACCAGTATCCGGATAAGTCGAATATCTTCAAGTGCTGCTTTGTAAACAATCCTAATGGTAACCTGCTATGCTAAGAACTCGTGATGAAAGAGCGATGGCACTCGGTCTTTCACGACCTGCTGAATAAGCAATATTAACAGGTGCAGGCTCCGCGAATCAGGGACTAATGCCAACTTTAAAAGTATGCAGCAGACTGTTCTTCGTTGCATGATTATTTGAAAAGCTATCGGAGTCGATGAAGATTCTATCGATTATATATAATTAAACCACGTACTTTTCACCGAGGAGATTCCCAGCCAATGAAGGCTGAGTATTATTACTCCAGTCTTCAAATGGAAAGCAATCGGTGTATAAATAAGGTAGCTACCATGGCATGAAGATGTAGAGAAGATTATTAACCTCCGTATCTAGCAGAAGTGTACTCTCTAGGAGTATCAATATGGGTTTCACCCTGGTAATAAAACTACGGACCCTGTTTTTGCTCTAAGGATCCTATCATTAGAACAAAAACAGGACCCCTTGTTCTCATTACTGAGGAAATACAGGACAAAGAGATAAAGAAATAGTCGTACATGAAGAAGAAACTGCACTTTCTGTTCGTGGACGTAAAAAATGCCTTCGACTGTGTTCTTGGAATAGCTTTATGGCGCCTACGTGTAACTATATCTCATGTCTGATAAAAATAGTTAAAGTGCATAATTACAGTTGTTTCAATACTAAACTACTATAATGGTGATGCTCATCGTGTTGAAATGGCTCATCGAATGTTATGGCGATCAGCTATTGAATTTTTTAAGCCGCCTATAAGGCCTTTAACTTGCTTAGCGACTGATTGATGATTACTGGCAACCAAGACCAAAGGCTTACGGTGCCTCCAGAAATACGAAACGAAATGGATATGCCACAAAGCATTCACCCATATGACTACCAGCCTTTGCGAAAGATGCTTAACCACTAAGCTAGTAATCAAAACAAAGTATGGCACTTCACAGCTGAAAGTAGGCTTCCTTAATAACGCTATACGTAAATTCCCTTTTTTTTATACGTGTGGAAATCCTCATTGATGCTATGCCGGACTCCTACTGACTAAAACCACACGGTGCCCTTCCATATATCTATGGCCAGGAGTACCGGGTGAGCTCTCGGAAAGATAGCCTCAGGGCTCCTGACAGACCTTATCCGCCACCACTGCCTTATCTTCGGGGGTCGGGTTTTAATCCCCTTCTGTGGAGGGTTCGGGTATTATCCCGCTTCCTTGGAGGGTTCGGGTCCCGTCCCACTTCGTTAAGGAGGTGTAGGGCTATTACGCCACGCCACCGTCTAGGACCTGCTTCTGTAAGAAAGGCGAGCAGTCAACTCGCCCGCCGTCTTCAGTCTCCCGGTCATAGTGGCCGGTAGTTTTGGGCGAAGACAAGTCTGCGGCGACCTTGTCGCAGACTGCGAATCTCGGGAGAGATAATCAAAGTGAAAAACAAAGTGGTCACCCATCCGACGACTCGTTGCGTAACTCTGTGATCGTTTACAGAACACTGAGAACTATGTATTTAGAAATTTATTAATTTAGTTATCAGTAGCTTAGATTCCTGTACCACAATCTTATATGAGCTTACTTAGGGCTGCGTAACAACGTGAATTAAAAAAAAAGTTGTCCAACAATTAAAGAACAAAGCAATTTAACTTACGAAGATATCAGCTAAGTGAATTTCCATATTATAATTAGTCTGTCAATGCTAATCAGTAGGTCAGAAGCATATTAACATTTGTTCTATTTAAGTGACACAGTTCAGATATCTATTTTATTTCAATGCGCAGTATGTTGCACTTTAAAGATATAAAATATCATGTTGTCAACGCCAAAACCTATTCAATAAAACCTGCATATCCCTACTAGGCGTAGGCCGCTCCCAAATATTATGTTGGAGTGATTAGGCCTTCCTTTTACTTACTTAAAGCCCATTTGGCTAGCATGGCTATACCTCGCTAGCCAGTCGGGTACTTAGTCACCAGTCAGGTTGGTACTGAGTTTAGTTTCTAAACTCAGTACCAACCTGACTGGTGTCTAAACTCAGTACCAACCTGACTGGTGTCTCGCGTGACTAAATACCCGTCTGGCTAGCGAGGTATAGCCATGCTACGCCTAGTAGGGATATGCAGGTTTTATTGAATAGGTTTTAGATATCCCTACGCCTAGTAGGGATATCCAAAGAGTTTTTTTTTCTTAGCCATAACCTATCCATTTATCAGTAATTTCATCACTCACAGGTGCGTATTCTAATCTATGCTCACAGGTAAGGCTAGCTTGAGCGACGAGGCTTTCGATTACTGCAATATTATAATATCCTAAGCTATTATTCCAGGAGTATAATTTAATATATTGATTATTTCAGTGTAGAAGGTTATGCTCAGGTATATATTTTTTAATATGTGTTGTGGCTGTTTGAATTTTAGCTCCGATTATATTTTTAAATATTATCAAGACTTTATTATCATTACTATTATAATTTTTCCTGGAAAGTGCGGTGCGAAATGCTCCCGCACGTCCCTCTTTATAGGAGATAAGGGGAATTGACTCATCTATCTAAATATAGAAGCGCTCGTGGCCCCGCGGTCTCAGTGTTCTGTAAACGATCACTGAGTTACGCAACTTTCACTATGGCTGGTCCTTGGATGGGTGACCACTTTGTGGCATTTATATTTGAGAGCGTTTCCGTGCTTCGGAAGGCACGTTAAGCCGTTGGTTTGGTTGGTTGAAGCCCTTATGGGCGGCTTGAAAACCTTCAACAGCAGGTCGCCACAACCTGCGTCTGTCTATTTCAACACGGCAATGGGCTCACCACCTATTACGTGGGACAGGAATCCACACGGTGAAAAGTGGGCATATAATATGCCTCTGCCACCCCTTCGGGGATAAGTCGTGATGGATATTTATTTTTATTTTATTTATCTAAATATACAGGGAATCTCTTCTGTCTAGAGTTAACCCTGTTCACTGGCCACTTAAGGATAAGTGTAAAGGAGGACAGTTTATTTAGATGGATGGATTCCGTAACGCCTATAGCACAGTTAACTCCGGTAGGCGCCCATTGATAAAAAAAAGGAGCCTCTGTTCGCAGTTTGGTGACCAAGTAAAACGACAATATTGACTGTAATTTGTTGATATTGTGGAGGAACAGGTAGAGATATACCTCTGACACAACAGGTCCTGCCACATGACAATGTGGTCACGCCTTGCGAGCCGTTGTGATAGCTTTCCTTTTTCCGTCGTTATAGACACATGGAAAGACAGACGGAATTTGCTAAACTATTAATGATTACCTACTACTACGTCCTAATAATCAAGATACAAACGGTATGAAGCTAACAGAATTTTAAAAAGAAATCAACTAAAAATTCTCAGAACAGAAATCAACTAGAAACTCTCGAGTTTATGTTGTATCTACGAATGTTATTTTCGTTGCAGATGCGCCTAGACTAATATAATAGATCAGAACCCTGTACCACACAAATAATTTAAATAAAAAAAATTTACCGAGTATGCGCAATATGCATTACAGTGTTTCGTAAATAACGTGGGCATTGCGCGTGCGCCGCCGCCTCCTGCCTCGTGAATGCGTCGCGTCTTGCGACATACTATCACATACTAATATTATCGCGATGTGTATGTCACCTTGGAACAGGGATGCCTGTTTAATAGCCGGAAAGAAATAGTTTTCATTAGGAACACATTCTTTGTCGCTATAGCACATTATATCTTTAAGTGGTCAATCTCCCTCCCAACTGGAAGTTGCCTACGTCCAGCAGTGGGCTATAATAGCCTGATTATAGAGAAAAGTTGTAGAGCGTTTTCTAGTTCACAAATAGTTGCTGCTGGTGTGGTTACTTCGTTTATGAGTTGACTATTCTTGGAGAAAAAAATCGCAGTACTTATCAATGAAGCTTCTACGGAATATGTCAGGCAGCGAAATTTTGAAATTTCGAATTCATATGAAAGAAGGTCAAATGACAATTTGTAGGATCTGAAATTTGAGAATTTAGTATTCATAGAATCTGACGTTTTAAACTCGTCTGATATTTCTAGAATGAGGTTATCATAAATGCTACGCGTGAGTAACACCTGCAGATTTTATGTTTACGATATTGCGGACATACTGCACGTGACTTCATTAGTTACTCACTCTCGTTATGTGGAGTACAAATATCTAGGAGATGATGTCCTGGTATAACGTGATGGATGCTAATTGCGTTTAAATTTAAATTAAAGATTAAACACATTGCTATAAGGTGGCATGAAGATTCGATGGCAAATGCTATAACACTAAAGTCAAAGGAAAAATTGGATGGGACATTCCATTCAATCCATCAGATGTACTTATGAAAATTTAAAAAAAACTCGAGGATACAGTAAACTAAAAACGTGAATCCAGTAATATTGAGAATGTGAAAAGATGGGACTATGGCAATCAGCCTCTTACTTCGCTTCACTTCTAATTTTGCGGCTCCGCACGCGTGGGTGTAGCTTTCCCGTTTCCCACAGGAACTTGATCCCGAGATAAAAAGTAGTCATGTGTTATTCTGATGTGCAAGTTATATTAATGTAAAGTTTCATCAGAATTCAGTAGATATTGCGTGAAAGAGTAACAAACATCTATACTTACAACTTTCGCGTTTATAATATTAATAAGATTCTAGCAACCATAAGTATTGTTATGGGAATCCAGTTACGTAAATCGAATGCAACTCGATATGATTAATAACTTTAACTGACGTAACAATAGAAGACTTCCTTATATTTATTACTGACTAGTTGACGCCCGCGGCTTCGCCCGCGTAGAGAAGTTTTCCCGTTCCCGTTTCCCACAGAAACTTGATCCCGGGATAAAATCCTTGAGGGGTTGGGGGATCGGACAGCAGTCGCTCCCAACAATGCCGAAAATCTAAATCTTAACGGTAGATGCTCCTAGCATTCAAATAAATGTGAACGCCATGCTAATAATCCGAGTAGGGTTTGGAAGTAACTGAGAATGAAGAGAAAAGAAGGAGCGGTTATAAACATATTACCATTAGTCGGAACGAGTAAAAGAATAACTTAACTATTTTCACGCTGTATCCCTGACGGGGTAATCAGAGAGGACAGATCGCCAAGCTTCACAATCAATGCATACTCGTACTTCTTTCGCTTCCTGCAGATACATTAATCGCTTCATACATACATGTCTCAGTCTTTTCCGAATACTTACGACCGTCCGTTTTTTAGCAATCTGCTCATAAACGTGGTCATCATATGTAAGTCTCAGTCTACCCTGACTCCTTCTACCCTCTATTTTCGCACAATATATATATCTTCGGCAATAGTTCCTCATTTATTCGTTGGACGTGTCCAAACCAACGCACTTCTTTTTCCAGCCTAATGCTTACACTTTCATTAAAAAACTGTCATATTGCGTATTACTTCGTTACGTATTCGGTCGGTCAACATTACGTCGCACAATTTTCAAAGCGATCGCATCTCCACAACATTCAATTTACATCACAGGCATCTTCTGACATTCCCAGGTATCACTACCGAAAAGCAACATTGGTACCAGCACTGCGTTATGAACGCGAAACGTGCCTATGCTTTGTCCTTTTATTAATTGGGACCACGGAGTAGAGAATAACTGTTATTCTCTACTCCGTTATTGAGACAAAGCACCATTAACTGTGTTTCCGTAAATAACCGAGGAAGTCGTTATATGTCGAGGAAATCAAACACAGCTGCGGATTGCAGCAGATATTATAAACAAATTAGGACAAATAACATCTTATGCGTTATTTCTGATTTGTTAGATATTAATTTGCGTCATGCATGGAATAAATACTTACATCTAGTAGGCATAAATGACCCCTGACATAGGACCTACATATGCACGATAGTCACAGGCAATAAAAGGCTAGTAAGGGCTAGTGTACACCAAAATGCGGAAGTGGGTTTAAGTAATTAGTAGGTTAACCTACATAATTCGTAAACTAGTTCTACATTATAATCGTCAAATTTTGTAATAATGTATTGTTGTAGATTTGTTCCTATTTCACGCAAAAACTACAGAATGGATTTTGATGAAACTTTACAATAAAATAGCCTACACATCAGAATAACACCCAGTATCCCGGGATCAAATTCCTGTGGGAAACGGGATCGGGAACATTTGCGGACGTCAACTATTTAGTTGCTATACTTTATTTACTCACCCTTTTATTCCCAAAGTACCTACCCCAGTGACATTCATATTATCGTATGCTTTTTGTCTTGCAAGGTGCCAATGAAGGCCTTATTTGCCTAAAAAGCAGTTTGCCCGAAAAGATGCTATTGAAGCAGTATGCCTGAAATGTCAAACTGACTAAAAGAAATTGTTGTGTCGATAGATTTAATGGGAGTTAAATGAAAAGCCTTGAAAGTAGTATGCATAAAATTGTTTTATTATATTACTTCAGTTCCGTAATTTAAGTAATAATTTATATTACATAAGACACAGTAGATAAACTACATTCGATATAAAAATATTAATATATTTAACATAAACAATGTTATTTGTTTATTGTAATACAGCCGCATTAGCAATAATTGAAGGTGAGTTAATGGTTTCACCGAGACTCTCCAAAAGCTCTTTACGGTAGTCATCGAAATCTCCATCAACCTCGTTAATAGTTTGGTCTTCAATTACGTAAAGGGCGCAGTTGGTCTCCCTAATGAGTCGCTCGTCGTGAGATACGATGATAACACCACCTTTGTAGTCGTTGATGGCGTCGGCTAACGCGTCTATACTCTCTATATCCAAGTTGTTCGTGGGTTCGTCCAAGATAACCACATCAGGTGCCATCAGAGTGAGTTCAGCGAGTGCCACCCTAGCCTTTTGTCCGCCGCTAAGGTCTTTCATCTTGATAGTGTGCGCATGACTCGCAAGCCCAAATGTTCCAAGCGCTTTCCGCGCTTTCTCATATTGTAGTCCAAACAGCCGCTGTAAGTACTCCGCTGGGGACTCCTCAGCTGTTAGATGTTCACCTGAATGCTGATCGAAGCGACCTATTCTCAGTCTATGATTCCTAATTAGTTCTCCGCTAATAGGCGTAAGGTCGCCTACAAGCAGTTTGAGGAAAGTAGACTTGCCCACACCATTAGGTCCAACAATAGCCACGCGAGAATTCAAGTCTATGCCAAAGTCCACACCAATAAATAAAGGCTTCTGATTAGGAAAGTTAAAGTCCACACTGTGTAGTCCAAGTATAGGTGGCTGTAACGGTGGCGGGTCTGGGAATGAAAACTTAACAATGTATTCCTTGGGTCTCTGCAACAAAGCCATGGGTGCCGCTGACTCTTCATCCTCACGTTGAGACTTGCTCTTATTCTTCTCTTGCTTCCTAGTTAATGACTCTTTCTGTTTCTTTTCAGCTTGTTTCTTTGATTGACCATGTGCTTTTAAGTCCTTCAACCTCTTTTCTTGTTTTTCATACTCCTTAATCATCTCTTTCCTCTTTTGAGCATACATCTTTTTGAACATAGTGTAGTTACCCTTGTAGTAATACAATTTCTGTGTGTCCAGATGAATGATTTCATTACAAACATTGTCCAAAAATGACTGGTCGTGAGAAACCACCAGCAATGTTTTCTTCCATCCTTGTAAATAATTATCTAACCAAATGACAGCATTCAGATCCAAATGGTTTGTAGGTTCATCAAGCATCAATAATGTTGGCTCTACATATAAAGCTCTTGCAAGTGAGACTCTCATACGCCAACCTCCAGAGAAGTTCTTAGTGGCCCTGTCCTGCATCTCCCGACTGAAACCGAGACCTGCCAAAATACGTCGAGCACGCGGTTCCGCACTGTCTGCGCCAATCGCCTTCAATTCTGCATAAACCTCATTCAACCTGTCCTGCTTAGATAGATTACCTTTCTCTGTTTCAGCTTCTAACTCCTTACATTCTTTTAACAGTTCAGTTCTCTTGACATCAGCTTCTAGTATGGTTTCAACTGCACTCATGTCAGTAGCTGTGACTTCTTGCTCACACAACAGAATATCTATATGAGGTGGAAGAGGGAATGCTCGTTGTGCGAGATGTCTCAAAAGTGTAGTTTTACCATGACCATTTGGCCCTACTAAACCATATCTACGACCATTAGCAACAAGGAGGTTAGCATTGACAAATAAATCTTTGCCTTTAGCACTAATTGAAAAGTTTTCTACTTTAATATCTACTGCATTCTCTAGTGCCGCCATTTGACCAGCGGTTTTCTGAGCCTGGCTAACAGTGAAATTAGCATCGAGGTCACTGTGACCTTGACCTCCTTTCTTAGTTAATAACTCCATCTGCTTTTCATACTCCTGTTGCTTCTTCAATTTCTTTTTCTCTTTGTTACTCATTTTCTGTTCACCTGGCTCTTCATTATCATTTTCTGAAGGATCTGCAATCTTGCTTTTCTCATCTGGTTTCTCAGGTTCTGATTCTGGTTCCTCTTTCATTTCAAATTTCTTTATTTCCGCTTCTAGATCGTCCATGTTGTTCCTCTTTTTATTTTTGTTTTTACTTTTACTCATATTGAATTACAAGAGTGTAAGCTAGTCTATCGATAGAGGAATATGCTTACTAAATTATTTCCACTGCGATTTATAACCTAACCTGTCTTAGTTAGTGTACCGCAAGTTTAGAGTTCACTTGCCACGCACTTGCACCTAGGAGCTCACTTAAAATTCGTTCCGACTAGGAATAACACGCAATTGATGATTACAATTTGTAAATCTATAAACAGTTTGCGAGAATTAAGCGTGTTGAATGCAAAAAATAAAATTCGGCGATATTGTTGAAATGTGACGTTTTGACAGCATTTGGACACAATGTAGCCAGCATGCAAAAGTATTATTTCAATATCGGCTTAAGGGTGGTAGATGGTAGACTTCACACATTGTATTTTAAAATTATAGATATTAAAATCAATTAAAACTCGGGTAGGGACAGATATCCGTAACTGACGCACCGCATTAAATACACATGTAAAATTACTAAATCTAAATGCAACCAGTGTGGTGAACGGCGCGGCGGTTGAGGGCCGTATTAGTATGTGCGCGGTCACCTTAACTCTACTGATTCAGCTGTTTGTGCTTGATGTGCTTCATATTACGTTAAAAATTAGGATTCTAACCTTAACATACTAACTACATAATTATTATATATTTCTAAAACACCCCGACACCGGGTGAAAAGATGTTTGTTGATCCGTAAATTCGTTACAAAAAACCCGTCTTTAAACTCTACAAGTCTTTTAATAACCAAATTCATACGTTTACGTTTCTAGTCAAATAAAAAGTATGCTGATGAATTACGTCTCCCAACAAATAGCAATGTGGATTGTATTTTATTACAAAAAAACTTTTATAAAAAGTAGCACAAATTCCCTTCAAAACGAAAGAGTATTTTTACCGGGTTAGCGGGGTTAGTTTGAATGAAAAACTTACCTGAAGATTCCTTATCCTAGCCACTGGAACAACAGATATATCGGTTATGCACAATTGGTTTATGTTAAGCTTTAAATTTTAAGATTTAAAGATTGTAAGATTTATTGAATAAATTTATGGAAACCGTATCAAAACAAATTATTTGATAGCAATAGCAATCACTTTTTTTGTCAGTGTTGCAGAACTTAATTAGAAAGTCCGCTCTCCTCACTACTGTTAGTTTACTCCGGATGAGAGAATAGCTAATAAAATAATAAGCTGAGTTTTTATTCGATTACGGTTAGTTAATATATTCAAAGTTCTGTAATGTAGATCGTTTTTATTCGGTCAATAATTCTAAGATTTCATCAAAATATTATATAGATACTAATTAAAGTACCTCACTTATTATGTAATTTATCGTTCTAGCAACACTAAAGATTAAATTACCGTTTGTGTTCCAACCTAAGCAGAATGGAATTTAAATTTCATAAATAAAACCATTATTTTTGAACCTTAAAATGTTAGATATGTAAAATCAAGTTTCTAGTAAAATAAATTGAAGCTGTTTCTAAAAAAAAATGTTTTAAAGTAAATATATCTCTAGTTCCAAAGTTACAGTGATTCAGAGCGATTCCGATTGCTTGTAATGAATCACGATGAGGATGAGGTCATCAGAGGTTATTACAATATTTTTGACATTTGGTGTGGTTTCAGTCGTTTACTGAATAATGTCAAAACAAATTTCTTGAAATTTCTTATAGGCTAATACTAAATCTGCGTGTTCAAAATGGGTTTATTTGGAAAAACACCTGAAAAAAACCCTAAAGAAATGGTTTGTGTGGTTTCGCTGTTGATAATTGTGGCTCTTTGGATTTCGACTAAATATTATATCTTACAGGTGAATGAATGGTCTCATAAACTGCGAAAAGAGGGATATAACTTGGAAAGACAAATAAGAGGTATGAATAAATTTTAGTAAATGTGTCGTTAAGTATCAGTTAACACATGTAGTGTATGAAAACAAAGATTACCTATTGTTTACATATTCAAGGTCAGCAATGATAATTTGGGTCAATAGCAGTATTTATCAACCTGTTAGTAATATCTATTGATGCTACTAAAGCTGGTTCAGATTAGAATCAGTATTACACCTGCTTAATTGTCTTGAGTGATGGATATCATGACTTCATTAAACTCATTGAGCACCAATCTATCAAAAATCAAAATAAAGTAATGAAGCTATGCTTGTGAACTAGGAGAAAGTTGAAAGATACATGATATATTTGTTATGCTTATAAAAATAACTAACTAACTAACTAACTATCTTCACGCTGTATCCCTGACGGGGTAGTCAGAGAGGACAGATCGCCAGGCTTCGCGATCCATGCATACTTCTTTCGCTTCTTCGAGATTCATCAATCGCTTCAAACACGCACGTCTGGGTATCCGAGTACTTTTGACCTTTCCGTTTTTGAGCAATCTGCTCACGTGGTCTTCATATGTAAGTCTCGGCCTTCCCTGACTCCTTCTACCCTCTACTTTTGAACAATATATATTCTTCGTCAATTGTTCCTCACTCATTCGTTGGACGTGTCCAAACCAACGGAGCACGCCCTTTTCCAGCTTAACGCTGACACTTTCATTCAAACCTGCCATATTGCGTATCACTTCGTTACGTATTCGGTCGGCCAAGGTAACGCCGCACGATTTTCGAAGTGATCGCATCTCCACAGCATTCAATTTACTTTCATGCATCTGCTGACATACCCAGGTTTCACTACCGTAAAGCAAAGTTGGCACTAGCACTGCTTTATGAATCGCCATTCGTGCTTCTTTTACGATGCTTTGTCGCTTTACTAACTGGGACAAAGCACCATTAACTTTGTTTCCGGCAGCTACTCGCCGTTCTACATCCGAATCACATCTTCCATCCGCGCTAAACATCCTTCCTAAATACACAATTTCATTCACTTGCTCTAGACGTTCCTGGTTTACTCTAATCTCGCATTTAGTTCTTACGTCACCTCTTTCAAATACAATAAAAATAAAAGTAACCTACAGTTTATTTTCTCAACATGCTACTTCATGAATTTATGGTGTAATTAACCAAATATCTTCACGCTATATCCCTGACTTAGTAATGAAGCACTTAAATTAGGATTACCTATTCTTCTGCACCATCTCACAGTGCTATTCAATACTATCTTGGAGACAGAAAAAAATTATACCTAAACAGTGGAGCAAGTCGGATGTTATACTTATTCACAAGAAAGGAAATGCCTTTGACATAAGCAATTATAGACCTACTATCTAGTATGTATAAACTTTTTGCTTCTATAATAATCTAAAAGAATAACTCCAGAAATAGATGCTATTCAACCAGTGGAACAAGCAGGTTTCCGTTCAGGCTATTGTACAACAGATCATATACACACCCTGGAACAGGTTTTGGAAAAGTATGAAGAGTTCAATAGACCTCTCTATGTAGCTTTCATTGACTACAGCAAAGCCTTTGATACCATCAGCCATTACTCGATCTGGACAGCCCTAAGATCAGCTGAATAATCATATAAATATATAAAGATCATCCAAAACATTTACAAAAACAGTGTCAGCAGAATAAAGTTGGAAACCAAAGGAGAAGAGGTCAAAATTGAAAGAGGAGTCAGACAGGGAGACCCAATGTCACCTAAACTTTTTCTAGCTGTACTGGAACAGATATTTAGGAAACTAGACTGGAAACAAAAGGGAAAACAAATAAATGGCGACCATCTATGCCACTTAAGATTCGCCAATGACATTGTAGTCTCTGCTGAGACTCCCAGGGACTTAGAATACTTGTTAACTTCACTAAGCAAACAAAGTGCCCATGTAGGATTAGATATAAATATAGACAAAACAAAAATTCTAACAAACAGAAATAGGAGAACTATAAGCATCAATGGCAAAGTGATTGAGTATGTAGATAAATACATCTATTTAGGGAAACAAGTATCTTTCTCAAAGACAAAAATTGAAGAAGAAGTAACCAGAAGAGCCAACATCACATGGAAGAAATATTGGTCCTTACAGGAAATTTTCAAGGGAGAATATAACCTGCCATTAAAAAAGACTGTGTTCGATACTTGCCTTCTGCCTTGCCTGTCATATGGCTGACAAACATGGGTGTATAAAAACAAAGTTGTGAATAAAATTACATCCACCCAACGAGCAATGAAGAGGAGTTTCTTAAGAATACGAAAGAGAGATAAAATAAGACAAACCAAGATAAGAGATAAAACAAAATTAACTGATGCTCTCACACACACACACACACACTCCGGTTGAAGTGGAAGTGGGCAGGTCATGTTGCTAGGATGTCCAATGGAAGATGGAACAGGTCGACTACAAATTGGCGAGGACCAGCTGGTAAAAGGAAAGTTGGCAGACCATACAAACGTTGGGTGGATGATATAATTCAAAACGCCGGACAACAATGGCAAAGTATTGGCAAAAATAGAGAAGATTGGTCAAAATTGAAGGAGGCCTTCACCCAAAGAGGGATTCATAATTAAATAGAACATTACTAACCTAACTAAAATAGCATAAACTAAGAAAAATAAACAAACTGTTCACTAACATTACTAACTTTAATTGAAATGTAAACCTAATTATGATATAAAACAGGCTTTATTATTATTAATATATTATTATATCCCTGACGGGGTAGCCAGAGAGGACAGATCGCCAGGCTTTGCGACCCATGCATACTTCTTTAGCTTCTTGCAGATTCATCAATTGCTTCATACATGTACGTCTGGGCATCCGAATACTTTTGACTTTTTGGTTTTTGAGCAATCTGCTCATGTGGTCTTTATATGTAAGTCTTGGCCTACCCTGACGCCTTCTACCCTCTACTTTCGCACAATATATATTCTTCGTCAATTGTTATTATGGTGTTTGAATTTTTAATTCAACAAGAAGTAAGCTGTTATAGTTACAGCACACTTGACAGTGCACTAAGACTTGTATACTTGTTTTAAATGGAGAGAGATGTTCTATTGTTGTTGTAAACTACAAATAAATTATTATTTTTATGATATTCAACTGATTATCGACATATATATTTTCCAGGTATACAGCGAGAGGAAGAAAAAATCAAACGGTCCCTTAAAGAAGCAGCTACAAAAGGTGATAAGCAGGTGTGCACTATTTTAGCAAAGGAGATCATCAGATCACGAAAGGCTATAAGTAAAATATACACCAGTAAAGCACATTTGAATTCAGTTCAACTTCAAATGAAAAATCAATTAGGTTGGTATATTTTTATTAATCCTTACACAATGTTTTGTACTTGATCTGGCATATTTTATTTTTACTGTATTTTTAATATATTTATTACTCTTTGACAGCTAATACCATATATTATAGGTCAACTTGTATGATTAGATATTGAAAAATAGTGTAGGTGTATGATTAAGATAATTGTACTTTAATTTTATTTCCAGCTACTCTCAGAGTTGCTGGGTCATTGCAAAAATCAACTGAGGTATGTTTATATTATTAAATAGAATAAAGTGGGTAGTAGGGTAAATTGATTATTCTAACAATAAATCTTTATCTGTATCATTAATCTAACATTTTACATACTGCAGGTAATGCAAGCGATGCAAGCCCTTATCCGTCTGCCTGAGGTCGCTCAAACGATGCAAGAATTGAGCAAAGAGATGATGCGAGCCGGCATCATAGAAGAAATGTTAGATGACACTATGTCTGGCATGGAGGATGAGGAGGAAATGGAGGAAGCGGCGCAGACCGAGGTTGATAAGGTAGGAAACTTGATTTTATTTATAACAATAACATGGTAATCAATGTTTTTAAACTTTCACGGTTTTCACTCATATTCAAACTCACTCAAAGTCGCTTCCCGCTTTCTGACTCTATGTATACTTAGATCTTTAAAATTACGCAACGAATTTCGATGCAGTAATTTTTAATTGGTAGAGTGATTCATACTTAATGTTTTTATGTATAATTTGTTAATACTTCGAAAACTACTCTATCCATTGGTGACAACAGCACAAAAATCGGTGTAGTAGTTTTTGAGCTAATCGCGAACAGACAAACGCGGCGGAGACCTTTGTTGTACAATATGTAGTGATTGCCAGCCTAATATAAAAAAATAGAATCTGCTGTTTGACTTTAGGTAGCTAATATTTGTAAATTTTTATCTATATATATCTTTATCCATCTTCACGCTGTACATTTTTGAAACTTAATAAAAAGTCATGCATATGCGCTATCCTCAAAAGTTCCTAAACTCACATATTAGTTTCCTTCATTCAGGTACTATGGGAACTGACGCAAGGCAAACTCGGGGAAGCCCCTGCACCCCCAACGGCAGTCGGCGCTCCTTCCACAAGCAAAGAGGAAGAGCCCGTCACAGAACCCGACGAAAACGAATTGGACGAAATGCAGTCCAGGCTGGAGGCGCTTAGGTCTTAGTGTTGATGCTAAGTGAGGTAAGTTAAAGGATTGGAAGTGTGGTGGAGACACGAGTGTTGGCTATTGAAACTAAATCTTATTGACTGCCTCTGTGAGGGTCAAAAGGTCTTGGGTTGGATTGCCACCCAGGATAAAACTTTGTGTTATGAGCACGATGGTTTATTCTGTGTCTGGGTGTTATTTTATCTATAATATGTATGTATTTAAAAATATATAAGTATGTTTATTAGTTATCTGGTTACCATAGTACAAACTCTTAGTTTGGAATCAGATGGCGTTGTGTGAGTTGTCCCAAGATCTTTATTATTATTATAAAGCAATACTGCTTCGGTTACGCAGTGATAGTGTATGCGACATCCGCGCTGAGGTCCTGGGTTCGATTCTCGGGTCTAAAAATATTGATGTGATCTTCAAATGTTGGAGTTTGGGTTTCAATGTATGTATTTGAAAATATATAAGTATGTAATCTAGATCCCATAGTTCAAGCTTATAGTTCATATAGTGATCTAAATATAATAATTTTAAATTTAAAGTGGAAAAAATTATGAATTATTAATTAAGACGCTTCTCCTACTTGGCTACTCACTCGAAATTGATGAATTAATCCACCTCTTCCGTCTTAAAGCGACAAAAGGCCAGTTGTTTGGAGTCCAGCTCGTGACTAAAAATTAATCCGCTTAAAATTTATGATAATATAGTTAGCATACTAATTGCTTTTCAAATTTGTTTCTATATATAATAACTGTTTTGATATTTGTTACAGATTTATGATATGTTCAAGACGCGACAGGATTTTCAGGAACGCAGTTCCCATGAATGTATAGAGTTTGACAAATGCCTTATATAATGTAAATAGATATTTTTATTGTTGTTGTGCTAATGTGTAATTACGGTTGCGACGAACGTATAAACTTTTTCAAGGAGAATATAATTTTATACTACATACATATTATTATTTATATTTACTTTACACACGGGCACAAAAGGTCGTATGCGCTCCTAAAGGATTATTTTCAGCTTTTGTGCATACTTTAAAGCTGATATCAGATAGTTCACTCGGATGAATGTTCACTCGCGTGATAGCTTCATTTTTCTATCATTCCATGTTCACACAGCTAAATTGGAATGAAACAAAAATAAACATACACTTGTCATTTTCAACAATATGCCGTCAAATTAATTTGTTTAATTTGTGAGCACTTATTAAAATGAAGCGCTCGTAGCCCGCTGACTCTGTTCTGTAAACGATCACTGCGTTAAGCAACATCACAGCCTGCGCTTGTCCATTTCAACACGGCAATGGGCTCACCACCTGTTACGTGGGACAAAAATGCATACGGTGAAATGTGGGCGTATAGTATGCCTCTGCCCACCCCTTCGGGGATAAAGGCGTGACAATATGTATTAAAATATGTTTTCGAAGTATTCATGCAGTCCGAGACTACCAGGACTTTAATTGGTCGTGCTAATTAGTGTCTAGCACATAAGACCTTTTAGCCTTTTTGTTACCACCTCACTAAAAAGGCAACGGGTTCAAAATTTCTTCCTAATTTAACATCTTAAATAGACACATTTTAATTAATTTATTCGACCCTTTAAACCCACCCCAGTTCTGTGCTTCGGAAGGCACGTTAAGCCGTTGGTCCCGGTTGCCAATAAAATGGCAGTCGTTAAGCTAAGTTGGAAGCCCTATGGGCGGCTTAAAAAATTTCAACAGCAGGTCGATGCCAGTAAAATGGCAGTCGTTAAGCCTGGTTGAAGGCCTTATGGGCGGCTTGAAAATTTCAACAGCAGGTAGCCACAACCTGCGTCTGTCTATTTCAACACGGCAATGGGCTCACCACCTATTACGTGGGACAGGGAAAAGTGGGCATATAATATGCCTCTGCCACACCTTCGGGGATAAGGCGTGATGGATATTTAATATTGAAATGGAATATCGTTTAGGCTTAGATTCGTAATCTATTTCGGTTCCGATCGCTAAGGTGGTGCAAAGCTATTTGCACTAGCATGTTATGCTAACGCTACATAGTTAACATAGATAAATAGTCTCGCCCTGCCCTGTTCTGCAAAGGATTAGGCATAGTATACTACGCCCACATTTAATCAGTTTTTAGGCAAAGGCATACTAACGTACACGCCCACTTTTAATCAATTTATTTTGGTCCTACGTAGGAATGTATGCCGTAAAGAAACAGTCGCTTACAAGGCTTCCAATTCACTTCCCTATGGGGTAGGCAGAGTCGATATACCTCTTAAAACTTCTTGTATATCAATCACGCCTGTATCCCCGAAGGCGTGGCATTTCCTAAAAATCGCGATCACTTCCGCAGGCCGGTTTTTTTATTGTGTACTTATACTACTAGGTTATACTTAAAATCTAAGTGGTTATCCATACCTTTTTGTCCTAATCTTGAAATTGACAAACACAACACTACGTAGTTATTTGTTTTGTCGCGCTGCATTCTAAAAGACCAAGTGGATTAACTGCTGATACATTTTGTTCAATTAAATATTTTATTAAAGGAATAAAAGACAACCTTAATAAAATATTATTAATAAAATGTATATATAATAAAATATTATAGAAGCGCTCGCGGCCCTGCGGTCTCAGTGTTCTGTAAACGATCACTGAGTTACGCAACTTTCACTATGGCTGGTCCTTGGATGGGTGACCACTTTGTGGCATTTATATTTGCGAGCGTTTCCGTGCTTCGGAAGGCACGTTAAACCGTTGGTCCCGGTTGCTAGTAAAATGGCAGTCGTTAGCCTGGTTGAAGGCCTTATGGGCGGCTTGAAAACCTTCAACAGCAGGTCGCCACAACCTGCGTCTGTCTATTTAAACACGGCAATGGGCTCACCACCTATTACGTGGGACAGGAATCCACACGGTGAAAAGTGGGCATATAATATGCCTCTGCCACCCCTTCGGGGATAAGGCGTGATGGATATTTATTTATAAATATTTATGGGAAGTTAGCTTTTGCTTTAAAAAATTATCCATTTTGTTCAATACCTATAGATAGATATAATTGACCAGACCATCAACGTTTCTTAGGATTAGGGATAAAATGAAAAACGTCTTCACACTGTCTCCCGGACGGGGTAGTCAAAGAGAATGTAATGCAAAGCTTTCGCGATCCATGCATACTTCTTTATTTAAGGCTTTAATTTATGATAGTCTGTTTAAAATTATGGTAAAAATAAACTTTTCAACATAAATTTAGCACACTGCCGATTTTATTTTTACAAATATTGAGTTATTGCGTTTAATTAAAACTCCTAAACGATTATCGTAAAGTTATGTATTTATTAATGTTGTAAGTTCAGGATTGTGATATTTTCTAATTTAATAGCTTCTTTAAATGCTAGTGTTGTAAAGCGTGTGTGCTGTGCTTTTGTCGAAAGATTTTTATGTCTACTATGGTTACTAATAAAGTGCACTAACTTATACGTAGTTTTACTATACATTTATTTATGGTCCCACTGACTCGGTGTTCTGTAAACGATCACTGCGTTAAGCAACATCCGCTATAGGTGGTCCTTCGATGGGTGATTACTTTGTGGAATTTACATTTGCGAGCGTTTCCGTGCTTCGGAAGGCACGTTAAGACTTTGGTCCCGGTTGCCAGTAAAATGGCAGTCGTTAAGCCTGTTTAAAGCCCGGCTTGAAAAACTAAAACAGCGGGTCGCCACAGCCTGCTCTTGCCATTTCAACACGGCAATGGGCTCACTACCTGTTACGCGGGACAAAAATGCATCCGGAGAAATGTGGGCGTATAGTATGCCTCTGCCTACCCCTTCAGGGATAAAGGCTTGACAATATGTATGTGAACGTATTTATTTTTCGTGAAATAGGCAACTTGATTACGGACGACTCGAACGGGCCTGTGACTACTCGAAAATTTATATAAAATGCTTAGCATTCTGATTGCTCTAAAATTACCTTAATTTATATTGGCAATTTGGCATCATGTCCTTTGAGCGGGCGTGCCCTGTTAATACTTATTGAGGAAGCAATAAACTGAAAGTTTTTTATACTCGATGTAAAAAAAAGTGTAGGTATGTTATTCACAAAAGACTATTGGAACTTTTAGCCCGAGAGTATATGATAAGTACCTATATGTCATCTGGAGTATTGGGATAATACAAGGTTTAAGGTAAGAGGGAAAGATTCGAGAAGTGCTGGCATGGCGTCGTAAGTGATGACATACGCCCATGGTCTCACTACAGAGGATGCCGAGGACCGTGCTAAGTGGAGGAAAAAGAGTAGGAAAGCGGACAAGGTTTGGAAAATTTATCAGGTTAATTATTTTATAATTTTAATACGCCGCACAAAAAATATACGTGTGATTGATTTTAGAGTCGCTTTTCTGTTTCACCAAATCCTCACATCGCAACATTCTAGTAGTAGTAGTACATAAGTATTATTTCTAGGAATGTTTATATGTAAGGGACCCGTCAAGATCTGACAAACGATGCTCCTAGCAGCCATAAGTGGACCCTTGGTGGAAGCAACTGGGAATTCACTAAGATGAAGAAGAAGATGTTCATGTAGTGTAGGGGTAACCCATTAGTGACGTGGTCTTACTATATTTCATTGTAAATGGTCTAACAAATTTTAGAGAAGTTCGTGACCATACAAAGAATATATATTATGCGAAAGTAGAGGGTAGAGAGAGACATGCTTACAAAGGCCACGTGTGCAGATTGCTCAAAAACTAAAAGGACAAAATTACTCTGATACCCAGACATGCTTGTATGAAACGATTAATGAACCTGCAGGAAGCTAAAGAAGTATGCCATGGCCGCAAAATCTTGCTCTGTCTTCTCTGTAAGCCCCTTCAGGAATACAATTTGAAGATAGTATTTTACCTACCTGAGTTTTCCCGAACGTCTACAGTATGAGGTTCTACAGTAGGGGTCTTACATAGTTTTTAAAAGGTCGGCATCGCGAGTACTGCACCTTTGGTGTTGCAAACGTCCATAGGCCATGGGGACTACTTTCTATTGAGTGGGCCGTATGCTTGCCTGCCACCTCAGTGGTATAAAAAAGTATAGTGATCGGTGGTATATTAAACAGTTTTGGTTTTCGTATCTTCATCGCGTAATATTATAACTTTTGCTCACCTCTCGACGTTTCAACTATATTGCAATAGCCACTAGTAGACTCTCGTCGTGACCAGTACCGGTAGACCAGGGCTATTTCAATATACCCGAAACATCGCGACGTGAGCAAAAGTTTTAATATTACGCGAAAAAGACACGAAAATTATTACGCACAGTACAACCGACTGCCTCGATGGCGCAATGGTAGTGTCTGCGACTGCAGCGACTGAGGTCCCGGGTTCGATTCCAGTGTCGGAAAAAAATATTTGTGTGATCCACAAATGTTTGTTTCGGAGTTCGGGTGTTCCCTATGTATAATAGGTATGTATTTAAAGATATATAAGTATGTTTATCAGTCGTCTAGATTCCATAACACAAACTTATATTAGCTTACTTTGGGCTAGAGGGCGGCGGCGGTGTGTAAAAAAAATGTCCCACAATATTATTATTATGTCTTATTTTTTGGGTATTTTCTTTTTTTTTTCTCTTTAAGATTCCCGGGCTTTTGGTAGGCTTACATAGGGACATAGGTCCAACACGCAGAGGCCCTTTGAAATTTTTTCTATGTATATATTTTTTATTTTTTATTATTAAGTCGTGTGAGTTTAAAAACAGAAATAAAACGATTGTATAAGAATTGTTAGTAAATATATTGTATAATAATATTATAGAGTATATATAATATCACAGAGGGTCACAGCATCTTGGAGGACAGTTCGAGTTCCAGCTGCATGTCTTGTAGCGACTTTCTCTTGAGCAGCGGCACGCGATCCAACTCCTTTGTCTTTTTTGTATTTTTCTTTTTAGCTAACCTGTTAATAAAAATAAATCTTTAGTATATTCGGATACCTTTGGTGTACAAATGGTCCGGATCCTAGGGATACTTTTTGAGTTACAGTGGTATCGTATATCGCAGACTATACTAGCAACACGCTATGATGGCCGTTCAATTCACATTTTTGTCTCACGAATATATTTCACATCGATATTAATAAAAATAACCCTAAATAAAGTATGCTTAAAAAAATTTTTTTTTAAAGTATCTATTTAAATTATTTTATTTCATAAAAATTGTTTTATTTTTGCATTATTGTAATATGTCAAACGGCCATCATAGCGTGCCGCTAGTATAGGTACTTTTAGCATCGGCAACCGTTCATAAATGCAGGCATCAAGCGTTCTACACCGCACATTTAAAAACACCAGTCGCGGCGCGATAATACATTATAAAACGTGCGAACTACGAATACCACGTCCAAACGGAGACTTACAAAATCGCAATGCAGCATCGGAGCAGTCGCCTAAAAATGCGCGATTCAGTCCGATCCAGGGTGTCAGCTATCTTTACACCAAATTTTATCCAAATTTATCCAGTCGTTTAAGTATGTAGAAGTAAGTAACATGCACACAATCTTTAGTATTAATACAGTCTACGCCATCTATCGGGCAGTTTGCGTAAATGTGAACTTATAGTTACGATACTGCCCGATAGGTGAGACAAGTAGTGTATGTATATAGGAATGGAGAACACAAAAGGATCAAAATAATACTGTCGAATACAGCTTAAATTGGAGCGTAGCTCTTGTACATTAAATTAGTTTTTATTTCACTTCAATACATGCAGTTTTTCCAAAGTTACAACGACGAAAAGTTTTAGTCTTTTTTTTGAATTTCCGAGATTAGGCGCGCCCATTATGACGTCACAGCCTCGCACAGACACACCTTCGGATGCGAACGAGAGCGCGACTGTTGAATGAGCAGGGTTGTGACGTATGCTGTCACCCGCGTTATACGCACTTTGATCGTAAATATTTCAGTAATTTTTTGAAATATAATAAAAGTAAAAACACCGTTTTTCTCGTATTTTTGTGTAGATTTATTTGGCATTTAAAGTAAAAAACCTTTGTCAGGCCCATTCTCTATTCACATAGTTATATAGCAAAATTCTTACCTATTAATAACGCCATCGGGGCTATCCATCATGCGAATGATGTCGGCTTGGTCGGACGAGTCCAGCGGCGCCACGGATATGTCGCGGACGGCTCTGAACTTACCGCAATTGTTCAAATGCTCGTTTTCTAAACGGAAGAAGTTCCAAATGAACCGCCTGCAAACACAAAATACATTGAAAGTAGCAATTCATAGCTATTACGTACGTAGGTCAATCAAATCGAAGACCTTTTGGAAAAAGGTCAGGTCAAGAGTACCCTTAACCGGCGAGCGTGTATGAAAACACTTATGAAAGTAGTAGAAGCAAAAGTGGTATGTCAGTATCGTAGCAAGTGGAAAACCATTTTCTCTGCCTACCCCGATGTGAAACAGTCGTGATAATATGTATGTGGACTGTCTCGGTGTCGTAAGTGGTAATCTATGCGACAATCGCGTTGAAGGCCCGAGTTTGATTCCCGGATCTGGACAAATATTTGTGTGACCCGCAAATATTTGTTTCGGAGTTTTGGTGTGGCCTACGTATAATATGTATTCATTTGGAAATACATATAAGTATGTTTAACAGTTATCTAGATCCCACACCACAATCTTATATTAGCTTACTTTGGGTTAAACGACATTGTGTAAAAAAAAAACGCCAAAGTGACGACGCCCGCCTGATGGAAAGCTATAGCGACATCTAGCGAATTGAAAGCTACTGTCGCAGTCCAAAACAGGACTAATAACAGTGGCTCTCAAGTTGGCGGCCCAATGATGTGCCTCTTCACGCTCCGCTTGAAGAACCCGGGATTATACGAAGGGGGAAACACGTGCGCTGGCAAAGCATTCCAAATTTTTATTGTGCGACAGGTAAACGATCTTTTAAACCGCTCAGTTCTGGCGAAAATTCTTTCTACTGTATGCGAGTGGCACCCTTGCCCGGCACGCGTTGTTCGGGATCGAAAAGGAGAGGGTGGGATTAGGTTAAAAACTCTTCAGAACACTCGCCGTGGTATATACGGTAAAACGCAGCCAGTGAAGCTAACATTCTACGCTGCGCCAGAGGTTCAAGGGTTCTTGTTACCTCAGAACAATCTATTATACGAATAGCACGTCTCTGCATAGCGTCTAGTGCGTCCAACAAGTACCTCGCGGAATCATCCCAAAGGTGAGAGCAGTATTCAACGCATGGACGAATCTGCGTCTTGTACAGAAGACATCTCTGGCGCGGTGTGAAAAACTGCCTCACCTTATTTAATATTCCGAGCTTCCGCGAGGCCAGCCCTATACAACTCTCACTATACGTTTTATGATTGAGCTCTCGACGGACGTCTATGCCGAGAATATCTAGATTGTCCTTCATTGGTATTGAAGCATTCTGAAGAAAGGGTAGAGGAAGGAACGGGGGATTTTTTAGCGGTAAACGCACATGCCTGTGTTTTGCGAGCATTGAAATCGACTAGGTTTTCAGAACCCCATTGAGATATGCGGTTCTCAATAGTTCAAAAGGTCTCGGTCGAAATCAGTCACAAGTTGTCGTCTCTCTGCCTCGATGTCGGTTCGCCTCGCCGCTGGACGTGCAGAAAACTCCCATGTAAAGTGCTATCATCTGCATAGCAATGAATGCTTCCGAGGGCCAGCATATTATTGATATGCAGAAGAAAGAGAGTTGGCGACAACACAGACCCCTGTGGTACTCCGGCATTAACCTGCAAAAAGCACGAAGCCTGGCCATCACAGAGGACCCGTATACGTCGTGCCAAACAATACGCATGCCAAACTCTATCGAACGCTTTGGCAATATCCAGGCTAATAGCCAAGGACTCGCCGTGCGCTTTCATAGCCTCACCCCAAACATGTGTTACGTACGCTAAAAGATCACCCGTAGATCGTTTCGGCCTAAAACCATATTTCCGATCATTGATTAGCGAGTGATCCTCTAGGTAACGCATGAGCTGCTTGTTGATGATGAGCTCAAACACCTTGCATATAACTGAGGTGATGGCTATGGGGCGATAGTTGGCCGGATCTGACCGATCCCCTTTCTTGGGGATGGGTTGCACGTTCGCCTCCTTCCAAGCCTCCGGCACGTCCCCCGATGAGTACGACAGACGGTACAGGCGCGTCAGCGCCTGAGACAGTTCAGCTGCACATTTTTTCAGCACCACCGCCGGAATGCCGTCAGGGCCACTAGCTTTCCGCGTGTCGAGTGCATCACACATTGCCTGACAACTATGTTAGGCTTAGTGTTACCACAGTTGGTGATAGTAGGAGGCTGTGTGCCACAGTCGGCGACCCGGGAATTAGCCGCAAAGAGGTTGGTAAGCAAATCCGCTTTCTCTTGGGCTTTGTGAGCTAGTGACCCATTTGAGTAACGCAGCGGTGGCAGCGACGGTTGGCAGAAGTTGGCCTGCACGGTTTTGGCCAGTTGCCAGTATCCACGGCTACCCGTTGGATGTGACGCAAGCTCCTGGCCAAGCCGTGCGATGCGCCGGGCATCCGCTCTCTCGAAGGCGCTCTTGCTGGCCCTGGTGGCTTTATTGTATGCCGCCTTGAAGTGGCGCACGTTCGGACTGCGCACAGCCCACGCCCTGATCCAGGCGCGATACGCCGACTGTTTCTGTTGAACAGCCTCAGCGCACTCACGTCCAAAACACGGGCGAGTATTGCGACATCAGTGTAAGGAATGTGGTATTCCATACCTAAACTGATCTCGCCAATGGCAGAAGCGCTGTCCGAAGGAGCCTTATCTGCAAAGCAGCGCTGGCTCCATGGGACGGACGCAAAATAGTTGCGAAGCCCATCCCAGTCTGCCGACGAGTAATGCCATAGTCGCCGTGTCACTTCTACTGCACATGCAGGAGGTGGCACCTGCATGTTGGCATGTACCATACAGTGATCGGAGGTACCCAGTGGGGCGCCCACCGACACACTATACAGGGCTGGGCGACTCGTCAGCAGCAGGTCCAACAGAGCGGGAGTTGGATCTGACCGGTCTGGTATCCGCGTGATCTCGCGTACCATCTGGGTCAGACCATGAGAGAGAGAGCGAATGTGTGGGCAGATCGACCTGCGTGATCGGTCTTGAGGGACCCCAACCACTCAGTATGGTGGCCATTGAAGTCCCCCATAAACACCAGATCAGCTTCCGGGAACCGCACCTGCGCATCATCGAGATCCTCGCTGAGGTACTGAAATAGCCTTACTGTATCAGCATCCCCTGTGTGGGAACGGTAAACGCACACGTAGATCTGACTCATGGAGCCATGATCCACGTGCAGCCAGAGGACAGAATAGGAGGGGTTCTCAAGGCAGCGCAACCGGCGACAGCAAACATCGGTCCTATCGGAAACGCACACCCCGGCTTTATCTCGAAAGTGCTCTTCGATGATATAGCCAGGGTAACACAGATAAGACGAATCGTCGGGCGGCGTATTTATGTCTCCGTGAGGAATATCATAACTGGCCGAGCCGTCTCAAGGTGGTGGTGGACGGCATCGAAGTTTGCATGGAGTCCACGATTGTGAACTCCACCTCGAATGTCGATTTTGCGGGGTTTTGGACGGCCGCTGTGACTCTCTTTCTTATTTTATGCGCTGCCATGATTTGTAAGAAGGGGAAAGCGTGAAGACGAGGCGACATTCGTTGCAGCAGTGAGTGACAAAGCGCAGGAGCTAGCTTTGTCTTGGGCTGTGTGGATTAGACGGAAGCCGACCCGCCGGACGGAAGGGGGCCCTTCCGGTCCGTAATACCCGTATAAATAAAATAAAACATAAACAGCGGTTATTTTTTAATGTTACCTTAATAATCTGATTGACTGCCTCGGTGGTGCAGTGGTAGTGTATGCGACTGCCGCAACTGAGGTCCCGGGTTCGATTCCCGGGTCGGAAAAAATATTTGTAAAATATCCATCACGCCTTATCCCCGAAGGGGTGGCAGAGGCATATTATATGCCCACTTACTTCACCGTGTGGATTTACCTGTCCCACGTAATAGGTGGTGAGCCCATTGCCGTGTTGAAATAGACAGACGCAGATTGTGGCTACCTGCTGTTGAAATTTTTCATGCCGCCCATAAGGCACTCAACCAGGCTTAACGACTGCCATTTTACTGGCAACCGGGACCAACGGCTTAACGTGCCTTCCGAAGCACGGAAACGCTCGCAAATGTAAATGCCACAAAGTGGTCACCCATTCGAGGACCAGCCATAGTGAAAGTTGCGTAACTCAGTGATCGTTTACAGAACACTGAGACCGCGGGGCCACGAGCGCTTCAAAAAATATTTGTGTGATCCACTAATGTTTGTTTCGGAGTTTGGGTATATCCTATGTATAGAATGTATGTATTTAGAAATATATAAGTATGTTTATCAGTCATCTAGATCCCATAACACAAGCTTATATTAGCTTACTTTGGGCTAGACGGCGGTGTGTAAAAAATAATTAAAATATTCTACAATATGTTTTTTATATACCTATTTTTGATAGCTTTAAGGGACTGAAGACATGAGCGTTTCGATACTCCACGCGTTGCCAAACGAAGAGTGAGAGACAGACAGATGGACGGACATCATAGTGTTCTCCTTCCAAGACTACCGGCCTCCGTGACCGAGGGCCTGAGTACGGAAGGCGGGCCGCTCGCCGTCCTTACAGAAGCGGGCCAGGGAAGGTGGCGTATCGTGAGCGTTACACGCATGAAGTTCATTCCCTCAAGGAAGTGGTATATCACCCGAACCCCCCAAAGAAGCAAGATAACACCCGAACCCCCCAAAGAGGCTGGATACACACCCGAACCCCCTCTGAACGTGTCTGCGGTAGCGGACAAGGTCTGTCGGGAGCCCTGGGGCTATCCTTCCGAAGGCTCACCCGGGACTCCTGGCCATAGACAGATGGAAAGGTAACGCGTGGTTTTAGTCGGTAGGAGTCCGGTATAGCATCCATTAGGATTTCCACACGAAAAAAAAAGTGTCTTCCTTATTTTACTCATGAACCTAAAAAGTTGGCTCGATAGCTCAAATTTAGGCCTATAAAAAAGCCTATATATTTTGCTATACTCTGTACATCACAAGTTACACACTGGTCTAGAAGTACCAAACATCTACAGACACAAATATTAGTATTACCTTATTCTTAGAAGGTTTTTAAATGTCGATGTCGGCAGCGCGAGTGCTGCACCTCTGTTGTGGAAAACGTCCATAGGCTACAGTGATCACCTTCCATCATGAGGGCCGTATGCTTGTCTGCTACCTAAGTGGTATTAAAAAACCTCACCTGAATACTTCCAATGGAGCAGTTATCGAGGTCATAGTCTCGGCGCCGATCAGATTGTGGTCCGTCAGGAAGAACGATATAATCCAAATGAATCGCAGCACAAAGTCTTCTATTATCGCGAAATAATAAAACTGTAAAAATATAAATACAATTTTAATAATCTAAAAATGAGTCAAAAATAAAAACGTTAATACCATTAGAGGCCTATCCGCACACAACAGTGCTGGCACAGTGCCGACGAGTAACGTATACATATTGTACATAAAAAACATCCAAACTCCGAAACACACATTTGCGAAACGCATAAATATTTTGTTTAACCCGGAATTCGAATGTAAGACTTCAGCTACAACACTCGCACCACTGCTTTAATAACATTAAATATATAAAAAAACGGCAATGGGCTCACCACCTATTACGTGGGACAGGAATACACATGGATAAAAGTGTGCATATAATATGCCTCTGCCACGCCTTCGGGGATAAGGCGTGATAGATAAATTAATAATAATAAATATAAAAAACGATCCAGTTTTTACGAATTAGAAATTATGTTTTGGATTTTTATCTATAACAATAGTAAACTTACTCCAGGACTATAGACAATCTCTTCTCGCAAAAACTTGTTTTCCGCATTCGGCCCACAGCTAAACAAGCCCCAATCCATCTTCACGTCCCACGTGTAAGTGTAGAAGGAGGAGATCAGCTGACTCGCGAACCAAATGTACAGGAAGGGATTGTCTAATGAATCTTTGTAAGAACCTGCAAAATATAGAAGAAAATGTTTAAAGACAAAAAAAGTAAGTACTAGATAACTAGTACATATGAGCCGACCTATAACTTGACTACTAGTGAACAATATTGTAATCCAACTTAGTTAATTTTTATAACTACCCTTAATGGCTTGACTTCGGGTAGGTATGCCCGGTAATAATAGGGGAACGAGAATGCTGCCTTGAGGAACACCAGAGTCGCTAAAATTACGTTAAATCAGCTACGTGGGGACTCCTTATCAAGAGTTATATAATTGCTGATCCCTTTGGGGATGATAGTAAAAATATTCCTATAGTGCTTTCAGGAAGTTTGGTAAAAGGAAAGTGCCGTGGTTGAATGTATCAAACGCGTTAGTGAAATCTACAAAATCTTCCATAATAACGTACCGCAAAACAGGTAGACCCACATGTTTCCTATTTTTTTTATGACATTTTAACATTAACTTTCCGTAGCATAAACAGTTCAGAGACGCATCTCAATCATAATTTTGTTTTTGATTTGGTTAGTTTTTGGGCTTTGCTAACAGCGACTATTGTCTATATCTCTTTTGAGGCATCTGCAGTTGTGGTTTGTTTTGGTAACCCTATTAACAATATAAATGATTAGGGCTGTGCCACACACACTGCTTTTAGAATGTGTGCTCAGTGATATGGGGAGGATAATAAAATATAGCTTCAAAGAATTCAGTGGTTCAATCACTACAAATATTGTGTAATTCAAACAGATTTTGTCGCTACTAGTTGAATTTGTGTACGTTCCCAAGACGACGACCGGTTTCATGATCTCTGTTCTGAAAAAGAATTTAATCACCGGCAACCCATGCTAAAAGCAAGACGTGTGGCTTAGCCTCTATCGTATAAAAACATACCATCATAAGAGTACGTACTCCGTAAAGTTGCAAATAGAACTACGAAAAATGTCGTAGAGTACTTTCCGGCGTTGACGAGATGAGGAAACGCCTCGCGACTGTCGCGGTAACGACGCAAGCATTGGAAGAAACGGGTCCACGCAGGTATTATGTTCACTATGGCCCGGGTGATAAGGAACCATTTGGTTCTTTCGAATTCGTCTGGAAAGAATTGATATTATTATGATATATTCAATGATGGTGCCAATGGAATCCAATTTCAGTACATATTATGAAAGCTACAATAGATTCCACTATTATATGACACGTGTCCTTGTTTGTTACTTGAGTAAATGTAGAAGCAGTAATCTTGACGTTCATAAGTGTTACTTTGTGAACAACATGAATAAAGATTTTTCATTTCATTTTAGAAACACTTGGAAAAGTAGAATTGTCTCAGTCAGTACTAGTAAAATTTTACAGCCCATTTATCTGTAATACCTATTGCCGATGAATGAACTTTTGGTTTTATTTTGGACACATGTCCTATTATCGTGCATCTTTTACATGTCCTGCATGAAATCACCATTTGGGAGATGACACTCACAAATGGATTTCTTAATCGAAAAAGGGTTCTAAAAAGTCTATCCGACATTACCCCACATTGTAGAGTAGATTAGAAAAAAAATACTTTCACCAATTTACGTGCAAAGGAGGTACCCCAAATTTTCTCAAAATTTACTCTTCAACGGCGGGACCACCAGTGGGTAGAATGCGATGCATGGCTAAAATATTAAAGGTGCCGCCTTGTCTGAACTTGTCTATATATAGATATTATAAAACTATCAACTTATTACAAATAAAACTACATACTAAATACGACTCTGATACTATTTCGGTCTAGATCCAAAACCTAACCTAATCTATTATTATTATAACTTATTATTTTGACTGTCTCGGTGGCGCAGTGGTAGTGTATGCGACTGCCGCGACTGAGGTCCCGGGTCGGAAAATATATTTGTCAGATCCACAAATCTTTGTTTCGGAGTTTGGGTGTTAGCTATGTATAATACACACATCAACACGGTCTAGGGATATTTTTAAAAAAGCGAATTACTATCAATGTGTTAATTATTTATATGACATGTATATATTTAAAAGATACGTTATTTAATATTCTACCATTTTTTAATAATGGTTAAGGTACTTCGATTAAAATTTCAGGATTTTATGGAAAAAAATGAAGCATAGACGGAAACCGTACATGAATTAACTTTTAATTTATGAGTAAAAACTGAAAAGAATAGAAAAATCATTTAATTTGTGTTTATAAACTTGAAGTTAGTAGTCTGAGAAAGCGCCCATGATGTTAATAACACATCGGCAACGATTCGGCGTGCTCAGAACAAGGTTGTCAATGTCTTGCTGCGGAATATTGTCCCATGTCCTTCTGAGGTGCGCAAAAAGTTGATCTTCTGTAGCCAGATTTTCAGGAACTTCCTTCAGAGCTCTTCTTTGCAGCATATCCCACGCATGCTCAATGGGATTTAGATCTGGCGATTGAGCAGGCCAGTCTAAGGCCCTAACATTGTGTGTATGTAACCAAGCTGCTACCGTTCTCGCCGTGTGTGCCCGGGCATTGTCGTGCATGAGCAGGAAATCTTGCCCCATTTGTGTTCTGTGGGGCAAGATTACGGGCCCCAGCACCTGTTGGACGTATCGTTCTGCCGTCATATTGCCCCGCACCCAAACGAGATCCGTCCGTCCTCCAAGACGAATTCCTGCCCAAACCATAATTGTTCCTCCTTGGTATGGGTGAACTTCCTGAGGGTTCTGAAGACGGCTCCATCGTCCAGGAACTCGCCAAACACGCGTCCTTCGTAAATCTGGATGGAAGCCGAACCTGGATTCATCCGTGAACAGCACATTGGACCATTGCTCACGGCCCCAGTCCACGTGGTTCCGAACCCATTCTAATCGTCGTCCACGATTGCCTCTCCGTAAAGGTGGGACCCGGAGTGGTCTACGAGAGCGTAGATTGCTTTCATGCAGTCGCCTTCTTACAGTTTGGTCACTCACAAGCACTTGGTGTTCCACTCGCAGCCTTTGGACCAATTGAGTCGCCGTTGCATTTGGTTGAGCTCGCGCAGTAATTTGCAAAAATCGGTCTTGTCTGGGGGTAGTGATGCGACTTGGCCCCCGGTGCCTCTCCGCTACTTCACCTGTGGCACGATAGCGTGTCCACAATCTTGAAATTACATTTTGGTGGGTCCCTATGGCCTCAGCAACATTACGCTGAACAGACCCAGCTTCCAGCATTCCCACAGCTCGTAACATCTCCGCCCTCGTCAAATGTTGGCGTTGCATGGCTACAATACCTCAATTTTAACTTTATCTTTCGTTTAAAAATGAAAAAAAACTGTAACTAAACGTAATTCGTATTGTTTTCTTAATTTCGCACAAATGAAAATTCCCTCTCCTATACATTAAGACATTTTTATGCCACCGAAACAAAAGAATTTTCAAAAATTTGAATTTGGAATTAGTCTGAGATAAATTACAAACAAATCGGTGTATAAAAGATCCCAATGCGGCCAGTACTTTTCGAGTTATTTAATTGAGTATGAAATATCCCTAGACCGTGTTGATGTGTGTATGTAAATTGTTGTGTATTTAGAAATATATAAGTATGTTTATCAATCGTCTGGATCCCATAACACAAGATTATATTAGCTTACTTTGGGCTAGACGGCGGTATGTTAAAAAACGTCCAACAATATATTTTCTTTCTTTCTATTATTCACGCAGATGGGGTACCTTTTACAACGAGATCACCAGGTACACAGGTAGGTAGTTCGATAAGCGTACTACCTAAACTTCGGTTGGACAGTTCGGAACGACATCGGACGGCCTTACCTGCGGAAAGGCCGATGAATTGGATAATATTGTATCGTTCTTAAGTTACTTTTTAACCCCCGACGCAAAAACGACGGGGTGTTCTAAGTTTGACGTGTGTGTGTGTGTGTGTGTGTGTGTGTGTGTGTGTGTGTGTGTGTGTGTGTGTGTGTGTGTGTGTGTGTGTGTGTGTGGCATCGTAGCTCTCGAACGGGTGAACCGATTTTTATTTGGAAGGTGAATTAGTCGGGAGTGTTCTAAGGGCCGTATTCCAGAACGTTTCTCAATACTCAATTAAAAGTTGTTGCAGGTGAAAGTGGGGAAGAATAACCGAATGTCTGCAAAATATACTCGAGTGCAATGAAAGTCTTAAATGAAAGCGCATCACGTGCACATTATAAAATAATATGTTTAATGAAAATCGGTTAAGCTGTGAAAAAGCTCTAGGGGTAAGAGTGGGGAAAATACCCAATGTCTGTAAAATTTTCAAAAAGAAGCTTTTTAAGTACAACTTAACAAAATCTATATTATAATAAATATGTACCTATGAAAAGTATAAAATAGAAGTTTAAACAAAAAACCAGATGTAAAAACCTAAGTTCTATTAAAAAAGTAAGAAATAATAAAAGAAACTCAATCTCAAACTACCTAAGTCTGTATTATTAATTATAAAAAAAATACGTCACGTTGGGGGACCGTAATCTTTAATTATTTGTAAGTATAGATGTAGTTTTTTATTAATGCCTGTCATATGTATTTAGCGAAATACCATATACGCTACTTCATTTTTTTCCTTTATCTGTATATCTAATCTCAGAAACGCCGGTACCGATTTTAATGGGACCGTCACTGGCAGATAGCTGATGTTGTAAGTGAGTTACATAGGATACATTTTATTCCCGGAAACAGGCACTACGTAATTAACACCGCGAGGCATTTGCTAGACAATATATAAAGCAAATGTTTGTTTCGGAGTTTGGGTGTTTCCTATGTATAATATGTATGTATTTAGAAATATATAAGTATGTTTATCAGTCGTCTAGATTCCATAACACAAGCTTACTTTGGGCTAGACGGACCTGTGTAATAAAAAAAATACCACAATATATAAAGCTTGAAATACACACTGTCAGCGCTGAACCAGTCGCTCCCAGTCACATAGAATGCTATGAGATAGTGAAAGTCTAGGAATGCAACCACGAAAGAGTTCCACTGATCCGCCAGCCAGAAATCCGCAAATAACACTGGCATGAACGGCGCAGCTAGAATGCGACCCTGGAACAAGAAATACATAACTCATAATGTTATGGCGTTGAGGACAAGAGCAAGTCGGAGTCGCCCACAGAAGATTCCGGAAAAATTACGTTTTTATTGCATCATTAACTAAACTTAACTATCTTCAGTGACATCCCTGACGAGGTAGAGAGGACAGATCGCCAGGAATCGCGATCCATGCATACTTCTTTTGCTTCCTGTAGATTCATTAATCGCTTCATACATGCACGTCTGGGTTTCCGAGTACTTTTGAATTTTCCGTTTTACCATAACTTATTTTTAATTTAACTTATAAGTTTGATTTTTTCACATCTTCAAGGGACCGTAGATCTGAGTATATAGTTTAAATTTCAATTCGATATCTTCACGCGTTATCTAGATGAAGGGTGCTGACAGACATACGTTTTTTCATTTGTACGCGCTGTATCCCTGACGGGGTAGTCAGAGCTCATCTGCTGACCAACAGACAAGGCAACGACACATTAACAGGGTTACCTAATTCCCAGACGGCCGTTGTTTCCAACAATATCGCAAATCAAAAGCCAAACGAAAAAAAGAAACACCAGTCAAAGTGAGTAAAAGTGAACCCCAGGTCCCAAAATTAGGTAGAAGCGCAGACGTACAAGCGCAAGTAAGCAGATCAAACATATTCCTTTGCTTATGGAGCAATACTTCATCCTTTTTACTCTTGCCATTTGTTGTATAAAGCTATCTTTGTTATTCCTGTGTAGCTACATCTAACTCATACTTTGACAGCGAACAGCGCGTAGCCAATTTTTCCACTACAACTTAGCTACAAACTTATAATGACAACCGCCGCTGTCATCTTTAAATCAAGGATTTATGTGTCGAATTGAAAATATTACATAACATTATTGTGAAATGTTACATAAGTAGACAAAAAATATACAAAAAGGTGTTGTGCATAGAGTAATGAAGTTCATTATCAAGAAATCACCAGAAATAACTAAGCAAGGCTACCCGTCAATGTGTGTGTAATAGGCTACGCTACTTTTCGCTAACGTTGGGTCTGCTTACCGTCTTATATGTCTGTGGGTAGAAGCAACTGGGAATACATTAAGATCCAAAAGAAATACAACTCTGGGGTTAGGTAGGTACGAGCAGTTTATATTTGATAACTGCATACATCATAGGTTAAGCCTTAAATATCGACAACAATGATAAATCGGCATCAACGTTATCTTTCAACTGACCACAATTAGATCGATCTATTGTCTAGATTGTAAGCACACCATCTTAGCATGAAATCCTGGTTGCACTCGAAGTTTCTTAACCCCAGGTTTTCATAAATCTCGTTAGCTTGTGTGATCACTGCATTAAATATCTTACGCTACGATCGCTCTTGAGATGGGTGGCAGATAAACATACGACTCACCCAACAGAAACTCGTAACCACAGTCTTAGCATACCCTTCTGATACCTGAGTTAAAACCTGGCTGTGATTACCTAGTGTTGAATTTTTCAAGCATCCCAAATATCACTACGGATGGTAGTGATATTTGGTAGGCTTAACACTACCATGTTACTGACAACCGGAACCAGCGGCTTAACTTGCTTTCCGAAGCACAGAAACGCTCGCAAATGTAAATGCCACAAAGAGGTCACCCATCCGTAATCAGCCATAGCGAAAGTTGCTTAACGCAGTGATCGTTAACAGAACACTGAGCCCGCGGGACCACGAGCGTTCAGAAAGTAAGTGAAACAAATAATACTTACACATATCCTCAGGAACCAAAACCTGGCTTCGTGTCTGAATACTTTGAACGGATTCACCAAAAACGCTACCATTATTATCACAAGCGCCAATGGATTCACATAAGGCGGTATACTCAATGTGGCACTATAAATAAAACTTAATATGCTAAGGGCCCATACGACCCCAAATATGGCAGCGAGTTCCATCAAGTCTTGTTCCGAGAGGTGGTTCCGGGGGTCTAACTCGAAGATGAGCACGTGATTGACTCCCGAAGATCTCCAACCGTAGACATTAATGCCAATTAAGAATATAAATTCGACTAATAAAAATGGACCTCTATATAATCTGAATGCTGTTTTGAAGCTCTCTGTGCCACCTTCGTGGAATAGTACTGAAAAGAGAATTTTGAAATTAGTCAAGTACTCATCATCATCATCGTACACTACTACATCGTCGCTTTCCTACTTCTTCTCCTCCACTTCACACCATTCGGTCATCGGCATCCCTACATTGTGGAACATTATTTTTCACAAATACCGTCTAGCCCAAAGTAAGCTATTATAAGCTTGTCGTTGCATGGGATTTAGACAACTACCATTCTCAATTTATTTCTAAACTAGTTGACGCCCGCGTAGAGAAGTTTTCTCGTTCCAGTTTCGCACAGCAACTTGTTCCCGGGATAAAAAGTAGCCTATGTGGTATTCTGATGTATAAGCTATATTATTGTCAAGTTTTATTAAAATCCATTCAGTAGTTTTTACGTGAAAGACTGACAAACATGCACACAAACTTTCGCATTTATAATATTATTAAGATACATAGACATTATACATAGGGAACAAAAACTTTTTCTCTTTTACTGGGTACCAGTGGGGATGGCGTGGCAAGACATTTGTTCCCTATTCCCCATATAACCCGGCGGCTGCCGCGGATATGAGAGTTCCAAATTAGTCAAGTACTGATCAGTTCTAATACTATAAGGGCGAAGTCTGTTACTTCTACATGCTCCGGCTGAACCAACATGGATAAAATTTGGTGTGGATATAGCTGGCACACTGGATTAAAACATGGGTCCATCTGTGGACCACAATAACTTAAGTTTAACACAGTGATCGTTTACAGAACACTGAGTTAGAGGGGCTACAAGCGCATCGAAAAATAAAGCATAACTTCAATCAAATGTATGTTACAGCAAAAAGTTCCACAAACGTTGTAAAAAAAACAAGAAGCAATTTCATTTCAACTAATACGATTAGTAGTAACAAACAACCGCACATAGCGAGGTCATAGATAAACCGTTGTATTGCAATTTACTACATAATCTGTGGTCAGTCCATGATAACCATACTGCGGTTTACTTTACCCATAAACAAGATTATGTTTGCTAAGTTATAGACAAGGATTTTCCTGTATCTCTTGGGAAAATATGGTTCAGTGTATTTAATAAATGATTATTATGTCTACACAGCTTATATTGTGTAATAAAATTGTGATGGGTTTAGAATAACATGAGTTTACACGTGGCTTATTATATTACATAACGTCTACTCATCTCACCATACAATCCCAGTCGCATTCATAATCTTTATTATCAAGCTTGGGGGATCTGTATCAAATTAGCAAATGATGGTAGCTTTGGTATGCGATCTTATATGGTTATCTCAGTGTTCGACACGAAACTACGAATGGTATTTCATCTCTCTTCGTTCGTTCGAATTAAGATTATAAAGCTTCTCACTACTATTTTTTTTCGTGATCTCTCGATCAGTTATGTCAGTATCAGTTAGTCTCGAAAGTTTATGATCTCTCATAAACTTTGGAAACTTAAAAGATTTAAACAAATTTTCGTTGAATTTAGAGTAGAATTTATTTTTCGGCATTACTGGATCTAAATGCCGTCTACGTCTACACTCCTACCCCTATATGGGTGCCTATAACAGGGCTATATACGTCAGTTAGCAGCTTTATCAAAAAAATAGTCACCGTAGCCCATGAACGTTTACAACGCTAAAAGTGTTACACTCGTGCTGCCGACCCTATAGTCGTACTGAAAACGTGCTTTAGGACATTTTCGAGCAACCATATACTTCAGATGAGGTTGGGTTGAGCTCTGGCGATCATAGCCCGTCAATATCCCATGTACACTGCAGTACAACTGCACAATAGATGCTGTACTACGAGACATTGACAAATGTTAGTGCGCGAATAACGCTTGTGCACACTGAAGCTCGACCCCTAAATACACGATCTCTAATTTCAGAGAAACAAGTATCAGATCTTACTAAGAATTCCTACCCTATTATGACTCAGTTCAACCAATTATACCGTTTATGTTGATGTTTTATCCAATCACTTACAATTAATGTTTATCAATCACGCCTTACCCCGAAGGGTGGCATGTGTTTTAGGTAGATATCATCTGGCATCACGCAGTGATCGTTTATAGAACACTCAGGGAACGGGTCCACGAGCGCTTCCTGTAAATGGATTGTTAAAAATAATAATAAAAAACGTACTCACTTGACAGAACCACAGTAATCAGCAGAACAATGAAAGACCCTGAAAACAGGCCCACTTTAAACGTCGTCCATGGACTCTGCTGTTCACCTAACGGTGGAACTCTTAGCTTCTTCATGGCCTTCTGTCTATCGCCACCTTCCAGTTCATTGGTGACGGTAGCCTCTGTGTCGCTGATCAGTCTATCAATATCCTTATTTGTATAAAAATGTGAAGTTTCTACGTGTTCCGCCCGCCATTGGGCTCCGTTGCTTACGTTTAGTAGCTGTTACCAAATAATTTAGATTATAAACACAATATTTAAGAACGGAAATGTCTGAGAGACTAGACTTCTATTATCCTAGTGTGCATACAGGTTGCATCAATGTGTTTACTCTACGTTCAGTAAATAAGACCTATAAACAGGTTTGGTTGATGACGACGAGTTCATATTCTACTTTTTTTTATACTACCAAGATAGCAGACAAACCATTTATCTCTACCTGCTACCAATACAATCTTTTCATCATCAACCGAGCATTTGTCCCAGTTGCGTCTCAAAGCACTCGGTGTCCGCTTTCCTTTTTTTTTCTCCACCACTTCGCACGGTCATCGGCATCCCCTGTTACGACCTCTTAAAGCAATATTATTTAATTTACTTTATCTTTTACAGTGTCAATCACACCATGATGTCGACCGTCAGGATAATCAGAATACACAACCCAAATATCCTGACGCCCGACAATATTGCTTTAAGAGGTGCTGGTAGTTCTTCTAATCATTTTAAGTGACTTTAGTAGTCAGTTCACAATTTACTTTGCAAATAAATATAGGATGTTTTCCTTCTCTGATTCAAACATAGACTTTTACATTCTCACGTATTCTTTATACACTTATTTGATTAGTCATGAGTTTACCAGTAGAGTGGAAAGAAAAAAAAGATTCACCCCTTGACCGCCATGGATATCTAAAATAGATCATCAATATAGATTTAACTAACTATCTTCACGCCGTATCCCTGATGTGGAAGTAGGAAAGACAGATCGCCAGGCTTCGTGATCCGTAAATACTACTTTCGATACATAAATCGTTTCATACATGCGTCTGGATCCGAGTACTTTTTACCTTTACGATTTTGAGTAAACAGCAGAGTCAGGAGTCAGGTACACTTTACATACGAAGACCATGTGTCTTTGTATATAAGGTGTACCTGACTCCAACTACCATCTACTTTCTAATATAGGATTTAAGGTCTTATTTATTAAATGAACTTGAAAAGGAATGAGAGTAAAATCTTCCGGAAGTGATACGGCAAGGTCAGAGTAAAGGAGAAGTGTTAAGTACAAAACGCCACGCGATGGGTTGGTATAGGGTTTTGTTTCAAGTTTTCCTTCTCGTTTTTTTTATATATTTGTTACTGAACCCCAAACATAACTCAAGGGTTATTTAGGGGCTTTCTGCGACTGCATGTGGTTCTGGTCTAAAATATTGTGCCACCTGGCCATCTTGCGATGACCAATTCTTATAGTAAGCAAGTGTGTGTGATGACGACGGTTGGGTTCCAAAGATCTCTGTAGGTTCTCATCGTACTTTTCACAACCAATTTAATTTCGTTACCTACCTATTTAGATACGATTTCCTTATCATATGATAAATATAGGAAATGACACATTTTAACACTGTTGATTCAAGTACATTTCTTCGTATCTATTGTACTCGTATTATGATTGATTTCCTATTATTCAAGCTGCAAATACATCAATTCAAACAAGAGATCTGCCAGATGGAGTCAAATTATTTATCTGTGCAGGTGTTTTTTTTAAATATATTTAAATAAATAAATAAAATAAATATCCATCACGCCTTATCCCCGAAGGGGTGGCAGAGGCATATTATATGCCCACTTTTCACCGTGTGGATTCCTGTCCCACGTAATAGGTGGTGAGCCCATTGCCGTGTTTAAATATATTTGGCACGTTAATGTGACACCACTCGCCTGATGGAATGAGTATCATAGCTAGCAGGGCTCCGATAGCGGTCCTCAGGATAACGACCCAGGAATATGGTTTTTCAGGCTTCTTACGGTCTTACGGGCACCGGTAGAGAGGTCCAAGTTTTTTATAAGAAAGACAGAATCATTCAGTTCTGGGCTCAATTGTGTTGGTATCGCAAACACCCGAGAGACTTTTAGATGTAGGCATACATTCATCTTACTAATTCGCACGAGATCTTAAACATTTTGGAACTATTATGTGATGAAAGACCTAATTTACAATCTATTTTTACTTATTTGCAGGTGGTAAACAAGTGTATATTGTACTATATTCAATCAGTATAGTCCAGTATATTGGTCATCAAAAGGTAAGATAGCTAGTAGTGGTCACAAGAGCTAAAAGTTTCACGCTGCAGATAATGTTTTGAACCATAGCCTTGGAAAAGGAATAGGAGTAATGTATACACGAAAAACTACTGAAGTATGTTTATTACTCTTTCATGTAGAAAGAGTATTGAAGATGGATAGCTTATAATCTAAATAAACACATGATACTACTCTGGTATTTCCTGGGTGTAAAGACACCAGCATTTTTCACCATGATTCCGGGGCCCAATCAATCTCATATGCTATCAGTGCCAGACCAACAGTAGAGGCACAGATGTAGGCGAAAATGCGAAAAAATACAAACGTCAACTGCTCCTAGCACTCAAATAAAAGTGGCCCCAAGCTCCAAATCCAGGTAAGATTTGGAAGCAACCAGGTTAGATTTCCACATGGATGGATAATATAAGACATATTGTACGTACGTCTATCTTTATAACTTCGTAACTAGCAAACAAATATTTGGCAGTGATATAATCCGATCACCGTGAGCATACAGGATAATCCTTATAAATAGTAATAAAGATATAAAACTCTTATCAGAACCAAACAAAACATACCTTATCATGTTTCTTTAATATTTTTCTGAAGCCCGTATAGTTTAAATTCTGATAGTTCTGAAGTAATATGAGACTTAGATAGAATTCACTGAATGCTAATTTCAGTTCTTGGACCTTCCGTCGTGGTATGGACTTTTTTAGATCACCCCCTCCTTTAGGTTTTATTGTTTCAAAATGTGTTTTGAGTTCGCTTTGCAGCGTGGCGTATTTGCGTGTCGCTTCCGCAAGCTTCTCTGGAATAGAAACGTAAAATAGTAAAGGCTATACTTAAAGTGTAGAAGAAGCCACGCCACTCCAAGATCTTCAGAGCCCAAAAAATTAAAATGTTGAAATAAGATAAACTATGTGTGTCACTGGTAAATAACCAAACGGGACATCCGAGTCCTAAAGCCGAGTTGTTAATTGGTGCCGGGGCTTTATGCTTAAACTTAACTAACTTCACGCTGTATCCCCGACGGGTTATTCACAGAGAACAGATAGCCAGGCTTCGCAATCCATGCATGCATCTTTCGCTACCTGCACATACAGGTCCGTATTCCAGAACGTTTCTCAATACTCAATCAACGCTTGGGAGTAGTATTTATAAGGCAAAAACTAGCCTCAAGTGTTGTATTGAGAAACATTCGCAAATACGGCCCACAGTCTCAGTTATACATGCACGTCTGTATGTCCTACTACTTTTAGCCTATCCTTTTTTGAGCAATCTACTCTTGTAGTCATCTATCCTCTACTTTTTTAGAAGCGATAACATCTTCTCAGAATTCAATTTAATTTATGCATCTTCTGACATACCAAGGTTTTACATCAGGACTTCATGCTAAGACAAGAGAATATCGATATCTCGATATCGAATATCGATACTTAGGTATAACATAAAAGTCTGTGTGTGTTTGAAAAAAATCAGTCTCATAGAAATCTTTAGTCTATACCAATACTTTAATGCCTCATAGACTGGCATGGTCACATAAAGTGAGCGAACCCTCAAAAAAAAACTTAAAAACCCAGCACTTTGTACTGACGAGGCTTTGAAATTAGAATCAGAAAAAAAAGACATTTTCCATTTGCAAAGAGGAGATTACTTGAGGAGAAAATGACAATTTTTTCTTTAACTTTCAATTAATTCATCAATCATGCCTTTATCCCCGAAGGGGTGGCAGTAGCATATTATACGCCCTCACTTCACCGTGTGCATTGTTGTCCCACGTAATAGGTAGTGAGCTCATTGCCGTGTTAAAATAGAGAGACGCTTGTAGTGGCTACCTGCTGTTGAAATTTTTCAAGTCTACTATTTGGCCTTCAACTTGGCTAAACACCTGACATGTTACTGGCAACTGGGACCAACCTAACAAATATATTTTCTTTTCATTATGTTTGCAACATTTCTAATGGTAATGTTGACATGATGTTTGTACTAAGAGTTGGGTTTTTATTATATTTATTTCTTTAACTAGCAACCAAATTCCCCTACTAGGTCAAAAGTTTGATCTTGAGACTTTAAATTGTCAAAGCGACCCATATTGTGAACTATATTATATTATACAAAGAATTTTGAAAATAGGTAGAGTACTTTTGAGATAAAATGTTGTTTTTTATTGTTTTTCAAATCACACCTTATCCCCGAATGGGTGGCAGAGGCATATTATACAACCACTGTTCACCATGTGTATTCCTGACGCACATTGTAGCTACCTGCTGTTGAAATTTTTCAAGCCACCCATAACATCTTCAACTTGGCTTAACAACTGCCATGTTACTGGCAACCGAGACAAATGGATTAAGTGCCTCCTGAAGCAGAAACACTTGCAAATGTAAATGCCACTCAGTGATCACCAATCCGTGACAAGCCATAGCGAAAGTTGCTTAATGCAGTGATCGTTTACAGAACCGCAGGGCCACCAGCACTTAACACAACAAGACAAATATTTTAATATGAGATCAGATTAGCCTCTATTCCCACATAGACTAGAATTTTTAGCCCTTTAATGAACTGTACTAATATAGAACATAGCTTAGAAGTAGATGACAATATATGAAACTGTTAAAAAAAAAGAAGAAAAACGAAAGGAAATACTGAAGGATAAAGAAAACAAATAACAAAAAGTTGATAGCAATAAGAAAAGATTAATGTAAAAAAATGTAGAAGAATGTAAAAGAATTAAATTTACTATCCATTTTACACTTGTTAGGTAGTAACTGTTACTTGTTTTTTGTGTATTTTATTTTGTAATTATTTAAAAGTAGTTGAAGACTGCGGCTCCACTCCCTGTGAAGTTTTCCACGGGAACTTGTTTCCAGATTAAAAAGCCTATAAAGTATCATGAAATCCATTTTTTAGATTTTGTGTGAAATAGTAACAAACATCCATACATGCAAACTTTTGCGTTTATAATATTAGTTGGATAATGTGGCCATGCCATAATATAGGTAAAAGACCCCTCAATTGTGGGAGAGAAAGTACAGTAACCTCTCCTACTGTTATACAAAAGTACTAATACTGTTCCTGCAGCACTTCAGCAAGGCCCGAGTGCCACCACTGTTCTAGTTGCTCAATTCAGATGTACATAATGCTCAATTCATTTTATTCAACTTTTTTCACATAAGGCAGCTATTTCACAACGCAGACATTATTCACAACCAGTTAAAATTGTTAAGCGATCGAATGTGCTAAATTATGTAGATTTTTTTTATACGAGGAGAGATCCACTTACAGACTACACACTGCTGGCTAGCAGTGTGGGCCACACAAACCCATTAAATGAGACTAAACAGGGCTTAAAAATTGTACTACCTGAATAGAATGTGTTGATTTTCTTCAGTTCCTGATCACAATAGTGGAAGAATGTCTCATCAAAGTTAGCAAAGTGTCGCGACAAAACCTCTGGCTCTACATTCTCTGCTGATGGCGCTTCCTCCACAGCAGTATACAGCATTGCTTTCATTTCCTGTAATTATCTTTCTTATTTATCTATGTTTTTGTAGTTATACTTCTTTTGGCACATTATGGAAAGATTTTAAGAGTAAATTTTACTCCATGACAACTTATAAACACCCTGAAGTTAACTGATAAGTGTTCCACTGACAACTTATAACTAAATTCAAAGTAGTCAATCATTCCCGTTACAAAGAGTTGTGTTGAATTAAAGCAGTATGACTTCTAACACATGTACATGAGTACACCCCTTATTTTATATTATCAATGTTATGGCACCTTATTAGTTTTAACAATAATTTTAATTATTTATATGTCAAAATTATAAGATAAATGGATATATTACTCCTTAAAATAATATCCTAATTATCAAATAGCAGTTGTAGCAAGGCATTTAAATATTAACTTAATACAACAAAGCTAGCATGTGACTTACTAGAAATTGAAATATACAAAGCGGGTAGATTGTAAGTATATTAGAAACTAATATATTAATAGCCTGGTTGTGAGATCACAGATTTATGAAAACATTAGTAGCTTACCTCATAATTGATATATTGTTTTCGCCATTCCGGCGTTATATGGGCACTCAAGTGCTCGGCAAACTTCATTTTTGGATTGCTTCAATACGACTTTGTCTTTAGAATACCTCTAACAGACTAAAGCACTAAAGGGTATACTATTTTATCGTCATGAACAAATTTATTTACTTTTTGATAACCACTAATGGTGGCCTTATTGCATTAAGTACACATATAGTTTAAGTACACATTGGAATGATACGATATTAGTGTTACACTTATAAGCAAACTATTTAATTACTTTACCGTTGCAATTTTTTACAGAAACGCAGTGCAGAATTGCAGTGCAGACAAGAAACAAAAAGACATATGTTTCTGACGTTTGATATTTTTTATTCGTTGAACTTGGTCTAGGCTAAAGTCACAGACCATACTACCTAGTTATGATTATATATTTTTTATCTCTGTTAAGTTTTCTATTTCTGTCATCATTCCAGTCACTCAGTCATCATATAAACTTTTACTGAAGCATCCTATAAAAATTTGGGAGCAATAAGTATTCTAAGAAATTTATTTTAATATGTTTGTATTTTTATTAAATAATGATTAAACAATGAAATAATAATTACATGGTTATTAACAAATTAAAATTTAACATATTTACAGAAAACAATACAAAAGGAAGGGGGCGGGTGGTGGGAATTATTACAAGACTGACAATGATGCCCCGACTAGGTGTCGAAGAATTCCTCCCCATCAAAATCAACCGGTAAGGTTCCCATAAGGCTGGCCGCATTGCCACGTTGTATGGCAATGCTTATTCTCTGAGCGAGAAAGAGGCCAGCCCTATGGTCACGAGAAGAATCGACCAGTCGCTTTGCGATATCACTATACAGTGAACGAGCACTTGGGCCCCAGTGTCTCGACCCCAAACGGCTCAAAAATATAATTACCTATTAAATTATTATATTTGCGCCGCTTGTGAGTCTCGGCGGATGCAGCAGCAGCACAAGCGCAACTCGCCGTGCTATGAAGATGAGAAGGAGCCAGGGTGTCAACACAAGTTGCATCCCAAACTAAAGGCTTTCCCATCTTCCATGGCACCAATGACATACCGTCTGGCCTCTTGCCATCGTCACGCGCCAAACCATTAGGTTCTAGAACGGCTGGAACACCGGCGGTGACAAGAGCCCGACGGATAATGTCATTAAGGTATGCATGACGTGACCTGCGACCTGCACTCCTGCTGCATGAGAGACCGTGATGCCCAAGGCTGTCGACTACTTCACCACATTGACAGCAATGCGGAGAAACGCAGGGAGCACCTAAACGAAGACAGACAGCAATTCTGAATGTAGTGTCGTCCAACATAGTACCTATGTTGGGCGATGGAAGAGCCTGAAGCCAAACACCTGACTCCCATTCTCCCACAGCCAATAGGCGAGCACGTTCTGCAACATTCGAACACGTGTTCAATATTTTTTTTCTAACCTCGTTGCAGAGCGGCCTATCCCACTGCCTCTGGGAGCACGGGTTGGTTGGTAAAACAGTATCTGGGCACTTAAGTTTCCAAACATTTATGGCTTCAATCTTGCCTGGCACTTCAGAATTGACCAGTGTAGGAATTAAAATTTTCCTGGTCAATTCATCAGTGCCGTGTACTGAAGACAAAAATGCAGGTAAATTTATATCAGAGATGTTACGAACACCGAGGCCGCCCCAGCGTATTGGTAAAGACGCTTGGAGCCACGCTCGGTCGTCCAAATCTGCATTCAAAATTTTGGAAAGCGTGGTATGAATAATTTTGTCCATATTTTCCAAAAGGGTCGGATGTTTAAAAAATTGAGATGAGAGAAGGGCATGAGTTAATTTCGGGACGAAAAGACAATACCGAATAATTGTAAAGGCCGATTGTATATTTATTTGAAGGAGTCGATCCGAAACTTCACAAAAATTTTTGATCTTTTCCTCAATGAAAGATTCATAGGCATCTTCTAGAACGGGAGACCCTAGGAGGCGTAGAGAACAATTCTGAAGGATTTTCAAATTTGGAGCCAAAACATTGAATTTTGAAATAGTAGAAACACTATCAATATTGTCATTTAGAAAAATTTCACACTTTGAAGGATTCAGATCCAAACCAATTAATTTAAATTTATCTTTTATCAATGCCAAATCTCTGAAAACTGTGTCTACATCTCCTCCTAGAGTGCCGTCATCTAAATACCAGACGTTAAATTTGGAATTTAGCTGTCTAATTATTGGGTGTATTGATAAGCTGAAAAAGAGTGGCCCGAGAGGGTCACCTTGTTGACAACCCACTGCAGAATCTAAAATATTTTCCTTATACATTAATTTTGATGGGTTTCTGTAGCACTGCCAAAGAAAATTAAAAATTTTGGGTGTTTCCAATTTGGCTTGTGTCAACAAAGTGTCCCTGTTTACTGAATTAAAGGCATTCTTCAAGTCAACTTTAAGAATGACCTCTCCTTTCCCGCAGCCAAGGTAAGTAGACAGGGCATGTATGGCAGCTTCACAACCCCCTTTTGATCCAAAACCGAGCTGTATGGGTTGGAATTTGCCAGACAGTTCTTCCTTATAAAACTGACAGCAAATTTTGGCTACCATACGCCTGAAAGTACATCCCACGGCAATGGGACGAATTCCACCCTCCTTCTTGCGAAGAGCACACAGATTGGCACCATAAAGGATGTCGATGATGCCTTCGTCCACATTGCCGGACAACATAAGGTTAGCCAAACCTGTTAGCTCCTTCAAGAGTGCCTCGCCGGCCTCCCCAGCGGCCGGACCCAATAGGTCCTTTAAATGTTGTGGAGTCAAACCATCAAGGCCACCAGCAGAACCACTACGGAAGGAGTTAACAGCTGTCAGAACTTCCTTGGCTGAAACAATCAAAAAGTCAGATTCAGAATTTGGAGGATCGGGAAAGGACAAGTCATCTATTGGCGCAGGATGCTTGCTCCTCAGATCAGCAAGAGTGTCTGGAGAGCTAGGCGCCACCACGTCGCTACTAAATAATAACCTGGATGCTCCTCTTATGTCACCTTCTCTTAATTTAGATTCTACATAATGATAAATGGAATTCTTATGGAAGGTTGTGAATTTGGGGCCAAATAAACGCGACGAATTACAGTTTTCTTTAATTTGGCTAGTCAAAGATTTATTGGTTGTCTGATTTTTAGAAATATGTAGAATCCTATAAGAAAAGGTAAGTAGTTGCTCCCAAGCAAGAGTAGAATTCTCCCGTACTACAAGGCCAATACAGTGGGCTAGGTTTTGTGCCACTGCAGGTCTTGCAGCACGAGGAATCCTTTTTAAAACCGGAACAGAATTTTTATATTTAGAAATAGTTTGCCAAAAAGAAATTTTTATCTGCTGGGCCTCAAACGTTGATATGTTCGAAAGTACATTTTGGGATTTATGTACCTTCCCAAAATGTACTTTCAAACCTCGCTGACCCTTAAAAAAACGAGCTTGGGAACAATTAGGACAGCGAACCAAGCAATTTAGAGACGAGGTTGGTTGACTACTTACATTCAAAATGCCACCATCACCGCAGTCTTGCAACATATATGGATAAACTTAAAACTTACACGTATAAATCAATAAAAAAATAAAATAATAATAAATACACCACAAATACACTTATTGTTTGTAACGCCACGTGTAGTTGTTACCGTGGGATACGGATAATGCAGCCTCTTACAAACTATTGCCGCTGATAAACTCTCCAAGAACAGACGGCGCTTTCCGCATCAGTTTGTCAGTGATGTGTTCAAGAGTGGTGGGATATATTGCGCTAAACATTTTCATGGCCTCGTGGAAATGACTGTACTCTATGCTCTCAGGCTGGAACTGCGAAACATGTACTCCTCCTGTCCGGTGCTGCTGTGTAACTTTGCGTTTTTCAACAATTTTACAACACCATCAATGTTGTTATTTCCTAAAGCAGCTTTTCTTTAGCAGGGTAAAGATAGTTTCCATTCTTTTTGTAACCATTGATATAAAATAATGATTTTATATTTACTAAATAATTATAATAATAATATTTATTTATTTATAATATTTGTTTGTATTTTAGTATGTTTATCAGTTGTCTAGATCGCATAGTACAAGCTTAGTGTCTCACAATATTTATAAATATATTTTATTCGTCGTATTTAATTTTCTATTGAATACTACCTAACCTGCGCAACTTCGTTAACTCCACATAAGAGAAAGAGACAGCGGAGGGTAAGAATCTATAATAAAGGATCTGAAACTTTTTTCTCCATTATACACTTGACTACCACATTCATATTAGTAGGAATACATTCTCGTGCGAATATCAGTCAATATATTTTTGGTGCTTATTTATGATACCCAAAGAATCAAAGACCTTATACTTCTAACTAGACTGTGCACTACTGCGAAATAATCGGTCCGCGCGATGGCTCTCGACAGTGGTGGTGTCTCTTTCTAAATAAGTGAATGACCAATTAGAACACAGGACAAATTCCTTTAACGATTGTTCGTACCTACTGAATTTATTGTAAGTAAAAAATATTAAAAAGAATAAAAACAATATAAAATATTATACAGTCGGGGATCCCTGTCAGAAACAAGGTATACGTTAAAAAAATATATAATTCCAAAAAAAAAAGCAAGTATTGAGACAAAGAGAGAGAGAGAGTTGCACACCCTCGTTTTGTTTGTTTTTTTGTTTTCTCGTGTGCTCATTAGTAGGTTTGATATACAATTCAATTCAATTCAATTCTTATTATGGCTTTCTGTGCTCTTTGCAGCAACTTGCCAGTGTCCCGTAGCTAGAACTAGTAACGAAGGAGGCATACAGTGGCTCGGGATTTGACCGGTGGTCTTGGATATGAAGTTAACTCAGCCAGAATTACACATGAAAAAGTCAACACACACTTACAAATACAACATAATAAATATAAGCCAACACAAACAGATAATAAATATTAATTAATAAAGATTTAGGGCCGAACATTAGCTAGGTATCAAAAAATAAGTAATGGGGAGCAAAGTATAAATTAAATTTTTAATTGATTAATTTCAATAACTTTACCCAGGGATTTTACAAAGGGAGTGAAAACTAAGGAAAGAATGTGAAGAAAAAAATGTGATTCAACAGTGGCGGGGCGAGGGATATTGTCCGGAAGAAAATCATACAGTGATATTCTATAGAGGGGACAACTGAAGAGGATGTGATTGACGGAACCTTCATCTAAACCACACTCGCAGAGAGAATGATCCCTTACCCTAATCTTCGCCAAATGAACCGGAGTACAGGCGTGACCTAAGCGGAGGCGACAAATTACAGAAATGGCATGCTTGTTCATACCGCGATATTTGAAGGTTTATTAGGTATGGTGGATTGGATTGCTGCGTAATATTTCCCTTTTATTTTTTTGGATTTCCGCCATTCGTCATTCCAAGCAAGAGTAAGGCTGGTTTTTAGAACTTCCATTAAATCATGCGTTAAAAGGTAAGAGTGCTCAGTTGTTCCTAACCTAATGGCACTTCTTGCGCAAGAGTCTGCAGTCTCATTACCTGGTATGTTGGAATGACCTGGTATCCATGCTAATACTACAAGCAAACCACGTTCGTGGCAATGCAGTAGAGCCTCTCTTATTTTAAAAATGATGGGAAATTTAGTTTTGGAGCGAAAGGGATTTGCAAGTATCGCTTGTAGGCAGCTTTTGGAGTCAGATAGAATCAGGGATTTATTAAGATTATGAGATTTAATATACTGGATGGCTTCGAGAATTGCTATTGACTCTCCGGTGAAAATAGAAGACATAGGGGAACATTGGTAGCACAATATAATTTTGTATGTCGGGATCCACACTGCAGAACCAACAGGCTCGTTTTTGTTCATTTTGGAAGAATCAGTATAGATTTTTAGCCAACCATCAAAATTGTTAGATATAACATTATTGAAAATCGCATTCGCATCTATAGAACCCTTTTCAATACCCAAATCAGTCAGTATATTAGGACGGAAAATAGCAGCCTTGAAGGGGAGAGAGTAAAGTGGGTTCAGTTGGCTCTGATTTACCGGATGAGGAAGACGAGTGTATTTTAGGAAACTATTTACAAGACAAGGAAAATTATTTTGATTAGGCCTGAAATTTGAGTTGTAATAATCGAAAAGGAATTTCAGTTTATCAAGGAGTAAGTGTTGAGAATTTTGAATAAGTTTAAAGAGAAATCTGTCACATAGGTACTGTCTGCGAAGAAAAAGTGGGGGATCTACAGCTTCAACTTGTAAAGCGTTGGTAGGAGATGACGTCATTGCCCCGAGAATAATGCGCAGGCACTTATACTGAATCTTGTCCAGTTTTTCAAGAGATCTTTTATTACAAGGTTCAAGGAGAAAGGCGCCATAGTCCATGTGACTCCTGATGATAGAGTTATAAAGGAGTTTTTGTGTGAAAGGGTGACAACCCCACCATGCTCCAGATAAAGAACGTAGGATATTAACGTTTTTCTCGCATTTAGAAGTTATATAGTCAAAATGAGTGACTCCTGTCATTTTTGAGTCAAGCCAGACTCCAAGGAATTTTGCACTGGAGCACTGGGGGATGGATTGGTCTTCTATCATTAAGTCTATAGAGGGAATGTTTCTCTTGAGAGTAAATACCACCGCCTTGCTTTTCGATGGGGACAAAGATAAACCATGTTCCCGTAGCCAAGTGTTTAAAAGGTTAAGGGTGATGTTCAAATTAGTAGATATATCTTCTATTGAGCCAGACGTCATATAGAGAGCTAAATCATCCGCGTACTGAAGAATTTGGCAAGGTGCGATGACAACTGATTCCAAGTCATACGTATAGAGACTGTAGAGAAGAGGGCTTAATACTGAGCCTTGAGGAAGACCCTTCCAAATAGTCCTGGGGGGGAGGACGAAATTCTGATTCTTTATCACAATAGATCTCTCCATCAAAAGACCAATACAGAACTGTACGAGCTTCTCAGGTATATTCAGCTGCTGGAGTTTCGTCCTGAGTACTGGCAGCAAGACATTGTCATATGCAGATTGAATATCTAGAAATACAGCCACAAGGTACCGCTTTTGAAGGAGAGATATACGTATGTCAGTGGTAAGAATGCCAAGGCTATCCATGGTGCCAACATTTTTCCTAAAACCAAACTGAGACTTGGGTAGAATCTCTCGACTCTCTACATACCACTCAAGCCTATGCTTAATGAGGTGCTCTGCCACCTTGCACATCACAGAGGAGAGGGCTATTGGGCGTCTGCTATTTGAAGAGGAAGGGTTCGAACCGGGTTTCAGGATAGGGATGATGATTTGGGTCTTCCAGTCAGGAGGGAATATGCCATTACTAAAAATTAGATTGACAATATCTAGGAAAAACATTTTGGATTTATCTGAAGCTCTTGTTATAAAAGAGAATGATATCTGGTCTTGACCAGGGGTGGAGTCTTTCAATCCATCCAATGCCAGTTCGAGTTCATTAAAAGTGAAAATTTCATTTAGGGTATTTTGATTGGGCAAGGGAAGAGAATAGGGATAGGGATTGGGAACTGAGTCCTCTGTGGGAACCCACGGTGGGGCCAGCTTGTCAGCAAAGGCGTCAACCCATGACGACAAGTCATTACAGTTAACATCCTCAATGGAACAGGCACCTCTAAATTTTTTGATTTGTTTCCACACCACTGTGGATGGAATTCTGGGTGAGCAGTTTTCGCAGAAGTTCAACCAACCATCCTTTTTTTTTGAGGCCAGAATCTTTCTTGCTCTAGCAGCCTTCTGCTTATATGATAGAAGGTTGTCCACTGTCATTGCTGAATTATAAGTAATTTCTGCTTCCCGTCTAAGCCTAACAGCCTCTGTGCACTCAGCATCCCACCATGGGGTGGATAAGGAGTGATTGGAAGGGTTTTTGACTGGAATATGCTCATTGGCAGAGGCTATAATGGAGTCCCGTAAATCGGAGTAGGAATTTAAAACATTGTCAGAGAGAGGGGGAGGGGTTGATAGAAGGGGAAGTGGTTGTAGAAAGTGTTACTATTATAGGGAAATGATCACCACCATAGGAGTGAGGTAGGATGTTCCAGGATATTAGGGAAGCAAGGCCCGGTGACGATATCGTAAGATCAACAGCACTGGGATTTTGGTTTGGGAGGACTCTACGAGTCTGCGATCCATCAATTAAAAATACACACAGATTAGCCTCGTCAAAGATCTCTATTAGTGCATGGCCAAATGAGTTACAGTCACTTGACCCCCAAGAGGTGTGATGACCATTAAAGTCACCCATGATGATCACCGGAGAGGGGACAGAATTGAATAATAATAAAAGATCTGGAATGAGAGAAGAGCAAGGGTGAGGGATATAAAGTGAAATGAGGGTAATATTTTGTATTCTCGCTGCTACTATGTTGAAAAGAGGAGAGTGAGTGGGGAGGATGATTCGGGAAAAGGAAAACTTATGGTTAAGTAAAAGGCAACAACCATTATATTCATTATCCATATCGTCCCGAAGGCATGAGTACCCAGACATACGAAAACGATGTACGGGTTTTAACCACGTCTCCGAGGCTGCAATGGCCAATGGTTTATATTTGCTTATGAGATGAGTTAAATCGGATTTTTTAGAGCTGATGCTCTGGGTGTTCCATTGAATTATTTTTCGGGAATCCATTGGAATGAATAGATAAGGACATTTGGGAAAGTGAAGAGGCAACGTTGGGCGGTAATGTAATGTTATATTGGGAAATTATTGAGAGTAAAGTTTGTAGTAGGGTAAGGAGGAGATCTTGGGATATTGGATGATCTTGAGTGGATTCAGTATAGGGTTGGGAGAGATGAACCGAACTTTGGGGGTTTGTAAGGGCACAACCATTGTCGAAGGAGGATGATGGCTCAGAAACTATTGCCTGATGTGTAATCCTATCATATGATTTTGCCAGAGGAGCTCTGGGTCGAGGGTTAGTGAAGGTGGTTTTTTTGTAGGATGATCTCAATATCGAAGGGTCGGTGGTGATAGGAGATTGAATCGCTGACTTGGTGACTACAGCAAAGGATTTTTGTTTCTTGGGAACCGAGTTTGAAGCCTCCAAGTAAGACACACCTTCTTGGGACATCTTAAGTTTAATTTCCCTTTGTCGATCCTGTTCAGGGCACACCTTGTTAATCGAAAAGTGGTTTTCTAAACAAAAAAGACAAGTAGACCTAGCTTCCTCAATAGTGCAAGATCGACCCACATGAGGTTGAGTGCACCTGTAACATCTTGGTTTAGAGCGACATTGGGAAGCAATGTGGCCGAATCTACAGCAGCTAAGACATTGTATAGTAGGGAATTGGTAGGGATCAACAGACAGAGAGGTATAATATGAGTAAATACGAGTGGGAAGAACTTGCCCTTTAAAAGTGATGACGACTGTTTGGGTAGGGACCCAAGTTATAATATTATTTTCGTCTATAGTCTTCCTATTTAGCCGTCGAGCTTTCAGTATAATGCTGCAATTAGGTGGGAGGACTATGGACTCAACAAATTCATCCATGGATAGGTCTACCGGAACTGATCGGACTACACCCATTCTTGAAACATTGTAGGAGGGAATAAAAGCCTCATATTTATTAATAGCTAAAATAGGGTTATCCAGGAAACCATTGGCGTCGCGAGCTGATTTAAATTGCACTGACATTTTATTTCTGCCTACCCGTTTTATACCATCTTGACAGATATTTTGCACCTTATGTTGAACAAGAAATTGACCGAATTTAATGGGCTTAATATTATAACCTGCAGGAAGGTCTTCATCTTTTTCAGAGACAATGATTACAAATGGTCCTTTATCTAACTCACTGTATGATTTTATTCCCAAGACAACTGTAGAGTGGGAGTAAATTGTTTGATAAGACGCCGCCGCTGATTCTGTGTCTAAAATAGTTTTTTTTGCTACTCTATCGTCTGGTTCGACTATATGACGCTTTTGCCGAGAACTTTTATTAGAAAGCTCCATAGGCTGAGGGGGGTCCGGAGGATCAGCGGGCTTCGGCGGAGAGTCCGCCATGCTTACCTGATACACCACTGAAAATACACACAAAACAATATTTAGTATTTGTTAGTGCCATCAAATGTAATTCTGGCAGTAAAATATTTACACAAAATAGTAAAATAATTTGTTTTTCCACTGAAATCTCGCTTATACGTTACACAGGTCCTAACGTTAGAAGCACCCAGCAAAAAACTTAAATATTTTCTAGAATCGATTTCAGGTTTAATAAACAAAATTCTTAGTCGGGTCAATGACAGCCTCTCCAATCCCACAAAATTGATCAATCCATCACCACAACTCACTATGTTATCCAGAGATGACATCGGTTTGATACACACACGCGTAGGTAAACACATGGCTTATGTCATTTTATTATTACGTCGATTTCTACTAAATAGCACCATACGTAGCCGCTTTAAGCAAGTTCGTTACAAAAATCTAAATGTTAGATTTTGCCCTCTTTTTTACACTCTAAGGGTGACCGGCACATTTCCAATTTAAACAGATGCTGCGTATCTACCTACCTAATACTAAGAGATTGAAAAAAACTTTAATCAAAAAAATACTATCGGCCGAATACTGAAACGTCACTTAAATACAACGCACAGTGGAAGGGCTCTCAGATTACAGTATTTCTCAAAATTTAAGTGGCATACATAAAGGCTACTCAAACGATTTGAAGACATAATCAGCTAAGCAGCCGCCCAATAATTTGCGGCAACATTCACGATGCCTCATTTTACGCAACAGTTTTGGACTTAACAATATTTACAATGCTACTTAATTTTGTTAAAATAATAGAAAATAATAATAGTTTTAATTGGTACACAATGTAATTTCTATAATGTTCTGAAAGATAGGTTATAGGTTTTTAAGTTATGTATAAGAATAAATAACTATAAACTATTTCGAAATTGAACGTAAACATTTGCTGATCCAATTGTCGTAGAACGAAACGTTCAATTTGATTGAAACCAGCGACATTAGCGTGACTTGTAAACATTTTTCCAAAATAAATTGGGAGACGGAAGAAAAACATTGGAATGTACTTCTTCAGCAGGCGTCTGTATGTAGTAATGGAGTCAGCACAGCAAATACGCTGACATGAATAGCCGCTATCTCAAAGAATTACTAACTAGCTATCTTCACGCTGTATCCCTGACGGGGTAGTCAGAGAGGACAGATCGCCAGGCTTTGCGATCCATGCATACTTCTTTTGCTTCTTCGAGATTCATCAATTGCTTCATACACGCACGTCTGGGTATCCGAGTACTTTTGACCTTTCCGTTTTTGAGCAATCTGCTCACGTGGTCTTCATATGTAAGTCTCGGCCTTCCCTGACTCCTTCTACCCTCTACTTTTGAGCAATATATATTCTTCGTCAATCGTTCCTCACTCATTCGTTGGACGTGTCCAAACCAACGGAGCACGCCCTTTTCCAGCTTAACGCTGACACTTTCATTCAAACCTACCATATTGCGTATCACTTCGTTACGTATTCGGTCGGCCAAGGTAACGCCGCACAATTTTCGAAGTAATCGCATCTCCACAGCATTCAATTTACTTTCATGCATCTGCTGACATACCCAGGTTTCACTACCGTAAAGCAAAGTTGGCACTAGCACTGCGTTATGAATCGCCATTCGTGCTTCTTTTACGATGCTTTGTCGCTTTACTAACTGGGATAAAGCACCGTTAACTTTGTTTCCGGCAGCTACTCGCCGTTCTACATCCGAATCACATCTTCCATCCGCGCTAAACATACTTCCTAAATACACAATTTCATTCACTTGCTCTAGACGTTCCTGGTTTACCCTAATCTCGCATTTAGTTCTTACGTCACCTCTTTCAAATACTAGAACCTTAGTTTTACTTGCATTCAAGCGGAGACCCTTACTTTCACACCCCTCTTTCATATTAGTGACTAATGCCTGTAGGTCGGCTTCTGATGAGGCCATGAGTACCGCATCATCAGCGTACAGCAGACAGTTTACTGTAAAGTCACCCAAATTCACACCCATATTAAAATCTTTCAACTTCTGCAGGCAGCTGTCCAGATACACTATGAACAGCCAGGCGGACATGACACATCCCTGTTTGACGCCTGTACAGACATCAAAAAGAGGTGACACATCCCCCCCTACTCGCACGCAAGCCTTACAGTTCCTATAAAGCGACTGTATTGCCCGCAGTAGCGAGCCGTCCACACCATATCCTGGCAGCAAGTCCCACAGCGTTTCTCTCACAACGTTATCAAATGCTTTCTCTAGATCCACAAAAGCGCAGAAAACCTTCTGGCTAAGAGCCAGAAACTTTTCCGCGATCATGCGGAGAGAAAACACTTGATCCATGCAACCTCTTCCACGTCGGAATCCGCATTGAGCTTCCCATAAATACCTTTCAGACTTTTCTTGCATTCGTGCCGTTATAACCTTTGCATACACCTTACTAGCTAAGCTGACCAAGCTGATCGCCCTGTAGCTGGAGCAGTTTAGGCGCGAGCCTTTCCCTTTGTAAATAGGTACTACAACTGCTACTCGCCAGTCATCTGGGACCTCACCCGTCCGCCAGCACAAGTTGCATAACAGACATAGTGTGTCCCAGACACGCGACCCACCGTACTTGATCATCTCAGCAGTAACTCTGTCTTTTCCCGCAGCCTTACCACATTTCATACTTCTTATCGCTTGTTCTATTTCTTTCATTCTAATGACTTCAATGACATCGGGATCCGGAGCATCGAAGTAAGCTCCACTTCCCGATGTGGCATCTCTGTCTTTTCTTGCATACATCTTTCCATAATATTCACTCCATCTCTGCAGGACGTCACTTTGGTCTGTTAGGACGTCATTGTTAACACTAAGCACTTTATTCATACTGCAGATTGCCGAACAACTCCGGGTCTTGCCTACCTCTTTCCAGAAGAGCTTGGCATTATCCCAGAAATTGGACTACAACCTTTCATCCGCTTTCATTCTGCACCTTTCACGAGCTTCTTCTATCAGTGCCTTCGTGTTAACTTTCTGCAGCTTGTATCTCTCTTTCATATTAAAATCATTCCGCGAGGCTAAGTAGTTTAGCCATGCTTTCTTCTTCATTCGAACTGCTTCTTTCACTTCCTCATTCCACCATGCATCACGCTTATTACTACTGCCTCTTTTCGTTTCTCCACACACTTCCACAGCGGCATTTATCATACTGTCCCTAAAGTTCTGCCATACACTTTCCACATTCTCACTGCTTACATTGACGTCGCCAAGCTTTTCGGCTACCCTTTCATTATATTTATCCCTAATGGATGCATCCTGCAGCTTCCAGCTTTTGATGCTATAAGTCGGCTCAGGTTCAGGACACTCGGTACGATGACGCCAACCCGCGAAGAGACCCCTAATCCTAGTTATGACTAGGTAGTGGTCTGATCCCAGCTCAGCGCCTCGATAAACCCTTGTGACCATCACCTGTTTACGGAGCCGACTATCCATTAGGAATAGATCTATCATACTTCTCTTTGACTTACATCTCCTCGTATACATATGAATTTGTTTGTGGTTGAACATTGTGTTCGCCACAAACAAATCCTTTTCCTTACAAAATGCCAGTATTAGCTTGCCAGCGTCGTTCACCCTTTTATCCCCATACTTCCCGAGTAACGACTCAAAACCATCGCGAGCGGTACCCACCCATCCATTCAAGTCTCCACATACTATAAGTCTTTCATTTCCTTCTATCACATTTAGAGCTTCTCTCATACTCTCCCAGAAGTCCTCTAGCTCACTCGCGTTCTCTCTCTCTCTCATTCATAACATCCATCAACTCATTCATCTTATCTGTCATTCCTCCCCTAACATTCCACGCAGCTACCCTGCACTCCATCCTCCCCTTCCCGCCGTGTCGGGCCGCGCGTGTAGGGTGGCGGTCCCCTACGCCGCTCTGGCACACACTTTTCGCACCAGCGGGGACGAACTGGTGCGCGTCGCCTCGGGGGCACGCCCTAGCATCACTCGTCCTGGTGGCACTCGTGTTGGAGTAGAAAATCAAAGTCAAAGAATTACCATATTGACAAAATCATTATCATCAAATTGAGTTGATAGTTACTGTTTATTCTCCACTTGTTTATACAAAGCGTTTCAAGACTTCTACTAAAACTTAATGTAGAAAAGGAAAGATGAGAAGGGATATTAGCATAAGACATTTATCTTTCTTGTGTGGTGTGAGGAACACAGTTTTGTCGGTATATATTTTTCATCTTTGATGTTCTTCATCTTTGTTGAAGCGCTCGTGGCCCCGCGGTCTCAGTGTTCTGTAAACGATCACTGAGTTACGCAACTTTCACTATGGCTGGTGATCGGATGGGTGACCACTTTGTGGTATTTACATTTGCGAGCGTTTCCGTGCTTCGGAAGGCACGTTAAGCCGTTGGTCCCGGTTGCCAGTAAAATGGCAGTCGTTAAGCCTGGTTGAATGCCTTATGGGTGGCATGAAAAATTTCAACAGCAGGTAGCCACAACCTGCGTCTGTCTATTTCAACACGGCAATGGGCTCACCACCTATTACGTGGGACAGGAATCCACACGGTGAAAAGTGGGCATATAATATGCCTCTGCCACCCCTTCGGGGATAAGGCGTGATGGATATTTATTTATTTATTATTATTATCTTTGATGTTTTTTTGATCTGTTATATAATAAATAACTTTTACAAGTGTTCTATTAAATGTCTGTCTTTTTAGTCCCAAACAAGATTTTTTATTTTATACAAATGTCTGTTTTAATTTATACAAGTTGACGCCCGCGGCTCCGCACGAGTTGTGAAGTTTTCCCGTTTCCCACAGGAACTTTCTCCCGGGATTCAAGTAGCATTATGTGTTATTCTGATGTGTAAGTTATTTAATTTTAAAGTTCCATCTAAATCCATTCAGTATATTTTTGCGTGAAAGAGTAACAAACATCCATACTTAAAATCTTTCGCGTTTATAATATTAGTAGGATTTTTTACTAATAATAAAGCTGAAGAGTATGTTTGTTTGTTTGGTTGAACGCGCTAATCTCAGAAACTACTGGTTGGATTTAAAAAATCCTTTTGTATTGGATAGCCCATTTATCGAGGAAGGCTATAGACTATGTATCATCACACTACTGCCCTGGAGAGCGGAGCAGTAATCATAAATGTCGACAAATCGGGCAAATTATGCATTATTGTAGAATATATAAGCGTCGGGATTAAATAGGTGAGACGGAAATTCGAAGTATGTCAATGGCGAAGCCGTGGGGCTCACCTATTATTAGCTATTTTAAAAGTACGGTGGATGGGTAACCCCTGTCCTTACAGATACAGGCTTAAGAAGACGGCTTTACGTGAGAATTTCACGTACGCAATACGTAATATGCGCCAGGCAATACATTTGTACATTGAGATTGAAAGCTGTGGAAAAAGTACAATGGGCGGCCTTATCACATAAAGCGATTTCTACCAGGCTAAATTTTATAGACAATAGTAGGAGTCGTAAACCATGTCCGGAAGGGGACAGCTCCCCTTCTGCCCTCCCCTGGGTACGCCCATGAATAAATTATCCAAATATAGAACTGTCTCATTGGAGATACGGAACTGAGCAGGAAACTCCGCATCGTTGAATTTATTGAATGTATTTAGGTTCTCTAGATTCGTCGACAGACGGTCAGTCTTTCATGGTCAGAGAGTGAAGATAGTGAAGATAAAGACATTTTTTAACTCTTCAATATATTCAATTCCAGATTTAGGAGACCTCTCGATCACTCTTACATTTAGGGGACGTACATCTGTTTGACAGGTCATTTGACAGCTAAATTAAATTAAGTGGCATTCCAGTATACGAATTTTACATTGAGTGGCGTCTGAGCGTAACTAACCTGAGATGTTTGAGAATACGAATTTTGTATTTAGGAGCTACTTAAACATTTAAGATGGCGTTAGATATTGGAGTGACTTCTCAGTATTCGGCCTATGTTACTTAAAAATATGGTTGTTGCTGTTACTTACCCGTGGAAAGAAAAGCTGCTACCGTTAGAAGCGTAGACAGAGAATACTATAGATACATAGTCAGCGTGCCGCAGAAAGGGACAGGTAGTGTTATAACTGGGTTACCATATGAAAGAATTTTTCCCATATTTGTATTATTAATATTCTAATTCCACCTATAATCCGTAGTTACTTTTGATCACTTGGCTTTTAGTTTTCGGAATTGTTGTGAGCAACTGCCGTCTGACCTCCCAATCCCGTAAGAGGACATGCGTAGTTGTCTCATCCGTTAGTTAGCAGTTACACCGCTAGTAGGTGAGGGTATTTGGAAACACCCTAACACTCATATAGAAAACACCTGAACTCCTTAACAAATATTTGTGGATTAATCAAGTATTTGTCCTCACTGTTACATACACTACCAACTGCACCACAGAGGCATGATAGGTTCTAGTTTTCGTGAGTAAATAATACAGTAGTGTTATTTTTTGAATATGTTTATTAAGTTTTGCAGTTAATTGACACAATAAACATTTGTAAGCTAGCTGAGACTGCTATAAAAAAACGTATCTCCCAAAAAAATATATTATTGTCTTTTAAATTCATCACTATGTAACAGTCTTCTTCTTCTCTTTTTATAAAAGCTTTTGTTCAAAATGTTTGCTGCAAATTCTTGAAGTTTGTTTTGGTGACCAATTGGTTCGTCCTGTAGATGTTATCCAAATTTGACGCGGAACGTCACTTTTAGGAAAGCTGCAAGAGACCAATAATTATTTAACTAAACACAACAGAATAAAAAAACATAACAAGTACTTAAGTATGTTATCACATGCAATGCAAGCTGATACACCTGCAGACAAATGAACAAGGAGCGGATACCTACTAAAAGTGATTGGGAGATTAGGTAGCAGTTGTTCCTAACACCACCGACAACAAAGATATTACAGCTGCTACTATTAGTCTAGCATAGCAGACACCGACCACTAAAGTAGAAAATTTGGGCAAACCGAGACCTCACGGTTAGGTAATACAATATTTAAAATAAAATATTGAAGTTTAGAGCAGTTCCGACAACATCTTAGGTATGTAATAGCGTGTCTATAAACTACTTCCACTTGAATCACAATCCAGATCTCCGCCTCGCCTGCATGTTGGTGCTAACTAAATAATGAAGCCAGGGCGGTGATACACGTAGTAGGTTATGGTTGGGAGGTCCGAGAGTAGTTATTTCCAATATACCCCAGGCCTAAACTTATGTCGCACAAAATATTAGTAACGTTAATTACGTGGTAAGTAGGCTTATATATATGTCAAAGTTAATTTTCTGTACGTCTCCCATTTTAGTTCGTCTATTAAGTTTAAACACATCTAGCATGTACGACACGAACAGCATTTTGTTTTTCAAATAAAATTAGATCTGGGGTAATTTAGCATACATGATATGGCGACTCTGACTTTTATTTATGATAAGTGTTTGACTTCTTAAATAATGATATTTGATCGTATTTATTAATGAAATTCCATCTTGAATGCAAGATGCACAATATACTTCTATTAAAACATAGTACTCGTAACTGAGAAAACTTGGTAATACTTACAAAGGAAAACATAGTTTTTTTTCACCATCTATCGATCATCTGAAAACACTACATCGCACCATCTTTTATTGATTTAAATTAATATTTCGTTCGTCATATTACTCCACAATGAAATATAACACAGTTTTGTACCTTTAAAGTTTTAAACCATCTTTATACCGCTTTTTAGCTATTTTTTTACAATAATGACAATGAAGCAGCTATAACAGCTGTCAAACTTTGTTTCGTTCAATCTCAAGATTGTGCTGAAAAAACCGGCACGCTCGATGAAACAAATAATGTAATCATTTTGTTTCTTTTCTTTACACTAGACAAGTTGCTTTCTTTCTTGTGTGAGTGTAACAAAAGCTATCAATTCGTCTATAGTATTCTCTGTCTACGGTTAGAAGACTCATTTTTGCACCCTGTCACACAGCATGAATTCACCATATTTCATGAAAATCTAACAGGTTTAATATGAAAATTTACACAATCGCAAATAGAAACACGAGCATCGAGCATTAAAACAATCGATACGTAAGTATCTACCTACCTACTATTATGATTGTAAAAATTTTTGATTAATAAAATTTATGGTGACCCTACACTTTAAGCAAGATGGCGGGTCCAGGCGGATCTTGCATTTAGTATTACCAAACCCAAACATTTAAGTACTACTCTTACTAAGTATTACATACCAACATACATATTGTCACGCCTTTATCCCGGAAGGGGTAGGCAGAGGCATATTAAACGCCCACATTTTACCGTATGCATTTTTGTCCCACGGAACAGGTGGTGAGCCCATTGCCGTGTATTAATGAGTAATTTTTTAATACTATGAACTTATTATTAATAATTATAGGAACTGTAGAAATACTTAGATAAGTTCTAAAGTTTATGAATAATTTTACAAAATCATAAAAAAAGAAATATATAAAATTTTCTACTATTTCTACCAAATCCAATGGTTATTTGAGCTGGCAGCGAGCTAGACAAGGAATCTCTCTCGGACTTTTTGGCGGGAAGTCAAACTAAGCGGGCGATTTAAAATTTTGCTCTTTTTCATTTAATTTTTTCGTGTATATAATAGTTTAATTTCAGTGTATATAGTATTATAATTTTAGTTCACAGTGTACCTTTTTAAAAAATGGGTGTGGATAGCGATGGGGACCAAGTCCCTGTCGACAAAGAGACAAAAAAAAGGAAACTGACTCCGGAGTCAGATACTTACAAAATGTTTACGAAACAGAATTATAAACGACTATTTCCGCAAAATCACAGCGGCGACTGTATTGTATACGTTGAGTCCGCAGAAAAAGAAAAACTGGGCAACAAAAACCCAATCACTTTAACAAAAATATTCACGGAAAATGTGAAAGGAATAGTTGGTGTACATAGAGTGAACGCCTTTAAGATTGGTGTCACATTTAAAAAGCCTTCAACAGCCAATAATTTTCTTAATATGGACAGTTTTCTTTATAGGAACAAGCTAAAAGCATTCGTACCTGCTTATATGACGGAAACAACAGGCATCATACGCTATGTGCCAAAAGATATGAAAAACGAAGAAATATACAAAAATATAACTTGTGATGCCGAGATAATATCCATCAAACGATTCATGCGAAAAGTTGATGGAAAGCTCACTCCATTGGGCACCATAGCTATCACATTCGCTGCTACGATATTACCACAATATGCATACATACAAATGTTCAGATACACTATTCATACATACATACCGCCATTGCTGCAGTGCTACAAATGCCTTAAATTTAACCACTCCGCCAAAGTTTGCAGGGGTGAACAAATGTGTTCTTCGTGTGCCGGGAAGCATTCCTACAAAGAATGTAATGTTGAGGAAATCATATGTATTAACTGCTGTGGTAATCACTTAGCCATTTCAAGAGATTGCCCAGTGAAACAAAAGAAAATGGAAGAAAAGAAGAAAAGGTATCTCAACCAGTCCTATGCCACTGTGGTGAGTAAAACTCCAAACATTACTGACCAAAAACAATTTCCAGCTTTAAATGATTCCCCTGACAATATTGTAGGTCGAAATAAGAAACCTGATATAGCTGAACAAATTATAAATAATGAAACTGTAATTAGTGCCTTAGTAAGATCTCTCATTACTCTTGGGAATGATAAGAACAGCACTCCAATCACGAACAAAAGAATAAAAGACATATTGTTACTAAATTTATTAAAAAATACTTAATGGATACATATTTAAACATTGTACAATTTAATATAACAAGCTTATTAAATAAGAAAGTCTTATTAAAATCATTTCTTTCTCAACATAATATAGATATATGTTTACTGAATGAGACATGGCTTAAAAGTACTAGTATAATTCCTAATTTTACACCATATAATTTTATTCATAAAAATTCTAAAAATTCACATAACGGAGTTGGTATATTAATAAAACAAAATATAGAATACAATATTATAAATACAACTTTTTATGAATCCATTCAGAATATCTGTATATCACTAGAAACTTCTATAGGTAAACTATATATTCTTTGTGTATATTGTCCCCCTAATAGTAACAGGTTTGATACTAATAAAATGAGAAAAATACTAAGTGAAACTCCTAAGCCATGTCTCATTATGGGCGATTTTAATGCACATCACATTATGTTCGGATGTAAAACTAACAACAATAGAGGTAACAGTCTATATAATATTATTGATGACTTTGATATGTGCCTCTTAAATGATGGGACATCCACCACTATTCCACCTCCAAATATAACTCCATCAGCAATAGATTTAGCTCTTGTTAGTCCCACATTAGCTCCTCTTTGTGAATGGCGTGTCCACGATGATCCAATGGGAAGTTTTCACTATCCAACTCAGGTGGTTATGAATGTGAAACCATCAATATATGAAGTTCGTCCTGTTGAAGAAAAATATGTATATAATAGGGCAGACTGGTCTAAATATTATGAGTTATCACAAACATCCTTTTCACATATAGACATGATTAATGCAGAAGCCATTCAATTGTATTATAATTTTGTAAATATTTTGTATGATATTAGAGCTATGACAATACCGAAACAAAAATTGAAACAAACTATGCATGTTGTGAGAAAACCTGCACCTTGGTGGAACCAAATATGTGACGAAGCTGTTAAGAAATCAAAGGAAGCATTGTCACATTACAAAAAATCCCCATCTATTCCCAATTTTATTAACTACAAAAAGCTTGATGCACAAAAGAAAAAACTATTAAGAGAAGAAAGAATTAAGTCATGGCATAATTTGTGTACTAGTTTTAATAGAATGACGCCTGTTTCTAGGATATGGAGTTACATTAAAAGGTTCAAAAGGATAGGGACTTCTCACAACAGGTATTTAAATGAAGATTGGGTCCCAGGCTTTTTAGATAAAATAACAGAATTATCACAATTGAATGGTAACAACATTAATGATATTTTAGATCGATCAGAAGAAAATGATAGTAACTCATTTCTTAATAACCCATTTACATTGAATAAAATGTACATAGCACTTAAGAGTAGAAAAGACACCACACCAGGATTGCTCAGGAAACATTATTAAATATTTATAATAAACTTTGGAACAGCTTAGTTATACCAGATTCATGGAAAACTCAGTGTGTAATACCTATCTTAAAGCCAAATAAAAATACAGATGATCCTTCATCATATAGGCCCATTTCATTATCATCATGCCTAGGTAAACTTTTTGAAAACATGTTAAAGACACGATTAGATTACTTTGCTGAAACTCAATGCTTGTTACCAGACATTCAATTTGGATTCAGAAAGGGTAGGAGTTGTTCTGAAAGCTTTGTGTCTCTCATATCATTTCTTAAGAAAGCAAAGCTAAGTCACTCTAATGTAATATGTGTATTCCTAGATGTGAAGGGGGCTTTTGACAATGTAAATATTGAATGCCTCATACAAGTTTTACATGAATTGGGATTACCAAGTAAAATATTAAATTGGATTTTTAATTTTCTACACAATAGAACCTTATATGTAAAATATAATAATAAACTACATGGACCTAAAAATGTTAGTAAAGGAACAATGCAGGGAGCAACCTTGTCACCTTTACTGTATAACTTATACACATCACAAATAAATAGCTTTGTTAATATGTCAGACGTAAAAGTTTTGCAATTTGCAGATGACTTGCTTTTATATACTGAAAACCAAAATTTGCACATGGCTGTTGCCAATATGAATACTGCATTAGCCCAATTACAAAATTACTATACAAACACTTTAAAATTAGAAATCAGCTCTGAAAAAAGTTCAGTATTATTTTTTAGTAAAAATCAGTCTTCTTTAAACATTACCTATAATAACAATATAATCCCTGTTGTTCACCACCATAAATTTTTAGGCATAGTGATTGATGATAAACTGCAATTTCATAAGCATATAGACTATATATGTCATAATGCTATGAAGGGCATCAATGTCCTAAGAAGCTTAGCGGAACTTTCTGGGGTTCTGACCCCCATACACTTAACATGCTTTACAAAAGCATAATAAGAAGTCATTTTGACTACAGTAGCTTAGCTTATATGAATGTAAGTACTACATTATTAAGGAAGCTGGATGTCATACAAAACATAGGTTTAAGAATAATTAGTGGTGCTATGCGCACCACTCCTATTAATTCCTTAGAAGTGGAAAATTGCATACCTCCTTTATCCTTGCGTCGCTTACAGTTAGCTGAGAGGTTTTGTTTAAAGGAGTTGTCTTGTAATAACAGTGTTGTACTAGATAGCATTTCATGTCCCTCAGTAATCGCAGAAACAGCTGTTACATCTAATATCTCAGCCCATATTATTCTTTCTGGTCATCTACCTGAAATTATCACCATAATGACACAGGTTAAAAACCTAGTCTCAAAGGAAATGTATATAAGTAATAAATGGCCTATTTATGAGTGTCCATACAATGTTTTGGTTACCTTTTTAAATGTTAAGTGTAATTTAGATTATAAAAACAAATTTGACTTTCTAGAACTTTTGAACGACAAAAAAGATTTCTACGTTTTGTATACTGATGGGTCCAAGAGTAATCATGTTCAAGCAGCATACTATGACCCACAAATAAAAATAACAAAATGTTTTAGACTACCAGACAATTGTTCCATCTTCACTGCTGAAAGTTGGGCGATACTAACTGCATTGACATATGTAAATACACATGTAAATAATTTAAATATACTAATAGTTAGCGATTCCATGAGTGTGTTATCAGCTTTGTGTAATTATAATGGCTCATATAAACAAAATTATATCTTAAATAGAATTAAGGATTCATTGTTGACCATACAAAAAAATGTGGAATTTGTATGGGTTCCCTCACACAGTGGCATAGCTGGAAATGAGGTTGCGGATCTGGCAACACGACAAGAATTTGATGTAGACCAAACAGAATCGTTTAAAGTGCCTTTTACCGACTATTTCCAATTTTTGAAAAGCAAGTCAAGGAAAATATGGAAAGAATACTGGGACTTAACTACAGCTACAAAAGGAAAATGGTATGCAGAACTACAAAGAGACTTACCAGTAAAGCCTTGGTTTAGCAAATTCAAATTCTCCAGCCGAAAATTCATAGCTTGTTTAAACCGATTGCGCTTTGGACACTGTTTGACACCTGCACATCTTTGTAGAATGAAAATAACCAGTGAGTAAAGAGAACGCAGACATAAATCACATAATATTTGAATGTGAATCGTTTGCGATTCAAAGGTTGATCTTGGTGACTGACATTAGTGACATTTCCGAAGAACATTCGTTTAGCATTCCCCGCCGCGTTCAGGATCTATTATCCAATGTAATTTACTTTTCCTCTTTATATAAGTATATTGTAAATACTGTAGAAACAATTTAGTTTTAATTTTTTTTTAGTTTAAGTGTTAACTTTGTTACCTATTTTATTGTTCAAATTTTAACTCTACTTACAACATTGTTGTTTAAGCAAAAAAATTTTTTTTTTTTTTTTTAGTCTTATGTATACTAAACAGCATTATTTTTTTGTTACAACTCAATGTTTCCGACTGAAGGACATGTATCCATGGTCATGCAATAAATTAAAAAAAAAAAAAAAGGAATCTCTCTCGCCAGGACCGTTTTTAGCTAGCTACCGCTTATAAGGAAAAGGCTTTTTTTTTTTTTCGTGTGGAAATCCTCATGGATGCTATGCCGGACTCCTACCGACTAAAACCACACGTTACCCTTCTATCTGTCTATGGCCAGGAGTCCCGGGTGAGCCCTCGGAAGGATAACCCCAGGGAAAGAAGGAAAAGGCTACCCTATCCGTAAGAAAATAGATGTCATTTTAGTTCACATTTTAGTTCAACGAATTTTTTTTTGGTAATCAGTCTAGTTATAAGTGTAAGGTCTTTGTATAAGAATACGTTCACCAAACGTACGTCTAAATCCTATGCCTAATAATTTTGACTGTGTGTGGTTTCACCCGCATAGTTTCCGCCAAAGAGTATAATAAGTGATATTGAAAGTTTCTGCGCCTATGACAATATCGGCAATTTTTTGGTTAGTACTGTAACCATTACATTACATACATTCACTATTCATATAATGTAGGTATGTAATGGTTAACCTACCTGAATAAATATGAATTAGAAAAAGCAACAAGGAAGGGATTTTCGGTATTTCCAATCCTGCTAATATTAAGTATAAATGAAAATGTTTCTGAAGATTTTTAGATATTTGAATGTTTATTACTTAATCACATTTACTTAGATGGAAATCGGAATTTACCTAGATAAAACATTTCCTGGATTAACACAGGGAACTTTTTATACCGGAAAGCATCTCATACCCACGGGTACAATATTAACTCAATGGTATTTATTAGCATCATTCTTTGTGAGTCCACCTGGCCAAGTCGCTTGGTAGGAAAATCGTATAAATAGAAGAAATTTATGTTTCAGTCAAGTAATTTCAAAACAGTGTTGTGAAAAAGTGTAACTAGTAGATAGGTAGAGTAATCTCGTCGTCGCGTCATGTGTTGAAAACGACGCTATTTTGATATGCTTCTCGCCTGTCGCCGCGTGGCTCTCTAGCCACGCCCACCGGTCTCATTTGTTTCGGTGCTCCATACAAATTCATACCAAGCAGAAGGTCGCGCGACACAGTCGCGGTCACAAATCATATAATTATTACTCCGTAGTCGCGGTCGTGCGTCGTATTATCCCTATTCCGTGCTGCCGGGGATAACTGATCAAGTAATAATTGATCAGTTATCGACCAGAGTTAAAAATTGTTAATTTACTAATATCGTTATTAAAAAATTGTGGTGGGTGGTAAAAGGTCAAAATTTAGGTTTGTATGTATTTTTAATGCCACATCATAAGAAATTAAAAATAAAATGTGGTTCGCCACTCTTATCACTTAGGGATAAGAACAAAAGATTACGATCGATTCTCAGACCTATCAAATATACAGATGAAATTTCATAAAAATCGGTCAAGCTGTTTCGGAGGAGTTTGGTAACAAACACCAGGACACGAGAATTTTATATAAAAGATTTCAAATAGTTCATTTACAATGACATCATCGGTGGTATAAAATCGTTGGGCCTTAGCCATCATATGCAGAGAGATGCAAAGGCGTTACCGCCGTAATGCCACAGTAGACGTCATTTGAAGGTTATTTACATTTCGTTTGAAGTAGGTATATTTATTACTCACTAGTTGACGCCCGCAGCTTCGAACGCGTAGAGAAGTTTTCCCGTTTCCCACAGGAAGTAGTTCCTGGGATAAAAAGTAGCCTATGTCCGTCTCCTGGCTCTAAGCTACCTCCCCACCAATTTTCAGCCAAATCGGTACAGCCGTTCTTGATTTATAAATAGTGTAACTAACACGACTTTCTTTAATTATATACAGGATCATTTGTAAAACACCAGCAACCTGCTAGGACTAGGAGCTAACATCATAAAAACATGTTCTACGATTTTTTTTAATGTTAATTTTTTTTTTCAAGTTTAACTTTAATTTAATGTACTGATTGAATTACAGTAATTCGCAACTCGTGAAAATCACAGGGGATGGTGGTGGACCGGCTATGACTCCTTTGACCTTGACCTTTTCCAACCGCATCTATGCGCGCACTTCCATCGTTCATAGAGGTATGCAGTACGTGTCAAAAAAGAGACAGGAGTCCTTTTAAGCGAATCCAGGAGCGAAAACCAATGACGAAGCTCGAAGTTTCAATGTACGATAGTACTCGATGTGTAACGGATTACCAAAAGTAGTAGAACAAACGTAGTTGGTTATGACTTTAGGTATCTACTCCTAGCAGGTTGCTGGTGTTTTACAAATGACCCTGTATAGATTATTTCCATTTCAAGACAGAAGCAGTGATCTGTACATCCTCAATATGGTTTTTAAACTCGTTGTGCAACTTTATGCAACATGTCTATGTTAACTGCCTCGGTGGCGCAGTGGTAGTGTATGCGCTGCCATGCTGAGGTCCTGGTTTCGATTCCAGCATATTTTAAAAAGGAAACAATTCCTTCCAATTCCAAATGGGCATTTTGGGAATTTCGAATCGAAATTTACAAATGAGCATTGTTTACCTTTTATGTGACATTATTCATTCTTTTCATGTTCGAAATTGCTCTTTATCAACTATTATTATTATATTTTTGAACACAGCTCAAACTACAAACCTGACTCAGGTTCAGCGTGTATAATTTTAAGAGGGATGCGAAATCGACGCGATGCTTTGACATATTATTTTATCAATTCTTATTTATTGACATGCTATTTAAGGTGGAATTATACAAATTAGAGTATAATAAGATACAACCACAAAAAAATTATCTTATTCTTTATTCTCTTCTAGTTTGCTCGTATCGTGGTCCCCCATGGGGAATAAGGTCTGATTAATATACTCAGGTATAATTCGTGCCACTTTTCTTGGCTCTTTTACTAAAGTTTTTGGACACTGCATTTCAGACCAGCTTATGGGTACCATGCTTACACCTTGTGGAGATCCCTCTGCTGTTGCTATAGCTACTCCTAGTTCATTTTCTGCTGTTGATAAGTGGTACCAGTGGATTTCTGTCATAGGAAGCTGATATTAATGATAAGGAAATTACCCTTAACCGGCGTGTGTGTATGAAAACACTTATGAAAGTGGAAGAAGGGAAAGTTGTATGCCAGGATCGTAGCAAGTGGAAAGCCATAGTCTCTGCCTACCCCGATGGGAGACAGGCGTGACGATATGTATGTATTTTTAAGTGAAACATCTTTCATTTTCATGGGTAAGGATGTCAATGATCATTACTATATTAATCTCCCGTTTTTTTTAATCTATTTTTTTTGATGCTTTTTTTTACTTCATATGATCACACCAGCCCCATAGTATTAGGCACTTAACATACATTTAATCAGCTTCTCTCACCCGGTTATTGCACATGTTATACATGGGGCTTTGACTTCTTCCTATCAAATGGTAGTACTTATTTAATGGAAAGTGCCCAGCTCAATTGGTATGCCTTGGATACCAGAGGTACATCTAACCAAATGTTGCAAGATATTCTCACATTATTCATTGAATTTGTTAATATTGTTATTAAAAAGGATACAACTCGTGCCAATATAACATCTCCAGGTCTAAAGCATTTATAAGGGTCCACTCTATCCTTTTCTGTTGCTTTTATATCTTCCTTTTTTAACACACCTCGGTATGGTCTTACTAATACAGAAGGACCAACACACAAAATTACACATTGAACCAATCGTGGATTAACTACAGTCACTTTAGCAGTTACTATGTCACCTGTTTTAGGCAGAATGCTTGGCGTTTTTGGGCTGTCTACAGAGACTACCGTGACCTAAAATGTATAAATAGTATGGAATTGTGGAAGATTTTTGCAGTCTTGTCCAAATTAAGCTATTATAAGCTTGTGCTATGGGATCTAGATATGTGATAACCATACATATATTTTTTTATTTAGATACATATTTTGCATAATAAACATTTATGACCTAAGTTTCAATGTCAAATCCTCAGCAACTAAATTTGAAGATATTTACTACTAAGTAAGTAATAACTTTCAAAGAATATACTACAACCTATACCTATATATAAAAATATATTGACAATAAAGACTGGCCGGGGTTTCTAAGACTTTCTATTAAGGGAATACATATTTGATGTAAGAATACAACATGCTTTTATTCAGCTCGACTATATTCCGAACACTAACATAGTAGTGAAGATCACAATAAGATATACTTACATTATTTTCATTTTTTGCCATCTTTAGTACACCTGCTAACGAAGCGTGGATATAACCACTTAACTCGTAAGTCCCTGGTCCAGCGGTGTGTTGTTCATCCATTATACTTAACCGCATACCAGGGATACATATTTTACTCATTTCTTTTATCTTCTGTGTAGGTTTTAATGGTAAATTTGTAAATATCGTTGGTTAGAGGTTATGTTTTTATGCTATAAATATATTATCTAACTTTTTAATTTAACAAGTAAATTATAGCATTAAATATAATAACTCTACTCATTATACATACAACTTCAACTTTTAGAGCTAGTGGCATTTGTGGATAGGCTTCCACTAGTCCGCCAATGTCGTGTTTCGGTTCGGATTAGGTTTCGGAAGGACATTATCATACAGCATGCCAGCATGGATTTGTTTTGAATTGTTTTTTTTTGTCTTCGCCCATCTTGGGCAGGCAAAGGAAACTTAGTCCATACAGCCTAGTCATCAGTATTTATTATTTTCTGGTTTTAGTCCTGTCTAGTCGTTTGTCGAATTCAAGTCCTCAGTCCTAGGTCCTAGTCCGTGCTCCAATAAGGCAGTGAATCCCTTATTGCAGCTCTCTATGGAAATTTGGCACTAACACAAACAACACCGCTATTCATTGCAATATATCACTTTCTTTAACTAATGCACTTCCGAACTCTTTATGTATAATATTCCACCATTATTAAACACAAAAACACCAAATTTACACTAGTTTTTGAAAATAATATACGACAAACGTGCGTCACTGCTCATCTTGGCGCCAAAAGTCCCGTTTTGAATTGAATTTCTGACAAATACAAATATACGTTTTTTTTTCGTTGTTTTCGCCTATCTTGGGCAGGCAAAGGAAACTTAGTCCATACAGCCTAGTTTTCAGTATTTATTATTTTCTTGTAATTTTGTTTTAGTCCTGTCTAGTCGTTTATCGATGTCAAGTCCTCAGTCCTAGGTCCTAGTCCGTGCCCCAATAAGGCAGTGAATCCCTTATTGCGGCTATCTATGGAAATTTTTCACTAACACAAACAACACCGCTATTCTTTGCAATATATCACTTTCGTTCACTAATGCACTTTTCCGAATTCTTTATATATAATATTCCACTATACAAAAACACGAACTGAGCGAACTTACTAACTTATAAATAAATGACAGATAGAGCTCCAAGTCTCAATTGGACACTGGTAGAACACAAAGTTTACCGGTGGGTCTTTTTAACCCAGAATTCCCACATTTTAAAGTAACGACTCTAGTGATTCCGTCCGTACCTGGGTGTTTCAATAAAACCTTACCAAGTAACCATTGACTACAACAATATTTCCTATTTCGGGCTCAGGTTCTTTCTGAGACCATTTGTAACGCTGCACCATCGAATTTAAATAGTCGTCAGACCATCGTCTCCAGAAATCTTGAGTGCATCGTTGCAACAATTGCCATCTCTTCAAAGTGCCGACACTAGATCGCTCGTAATTCCGTTCCGGTACACGAACCAGAGGTTCACCAATTAAAAAATGACATGGAGTAAGCAGTATTGGATCATTTGGTTTTGCGAAAGTTGAGATATTGGTCTGGAATTAAGACTAGCTTCTATCTGGGTCAGAAGTGTTGACATTTCCTCATACGTGAATGTAGACTCGCCAATAACTATCTTTAAATGAAATTTTGTCGATTTAATGCCGGCTTCCCACAAATCGCCAAAATTTGGAGCTCGTGGTGGGATGAAATGCCATTTAACCCTATTCGAAGTAAGCCAATTTCTAATTTCATCAGTTACGGTAGATGGTTCAGCATTAAATAAGCACCGTAGCTCTTTTACGGCGCTAACAAAAATTTTCCCATTGTCGCTCTAAAGATCACTGCAGTGACCCCTTCGGGCGACATATCGTTTAAAACTAGCAATAAAAGACTGTGACGTAAGATCACTGATTGCTACCAGATGCACTGCACTTGTGACCATGCACACAAATAGACATATATTTCCTTTGTAAGATTTGTGGCCACGATCCTTGGCTAAACTTCATAGTGGAGTAGACTTTGCAGGTCCAATCAACCTGATTGGACCTGCAAAGTCTACTCCACTATGAAGAAATGCCCTAGCTGGAGTGACTCTACATGTACGAGTAGGCAACAGTCCCTTTAATTGGTGTTTAAATTTTGCCGATTGCCTAATGCAGACAACGCACTTTCGTACATAGGCTTTAACAAAATTCTTTGCTGAGATTATCCAATACTTAGTGCGTAGATAACTAAGCATCATTGTTCACTCCATGAAGAGTTCTTTTATGAGCCTCTTCGATTAATAGGGTGGCCAGGTGACTGTGATTGGGAATTATTATGGGATGTCTCATGCTCTCGGCAATCAATGCATTTGCAATTCTTCCTCCCACTCTCAATATTCCTTGACCATCTATTAATGGACATAGTGGTCGGAGCTTGCTTTTTTTGCTGACGCTCCCTTTCTCCTTAATGTTTACTATGTCATCACTAAACGCAGTCTCCTGAAACTTCCTTATACAGATTTCTAAAGCATCTGCTATCTCTTCAGTAGTTAAATATTTCATGTTCATTCTATTAGGTTTTAAAATCCTACGGCAATATGCTACCACTCTCACTAACCGCTGAAGTGATGAATACTTTCCCATAGTGGAACGTCTTGACAAATGGCTACATGAACCTTGTCCGATCGTTTTTCTAAATTAGTTGTTAACGATTTTGAGTTAGGGTATGGGACTGTGTCGTTACTTAACCACTAAGGATGACTGCGAAATCTCGACTCTAGGGGAGATGCACCTCTAGATGCTATGTCCGCTGGGTTATAAGACGACTTAACGTGCGCCCATTAGGGGGTTTCCAACTGTGTCAAAATATCAGACACGCGATTGCCGACAAACGTGGACTATCGACTGGGGTGTGAATTGAGCCATGCCAAGACTACTGTAGAGTCAGTCCAGCAATGTATACTTTCCCGATTTATATCCAGTGTTTCAGCCACTTGGTTAATTAGTTTAGATAAAAGGACTGCTCCCATTAGCTCCAACCGAGGAATCGATAGTTGTTTTACTGGAGCAACCTTAGTTTTGGCAGTAATTAATTTCACCTTAACGCCGTGGTTTTTATCTACTACTCGAGTGTAGACAACTGCTGCATATGCCATGGTGGATGCATCACAAATTCGTGTAATTCTATCGTTGACCTGCTACCTATATCGATCCATCGTGGGATATCAATTTCAGGTACCTAGTCCTAGAAGTTTGCTGATGTTTTACAAATGACCCAAATAATATTGAAATATTATAATAATATTATTATAATATTATCAGGTAAGTATAGAAGATCACTTTGATAATTGTTCCATTCTTCTAGAAGTGACTTAGGTAAAATATCATCCCACTGAATTCCAGCCAGCCATAGTTTTTGGATAAGTATTTTTGCAGGGATGACACATGGTGCTGCCCAGCCTAGAGGATCAAATAGACGAGATATTTCTGACAAAACCCGTCGTTTGGTTACTGATTCAGGTTGTTTAGGAAATGCTACAGCGTATTTAAAGGTATCACGTTCCCTGTCGGTATCAGACAAATACTGCATTACAGACCCTGCAAGAGCAACTTGACCTATCTAAATCTCTATCAGACCTTAAGCAGACAATAGATGAGACACCCAAATTCACAGCAGCAACTTCATTTGCCGACATGGTTAAGAAAGGGACTTATAACTACCTACCAAAGACGAGCATGAAGTCGTTAGCTATATATCCCAATGATAAGGGAAAATCTAGTGAGGACACAACCTTAGTTCAGAAGATTATTCGTCCTGAGGAAATGAAGCTCCACGTCCGGGGATTACGTAAAACAAAAAATAGGGGCGTTATCATCAGTACAGACTCAAAATTTGATATTGAAAAATTTTAACAGTAAACTCAGCTTACCAACTCAGGCCTTATTATAGATGATCAGCATAAAAGGAGGCCAAGGGTGATAGTAATTGGGGTACCGAGCTCCATGCAAGAAAGGGAAGTTTTTACGTGCCTATACAACCAGAATCTCGCTGATAAATTACACAACTGCAACATTGAGACGTTCTTGACCTCAATAAAACTAAGACACAAGTCAGGTAAAAAGGATACAGAGACCTACAACTGTGTGATTGAAGTTTCTGCTGCTATTCGAAAGGCCCTCATCTCAAAAGACCGAGTATTTGTAAAATGGTCTTCTTGCCCCGTAAGGGATTTTACTCTGGTCACACGATGCTTTAAATGTCAGCAGTATGGACACGCTGCAAAGACCTGTCGAGAGGCAACATATACATGCGGACATTGCAGGGACCAGGGGCACTCCATAAAAGAATGCACAAAGAAGGCGGAAGCCCCGAAATGCGCAACTTGCTTGCGTTTTAAAAAACCATGCCAACACACAACAGGAGCACCGGAATGTCCAGCAAAAATAGTAGCCTAAAAAAGTTTTATTAATTCTGTTGACTATAAAGGCGCCTGAGAGCGTCCTTACATTAGAGACTAACTGTCCTTTTAGTTTATTTTTCTCGTATTAATTTAGAAGCGCTTGTGGCCCCGCGGTCTCAGTGTTCGGTAAACGATCACAGAGGTACGCATCTTTCACTATGGCTGGTCGTCGGATGGGTGACCACTTTGTGGCATTTACATTTGCAAGCGTTTCCGTGCTTCGGAAGGCACGTTAAGCCGTTGGTCCCGGTTGCCAGTAAAATGGCAGTCGTTAAGCCTGGTTGAAGGCCTTATAGGCGGCTTAAAAAAAATTCAACAGCAGGTAGCCACAGCCTGCGTCTGTCTATTTCAACACGGCAATGGGCTCACCACCTATTACGTGGGACAGGAATCCACACGGTGAAAAGTGGGCATATAATATGCCTCTGCCACCCCTTCGGGGATAAGGCGTGATGGATATTTATTTATTTATTTATGTATTAATTTTTTTGTGTTAGTTATAATATAATAACCCTTTAGTTAAAGAGTTTTATCATAGAAGTAGCTACTATGACTCATAATTTAATGGATGATATAGATTGTTTTGCTGTAGCAGACTCTAGGGCATGTGAAGCAGATGAGTGCAAACAATATTTAGCTGCCTACACTAACCCGATAACTATTATAACGCAAAACATTCGCAGCATCTATAAGAACTTTGACGATTTTACGACTTTACAACAAAGACTAGACTTGAACTTAGACATTATTGTTTTAACCGAATGTTGACTTGCATCATCATACAATCTACCTATGATATGTATAAATGTGAGACTGTATACAACCAGAACGATGGTGTAGTAGTATACACTAAAAGTCATATAAATGCATCTATAGAGGAACCGAATATAACAGATTGTAATTGTTTGATTATAAAATTCGGCATAGACTGGGCAATACTAGCAATATATAGGTCCCCCGCCTTTAAAGACAAATATAATTTATTTAACTCCCTTAATGACACTTTACGCAATTTATCTAGCTATAAGAATATCATATTAATGGGAGACATTAACATAAACATCTTACAAGGACGACAGGACGTAAAAGAAGATGCACAACAGTATCTTAACCTCTGCGCTTTTCATGGTCTATTCCCTACGCACACACTGATAACACGCCAGGATACTGGCTCCTGCTTAGACCATATTATGCTAAAATCTCAATATCACGCTCATGCATTAGTCATTAATTCCAGTATAACAGATCATAATGCTGCCCTACTAACCCTTAATTGCAATTTACCTAAAATATATAACACGCGCACAGTCACAAAATTAAATATATAATCTTGAAACCGAATTACATGACATCGACTTTGGCCCATTTTATTATTCTGATGATCCGCATTTTTGTATGATGTACTTGATTGACAAAGTGATGCAATTCAGAAAAATACGAGTACGGTCCGAGTGCATAACAAAAATTATAATATAAAGCCATGGATAACTCCTGGTCTCCTACGCTGTATGAAGCATAGGGATAAGCTGCACTTGAAAGTCAAGCGTAGCCCGTGTGACGTTCAATTAAAATTAGTATACAAAAGGTACAGACATTTTTGTAATGATTTATTGAAAAAAGTTAAAATAAACCATGACAGGCAAGAGCTACAAAAAACGGGATCTAACAGTGGAAAGATCTGGAAACATATTAGAAATATAACTTATACTACTAAACATAGGGAGTCTCCTTTAAGTTTATTGCACGCACATTCATCTCAGCTTACATCTGCTAACATGGTGAATAATTTCTTCATAAATGTTGGTAAAGATTTGGCACAACAAAGAAACAGACGTTCACACTTCCCCACAAATCAATATTTTTCATGTAAAAGTAGTTTATCATCATTTGTTCTCCTCGACACTGACGAGGAGGAGGTACATAGAATAATTACAACTTTAAAGGAGGACTGCGCGGTTGGTTGGGATCATATATCTAACAAAATTCTTAAAAAATATCGAAGTATTCTAGTGCCGCCGCTAACTTATATTTTTAAGAAGTGTTTAACCACTGGTATATTCTCCAAGTGCCTTAAGAAAGGTGTAGTTGTCCCTGTTTATAAGTCAGGAGCAAAAGATGAAGGTAGGAAACTATAGACCTATCTCCTTACTTCCAGCAATATCCAAAATACTAGAAACAATCATAAATAGTAGGCTTATAAAGTATTTAGAAGACAATTCACTGTTATCTAACACACAGGTTGACTTTAGAGCGAACAAGTCCACAGCTGATGCGGTCCACCATCTGACAGATTATATTGTCCGTGAGATGGATAAAGGTAATTATACAATAGGAATCTTCTTGGACCTTTCCAAAGCCTATGACACAGTTTTTATCCCTACTGTATTAAAAAGGCTTGAAAACATACAACTGACGCTGCTTGTGGCGACCAGCGCCACCTAGCGTAAAGCTATCGAACTACATCGATACTAAGAATCCTACATCGCGCTATGAGAGTTCTCACGCTGAAGAATGATATATACAACAGCCCAACATCAACCGTTGGGCCGCGGCCCGCCAGGCGTGATCACCTTGCCTGGTCGGAGGATCCTCCCTTTGTGTCGGAGGAACATCTCCACCCGTTCCTCCACAAAAGTTATTTAGAGGAACGCACTCAATGTGTAAAAATCGGCAATATACTCGGTAGTGACGGTAATAATACCTCATTTGGTATACCCCAAGGTAGTGTGTTGGGAAGTACACTATTTTTAATATATATAAATGAACTCTGCAACCTGAAGTTAGACCGGGGCATGGTGATATCTTACGCGGACGACACTGTCCTCATTTTTTCAGCTGAATCCGAGGTGGAAGCGTATGGATTGGCACAGTGTGGTTTTGATATTGTAAATGAATGGCTTCACCATAATTTGTTGACTTTAAATGCAGAAAAATCTAAATATGTTACATTTTCAATGCGCAAACGACCTGAAAGCCAATGTAATCTGTCACTAAAGGCACATTATTGCAGTGACCGAAAAAATAGTTTTTGCACGTGCCCAGGTACAGAAAAAACAGATAAAACAAAATATCTGGGCATTATTTTAGACGATACGCTCTCATTCAAACAGCATATCGTTAAACAATAACTAATTAAAAGACTCCGTAAGCTGATATTTATTTTCAAAAAGATTAGATATATTGCTGATCCAAGCTTAATCAAACAAGTCTACTTTACTCTTTGTCAACTGAACTGAAATTACTGTATAACTTCCTGGGGTGGAGTAGGCAAATCAATATTATTGCCGATAGAAAGAGCACAGAGAGCGATTCTTAAAGTAGCAACTTTCCGTCCTTTCCTTTCCTCAATCCTACTAACCTCCTTTACAAATCCTGTGAGATACTAACAGTGCGTCAGCTATTTGTGTTAAGCACAGTGTTAAAACAGCATAGATCACTTCCATACGACATTAACCACCTTAATAAAAGACGGAAAGATATTGTATGCACTCAAAGAATACCGATAAGAAGCGAATTTGCAGTCTAATTTTATTTGTTCCTGGGTCCCCTACTGTACAATAGGATAAACGCCTCCGTAAACATCTATTTTCTAAGTTATGGGTTGTGTAAGCGGGCTCTGATAAGAGTACTTTTAAGTATGCCCTATGAAAAACACTGAAGAGTTAATGACTGTATTAAAATAGGTATTGTTAATTAGCGATAGTTCTAAGAAATTATTTGTAAAAACTTACATTATATTATATTTAAATTCTAACATGCACTACGATATTTAATAATTTTGTTCTGCATTAAAAAATATAAAATAAATAATTAATAAATAGATAGTACCTCAACAATGTAACGTTGTAAAACATCACATTGAAGTTTCTTTGTTAGTCTTGAGATTTAGAGAGGGAGGAGAGTAGATTGTTGACCCTTTCTCACTACTTGCCATCGAGTTTATGTAATTTACGTTTGGGTAGGCAGAATGTTTTTGAATGTCTCAGCCTGTTCTTGGAATGAACGAATTAAAAAAGTTCTGTCAATTGGTCAATGTCTTTTGACAGTGGTGACGGAACGACATTCGCCTTTCTACAACGACGAAGTAATTATGTCGTCGTAAATATATTTTTTAAACTTCACTAAAAGGAAGTAATCTTTTAGAAATTGTATATGGAAGTTCACGCCTGTGACTTCTTATGAAGGGTTGTATCGGGATGTCTGTGTATTTCGGTAAGATCTTTGGATTCTTGGAAACACGTTCATAACCTTTTTTGACGAGGTGGAATTTTGACGAAAGATTATGCGTTGTTTACAGCTGATTACGAAGTTTGCGAGACTTGAAGAGGCGTTAAAGGAATATTTGCCTGCTCTTCAAGATTAATTAGTACTCCCCATTAAAAAGTGGTAAGTTCTCTTTATGTGTTCGAGTCACGAACAAATCTCAAATTGTTTTTCCAAATCTAATGGAACAAATTTCTTTTCTTTGTAGCTGAAAAGGCACTTTTTTTTTTATATATTAACTTCATTCTTGGATGAAGTTTGCCGTAAGGGCTGACCATGTGGTTGCGGGCTCGCCATTCTAGTGGAGACGACACCTGTCGCGGTCTGCAGAGGGGATCCGAATCCCGTGGTAATTTGACCACGCCTTCAGGTATTTAGTTTGAATTGTTATTGTGTAGATTAATCTAGAAATGATGCACGACTCAATGAACAGGCCCAAAGACTCAATAAACAGGCCCAAAGGCTCAATGAATAGGCCCAAAGACTCATGATTAGGCCCAAGTAACGACTTAATGATTTGGCTCATGTTTTGAATCATGTTACGATATATATTTTGACTTATAAGCTGGCATTATGCTGGGTACTCTAAATTTCACGCCTCAACCCTGTGAACTTAACTTACCAAATCACTTGAAAAGGTTATACCATTAGTGATACAGTTTATAGTGTATATTCAATCAATTCGCCTATAAAAATATAGAAACTTTCTTCTAGAGATGTATTCTATTATTTTTGGTTCCTGCTCTTATGATTAAAGGCTCAATCTCCATCGCTGATATCCGTGTGCATAAAGTTGGTAGGACTTATCCTCCTGGCGCCTGAAACAAGTTATATATTGTGTTTGTTAGTTTTTTTGTTAGTTCATGTCTCCATAATTAGAGATCTATTATTATTTTTGGTTCCTCGCCAAAATAAAACAATTGTCACATTTATATTGATTTATTATTACAATTGGCACCCTTTAGGGACATAGTAATTCAATCTCATCGCCCATTATTGTTATAAAATAAGTAAAACATTACAACAACAAAATGCATCTACGCCTGAAACACAGGTATTCCTAGTTCAGGCACCAACAATGTAATTCATAAATACAATTCGTTTATGCACTTAGAACAAAACAAGTATCTTTTTTTTTTAAGTGTAATAATGAACTAAGTTAAACTAACTAACTAACTATCTTCACGCTGTATCCCTGACGGGGTAGTCAAACTAAATATAAGTAAATAAGTATTTAAGTTAAACTAAATATTTGTAAATGATAGATTAAGATATCATGTAAAATATGTACTATAGGTATATCTATTTTGTGTTGGAAATAAATTTATTCTCATTCTTATTTCATGAAATGCCAAGAACCTTCATCGTTTCATCTATCTTTTAATTCTACTAAATTTTCCTGACTGCATTTGTCCTTCTGAAATTCTCTTGCAAGTTCTTCGTTATTTGTCATCCATTTTTGCAATTCAAAACCACCTCTTTTCATTAAATTATTCATTTCTTCATATATCCCTTTTCCTTCCTCGACTGTTTGGCAGCCCGACATAAAGTCATCAACATAATATTCTTCTTTAACTCTTTCAGATACCAGTGGATATTCCCTTCCTTCATCAAGAGCCAATTGCTGCAACGTCTTCACTGCCAGGTAAGGTGTACATGCCGTTCCAAAGGTTACCCGTAATAATTTGTAATCTTTTATTTCAGATACAGCGTCACTACGCCAGAGAAGCCGTTGGAAATTCGTTTCTTCAGGAGCGATTAAGATTTGCCGGTAGACGCCATTTTATCACAATATGACGTAATGCCGGTTGAATACGAGGACCCACCATCAAAGTGTCATTTAGAGACACACCGTTTGTTCTTTTGGATGACGCGTCGAACACAACTCTGATCTTGGTCGTGGTTTTGTCCATCCGTACTACCGCGTAGTGAGGTAAATACACCGCTTCAGCTCTATGATGATCGGCACCGGGAGGAATCACCACCATGTGACCAAGGGTAAGGTACTCTTGAATGACATCCGTGTATTTTCTCTTCATTTCAGGATCCTTTTGAAAGCGACGTTCAAGAAGATGAAATCTTTTGAGTGCAACATCTCGGGAGTGTCCATATTTGTACTGTGGGTCAGGCTCCTTAAATGGCAGGTTAACTATATACCGATCAGTACTATCACGTCGAGTGGTTTGTTGATAAAACCTCTCGCATATTAGCTCTTCCTCAGTGAGTATTTCTTTCCTATCACAATGTGTGTCAGACTCTATCTCCCAAAATCGTTTAAGCATCTCATTATTAGTGCACTGCATGCTGATCACCACAGTGTGGCAAGATGCTGACTTAACATCTGAATCTGAATGGGCCTGTCCAGACAAAATCCAGCCTAAGCGTGTGTTTGGCGCTATTAATGGCCCAGGAGTATGTCGAAGTAAACCTACCCTGAGCACCTGACTGTAAATTTCAGCCCCAAGCAAAACATCAATTCTGTTTGGGGTGTGATAATCTGGGTCAGCCAAATCCAACTTTTCAAGTTGATCCCAAGTTGGGATTGCCATTTTATCTCCGGGGATTAACGAGGTTATCGTACTCAAAACGTATGCCTGTACTTGGATACTAAAATTAGGATCGTGACGTGAATGTACAGTTACAAGAACTGCAAACTTGGAAGCCATCTTACTCTCGTCACCTCCTATGCCTGAGATAATACCTTTTGTAGGTATTCTCTTCAATCCTAGCTGAAAGAAGCTTGTGATCCCTGATCCAATAACGCCCTCTGCAGGTGTTTATTACCGCTCTTTGCCTGCCCTTCGACAAGCGCGGTGGCTAACTAGACTTGATTTGGACGATACCCTTTTGAAAAGTGAGTTAATATCGCAGAAACATCTGGTTCCTGCACCACACAGGAAGCGGCGCTCAAGGTGGGCATTGCTGATTGATTAATTGACACCTCCTCTGAAACACTTTGAAGTGGTGATGGTGTTGAAGACACCTTGGGGTGTAATAATGAATGGTGTTTAAGATTGCAGATTTGACATGTAGTGGAAACACGACACATTTTAATTGCATGATTTGCGCCCAAACAATTAAAATAAAGATGGTGAGTACGGACAAAATCACTACGAGCTTTGTAATCTTGTTTACAAAATTGCTTACATCGGCCAAGTTTATGTGGTTCTTTACAGTAACGACACGTAATTTTACCTGAAACATCATTTATGGATGTCACTGAAAGAAGGACCCTTGGTTTACTAGCTGTGGACTTTGATTTTACACTTGGAGGATCTAAATACACCAAAGTGCGAAAACGCGATTCTAAAATTTCTTAAATTCTATAAAGGTAGGTAACACTTTGATTGAACTGATTTTTTCCTCCCATAATTTACGCGATTCACCATCTAATTTACCGCTGATGATGTATATAACTATGGGATCCCAGTATTCTACTTTAACCTTAAGCGTAGATAACCTGTGTAAACAATCCACAGTAGTATCCAATAAAGCCTTGATTGCGGACGATGATTCTGATACATTGGGTTGATTTAATAACATTTTTAACATCGAATTGCATAAATAACGTTTGTTTTCATATCTGTTGTTTAGTACTTCCCAACAATCTCGGTAATTCGCTGCTGTGACCGGTGTATGGCGTAACAACTGTTCCGCTTCATCACATAAATGACCCTTCAGGTAATGAAGCTTCTGAACATCATCAATGGCGTCGTTATTATGGACTAATGAAGTGAACATTTCTCTAAATGATGTCCATTCACTGTATTTTCCTGAGAATTTGGGTATTATTATCTTAGGCAATTTTACATTTGTACCCTGGTTACCATAAGTCTTATTTGAAACGTTCCTAGAAACTGTAAATTTACCAATGTGATCTTTTAATTCAGCTTTAAAGTTAATATAAAATTCTTCGACAATTCGACAAAAACTTAAAAATAACTATTAGAACGATCAGCAGAACGCTCTACTATTTGCTAAGTCTACAACCACTGATATTATTCTAAGTCCAATAATTAAATATAAAACTAACACTATTATTGTTCCAATTAAAATTTTTAGGTCATTAAATAATTATTGAGAGTTTACTTACAGTTCGTCTTCATGTAATACTTCACTGTAGATCACTAGATGGCGCGCTTCTGTTTTCTGTGATGGATTCTGGGAATACCGGTGAGCCGATCACTCTTCATAAATTAACCACTACTGAAGTCTGCTCTATCGCTGCTAGGCACTATAGTGGCGCCCTCTGCATCGAGACGTTACCGCTCCTCTTGACAGTTTAGACAGTCACTGTATTGTGACTGTCAGGCAGTTTAGTGACGATCCACCCCTGATTTCTGTGCCGGGTTCTCCACAAAAAATAGTACGTCAACACCAAACGTAATTTATCCGACTCGAAAGGACCATGAGCAAGTATCTACTTGGTCCCCAAGGTTCTCGTCTTCAACAATGAAAAAATTGACTCACTTGCAATTGTGTATATTCAAAATAAAATACAAAACAAGTATGGTGGTAAGAGAGCTATATTTAAAAAAAACATATTAAAACTGTTTATGTCTATAAACAGTTTTAATATGTTGTTTCGTCGACAAACCAACAAACCATAGTGTGATTTAACACCCGTTACGCACGCCATCTAGAGCGGCAAGGTGTAAACTATTATTGATAGAAATTGGACAGACATCTATTTTATTACCCGTAGGGTAGCTATTTCCTTATAAGCGGTAGCTAGCTAAAAACGGTCCGAAAGGTGCGGTGTCTTTGTCTAACGCGCTGCCAGCCCAAATAACCATTGGGTTTGGTAAAAATGGTAGAAAAATCTTTTTATTTCTTTTTTTATGATTTAGTAAAAATTAATTATTCATAAACTTTGAAACTTATCTAAATATTTCTATAGTTCCTATAATTATTAATAATAACTTCATAGTATTAAAAAATACTGATAAAAACTTAGTAAGAGCAGTACTTAAATGTTTGGGTTTGGTAATACTAAATGCAAGATCCGCCTGGACCCGCCATCTTGCTTAAAGTGTAGGGTCACCATAAATTATTATTATTATTTATTTTTTTACTTACTATGTTGTAATATAATAAATATTACATCATCATTATAAGTTACAATCTAGCTGTAAAGCTAATAAGTAACTTAGTTTTAACTTAATTTGCTAAATACTTAAGTGTTAAGAATGTGTCCATTGGCACTTTTGTTATTGTCTTTATTGAAGCGGAGTGTCACTTTCTTCATGTGTTCTCTGGGCACTCACTTGTTTTTGTAGCACTCACTGCACTATTATTAGTATTAGCTAAACTAACTCAAACGGTTTAGTCCTTTTTAACCTTCTTATTAGGTCCGTGGTGTCAAACAGCTGGATAGCTTCGACATTCACATGTTGATGAAGCCTTTGTTGATGTGCTTCGGCGTATCTTTTTACAACTTTAGCAACAAGGTCCACCCCTTTAATTCACTGCATCGCATTATGCAAAAACTACCTCCAGAGGAGAAAAGAGATATACGCTCCATTATTAACAACCTACAGGCCAATATACGCTGCTCCATAGTTGAGTACCAAGATACAATTTGGAACAATAAGTTAACAATAATAAAAAATTCCCACACTGATCTTTGGCGATTAATTAGATCCCTAAAGCCTAGATCAACTGTACTGCCACACTTGAAATGTAGCGAGGGTGAGCATGCGGTCTCTCCAGCGGACCAAGCTGAAGAACTTGCTCGTGCATTTCATTCTAATATGTGTCTCACTTTGAACTGGCGAAGTGACAATTTTACTGAGAGTGAGGTACAGAAATCAATGCATAAAATTGATAGTATAAATAATCACTTACGACCCCACGTGGTCACACCAAAGGAGTTGCGTATTATAATTAAACGTCTTAAAAACCGCAAGTCTCCGGGTGATGACGGTATTCATAATCTTATGTTGAAGAATCTTTCGCAGAAGGCACTGGTTCAACTTACGAAAATATTTTATAGCTGTTTATCCGTTGGTTATTTTCCAGATTGCTGGAAAACTGCCAAGGTAATAGCTTTGAGGAAACCTGGTAAGGACACCACACCAAGTAACTATAGGCCAATCAGCTTACTTCCCTCGACTGGTAAACTTTTCGAGAGGATTATTTATAAAAGACTTTTAATTTATACTGAATCACTTATTTTGAATGAGCAATTTGGATTCCGGAGTCTACTCGTACATTCGACTTATCACCAGTTGGCTCGTGTATCGGAGCACATAGCTGATCGTTTAAATTTATGCGAATCTACTGGAATGTTCCTATTAGATATTGAAAAGGCCTTCGATACTGTTTGGCATAACGGACTTTTGCACAAGCTTGTAAATTTAGACATCCCTATAACTCTTATTAGACTCTTAAAATCATATTTAACTAATCGACATTTTAAAGTGCACATGGGACAAAGCACCTCGACGTTATTTCCGATACCTGCTGGAATACCCCAGGGTTCTATTCTGGGGCCTTATCTGTTTCTACTTTACGTGAACGATATGCCCATTCAACCGAGAACTAAACTTGCCTGTTTCGCCGATGATACTGCTTCTTTCACCTCCTCAAAGGATATCGACCTTATAGTCGATCGTCTACAACTCTCCTTGGTATGCTCATACCTGCATACTCATTTTACCAATTGGAAATTGAAGCTTAATAGTTCTAAAATAGAGGCTATTTTATTTACTCGTCATCGCAAACCTCTAGCAAGAAAATTAAAAATTAATGAACATGCAATACCCTGGAGTGGCTCAGTTCGTTACTTGGGAGTTACTCTCGACACTAAATTAAATTGGACCACACAGAGTTAATACTAGCATAAAAGGTGCTCAGGCAATGGGTTCACTTGGTTCGATTTTAAATCGCAAATGCAAACTAAGCCCGTGCACAAAAATGCTTATGTACACTACTTTAGTGAGACCATGCTTAACCCACGCCTGTCCCTTTTGGAGCAGCACTTGTTTAACGAACTACGAACTTTTACAGACTATCCAAAACAAAGCATTAAAAATAGCTTATAATACACCTTTTAAAACGAATTTAAAACATCTTCATTCTTATTTAAAATTCCTTACAATTAAGGATTTTATATATAAATTAACATACAAATTTTATACCGTGAATAAATACAATACAAATAAATTAATTTTTAATATATGTAAAACAACAGCATCCGATTTGCAATACATCGACAAATATAAAACTTATCGACTGCGACTAGTGGCATAACGTTATTGCATGACCAGCGTCTTGACCCCGGTTTGTAGACGCATTGCCCCCGTGCTGGCCCTACTCTGTAGGCCGACCAGGGGCGGGGCGGCTCGCGTCGCTGCTTCTTACGCTGGACATCACGAATCAAATATTTATTAGTACTTGTTAGTATTTTTTTGCTTTTACCGTCATCTGTTTAATGCAAAAAGCAAATGTTCATACAAAACTTTGCATAATTGTTTTTTACCTGTGATACCTAATTGTTTTTTTAAATTCTATCGTAACGAATAATTAAATTATATAGTTCAGTTTAAAGTGATCATGATTATTATTTACATGTAAGTAACGCTGTGTTATTTGATGTTAATAAAGACGTGATAAGATGTTTTTAAAAAACAAACAAACTAGGTCCGTGATGTCGAACAGCTGGATAGCTTCGACATTCACATGTTGATGAAGCCTTTGTTGATGTGCTTCGGCGTATCTTTTTACAACTTTAGCAACAAGGTCCACCCCTATATCTCGGTTTATATCCACGTTTCTGATATACCAAGGAGCGTTTACTATACTCCTTAGTATTTTATTTTGAAATCGTTGAATTATTTGTACATTCGTTTGTTTGGTACACCCCCAAAGCTGTATACCATATGTCATGAGAACTTGCTTGTACAAAAGTACTTTGTTATGCACTGATAAAGTGGAATGCCAGTACATTTTTTATGGCGTAGGTCTAGTACATGGCGTTTTTTTTAACATGGGCCTTCCAGCGTAACTTTGTAACACTTCTGAGTGTCGGTTACATATTCAGGGGATTTGATTTACTAACCTTATTTTTATATACATCCCTTTTGTGGAAACAAACTCACTTTTCACAATACTTTAGTTATAACTCTAAAGTCATTTGTTTAATTATTTAAAAGTTTATAATATTTCACATTGTTTGTGTTTGTTCGGAACGACATGAGTTTGACATTGTCAAAACTGTCACGAACGTTTCGACTCTTATGGCGCGTTCTAAAATTAACGCGTGCGTCTATGGTGTCTTTCAGTTTGGTGCTGGACATTGAACTTAGATAGATTGGCTGTCCTGACTCACATCCACCCATAATGTATTGCGTGAGGTGTGACAAACAGGAATAGTAAGGTTTTCATGTTGGTTTTGTTTATTTATTTTTTGATTATTTGTCAGGGTTGTATAGGCCGGATGACTTTAGCCTGCTGTAATCGAGCGGGAGAAAAGAAAAGAAAGCTGTTTTTTTTGCTACGACATGGCGTCATGAGAATATGCCTGTCATGGTGATTTAATTTGGATCGTTCTGTCGGGTGCTCTGCAATCGCGTCTCGAGTATCGATCGGATCCCAACCCGGCACGTCCGGCACTGCTGCCAGTGCCGCTCACATTCGGTCCGCTGGCGTCTCTAACGCCGCGCCTCGTTCTTCCGCCCCCGTCTCCGGCCCTTCGTTGGAGGAGACGGGCGCTCCGTCGGCTGCTCTGCCAGGTTCCTCCCCTCCTGTGCAGAATACGAAAAATGGAAAGAAAGGGAGGAAGAAGAAGAGCGCTGCGGCGCGTGAAGCCGAGGCAGCTCGTCAGGAGCGCCCCCCACCGCCACCCTCTCCTCGGCCGCTAACCGAGGCCTGGAACGTGGTGGCTGGGCGCCCAAAGAAGGCGCCGGTGGCCAAACCGCCAGCAACCAAGTCAGCAAGTCTCCTACGAGGCGGCGTGCCTAATTGCAGGAAGCCTCCCTTGGGATCTCGAGGCTGGAGTCCTCAAGAGTGTTTATGAGGAAAGCGCCCTGGTGCGTAGAAATGGTGGACGGCCCCTTCCGGACGAGATCGACCGCTGGAGACAGTTGGCTCGCGACGATCTCTTCCGGAAGTGGGCCGAGAGGTTGGTAGGCCCCTCAGTTAGCCCCTAGCTCGTGGGGGCTGTCCGGCCCGTCCTACGTGCTTGGGTAGAGAGGGCACACGGTGCGCCTACGTTCCACCTCAGTCAGCTCCTCACAGGGCACGGCGTATTCGCCAAGTACCTGTGGGAGGTGCCTGGGGTGGAGCCGGACCCCGTGTGTCGTCACTGCCTGAGTGGCGTCGTGGACACGGCGGAGCACACACTCGCCGTGTGCACGGCGTGGGACGGGCCGCGTATCGCCCTTACGGTCCTTGTCGGTACGGATTTGTCGCTGCCGGCTGTGGTGCAAGCCATGGTCAGCAGCCAACAGTGTTGGGCCGCCGTCGCCTCGTTTGCTAGCGAGGTGATGGCGGCGCAACGTGAGGAGTTGCGGGTGCGGGAGCGTACGGGACAGACGCTCCCGCCCCGCCGTCCGGTTCGGGGGCATCGACGTGCTCAATACATGCGCGCCCCCGAATAGTGTCTGGCTGTGGGCGGAAGGTCGGGGGACCCCGCCCAACTGGCCACTTGGCGACGGGCACCCTTTCTGTGTTCCAGGGGGTGCCCACTTTTTGCGCACGCCCGTACTGGCCGCTCTCACCTCCTCTGCTTGCAGAGGAGCGCTCGAGAGCGGTGGAGGTGCGGGCTAGTTCTTCAGCTCCTTAGGGAGCTCCGGGGTGGTCGCTTATCGACCTCCCCGAGACGGACCCCTCCGTTCTGGGGTGCCCCTTGCCGGCTCGCAGTGATTTAACCTCAGGCCTACCCTGAAAGTCGGTTTTAAGGTGAGGCGGAACACCGCGGGGTTAGTGGGTAGGACGGCCCTCTCTCACTGGCCGGGAGCCCCACACACCGTCCCTGCAGCTACCTACAGTGCAAAACTAACGAATGATCAAAATGGCAGCGGTGGAAAGCAGCGAGACGCGACGCGAACGAGCGTAGGCACCTACTTGCGCGCGCGGGCCCAGGTACCTGCTCGCGTGGTCTACCTGTTACTATGCGGTGCAGTCGAAATTACCAACTATTTAGTACCTACCTATGCGATAAATAGTAGGTAAGTATGCGTTAATTATTATCGAAGCGTTTATTCCCTATAGAATAAAACTATTACCTAATCTATGCGTTTGTTCCGTGGTAGAATAAAAAACTATAACCTATACCTATGCGTTTATTCCGTGGTGGAATAAAAACTATAACCTAAAACTAAAACTATAACATAAAAACTATTGCGTTTCTATTAGCAAACTACTAAAGCGGGTGGATCAAAATCCGGATCGTTGAGGACCAGAAAATGGTTGAGCGGGCGAGATAAATAAATTCAAAGTGGACTGTACTTGCGGGGAAAGACTAAAATGAAATTTACACGCGATTGTCGACGGGAAAAGTAATGGAAAAACAGGAATATGCACACTACCTTGCTGCTTGCTGCGAGATGCTGAGGTGGAGGCTGCCGGGGCGTCCCTGGACTTGAATTCCTGGTTTCCTTGCACGAAAACACTATTTATCCATGGAAAATACAATTATTGCGATAGTTGGGTGCGATGCGGCCGCGCGCGCGCGTGGTGTAGGACAGACTGTCAGCCCTCAAACCTGGCCGCCGACGTGAGGATAGCGAAGCGCGCGTAGGTACTTGCGCGCTCGCAAAACAGCTGTCTCGCTCCTCCTTTATAGGTGCGTGTGCGAGACAAGGTAGGTGCGAAAGAGAAATGGAATAAAGGTGAGCGGGGGGAGTGTCGACAACTAATTAATTAAAAACAAACGACAACTAATTAAATAGAAAAAATAACGCGGCTATTCTTTTATCATATACCGGCGCAACCACGTTGTTTTCATTTGTCAAATGCCTACAAGCATTTATCTGCAAAGTTAGTTCCCGGCTATGATAAATGTGTAATACACAAGAAACTTAGTCCTCTTGTGTATACTTTAAAATCTTTAGATGGAAAGAATCTTGGTAATTTGTTCGCCCTGGCGAATCCGTTCCTCAATAAATGTAGTTAGTGCTTTTCCTAGCTATATCCAAAACTCTATATAAGTAAAAACTCGACGTTGAGTTAGAGTTGATACTATTTAAATGGAATCATAACTGAAAAAAACATATACTAAGAGTTTTCTTTCAGTAGTCGTCTATTTCGACAAAGTGTTTCGAGATCTAGTACTTTTGGAATCTCTTGGAGTATAAGATTTTCCTATACTACCTCGGTTGTAAATAAAACGGCATCTTTTAATTTAATAAGTTTTTATTTGCCATTTAGAATTAACTAGATAGTTTTAACAGTATTTATACATAGTTTTGTCCGTTCTGTTTCAATAGTTTTTGTCATACTCTTTAGAGCTGAGTGTTTTCTGTTTTTTTTTTCGTTTTCGCGGGGATTGCATTTACGCACCGTCATCCCTGCTGCGGGGGCAGTGAGAGAGGGCCGTTCTACCCACTAAACCCCGCGGTGTTCCGCCTCACCTTAAAACCGACTCGCAGGGTAGGCCTGAGGTTAAATCACTGCGAGCCGGAGGGGTCCGTCTCGGGGCGGTCGATAAGCGACCACCCCGGAGCTCCCTAAGGAGCTGAAGAACTAGCCCGCACCTCCACCGCTCTCGAGCGCTCCTCTGTAAGCAGAGGAGGTGAGAGCGGCCGGTACGGGCGTGCGCAAAAAGTGGGCACCCCCTGGAACACAGAAAGGGTGCCCGTCGCCAAGTGGCCAGTTGGGCGGGGTCCCCCGACCTTCCGCCCACGGCCAGACACTATTCGGGGGCGCGCATGTATTGAGCACGTCGACGCCCCCGAACCGGACGGCGGGGCGGGAGCGTCTGTCCCGTACGCTCCCGCACCCGCAACTCCTCACGTTTCGCCGCCATCACCTCGAGGGCAAACGAGGCGACGGCGGCCCAACACTGTTGGCTGCCGACCATGGCTTGCACCACAGCCGGCAGCGACAAATCCGTACCGACAAGGCCCGTAAGGGCGATACGCCCGTCCCACGCCGTGCACACGGCGAGTGTGTGCTCCGCCGTGTCCACGACGCCACTCAGGCAGTGACGACACACGGGGTCCGGCTCCACACCACAGCCACCTCCCACAGGTACTTGGCGAATACGCCGTGCCCTGTGAGTAGCTGACTGAGGTGGAACGTAGGCGCACCGTGTGCCCTCTCTACCCAAGCACGTAGGACGGGCCGGACAGTCCCCACGAGCCGGGGGCTAACTGAGGGGCCTACCAACCTCTCGGCCCACTTCCGGAAGAGATCGTCGCGAGCCGACTGTCTCCAGCGGTCGATCTCGTCCGGAAGGGGCCGTCCACCATTTCTACGCACCAGGGCGCTTTCCTCATAAACACTCTTGAGGACTCCAGCCTCGAGATCCCAAGGGAGGCTTCCTGCAATTAGGCACGCCGCCTCGTAGGAGACGGTGCAGTACGCTCGTGCCGCCAAGAGGCGCAGAGGGCGTGCGCCCAGATGGGCGCTCCATACAACGCCTTTGAGCGCACTACACCGTCGTAGAGGCGACGGCATGCACTATTTGGGCCTTCCCGATTGGGGAGCAGCCTCGCCAGCCTTCCGGCGTAAGACAACAACTTTGGTGAAAGACGCCGGAAGTGCTCGACGAAGCCCCATCGGCTGTCGAGTACCAAACCCAGATACTTTATACTCGACCCGACAGCGATGGGGGTGCTGCTCACCACAATCTGACAATCTCGAGGGGGCCCTCGCCGAGGCCCGTGAAAGAAAACGGCCTCGGACTTTTCGAGGGCCACCTGGAGTCCTAGCGCCCTGATGCGGCTGACCACCTGGGCAACGCCCGCGGTGGCCAGGACTTTCGCCTCGCGAAACTCAGGGCCCCGCGCGGTGACTAGGGTATCGTCGGCGTAACAAAGGACGCCGACTCCCCGAAGAGTAGCACCGCGCAGGACCCAATCGTATCCGATGTTCCACAGGAGCGGACCCAGAACCGACCCCTGTGGAACACCACAAGACATACCAGCGCGGACTACTCCCGACCGGGCCGGATAGGAGATGGCCCGGTCGACAAAGTAGTCCGCGAGAATGCGCCTGAGGTACCACGGGATATTGTGGTACCTCAGCGCCTCAGCGATGGTCTGCCAGGGAATGGTGTTGAAGGCGTTCGCGATGTCGAGCGACACCGCCAGCAACACCTCCCCCCGACCGACCGCCTCCTCGACGCTGTCCCGGAGCCGGGAAATGGCGTCCAGGGTCGACCTCCCGCGACGAAAACCGTACTGGCCGTCATTGAGATTGGGCCCCGCCCCCTCCAGGTGCCCGACGAGACGCGCCGCGAGCACCCGCTCGAGCAGCTTGCTCATCTCGTCGAGCAATACGATGGGGCGGTAGGCCAACGGCGACTCGGCCGGGCGCCCGTGCTTCTTCAACAGCACGAGCCGCCCAGTTTTCCACTGTCGCGGGACCTTATCCGACGCCAAACACTCCGACAACAAGGACAGCGTCTCCTCCTCGAACGCTGGCATGACCAGGGCGATGACGCGCCCAGGGATGCCGTCCGGACCGGGGGCGCGGTTCCTCAATTTGAGTTTGAGGACCGCCGCCCCGAGCTCGGCACCTGACACGGGCGGAATCATCGCCTCTCTGTCTGCCGGCGTCTGGCTTGGTGCCATCCGCGGTGGGACCCACTCTTCCCGCGCAGGGAAGAGGGAACTGACAACGTGGCCGACGAATGAGGGCTCGAGAGACTTGGTGAGGGGAGGCGCCCAGGGCCGGAGTTTGTCACTCACGGCTTTGTACGGGCGCCCCCACGGATCTTCAATTAGGGTCTCGAGCCACTCCTTCCAGGCCGCCTCCTAGGCGGCCTTGATCGCCGAGCTGAGGGCAGCTCGGGCAGCCCGGTATGCGGCGAGTAGTTCTTCTTCACGGGCAGGGTCCCTGTTTCTTCGGGCGCGTTGGCGAGTGTACCTGCGCTAGGCTGCGTGACTTGAGGTTCGCAGCCCAGCCAGCTCTTCGTTCCACCAGTACACTCGCCGCCGCGGCTTGACAGACCCTGCCCTCTTCATGGCCGCATCGCAGACACGAGTCAGGGCGCCGGAAAGCCGCCCAGCCCTCGCGTCCACGTCCGGGCTATCGTCGCCAGCGGCCCATCGCTCGACGATGGCCGCCTCCTTTGCCAGTTCCCGGTCCAGCGTGGCAGACGCCACCGCGGACCTTCCTCAACCGAACGGCAGTCCCCGACCGCCGGGGTCCCGGAGCCGGTGTCGACAATGTCGAACCATATGTAGCGATGGTACGACAGCGTCTCCACCCCCTCGACCACTTTCCAACCACGCGTGCGGCTAGCCAGGCCAGAACTGGCAAAGGACAGGTCGATTATACTACGACCCGTCCCCGTTCGCCGCACGAACCGACCGACCCTCGGTTGAGCAGCACCAAGCCGTTGGACACCGCCCATTCCTCGACCATCTCACCCCGGCTATCGGTTTCTGGAGATCCCCACGCCTGTGAGTGTGCGTTGAAATCTCCAGCTACCACCACCGGGGTGGAGTGCGCTTCTGCCAACAGAGCCCCGACCTCAATCAACCAATGCTCATACTCAGCGAGACTTCTGTTGGGCGAGAAGTACACCCCGACTACTGCAACGTCTCCCAGCACCGCGAGGACGCAACCGCGTCCCTGGAGCACCCTATCAAAAGCACCCCGCTGGGAGACGATAGCCACCAACTCGTCGCGGCTGCCAGCCCAGTTGTCGCGGGCGCGAACCGCGTACGGTTCGGCGACTATAGCCACAGTCGCCTGTAACTGTGCGACAGACTAAAGCAACAGATCTTGGGCCGCCGCACAGTTCCCGACGTTGGCCTGCAGTACCGAGATGGGAGCCATTTAGTTTTGGGCGATGTCCATCACCTCCTCTGAAACCTGGGTGGGCTGACGCGTACGTCCGGCACCACCCCGACGCCTCCTCTGCTTGGACGCCGCCTAGCAGGCTTTTGAGCCAAGCCGATGCGCAGCGGCAGCTCCCGCCGCCGCGCAGATGGGGCAGCTAAATGCTGAAGCCGGCCGCCTTGTGACCGGACTGCCCACAACGGAAACAGAGTGCGCTGCGGTCCACTTCCGCAGCGCACCGGGCTCCTACGTGCCCCACCTCCAAGCAGCGGAAGCAGCGCTGCGGCCTGACTTCCAAAAGGACCGCACGAACGCGGGACCATCCGATCGTGAGAGGGCGGCCATCTGTGACTTTTTTGGCCGCCGCGATCGGGCACTTGACCCACGCCGTGCCCTCCCTGCCTGCCTGGCGAACAACGTCGCCAACAACGACACTGGTGGTGGCGCAACCTCCTACGTCCGCCACCACCCGCGCAACATTCTCCTTCGTATCCGCGTCGCCTAGACCGGAGATGCGCAGCTCCGCACACTTCTCCGGCCTGGCGACACGGACGTCCTCTCCCAGAGCATTCTTCAACTGCTCCGCCAGAGCGTCAGCCTTCTGGCATCTTTCGGCGCCCGCCACCTCCAGGATTCTTCCTCCTGTCGCCGCCGTGCGGAACCTAAGGCCTCCGATGCCGAGACTGTTGAGATCGATTTTAGCCTCGGCCTCGGCAAGTTTTGAGGCGTAAGTGATGCCCTTCTCAGCCGCGCCCTGTTGCAGCGTGATCACTACTGCAGCGGTTCGCGGGGCGCGGAGTTTTGGGGCGGGTTTCTTCACGGCAGGCGCGCTGGTGGGCGCTGGTGCCGACTTTGCTGACTTGGTTGCTGGCGACTTGGCCACCGGCGCCTTCTTTGGGCGCCCAGCCACCACGTTCCAGGCCTCGGTTAGCGGCCGAGGAGTGGGTGGCGGTGGGGGGCGCTCCTGACGAGCTGCCTTGGCTTCACGCGCCGCAGCGCTCTTCTTCTTCCTCCCTTTCTTTCCATTTTTCGTATTCTGCACAGGAGGGAGGAACCTGGCAGAGCAGCCGACGGAGCGCCCGTCTCCTCCAACGAAGGGCCGGAGACGGGGGCGGAAGAACGAGGCGCGGCGTTAGAGACGCCAGAGGACCGAATGTGAGCGGCACTGGCAGCAGTGCCGGACGTGCCGGGTTGGGATCCGATCGATACTCCAGACGCGATTGCGGAGCACCCGACAGAACGGGCGGCATTTCGAGCGTCCGCCTGCAGCGGCGGGCGAAGTCGCGGCTCCGGCAGCAGGCGGTCCCCAATGCCGTCAAAGCGCGCGTCTAGGAGGAACATGATCTCCTCGCGCGACATTGACGTTGGTGGGGCGTTCACCTGCCTCTTCAGTAGATCCACTTTGGCCCGCAAGGCAGCAAGCTCACGCTGGAGACGGGCATTTTCCTCGGATTCCGTACGGGCCCGCAACTCCCGCACGTGTTCCAGGATGGATCACTGTCTCCCTCCGACCCCGAGTTCCGGCGTTTGCGCCACAGCCGGGAAAGCGGGGAGGGGGAGGGACCAGGAGAAACCTCGGAATCCGACAGCAGCAGGTCTCCCGACAGCCGACGCGGAGCGGCGTCGCAGCGCGAGAGTGACACTCGCGCTTCTCTCATAAGACTAGGCACTGGAGTGCCAGGTTTGGTTTTTCCATCCATTTCGTTAGCCCTATCGTCGGGCAGATCAGCGTCCGTTAAGAGTAAGCCAAAGTTGTTGTGAAAAAATAAGGTGACGCTCATTCCAGGGAGCGGGATGGATACTGTGGGGTGCTCCAGGTGCCCCACAGGTTTTAAGGACTTCGCTATCGGGTTTTAAAGACTTTTCCCTGTCGCGAGCCGGCCAATGAAGGCAAGCCCTTCGGCCCCCAGGACCACCGCGTACCAACTGGTGCCACCAGTTGGGTCGTTGCAGAGGCCTCAGCTAGCCCTCCCCAACTCCGACGCTGGCACGAGTGCCTGTAGACCCCTGCGCAAACAGTAGGCCTACGCGTCCACCCCACAAAGACTTCGCTACTACCGGCCGTGCCCGGGAGCGACACCAACGATGTGATGCTTCTACCGGCCAGGCCGGGAGCGGTCACAAATACCGTAGGCCTTGCAGGCCAACCATACCACGACCCCCTCGTGCAATGGGGTCAACTGCACGTCCACACAACGCAAGACAAGCTTCTACCGGCCCAAGCCGGGAGAAACGACAACGAAGACGAAAATCGACAACGAAGCGCTACTACCGGCTAGGCCGGGAGCTTTCACTTACAATAAATTTTTTACTTACAATAAATTCTCGTTCGAATCGTTCAAGGAATTGGTCCTGTGTTCTAATTGGTCATGGTCACTTATTTAGAAAGGGACGACACCACTGCCGAGAGCCATCTCACGCGAGCCGATTACTTCGCAGTAGTGCACAGTCTAGTTATAAGTTTAAGGTCTTTGGTTGTTCGTAGATTGTTGTTGTTGCTAGTTGTCTTCGCCCATCTTGGGCAAGCAAAGGAAACTTGATTCATAATCATAATCCACCATTATTAAACACAAAATCACGAATTATACACTAGTTTTGGAAAATAAAATACTGCAACCTTGCGTCATGTTCCAGAATTGGCGCCAAGCCTCAAAATAAGCTCGATGTCTAATAATGTTATAATTTATTGAGATTTGTTTATGCGCACAACACTTTCATGCCACAGATGACGTCTTTATAAAATGAACAATTTTTATCATTTCATTAATTAATTGGTTAAAGCAAGCATTTGGTGTAAATCTACGGTCTAAGAATTAGAAAATCTAATACTGCGTTTACAGTCGCGGCTCGTCTCGTGGTTCGGCTCCTGAATCGCGCTAGCTCATGTTTACACTTTCGCGGCGTGCTCATTGTTTAATGATCTTTCAACGATGGCGGATGTCGGTCCGATATATTATTAACAGCATCGACTATTAAGTTTTGTGACCTTTTACTACTACTACTACGCAAGTAATTTACAAAACTGTCAATGGTTAACTTTTTTATTATTTTTGTCATATTTGTGCTTTGGATTTTATATTATTATTTACCCTTGAAACATTTCAACGAACCCTAATTTTGCCATCAGTGACTCAATTGCATCTCGGTTTCAATCGGTACAATCGGCACGCGGCGCTCGCTGACGCAATTGAGTGAGATAGACTGTTCGGAGCGCTCCGAGTTGCGGTCGCGTCGAAGAGCGCTGACCGCCGTCTCTCTCACTAATTTGCTACTAGTGGGTGATTGAGAGAGACAGCAACACTAGCTCACCTACGCACGAATTAGGTACGCGTGGTTATTATTTGTTTTAGTTATGAAATATATTAAAAAAATGAACAGTGTAAAAAGTGTAAACAGTAAAAAAATGCCAAACAAACCCAAAAAATACGGTTGTAAATAATGAATGAAAACACTGTTCGTAAAATCGATTTTTAAATACTCCAGTTAGAACTAAAATCTATCAGTCCTAAGCCTGAAGAAAGTATGAAGGAAAATCTTTTAAGCTACATATTAGGCAACTGAAATTAAATTAAACAAACTACTTATTAATTATATATATTTTCATCATTCTTTTAACATAGGTCAATAAAAACTATTCATTTGAATTCGTTTGCGATAAAATATCGAACTTAGATACAAGTTGAGTCACTGATGCAAATGAAGCTCTTCAGCACTTTACTGATTCGAATCTTTGAACTGATCCAGATACAAATGATCCATCCATCCAACAAAGATACGTTTTTGCCACCGCTATTGTGAGCAGAGCACCGCACCGCGCTCGCGTCCCCCGCGCAGCCCTTTGAATCGTGAGTCCGGTGAGTCACGTGACGAGCTGCGATACGAGCTACGAGAGCACGTTTACACTTGCGGCTCGTTTCGCAGCTCGTCTCGTAGCTCGCGCGAGAGTGTAAACGTAGTATGACAAACTAATGTATATTACGCTAGGTACGATGAACCTAAGTAAGACCTTCTGTTTAAAGATCGTTTAATGTAAGCTTATGTAAGTCATATTGTACCGTAATCTAGTCTGGACACAGACATATAAGACAGTAAGCAGACCCAACGTTTGCGAAAAATTGTGTAGTCTATTACACACACATGCAGCCGCACTCAGAGTCGTTCATTAAATTAGTGTAAATTGTCATTGAACTAATTATGATTAAAATAAATAATTGGCCGTTGCTCTTAGAGACGAAAATAAATGGTTCATTAGTTAATGGCAACTTAAGTCAACGTAGGGCGGTGCACCGTATCGAAACGTATGTCGGTAAAGTGCAATATCGTTACATGCCTTTGGACATTTAAATAATTTTATAAAATATAGTCCGAGACTACCAGGACTTTAATTGGTCGTGTTAATTAGTGTCTAGCTCTAGACCTTTTAGCATTTTTGTTACCACCTCACTAAAAAGGCAACAGGATCAAAATTTATTCCGAATTTAACATCTAAAATTTCACAATTTAACACATTTTATTTTATTAACTAACTAACTAACTATCTTCACGCTGTATCCCTGACGGGGTAGTCAGAGAGGACAGACCGCCAGGCTTCGCGATCCATGCATACTTCTTTCGCTTCTTCGAGATTCATCAATCGCTTCATACACGCACGTCTGGGTATCCGAGTACTTATGACCTTTCCGTTTTTGAGCAATCTGCTCACGTGGTCTTCATATGTAAGTCTCGGCCTTCCCTGACTCCTTCTACCCTCTACTTTTGAACAATATATATTCTTCGTCAATCGTTCCTCACTCATTCGTTGGACGTGTCAAAACCAACGGAGCACGCCCTTTTCCAGCTTAACGCTGACACTTTCATTCAAACCTGCCATATTGCGTATGACTTCGTTACGTATTCGGTCGGCCAAGGTAACGCCGCACAATTTTCGAAGTGATCGCATCTCTCTCATCATCTTTTATTTTATTTTATTAAATTTATTCGGCCCTTTAGACCCACCCCAGACCCGTGCTTCGGAAGGCACGTTAAGCTGTTGGTCCCGGTTGCTAATAAAATGGCAGTCGTTAAGCCAAGTTGAAGGCCTTATGGGTGGCTTAAAAAAAATTTCAACAGCAGGTCGATGCAGCCTGCGCCTGTCCATATCAACACGGCAATGGGCTCACCACCTGTTACGTGGGACGAAAGTGCATACGGTGAAACGTGGGCGTTTAATATGCCTCTGCCTACCCCTTCGGATAAAGGCGTGACAATATGTATGTATGTATAAAATATAGTAGTTTTTATAGGGTAAAGTTATTATTTTCCTTCAAAATAAAAAAAGTTTAATGTTTTACTATTATTTTTAAGGAAAATTACTATGAATTACGGAATATTTCCTGAATGCATGACTATAGATATGGTTGGATCACTATACATATCGCTCTTTGATTCTCTCCGTAAAAAAACATAGGTGACATAATAGCGCTAACACACTTTCAGATTTGGTCTGCCGGACTTCGACAGATCAAATCCGCCGAGTCCGCCAACCAAATCTGTCATTATGATCTGTTATTATGAAAAAGTGTTTTTTTAGAGAAAAATAAAATTGAATCTGGGAAAATTTACGACAAAGTAGCTAGAACGGCAACATTGATCACATCCGATGCGGATCGAGGTGGATTCAATTAATAATAATTATGTCCGCTGGGCTGCTGTACACACGGTAAGATTGGTCGCAAGGCAAATCAAATCCGAGATCGGGTGAGTGCGGCAGTTAGACATGTAGCTTAATCCAGGGTCGCATTCAGCTATCATATCATATCTTTCTGATTTATGTTTATTAACCAAACATCTTTTTTAATAATATCCTTAGGCAACCTATAACATCAATTACATGTAAATGTTATTCCTGGTGAGTTCTTATGACTGGAACTATCACAACAGTTTACACAACACTTCATCATGCTTTTTTATACGTTTATAACATTTTTAAATATTTATACACAATATTATTCCTTCGACACTAAACCCTAACAAATTCCTGATTCAAAAATTGTAATACAACAAATAAAAGGAGTGAAAAGGATGAAGTATTGCCCTTTAAACAAAGGAATATGTTTAATCTGCTTACTATCTTAGGCCCACTTGCGCGATCTTGGGTTAACGGGTGTAACTCGGAGGTATGGACTAACCCCGAGTTAAATCATTAATTTGTCTCGCATGACCCCGAGTTAAGGGTATACCTAGGGTTAAATCGCTAAAATTATAACTCACCGATTTCTGAGGGTTAATTCGTCAAACGTTGGGTTAGCAGCTGATAGACAATCAAGTGGCACGAGACACATGCGTGACACGGACTCCTCAAAATGACACGCCGCGCATATATAATACGATAAAAATAAAATGCACTCGGCTGTCATGTAACATTCATTCGTGTAAGAAAAAGTCTTATGTGGCAAACTGTAGTGTAAAAGAGATAGACATACTTGTTTTATTCTTTGTTCAATCATTAATGTTTAGTTGGATGACATAGAGTGACATAAAACACTGGGTTAGTTAACCCGATGATATTTTTCTATGGTGCCAGACATGATTAGGGTTAAAAAGTTATTTACTTAGTTCCGAGTTAACTAACTCTATAATTATTTTTTTTAACCCCAGCATTCATGCAAGTGGGCCTTAATGTCTCTGAGTCTGGGGGACGTCAAAACGTCAATTGACGTGTCACGTCAGCCGGTTGCTTGACGTTTGATTGTGTGGAAGTTACTGTCTGATTCGATTTCAAAAGGATTTTTCTGAAATATCTCTATAATTTACTAGAGATATGCTTACAAAATTTGAAACAAAGTCGGCCAGAGTTAAAGGTATATCCTTTCATTCGAAGCGGCCATGGGTTCTTGCAAGTTTACACAATGGCGTGATACAGCTTTGGGACTATCGTATGTGTACATTACTTGAGAAATTTGATGATCATGATGGTCCCGTACGTGGAATATGCTTCCACCAGCAGCAGCCGCTGTTTGTTTCGGGTGGTGATGACTATAAGATAAAGGTTTGTAATGAATTTAATATAAATTGAACCATTATTTTAGGTAGTAATTTCGTCATGCTAATGACACGTACGTGCACTAGAGGAATCATGTTTTGTTGGTAGTAATTAATAACATTTATTATTTTCTTGCTATCCCAAAGTATTTGATAATTTTAAGATATTTTAAACAAGTTCTTTGCATTACATTGTTAGTCATAGTACACAACTATTAAAATTCACAGTACATAAATATTTTTTACTGATTTTTAGCATTTTTCAATTAAATATTTGTGTCAGTCTATACCTGTAATCTAAGAGGTTGTGGTAAGGTTGATATAGTCCAAGTGGCTAAAAATTCAGTGGTTTAGAGCTTGCCCTGGCTAGACAAAGTCAATGTTCATGTCCCATCTGAACCAAGTTGTCTTTTTTCACTTTGATAAAAAGTTAAAGAAGATTCTTCTTAGAACATTGACTAAACTATTTTAACTTTGCATCTCTCTATTATTAATGCTAACTGTACCTCTATCTCATCACATATTTTAATCATTATATTATTATTGGTGTTATTAATCTAAAATATGTATCTAGAAATAAATAAGTATGTTTATCAGTTATCTGGTTACCATAGTACAATCTCTGCTTAGTTTGGAATCAAATGGCATTGTCTGAGTTGTCCCAATGATATTTATATTTTATATTTATATTATATTGAGTGATAGTAATGCTTAAAGCATTAAGTACACAGTATATGATGTACTTAATGCTTATGCCTTGCTATAATCATAATTAATCCCTAAAAAATTGAAAACAAAAATAACTATGCTTACTGTGCAAACATTGTTGTGCTATGTAAATAACCACCCTTATTACCATACTAGTTGATGCGGGCAGCTTCGACCGTGAAGTTTCCTGTTTACCACAGGAACTTGATCCTAAGATAAAATGTAGCCCATGTGTTATTCTGATGTGTAAGCTATATTATTGTTAAGTTTCATCAAAATCCATTCAGTAAATTTAACATGAAAGAGTAACAAATCTACATCCATATATTATAACAAAGTTTCATTTTTATATCGTTAATAGGATCATAAAAATGCTCTACAACCTATTCTCTGACCTACTAAATATGCACAAAAAAATTCTACAAATATGTCAAACACTTTGAACAAACAAATGACACAAAATGTTTAAACAACTATATATTATTTCAGGTTTGGAATTACAAACAGAGGAGGTGTTTGTTTACCCTGCTTGGGCATTTAGACTATGTTCGTACAACATATTTTCACCATGAGTACCCATGGATATTGAGTGCATCTGATGATCAGGTTAGATTGTTCTTCATTCACTTCAATTGCATAAATTTGACAACATAGAAGCCTTATGCAGTAAGATTTGCTTAATGGAATGGACATTTTCTTATGGAAAAAATGTGAAGAAACGCATTCATTCCTTTTTTATATGTAAAAATAATTTTAAATTTTTTATTTTTATTTTAATTACTTCATTCATTCCATTGATGATTGCAGACAATAAGAATTTGGAACTGGCAATCCAGACAATGTATCAGCGTGCTCACTGGTCACAACCATTATGTAATGTGCGCACAATTCCATCCCACTGAGGATTTATTAGTATCTGCTTCATTAGACCAGTCTGTACGTGTTTGGGATTTCTCTGGACTTCGAAAGAAGAGTGTGGCACCAGGACCCTCAGGCTTAGCTGAGCATCTTAGGAACCCGCAAGCTACAGATCTATTTGGACAGGTATAATTTTTGATAAAATTTTATAAAATTTCTTTCATACTCCTGAAACACACTACACTTAGTTTTAGTACAATCTCACCTACTATAATGTTAGGTTAAGGGTTAATGCGAACAAAGGTTGTGGTGCCCAAAAATGGAAATGTAGGCCACAATTATAGCTGCTAAGGTCACAAAGAGTTGTCCTGTATAGGAGGTCATTTAGAGTTCTATTTCTTACTTGTTTAATAATCTAGAATTGTAGGAAAGCAGAAATTTGTGTGCTGGCAAAAGTTTCAAGTTTCTCTTTGTCCAGGTTATCCTGGACACCAAAATACCTTGACTTCCAAGAATTTGTCAACAGTATGAGGGTGACACCTATAACTCAGCATATTGTATGGGAATTTGCATTTGGCCTTAGCATACTGTGAAGTCTTGAGTTTGATTCCCAGGTTGAAATAAATGTTTGTGTGTTATTGGTATTTATATATTTATGGTCACTAACATTAGTATTAGAGTTAACATATTAGAATTCCCATTTAACAGCCAAATATTTCAATTCCTCTGATATATTGGCGCTGGCAACATTTTCGAAATATCATAACCATTATGATCTTCATCTTAGTGTATTCCCAGTTTCTTCCAAATCCTACTTGGATTTAGGGTCTGGAATCTTCTTTTATTTGGCTGCAGTTTGGCTACAGTTTGGCTTTATCGGCATAGCTAAGAGCGACGCTGTCTAACCTCCCACCCAACCTCATAAGGGCGTTTGCAACTTTGCCTCATCCGTTGGTAAGCAGAATGAACTTGAGATTGACTGTCTCTGTGGCGCGGTGGGAGTGTATCCGACTGCTATGGCGAGGGGTCGCTTTGGCCTCAGAGATTTTGATGAGGTCTTTTACCCCCCATCAGAACGCCATTAAGTCTATATTAATGTCTATGCTATAAACTGACTGCCTCGGTGGCGCAAGTGGTAGTGAATGCGACTGCCGCACTGAGATTGTCGGGTTCGATTCCCGGGTCAGAACAAATATTTGTGTGATCCTGCAAATGTTTGTTTCGTAGTTTGAGTGTTCTATTTAGAAATATACTAATCTAGTCTAGATCCCTTATCTCAAGCTTCTAATACTTAACTTTGAGTGTTGTGGATAAATATGTTAAAATATATTTATAAAAGTATTTATGCTTTTATATTATAGTTGTGAGCTGAGCTTAGTTTGATGTAAGTTAGATAGTGTTGTTATGTGTGAAATGCGGAGAGTGACTATTATTTTATACATGTGGATTATAAGAAACTGCATGGCTATATTCATGTTTAGCTTTCTTTATTATTGCTCATGTGTTGCAGAGAAAGAATGGCCTTATACTTATATGTCACCTTTGTAGTACGTATATTAAACAACGCATTCAATTTAATTTATCTGTTAGATAGATATAAAGACTCAGGCCTTCTGACAATTAGACCAAAATATTAGGCACTAAAAATGCTACCAACTCTTTGAATATAACAAAATGGTATTGTAGTAGCACTGTACACATTTAAAAGAATCATCTGAAATAAAAATGATAATTTACGTAAATTTTTTACTGTTGTAGTAATGGATGCAATGTTGTGCTTTCGCTTATTGACATTTTTATTGAAATTTTTATGAGCATGATACGTTTTGTTAAATGCGGGCTACTTATGGGCGATCTAGATACATACATATTTTAAAACAGCACGTTGTCACATCCTTCGCTTGTCCATATCAACACGACAATGTTCTCAACACCTGTTACGTGGGACAGAAATACTTACAGACAAATGTGGGCGTATATATGTCGCTGCCACACCTTGGGGATAAAGGTGTGAATATGAAACTTTTGCGGCAACTTAGTTCACGAGCCACTAATGTAAGCGGGGTGTGGACTCCGACATATAGATAGAAAGACTATATTTATTTGCATGAAATATGGTTAACATGCTTTATGGGTATATTGATACATATTTCGCCTCAGTACAAAGGCATGCAAAATCAATATCATATAAACATAAAAAGTAATAATAGATTGTTTTGACGTGACTAGTTATTATTTTTGTACTTATAAATATTAAATAATAGTAAAGGAAGTTGTATGTTGAAACGAAAATACTATTGAAATTTAGAATGCATGTCAGATAAAACATAATCTAAGGGCTGTGGACGTTACAAGGTGATATATAGTCAATGTTGTGCTAGCTTTGCAAGGCCAGCTATAGTAATATTTAATAGCATAAATATTTATATATTTATAAATGTTATAACATATCACCAATGTTGCTGAAAGCAACTACTATTGCAGGCAGATGCCGTGGTCAAACACGTGTTGGAGGGCCACGACAGAGGTGTGAACTGGGCCTCATTCCACCCCACACTGCCCCTCATCGTGTCTGGAGCTGACGATCGACAGGTCAAACTATGGAGGATGAATGACGCCAAGGTATCAATCGTCTATGGTCTATGGTAACTGCCGATAACTGCTTGGAATGGCGGGAATCAATTTAGGGAATTTGTGTAATTCATGGATCTTCTTTACATCATATTCCTTACTGATACTTATATTATGGTGGTTACTGCATCAAGGTTAATTTTTGCCACAATCAGTTCTGTACGTCTTCAATCAACTACGCTTGTTTGGAACTTCAACAGAAATCAAAGAGAATTAACTTTCATCGAGCAACGGTATAGAAATCAAAATGTATCATCTAAGATTTCATCTCATAAACATGGTTCAAATGCCATTGGGGCATGTGTTGGACACGACATGTAAATATTTTTTTTTTAAACTAACTGATTCTTCTTGGTGGCTACCAGGCGATTCATAGTTCCGTATCGATTCGTTACGATATATTTGAACGATCAGTGCGTCATACCCCATTTACACTTTTCGACCTCGTACATATTTTTCGACCTGCGGTACATATTTTTCGACCTCACGGCTGGTCCGTATTATTGTGTTTACACTCGCGGCTCGTCTCGCAGCTAGTCTCGTGGCTCGCGTGAGAGCGTAAATGAGGTATCAAGAAGTCGATATATAATCGAACAATATCTTGATAAGTAATATACTAATTAGACAAAAATCGATACAGAATTCTATATTGTCTGGCTGGTTTACTATTGTAAATACCTATGTAAGTTGTAATCAAACTTGGTGTGGTCTATGATCATTAAGACTATTGCCTAATGTTTTCTTTTTGCATGTTCTACTGAGTTTTGGGTAACTTATCTAATTTACAGGGTAAATTTTATTGTAAATTTGTATATTCATATTATAAAATTGGTAAGTAACGTTTAAATTTCAAAATTCAAAATTTTATCTTACTGCTACACTGATAAGGATGACAATAAGCCGTCCTTTATCTAACATTTAATGTTTTTAGCAACCATTTTCAATTGGCCCATTAACGAAAGTATTTGCTTTAGGACCTAGCGTAGATTCAGAAGGCTGTTGCTATATTCAAAATTACTTTGAACTTAATGTTGCCCCTCTTGAACTGTACAAATTATTCTTCCATGTAAACTCACCTAATAATTTCGATTACCTTGTGTCGGTAGAGGCACAGGCAGTCATAGTATTTTAGGATTTTTTGTATGAAAATCTGTAGACCTACGCACACTTAGCTACCTTGCATATTAAGGGTGCCTTTTCATTAATGCGGAGCGGGTAGTAGCGTAAATCTTTAAGATCCAGATTTCGATCACTGTGATAGGCCAATTCACTCGCTGCTCACGACTCGCTGCGCTCTACTTACGACCGGTCTCATTAACCTATCTATCTTTTACTTTTGTCAAAATAGTTACCATCGGTACCTATCGACGAAAATTTCGGTTTCAAGAACCAAAGATAGATAGAAATATTTGCCAACGACATTGAATTATCTGTCACAAAAGTTAAAAACTCTAATGTTTATTTGTGGTAGCGATCTATGTTTAACTGAATATTGAAACCGGCCATTAATCAGCTCAGCGTCAGTGGAATAGTAACATACGGCTACATGTACGTGCGCATTTTCATACAAAGAATTCTAAAATGCGATTAGTAAGTACTCTGTGGCGATTTCGTGACGGCGGTGCTTGATGCCTTTAAAGAAATTTGTCGGTCATAAGCAATTCCTATCAATGGTTACTTTGAACTCAGAATTATAATATGTGTGTTTCCGTTTACCTTCGAAGTTACTATTCCCAATTGCTCTCCAGGCCTGGGAAGTGGACACCTGTCGTGGCCACTACAACAACGTATCGTGCGTTTTGTTCCACGCGCGTCACGAACTCATCCTATCCAATGGAGAGGACAGATTCATCCGAGTATGGGACTTGACCAAGAGGACTTGTCTGCAGTCATTCAAGAGAGAAGATGAAAGGTGTGATACATATATTCTCTGGTATCATATCTTCATGAAATTGAATCAGCTATTTGTGCTTTTACTGATCTTTTATACCTTAACGAATAAACTAGCCAAGCCTCGCGGCTTCGCTCGTGACATACTTCGAGCCTCCGTGGTACCAATTTAATTACGTTGTTTATTAATTTTACAATAATGTATGAAAATTAACCCGATCTGTTGACATTATGGATTACTGCTCCTCTATCCTGAGTAGTAGCGTGATGATATATAACCTATAGCCTTCTTCAATAAATGGGCTATCCAACACAAAATGTTTATTCAATTCGTGCTAGTAGTTCCTGACATTACTGCGTTCAATCAATCAACAAACTCTTCGGCTTTATTAGTCAGTTCAGCTTTAAGTTTAGATGCTGTCTTAAACCTAAACCCAGAAACCTGTTCGTAGCGCCACTTACGGAGTCCAATCTATACTTCTATACTAATATATAAAGCTGAAGAGTTTGTTTGTGTATTTGTTTGTTTGGTTGAACGCACTAATCGCGGGAAATACTGGTTGAATTTTAAAAATTCTTTATTGTGTTGGATAGCCCATTTATCAATAAAGGCTATGTGCTATATTTTATCACGCTACTACACTGGAGATCGGACCAGTGATCATAAATGTCGACAAATCGGGCAATTTTTATGCATTATTGTATAATTTATAAGCGACGGGATTAAATAGGTGCGACGGGAGTGCGAAGTATGTCACGGGCGAAACCGTGGTGGTCACCTAGTCGTGAATAAACTTCCTCGATGAATAAGCTATCCAACAAAAAAAAAACAAAACTTTACCTGAGAATATCCCGTTGAACCAAACAAATTTCATTATTCATTTGGATATTTTTTAGTGTTAGGGTGCAGCAGTTTAGAATATGAATATTTTACAGGTACTGGGTATTGGCAGCCCATCCAAGTCTCAACTTATTCGCAGCCGGCCACGATGCTGGTATGATACTGTTCAAGCTGCAACGAGAGCGACCTGCCTATGCCGTTCACAACAACATGCTTTTCTATGTTAAAGACAGGTATAGACACCTTCCAGCATTTTTTTTTAATTGTATTTATTTTATGGCACGGTTACTAAGACCTTTTAGCCAAATCTTATTTATTATATCATATTTCTTCAATCTTATCTTCAAATTTAGTCCTGTCCAATCCTTTGTCGATGTCAAGTCCAGTCACAGGTCCTTGTCCGATTAACGTGGTAGAGCGTTATTGGGGCTTTCAGTGGAATTTGCACGACAAGTTGTAAAATTGCTTTTCACTGCAATATATCACTGTCTTTCACTATAGCACATTTACACAACTTTTATGTCTAAGAAACTACCATTTATACACTTAAAACAAGGTTAATGCACTAGTTTTGGAAAATTATATACAGCAAGTGTCTGCTATCCGAGGACTTCCCGCGCAAAAACTTGACGTTTGGATGATAATAATGTGGCATAGCGTAATTACTAATATTCTAGGATTTACTTACCACAGAATAAGTAATAATACTACGCACAGAAGTTTCACTCCCTAACAAAAGTCAGTTTTAGGTATGAAAACATACCTAGACTCACCGCTTGCAAACAAAATTTAAACTTATAACTGCGCGCGAACGTTGAGTTTTCTTTGCGCGACAGAGGTTTATAACCGAACTGCGAAGTCCGCGCGGGGTTGTCACTTGAGAAGTTTTGTACCTAGTCGATTTATTTGAGCGCTCGTGTCGTGCGAGAGGCAGCCCACTGCCATTAGCCGCTCCGAGCGGTGCGCTGCCCGAATATACCTAAACTGCGGAGTGACACCCCCTGCTTAAGCCCCTACAACAATGCTGTCCCGCAGTGAGAAGACTCATACCGCTTTCGTTCTAAGGCACCACGTGGAGCTTACTAAGTGGTGCTAACTGCCATTAGATCATCGTTGGGCATTCAGTCACTACCACCTCGGTTGGGTAATCGCCGTAAGCGACAATGCTGTCTCGAAGACTCGTTCCCAGGCACTACGTGGAGCTTACGACCTCTTGCGTAAATAAATAATTACGTTATTTATCTTTCAGACAACTCCGCAAGTTGGATATGACTACAAATCGTGTAACACCAGTCATGCAGATCAAGGGCACTGGTAGAAATCAACCTTACAGGTAATTCAACACATATCATTGACGTTCGGGTAAGACATTTAGAAAATTGAGCATTGATCGATTTAACGAATGAGCGCGCACTGTGGCTGAGCTTACAATATATTCGACCAATAATACGGCGTATAAATATTTGATAGACCAATAATCGCGCGCGGTGGAGGAGCTAAGAATATATTTGACCAATAACATGACTAATAAATTGACTTTACATGTATCTCATCTCAATTTCATAGCAGGATAACATGTGATATATTACAAATCATTAATCACTTATTGGAAAACTAACGTTATTATTACACATTATAAATAAGTAAACGGGGTTACGTTTAACGACCAGTTATAGACCGACCGGTTTCAGCTGTATTTAGACAGCCTTTATCAGAGGTGTTGTGCGACAACAGATATAACTGGAGACAGAGTTGGCGGGTGGCAAATACGTGTGCACGGACTCGCCCTGCATCGGTGGAGAGAGCGGTAGCTTTCCTTCCATATGTCAAAGGGGTGACGGATGTGGTAGGACACTTGCTACGCCGAAGTCATCAATATCAAGACGATCTTCCGTCCCTTTACACAACTTCGACATCTACTGCGCTCTCCGAAGGACAGAGGAGACCCTCTTGGTGTCCCCGGTGTTTGTGAGATTCCCTGCGATCGCGGAAAAAGTTACGTCGGGGAGACAAAACGGAACGTTTCCACGAGACTAAGCGAGCACATACGTTCCATGAAGTACCACGATATCAACGGATCCGCGGTGGTGGAGCATGCACTGAGCTCTGATACGCGTCATTTCATCCGTTTTGATAAGGTGAAGGTCTTGTCGCGGGAGAAGCACTTTGTGCCCCGAAAAATTCGAGAAGCCATAGAGATAGAAAGGCGGCCGAATTTCAATAGAGATGGGGGGCTGGAGTTTACCTCCTACATGGAACTCTTCGTGGTGCTCGTTGTGGTGTGGAAAGCGATTATGTTGAAGACACAGTGAGCTATGCATGCAGAGACGCTCGAAATAGTCAGGATGGGAGCGATAGTGAAGCGGATCTCCTGTGTGCCTCGGCGCAACCCTACGTCGTCCATCGGTTACCCCCACAACAGGAAGAGCGAGCGGCGAGAGCTAATGCGCGCAGTGCGCGTAAAGAGCCCTCGGCGAACCTCTGAAAAAGGCTGTCTAAATACAGCTGAAACCGGTCGGTCTATAACTGGTCGTTAAACGTGAGTAATCCCGTTTACTTATTTATAATCACTTATTGTCTCTTTTTTTCACAGTATGTCTCTGAACCACGCTGAATGGTGTGTGCTCCTCAACTGGCGCATAGGAGACAATCACTCGTACGAACTGTATCAAGCGCCGAAGGACGGGGGCGAAGCACCCTCCGCAGAGCCTTCACGAGGCACTGGTACCACCGCTGTCTGGGTTGCTAGGAACCGATTCGCGTCTTTGGAGAAGAACAATCAGGTAACTCTATCAGCGAAAGCGTTTACCTCTTTTAGGATTCTTCAAGTGGAATGTGAAGAGGCATACTTCTAAGTCGTTAACTTGGACCGCTGTCTTTCTGACTGTGACAGTGGTACTTGATCTTTGAACGCCAGGATTAAATATAAGAAAAAAAATTATACAACAACAATTACTATTTGAGAATTTTATAGTTAAAAAACAGTTTGAGTACCAATCTTCGGTATTTGCACTACCGACGTGAACCCATTCACCCACTCAACTATGTCCCTAAAAGTTAAGCTAAATTGCAGTATCACCCGCAATTTAGCTTAGCCTTTAGGCTAAACGGAAATAATGAGATCTACGTGTGGTTGTATTCTTCATTAAAAAGAGAATACAGTGGATAAATGTTTAGGGTAACTAATTCATATAAATTTATCATTGAAATGTACAAAAGTTTCATGTAAATTTCTCTCTGACTACCTCGTCTGGGATACAGCGTGAAGATAGATAGAAATGTAAATAGACAACTTTCAGACAGGATTTTAACCTGTGACCTTTCATTGACAACACTGCGATTTCAACAAATTTAATACTTTGATCCCATGACTCCACTCAATGTATGGATATTTTTAGAGCTGTGGGCATTGTTCACGTTTAAAAATGTGTTATACGTGGGTAACACTGAAAATGTTTAGAAAATAAAAAACGGCTTAATGTAGAAAGTTGCTAATACTTTTATTGTTTTTCGAAGTAATCTCCGTTCCTCTCTACACATCGTCGCATTCGATGGAACCACTGAGAAAAGCTGTGGGCCCATTCTTCCTTAGGGGTCTCTTCTATGGCATTTTCGTACGCTTTCATCGCATCTTCAGGGCTCGTAAAGCGAATACCTCGAAGTTTATCCTTAGTTCTTGGGAATAAATGAAAGTCGCAGTGCGCTAGGTCGGGACTGTATGGCGGATGACTCATTATCTCGACACCTGCCATAGTCAAATATTCAACAGTCCGTTTTGCGGAGTGCGCTGAAGCATTGTCGTGGTGAAGGATCCTGCTTCGAGGGCGCTGCTGTCGAATTTTTTCCAAGACAACAGGCAAACAGCGATTGACGTACCAGTCTGCAGTAACTGTCTCTAAATCTTCTAGCATAAATTCGCGCAATGACCTTTCCGACCAAAGAACGAGTCTATCATCTTTTTTCCTTGACTTGTTCCTTTCTTTACCTTAGTTGGCCGATCCTCAAAAGAAAACACCCACTGAGCTGATTGTCTTTTGGTTTCGGGTTCGTAGCAATATATCCAGCTTTGATCACCTGTGACGATGTCAAATACAGCATTTGAGTCACCGCCGTTGAACTTACCTAACATTTCGCGACACCAGTCCATGCGAAGGCGTTTCTGGTCGTCGGTTAAAGTATGGGGAATCCATCTGGAACAAAGCTTCCTGACGCCTAAATGTTCGTGTAATATTTTTTGAACTTGACTCATACCAATGCCTAGGCTTGCCCGTATATGCTGATAGGTCACTCTCTTATCTTCCTCTATCATACGTCGCACAGCACTGATGTTATCTTCAGTTGTCCCTGTTAAAGGACGTCTCTCACGCCTTTGCCTATGTACGGAAATAAAAATTTTATGCCACCGATGACCTCATTGTGGATGAACTATTTAAAATTCATTTTTTTTAATTAAAATCAAAAAATATTCTAGTTCTTTACTTTGAATACTCTATATTTTCAAAAATAAAATAAACAAGAATGGTAATAAAATATTGTCAAAACCCATTTTCGAGTGAACCAAAGTTGTACATTTTTACTACAAATAAAATATTAAAAGAATACAAGTAGGATTTAAATGTCTTCTTTGCTTCACAGCTTGTGATAAAGAACTTGAAAAATGAAGTCTCTAAGAAGATTTCGACGCCCACTTGCGAAGAGATCATGTACGCGGGCACTGGCATGCTGTTACTGCGAGAACCAGACTGTGTCCAATTGTTAGATGTTCAACAAAAACGTACCATTGCTTCGGTAAGTGCCTACATAACAATTTAACTAATTTGTGGAAGCCAATTCCAATTTCAAACCCTTCTTCTTTATCTTACTGTATTCCTAGTTGCTTTCCAAGTCTGTATTCAGAAACAATTTTGAAAAGGAATTAGTGTGCTAACTATGTCTTAAATTTAAAGTGGATTTTTTTTAAATCTCGATCTGGGTTCGAACCAGTGTCTTGTGACTTGCCGGGTCAGACGCTTAACCAACTACGCTACGGAGACCTACTACGTCACCTTAAAACAGAAAGAAGTTTTATAATTCGTCGGTTTCGGGTCTCGGTAGCGTAGTTGGTAAAGCGTCTGACCTGGCAAGTCAAAAGATGCCAGTATTCGGAGTTTGGAATCCATTTTTATATGGTTGCTAGGAACAGCTATAGTTGACTTTTGATTTTCGGCATTTTAGAGTGTCACTGCTTTCTGACTTTTCAACCCCGCCTGCTGTATAACTATTTATAACGGTATTGTACGATGGAAAGATCTTGTAGTGGATTTCACTCGTATAGATCGTGGCCCCGCGGACTCAGTGTTCTGTAAACGATCACTGACTTACGCAACATTTACTATGGCTGGTCCTCGGATGGGTGACCACTTTGTGGTATTTACATTTGCGAGCTTTTCCGTGCTTCGAAAGGCATGTTAAGCCGTTGGTCCCGGTTGCTAGTAACATGGCAGTCGTTAAGCCCAGTTGAAGGCCTTATGAACGGCTTGAAAATATTCAACAGCCGGTCGCCACAACCTGCGCCTGTCTATTTCAAACACGGCAATTGGCTCACCGCCTGTTACGTGGGACAAAAATGCATACGGTGAAATGTGGGCGTATAGTATGCCTCTGCCTACCCCTTCGGAGATAAAGGCGTGACATTATGTATGTATGTAACCATAATTACAATACATATGCTTATAAACACATTTCATACTCAGTGGAGTAGGGACCTACCGTCATTTCTCTTAAGAATTATTTGTGTGACATTCACAATATCATTGGTCACTCGTCCATTAGTCAGCAGGTGTACCACTAGCAGTTGAGGCACAGATAAAGTAATAGTACTACGCAAAGAAGTTTCACTCCCTAACCAAAGTCAGTTTTAGGTATGAAAACATACCTATACTCGCCGCCTGCAAGCAAATTTAAAAATTATGACTGCGCGCGATCGTTGAGTTTTCTTTGCGCGCCGGAGTTTTATGACGCTCGCTGCGAAGTCCGCGCGGGGTTATCACGTGAGAAGTTTTATACCTAGTTGATTTATATAGAGCGCTCGTGTCGTGCGAGCCGAGCGGCAGCAACATCCATCTGTCATTAGCCGCTCCGGGCGGTGCGCTGCCCGAAAACTGCGGAGTGACACTCTCCTGGTTGAGGTCGCTTGAGCTACAATACTAAATATTAACTTTATTTGCAGGTAAAAGTAGCGAAATGCCGCTACGCAATTTGGAACGCCGACATGTCCGTAGTGGCCCTTCTGGGGAAACACACCGTGACTCTATGCACCAAGAAGTTAGAACAGCTGTGCTGTGTGACTGAAGGTGCGAGGGTCAAATCTGGAGCCTTTGATGATTCTACTCCCCAGCCGGTGTTTATATACACAACGGCCAATCATATCAAGTATTGTTCTAGGGAGGGGTAAGTTTATTGACAATGATTTTTTGAAGTGAAAACTTCTTTTGACGCACCACACATAGATTTTTCCGTAGGTAGTAAGTTAGGCTGATTCGTCACGCTCTGAGGTGAAAGGCTTGATCGGGTGCACTCGGAAACGCTGAGTGTACCCGAGCGGGAAAGATACAGTCAGCTGCTCTTCGCTGTTGTGTCGCTGTGTTTAGTATATTCAATTCATACGTAATAGTTGATTGCGATTGCCCATAAAGTTTTTACTTCTGCCGTGCGGTCTTAAGCACACACTATTTTTTTTTAAAGTGTGATCTAAACCCCGCGACTTCGCCCGTGACGTAATTAGCACCCCTTCACACCCATTTAATCCCGTCTGTTTATTAATTTTACAATAATGTATTAAAAATTTCCCGATTTGTTGAAACTTATGATTTCTGTTCCGCTGTCCTGGTTAGCAGTGTGATGATACATACAGCATAAAGGACTATGGGACAAAATATTTTTAAATTCGAAACTGTGGTTTTCGAAAGTAGCGCTTTTAACCAAACAAAACAACTCATTATAAACATAACAATACACGCGTTAGAAGTTATACTTCTTTGGCGTAAAAAGTTCAAAATCTTTTAAAAAAAATATCTCTCGCCTTATCCTATGTTTGTAGAAAAAACTAAAATGTTGACTATAGCTAACTTCAGGGTGTTTGAAAATTACTTTTAATGTAGTTATAAGTTGTCATGGAAACACTTATAAGCTAAATTCTGGGTGTCGGTTTTTCGTGACGGTCTGCGCGCGTATCGTAAAAATTTCCTCTCATCATTTTTACCTAAAGCGCCAAAAGAACTATAACTTCATAAAAATGCTAGTTCTATAAATCTGTATATCAACTTCTCCTGGAACTTCACCGAGATCGAGCTCGGTGTAACTTTTGTGGTCTTGGTCATTGCTGTAGATCCTGGTTAACAGGAGTCACAGTAATGGGAATGCGGGTGGGATTAGTCCCAATAAAAAAAATCTATATATCAACATTTATTAAACCTTTGTATATTTTCAATTCTCAGCGATTTCGGTATAATCCGCACATTGGACGTGCCCGTGTACGCAGTCAAAGTGCTAGCGAGCGAAACGGGCGCACGAGTTGTATGTTTGGACCGGGAATGCAAGCCGAAGGTGCTTAACATCGATCCTACAGAATACAGGTAATATATTCAGATATTTAATGAATGAATGATTGATTGAATGAATGAATGAAGCTTTTGATATTCTACTATTGAGGGGTCAGCTACTTTCACACTAATATTTGTCCAGCCAATTGAGTGTCAACAAACATACACACTAACAAACCTTCATCTCTGTATTTCTGCAAATGATTGAATTGAAATTTCTTAAGGATCGTTGTGATTTGACAATTCGATGAAACTAGAAAGGGACAATAAGATGAGACAACTACGTTACTTTTTTAAAAATATATTTTTTTTATTTTAATATATGTAATATAGTGTACTTATATAGTGTACTTATATACCTACTTACCAGTTTCATTTTTATTTTTTTTTTTTTATTATTATTATTATTTTGTTTTTTTTTTTGTTTTTTTTTTATTATTATTTATATATATTATTGTTGTATATATATTTAGTTGATGTCATCGTCTGAAGTGGATGATGATTTTTATAATAGCTCTAGTACTTATTTAACATGTAGCCCGAATACTAGTTTGGTGAGCTTTGAGCCTTCACTCGCAGACGAGCTCGAATCACAGTTTTCTACTATACCCATGCATTTCAATGTTGTACATATTAATGCCCAGAGTATTTCCGCCCATTTCCCTGATATGCTGGCTAATTTAAGCTGTAACAACATCCACGCAATTTTCGTATCGGAGACTTGGTTGAGGCCACATATGTCCTCTCTTCCATTTACTCTACCAGGATACAAGCTAATTAGGAATGATCGCTCGGTTGGCGAGGGTGGAGGTGTTGCTATCTATTTACGTTCACAAATTCCCTACAATATTATACAGGTATCAGCACAGCCACCGCCGTCAAATTCGGGCGAGTATATTTTTGTAGAAGTGGAACTTCATCACATTAAGGTACTCCTTGGTGTTTACTATAGCCACTCCTTAAGAGTTGACTATTTTGCTTCTTTTGAGAATATATTGGAAAACCTGGTGCCATCCTATCGACATACTATAATACTAGGTGACTTTAATACGTGTCTTGTAAAGAATGACTCCCGCTCTTCCAAGCTTTGCAATATTTTAGAATCCTGTGATCTTAACATTCTTCCTTTGAATACTACCCATCATTTTCCTAACTGTGTTCCTTCCCTTCTTGATCTTATTATCGTTTCGTCAGCTGAGCATGTAGTCAAACACGGGCAATGCTCAGCTGATGTTTTCTCCTATCATGATCTTATCTTCCTTTCCTACAAAGTTCGTCCTCCCAAAGCAAAATCTAAGGTGTTAATGCAGCGAAACTTCACTCGGATGAGTGTAGATAAATTAAGAGAAGATGCAATAAAACTTGATTGGACACCTTTATACAATTCAAGTTCAGTTGACGACAAGGTTAGCATTTTAACACGTAACTTAATAGGCCTCTATGATATTCATGCACCAATCCGGGCAGTAAAAATCAAACATGCTCCGTCGCCTTGGCTCACCAATGAAATTAAAGATTTAATTAATAAAAAAGGGCGGGCTAAAACAAAATTTAAATACAAACCTAATGAATATAACCGGGAGAGATATGTGAAAATACGAAATCTCTGCAATAAGGTGTGTAGGAATGCACAACGCCAGCACATTCAAACATCCATAGAAAACGGAGATCCTGCTAAAATATGGAAATTTCTTAGAACCTTGGGAGTTGGTAAGTCAAAACAAGATATAAATTCAAAGAATATTGATCTCGATGCTTTAAATAAGCACTTCTCATCTTTTTCGAGCTTTGACGATACTACCAAAACTAACACACTTAATTGTCTTTCACAGCTTCCAACTCCCAAATATCAATCTTTCGCATTTGATCAATTCACGGCCTGTGATGTTAAGAAGAGCATAACATCTATAGCGTCTAATGCAGTCGGCAACGACTGCATTAGCCGCAACATGATCCTTCCTGTTCTTGATGTAGTGTTGCCAATCATCTGTAATATTCTGAATCATTCAATTTCCAGTGGTGTTTTCCCATCGATGTGGAAGGAAGCTCAAATTATACCCTTACCTAAAAAGTCTAGCCCTTCGTCTTTCTGTCACTACCGTCCTATTTCTATCTTACCTTTTCTATCTAAAGTTCTTGAACGTCTCGTTCACACACAACTTAACTCCTTTCTCAGTAAAAACTATCTTTTTAACTCCTATCAATCAGGATTTCGACCGGGGCATAGTACAGTTACTGCTCTTATTAATATTACAGATGATATAAGAATGGGCATGGAGAACGGAAGGCTTACATTACTGACGCTTCTCGACTTCAGTAATGCTTTTAATACAGTTGATTTTCGTATTATGCTTGAGATTCTACGCTCTATTAACATATCTCCACCAGTGATTGATTGGTTTCGCAGTTACCTGACTGGTCGCCGACAACGTATTTGCATTGATGACGCAGTTTCCTCCTGGAACAATATCTCTGTTGGTGTACCGCAGGGTGGCGTTTTATCTCCTCTATTATTTGCAATATTCATTAATTCCATTACAAAACAATTAGTTTCGTCCTACCACCTTTATGCAGATGATCTGCAAATCTACTCACAAGCTGGACTCAATGACATACACGAAGCTTTTAGAGTAACAAATTGTGATTTAGAACGGATATGTACTTGGAGTAACGGCTTTGGTTTGCAAGTGAACCCCACTAAAACTCAAGTAATCCTGATAGGCAGTACCTGGATGATTTCCAGAGTTGACTGGGCACAGTTGCCACAAATTATCTTTAATGGTATGCCGTTACCGGTAAGTGATAGAGTTAAGAACCTGGGGATATATATTGATAGAACTCTGTCTTGGGGACCTCAATTGCAGGAAGTTAATCGTAAATTGTTTGCCTCGGCAGGCTCGTTGCGAAGATTGCGTGGCCTCCTCCCGATTCCAACAAAAATTTCGCTTGCGCAGTCATTACTACTTCCAATATTAGACTATGCTGACGCCAGCTATCTTGATATTACGGAGGAGCAACTAAATAAACTTGAGCGCCTTCAAAATTTCTGTATTAGGTTTATATTTGGGTTACGCAAATATGACCACATTTCTGAATACCGCAACCAACTCAAGTGGCTCCCGATTCGCCTTCGACGAAATATTCATATCCTGTGTATGCTATATAATATATTATTTAACCCACTAGCTCCCTCTTACCTCAAGGAACGCTTTGAGTTCCTAGGTGACACGCACTCAAGGTTCCTGAGATCATCGCACAACTTGAGACTGCATATACCGGTACATTCAACAAACTTCGTTGATAAATCTTTTACTGTTGAAGCAGCGCGACTGTGGAATGCACTACCAGTCACTATCAGACGAGCTCAAACCTTGGGATCGTTTAAAGTCAGAGTGAAAGAATATTATCTTTCAATATAAGCTATTTGTACGCTGACCTTCTTACTTATGTATATTGGGCAAGTGTATGTATTTATATACGTATTTATTTGTGTATGTATGTATTTATATGTGTATGTATGTATGTATTTATTTGTGTATGTATTTTCGAAAATATTGGTATATATTATGTTTAATGTAATTTATAAAATATTATTTGTCACCAAACTTGAAACCCAAAATTAAACTTTCACACAGTCCTGTCCATCTAAAGGTTGCCTGGTAGAGATTGCTGCTTGCAATAAGGCCGCCCATTGTACTTGATTTATATCATAATAACTAATCTGTAATAGCTATTCTTGGTGTACAATAAAGCATATATTATTATTATTATTATTATTATATGTGCGATGTGCAGACATATGATACTTTGATTTTTACTATATGTATTGATGATAATTACAGGTTCAAACTAGCCCTCGTGACCCGCCAGTATGACCAAGTGCTACATATGGTCCGCACAGCTAAGCTAGTGGGTCAGAGTATTATCGCATACCTTCAAGAGAAAGGTGAGCTGTCTAGTATATTGTACTATGACTGGTGATTTAATCATTCTAGCGTAGCGGGAACTGACATTTGGTTTTTTTTTGTAATTTGTTTATGGCCGGGTTACTAAGACCTTTTAGCCAAATTTTATTTTTTATATCATATATCTTTAATCTTATCTTTTAATTTAGCCTTGTCCAGTTCTATGTCTATGTCAAGTCCAGTCCAGTCACAGGTCCTGTGTCCTTGCCTTAACGTAGGGAGGCTTTCAGTGGAATTTGCGCGGCAAGATATAGCATTTCATTGCAATATATCACTGTCTTTCACTGTAGCACGTTTACACAACTTTTATGTCTAAGAAACTAACTACTACACTTGTTTTGTAAAATAATACAGAGCAAGCGTGTGCCATTCGAGAAGTTCCCGCGCAAACTCCAGAAATCTCTTATTTTAGGCAACCATTGATTTTTTTATTTGATTGATTTGTACAATGATGGATTTCTTTTTCCTACAACTTGACTTCACGACTGCCATTTTACTGGCAACCAATACCAACGGCTTAACGTGCGTCCCGAAGCATGGAAACGCTCGTGAATAGAAATGCCAAAAAGCGGTCACCTATCCGAGGACAAGTCATAGCGAAAATAGCTTAACGCAGTGATCGTTTACAGAACACTGAGTTAGTGGGACTACGAGAGCTTCAAAATCAACCTTTTACAGTCCATTGCTGGATGTAAAACTGTCATAACCTATTTTTGGGTCGCGTTTTGCTTATCTTCGTCTTGACCTTAGTTAGCGCCTTGCAAATGGTAAGCCAGTTTGGCTTAGTAGTTTAGTTCCCTTATCGAACCCCATTGAATCATTATTTATCAATTCCAATTTATTGCCAGGTTATCCCGAAGTTGCCCTCCATTTCGTGAAAGACGCCCGTACTAGACTCGCCCTGGCCTTACAATGTGGCAACATCGACGTAGCCCTCGAAGCCGCCAAGAGTTTGGACGAACCGGCCGCCTGGGACAAGCTGGCTCAAGCCGCTTTAGCTACGGGCAATCATCAGGTATGGCGACAAATACTTTATTGTCACCATTTATAGGGCTTCGTACTCTCCACGTGAGCAGATTGCTCAAAAACGGAAAAGTAATGTACTCGGAAACTCAGACGTGCGTGTATGAAGCGATTGGTGAATCTTGATGAAGCGAAAGAAGTATGCATAGATCGCGAAGCCTGGTGCTCTGTCCTCTCTGACTACCTCGTCAGGGATACAGAGTGAAGATAGTTTAGTTTAGTATTTATAGGGTTTCCAGGTACTTCCAAACCTTCTCTTGATGTGGAGCCTGGGGTCCACTTTTATTAGGCTGCCAGGAGGCAGCTAGCATGTGAGGTCGCTTGGGATCTAGGTGGACCGTTACACCTAAAGCACGAGGTGACCGGGCCATTCTGTATGTATTAGATTTGCGATATTCGATCCGGCCCGAAGGACCATCAATCGGGATTAAAGTCGTAGAAAGCCGTAGTTTAACCACTATACTTTTCGATCGGCATTATGAATTTTTTTTTCATGTATCAAAATAAAATTCTTTGCAATTGGTTAATTTAATTTCATTATTTTTATGGCATTTGCTATCGGTCAATCAATAATAGAATAAACTTTATTTTACATTGTTGTATGTTTTTCAAGTATATTATCTGAGCGTAAAGTTCTGGTTGCATTTAAATAAATAAATAAATAAAATAAAAATATCTTTATTTTGCATAGACCATTTTAACGGCGCTTACAAAATGTCATACCCTATTTAAAATATTTAAAGCGACCACCGGTTCGGAACGCGGCCCACCTGAGAAGAACCGGCAAGAAACTTAGGAAGGCTTTTTTTTTTGATGGCCTATTTACAATTTAATATTATTTCACTTTGCCAGCAGATCATTTCCAGGCGTCCCTGTCCTGCAAATAGTCTGTAACGGAGTAAAAACCTTTTTCACAAAGCTTGCTTTTAATAAACTTTTTAAATTTATTTAAAGGTAAATTTCTCAGGTCACAGGGAAGCTTGTTGTAAAAGCGTATACAGTTACCCTGGAAAGAATCGCCAATCTTATGTAGTCGACTGTGGTGGACTGAAAGATTATTTTTATTTCTAGTGTTTATATTATGTTTATCACAGAGTTTAGAAAACTGTGATAGATTTTTCTGGACATACATAAGATTGGCAAAAATGTATTGTGATGGTACGGTTAGAATATTTACTTCTTTGAATTTTTCTCGGAGAGAAACTCTGGGGCCCAAATTATAAATAGCGCGTACAGCCCGCTTTTGTAGAACAAAAATAATATTTAAATCTGCAGCACTCCCCCAAAGGAGAATACCGTAAGACATAATACTATGAAAATAGCTGAAGTAAACCATTCTAGCCGTATCCACATCTGTTAGAGTCCTGATCTTTTTTACAGCGTATGCAGCCGAACTTAATCTAGAGGCTGTCTTTTCTATGTGTGGGCCCCACTGCAAATTGGCATCAATAGTTATACCTAGGAACACAGTTGATTCTACAAACTCTAACACTTGTCCATTCAGTTGAACATTGGCCGCAACTTGTTTTACATTTGGTAGAGTAAATTTTATACATTTAGTTTTATTTTCATTAAGGCAAAGATTATTTGAGCTGAACCAATGAACTACTCTTGCAATTGCATTGTTTACATCGTCATAGTTATCTAATTGTCTTTTAATTTTAAAAATTAATGAGGTGTCATCTGCAAACAAAACAATCCTATTCCTGTCCCTTACATAAAATGGTAAATCATTAATATAAATGAGGAACAAGAATGGCCCAAGTATCGAGCCTTGCGGCACACCCATTGTAACCATGGATCCTACAGAACGTGTACCATTAATATCGACCCTCTGTATTCTATTGTTCAAATATGAAGACAGAAGGTCGAGAGCTTTGCCTCTTATTCCATAGTGGTGTAGTTTCCTGCACAGCGTTTCATGTTGAACGCAATCAAAAGCCTTTGATAGATCGCAAAATATACCTAATGCATCGTGCTTGTCTTCCCATGCTTCATGAATACATTTTAATAACTCAACACCAGCATCGGAAGTTGAGCGCCCTTTCGTAAACCCAAATTGATTCGCATGGAGTATTTTATGACATTATACGTGTGAGCCTGCATAAAGCAGCCAATCAATGTTTCTTTTTGATTGGCTGCTTGATGTATTTGTCAACCATTACTGACAATGGGAAACTACTACCATCTGAGCTCTTCTACCCTTTGCGGTCACTTACATCAGATCCTCGTACGTTAGTCAGCAGGTGCACCACATATGGGGGAAGAGAAGCGTTCCTTACACCCTTAATTTTTAAATTTGCTCATTGTGATATTCTCTTTTAGATAGTGGAGATGTGCTATCAACGGACTAAGAACTTCGAGAAACTCTCCTTCCTATACCTGATCACGGGCAATCTGGACAAGCTGCGGAAAATGATGAAGATTGCCGAGATACGAAAGGATGTTTCAGCTCAGTTCCAAGGCTCACTGTTATTGGGTGATGTTGGTGAGAGCGTCCGACTCTTGAAGAACGCTGGGCAGGTAACTGTAGAATGTTTATTTTATTTTTGGCGTGAATACTATCTTGTATTAAGTTTTAAACGGATCCAGAGGATTTTAGGACCTACCAATTTGTACTCATAGATACCGGAGGCGAATCGCGTGGACAACTAAATTCCAACCCCCCGACTGCCATGTTTGCTCTCTGGTACTCCAGACCATAGCGCGAGCACCCCACGCGAGAGCTCTAAGACTTCGCTGCTTGAATACTACTTTAAAATTATTGCTTTCATAGAACGACAATAAAAAAAAAAAGATAGTTAAATTAAGGATACATTTGTGTTGTAGCTTATTTTGGATGGAAATGATAGATATGAATCTATCATTTCCATCCATAATTCAATTACAATACCCCTCTGGAAAGCTAAAGGATCAAAGAATTTATTACGCAAAGTAAGGCACAGTCATTCCAAATCGTGCGCGATGGAGCGCCTTTTGAGGTCATTTTGCTGCGTTGAAGTTACGACGTTCGTACAAGTTCTAAAACTATTACCCGTTACTATGCATATTCACGTACAATACACACCCTTCTATTTTACTGGAATAGACGCATTTATATTAAATTTATTTTGGCATTTATTTTATTGAAAGCAAAAATAAAAAAAAAAATGTAATGAAAATGACGTTTGCAACACCAGAGGTGCAGCACTCGCGCTGCTGACCCTCTATAAACCCTCTAAGACTGTAACTAACTTTTTATTCAATATGCATTTATTTTAACCTAACGTTTAGATCAGGGTCTCAATTATGCTATTTTCTGTTAACACAAGCCACTGTCATAACTATGACACATAAAAAAAATGCCATTTATTAAAATTTATCAGAATACTAATAAATTCACAAAGCAAATGACATTTTCGCTATTTTCACTCTAAAACAAGTACATTGTTTTAAGATACTAGAGAACGCAGACTCCTCTCGCGTGTTCAAATTTCCCCGTTCCCGTTTCCAACAAGATCGAGGTTTCCGGGATAACCAGCAGCCTACGTGTTATTCTGATGTGTAAGCAATATTATTGTAAAGTTTTATCAAAATCCATTCAGTACATTTAGCGTGAAAGAGTACAAACATTCAAACTTACTAACATTCACGTTTAAATAAGTAGGATTCTCAAAGCAACTGACATGGTAATCAACTAATCACACTTATATTTTATTTCAGCTATCTCTAGCATACCTGACTGCTATCAACCACAAACAATTAGCAGAAGCAGAGCAGCTAAAGGCTCAGCTAGAAGCAGCTGAGCTCCCGATCCCGGAAGCTAATCCTAATGCAGAGCTTATAAGACCACCACTACCCGTGCTGAATGGCCAACCTAATTGGCCTCTACTGGCTGTGTCAAAGTGAGTATATCTATACTAATATACAGGGTGGCCCATTTAAAACGGCCAGTATGGGCAACTCTGAAACTATAAGACATAGAAAAGTCTCTTCTAAGGAACCATGTCACCGATTTTGATGAAAAAAAAACTGCATTCATAGATTTAAAAAAAACTTATGCTCGAGTCGGGAATCAAACCTGGAATTATCGAAAATTAATAAAATATAAAAAATAAAATATTTTTTATTAAATATCGATTTACGATATCTTAAACAGTAAATATTACTATGAAACATGATATCAAAAATGAATTAAAGTCATCGTTCTTCATATCATTTAATTTAGCTTTAACTCTAACTATTGGTTCGAATTCAAAAAAATCTTTTTGATAGCCCAACTAGCGAGGAAGGCTATCATCACGCTAACACCCTGGAGAGTGGAACAGTGATCATAAATGTCAACAAATCGGGGAAACATTCATACATTATTGTAAAGTAATAAACGACGGGATTAAATAGGTGCGACGAGGAGCGAAGTATGTCACGGACAAAGCCACGGGGGTCAGGTAGTTCTGAATAAAGTTGTATGATAGTAGAGAGTAGAAGGAGTCAGGGTAGACTAAGACTTACAGACGAAAACCACGTGGGTAGATTGCCCAAAGACAGAAAATTCGAATGAAAGAATGAAAATTCAAAAATCCGCTCGTGGCCCCGCGGACTCAGTGTTCTGTAAACGATCATTGAGTTACGCAACTTTTACTATGGCTGGTCGTCGGTTGGGTGATCACATTGTGGCATTTACATTTGCGATCGTTTCCGTGCTTCGGAAGGCACGTTAAGCCGTTGGTCCCGGTTGCCAGTAACATGGCAGTCGTTAAGTAAAGTTGAAGGCCTTATGGGCGGGTTGAAAAATTTCAACAGCTGCTCGCCACAACCTGAACCTGTCAATTTCAACACGGCAATGGGCTCACCACTATTACGTGTGACAGGAATACACCTGGTGTAAAGTTGTCATATAATATGATTCCCCCTTCGGGGATAAGGAGTGATAGATAAATAAAAAATAGGAATTGAAAAAAAAAGATAAGAGTCACACAGCGACCTTCAATAAATAATTAACAACGCGTATTTCGAACGAAATCGTATGAAGATTGACAGTTGCTTTGTAGCAAACATTTGGCGCCCTCTACAATCCATTGTTAATGCTACCTGTAGCGCAATTCACCAACTCTGATCCAAATCCTCTACTGCGCAAATAAATAAATAAATATCGTTGGGACAACTCACACAACGCCATCTGATTGCAAACTAAACAGAGCTTGTACTATGTAACCAGATAACTGATAAACATACTTATATATTTCTAAATACATACATATTATAGATAAACCCAGACACAGAATAAACCATCGTGCTCATCACACAAAGTTTTATACTCCCACCGCTCCACAGAGGCAGTCAAATGTCATTGATATTAGAGTTCTATGAATATCGATGACATTTGCGCAGTAGAGGATTTGGATCCGAGATTTGTGAATTGAGCTACAGTTGTGACTTACGATGCCGAGACGTGGACACTTTAGTAGGGCTATCAAAAGCATGTTTTTGGCGTGAATTGGAGATACCTCTTAGCAATAGAATACCATAGACTGATTTGATTAACATGTTCATAGGAGTTTCTTCGAAGTGGCCGGAGGGGCAAGATCGGCAGCTGAATCCACTGGAGTCGCCGGAGTAGCGGCTTCGGCTATAGGCGACGAGCCGCTGGAAGCCGGGGGGGCGTGGGGTGATGATGATGATGTTCTAGAGGAGAATAAGGTCAGTATGGTATTTTTTTGCGTACTTCTCCATTTAAGTGTATTTCCAGCTTTCAAACTGTTATTTCAATTTATTTGGTATTTACCCCTTACACCCTTTTTGCGTACAGATAGCATTAGTATGTTAAAAGGGTGTGAAAATCCAATTATGATATCTGGAGCAGATATACTTCCTATATATTTTCTTCTTCCTATATATATTCCTATAGCCGATTGGAATACGGTCAGTTGACCGAATTCCAATCGGCTTCCTATCAACTAGAAAAATCCGACTTATTCAGTCGACTACCGACTTCCGACTTCCAATCGACTACCGACTCCCAACCAACTTTTGAAGTCAGTATGAAGTTTCAGTTAGTATTAAGAAAAAAATAGGAATTATTTATATTATTTATATTCCTGGACTTTTTAATTTGTTTTGTTTTGTTTATCGTCACCAGGTTGAAGGAGGCGAAGGTGATGAGCCAATAGAAGACGCTTGTGATGACGGCGGATGGGATGTGGGTGACGAAGATTTAGAACTGCCTGAAGAGTTGACGCCGGTGTCTGGTGAGTGATATCTATATTAACTTTGCCTATCTTCACGCTGTATCCCTGACGGGGTAGTTAGAGAGAACAGGTCGCTAGGCTTCGCGATCTATGCATACTTCTTTCGCTTCGTGCAGTGTGATTAATGGTGAACCCATTGCCGTGTTGAAATAGACAGGGTTTTTGAAATATTTCAAGACGCCCATAAGGCTAATAACTTGGCTTGAGGACTGTCATGTTACTGGATACCGGGACCAACGGCTTAACGTGCCTTCCAAAGCTCGGAAAAGCTCATAAATGGAAATATCACGAACCGGTCACCAGACCAGCCATAGCGAAAGTTTCTTAACGCAATGATTGTTCATAAAATACTGAGTTAGTAGGGCCATGTGCGCTTCATTGTCATAATGGGTCTGACAAACGTTTTTTACTTTAAATGCCAAATATATCTACCAAAATTACGAAAAAATTGTGTTTTTACTACATTATATTTCAAAAAAATGACTGATATATTTAATATCAAAGTGCGTATAATGCGGGTGACCGCATTCGTAACAAACCTGCTCATTCGACAGTCGCGCTCTCGTTCGCACCCGAACGCCGCGCCGCGCTTTGTCGCTGTCTGTGCGAGGCTGTGACGTCATAATGGGCGCGCCTTATTTCGAAAATTCAAAAAAGGACTAAAACTTCTCGTCTTTATAACTTCGGAAATACTGCATGTATTGAAGTGAAATAAAAACTAATGAGTACATGAGCTACGCTCCAATTTTACTTGTATTTGACAGTAATATTTTGACCCCTTTGTGTTCTCCATTATTATAAATCTTAATAATATTATAAATGCGAAAGTTTGTGTGGATGTTTGTTACTCTTTCACGTGAAAACTACTAAATAGATTTTAATGAAACTTTACAATAATATAGCTTATACATGAGAATAACACATAGGCTACTTTTTATCCCGGCAACAAGTTCCTGTGGCAAACGTGAAGTGGAAAACTTCTACACGCGGGTGAAGCCGCGGGTGTCAACTAGTGAATAATATAATGATTACCTCCTACAGCGGACATAGATGGTGGCGAGGAGTCAACGCAGTACTTCGTGGCTCCTACCAGAGGGCCAAGCGTGGCTTTGTCGTCTAAACTGAGGACCGCACATGACCACGTGGCCACCGGTCAGTTCGAGGTGGCTCTCAGGTCTGTATCTTCTGACTCTTCTTGTAACAGGGCCCCAATCTCTATCCACCTCCAGGCTTCATCTACTTCATCTATCCCAAGCCTCAAATGCAAGCTAGTCAATTTACACATTTGTGGTTTATTATTTTTTATATAAGGCCAGGTCAAGAGTACCCTTAACCGGCGAGCGTGTATGAAAACACTCATGAAAGTAGAATAAGCGAAACTGGTATGTCAGGATCGTAGCAAGTAGGAAACCATAGTCTCTGTCTAACCCGATGGGAAACAGGCGTGATAATATCTATGTATGTATGCATGTAAGTTTATTCCCAGATGTTTTCTTTCTAACCCTACCTGGGTTGCAGACATATACAAGAAGGTAAACTCCTTTAGTCTCACAAGATTTTATCACATATTCTACAACTCTTTGTTTGTAAAAGAATGATAAGTAAATAAAAAAGGTATCAAAAGAATAAAAACTACTGTGAATGTAGTTATGTATGAGATGTCATGGAAACAGTTATCAGCTCACTTCATCATGTAATAGTTATCAGCTAACTTCAGGGTGTCGAATATGGGTGTCGGCATGCGTGCATGCATCCTTTAAAAATTCACTCTGATATTTTTTGCCTAAGTCCCCAAAAGAATTATAACTACAAAAAACATAAAAATATCGAGTGTGCTTTAGACCACAAAACTTCTTTAACTTCGTCTACTGGCTATGAGAGAAGGAGAGAAAGAAAATGTGTGCTCGAACCTCTCTCTCTAACCCTTACAGTAATACGAGCATGCGAAACATAACTCTCTCTCTTCCTATCTTCACTAACTTATATCTCTTTCTCAACTTTCTTTTACCTCGTCCACTCACACTTTTCGTAACACATTCACTAGCTTACTCCGCAAGTCAAACGTACGTAAAGAAGTTTTAGCTTAGTTTGGGCTAGATGGCGCTGTGTAAAAAGTGTCCCACAATATTATAATTCGTATCATCGCACTGCTCGCCAAAGACAGAGTGTTCACCCTCACACTTTGCTTGGATAGAGGCTTTATTCCGCGTACGTTTAGATTGTGGAATGAGCTCCCTGCCTGGTTTTCCCGAACGTCTAGACCTACAGTATGGGGTTCTTCAAAAGGGGTATTAGAAGGTTTATAAAGGGTCGGCAGCGCGAGTGCTGCACCTCTGTTGTTGCAAACGTCCATAGGCTAAAGTGACCACTTTCCATCAGGTACGCTTGTCTGCCATCTCAGTGGTATAAAAAATTGATATTTTACATCAACATAACTGTTTTTCTAGATTACTGCACGAGCAAGTGGGCATAGTAAACTTCGAGCCATACTTAGATGTGTTCATGTCCATGTATGGGAGTGCACGCGTCACCTTTGGAGCTCTGACGTCACTGCCGCCGCTGAACGCACACTTACATCGGAACTGGAAGGAAGCCAGCGGAAAGGAACTGTTACCTGTTATAAGTAAGTATACCATACCATACTAAACCATACCATACCACACAGTACCATACCATACCAAACAATACAAAAACATACCATACCATTCTATACAATACCATTCCATACCAAACCATATCATACCATACCATACCATGTTTACACTGTATCACTGACGGGTAAGACAGAGTGGAAAAATTGCCAGGCTTTGCGATCCATGCATACTTTCGCTTCCTGCAGGTTCATTAATCTTGTCGCACAATAAATATCCTTCGTCCACATTCCTTACTTAATCTTTAGAAGTTGTGAAACCAATAGTAATATCTATACTATAATATTATAAAGCTGAAGAGTTTATTTGTTTGTTTGGTTGAACGCGCTAATCTCAGGAACTACTGGTCGGATTTGAAAATTTCTTTTTGTGATAGATAGCCCATTTATCGAGGAAGGCTATAGGCTATATATCATTACGCTACTACACTGGGGAGCAGAGCAGTAGTCATAAATGTCGAGAAATCGTTCATATTTTTATGCATCATTGTAGAATTTATAAGCGACGGGATTAAATAGGTGCGACGGGAGGTCGAAATATTCCACGGGCGAAGCTGTGGGGGTCATCTAGTACCTTATATAACGGCTCATTATGTCCGTTCGTCGGTCTGTACGCATCTATTTCTACGAAACCATAGGAGATACAGACCATTGCTTAGACAATTCTGGCAGAATTGTCAATTTTCTCAGTAAATTTTCAGAATTATCAAACCGATGGTCTGGTGATGGCATACGTGATTTAAAATTTTCTACTACTACTGGTTTTAAAGCTAGTTTTGGTTTAGAAGTCGTCCGATTCCTTCGCTTCGATAGTGAAGGGTGCGTTATTTGTTTTTGCACAGCGCCATCTATCCCAAAGTAAGCTAATAAAACTCACCACTAGATACACTTACCACTGTGTCAGTTCACAGTCCTTTGTATATAAGTATGTTTATCAGTTGGCTAGATAGTGTTGTGTGAAAAGGGTCCCACAATATTTCCTTTTTTCATTTTATTCATTGCTATTGTTTTAACTTTAATTTTCTTATTCCTCAGCGGTGAAACTCAACGACCTAGTAAGCCAATTGCAACAGTGTTACCAGTTGACGACAGCGGGAAAATTCACGGAAGCTACGGAAAAGTTGCAACGTATCGCTCAGACTGTGCCATTGCTGCATGTCGACACTAAGCCCGAGTTGGCAGAGGCGCAACAGTTGCTGGCCATCGCGAGGGACTATCTGTTGGGATTGCAGATGGAGACAGCTAGAAAAGGTAAGGAATATCATTTTTGATGTGAATTCTCTCTAATTTAGGCGCGTTGGGCATTTTTGATATGGGGTTGAACTGATGACATTTTTTTTGTATTTATTTTATTGCCTGGTTACTAAGACCTTTAAGCCAAATCTTATTTTTTTTTGATCATATTTCTTCAATCTTATCTTCTAATTTAGTCCTGTCCAGTCCTTGGTCGATGTCAATACCAGTCATAGGTCCTGTGTCCTTGCCCCGTTAGAGTGGTAGAGCATTATTGGGGCTTACAGACAAGTTGTAAAATAGCTTTTCACTGCGATATATGATTATCTTTTACTATAGCACGTTTAAAACAACTTTTATGTCTAAGAAACTACAATTTTTACTCATAAAACAAGATTAATGCACTAGTTTTGGAAAATAATATACAGCAAGCGGCCAAAATTTTTCAAGCCGCCCATAAGGCCTTCAACTTGACTTAACGACTGCCATGTTATTAGTAACCGGGACTAACGGCTTAACGTGCCTTCCAAAGCACGGATACGCTCGCAAATGTAAATACCACAAAGTGTTCACCCATCCGAGGACCAGCAATAGTGAAAGTTGCGTAACTCAGTGATCTTTTACAGAACACTAAGTACGCGGGGCCACGAGCGCTTAGTTAGTATTTTATATTTTTAAATAACCTTCCGTAGCATGTAGTCTAATTATATTTATATCTCTTCACAGCCATGCCAAAAACAACACTAGACGAGCAAAAACGAACATGCGAAATGGCTGCATACTTCACTCACTGCAAACTGCAACCGGTCCATCAAATTCTAACCTTAAGAACGGCTCTTAACATGTTCTTTAAGCTGAAAAACTTCAGAACGGCTGCATCTTTCGCGAGACGTCTTCTAGAACTTGGACCCAGACCCGAAGTTGCCCAACAGGCTAGAAAAATCCTTCAAGCTTGTGAAAAAAGCCTCACAGACGAACATCAATTGCTTTATGACGAACATAATCCATTCAACATCTGTGGTATAAGCTATAAACCCATATATCGAGGTAAACCCGAAGAAAAATGTGCCCTATGTGGAGCTAGCTTCTTGCCCGAACACAAAGGAAAACTTTGCCCAATTTGCGGGGTGGCAGAAATAGGCAAAGACGTGTTGGGACTGAGAATTTGCCCGATACAATTCCAGAGATAAGATTTTATTTTATATTTATGTTTTATGTTAATTAAATTATTGTATAAGATTATAGAAATAAAGTATATTGTATTGCGTTTGTCTTAATTATTTATTTATTTTTTAATACAAAATTTTGTTACAATAATAGGTTTAATACAATAATACTATAATGTCCTTTAGACGGCAACCGGTTTCACTTTGTCTGTCCTGAAAATGAAAGAGAACATTAATATGGCCACGATTAAGAAATGGGGAAGAATCATGTCGAGGAGTTATTCGGGATTCTTGGCCCTAGACAGATGGGTAGGGACGAGGTTTTAGTCGCTTCGCTTCCAACAAGAAAATATTAATAACCTATTATTTTAAAACACAAGTTTTTTCAAGGTTAAACATTCACTCTTATTGCTCTATGGGAGCTCTGCTGTCACCGCATGTGTTCTGAGACCTTGAGAACCCGTCACCTCATCGTGGCTGTAGCAAAACTACCACTTACACACCGAGGCAAATCAAATTGTCAAAAGTAAAAATGGTATTAATGGTGTTTTCAATTACAATATAGTGAATATTTCAGTTCTTTTTCACGTATGGTTATGTAGCTCAGTGGTCTTGTTATGTCAGGCAAAGGTCACTGGTTCAAGTTCCATCTGAACAATGTGGTCTTTTTTCACTATAAAAGAAAATTATATGAAAAGGTCAAGGTTAGCATACTAATGTTGTACAAAATTGATCAAACCTTTTATTCAGTAAGTCCTGTATTTCGTCAAAAGTTTTGCCCTTGGTCTCGGGCAGCAACGTGGCAGAGAATATGAACCCGATCCCGCAGCACACGGCTAGGATCCAGAACGCTGTGTAGATTCCGTACGATGCTGTCACCTCTTTGAAAAACCTAAGACATTCAAAAACATTCGGTATGTTAAACTGCCCGTATCATACAGGATTCGAAAACTATACGGTGTATGGATTGATAGATTTCAATTAAAAATTATAATTTTTATTAGGCACTGCTCAAAAAAGCCGTCTTTAATACGGTACCGGTGCTAGGTAAAATAAAAAAAATACACTTATAAGGAAGTTTTCTTATATTTTAAAAATAGACTAGTATTAACTGAAATAACAATAATATGAGTTGTAAGTAAATATAACAATGTATGAAAATTTCATCGGAAAATACTCTTGATTCATAAAAAAAAATGGAAGTAACAACAGTACACAGTATTCGAAAATATGCGTGTATGGCAAATGCCCGCCGAGCATGTAAATGGATGATTAATGTTGTTTGTGCAATTTAAAGCTTTTTTTTTATCTATGGTAACGGCAGCGGTTCCAGAGGTTTTGTATGTGTGTGAGGTTTAGATCTATCTAGTAACTAACGACACAGTGGGACAGATCCAACCTAAGTCATAAAAAGAGACTCCTGGGAGTGATCTGTGTAGTGAACAAACAATAGTGAAGTGCTTTATTATAAAACACGTTAACAAACTGTTTTCATTGTTTTTCATACTTATCAGACTCCCAAGAAAGTGCAATGAACACGAATTTTTAGTGAAAAACAATATACCTAGTAAATTAAGTTAGATTTAAATTACTTATTAGCCTTATGACGTACATAGAGGGCTAGGTCGTAATCGATGAATTTTAATATAGGATCTTAATACCTTAATAATAATATTAGAAATGCGAAAGTTTGTGTGGATGTTTGTTATTCTTTCACGTCAAAATTACTGAATAGGTTTTAATAAAACTTTACAATAATATAGCTTATACATCAGAAAAACACATAGGCTACTTTTTATCCCGGGATCAAGTTCCTGTGGCAAACGGGAACGAGAAAGCTTTACCACGCGTGTGGAGCCGCGGGCATCAACTAGTCTTGTAATAAACGACAAATTGGGACAGATGCAACTTAAGTCATAAAATGAGAGACCATTAAAACTAGTTGGTAGTGGAAGTCATGATCCGAGTACCTGGTCCACACGAAGCCCGCCAGCCAGCACATGAAGGAGCAGATCCCGCCCGCGAGGCACTTGGTCTTCACCGGGAACATCTCCGCCACCAGGATCCATGGTACTGGGCCCACGCCTGCAACGTACCTTGCTACCTTATATGCCTAGTCACTCACATTATCTTCTGATTAATTTCGTTGCGGGTTCCAAGACATGCTAACTTCTTGAGGGACTTCACCGAGATCGAGCTCGGTGTAACCTTTCTGCTGTTTTGGTCATTGCTGTAGATCCTGGTTTTACAGGAGTCACAGTTATGGGAATGCAGGTGGGATTAGTCCCAATAAAAATGCCTAGTCACTTTAAAAAACCTACTTTTTATCCATTTTTGGAGTAAATCTTCTTTACGCACGCTTGACTTGAGACGTAAGTTGGTGAATGCGTTACGAAAAGTGTGATCCGGCGAGGTAAAAGAACATTGAGAGGGAGATATAAATTAGTGAAAATAGAAAGACATAGAGTTACGTTTCATATATTACTGTAGAGGCAAGAGAGGTGCGAGCACACTTTGGCTATTTCTGTTTGTCTCATAGCCAGTAGATGGAGTTAAAGAAGTTTACCCATAGTCCCCAAGTCGAGTGCGCGTAAGAAGTTTTAGGTACCTTCTTCCAAAATAAGAGATTCACTTCAGCGTAAGGAAATATAGATCTGTGTCACGTAAGTAGTCTGTTACGTAAGTAGTTGTTGGGTGGAAGGGGCCCCACCAAGATCTTCGGGGCCCAAGTCAACCTCCCGTGCTAGTGCGTGCACCTGCTGATTAACGGACGAGGCTCTGGCGCTGGCTTTCCCTTCTGGGGTTGGGAGGTCTGAGGGCGTCGCTCCCATTAAAGCCACCCGCCAAAACTAAATGGAAATGTACAATCGGAATGTAGCTAGGGATAGGGCTCCGCCGCAAAACGGCGCGCAGGAGCCCCGCCCGACTCCTGTGGCAAGTGGGCTAGGGCTGCCGTGTGTCGGGCCAGCACGGCTAAAGAAGTTAGCCCCAACCCTTTCCCTTATCCGCTTCGCATTCGTGGAACATTGGCACGCTGACTGGGCGTGCGGTAGAGTTGGCCGAAGTACTCTCCAGGCGGAGGGTAGACGTGGCGTTCCTGCAGGAGACTCGGTGGAAGGACAGACAGACAGACAACAGAGCCCGGCCTTTGCAGAAGGGCTACAAGCTGTATTACACGGGTGCGCCTGATGGGGAGAACGGGGTGGCCGTGATGCTCTCCGAGGGGCTGCAGAACGGCATCTTGGAGGTGTAACGCTGTAACGACCGGCTTATGATCGTGAGGGTGCTTATCGATGGGATTATTACCCATCTGAGAAGTGCCTACGCGCCACAGGCCGGCTGTAGCGACGCCGAAAAGATGTCGTTTTGGGGCCAGCTCGAGGGAGTGCTTCGAAGCATTCCGTTGTCACAGGGAACCGTTTTGGGCGGCGACCTAAACATGTGGGTGAGAGGTGTGAGGAGTTTGAGCGTGTTCATGGTGGTTTTGGATACGGCACCCGCAACGCTGAAGGAGAAACTATCCTCAGAACGTGTGCGGCTGCCGATCTGGCCATTGTGAACACGTATTTCAAAAATAAATCCGAACATCTCATCTCACCAGATCGATTTCCTACTCACTAGGCGACACAGCATCGGCAAGGTGGCCAACTGCAAGGTCATACCCGGAGAGAGTCTTACAGCACAACACCGTCTCCTTGTCATGGACCTCTGCGTGAAGCCCAAAGGCAAACGCATCGAGTGGTGCCAGCGCCGCATCAGATGGTGGTTGCTTGATGAAACTAGGTCCCAGGAGTTCGTCTCAGCTGTCGGTGACAAGTGCACCGACACTGAAGAAGAACCAGTTCAAGATTACTGGGACAAAGTTCGAGTGGCCATCCTTGGAGCGGCGAAGGTGGTGCTCGGTGAGTCTAAGGGTGGACGCAAATGTGACAAGGAAACTTGTTGGTGGAACGATGTAGTCCAGAGGGAGACTAGGGAGAAGAAAGTCCTCTTTAAAAAGTGGCAAGCGACCGGATCTCCCGAAGTCCGCGACGCGTACAGGGATGCCAAGCGCGCCACAAAGAGAGCTGTAGCCAGAGCCAGACGAGACCACTTACAACCTCTGTATGATAAGCTGGAATCGTCTGAGGGGCAGAAGCTCATCTATAAGTTGGCGCGCTCCAGGGTCAAAGCGGCACAGGATATATCCAAGTGTCGCTGTGTAAAAGACCCTGAGGGCAACCTGTTAAGCGAAGACCTCGTGGTAAAAAAAAGATATGGCGCTCGTATTTCCACGAGCTGCTTAATAAACAGCATAAAGAAGTGCAGCCTCCGGACCTCCCTCCGAATCAGGGACTAGTGCCACCGATAACGCCTGGAGAAATCCTGACTGCGCTTCGCCGCATGAAGAATCGGAAAGCTGTCGGACCCGATGGAGTCCCCATCGAAGCCTGGAAGGCGATGGGTCCTCGCGGTGTGGGCATCTTATTAAACCTTTTTAACCGCATACTCCTCAGCGGGCAGATCCCAAACCAATGGAGACTGAGTACTATTACCCCAGTCTTCAAAGGTAAGGGTACGGTGCAGGAGTGCGGGAGCTACCGCGGCATAAAGGTGATGTCCCACACCATGAAGATCTTCGAGAGGATTATAGACTCTCGGATCCGGCAGGAGTGTACTCTCTCGGAGTGTCAATAGGGGTTTCGCCCTGGTCATGGGACCACAGACCCTGTTTTTGCCCTGAGGGTTGTCGCAGAGAAATACAGGTCGAAGAACACGCCTCTGCACTGTATGTTTCTAGACATGCAGAAGGCATTCGACTGTGTTCCTCGTGCGATGATCTGGTGGGCACTGCGGTCCAAAGGGGCTCCAGAGGTCTATATTGACACTATCCGGGACATGTACTGTGACTCCGATTCCATGGTTCGGACTGCTGTTAGCGACACGAAACCCTTCCCCATCACCGTCGGGGTACACCAGGGTTCGGTCCTTAGTCCGCTACTGTTCAGTGTAATATTAGACGAATTGTCGGACAGCATCAGGAACTCGCATGAGCAGCCTCCATGGTTGCTCATGTATGCTGACGATATTGCGCTGACAGACGCGGACAGGGGCAGATTGGTGCGACGTGTAAAGGCGTGGAAGGAGACGCTTGAGAACGGCGGTTTGAAACTAAATGTGGCGAAGACCGAGTAATTGGCACTAAACTCGACAGATCCCACTTCCGTCCACATAGGCGGTGATTTGGTCGAGCGCACGGACCAGGCTAAATACCTGGGATCTGTTTTTCACACGTCCAGTGACATCGATTGCGATGTCAAGTCACGCATTGCTGCCGCGTGGGCCAAATGGCGGGAGATTACCGGTGTCATTTGTGACCCTAAAATGCCGATCCGGTTAAAGGGACAGGTCTACAAAACCATCATTAGACCTGTCCTTTCACATGTCAATGAGACGTGGCCGATATTGGAGCGACACAAGCAGGAGCTGCGTGTCACGGAAATGAAGATGCTGCGGTGGAGTGTGTGGAGTCACGCGGATGGACCGCGTGAGGAACTCTCGCCTCCGCGGCAGCCTTCACGTCCGTGACATTGCAGACAAGTTGCAAGAGTGTCGCCTTCGTTGGTATGGTCACGTCTTGCGGCAACCGCCGGGCTACGTAGGAAACAAATGTCTGCCCATGTCAGCCCCGCCGGGTACCAGTAAGAGGGGAAGACCCAAGAAGTGCTGGCTTGACGTCGTAAGGGATGACATGCGTGCCAATGGTCTCACTACTGGGGATGCCGACCACCGTGCGAAGTGGAGAAGAAAATGTAGGAAAGTGGACCCCAGGCGTCGCGAGACGCAACTGGGACAGACGCTCGGATGATGATGATGATGACGTAAGTAGTCTGTTAATAAATGGCACATACGAGTACTCACTCGATGTGTGTCACTTACCGAGAGTAAAGAGTATCATGTATACGATGAGACACAACAGCGGCAAGAAGGCGATCGAAGACATGTCAGCCTTGTAGTACGAGTCGAACAGAGCGTACACGCCGATCAGCGTCTGTTGACGAGATAGATTATTTATTTTGAGGCTGACTGTACCAATATAACTCTAAAAATAGCATACATACTTATAAATACAAATACTAACGATTCTAGTAAGAAAATTGATTTCTCTGATCATAACACTAGTCTGTGACATAGACCGGACGACACGGGCGCCATCTATCCGCCAATATAGACGCCGTGAAATTGTAACTAATTTGCTTTACCCCTAGCCTTAACCTGTACTTATTGAATTTAAGTGAGAGCAAACGGGTAGCATAGCTTATAAAAAAGGATGTGTGTACTTGTTTACAAACAAAGAGTAGTTCATATGATGAAATCTTATTAGACTAAAGCAGTATAAATTCTGACGCGTACCGTCAGAATTTATACTGCTTTAGTCTAATAATTGTAACAGGAATGATAAATTAGTCAGAAAAAAAGACATCAAAGAATGAACACTACTTTGAATGTAGTTTTAGGTTGTCATGGAAACACTTATCAGTCAACTTCATGGTTTCGGTTTTTCGTGACGGTCTGCGCGCGCATCTTATAAATTTACTCTCATAATTTTTCCCTATCGCGCCAAAAGAAGTATACTTCAAAAAACAAATCGTGCGAAATTATTTCAATGCTCTTTTAAAACACTTGCCAGACCTAGATAGCTACCATTCTAGACAATTGTTTACAATTTATTTACAAATTAAACTTTAATATATTATACTGCTTTGTTGCTTTATTATATATTATTTTATTTATTTAATTGACTGCCCCGGTGGCGTAAGTAGTACTATACGCTTGTACCTGTACTATTTAGTACAGGTACAAGCGTATAGTACTACTTACGCCACCGGGGCAGTCAAAATGTCAGGCATATGCCTGTTAAGACTAGATCTAAGGTCAACCAACAATGTTTATTCTGAGACTTTTGACAATTTGTTACGAAGTGAACATACTCGTATCATAAATACTTACAAGGAATATCGTGAGTCCAAGTGACGTGGTCCACATTAGCAGCTTCCTTCCTAAACGTTCTACTACCAAAGGTGTGATACAGCTTGTCACCACCTAGAAATTATCAAATTTGTAAGCTATTACCTGGTTCTACTCGCTAATTGTGGACAATGTAAAAAAAAAAAAATAGCATAAAACTTTGTTTTTTATATAAAATAAAAATGTATCTTATAATATGTATTTGGAAATATATAAGTATGTTTATTAGTTATCTGGTTACATAGTACAAGCTCTGCTTAGTTTGGAATCAGATGGCGTTGTGTGAGTTGTCCCAACGATATTTATTTATTAGATATTTTATTTATTTATTATTAGCTATACTCGTATATTGTGGACGATGTCTTTGTTGAAATCCTTGCGAAGAAGAGAATAAATAGTAGTCGGAAGACCACATAGCAAGGAATCAATGTCACTCACGCTCTAATAGAGACGCCATACTCTATATCTATCTTTACTAATATATAAAGCTGAAGAGTTTGTTTGTCTGGTTAAACGCGCTACTCTCAGAAACTAGAAACTGGTCGGATTTGAAAATTCTTTTTGTGTTAGATAGCCCATTTATCGAGGAAGACTATAGGCTATATATCATCACACTACTACCCTGGAGATCGGAGCAGTAATCATAAATGTCGTGGCACCTCAGTGGTATAAAAAATAATTAGCCAAATTTTTATGCATAATTGTAGAATTTATAAGCGACGGGATTAAATACGTGCGACAGGAGTACGAAGTATGTCATGGGAGAAGTCGTGGGGTCACATGTATTGCATACAACCAAGCGTGTCAGGGGGCGTCAACCTTTTTTAATACTATAACACTAATTACCACAGATGAATGGTTGCCAGCTGACAGGTCGCGTAAGCGATTTTTGTCCACATTTGACGAAAACGTGGCACGCGTTATTAATTTTACTTTCGTATGTATTACGGCGCGAGTACGAGAGAGCGAGCAATATTCCTTGCTCTGTGGATAAGACAGAGAGATTCGTATACAACCAGAACCAAGGGAACCCTCGAATGGACGGGAGTAGAATAGAGAGCTTGTAGGTAGCCTGAACTAACCTGTACAACTCCCATGATGATCGTGCCGTCTGAAGGTGACAATGAGGTCCCGACCTTCGCGAGCAAGTCCTCCATGTAGAACAGCATCACGTCGATGCCAGATAGCTGGAGTAACATCGCTAAGAATATGCAGATGCCTGGAATATTGAGGAACGTTTTGTTCGTTAGGAAATAGCCTTTTTCTTTTGTTGTTTTCTTTTTCTGTTTTTGAAAGTGATTTAATAAAACATGGTAAATTAGCAAAATGAGTGTCAAGCATGCTTACCTAGCGCCTTCACATTGCCCCTGGTAGCCCAGAGGTCTTGTATCCGGGGCGGCTCCTTGTACTCCCTGGTGACTAACGCCTGCAGTCCGTCTAGTTCTGGCTGCACTGCATGCTTGCTCATGCCTCGAAGGCTTTGCAATGTCTTTGATGCTGTTTCTATGTCACCTGAACAAAATATGAACAACTAGTTGATTACATGGTGATGTATGAGCTATAGGTACCTATTACTGTAATTGTTTATCAATTTAAAGTTTTTGCGTCAATCAATCTTCGATTTTTCCAAAGTTTCACAAGTCAAGTCACAGATTTTGTAAATAAGACACGGAAACAAAGATGCTAAAAACAATTTTTTAAATGCCCCCTGAAAATTCAAAATATGAAAAACTAACTAACTAACTATCTTCACGCTGTATCCCTGACGGGGTAGTCAGAGAGGACAGATCGCCAGGCTTCGCGATCCATGCATACTTCTTTCGCTTCTTCGAGATGCATCAATCGCTTCATACACGCACGTCTGGGTATCCGAGTACTTTTGACCTTTCCGTTTTTGAGCAATCTGCTCACGTGGTCATATATAATAGCATCAAAAGCTGGAAGCTGCAGGATGCATCCATTAGGGATAAATATAATGAAAGGGTAACCGAAAAGCTTGGCGATGTCAATGTAAGCAGTGAGAATGTGGAAAGTGTATGGCAGAACCTTAGGGATAGTATGATAAATGCCGCTGTGGAAGTGTGTGGAGAAACGAAAAGAGGCAGTAGTAATAAGCGTGATGCATGGTGGAATGAGGAAGTGAAAGAAGCAGTTCGAATGAAGAAGAAAGCATGGCTAGACTACTTAGCCTCGCGGAATGATTTTAATATGAAAGAGAGATACAAGCTGCAGAAAGTTAACACGAAGGCACTTATAGAAGAAGCTCGTGAAAGGTGCAGAATGAAAGCGGATGAAAGGTTGTCGTCCAATTTCCGGGATAATGCCAAGCTCTTCTGGAAAGAGGTAGGCAAGACCCGGAGTTGTTCGGCAATCTGCAGTTTGAAAAAAGTGCTTAGTGTTAACAATGACGTCCTAACAGACCAAAGTGACGTCCTGCAGAGATGGAGTGAATATTATGGAAAGATGTATGCAAGAAAAGACAGAGATGCCACATCGGGAAGGGGAGCTCACTTCGATGCTCCGGATCCCGATGTCATTGAAGTCATTAGTATGAAAGAAATAGAACAAGCGATAAGAAGTATGAAATGTGGTAAGGCTGCGGGAAAAGACAGAGTCACTGCTGAGATGATCAAGTACGGTGGGTCGCGTGTCTGGGACACACTATGTCTGTTATGCAACTTGTACTGGCGGACGGGTGAGGTCCCAGATGACTGGCGAGTAGCAGTTGTAGTACCTATTTACAAAGGGAAAGGCTCGCGCCTAAACTGCTCCAGCTACAGGGCGATCAGCTTGGTCAGCTTAGCTAGTAAGGTGTATGCAAAGGTTATAACGGCACGAATGCAAGAAAAGTCTGAAAGGTATTTATGGGAGGCTCAATGCGGATTCCGACGTGGAAGAGGTTGCATGGATCAAGTGTTTTCTCTCCGCATGATCGCGGAAAAGTTTCTGGCTCTTAGCCAGAAGGTTTTCTGCGCTTTTGTGGATCTAGAGAAAGCATTTGATAACGTTGTGAGAGAAACGCTGTGGGACTTGCTGCCAGGATATTGGATATTGGTGTGGACGGCTCGCTACTGCGGGCAATACAGTCGCTTTATAGGGACTGTAAAGCTTGCGTGCGAGTAGGGGGGGATGTGTCACCTCTTTTTGATGTCTGTACAGGCGTCAAACAGGGATGTGTCATGTCCGCCTGGCTGTTCATAGTGTATCTGGACAGTTGCCTGCAGAAGTTGAAAGATTTTAATATGGGTGTGAATTTGGGTGACTTTACAGTAAACTGTCTGCTGTACGCTGATGATGCGGTGCTCATGGCCTCATCAGAAGCCGACCTTCAGGCATTAGTCACTAATATGAAAGAGGGGTGTGAAAGTAAGGGTCTCCGCTTGAATGCAAGTAAAACTAAGGTTCTAGTATTTGAAAGAGGTGACGTAAGAACTAAATGCGAGATTAGGGTAAACCAGGAACGTCTAGAGCAAGTGAATGAAATTGTGTATTTAGGAAGTATGTTTAGCGCGGATGGAAGATGTGATTCGGATGTGGAACGGCGAGTAGCTGCCGGAAACAAAGTTAACGGTGCTTTGTCCCAGTTAGTAAAGCGACAAAGCATCGTAAAAGAAGCACGACTGGCGATTCATAACGCAGTGCTAGTGCCAACTTTGCTTTACGGTAGTGAAACCTGGGTATGTCAGCAGATGCATGAAAGTAAATTGAATGCTGTGGAGATGCGATCACTTCGAAAGTTGTGCGGCGTTACCTTGGCTGGCCGAATACGTAACGAAGTGATACGCAATTTGGCAGGTTTAAATGAAAGTGTCAGCGTTAAGCTGGAAAAGGGCGTGCTCCGTTGGTTTGGATACGTCCAACGAATGAGTGAGGAACGATTGACGAAGAATATATATTGTTCAAAAGTAGAGGGTAGAAGGAGTCAGGGTAGGCCGAGACTTACATATGAAGACCAAAATATGGTGTCATAAAAAACAGCAATTACTAATATTTAGTTACTTGTCTCTATACATCAATATTTCACTTACTTACTCAGCTACGGACTTTTCTTTATGGACTAGTATTTTACCTTTTACTTACGAAAAATGGCAATGGGCTCACCACCACTTGGGACAAAAATGCATACGGTGAAAAGTGGGCGTATAGTATGCTTCTGCCTACTCCTTCGGAAATAAAGTCGTGACAATATGTATGTATGTACTTACGAAATACTCGGAACTACTATTGGAGATCCTGTGAAACAACCACAAATGATAGAGCTAAGGGTAGGTGCTAATCTTACCTTTATAAACTAAATAGAACGGCGTCTCCGGTATGTACCACGTACAAGGGATGTAAAGCAGTGACAGGATACCGCCTGTAGCTGTTAGCCCCCAGTACGTTGAGAAAGGGCCTATCGCGTACGCCAGCAGGAAACCAATGTTTATGAAGAGTAAGAAGAAAGAGCTTAGTGCTCCACGTATTTTGTCCTGGAGGAGAAAGCATTTAGTAATGAGGAATTATACTTTTATAACTACTCTTAGGGCCGTATTCCAGAACTCAATATTCAATCGACGCTTGAGAGTAGATTGTATAAGGCATACCTAATCTAGCCTTAAGCATTGATTGAGTATTGAGAAACGTTCTGAAATACGGACTTTAGAGTAAATATACAATCTCTTTAAAGTTAGCAGTCATTGTCGGACTGCTTGTAATAATATAATTTATATATTTATTTATTTATTTATTTAAATGCAGGTACTTGATGTGCTTACAGCATAGCCAAGTCGCACATCAAGCTATTACAGTTTTGTTATTGTATTTTATTAGATAGGTACACAATTACAAATAGTTGGTAAAATATTCTATACAAATGTGAATGTACAAACTAAGCCTAATACAAAACACGTCCATGCTAGGTTCGTAAGCAATCAAGGCATTGAGGACATTCAAGGCTTGTCTCGTCGGCGCGTACTCGGCGGTATTGGTGCGTGCCATTGGAAGCGCGAACAGCCGGCGAGGCGCGTGCGCGGCTCGCGGCCGCGTTCTGTCCACCGTGAGCAGCGCACAGCGCGCCAGTGCGGATGGATTCTCTATTTTATTATTTAGCAGCAAATAGTAGTGGATCATTAACGAACACTTGCGTCTAACCTCTAATGTGTTAATTCCCACCATGCCACCTACAAAAAGAGACGGATATAGATAGGGATAATATCCATATATCTTTAGATATAAGAACCGAGCGAACTTCTTTTGCACCTTTTCTAGCATGACAATATATTTGGGTTCGTGAGGATCCCATACTATTGAATTATACTCCAATTTACTTCTCACAAACGCGTAATATAGGCTTAGGATCGTATGGCGATCATTGAATCTCCTTGCCTGTCTCATGACAAAACCGAGACACTTATATGCACGAGCACACAGATTCATAATATGTTCGTTTAGAGTTAATTTAGTGTCTAAAGTCACACCAAGATCACGGATATCCGTGACTCGCCCCAGAACTTGTCCATTGATATTATAGAGATGAACTATCGGCGTACGACGACGGGTAAATGTTGACGTTTTGCATTTGGAGATATTGAGCTCAAGTTGATTGAGTTCGCTCCAAGCTACCACACTCCTTACATCCATTTGGAGTGCCTCACAGTCCGCAACACTTTCCACACCCAAGTAAAGTTTTATGTCATCGGCAAACATAAGGCACTTAGCTGACCTGACGACATTCGGCAAGTCATTCACCATGATTAAGAACTGGGTTGGCCCCAGGATACTTCCCTGGCTTACTCCGAAAGTAGTCACATATGGGTCTGAACGGTATCCGGATAACTGTACATATTGTATACGGTTCGAAAAATAGCTGGCAAAAAAATTTATTAAATTTGGTGTAAAACCAATTTCAGAAAACTTCCTTAGTAGTACTTTATTTTGAACGCGGTCAAATGCTTTTTTAAAATCTAGGTATACCACGTCCACTTGTTTGCCTCTATCCATTTCCAAAACAGAGTCATCTAAAAAATTTATAATGTTAGTAGCAGTCGATCTACCCGCTCTGAATCCGTGTTGCGAATCGGAAAGTTGCGTATTTATTTGCCGGGTGATATCACGGTTTAATACAGACTCAAACACCTTGCCGAATGCCGACAGAACAGCTATAGGCCTATAGCTATGTACCTTCGACCTGGGACCGTCTTTGGGTATGGGTGTGACCCTTGATATTTTCCACTTAGCTGGATATGTACAGGTTTGCAAAGCGAGATTAAATATAAATAGTAGTGGCAACTTAAGTGCTTCATAACAATCTTTTACAATGAACGAAGGTATGCCATCGGGTCCTATTGATAAGTGCGCTTTTAACTTCTTGACTGCACACAATAAGTCATGAGAAGTAACCCCATCTACCGCAACTCGCAGAGAATACAAAGAGGACAGTGTTTGTTTATCAGCATCTCTAGCAGACAATATTGGATCGTCTGTCAAAAACACAGAGCTGAAGTATCGCGCAAAGGTATTTGCAGCCTCTCCTCCCTTGACGGTAGTACCTTCATATTCAAATTCCTGTTCGCACTGGTCTACCGCGCGCTGGTCTTTAACGAACTTCCAAAAAGCTTTAGGATTGTGTTTGATATTTGCTTCTGTATTTTTTATATAGTTATTATAAGCCTGATAAATGAGTTCTTTTACCCGGAGTCTATAAAATTTATACATCTCTTGATTAAATTCTGATTGATTAATTCTAAATTTTTTCAAATGGAAATATTTATTCTTAATATTGCGTATAATGTCTGGGTTATACCAACCTGGATACTGATAACGCGAGCTACGAGTAAGTGCTGTTTTTTGCTTTTTTAAAGGAACACAGCTATCAAAACAGCCTCCCAATATATAATAGAAGGTATGGACAGCGTTATCAACATCAGTGGCAGAATATACTCGATCCCATTCAGCAGACGCCAGGGCGGAATACAGGGCATGAAAATCGGCCTTGCGAAAATTCCACTGAGCTGCCGGCTGCTGGAGAAAGTCCGACTGTGTGAACCGCGCACGCGCCCTGTCGGTCGCACCGTCCCTCGGGCCCGCACGACGGGCAATTCGGACGCTTACTGCCAGTGGGGGATGTAAAACATCAGGACTAACTACGGGTTCCAAATCACCATTCACTTCAATGCACTCAATGCCCAAATTGCTAAGCACCAAGTCCAACATTACACCAGATTGATTATAGATAGTATTAAATTGCTTAAATTTACAATAAGTACACATGTATTCAAATTGCATAAGAGTGTTTTGACTACAAGAGTTTAGGTTAAAATCGCCTAATACTATTGTTTCTAATTTTGGATATTTGGTTATAACATTTTCTATTACTGTAAAACTTGCTGAATATTTAAGGTCATCAGAGCCGGGCGGAATGTAAAAAACACAAACTATAACTTTCCTATACTTAAAACTAATTACACCTATTACGATTTCAACGTCATCAGAATAACCGTCTATATCGACAATATGGTGAACTGGGTACTAATATTCTTTCTTATCAATCCTTCGCAGATGACATAAATTAGCTTTCCTCGAAGCGTCTATAGTTATGAACGCAACAGGTTTGAAATAACAAAATGCCTAAAAATTGTGAGTATATGAGTGTGTTGTATACCAGCTACATTTCTCATAAACTGAACGTAAAGCTATCTAAACGCTGTATCCCTGACGGGGTAGTCACAGAAGGTTGATTGCCATTGCTACAGGCTTCGCGATCGATTGTACTTCCTTCGCTTCCTACAGATTCATTAATCGCTTTATACATGCACGTCTGGACATCCGAGTACTTTCGACCATTCTGTTTTTGAGCAATCTGCTCACGTGGTCCTCTTATGTGAGTCTCGGCCTACCCTGAATCCTTCTACCCTCTACTTTCGCAGAATATACATTCTTCGTTAATCGTTCCTCACTCATTCGATGGACTTGTCTAAACCAACGAAGCACGCCCTTTTCCAGCTTAACGCTGACACAATATTCAAACCTATATTGCGTACCACTTAGTTACGAATTTGTAAATCCCTTATACCTTGCATATAATACATTACATGGCCAAGAGCCTGTACCAACACTTCATATCTGGTTAGAACTGATACGTCTCAAAAACTCCATAAACCTACTTTTAGTTTCAAAGTTCCTTAAACTTACCTCGGCAATTTCTCCAATATAAATTGGCACAGTAGCAAACTGCATCCCTGTAGCGCAACCCCACATGATCCTGGCGGCGTACAGTGTCTCCAAGTTAGTGGCGACGCCGGCCAGCAGCCATCCCAGAAGCAAGGGAATGTTGGAGCCCATGATGATCCATCGCCGCCCGATGTGACGCGACAGCGGCACTGTGATTAGAGGACCTGGAATACGAAAAGGATGTACTTGGACACGTCTAACGAATGAGTGAGGAACGATTGACGAAGAATATATATTTTGCGAGGGTGGAGGGTAAAAGGAGTCAGGGTCGGCCAAGACTTACATATGAAGACCACGTGAGCAGATTGCTCAAAAACAAAAAAGTCAAAGGTACTCGAATACCCAGACGTGCATATATGAAGCGATTGATGAGTCTGCAAGAAGCGAAAGAAGTATGCATGGATCGTGAAGCCTCGCGTTCTGTCCTCTCTGACTACCCCGTCAGGGATACAGCGTGAAGATAGTAAAGTATAGTATTGTATGTACTTATAGCCGTTTACTCATTGGACCTTTACTCGTTGGACCTTCACAGTACAATTAGAATTCAAATTGCATTTGCATTACGTAGTCGGCAAAATGATGCTAACTGCTAGCCTCTATCCATGGTAGCGAGCCTTCTACCGCTGCTGAGATTCACGTTTATTGTGGTTTGGTGTGTCAGATTGCATTCAGTTTTATAAATAAGTATGTTGTTTGATTATAGGTAATCATGATAAAGAACAATTATGACTTTGTAGTGTAATGCGTTTTAGGACTACAAAACTATTTAGATGCGGACAATTCGTAATGGTAGGTACATATGGTGTCTATAGTTACATATTATAGTGAACATTTTAGCATTAGTACAACCCGCCCTTACATAATTCTGAAACTATTCTTAGATTTGATTCTTATAATCAGTTGTTAAAATGAAAAATCTTTATTCATGTAGGTCTCAAAGTAACACTTATGAACGTCAAGATTGTTGCTTCTACATGTACATTTACTGTCAGATTCGCAAAGCAATAGGTAGAGCCTGAGGAAGAACCTGGCAATAAAACTCATGGCCACTCTTTTCTAACCGCCAGTAATTACATTAGTATTATTTACATGATATTTGAAAAAATTATATAGTATAGAGTTAATACAAAAGAAACAAAATTGTAATTAAATAAAAATAAGAGCGATTCTAGTTGCCAGTTCTTAGGGCAGCCATTCTCCATGGATGCTTTTTTAAAATGTAGGTATTGACTTACAATATTAAACTTACATTGTTCTTTGAGAGTTATGTGAGAACAGTCGACTAAACTTATTTTGCCTTAAATTTAAATAGTATTATTATATAGTACTAGCTGACCCGCGCATCTTCGTTTGCGCCACATAAGAGAAACAGACAAAGAAAGAGACATTAGTTAAAGAGGGTGGCGCGTAAGCTGTTCTTATGAAACAACTTCTGAAGTATTCGCTTTTAACCAACAAAAAACTGAATGAAATCGGAATACTTGTTGATGAGTTACTTGCAACTGAATAATATACACGTGGGTGAAACTGCTTGAACTGAATATCCTGTGCGAGACATTTCCTGAACTAATACATATGTACCTAGTTTATATCCCGGGAAAACATCTTTTGCCCGCGAGAAAACCTGTTTGTGTACTAACGACTTCACGTGAGCGGAGCCGCGGGCAACTACTTTCGGTAATGTTCTAGCTATATGCCGATTTTCATCAAAATGTGATTAAATAACAAACGCCTAAATGATATACAGGTCATTTGTAAAACACCAGCAACCTGCTAGGAGTAGATAGCCAAGGTCATAACCAACAACGTTTGTTCTACTACTTTTGGCAATTCGTTACACAGCGAGTACTATCGTACTTTGAAACTTCGAGTTTCGTCATAGGTTTTCGCTCTAGGATTCGCTTAAAAGACCTCCTGGGTCTCGTTTTCGTCAGGAATTGCATGCCTCGATGAACGATGGACGTGCGCACATCAATGTGGTTCAATCAGTACATTAAATTAAAGTATAATTTGAAAAAAAAATCTTTCAAAAAATACAAAAAAAATAAATCTAAATTAAAAAAAGTCATCGTAGAACATGTTTTTATGATGTTAGCTACCTAGTCATAGCAGGTTGGCGGTGTTTTACAAAAGACCCTGTAGAAATCTTTACAAACATTCACTTTTTAATAGTACTAAGATTACATTCTTGTGGGAATACCGGGAATTCTTTCTTGGTGCTCATCTAACGTAGGTACGTAAATATTACGTTCACCAAATATAAGGTTGTGTATGGTTTACCCACGTTGTTCCCGTTCCCGTGGGAATACCGGGTATTTCTTTCTTAGGTCCGTATTCCAGAACGTTTCTCAATACTCGATCAACGCTTAAGACTAGATTTTGCCTTATAAAATCTACTCTCAAGTGTTTCTTGAGTGTTGATAAACGTTCTGGAATACGGCCCTTAGTGCTGATTCAAGGTAGATACCTAATAAATACTTTCACCAAATTTCAGATATGTACCTATGTTTGATAGTTTAGACTGTGTGTGGCTACATCCGCGTAGTTCCCGTTTCCATGGAAATATCGGAAATCCCGTTACGTGTTAAAGGGAACGCCAATATGAAGTTTGGACTTTACAGCTCCATTAGCTCTATGGATTTCGTGATTTATGAGACCGTTAATACAACCCCTGTTTACCTCCTTATAGTTAAACTTTTGCGAAACTGCGATACACGTGCCCATTTATTTGTAACCAGAAACATGTGTACGTAAATTCATGTTTCTAACTTTGAAAATGACGAACTTCCATACAATCGTTTATCGCTTATTTACTTCCTTAGAGGTAGAATTTCGAAAAATCCATTCTTAGGGGAAACCTGCGTATTAAAAGGAACCCCTATGCAACGTTTGGGCTTCGTAGCTTTGTTAGTTTTATAGGTTTCGTTATCAATGAGTCAGTTATTACAACTTCTGTTTTACCCCCTCAAGGGTAGAATTTGTCAAAATTCCTTAACCAGTAATTTTTTATTTTTATACAGAAGCAGGTATAGGAAATTCGGTGTTGCTATGTTTGAAAATGAAGAATTTTCCATATAAACTTTCAACCCTTGTTTACCCACTTATAGGTAAAATATTGCAAAATCGCGATACACGTACCCATTTATTTGTAACTAAAAACAGGTGTACATAAATTCATGTTTCTAACTTTGAAAATGACGAAGTATCATTTAATCGTTTATCGCTTATTTACTTCCCTAGGGGTAGAATTTCGCAAAATCCCTTCTTAGCGGAAACCTACGTATTAAAAAGAATCTCCATGCGAAGTTTGAGCTTCATAGCTTTGGTAGTTTTAGAGATTTCGTGATCAATGAGTCAGTTAGTGATTTTGCCTTTTATATATATAGAAGATATGAAAATTATATTTACCCAACAACCCTCCTAGCACGAGCAGCGAGGCTATCCAGGACTCCTCTTGAAGAGTGGGCGGATTTGGCAGAAGCGAGTTTGTCTGAAGTTGGGGCAGGACTGGCGACGTCCATCCCATCGACATGCCCGTACACAGGCTGCCGTAACTTGCTATAAGAACAGAAAAAAATGTATGAATATTTATAAAAGAAGTGATGTGAATTTAAAAGAAGAATGAATATAGCTACGATCTACGGTGCCGAAAAGTAGATACTTACGGTGGGCTTAGTCCATATCCTCTTATCAATATGCTCAAGGTGGTATGGAGCGAGCTATGCTAGGATTCGAGTGTCTTTGAGGGATAAAGTTTTCCTCCATCTTGAAAAAAGTAAAAAAAAAATTATAACTTTTTTCAAGATGGCGGAAAACCCATCAGGTTATTTTGGTCGACAATTTGAACTTAAGCTTTTCTAGCCTCCCCCCACGTAATATCCAAAATTTGGCTTTCTCGGTTCATTTGCATTTGTAACCCGATTTTTCCGACGTAATGACTGGACTAATAATAAATGTTACTTAATGTATATTTTAAAAATTGCTAATACCGTCCCGTAAAATGAAAAATATCTGAATGTGTCACTGTCACTGTGTGTTGTCTATATTATTGAAGACTGTGATATTTGTAATCACAAATCAAATTGCTGAAATTTCCACATTGCTGAAACATCGGCGACGACGTGTTTGAAATTGAAGCGAGTTGCAATATGTTTTGCACGTATTAAACTATTAATTTATCAATCATTTTGATATTTATTAAATGTAAAATGTAATATAATGCTAATTTAGGGTCGGTCACTTAAGAAATGTCCAAAGATTATAGTTATTCGACTTCGAAATCTGCGTCTCGACTGCTACCAACCATTCGAAGCAACTCGAGTGGCTTCCCTTCGAGAAAAGTCGAGTTCTAGATTTGTAGAATAGCTAAACGTCAATAAAACTCGAACAAAGTTCGAATTCGAAATTTATCTCGAAATCGAGACTGTTTCGAAGTCATGAGAATTGCGGCCCAGAGTGGTCGACATAGCTCGCACAGTAAGCGCGTTAAAGTGGCAGTGGGCTAGCCACATCAGTAGAAGATGCTATGCTAGGAGTGTCTTTGAAGGATAAACTACAAATGTAATGTATTAGAAACTAGCTGTTGCCCGCAACTTCGTTCGCGTGGAAATTGTGAGAGAAGCAAAATTAGTATTACTCTCTACCGAATCCCTCGGCAAAGTAGTGTTTTGAACTATATTAATATATATAGTTCAAAACATATTATGTGTAGTAGTAAATATTAAATTATAGTATGTCACTATTCTCCTAGTAAGAATTATACAAAATTAGAACTCTGTCATAAATAGCAATATAAATATATAAACGTCCATAATAAATAATAATATAATGTCATAGATTCCTATCATGAGTGAATGAGTCTTATCATTTAATCGTTCATAAAGTCTTTCTTTAAATATGAAAATGGGTTCAGAGGTTTTTATGTAATCAGACCGGATGCGGGACGCACAGGACCGTGTGTTGTGGCGTGAATTGGGAGATGCCTAGGTCCAGCAGTGGACTGTCTTAGGCTGATTTGATAGATGGTATGAATATAAAGGAAGTAACATGAATATAATTCAAGAATATTACATCTAGTTATTGCTGTGCCGTACCTTTATGTTCACGAATCACTTAGGTCCGTATTCCAGAACGTTTCTCAATACTCGATCAACGCTTGAGACTAGATTTTGCCTTATAAAATCTACTCTCAAGTGTTTCTTGAGTCTAGATAAACGTTCTGGAATACGGCCCTTAGTCTATGAGCCTTGATATCCACCCACCTAAATGGAGTTGTCATTTAAAGGTAAGTCGTGAGTCGGTGTCAACAAAATAGATAGAGATTGACAGGCGACAATAAAATAATACAATATAATATGTGATTTTTCGGTTTGGTGTTTCGAATATCAAATATTCCCGGGAACAAATTTCTATGGGAAACGGGAACAGAAGACTTCACCATGGGATCAGAGCGCCAGCTATTAATTGGTTAAAAAATAATTTACCGTAACGTAATCTAACGTTAAACACAGTGCATAATATATTTAAAGTATATTATTAAATGTAAACTTAACTCAGTATGATAATTAATAAATTCTTACGATTAAATCTGTTTGTTTGTAACGGAGAACCAGTTCTTTGTAAGTGATTGTAAACAAGGTCGCCCTACACTAGGAATTCCTGACAATAACTAACTTATTAGTAAACTGCTGGTTAAGGCGATACCAGACTCAAGCAAACGCAAAAGATTTTAAATGAAAATATATGTATATACATATAGATAGATTTGTGGGAGATTGTTGGATATTTTTTTTTTATACCGCGCCGTCTAGCCCAAAGTAAGCTTATATAAGCTTGTGTTATGGGATCTAGACAACTTATATATTTTTAAATACATACAAATTTTACATAGAAAACACCCAAACTCCGAAAAAGCCATTTATGCATACACTAACACTGCGCCACTTGTTTCTTGTTTTTTTTTTAGTAATATGTTTAAAATAATCAGAGATAGTTATATTCAAGTTACACATAGAATAGAATAATATATCTAAATTAAACAATTCTAAATTAAAAAAAAGTATTATCAGCAGAAATGACGGCGCGTAAACGCATTCCCCGCGTCAAATAAAGAGGTACCTTCCGACGCACGGAAACACTCATATAAATTGTCAAACTGTGGAATATTAATAAAGCATGACATATTTTTTTATTTAATATATGATTTTATGTGGAATAAATCTTGTTGCAGTTCAATACTAACCCGTGTCGCTTGCTTTACGAGTGGAATTACCCTAGACCGCTAAGCTATACAGCCCTATGAATTTAAGAATTTGTACTTAATATCTTTTCAAAATTATTTCGAATATATATTCCCTTTGACTACATTTTATGAAGTGAAAACTTATTTTAGCGCGGTACGCATATTTTTAGATAAGATCTCTGGACTCACGACACCGTTACCGAGACGCTATAGTGTGTGCATATAAAAAGATTTGAAGTATTAGACTGATAATTTCAAACTCAGTTATCAACTGTAGATGGTTATAAATTGGAATCCATGGTTCGCTGGTTCAAATCCGGCTCGAAGGAACTCATTTTGTGAATTTAAACACAGTCAAATTATAAATAACTATAGTGCTTTTTAACCCGATTAGTACTTTTATTTTTAAAGTAATTGGGTTTTACCCTAGTACCCATCTAAAACATGTCTAACGCGCCAAAATAAGTTTTCACTTTTATAGGCACTCCAGGAGTGCAACCGGTATTTTTTATTTATTTATTAATTTACACCTCAAGCATATCTGACACTACCTTAATTGTACTGCGATCGATAATATAATCATATTCAAGATCACGATGAATACTGTTGTAGGTATGTACCTTACCTCTGTCAACCCACAGTTCCGCATCTGTTTAGTATTATACCTATATATTCCTCTATGCAAGTTATTAGTTACTTAAGTTTTTACTATGTGACGTAAATTGTTGAACTGCCGGAAATCTAAACTACATATTAAAAAAAAACAAGTTGTGACTTTTAATTTGTTTATCACATTGATTGTTAGTCGCGGCTGGCTCCAAAGCTCTCTTTTCGGATTCATTTTTATTAGATATTAGATGACTCCGCTCGCGTGGATAAGATTCCCCATTCGAGATTTTATACGGAACGCTAAACTTTTCGAAAATCCAATATAGCCTATTTTAGTCACGAAGAATGCAGCTTAATAATGGATGGTGAAAGAATTTTTAAAATCGGCCCAGTAGTTTCTGATACAAGTGCCTTGATCTATTTTTAAAGACTTTACAAGTGCGGTCGCTTGCTGTATATTATTTTCTAAAACTAGTGCATTTTCTTGTTTTATGTGCGGGAGTGGTGGTTTCTTGGCCATAAAAGTTTTGTTAACGTGCTATAGTAAAAGACAATGATATATATGCAGTGCTATTTTATATCTTGCCGCGTAAAATTCACTGAAAACCTCAGTATAAGCACCACCATTATACTGAGGGCAAGGACCAGGATCTAGTGACTAGAAATGACATTTAAATAATAAGAAAATATAAACACTAAAGACAAGGCTGTATGGACTAAGTTTCCTTTGCCTGCCCAAGATGGGCGAAAACAACAAAAAGTTTGGAAAAACCAAAAGTGCACGCCTCACACGCGTATTGTATTATAAATTGAAAATAATTTACGAGAAACTTTTTGAATAAAACGTTCTGACATCTATTGACATTTGAATTTAGAATAGTGTTAAAAAATGTTTGAAAAAAAACGTAAATAAAAAAAAACACGAAAAAAAATAAACATTAATTTCATTAATATCTTTAAAACGGTTATCATTTCAATCATGATAAGAAATAGGGTTCATCCTCAGTATAAGTGGAAATTTATTCAAAAGGATTTATTACAATTAATTTTAGGGTCGGCAGCGCGAGTGCTGGACCTCTGGTGTTGCAAACGTCCATAGGCTACGGTGACCACTTTCCATTAGGTGAGCCGTATGCTTGACTGCCACCTCAGTGGTATAAAAAAAAAATCTGGCAGATTGGAAATCAGATATAAAAATTCACTACCTATTAAATAAGGCTTACCCAAAGATGCTGCTAAATATTGCCGCCATTTTACTTCAAAATGTGCCTTGAAATTTTCAAACATAATACGTTAACGAACACACGTCGAAAATTGCCTTCCCGCGTTTATTCTCTACCGTATACGTCAAGTTACTGGCCACTTTAAAAACAATAAAACAGTACTTAATTGACAAGACGCAGGACGTCTTAGCATAGAGTCAAGTCGATTAAATCTGATTTAGGTATCGGTCGTTCGAAACGCAAATTCCCTTCACATTTTTTTTTGTTTTAATAAAAACAGACTGTAATTGTCTTTTAATTTAGTGATAGTGAATTGAAACAGTCATCTTAGGATTGGTTAAGGTCATGGCGAAGGCCACCATTAAAAAAACTTATTAAGACAATAGTTGTAGTTCATTTTGTAGTTAAGCATAAAGCCCTGGTTCTTGGCAATCACAAATATCTGGAGGCAGTGGGATTGATTCGGACATAGGATTATTTTACTTTTATTTTCGGTAATCTTAGCTTCAAAATCCGAGGGTCTCCTTTTTATTACTGAAAAGGAGACCCTCGGATTTTCTTTTCCAGGAGACTTCATCTTCCAAAATATTTTTACTTAATAACTTAACTATCTTCACGTTGTATCCCTGAAGACAAGGATATACGGAGTGCATCGCCAGGCTTCGCGGTCCATGCACACCTTCACTTACTGCATTTTTATTTTAAAAAGTAGAAATTACTACCTTTTGCTTAATTTGTTATTTTTAATTTCAGATATTTTAAGATGATATTTATATTGCATTAAATTTATTTTGTGTGAGTGCGATTATTTAATAATTAGGGATTTATTTCACACTAACTTTCCTTTAGAGTAAACTAGATTCCCTGCCCATACACAGTTTGGAAAGACCACCGTGGGGTTTTCTATTTTAGTCAATACGATTTAGACATGACCCATTTCAGATAATGCCAGTATTATTAACTAGTGGTCTTGGCGAGCATTGAGCGTAGAGACAAATCCAACAAATCAAAGTTCATAAAAATCGGCCCACCCGTTTATGAGTTATATTTCACCGTAAGCTGTTTTATCCCACGTAACAGCCGGTGAGTTCGTTGCCGTGTTGAAATGGACAGGCGCAGGTTGTGATGACCTGCTGTTGAATTTTCCAAGCCGCCCAAAAAGGTTTTTGAACCTGGTCTAGCTACTGCCAAATGCCTCAAGGATCGATGCTAGGTCCACACGTCTTTTTGGAACTTCGTATTTGATGACTTATACTTACTGATGTTTATTGTTGTTTATAGGTTTAACGAACAGTCATTTCGCAATGAAATTATTTCGTGGTAAACAATAAATGCCATTGCTTTAATTGCGCTAGATAGGGCTGAGTAAAATGTGGAGGACTGGATTTTTATATATGGGCCATTATTTTTTTCCAGGGCCCAAATTGACCAACTATGTCGTAAAAATAATTTTAAAACAAATAAGTTATTCTTTAATTTTTTAGGTTAATTTAGTCTTATCAATACTTAAAGTAAACAGTACAGGCATTAGCAGCGATGTTTTTTTACTATTTATTGTTTTGTTTGATATAAATACAAGGAAAGGAGTAGAAAATCAACAACTGTGTTACTTACTTAGAATAATCAGTTTTATTGTAGGAACATTTACCTCAATTTTAAAAATCTATCAGACATAAACTTAGACAAGAATTACAATAATCTTATAATGTAAAATCACAATCATCTCAGTCTAATATCTAATTTTCTAATTAAGTTTACCAATGCGTTACGTTATGTTAATTTAAGCTACTGTAATTTCTCAAAATATGCCTTAATAATTGCAATTTAAGCTCAATCTTTATATTATAGGTTGAAAAATGGGAGATAACCAAAAGAATATAAATTTGTGGTGTTTCAAAATTATATTAAAAGCTTTATAGCTCTTAACGTATTCAGATAAAGAGGGACAAAAAGGTAACGCAATAGTTGGATAAGTAACACAGTGGTAATCTTATCACAGCACTAGGTGTTTTTTTTTTTCGCTTTAACTGATAGAAACGCTCTAAAAACAATTACAAAGTATTTGAAATAAAATGAAACTTCTCCTAAATAACAAAAACAAAACAATATCCTCTCAAATTAACATATTTAAACATAAAATCTTTGTGTCATCATCAGTCTTATTTCTCAAATATATTTAATGGAACATCAAATTCGTAATATACACGTTTACCCTTCTTAATTATTTTAGGGTTAGGAACTATCTCGACAATATTTTCATATGATTCGCACGAAACATCCCTTTCAACAAGCTTAACATATTCCCCGAATCGTCACTGCTTTTAAAAACATAATTTTAATCTCTCCCTCGTCGTCGACATTACTTTGGGCAACACCCAGATAAAAGTACAATTTGTCATTGTCTGAAGAAACTTTAACAATAATGTAAACACCGGAAAATATTTTAGACGGATGCACATTTTCTTTTTCAATCAAGTTTCTTTCATGTATTAGATACTGAAGTATATTGTTGTATTTTAAGCTGTGAAAGAAGTTCATCATCTGAACTTAAAATTGGAGAATAAAACTATTCGTAATAAGATTTCTTAGGGTTGCCCACAATATTAAATATGTCAGTTAATACTTCAATTTCGTTCATAGTTTCAAAGCCGTCTCTTTCTGGAATTACATCAAAGGGAATTTCTAAATCATTGCTTCCTTTAGGCGGGCTAACGGAGCTTGTTGAAACAGGAATTGGTTGATATGTTTGAGGTAAAAAGCAAGCGCAAAAGCCCCTTTGGCATAAGCAACTAAGATCACAATACTGCAATAAACCAGGAGTGTCTGAGAAAACTTGATGGACCTGCATTGTACTGCGGAGAGGAATTATGCCTTGGGGAACAGCCTGCTCTACCTTTTGAATGTCGTCGTTAGTTATGTAATACAACTGAATTTTGCTAGAGTCTTTGAAAGTGTGAAAGAAAGTCTCCGCGTCTGGAATGTCTAAGCCAGTAGCTACTTTTTGGTCAGCTGTGCGTTTTAGATAGCCACCGACACCATCAGCCGCACCATTACCATGGCCAGGCCTTCATTTAGCATATATTGTGTATTGGTATGCGTTTTAAATTGACATGTATCTCTGCCATCAACTGCTGGGGGGTTATACGTAGAAATAAGAGTATGAGCAACACTCGATAGGATTCTCCCTTTTGAAAGAAATGAAAAGATTCTTCTTTGTATCAAGCAGATACCTCTTCTTCGCCTAATTTTGTTTGTTTGTCACGGTTTCTTGTTTCCCAGCAGTGATCCTAGAAACATCATCACGATCAAAAAATTGACGAATCTTTTTTATCAGAGTAGCTTGTCTAGGTATGGTCTGCCTATTTTTGAATTTATTGATACCGAGAGTTTCTTGAAGAATTGAGGTTTCAGCTTGGAATCTTTTATGACATGTTCGTTAAAAATATGCCTGGTAGCTAAACGGTGTTTAAGTTTCTTTATTCTGGAGTAATGGTTTTTAATAGCGTTAGACAAAGCTATATATTTTTGTCTCCGTCCTCTGACTTTTTTTCTTTTTGTCTTTCGTATCTTTTCTTGTACTTGTTACTTTTTCATTTCAATTTCTCGTTTTCTTCCTCCAATTTCTTATTTTGTCTGTATAATGCAGATCTGTCTCGTCTTACTTGTCTTCTTCCTCTTGACCTTGGAGAAAACGGAGTTCCTGATCGTGCTGTGAAGCCGGTGTATTATCTAGAATAACTTGCGCTCTTTTCTGACGTTCTCGACGTTTCTTGTTTGCCACCTTCCATTTACGCTTTGCAGATCTATGTTCTCTCTCTGTCATATCCTTTACAAGTTTTTTAATAGCATGATATCTCTGAAGATGTTTTCTTATAGCCTCAGCATTTTTCACAGGGTCCTGTTTAAATTTTTCCCTGTAACGCGGTTGTTTTTCTGCCGGTGTTAACGCCATTATATTGAAAATAATATACTGCAACAAAATAACCCAATAATTAATTAAGTGAACTGTACAATAGATAAATACACTTCGAAAACTGTTTACTTTGTAACTGCGTTACTGCACCTACAACTGTGTTACTTCTCATGGTAACGCAGTGTAGTGGTAACGCAGTTGTAAAAATAACGTGTATTCTAACATTTGGGTCATATGATAATAAATACCTAATCATTTTTGAGTGCATGCAAATATTTACTTATTCTATTACAAAACGCAATAAAAAAACAATCAAATATTTAAAAAACTCACCGTTTGTCGTCGGTAACTCAGCGGCCGCACAATAAACACACGCGCCTCTTCGGACGACTCGAGCTCGACTGACGCGGCCAGCGTAAAGGCCACGAACACCCGCCTCACCCCGCCAGCAATTCACATTAAATCAAACGAACTTAGACGAAAATGCACGAAAAATGTCGAATTTAAGGCTCACTTTTGCTTGGTAACACAGAGTACTAACGTTTTCTTACTTCAACAGGGACAAGACAAGAAATATTTCGTAAATAATACACGGTTAAAGAAAAGATAAACTTATTAGCCTATTAAAAAAGTGCATACTTACCTTAATTTCCGTAGAAATTTTAATTTAATAGTGCCATGAAGAGTTTTAATGTAATGTCAATGTATTTGAAGCGAGTTGCTTGCTGGGACGGCCAGATTTTGTATGAGAAACGGCTGCGTTACCGAGAAAAGCGACTGAGTTACCGTCATTTACGTCAAATTATAACATTTTTCACTAATATTTATGTCTTCTTAGAAGGATATTATTATTGCGTTTCTACCAATAGCGAAATTATTTTAGTAATCATATTTTTTTTTAATGTAATACGCTCTGTTCTTGAGAGACCGATTATGGGTCCCGGAAAAAAATAATGGCCCATATACCATATAAAAATCCAGTATAAAATAGAATAAGACATTTTTATTGACTTGCGATTTTTATTTTATTTATTTAATGCCCGCGGACTCAGAGTTCTATAAACGATCACTGCGTTAAGCAACTTTCACTATGGTTGGTCCTCGGATGGGTGACCACTTTGTGGCATTTACATTTGCGAGCGTTTCCGTGTTTTGGAAGGCACGTTAAGCCGTTGGTCCCGGTTTCCAGTAACATGGCAGTCGTTAAGCCCAGTTGAAGACCTTATGGTCTGCTTAAAAAATTTCAACAGCAGGTCGCCACAACCTGCACCTGTCCATTTTAACACGATAATGGGCTCACCACCTGTTACGTGGGACAAAAGTGCATACGGTGAAATGTGGGCCTATAGTATGCCTCTGCCTACCTCTTCAGGGATAAAGACGTGACAATATGTATGTATGTATGTAGGCGACGAATGTCTTTTTGCTAACAAGGTTATAGTACCTAGTTAGCAAGATTCAGATAAGGTAATAGTACCTACCTAGTTATTAAGATTCAGGTACACAATAATTGAAATAGGCAATTATTAAGTAGATGTGTATTATTTCTATAGATAATAGATAAGTATATACCTATTTCCCAATTTAAATAATTTTCATCAGATTTACTCAGTATGTTATAATTACAGTTTAAATTAGAATATCAATGTATAAATAGTAAATAAATACAAAAACAAAGATGGTTTTGCTCTGCTGAACGCTAATTGTTTACCTACATTTTTTTGTTAAACATTATCTAAACAATATTGATCAATTGGATGATGAATGGCGAATGTACCTACATATAAGTAGGTACCTATGTACTATTAATTAAAATTGCAATGGACTTGAAGCTGACATAAGTAAACTGTGGCGCAGTGGTAAAGTGAAGTACCTAAGGAAACAAAAAAAAATGGTATGTTTTACGAAATACCTGGGAATTTTCAGTAAAAACAGTAACTTTTTGACTACCCCGTCAGGGATACAGCATGAAGATTCTTCACGCTGTATCCCTGGCGGGGTAGTCAAAAAGTAGTACGAAGTAGATTACAAGATATATAATATTTATTGATATGGGACATCTTTAGGCAGGGACCGTGTGGTTTTAGCCATACGTAAACGGCGTACAACATTTTCATTTTACGTACGAAGTCATCTGTCTTGTTAATTGGTGACGTTCAAATAAACCGATACGCCCCAACAGTTGGGTAAACACATTTTTGTTTGACTTATTATTTATTTCATTGTGGCGACCAACGTCACTTTAATTCA